>CM042036.1:16447500-18947500 GCA_023525975.1 Smallanthus sonchifolius
TATGGTCAGGGGGCTTTACGAGCTCCAAACGTGTTCACTCATGCAAACATAAAGGTCGGGTCTTGTTTTCTTGTTACCATATGAAAATGTTTATAAGTATGTGTTCCATGTTTTCTAAGATGTATCAAGTAATGATGTTTCGTGTTTTCAAACGTGTTATGGAAGTATGTTTCTCCCCCGATGTTTCTAAAACATTAAAAGTTAAAAGGGGACAGTGAACTCACCTCAAGTCCAGCAAATGCGATCACAAGCTCAACTGACAACAAGTGAGCGCAACAATCCTAAACGGTTCCTATTGTTCAAACAAGTGTTGTCAATATCAACAACAATATAACTAGGATCGTGCCCTAACATTATGGTTTCAAATCTAAACCCAACCCATGTTGAGGACATCTAAGTTGTAGAAACCAAATTCTTTATTTTTAACGAAAATTGGGCAGAGTCCCGTTTGTTTTTGGCTAAACCCGACAATATCCAATTGTCCAATTACAACACCAACTTACACCAATAATCCAATAAACCGCACTTTAGATCCTAATACTAAAGTCATACTTCAATTCGACAATTATTTGATAAATATATAAAAACTATATCATTATAATACAATTTAACGTGCCCGAAAAACGTTCTCAAAAGACGTCCCCGACAAAATTTATAGGTCCCGTGCTACTACCTGACAATAGATATATAAGTGTTTCAGGTCATACCTTAGCCTACAAGCCGTTCTAAGCGGTTTTGTACGAAAAACTGAGCACGACGCGAGAAGAAACTTGTTTCGCTCATAACTTGATCATACGAACTCCGATTGAGGTGATTCAAGCGGCCATGAACTCGTCTCGCCAAGCCCCACCAGCGCCGCCGGTCTCCGCCTCCGGCCGCCGCCGCCGCCGTCGCCGGAAAACCGGACAGTGGCCGGATTTGGTGGTTTTGGCCGGAAAGCTTCACTTTTTCGACCCAAACTTCTTCGTATGCGTAGATCGGACCTTTAGGAACCCTTTTCTAGCAAAAGCCCCATTTGTCGAGGTCGCCTGAAAAGTGTTTTTGGCCGGAATCTCCACCACCGTCGCGATCTAGTGCAAACCACCACCACCATCGGACTCAGGACGTCGAGATCTATCAGATGAGGTGGTGCACTTGCCGCCACTCGCCGGTCCGCTGTGATCCGCCGCTGTGCGCCGCCGGCTGCTCGGCCGGACTCCGCCTCCGTCATGCTCGCCACCACCAGACTCGCCGCCATCGTGGTCGTCGCCGGTAGTGCCGCCGCGGTGGAGCCGGCCACCGGCCTTTCTCTCTCTCTGCGGTGGTTTCTCTCTCTAGACACACACATGGTGTGTGTTTGAAATGGGTGAAAATGAGGAAAAGATGAGAAGATTTTATATATATATATATATATCTAGCGTTTTAAGTGGGTAGGCTACCTACCAGTAACGCGTGTCAAACCCAAAATATCGTCATGCATTTAGTTCCCGATTAATATTTGTCGTTCATAATATAAATATTAATACTAAAATAAATATTCAAATAATTTATTTTGTTAGCTTATTACCGGAGAATATTCGAGTCGGTATGAGCTGACAACGCGTGTGTGAGTCTGTTCGTCGGATTTATCGTTTCACTCTCCGGTTATTAATAACATTTTTATTATAAACAAATATTTATAATATTTGTCGTATCGGTAATAACCGTACCGCTATCGTTAGTTTTACGAGGATCTAACGTGGTTTAACATTCGTATACACGTACTACACGTGTATTTATCCGAACAGTCTTTTCAAATGAATATTAATACTTAATATCAATAATTCATTAATTCATTTAATCGTTCTGTCGAATACCCGGTAAAAACCGTTGTTTAACACGTTTAACGTTTAGAATTTCTGAACCGCGTACGTTCTTATATCTTTTCTTAAATTCTCATAATCGCGTAACGGGTCATTAAATGAAATCGTGTGACTAATATGATATTCGGATTGTGTAAATTTGGATTTCTAACGGGCTTGGATCCTTACCGGGCCTCAAATGGACTTGACTTCCTATTGGGCCTTATTGGGCCTAGTTGGGTTTTAGCCTAACAGTTTGGTATCTACATTCTGAAATTTGCAGGTGTCACAAATTCTTTCCATTTCGGACCTCCAAGCGTGGATATTAATTTTTGACGGAACCCAATTATTCCATTGAAAAACAAAATCATTACCTTGGATTGAGGGCTGATTCAACCTATCTTTTATTTATCCGACAGCGAAGGTTCCTTGATTATCGCCAGACCACTCCCAATCGTCATCCGAGCTAGAAAAAAGAAGAGGTTGAATAGAGACTTTACAACGGTCAATCTCTTCGTTTTCATCTTGTAGCAGGCCTCTCTTCCACACCCAATTCCACTGAGTTTCCCCATTTGTAAAAGAACATCTTTCATTTACCTTGCAGTTTTTTTTAGATTCGAGCTCGAAGAGGGAAGGGAAACGGTAGCGAAGGGGAGTAAGCCCCCCCACCTATCGAGCCAGAACCGTATGCTATCTCCTCTCCCCAATTTCCCTATAATCAGACGATCCAAACAAATGTCTTTGGACTGCAGAATTGACCCAATATTGCAAATATTTTTCCAAACGCTCGAAAAATAATTTCGAACCGGGAGATAAGAATCATCATTTCTTTTATAGTGGATTGCACAAACATCCTTCCACAATCTGCCATGTTCAATTGCAAATCTCCATACCCATTTCGCTAGTAGACTTACATTTGTTGAATGGAGCGAGCCCAATCCTAGACCCCCATTGATTTTGGTAGAGTGACCCGGTTCCATGAAACCCAATTAATTTTTGATTTGTCTCCATGTCCGCCCCAAAGGAATTTCCTTCTAAGTTTTTCAAGAGTGTCAATAACCCCACTCGGAGCCTTATATAGGGAAAAATAATAGATCGGCAAGCTATCAAGAACAGATTGTAAAAGCGTTAACCGACCACCTATAGACAATGTCCTTGCCTTCCACAGTGAGAGCCTAGATTCAAACACTTCGATCACGGGCTGCCAACTCTGAATCCTATTCATGTTTGCACCGACTTTTAAACCCAGATAAGAAAAAGGAAGTGTTCCCGAATTGCAGTTCATCAGATTGCTCTTATGCCCCAATTCCTCTTCAGTAACCCCAATGCCATAAAGAGTACTCTTCCCAAAATTAATCTTAAGTCCTGAAGCAAGAAAAAAACACCGCATAATACGAATGATGTTAGTTGCATTGAGATCCGACCACTCACCTAAGATCAACGCATCATCCGCGTATAATAAGTGAGAGATGCACGGGCCGCCATTGGGACATTGAATACCCTGGATGATACCGAATGAGGAAGCTTTTTTAAGGGAAGCAGTTAGGGCCTCCATAGCGAGTATAAAAATAAAAGGAGACAAGGGGTCCCCTTGCCTAACTCCCCGAAAGCATGGGAATTCGGAGGTTGGGCTCCCATTGACTAGGACCGATGCACGAGTGGAGGAAAGACAGCCATGGATCCACTTCCGCCATCTTTCTGGAAAATGCATATGCCCTAAAATAGAGTCTATAAAGCCCCAATTTAGAGTGTCAAAAGCCTTCTCAATGTCTAGCTTGAATAACATGGCCTTTTGCTTGTTTTTTTTTCAACGAGGAGATTATTTCATTAACAATTAGGGGGCCGTCTTGGATGTTGCGGTTGGAAAGAAAAGCTGATTGTTCTTCCGAGATAACTGCTCCCATTACCTTTTTTAATCGATTTGCTAGCACTTTGGAGATCACCTTGTATATCACACCAATGAGACTTATGGGCCGATAATCAGACAAGATGAGGGGGTCATCTTTCTTTGGGATAAGGGCAATGAATGAGGAGCTACACCCCCGACTAATGGAACCACTGGTGTAAAAATTCTCCATGACCTGCAGGAAATCAAATTGAAAAAAATCCCAAAAACTTTTTATGAAAAAGAAATTGAACCCGTCAGGACCTGGGGCCCGGTCCCCCCCGCAATCCCAAACGGCCTCTTTAATTTCTGCCAAAGAGAAGGGGGCAGTGAGCAAGAGGCTATCGCCAGGAGGAAGAAGATTAAGGTTTGCACCGGTGAAGATAGGCCGTAATGGCATTGGTTCACAGAATTTAGTGCTAAAATAATTGAAAACTTCCTGTTTAATGAGGCTCGGTTCAGTGCACCAAACATTATTGATCAAAAGGCCATTAATCCGATTACACGAGACATTACTGTTAATCATGCCGTGGAAGAACCGAGAGTTTTCGTCGCCGTTAGTAGCCCAACGGATCCTTGCTTTCTGTTTCATGTCATTATGTTTCATTCTCTCTAATTCCATAATATCTTTCTTGAGATTGGCCCTGGATTCAGATTCTTCAGCAGACAAATCTAATGTTTCAGCTCTAAAATCAAAATCCTCCAACATGGTCTTTAAATTCTGGAGGTTCACCACATTCTGATCCGCATTGATGGATCTCCATTTCTTTAAATCCTCCTTAATACATTTTAACTTGGAGGCAAGGCGCTTATCAGGAGGACCAGATGAATCAGCCCTCAAAATGGCCAAATTAACAGTGTTTAGAAATCCCTCCTTTTCCATCCATGAATTGAAAAAACGAAACGGAATCGATCCCCAATTATCCTCCGGTTTCGTAATGAGAGAAAGAGGGCAATGATCCGAAAGATGCATAGGGAGAGCAGTAAGAATTGCAAGAGGCCACAGGTGAAGAAAATTAGAGCAAACAAGGATCCTATCAATCTTGCTCATTTTTGACCCATCCCCAGTTGCGAACGTGAATTGCCTCCCCCCCATTTGATACTCCGAAAAATCTCCATTGTAAATAAAATCATTGAATGCTCGCGTAGAGGAAGGGTTAAAATCTGTGTTCCGGCGATCGTCCGGCGAGCGAACATCATTAAAATCGCCCAACTCAGCCCAGATTCCCCCTTCTCATGTTTTAAAGCAAGAATCGAATCCCATAGAACACGTTTCCGGGCCGGATCCTGGGGAGCATACACATTCATAATATGTACGGTTTCTGGAATACCCTGAATAATCCCCGAAGTGAGCAAAAAGTTTTGGGATTGAGAAGAATCTGTTTTAGTGAAAAACTGTGGGTCCCAAATACTCAACAGACCCCCGGAACGGCCTGTTGCATTAACCCCTTCGGACTCAAAAGGAGTTCTCCCCCAGAATTTATGGACTTTTATTTTACCCGAATCAACAAATTGAGTTTCTTGGATTGCAATGAAATTGACACAGTTCTTGATTTTTATAGACTTGACCCAGTCGGCTTTAAGTTCATCACCGACCCCCCGAATATTTAAAGAGAGAAAATTCATTGAGGGAAGGGTATTAGCACCACACCTTCTACAATGTTTCTAACCTGGGATTCAAAGCCTTCCAATTGGTAACCAACACAGGCACCTACATGAATTGTGTCTGCAATTTCTTGATCCACCCTAATCCCCAAATCAGCTTCATCAGAATTCTCATGACCATTAATTTCATTGGGAGCATTGGCCGAAGGATCCACAGGGGCAACGTCAAGAACAGGAATGCAAGGAGGAACCGCCTGAATTGGAGGAGATGGCCGCCGGGATCTCCGATGGGGACGTGAGGCACGAGAAGGAGCAGGAGGCTCCCCTCCGGTAGAAAAAAGTGGAAAGGAGAAATTCAGATCGGGAAGGTCAAAAACCAATCTGGACCGTTTGTTGGGCCTTGGGTCCCCAGCCAAACAGGATTGAGAAAGTGGCAAAATAGGCCCATCTGTATTTTTAGAGACCCCAATACACTCATTATGAGGTTGGGTTCCCTCACCACCCGAACACGTAGCCCCCAAAGAGAAAGTCGACGTATTAAATGATTCAGTATTAGAATTCCCGCCCATGTTTA
This sequence comes from Smallanthus sonchifolius, assembly GCA_023525975.1. Lineage (NCBI taxonomy): Eukaryota > Viridiplantae > Streptophyta > Magnoliopsida > Asterales > Asteraceae > Smallanthus > Smallanthus sonchifolius. Next base: position 16,453,385 of record CM042036.1, read on the forward strand.
CGCATGCATCCCCGGTATTAGAGATAGTGGTCGTTCCGCCTTCTTCCGACTGTTCATTGTTTGAGGGCGCCTGATCGTTTCCATTTGCGTCACTGGCTAGAGTGTCGCCGGACGGTAATTGATCGCCGGAATTACGTCCGCCGCAGGGAACCTGGTTGGAGGAAGGGTTATCGGAGATAGAGAGAAAGTCCGGAACCCATTCCACCATTTCTTCCGAAACCCAACATTGAAAGGACTTACTATCACAGGTTAAGTTTACCGTATCATTAATTCGTTCCCCAGATTTTACTAAAACAGCAACCTTTTCATAGGCCAAAAACCCATCTTTCCAGGAAGCATTGGAAGATTGAAGTATCTTTCCGAATTGACCTCCAATCTTGTCAAAAACCTCCCGATCCCATAATTGCACCGGGACTCCGGTTATCCTGAGCCAGGCTATTCGTTCAAAATCAATCACCTTCCCTTTCCATGGCTCAAGGACTTTGAACCATTTGTTCATCTCCTGACCGTAGTTTAAAACGAAATCACGCAAATGGGCTTCTTGGTGAAAAGACAGTAGAACTTTCAATCCTTCAACGAATCTTAGACAGGTCAAGGGAACGCCAAAATTAGAGAGGATGGAATGCAGGTTACACAGTATGATGATATCCTTCACTTCTCCAAGTAGGGACTTTGTTTCCCATAAGACTAGAGCATTAGTTTTCAGGCACCCAAAGTCTAAGACCTGCGGTGGGTGTTCGGTCCTCCCAGATACAACTTCACGGAAATTTCTTTTTTTAATTAATGTACGCAAATACTATTTTTTTAATCAAAAGACCCAAAAGGCCCAAACAGGTGCTTTTTGGGAGATTATTGAAACTTAAAAGGCCCATGTAGGTATCTATCTACTCATTCCCTACATACTCATTTAGGAACGTGCCACCGACTCGATTAACCCCCTCAATTTTGTTTAAATTATCATTTAAATCCCTTAACTTCCTAAAATTTTTATTTGACTCCTATACTATATATAATATGAGCTTTTAACCCCAATAACTTTTTTACTAAATTTTATTTTCTCCAATCTCTTTCGTTCATTAACTTTTTTTTAAATTGTTAAATATATTTTTTAGTTATCATTAGTTATATCAACTGTCGGTAACATGCTGGTACCTAGAAAAATGAGATCGACATTGACTAAAAAACATTGGTACTGTTGTATAATTGTCTTTGTTATTAAATGTTTTAACGAGTTTGTCGTTTCAATGTTAAGTCATGTTTACGTCGCAACGTTAATTCTATACGTTTTTTTTGTGCTTAATCACGTTAATATGACGCTTGGTTTAATAATAACCCTCCAGCTTTCTCCATTTTCATATATTACCCGTTAACTTTCTCAAATTTATGAACTTTCAAGTTTACCCTCAAATTTCGTTTCTTTTTTCTTTTACTTTTTTTTACTCTTCTTTAATCAATTCGTCGTTTCAATGTTAACTTCTATTTGCACCGCAATGTATCTATTTTTTCGATCTACAGAACCGAGTCGTGACGACTTCATACGTTTCTTTTATATAGTTAGCACGTTAGTGTATTCGCCGCGACACATGTTACGAGGTTTGCAAACCTGTCGCATCATGTGGACTACTTAAATACGTTAATGTCACCGTACAGTCACGTCGCAACGCGCCGGTCATATTTTCTAGTTTGATCTCAAAAAAGAAATATAAATTTTAGTTTCATATATTATTAGGCTATTATTATTAAGTTTTATAAATACTTATTTTGTTAGTGTATTTAAATACTAATTAAGTTTTATAAATATTTATTTTGTTGTGCCACTTAGTCGTTCGTAATTATTTTTTTTAAGTTTATATAAAAAGTACATCAAAAAGTATATTTATTTTTGATATTAAGTTTATATTTATATGTTGTTAATAGTTTTAAAATTTAATATAGATACTAAATATATGAATTTCAGCAATTGGCTATAATTTTTAATAAAATATAAAAGAATGCTAAAATGATCATTTTTATAAAGAACTAAAATGGTTAGTATTTTATGAAGTTCAAAAAACAGAACGGTATGGGTGAAGGGGGTCATTTACCCATTTATTCATTTACTCATAAAAACTGTCCAATATAATTATGTCACCTCAAAACTATTTATTTACTCATTAACTCAGATTTCATTGGAAACACTTTACTCATTTACTCACCCACTTTCTTAAAAAAAGAAAATAATTAAATAGAAATTGTGCGTGTGGTAGTGGTTTGGTCCACTAGAGAAAGAGTGGAGGAAGAATGGAGCTCACCCGAGTAAATATACTCGGCCAAACTATTCGGAGTATAAGGGGCGGTGTACCCCCTTAACTCAATTAGCCTCTCTCTTACCCGGCCTCTTCCGGGTATCCCACCCCCTTCACCCTAAGTTATAAAAGTTTATGAAAAACTAGTAAGATAAAAGTTGATAGATGATGATTGTATATAACTCTTAATATTTTAAAAATAAACATATTTATTATTGATGATAATTGTAGTGTTTTAAGTTTTTAACAAAAGTACACATGTCTCTAATATTTATATAAAAATTTCTATATAATTACCTTTTTTTTATTTTTTTAAGACGTTCGAAAATACCATTTGTAATGTGAAGAGGTATAAAACTATAAAAGAAACAACATACAATATTACAATCCTTTAAAAGAAATAATTAATAAAATCATTAACACACGATATAATAAAATCATTAACACACGATATTACACGTAAATCGAGAGAATTTACGTATGATTTACACCGAGTCAATAGGAGGATAAATTAAATTTAGCTTTATCTTATCTTCAAACAACAAATAAAAAACAATTAATTAGACTCATCATATTGGTGAGTCAGAGGCTGAGTCAAGCATGTCACGGCCCGGTGACGGCTCGACTCCCTCTATGTCGTGGATCATTTTCACGACATAGTCCATGGTAGGCCGTTGATCGGGTGCGACTGAGGTACACGATAATGCAATGTGCAACAACCGCACCATTTCTTCTTCAATATCCTTGTACCTCATGAGCTCCAAATCGAACAACTCCGCCGTCCATTCTTCTCTCACCACCGACCGGACCCACCGAGGTAGGTCCAGGACCCCGCTATTGTCCACCATGGAAGAGCATTTTCCGGTGAGAATCTCCATCAATAGGACCCCGAAGGAGTAGACGTCGGATTTCTGAGTGGGTTTGCGGGTGTTTGCCGATGATAATTCCGGTGCATGATAGCCGGTAGATCGTGGGGCGGCAGTTGGTGGGGTAATGGCGGAGTGGCCTACGTCGGAGATGCAAGCGTTGCCGGATTTATCGATGAGGATATTTGTGGATTTTATATTTCCGTGGGTGAGTTTATGTGTGGTGCCCGAGGTGTGAATGAAGGCCAGTCCTCTAGCTGCTCCGGCGACTATCTTCAGCCTTGTTGACCAGTCCAATGGTGTTCTTCCTGGTCCTCTGTTTCCTGTTCCATATGAAACAAAATAATAAATTTATGTCGTAGAAAGAAAGTAAAAACAGGTTCAACCTATAGGTTCTATCGGTGTAACTAGAGACCTTTGTTGTTGTGGGTTCAAGTACACCGAATCGATTGGTTGAACGAGTTAACCGTGAGTTTAGTTGACGGTTTGGTTTTCAAACAATTAATAAAAAGGTTACTGACAGATCACCAACAAATAAATTAAAAAAATACTAATCTTTTAGTATCTCGAAGCTGATCTGTAAGTGATTACTGATAAATTTCTATAAAACACTATAAGAACATTAGAAAAATCAAAGTCTATATTCCTTGTCGATAATCCGTTAGTAATCACGTAAAGTAGATGACTACCTCCTAGATAATACAAAAGAAACAAGTTAAAGTAGATGACTAACTCCTTAGATAATACAAAAGAAGAGGGTGGGGACAAATAAAGAAAAAAATGAGGCTTTATAAATTTATCACACATAAAGCACGAAGATGGTAGGCTTAGATCATAGAACAAACAATAAAACATAGAGTTTGCTGAGCTTGGTCCCTAGAAGATGATAAATTTTGGACCTAACTTGAAAACATTAGATAAGTTATGCATTAAATTTTAAATTAATTAAATATATTTTAAGTTATATTTGATAAAAAAAAATTAATTTATAATGTTCCATTAATTTCACAACCAACTTTACTTAACTACTTCTGACCTTTATGTTCTTTTACTTTTTCTTGACCTTAAATATTGTTCTGTTTTTTGGTCCAAAGCTTCAATTCAACGCAAGCATTTTAAATATTAACTAAAATATTACAAATTGTTTGATAACAACAAAATAAAAAATCACCATCATCAAAATCACTTTCATTTCAAAAAATATATCTTAATATTCTTCTGCTTTTATGCAAATTGCATTTTTTAGCATATTATATAAACCAAGAAATAAAAAATTATCTAGTATAGAATTAATTTTAAATAAAGAACTACCCGTAAAATACTTCTATATTTTATTTTAAAGTAAACTGTTATTTTCGTTCATGTGATTTAGTCATTTTTGTCAGTTTAATTCAAAAAATTATTTTTCACCTATGTATCCTCGTGGTTTATAAATTCTGCTATTTTCATCCAAGTAGTTAACCCGATCCATATTTTAATGTTAAATTAAGAGAATTGTGTTTTTTAATATATATCTTTATTTTATCAAATTTTTTAAACCTTAATTATTTCCTATCATCCCCTTTTAAACCGTAAAAACCCTAATTCATCAATTACGATCGTCCCTATGTCTGAATTACATCGTGAAAGAAATTGAAATTACGATTGTAATTGATGAATTAATGTTTTTACGGTTTAAAAGGAAAATGAGAGTAAATAATTAAGGGTTTAAAAATTGATAAAATAAAGAAATAAAAAAAACACAATTACCCCTCATTTAACGTTAAAATATGAATCGAGTTAAGTACTTGGATGAAAATAGGAGGTTTTATAAACCACGAAGATACTTTAAAAAAATAATTTTTTTGGATTAAACTGACAAAACGTCGGAGAAAAAATATACTTGACACACATTGTGAGAGTTAAGTTACCGTGAAGAAGCCAGAATAGGTTGCCGTTACTCATGTACTCATACACAAGCAACTTCTCATCTTTCGCGAAATAGTAAGCCTTCAAACTAACGATATTCGGATGCCATAACCGCCCTAGAACCTCCATCAGTTGTTCAAACTCCCACTTACCACCAACCGCCACCTCCTTCAGCCGCTTCACCGCCACCACATTACCGTCATCCAACAACGCCTTGTACGCCGTTCCCAACCCACCTTTCCCCAACATCTCCGCCGACGCCCTCAACAAATCCTCCAGCTCAAACCTCCTCATCCCATCGAAAAAGACCATTCTACCCTTCTCAAACGAACTCGCCGTCGAACTCGGGTACACCGATTTCTCCGATTTTAACACATTCTTCCCGTTAACCGACTCGCCGGAGAAATAACAATACAGAAGCAACGAAACCAATGCCAACACAAACACATCTCCGATTATAATCGCCACAATTGCGAGCGTACTAATTTTGCCACCGCCACGATTTTTCTCGGGCTTTTTAGCCGGAACTTCCGCCGTCGACGGTAGCGACGTCGGAGAAGATGACACAACCGGAGAGGGAATCTCCGGTAGGATGCATTCCAGAAGCGGCAACCCGCATAACACAGAATTATACGAGAATACCGATTTTGGAAATCTAGACAAACTCACCGGAATTTCGCCGGAAAAATTGTTCATCGAGATATTAAAATCCCGCAAATTCCGTAAGTTTAAGAATCCAATAGAACCTGAAATGTGATTATTCTCTAGACGTAAAGTCAACAAACGAGTCAACCGGTTGACGGTGAGCGGAATTTTGCCGGAGATGTTATTGTATGCGAGATCGAGACGGAATAACGAGGGCAACGCCGGCGGGAACTCTCCGGAGATTTGGTTATTCGAAAGGAACACAAGTTTCAAAGAGGTGAGATTGGATAAATCGGGGATGGGGCCGGTGAGGTTGTTATGTTTTAGAGAGAGGACACGGAGTTTAACGAGTGAGGTGAGTGAGTCGAACCGGCCGTGTAGGTTGAATCCTTCAAGAACGAGTCCGGTGACTCGGTTGTGCAGGCATGAGACGCCGTGGAAATTGGCGGCGCGGTGGCATGGGTCCGATGAGTTGGTCCAGGAGTAGAGTTTGTTGGAGGTGTCGGAGGATGATTTGAAGGAGAGTAATGGGGCGAGGTCTGGGTGGGTGTAGGCGTGGAGGAGAGAGAGGTGGAGGAGGAGGAGGAAGAGAGTGGAATGTAGCGGCGGTGGCGGTGGTGCCGCCATTGTTACGACGGAGTATGACGGTGATGATGGTTGTACTTGTCACCTTGGACGGTTTATGTTCCTTTTAATTGGTTCACAAATGTTTTGGATTATATATAGATAAAATATGAATGATGTAATTTAAAGTCTATCAGATTTTTTAGTTTTTTATGTGTTACATGATTTAATTGAGAAAGAAAATATAATATGTTCATATGTTATTTAATGTTTTAGTAAATAAAAGAATATCATCTCTTTATGCAAATAAAAATGAATTCATAGATAAAATCGTACGTAAATGTGGGGCTAGCCCACTTAATAGAGGCATACTCAGTTTCAAACTTTGACAATGAAGTAATTTAAAATTTTGATGTAAAATAGAAAAGAAGTAACATTTGCCGTTAAAATTTTTTATGAAATATACTTATTAAATTAACATGTTATGATTTATACTTCAAAAATACATCTTTACTACCTTTGTTTAACACGAGTTATATAAAAAGTTGAGGTTGAAAGGCATTAAATCGATATATTCTCTAATAACTTTTAAGCGATAACATGTATGAGATACACATTTTAGTACGTAGATGTCATGTTGGGGCTAATATCGATGTTAAAAATTGTGTGATAAATTACGTGAACTAAAATGTATTTTGGGTTGAAGTTTTAATTTGAGACCTACTTTTAAAAGGAACATATAAAACTTAAAAGTATGAAATATATTTCATAAAAATGAATATTTTAAGATCCCAGGAACTTTGCAATTTTATGAAGTGCCGTTTAATTAAGATATCCAAGGCTGATTTACATAAATTAAGAAATAATATAAAAGAGGAAGACTAAACAAATAAAACAAAATTCCCATTTTCGGGAACAAAGCATACTAGTATAAAGAACATGAGGGGTTTGATTTGATGGGACATGAAAAGAGATATCACTAATGAAATTGATGTACATAAATCAAATTGATGTACATAAATCATCTTTTAACTATGGGTGGAGAGAGTGATAAACAAAAAACCCGTAGAACTCTTTTATTTTAACTTAAAATGTGTCGTGTCATTTTTATCCTCTTGAACCCTCTTCAACTCTAAAAGAAGGATGTGAAACCAATAAGCCCTTAAATTTTTTTTTATTAAAACAATATTTCATTAAAAAAACACATCTAATTAAATAAACATAAATTAAAATAGAATTAATAAAAAAGATACAATCAATTATGTACATAAATATTCAAGACATTCCATAGAGGTTCTTGCGGACATACATAAATATTCGTCGTATGAATCGGGAATATTACCCGTTGCGAGTTGTTTTATGGCCGATGTGCATTTTTGAAATGGAGTGAAACTTTGTTTCTTTCGTGCGTCTTGACTAACTTGAAAGTATTTGAAATTTGCGTTAATGTCGTCAACTATTTTTAAAAATAGTGTCTTCGACATCGGAATCTATTTCTTAAAACGTACTCGCTGAATTTCGGATTCTCAACAAAGTAATCTGCCATTAGAATTTCGGCTTCATGCGGTTCTTCAAAGTACCGCCTCAAAGAGCTCCTATCTTCCTTGAAGGAAGATTGACACGACATCACGGAAAACTTTAGCCCTCCCCCAACTAGAATGTTGCTTTCCATTTCTCCCGACTAATCCCAAGCTCATCCCCATCCTCGAGGTGATATCCACATAGACTCCTTCATACATGAGCCTTCAAATCAACTTCTATATACATATTCCGTCCACTAAATTATGTTTCCCCCACTCATCTCCGACCGTGAAGTAATAAGCTTGTAGGTGTTCTACCTACTTATAGGCCTCTAGTCTTACTCTATAAGGCTCTACTTCTTCCTATGTGTATATTAATTACTCCTGCATAATCATCTATGCTCAAACACATAATATCTACATATACACATATAACCACCTTCACTTACTCATTGTCAGTGTTCATCATCATATGGTTATCATGAAGGTATTCAGACATGTTACATTAAGAATCACACAGGCCAGTCATGATCGATAATGTAATATGCGTAATTACATTCACTATCTCCATATAACGAATCCCTTAACAACTTTCAGCACAATTAGTTCACACTGGACAACAAATTTAACAACCAACAACATTAACCAATACTAACCTTTCGCCCTTAAGCTCCGAGTCTCGGTCACGTCATTATTGGATTCTCATTTCTCGACCATATCAAGAGCATTATAGGTTTGAGTTTGGTGTCTCACACACTAAATCCCTCAAACCACTGCTCTGATACCAAGTTGTAACACCCAAAAATTCACCCGATTTAAACTTTTAAAACGACGCGGAAATTAGGTCCCAAAACGACATTTAACGTATCCACATGTTAAGTTTTACAAACAGGAATTAAACTAACATATTTACCTTAGTTAGTTTAAAGAAAAACACCAACAAGTTATCCACAACTTGTAATAACTCCAATTAGTTTTTAATGACTACACACGAGAATATTAACAAAAACAATTACAAATCACGACCACGAGAATCCAATCCACTTGATGTGAGACCCGAGATCACTCCGGAGCTTTTCCTACATTCAAAACATTAATTTGAACATGGTTAGTAGAGATAAGAAGTCTTAGGGACCACCCACAAGTTCCTAAAACAACAATAGGCCAAAACCCCAAAATCAGCCAGTTGGCGTCCAACTTGGCGTCCAACATCCCAAATTGGCGTCTGACCAGCATCCAAGGGGCCACTTTTGGTGTCCTAGACTCCAGCCTAGTTCAGCAAACCCAATTTTGCAGATTTTGACCCTTTCGACCCTCCCGACTCCACCCCCAGTCGTTTTAAACCACCAACAACATTTTGTAAATGTTTTAATCACCAAAGGTCATAATATTTATTATTAGACACACCCGACACTAGAACCATAACTCATTTTGCACCCATGAAGTGTTTAACTCCAAGTTCAATCAATTAATTGTGTAGGCATACAACGACCTACAACTTAGACACTTTTTGACCCATACAAGTACTAACGTTTCACCCTTCATCAATTTGACATATCCACATGTCTAACGAGAGATCCACCTCTCACTTTCTCACATGGAGTATTTGACTCCATGCCGACCCATGAAGTATCCACACTTCATGTCACCCATGAAGTACTTGACTTCACTTTCACCCGTGAAGTACTTGACCTCACTACCACCCGTGAAGTATCCACATTTCACGTTACACCTCCATGAAGTATCCACACTTCATGTAATCAACCACTTTACCGTTTTACTACTAATGATTGACTTTCACCATATTAAGTCAAATTTAGTCTAATGTTACCACATTCTACATTTTAGTTGACCCTTGACCACATTGAGAAATTTACACCATTTAACCACATATCACCCATTAGTTTGACCATTAACCACATGAGTCAATTTACAACTATTTACCACATTTGCATATTCAAGTTTGACTATTAACCATATAGTCTAATTACACACATTTGCACATTCAAGTTTGACTATTAACCACATAGTCTAATTACACTTATTTCAACATACCCTATACCACTAAGGTCAACTTACAACAATTTCACCATTATCCCCAATGGTTTGACTTATACCATATTAAGTCAATTTTATATCAATTTCACCATTATCCACAATGGTTTGACTTATACCACATTACGTCAATTTCATATCAATTCCACCATTTATCCACAAATGGTTTGACTTATACCACGCTAAGTCAATTTACAACAAATCACCACATTCTATAGTTTAGTTTGACTATATACCACACTAGTCAATTACACCAATTTACCACATTTAGTTTTAACTATATTCCACATAGTTTAACTACACCACTTTTACCAAGTGACATTCATTAGTTTGACTAATTTCCACATTATGTCAACTACAACAATCCTACCATATTCACACTTTACTTTGACTATTTACCACATAAGTCAAAATCAACATACAACACATAAATAGAAATAACAACACATCTATTTACATGTAACCACTACTTATCTACTACTAAGTAAGTGCAAAGCACTTACCTTTTCCAAAGATGATCCCGCTTGATTCTCAAAGCTAGCTTCCTTACTACTTGATCACCTATACAACCCATTTACAATTAGTAATCCATTGGTCACTAATTGACACCCAACTCACCTTTTTGATCTAAAGATCAAGACCCTAACTTAGTTTGATTAACATGACCTTAATCAAACCCCTAACACCCAAATACCACCTTTCAACCCAAATAGTCCGTTTGACCCATTATAGTCAAACTTCCAATCCATCAATTCACCATTTCCAATTGAGGTCTAACATCCACCCTAGACCCTATGGATTACACCCATTTTAAACTTGATTAATTACACATTAAACAAGTTTTAACCTCCCTACAAAACATTCACCCATTTTGACACATTTGGGTTTTCACCCAAAACCTCAAATTCTTAAATCACCAAATTGATTGAGGGTTATTACTTGGTTATATGTTTAATCGCACCATAAACACTTACCAACCCTTAATTAACATCCAAATAACCTCAATTTCAAAAACCCCCAATTTCACCTCAAGAACCCTAATTTTTCAAACATTAAATTAGGTGTTAAAATCATGTAAAACATGATTCTCCAACATTAGTGATACTAGATTAAGGTTTATAAATGACATTAAACCCAAATCACCACACCAATTGGGTTTTCTACCCAAAACCCACCAAAACTCCATTGATGGAGGTATAGGTGAAGAAGATGAACTTACTCGATGGTTGCTTGAGCTTCAATCATCATTAAATCCATGATCTTTCACCTCAATCTTCCAGATTTTAAGCTTCTTGGCTCATCCTCCCCTTTCTCCTCTTCTCAATTTCGTGACACACACACAAGTGTGTGTTTTTGCCTGATCAAGACATTTAACACAAATTAAGTTTCTGTTAAATACTAAACAGCCCCTCCATATATCAAAATGACTCATTGTACCCAAAACTAGGTATTTCCATCATAAAAACAAACCCTCAACTTTGTTTCATTTTAAAACACCCCCTACAATATAATTAATATATTATAGGGCAAACCCGAAAGTTGGTTCGTTACAAAAAGAAGTCCAATTCTTGGGCCACATAGTCAACGAGAAGGGTATTCACGTGGATCTCGCAAAAATTGAAGCGGTGAAGAACTGGCAAGCTCCAAAAACCCCTGCGAAAGTCCGCTCATTTCTTGGCTTAGCGGGCTATTACCGACACTTCATATTGAACTTTTCAAAGATCGCGGTGCCACTTACAGCCTTAACACATAAATGAAAACCGTACGAGTGGGGAACAAAACAAGAAGAAGTGTTTCAAACTCTGAAATAGAAATTGTGTGCAACCCCTATTTTGACTCTTCCTGACGGAAACGATGACTTTGTCGTCTACGGTGACGCTTCTAACTTAGGCCTTGGTTGTGTTCTTATGCAACGAGGTAAAGTGATTGCTTATGCGTCTCGACAACTCAAAATCCATGAGAAGAATTATACGACACACGACCTTGAATTGGGTGCAGTCATATTCGCTCTCAAAATTTGGAGACACTACTTATATGGTACTAAGTGTGTGGTTTACACCGACTATAAGAGTCTTCAACACATCTTCAATAAAAAAGAACTCAACATGAGGCAAAGGCGTTGGGTTGAACTTCTAAACGACTACGACTGCGATATTCGTTACCATACTGGTAAGGCGAATGTCGTAGCTGATGCTCTTAGCCGTAAAGAATCTATCAAGATCCACATCATCCAAATCCAAAATGACATTTAAACTCGCATCTTTGAGGCACAACATATTTCAAGCACTGAAGGAAACATGTACAATGAGATGGCATGTAGTTCTAAAATCCAACTTGAAACCAAACCCAATGGTTTACTTTACTTACTGAATCGTATCTGGATTCCGGACCGTGACAATCTTCGTTCATTCATCATGAACGAGGCTCACAAGACTCGTTATTCTATGCATCCCGGTGCGGATAAAATGTATAAGGACCTTTGTACTTAGTATTGGTGGCCTGGTATGAAAAATGACATTGCTCTATATGTGTCCAAGTGCCTTACTTGTTTGAAAGTGAAGGCCGAACACCAGCGTCCATCTGGCTTACTTAATAAACTAGAGATTCTCGTGTGGAAATGGGAGTGTATTGCCATGGATTTTATAACCAAACTCCCGCATACGCCTCGTGGTCATGATAGTATTTGGGTAATCATTGACCGTTTGACTAAATCTGCTCACTTTCTACCCATTCGTGAAGACTATCGAGTCAAGAAATTGGCTCGAATCTATATTAATGAAATTGTTAGTCGTCATGGTGTATCTATCAACATTATTTCTGATCGTGATGGACGATTCACTTCTCGTTTCTGGCAATCCTTGCAATCGGCTTTGGGTACTCAACTGAATCTTAATACGGCTTACCATCCGCAAACTGATGGCCAATCCGAACGAACGATTCAAACCCTCGAGGATATGCTTAGAGCTTGTGTCATCAACTTTAAGGGAAATTGGGATTTACATCTACCTTTAGTCGAGTTCTCGTATAACAACGACTATCATACGAGCATTGATATGGCTCCTTTCCAAGCACTCTATGGTCGGAAGTGTCGTTCTCCTATCTGTTGGACTGAGATTGGCGAAGCACAAATCATTGGTCCCGAACTTATTCAGAAGACTTCCGACAAGATCATGTTAATCCGTGACAACCTTCAAGTGGAAAGGAGTCGGCAAAAGAGTTATGCCGACAAACGTTGAAAACCCTTGGAATTTCAAGTCGGCGATCTGGTTCTTCTCAGGTATCCCCTTGGAAAGGCGTGGTTCGTTTTGGAAAGAAGGGAAAACGTGCACCAAGGTTTGTAGGTCCTTTTAAAGTCCTTGAACGGATTAGGAAGGTAGCCTACAAATTGGATTTACCTGAAGGACTCAATAACGTACATCCAACATTTCATGTTTCGAACTTGAAGAAATGCTTGGCCGACGAAAACCTCCACATACCTCTTGACGAAGTTCACATTGATGAGACAATGCCCTTCGTGGAGAAACCCTTGGAGATCATGGATCGAGAAGTTAAGCAACTTAAACGAAGACGTATCCCAATCGTTAAGGTTCGGTGGGAATCTAAATGTGGCCCAGAGTTCACTTGGGTACGTGAGGATCAAATGAAGGCTAAATACCCTCATCTCTTTCCTGGAACCTCCTCCTAATCAATTTCGGGACGAAATTTCCTAAAGTAGGGAAGACTGTAATCCCCATAAATTTTTGGCCTTTATTTTAACTATTACGGCACTTGTATTTTCATTATCCCATGATTTCTATAGTTTCCTATTTAAATGAGAACTATCATATTTGCCTATTTCATTACATGAACATGTACATACATTCATAGGTACCATTGTTTCATTAAAAAAAATATATAACAAATATTTACATAAGGGTTTATATAAATAATTGTTTAAAGTTCTAAGAAATAAATACATATATATACTAAGTTATTGCTAAGCCTATATATATATATATATATATATATATATATATATATATATATATATATAGGGAATGGATAGGATGAAAACCCCTCATAGTTGTGAAAACATTTGAAAACTCTCCAATGGATAGGATGAAAACCCCTCATAGTTGTGAAAACATTTGAAAACTCTCCAAAAATCAGATTTTTACAAGGTTTTTTTTGCAAAAGCTTTTATATGTAATTTAAAAAAATTTTATAAAAAAAATCAAAAAAGCGCCGACCAGATGTTTTTATAATTTTTTTTTAAATTCTGTCCATGTGTTTTAACATACGTAATTTTTATTTACACAGGTAATTGGTGTTTTTAACATATGTAATTTTTAAAAAATGGGATTTTTTCCATTTAAAAAAAAAACCGTTCGGCATTTTTTGTAATTTTTTTTGATGAAAATGTTATAAAAGTTTCTTAGAATGTTATCCAATTTTTTTTTTTTTTTTAAAACATGTAAAAAGACGTTTTTTTTGGGGAGTTTTCATTTGTTTTCACAACTCAAGTGGGTTTTTAAAATATCCCTTCCCTATATATATATATATATATATATATGTACAAATTTATAAAAACTAAATTATAAGTTCTATAAATACAATTAGAATTTATAAAATCTATATTAATTAATTACAAAGTAAATGATTTTTAATAGAAATGAAACCATTTTATTTTACAAAAATTATATTTTTATGCTTGTAACAATTAAATATAATATCAAAATTTATTTGATTTTATAAAAACTTATAAATTTAATAATTTTAGATTTTATAAAAAGTTCAGGGTTCAATTTGTAATTCCTGAAACTTTAATTCCATTTAAAACAAAGTTTTTACATGAAATAATAAAAAGCCGAAACTCCAGGGACTAAACTGTAAATTCCGGGTAAACCCCTCCCACTTTCCCTGATCACGAGTTCGAGTCCCGCACAAGCCGGTTTTCGAACCATTAACCTCGAACTCGTCCCTAAGATATTTTCGTGCAGTAAACTCAACGGCTATACGTTGTAGACACTCAATCGCTTCATCCTTCGTGTTTAATCGAGTTTTTATGATCATTTCAATGGCTAACTAGTAACCGAAGTTTCATTAAAACTCATTTAATCGATCGACCCGATCCCGCGTGAATTGTGTATAAATTGGCACACACAATCCTTGGCGACACTCATTGCAAGCCTCATGTACCTTCAATTGCATCTGAAAACACCCCGATTAGTCGAAAAACACGAACCTGTTTCGTCGAATCGTTCTCATCCCCTACGTATCCATTTTAGGTAATTCTGGTGCTGATGGACTCGTCTCAACCCTGGGAACAAAATCCCCATGAAATGGGCTTCAATCGTTTGCTCGATCGGGAAAATTGATGGGCTAGGGTTACGGGTTCGTTTTGGGGAAAAAATGACTCGAGGGTTGTTGTTTTTAAATTAATCGCATCGGTCAAAGACCAAGGCGTAAGCCCTGGTCTGATGGTTAAATGCGCAGGTGTGTGTTGGCCCAGGCTCGACACAGGTTCGAGTCCCGGTGGTTGGGTTTTGTGGGATTTAATTCATTTTTGTTATTTTAATATATAATTTTATGTTTTAAAACTCTAATTTTATTTTTATAAATCTAATAAATACATTCTAGAATTTTTATAAAAACAGAAAATATAAATTAATGTTTTAACTATTTTATTTTATTAAAAACATATTAAAACACCTGTAAATTCTTAAATAAATAATATAAATGATTTGTTTAGATAAATTTAATTATGTTATTTTATAAGATAATAATGTTATTAAACAAATTATAATTAATTGTTTAAGCATTATTAAATTCATTTTAAACATATAAATGATTATTTTGGTAAAAAATAATTATTTAAAACTTTTTAAAGTTTATAGAAATACCTAAATAATTATTTTAGTTTAATAATTATACAAATTCAATTAGTTTCATTTAAAACTTATAGTGTTTAATATTTCTTTTATAAATCATTCAAATAAAAGAAATTGTTTAAATAGTTTTAATAATTATTTTATTTACATAAAAACAATTATTTAAACTTATTCCATTCCATAATTTTATTTATTAATTATCTTTAGAATAATTATGTAAAAAAATTCAATCATATTATTTGTAACATCCTTAATTTTAAAACACCAGCTATAATAAACAATTACACACGCGGAAGCATTCGTCCCAAGAAATTTTTTTAGGTCCTTCGCGTACCGCGAGAGACCAGGTTTCATCCCCTCGCGTACTGCGAGAGAACCTTCCCCAGTTCTTCGCTTGCCGCTAGGCGCCAAATTTCCAGAGAGTTTCCAGATCTGCAGATCTCAATACTTAACCATTTTCCAACTTTTACCAATATAACATGACACCCAAAAATTTCCAACACACGTGTTTTGACCAAAAAACATTCATACCACAATTTTAACATTAAAATACATTTTCAAGTAACTCATTTACATCCATTAGATGAACATCTAATTTCACCTGAAATCACTAAAAGCGCAGAGAATCCAACGTTTGCCATAAACTTAACCTTGACTATCCCGGAGCTTTTCCTACATAGCACCAAATATAACACTATTAGTAATGAAGATAAAACATATCAAACAAGTAAATACTACTTGTTTTCATCCATTCACACATTTGACCCGTTTCCACCCAAATGTGTCGTTAGGCTATATATCACTTGCATTTCACCTACAAATTTCATTCTTTTCATTTATCATACATAATCAACACATTTCCATTTCCATTATGGCACAAAGGCCATAACTTCATTTCCATTATGATTCTTAGATCATAGTTTCATATCCACATATCCATTATGGTACTTAGACCATAACTCCATATCCACCTATCCATTATGGTACTTAGACCATAACTCCATATCCACACATCAATTATAGTATTTAAACTATAACTACATTCATTCACTTACTCATACACCTCTATGCACATTCATACCACATAACACATTATGCATACAACATTGCGTATAACACAATTTATCATCAATTACTAAGTAAGTGGAAGAGCACTTACCTTTCGGGTTAGAAGATCCCGCACCACCTTCAAGTTTTACAATTTGATTACCTAAACATATACACCTAGTTTAGTAATGTAACCATACATCAAAATCACATTATAATTGGGTTTACAATCCAATTTCCTATTTCCAACCCAAACTGACCCGTTTGAGTTATACTCATATCCAAACACCCTCTTTCACCCCAAACTCGCCTACTTGAGTTTCATTATCCTTATCTTAACACAAATTTTCATTCAATAATTATTATTAGGTTAATTTGGTGTTCATTCAAGTGTCTAACATTATATAAACACTTAATCATCACTAATTCAACATTCTATCATCATAATCCAAACACCCCCAAATTTGTCCATATGAACCCTAACTTCTCATAATCAAAATCAAAGGGTTCTAGGATGTTAATCACCATTCTTTACCTTTAGTTTAGCTAGATTATCAACAATCTAACACTAATTAACCACATGCATCATAAATTTCGGATTTCAACCAAAACCCACCAAGAACACATCAATGGTGAAATCAAAAGGAAGATAATCACTTACTTGATGTTAGAAAGGTGATGTGTGAGCCAAAACCTTCACAAAACAAGCCTCAAATGCACGTTCTAAGCTTCAATTAGCTTTTCTCCTTTTTCTCCTTTGCTCAAGAACGATCTCTTTCACCAAATGAAGATAATTTTGACTTTTACTAGTCAAATATGGCAGATTTTTCCATTTTACACTTTAGCCCCTCAACTTCCATTTCACCCATTTTATTCCATAATTAGTTAAAAACTAATATAACCCCATTACTAACTTGAAACCCACTTGTTTCAACTTATTTCTAAAATATTATTTTCACTATAATATTTATTAGAATATTTAATTATTTATAACGAAACCCGGATTTTGGTTCGTTACAAATCACCTCCCCTTATTTGGGTTTCGTCCCCGAAACCCGACTTCACATAAAAAGGTTCGGATAAAATTTGAGCATTTCTTCCTCGGTTTCCGAAGTCATTTCCTCTCCCTTCTTATGTTTCCATCTCACCAAAACTTGGCAAATCTCTTTATTGCGTAAACGCTTCACTTTTCTATCCAAGATTGCCACCGGTTCCTCAACATAATTCAACTTTTCATCCAATTCAATATCATCCAATGGAACAAAAGTAGATTCATTCGCCAAACATTTTAAAAAATGAGACACATGAAACGTGTTATGAAGTCTACTTAGTCCCTCCGGTAGCTCCAAACGATAAGCCACCGCACCCACCCTTGCTATCACCTTAAACGGTCCGATGAAACGTGGACTTAACTTCCCCCGTTTCCTAAACCGTATCACCCATTTCCAATGAAAGACTTTCAAAAGCACAAAGTCCCCCACTTGAAACTCAATCGCCCGCTTTCTATTATCCACATAGGACTTTTGGCGATCTTGAGCCGCCTTCAAGCGTGCCCTTATTTGGTCAATACTACTATTAGTTTCCTTGACCACCTCTTTGCTACCGAGTTCCCGTTGATCAATTTCACCCCAACATATGGGTGTTCGACATTTCCTCCCATACAACGCCTCAAAAGGCGGCATACCTTTACTAGAATGGTAGCTATTGTTATAAGAAATATCCGCCAACGGTAAATGGTCGTCCCAATTACCCCCAAAATCCAATGCACACGCTCGCAACATGTCCTCGAGCGTTTGAATCGCTCGCTCGCTTTAACCATCCGTTTGTGGATGATAAGCGGTGCTAAGATTCAATCTAGTCCCCCTATCCTCATGGAATTTCTTCCAAAAACGAGAAGTAAATCTCGTATCACGATTCGATATAATCGACACCGGCACACCATGACGTGACATAATTTCCTTCACATACATTTCCGCCAATCTATCCGATGAATACGATTCTTTAATAGGAAGGAAATGTGCACTCTTTGTCAACCGATCCACTAGTACTCATATCGCATCATAACCCTTTCGACTCTTTGGTAGTTTAGTGATCAAATCCATGGTTATATTATCCTATTTCCAAAGCGGTATTTCAAGCGGTTGAAGCTTTCCATACGGCTTTTGGTGCTCCACCTTTACTCTTAAGAATGTAAGACATCTCTCCACATACTTAACAATATCACGCCTCATACCCGGCCACCAAAAATGACACCTCAAATCATAAAACATCTTTGTGGCCCCCGGATGGATAGAATACTTGGATTTATGCGCTTCGTCTAAAATAGTTGTCAAAACACTTGACAACCTAGGAATCCAAATTCTGTCAAAGCATGTCTTTAAACCTGTGCTATTTTCCCCAAGCTTGTCAACATAAGTAACCATCCGTTCCTTCTTCAAAACACCACCAAGTGCTAACACTTGAGCCTCTCGGATTTCATCAATAAGAGATGATGAAATTGTCATCTTAAATGACTTCACCTTGATAGGTGTATGGCTCGTCTTTCGACTAAGAGCATCCGCTACCACATTCGCTTTACCCGGATGATAAAGTATCTCACAATCATAGTCCTTGACCAATTCAAGCCACCGCCTTTTCCTCATGTTGAGGTCTTTTTGGTCAAAGAAGTACTTTAGACTTTTGTTATCAGTGTATATCGTACACTTAGCCCCATACAAATAATACCTCCAAATTTTGAGTGCGAAAACCACGGCCGCAAGCTCTAAATCATGAGTAGGGTAGTTCATCTCGTGAGTCTTCAATTGCTTAGACGCGTAGGCAATTACTTTCTCCCTTTGCATCAAAACACAACCCAATCCCGAATGCGAGGCATCCGAATACACAACAAAATCTTCGGTCCCGTACGGCAAGGATAAAACAGGCGCCTTAGTCAACTTTTCTTTCAGGAGTTGAAAGGCAGATTCTTGCTCGGAACCCCATACAAACTTAGTCTCTTTACGTGTCAACTTCGTCACCGGCAAAGCAATCCGAGAGAAGTTTTCAATAAACCGCCGATAATAACCCTCCAACCCCAAGAAACTTTTAATTTCCGAAGGTGTTTTCGGCGATGACCAATCTTTAACCACCACTATCTTGGATGGGTTGACAGTAATCCCTTTGATGACCAATCTTTAACCGCCACTATCTTGGATGGGTCAACAGTAATCCCTTTCTCATTAATCACATGACCCAAGAATTGGATTTCGCGCAACCAAAATGCGCACTTAGAAAATTTTGCATAAAGCTTTTCCCTTTGAAGAACTTCAAGAATCTCACGTAAATGACAAGCATGATCACCTTCGCTCCTTGAATAAATGAGAAGATGTCAATAAACACAATAACAGAACGGTCGAGGAATGGCCTACACACCCGGTTCATAAGATCCATGAAAACCGCGGGCGCGTTGGTTAAACCGAATGGCATAACCGTAAACTCATAGTGACCGTAACGAGTGTGGAAAGCCGTCTTATGACCATCATCTTCTTTCACTTTCAACTGATGATACCCGGACTTCAAATCAATCTTAGAAAACCATGACGCCCCTTGTAATTGATCGAAGAGGTCGTCAATCCGAGGTAACGGGTACCGATTCTTCACCGTCAACTTATTCAACTCCCGATAATCCATACACATCCTCATGCTCCCATCCTTCTTTTTAACGAAGAGAACGGGTGCACCCCAAGGCGAGACGCTCAGGCGAATGAAACCTTTATCAAGTAGTTCTTATATTTGCTCCATTAGCTCTTTCATCTCCGGTGGTGCCAACCGATAAGGTGCTTTGGCTACCGGCTTAGCACCCGGTAACAAATCAATCCCAAACTCTACTTCCCTCTCCGGAGGAACCCCCGGTAATTCATCTGGAAACACATCCTCAAACTGATTCACAACCGGAACATTGCGAATATCTTTCACTTTCTCGATCTCATCGGCAACACAAGCCATGTACGCCTTGCACCCACGCGCCATGTACTTTGTTGCTTTCACATAAGAACACAATCTTACCTTACCTTTCTTTTCACCTTCTATGTAAAAGGACCCACCCGTCAGGGAAACGAGTTGTATCACTTTAGGTCCACATAGAATATTCGCTTTGTTCTTTGATAACCAATCCATCCCTACTATTACATCAAAATCCCCCATGGTCATAGGAATTAAGTCTATAGGGAACGTTTCACCCCCCGCCCTTAACTTGCAATTTTTATAAATATCAAACACTAGGAAACTCTTATCATTTGCCGCCTCGATTTCTAGGGGTTCATCTAACTTGCTACTTAGAAACGAAGAATGCTTAACAAATTTCAAAGACACAAACGAACGACTAGCCCCCGAATAAAAAAGAACTAGTGAAGGTAAAGAGTTAATCTTGAATGTACCTGACACCACTTCCGAGTTTGACTTTGCCTCTTCCGCCGAGATGTGGAAAGCTCTACCCTTAGGCTTTGGTATTTCAACCTTCTTTTCACTTCCACTTTGCTTCAGCTCGAGGCAATCCACCCTATTGTTCCCGGGCTTGTAACAACTGTAGCATATACGGATTTGGCTCAGGCATTGGTTAGCCATATGCCCTGACTTCCCACATTTATAGCAATTTGACGTACCCTTCCTACACTCCACAAAGTGCCCCTTTCCACAAATCTTGCATCCCCGCGGAGAAAACTTGCTAAAAGGCGCTAAAAGGCTTCTTACTAGGGCTCCCGCCCTTTATCTTATTCACCACTTGATCCACAATCTCCCTTTTCCTCTAGCTTCTTGCCTCCTCAACTCCACCTCTCTTTCCCGACACATGTTTATCAAGTCTACAAGTGTGGTAAAAGAGGATGGAGATATGCTATCTCTGAACTCCACAGTCAACATAGCTTAAAATCTGTCGATCTTCGCCTTCTAGGTCGACACCACGTCCGGACAGAACTTGGCGCGATCAAAGAAAGCCCTAGCCAATTCATCTATTGACTCATTCTTTTGCCTCATGAGGAGGAACTCTTCAGTCATCCGATCAACTGCGGCTTGTGGGCAATTGTATTTCAGAAAATCCGTCTTAAACTCCTCCCAAGTCATGGAGGTCACACCCAATTCACCCCTCTCCTTTCGGAGATTCAATAACCATTCTTTTACCCTTCCCGTCAGTAGAGGCACACTAAACATAACCCTGTCATCGGGTTTGCACTTTGTCGTATCAAAATTCGATTCCATATCCACCACCCACCTGTGGCTAAGGATCGGGTCCACTTGCCCGTTATACTACTTTGGCTTGATTACCATAAACTCTTTAAGAGTACATCCTCGTGGTTCTTTTTCCTTTTCTTTCATAAACTCTTCAAGAGTGAGCTTAATAGCCCTTCTCATTTCATCCATAAGCAGAGTTGTGGCTTGCTCAAAAACCTTGGCCACTTCTTCCTTTATCAACTCTTGGATTCTTGGATCCAACGGTTCCCTATTCGCATCGTCTGACATCTCTTAGCTGAGAATTAGAACAAAAACACCTAACATCCTTACAATTTCAATACCTAAAGTATCCATCACACTTGCACTCTTATAGGTATTAAGTATATATTTATATATATATCTACCTATATACATACATACATATATAATCACCTTCACCTAATCCTTGCAAATGTTCATTGTCATATGGTTATCATAAAGACCCTTGCGCATCTCGTCGTATTAATCATATTCGCCAGACATGTTTAATAATACGCTATGCCCAATTGTAATTATCATATTCATATAACAAATCACAAAACAAGTTTTGGCACACATAACACCTTATCGTTCAATCATACATATACACCATACTTATCACCATTAATCATAACATTACTAACCTTTCGTTTCCGTAAGCTCCGAGTCTTAGTCAAGTCCTTTATGGATTCTCGTACCATTCCCCCATATCATGAGCATCCGGTTTGAGTTTGGGGCCTCGCACACCAAATCCCTCAAACCATCGCTCTGATACCAAGTTGTAGCATCCTTAATTTTAAAACACCAGCTATAATAAACAATTACACATGCAGAAGCATTCGTCCCAAGAATTTTTTTTAGGTCCCTCGCGTACCGCGAGAGATCAGGCTCCATCCCTTCGCGTACCGCGGGGGAGCCTCAGAAAGCCAAGCTGGAAAACACGTCCCTCGCGTACCGCGAGAGAACCATCCCCGGTTCTTAGCGTACCGCGAGGCGCCAAATTTCCAGAGAGTTTCCAGACCTGTAGATTTCAACACTTAACCATTTTTCCAACTTTTACCAATATAACATGACACCCAAAAATTTCCAACACACGGGTTTTGACCAAAAAACATTCATACCACAATTTTAACATCAAAATACATTTTCAAGTAACCCATTTACATCCATTAGATGGACATCTAATTTCACCCGAAATCACCAAAAGTGCATACGAGAATCCAACGTTTGCCATAAACTTGACCTTGATTATCCCGGAGCTTTTCCTACCTAACACCACATATAACACTATTAGTAATGAAGATAAAACATATCAAACAAGTAAATACTACTTGTTTTCATCCATTCACCCATTTGACCCGTTTCCACCAAATGTGTCGTTAGGCTACATATCACTTGCATTTCACCTACAAATTTCATTCTTTTCATTTATCATACATAATCAACACATTTCCATTTCCATGATTTCCATTTCTATTATGGCACAAAGGCCATAACTTCATTTCCATTATGATTCTTAGATCATAATTTCATATCCACATATCCATTATGGTACTTAGACCATAACTCCATATCCACCTATCCATTATGGTACTTAGACCATAACTCCATATCCACACATCCATTATAGTATTTAAACTATAACTACATTCATTCACTTACTCATACACCTCTATGCACATTCATACCACATAACACATTATGCATACAACATTGAATATAACACTATTTATCATCAATTACTAAGTAAGTGCAAGAGCACTTACCTTTCGGGTTAGAAGATCCCACACCACCTTCAAGTTTTACAATTTGATTACCTAAACATATACACCTAGTTTAGTAATGTAACCATACATCAAAATCACATTATAATTGGGTTTACAATCTAATTTTCCATTTCCAACCCAAACTGACCCGTTTGAGTTATACTCATATCCAAACACCCTCTTTCACCCCAAACTCTCTATCTTGAGTTTCATTATCCTTATCTTAACACAAATTTTCATTCAATAATTTTTATTAGGTTAATTTGGTGTTCATTCAAGTGTCTAACATTATATAAACACTTAATCATCACTAATTCAACATTCTATCATCATAATCCAAACACCCTCAAATTTGTCCATATGAACCCTAACTTCTCATAATCAAAATCAAAGGGTTCTAAGATGTTAATCACCATTCTTTACCTTTAGTTTAGCTAGATTATCAACAATCTAACACTAATTAACCACATGCATCATAAATATCGAATTTCACCCAAAACCCACCAAGAACACATCAATGGTGAAATAAAAAGGAAGATAATCACTTACTTGATGTTATAAAGGTGATGTGTGAGCCAAAACCTCACAAAACAAGCCTCAAATACACGATCTAAGCTTCAATTAGCTTTTCTTCTTTTTCTCCTTTGCTCAAGAACGATCTCTTTCACCAAATGAAGATAATTTTGTCT
The DNA here is from genome assembly GCA_023525975.1 of Smallanthus sonchifolius. Lineage (NCBI taxonomy): Eukaryota > Viridiplantae > Streptophyta > Magnoliopsida > Asterales > Asteraceae > Smallanthus > Smallanthus sonchifolius. The sequence continues at coordinate 16,477,820 of CM042036.1, forward strand.
TTTACTAGTCAAATATGACAGATTTTTCCATTTTACACTTTAGCCCCTCAACTTCCATTTCACCCATTTTATTTCATAATTAGTTAAAAACTAATATAACCCATTACTAACTTGAAACCCACTTGTTTCAACTTATTTCTAAAATATTATTTTCACCATAATGTTTTTTGGAATATTTAATTATTTATAACGCCGGATTTTGGTTCGTTATATTATTATTATTATAAATACTATATAATTAATTAGTGGTTCTAATTAATTCTAATTAGTTCTACCTTATCACTATAAACACATATATTTTTCAATCACAACTCCTATGACTATTATTCCAAAATCCCTAGAAACTCAAATAGATTTATAATTGTTTATTCCCATTGAGTTTATAATACAAATTTATCCATGTAGGTTGATTGTGAGAAACCCTCACGAGGCCTATCCATCTTTAACAACTCATAATATTTGTTAGCTTCGTTACAAGTGAGTTTCATAGCCCATTTTTCATACTTTTGTTTACAAATACTCGGGGTGAAACATGTTACATACTTTGCATACACAATTCAATTACCTATGTTCTTATGTAAAGGTCTTTATGCTTCATGTCTTAAACTACTTGATGACCATACATGTGTTTATGTTTAGTACAATCATTAACTTGCGTGGCAGGCCTAAGGTAGTACCTAACATGATCATTTATATGGGAATCCGATTCATTACTTAACACAAACCTTGGCGGGTTTTGTGTATACATTTTGGTACTTCACGCAGTCCGGGGGATTATGCATACATATTAACATGGCTTGATTGTACACTTTGGAACGTCGTATGTTTTCACATTTATGCTTTAGACTTGCTTTGAACATATTGAATTGTAAAACTTATTCAACTTTGTTTAGTGTTAAAACCTCTGTTACTCACCAACTACTTGTAGTTGATATTTACTTACATGTTTCAGGGGCACCTGTTTGAGGACATTGCTTGATCACATATGGCTACGGACCTAGCATTAATAAGATTTAATTTTGATTATGTTATGTTTTCTATTTCCTTTGTAACTGATATTTTAATATGATGAATAAATATTACAACGCATTTAATAGATGATAATGTGCTTATAAACAACCGCGTCAGCCACGACGTATAATTTGACGCCGGCCGCGGTGTGACAACTTAGACAGATTGCAAAATGGAAAACGAAAAAATCCCATCTTAAAAAATCTCGTCTTAAAAAGACTGAATAAATCTAGTTTTAAAAAAGTCTCGTCTCACACTTAAAAAAAATCGAATAAAAAAAATGAAAAATTACATTAAATTTAAATGGTGATTTTGAATTTGATTTGATTGATGTGCGGAGAGAGAAAACTCAATTCTCAACAAAAAATATTTTCTATTTCATATTTCCAAGACAATTTCTTAAATCAAGATAGATACTTTTTCTTACATACTAATTACCAAACTACCCTTCATGTAACTTTTAGAGAGAAAAGTATAACATTTAAATAAAGTTAAAAATCTATATTTAATCACATCCATAGATCAAGGGCTAGTATGGAGTTTCCAAGGTTTTCTCAAGTGAAGAGAGTTTTCATATTATCCCTCCATATATATATATATATATATATATATATATATAATTCTAAAATAATTAAGTTTTTTTTTACAACAAAAATGAGAGATTCTCATAGAAAAACTAGCGAGGAACTAACAACACCCCAATTACAACACCCGCCCATAGGGCATATGCACCACAAAAATCAGAAACATAACAAAAGAAAGAAAAAAAGTACAAAACAAAATTGCCCTTTACCAACAAGCTTATTAGCCCACACCTGATGTAGGGTGAATTACCCATTTTTCCCAGGAGCATTGTTTTATGTTCGCTCTTACCTCCATCCATGTAAAGGCTTGAATTTTTATCTCCTCCACCATTTTTTACATCGAAGCTCTGACTTTCGAAAAGAACCACCGATTCCTTGTCTTCCAGATGACCCAACACGTGCTATAACCTGTCAGCACCCGAATCCGTTTTACCATACTTGAAACCTGCGCGTCCTAGATGAAGATAGCCCGATCCCTAATGTTAGACTAACCCATAACATCCAATTTCAACCACTTAGCAATTTTGCTCCACGTTCCTTTTGCCACAGGACACCTTACGAAGGTATGGTCTTTGTCCTCAAGGAGGCATAAAGAGAATCTTGCAGAAGGAATAGGGGTACCTCAGGCCCTAAGCACTGATGCCATCGGCAAACGGTATTGGAGTAGACGCCAAACGAAACAACGAACAGTAAGAGGAGCCCATCTTAGCCATAACACATCCACCCAAGACTTTTGTAGTAGTTTATCATCTAACCATCTTCTACAAGATTCCGTAGTGAAGGATCCCGATGGATCCCCCCACCCATATCCACTTGTCCGGGCCAACTATGAATCTACATTCCTTGATCATTTCTTTTAAATCCTGAATTTCATCCATGCGATTGGTTGGTTCAGCCCCTTTTTTCCAATCCCATTTAAAACTCACTTCTCCGGAAGACGAGCAAAGTACTCGATCCGCAATATGGCACTTTTGATGTCGGTCTAGAGAGAATAATACATGAAACATTATTCTAAAGGGAACCAATCCGAACCAAGCTAAGTTCCAAAAAGATGTATTTTTCCCATCACCTATGTGCTTCCGAAATAGGTTGTTAAGGGAATCCCCCACGTTGTCTAATTCTTTCCTAGCCTTGATAATAGCCGACCAGTTATCAACCTTTGAATTTTGATGAAACATATTGGGTCTTCCATTGTTGACTTGTGAATTGCTTTGATACAGCATACCTAAAGGTTGTTTGGATCCGTTAAAGTTTTTTTAATTCTTTGTTTTTTAAATTCTTTTATTTTTTAAATTCTTTTATTTTCTTGGTTACTTTTATTTTAATTTTATTTTTTAGTTGTTTAAACCAATTTGCTGTTCCGATGTTTCTATTTTTATCAAAGTCTCGACGTGAATTTTTTTTTTCACGATTTCGGTTTTTTATATAAAGTTTCGGATATTATCAACGCTCTAGCCACAACGCGTAGGTTTACGTAAGATTTTCATTCCGGAACGTGACTTTAATTGTTCTACGATTTAACGCCTCGCCACAACGCGCGATTTGCACATCACTAGTTATGATACATATAGTTGAATTTGACAAATAGAAAACATAATTTATATATCTAAAACTTATATATAAATATACGCATAACAAGGAGATTTAAACATATGTAAAAATCATAGATTATAACAAAAGAGTACACGTCTAAAACATGTATCAAACATTAAGTAGATAGACATATTTTTAGACGTATATATCATTACATTGTCAAAGAACATATAAACAAAGCTAAAAGATACATTTATTACCGCATAAGTAATACATGATTATTGATCGGTCAAAAATATAAAATCCGACGTGATAATCGTCAATGAAATAAACTCTGGTTTTCAAGAAAATACATTTTTCACACAAGATATTTAATGCAAGTATAATTGTTTGTGTTCGAATTTTATCATGATAGCATAATAGAAAAAAAAATACATATTGCTTGTTTCCATAGATATATTTTTTTTCTTAAGACTATGTGTGGTGGGCTCACACCCACCGCCAACTCACCCATTTTGGTCATGAAACACTGTCCCCTTAGGGCGTGAATGAGGAGTAAAGGGCTCACCTGTGAGGCAAATCACGAGCGTAGGGCGATTCCAACCAATCACAATATATTTTAGTGGTTAAAATAAAAAAAAAGATAATTTTTAAATTAATGGAAGATATTGAAACCATCACACACCTTAGTGTTTTTGTTTAGTGATTGCACTCTTGATGACATGGCAGTGATAAGTGATGTGGCAGGGTATTTTTCACTTTTTAGTGAAACTATTACACATAGCCTAAGAGAAGCGTACGAAGTCATCGCGACACGACACGTGTACTTGAGACAAGGGTTATATGCGTCCATATAATTATATGATAGAATTACGCAACATATATGCATAATTACGCAAAATGTCACGGTTTTGTGTTAAATCACACATTTGTTTATTTCCCAACCTATAATCACACAAAATGACGCAACCTAACTGTATAAAAATCATGCACGTTGTTTTACCAGTTGTTATTTTTTTATAATAAAATTTTGATTTTATGGTATAATTTAAAAAAAATAATAAACTATATAAAAACTATTTCCGTTTAATAAATTGATGGAACTAAATTTAACCTAAAAAAGGTCAACAAACATAGTTTTTCCGTTTCTTCCTTTTCAACCATTTTTATCTTTTAATTATTTACGATCTTGTCACTATATCAATCTCAACCATAAAAAAATCTAATCTTAATGGTAATTAGCTTTAAAAGCAAATTTCGTATTCGTCCATTGTCACTAGAAATTATATCTATTAACAAGAAACCTATATTTTATCCATTTAAATATAACTTGTATTGAATCTTTGAACAATCTTTTTTTTCCTTTACCTTTTTTTCTTTTCCTTTCATTGAATGAAATCTTGTCTCTGTGTCCAAACGGCTTTCTTGAAATCTGCAAATTGTAAGTCGTTTTCCATCTATGAAGAAAAACAAGCTTCTCTGTGACTCTTCTTCGTCACTAACCTTTCACCATTTTTTTGCTTTTGGCATATATTGGGCTTGTTGCATGTATTGAAAATTTGAAATCATGGTTTAAATTTGAGCTTTTTTACCCTTCAATCAACCCAACTCAAAAGCTAAAGGTTTTGTTAGTTTATGTGAGTTTTTGAAAAACAAAATGAGAAGTTACTAGGAATGAGAAACCGGAATCAAGTTTATACAAGTTAAAATAAATCAAGTCGTGGTTCGAGTGACGGGCAAGCCAAGCTGGATTTTGGATTTTGAGTTTAAAGTCGTGAGCTAAAGCCATTGAACCTCGGTGGTGGATCCAGTATAAAATTTCGCATGGTGCATCAGGACAATATGAACGGTTTAGATAGCGGGTAAAAATGGATTCAGGCTAGACTTTTTGGTTTATTAATAAACTAAAGTAATAAATGATTATAGTTAAATTAAGATTATGGTTGTATACTTGATCAGTGTATAGAGTTACTTCACAAAATCACATTATCAATCAATTAAATTAGAAATAATCATTAACAAATTAGTCTTGATTTTGTAAAATTGCTCACAAAGAACTAATAATTAACAAATTAGAGATTAACAACTAACACTATAAATCATTAAATCAAAATATTGTCAAATTACTCATCAAGATATCAAAACTGAATTAAAAAGTAGGTATATACAAGCTTTAATGAAAAAAAATTATCAAACCAAACCTAAATGTGTAACCTTTTTATAATTTAATAAAAAACTAGAATTAATCCCCGCACGTTGCGGCGGGTTTTTTTCTCTCTAAATACTATGTCACGGTCGATCGGTTTTGACTAATTGATTCTTACAAATTTCAGACCCGTGCGTTACGACGGCGTTGGTGTTGAACCGTGAAAAAATTAGCGTCGAAACGTTAATAAAATAAGTACGTCGAAAGGAGCAGTTGCTTCACTGTGATATGATTTACACCACCTTCCGACCAACAAATCAATTGGGCCAAACAACAAAGAAGTAAGATTATAGAGGACCTAGAGGTGGGGGACGGGTTTCATCTATGTTTATTTTTTTTAGCTTCCTACGTAAAGTGTAGGGTAAGGTTGCATATATCAGATCGTGAAGCGATCCGGCCTCTCTCCGGGCCCTGCATAAATGCGAGAGCTAAGTCAAGCACTGGGTACGTCTTTTTTTTTAACAAAAAATGGGATGATTGCGCTAATAATTTATCTTAATTATAGAAATGCTGCTAGAAAAGTAGAAATTGATTCATTAGTGATTAAACATGGCTTAAATTCCTTATAAAATTTCTTTCAACCTTATAATTTAGGGGTGAGAAAAAACCGAACCAAAACCGAATTAATCGAAAAAACCGACCAAAACTAATAACCGACGGTTTGGTTTTATATTATTTGAAAACCGAAAAAACCGAACCGGAAATATACATGTAAAACTTTAAAATATATTATGTGCACGCATGTATCATAATATATATTATATTATGTGCTTGTATATTTCCACTATCGTATACTTAAAATTTTAAGTATTATGCATATTTAAATACTAAGAGTATGTCAAGATTTATACTTGTTATTGAATTTATGGATTATAATCTTTATTTTTTTGAATGTTAAGTATTTTATAAGAAATGAATAAATAGTGTAGCCGAAATATTATATGCTTAAATGTATAATAATCAATTAATCATTAATAAAAAAAAATTAAGCCCAAAGTTTTAAACACAAATTCATTATTTTAGGCATTTTCTTTTTGCTCAAAAATTTCAAGCCTAGACGACAAAACCAAAAAACCCGAAACCGAACAGAAACCATCGTGAAAACCGAACCAATTCAACATAAAACCATCTTCATATTTTTGTTATTAAAATATATATTTTGAAGATGGAGTGAGAGGGACACGTCGAGGCCATCCTGCTGTCATCCTAGAACCAACAGCCACATGAGTAGCAAATATACGTAGCTGCCTAATTTATGGTGTTTGGTTTTTAATGATGGGCAGCTTTCTTGGGTTTCCTTCGTTGGTGTCCGATGGTGGGGTTACAATTGGAATTAATATTATGTGTCTCGCCATGTGCTTTCGCAATGTGTGTACATCAATTAAAACACTTGTTACCTAATTTCTATCACCAAATTACAGAAATGACCACTCGTATTTATTTCGATATTTGTAACCCAATACAAATTTCCACATCATAATGGTCGTTTTCATTGTAAATAATAATATTTTTATCTCACGGTGTGCATTTAATCGAGTCGAGATAATCGATGAAAAACCGATGTATACCTTTTAGTTTCTACGTTAATCAAAGCTTTCGATTCGGTTGGGTTTGTGTAAGTTTCGAATTTCTCAAATAGACCTAGATGATTCTTTGAATCGTGTATGATCTCACTATTAGATTAAATTATTTCGTGAGTACGAAATCTTAATCGGATAAGACAGAAAGTTCTACAAGAGCGAGAATGTATTTCCTTTGAAATACGAAGTTCTAATTCATGTGTTAAAACAAACCAAAGATTTCCCCTTTATAGGTAGGGAACCATTACAACGTTTACATTGAAATGACGCAACTTTTTTGTGAAATAGTATGTCAATTGGCAGTTATAACTGTCGGAAATTCTCTATTACATCAATAGTAAAACCCTTTACAAGAACTTCATCATTGATTGTCAGCAGTAACTCATTTACAGTTGCTATTGCTCGTAGTTACTTCGAATAGGCTGAGTTGCTACTCGTCCTAGTTAGTGTTGATCAACAGTAACGTATTACTGACCAAAATGAGAGCCAAACCGAGAGCCAAACCGATGACCAGTTACCACTGAGAGCCAAACTGAGAGCCAAAATTAACTTAACCAAAAGCAAACCAACTGAGCCGAATAACTTCCTATACATAAACTTTGAACTTTTCAGTTTGGTTTTGGTTTTATGCAAAACCATACTCACACAACACAACCTTCATTCTTGCTACCATTATGATGGCTCAAATGAGGGAAACTATAAAAGGACATATGAACAATGGTTGACATTCAATTCAAGCCAAGTTCTTAAATAGCAATAAAGGTTTTCAATATTTGCATTCAGTTTGTTACGTATAAACTCGAAGGAGAAAACCTTAGACTCGCACACTCTAGAATTGGACCGTACCAATTTCTCAGAGTTGAAACTGTGTATGAGATTAGTTATAAACTTTGTGCGGGTTCAGATCCTCGGATGGTATTACATGTCATGATCCGATTACCCAAAACCGATACAGAAACCATAGCCAATCTCCTTACACAAGCAGAAATGGAGATGATGAAGAATATTCTTGATGTCACCTTTACCATCTTCAAATGCTGAACATGCAAATGTCAGGTGTGCTTAGACAACATATACCTTTTGTAACTAACTATATTAATCCTTTCCTTTACATGGTCAAACTAGTGTACTCTCCACTCACAGTCACATATCCCTTCACACTGCACTAGTTGTCTCATTTTGGTTGATACTTTTTTCAAATCTTATCTATATCAATGACTTTATACTGCCATTTTAGACTTTTTATGATCATATGCATGTGATATTTATCGTATTAAAATTGCTACAAACTTGAAATTATTAAAAATATATAAAATCGATAGAACGAGTTTGAGATCAGGTTTCAAGTAATGAGATTCAAACCACCTAGGATTATAAATGGGATCTGATATCCTCAAAAACCCACAAACCTTAAGTAATTTAGGACCCAACAGTCATGGCGAGACTAGAAACACCAAAACCCGTCCCAAACCTTTACCATTGTCATCTCTACTCGGTTAACAGTCAAATATAACCAACTTCCAATTACTTGAACAAGGTCGAATCACGAATACCGGAATACAAGCCTATCGACATTATGTATTTACTTGTATAAAGGTTTCCTAAGTATTTTAAGGCAAGAAAGAACATAAAGAAATATAAGTATACTGTGAATACATACATAGCTATTCCTGCATTATCACGACGTTTTAGTCATGAATGAATGAAAAAACCAAAGAATTTTCAGATCCAAAATCGGATTGATCCAAGGATTAAATTACTTTAATGCCACTAGGTCGTTTTCCTTCCATCGCATCTTTTTTATCATGACAACCAGCACAGAGAAAAGGACCTTGCCATGGTTTTGAGCTCGTGGAGAAGATGGAACCAGCGTGAACCGATATACCTTCACTTGCAGCTAGGTCAACTTGACACACGGCACACGTGAATAGTCCAGATGTAGACGAATCACACGTCTCAGCATTGCCCAATCTACACATTTTAAACAAAATAAATTTTTTAGTTAAGACTTTGAAACTAGAGATTTAACCTATTACTAGTAAAGCCGACAATACCCAGCTAACCAACGGGATTAGGTAAACCGTAGCTTGCGCTGGGCATGTGGCCTTCAAGATGTTACGGTAAGAAACCAGTGGAAGTAAGATGCGAACCTGAGACCTCTCCTAGAGGGGAATCAGTTCCAGAACACAAATCCAAACACCCCAGAATGTGAAAATGAAAGTGAAGAGAAAAAGACTAAGCTAACCTTTCTGCAAGCATTGCTGAACCTTCTTCAAAGAGTTCCTCAACGATACCTACAGCTGACAGTTTCTTGGACAGTTTACTAGAGGAACCACCACGGAACTTGGTTCTGAACAACAATGATCGGAGCTTGCTCTGGGTTCTCCGAGGAGGAGAAGGTGGCGGCAATGAATTATCTGGCGGGACTATATCCACAACTATGCAGGTAGTATCATCTTTCAGTCCCCTTGTTCTCAATGCTTCCTGAATTAATCACGTATCAAAAATTTGTTTTCCAAGATTTATCTTTCATATAATTTTGATTTTTTGTGTCAAATATTCAAAAACCCATTAAGCAAGGCATGTAACACAATCTTTGGGCTAAATTATGTAGTTCTGTACCATCAATTTATTAAAAGATTATAATTTATGTGGTACTGTGAAAACAGTACCATTTTATTTACTGGGATGTTTGGAAATTTAAAAATATAGTTTTGGTTACTCATCATCCAAAAATAGAAATTATTGCAACTTTCACATAACAGTGTAATAATATAACTATAAATAGAAAAATTACCTTGACTACTTGTCTAGCAGCAAGTTCAGAAGGCAAACCGCGACAAGATTCAGCAGCAATCTCAGATGACAAAGCATCCCAAATGCCATCGGAAGCAATTATAAGTCTTCCACCACCATTTGAAAGCTATGAACAGCGCAAAAGAAAATTTATTTCTTTTACGGACAATTATCAACGACAAAAAAAATAATTCTGAAGAAAAAAGAGCTGGTTGGGTAATGGGCCAAATCAGGTTCAGGTTGAAACATATCATTATTAGTACATGTAGAGAATGAGTCAGGTCGGTTTAGATTGACATGTAAACACTTTTGTCCATTATTTCAATAATCCATAACAATCTAAAGCTTTGAATGAATAAAAAGACTTAAGAGGTTGTATCATCCCATTTTAGTTATTTTTTCTATCTTTCCTAATTGGCCCATTTGAGATCTAACAACAACTCAAATCAGCCCGTTCAATAAGTGGTTTTACCTTCACTTGCTTTACGTATGGTATTGGAACAATAAATTCACCAACGTCCATGTCACCAATAGATCTAGAAAGACATAATCCACCTGGCCAACAACGAAGTGGTCCAATCTGTCATAATTTCAACAAAAACCATAAAAAATTTAAGCTAATTAATCATAAAACTATCTTATTTTGACTTTATAAAGGTCAAACCTCAGGGCCACCAACAACACTAAGTCTCCCCACTTCCCCTCCACTAGCCGTTACACGTTCTCTTCTAAAAATGTCATTTTGAAATCAAACCCACATTTAAAATCAAGAATAACACCAGGAATCCAAAATAAGAAAAAACATTTTACTCACTCTTCGGTATTTTCCTCAAGCCTATGGTCAACGGTCAAGACAGATACAACTCCATCTGGTGTATCAAGAATGCAACGAGAGTCTCCAACCGAAGCAACTGTCACTGTCCATTTATCAACAATCACAAAGGTTGCAGTTGTTCCCGATGTTAATCCTGGTCAAAAGTCAACCAAAAGATTAGTCTTTAGACAAGAACTTTATTTATTTTTATTTACTTTTGTATAATACCTTTGCTTTGGAATTGCTTATCAGTCATGACAAAACCAGCTACCAAAGCTCTAGGTAAAGCTTGAAGCCACTCATCACGATTAAGACCATTAGGTATTGCATCCAAAACATGATCTAAAAGATTATCACGTGAATATATTGCTGCAGCATCACCATTGTGACCATCAAAAATCTGAAAATTTATATCAAGTAAAGATTAAAGATTTTTATCTTTTTTCAGTTTCTTATGATCTTTAGCTTAGAGATAAAGACACCCAAAATCTAGTGGATCTAAATAGTTCATTTGTCATCTTCTGTAATTATGATCAACTAGTAAAGAAGTCTTTTTCTAGATTTAATTTTTTTTTTGGTAACCATGAGAACCCATTAGTCCGTTACCGGAAAAGTCAAGGGACCCAGCCAATATCCTGCTAACCAATGGGATCAGACAAAATCATATCTTAAGCTGGGCAGGTGGATTTCAAGAGATTATGATAGGAAAGTAGTGGAAGCAGGATTCGAACCTGAGACCTCTGCTAGAGGGGAATCAGGTGTTTACCGATGCACACCCCTTTTCTAGATTTAAAACTCACCTCATAAGGAAATTTTGCAAGTTTCATGGGAGGAAGAGAGTGCGTAAGTGTTAGTTAAATGTATAAAATAGCCCTAAACAATCTAGTTGATCCATCAATACCATTGTTTTGTGCAATGATCAAAGGGCAAAGTGATTATTTTTTTATGTTTTCATATTTGCGTTATGAAAATAGATTATAGGATTTGAAATGCAACAATCACATTGCTCCATCCAAACACTCAAAACTGATTATCTGTTATTTCAAAACTCAATAAACAGATAATATTCACAAACCAAATTAACTAAATGGATCAAAACTATAGCTTGATTCAATGATACTTACTTCAACCAATTTCCAAAAATCAGAAACCATAATCATGAAATATAGAAATATGATCTAATCCACCAAAACACCCACAAATTTATCACAATTCACACCTAATATCATTACAAAATCAAGAACAACGTACCCCGAAAACAGAAAAACTAGAAGAAGGATTCCCATGAATCCTCTGGCAATCTGTCTTCATCATGAAACAATCTTCACCTTTTCTGGATTGAGCAGAGCATCCATATCTCACAGATGGTGTCTCCATCTTCTCATTTCTCAATTCCTTACTCATCAGCGCAGCTAAAGACACAAAATCAGGGTTACGTGGACGCCTCTCCACCCTTGATCCCATCGCTAATCCAAAACCCTAATTTCCCCAAAATTTTCAACTTCTGATCATCACATTCAAAATTTGCTGTCCTAATGATACAATGCACATAATGATTTTGAATTTATATGAGGTAAGAAACTTGTAAGCAGCTAATTGAAGGGGAAGATTCCGGCATAAAGCGAAGCGCGAATCGCGCACAAGAATTTGGTTGAAAACAATATGAATACAAAATGCCGATCTGAATAAGTAAATTGTCAAAAACAACGCGGAAATTGAACGCGGATTGGGTGACAGCTATGAATCCGAAATCAATTCCCCAAATCATTTAAACCCTAGAAACATCAGCTGTATTCACAATTGTAAACAGAGAATTTGAGACTCAAAATCCAAATTGTATATATTTTCCAGCGGTTATACAGAAAGTTATTAAATAAAAATTCAAAAACAATTTCCGTTCAGTGATAATGAATGTTTTTAGAATCGGACCGGACATCGAATCGGATGACTTAGAGGTTTACTGGTCGAACCGGTTGGACCGGATTCAAGAACCGGATGACGTTATAATTATTTATATGTATGTATTAAGTGTTTTACATATATATGTATCTATTAAATGTTTAAATATTAATAAGAAGTTTAACATATGAATACTATTTATATAAATTAAACTTACAATAAATTAAATAACAGAAATCTCATTGTAAAAAAAAACAAAATAATTAACAAAGATAGGAAAGTGTTAAAAGACTTTAATACATCCTTGGGACATATTAAAGTTATATACTTAAAGAATTGACATCATCATCCTAGATTCAGTTTCAAATGAGAACTCATAAATATTTGATAACTTATCAAAAAACTAATTAAAATTATTTTTTTATTTTCACTATATTTATTATTAAAATATAACATAAAAAATAATTTATCTCTTCAATTAATTCATCACTTCTCTCTAAATTATCCTTAAAAAATGTATATACATGTGTAAATAGTAAACACTTAAACATGTATAAGTGGTAAACTTACACAAGTTTATATTTTTTTTAATATATGAAGACATGTAAATTTACATATATAAATTCATTTTTTTATGTTGTATTCTAACAATAAAAATAGTAAAAACAAAAAAAATGGTTTTGATTGGATTTTTGACGAGTTCTCGCAAGTTCTCAAATGATCTATTCCCCATCATCCTATTAGAGTAATTGGTAAACAAACTTTAATTCATCCTTGTGGTCTTTAGTTCGACTCTCGCACACTACAAGTATTTTAATTTTTCATCAGTTATTAAATAGCTCTCTATAAACTCTTTTACAAGTTTAAATCCATTGTCCCACATCAACTATAACTCAAAAGTTGATCGATTCTCTCTTCATATAAATAGAAAACTAATCAACTCCATTCCAATATCCGGTTCAAGCGGTTCACGGGTCCCGGTTTAACCAGGGTTAGGCAAAAACCGCCCGGTTTAACCACCAAAGGTTTAATCTGTGTAACCGGACCGGTGTCCAAGGCGGTCGGGTTTAATAACATTGGTGATAATTGATAAGTTTCCGGTCGACATAAAACTACACATATTTTTTATAATAAAGTACATGTGTACATGCTTATAAGATCATCCGATATACACGTAATTTTTCACGCCGTGATTTTATAGGTACACCGCCCTCTTGAGCCATGACCGGTGGTGTGATTAGAGGGCATGATTTTTTTCACGCGTGAATTCAAATGTTTCTAGCCGGTCAACGGCTATGTTACCGTTGTAAATTAAAAATAAAATAAAATAAGTATAATTTTTATTTTTTTTACCCACTATAAATACCAAATATATTCATTTTTCACACACTTATTTCTACTCTACTTCTACTTTCAATTCTAAAAAAAATCATGAGTAACGATCCAAAATTTAGGGCTCAATATGCGGCTCGGGATAACGCGTTCATGGCCACACAAATGAACCAAACCTTCAAACCAACGCAAACTTTCAAACCAACCCAAACTTTAAAAGCAACCCAAACTTTCTAGTGAACCCAAATGTTCAAATGAACCCAAACGCTTTCACCCAACCACTACCGTACAACCACCCATCACCCATGTACAACTACCAATCACCCATTTCTTAACCGAGTACACCACTAGAATTTGTTTCGGAAACACAACAAATGCCACAAGAAGTCGTTGGCGATACTCAAACCGTCGCCCAAAAAAAAGGAAAAAATAAGGCGTCACAAGAGACAACAAGCAAAACCAGTACCAAAAAGAAGTGGGAAAAAGATGAACCGTTAGAGTTTGTTAAGGCGTATATCGACATCTCAGAGGATCCCATTATCGGTATTAAAATTATCTTTTAATATTTGTGTTTATTAATATTTATTATAATTATTTGTATTTGTGTTTAATAACTTTAATTATATTTATTTTAACTTTTGTAGGTAATGCCCAAAACAAAAAGGCGTTATGGGCTCGTGTAAGTGAAAAATTTGAAGCCTTCATGGGCGTATCGCCGGGTTACCGAGCTTTGGACCAATTGAGTTCAAAATGGACTCATATAAACGGAAAGGTCGTAAACTTCCACGGGATCTACCAAGAATGTTTTCGGTACCGAAGAAGCGGTGAGACTGAAACCGATATTTTGGTGAAAGCTAACGACCGCTTTCAAGACGATGTAGGAGGCAATCCCACCAATAGTGCTATGGGAACTTTTGAAGAAATCACCAAAGTGCAATCAGTTAACGTTGCCCCAACCTGAACCGCGTCGTCAAAGAAAAGAACATCGACCGACTTCGACGCTAGTCCGGGCGTGTCCGATGGAAGATCTATCTATGATCTCAACCTAGATGCACTAGATGACGTGGAAGACATAACCCGCTCGGTCGGAAAGAAAAAAGCAAAATCCGAAGCATCGGGCTCGGGTTCGGTTCCAACTCACATCGAAATTGGCCAACAAATGGTCGAATAATTGAAACGATTTAACATGGCACAACAAGAGAGGATGGATTGGAAGAGAACAAAAGAGGAGATATAAATTCTAGGCATCGATCTTGATAATCTCACCAGCCCGCAACGATTTTTAATCGAAAAAAAATAAAAGAAGATCAAGGAACGTCATGGTATACCGTAGTTTTATTTATTATTTTCAAGTATTTTTATTAATGTAATTTTTTTAGTAATTTGAATTATGTACTTTTTTTATTAATGAAATGTTATTTAGTTTTAATTTTATTATGGTTTATTATTTAAATGAATATTAAAAAAAAAAATTAATGATCACACCACTTCAATCACTTGTGTATTTCCCTTGCTAAGTGATGGATGGTGTGATAATTGAAGGAAATGATGTGGCGTGCACTTTTCCATCATTTGAGACCCTCATCACTTGGGTATACCCCTTGCTCTAAAGAACTAGGTTATAGTCTCGTGTATTACACGGGTTTGAATAATAAAAAATGATATAATTATAAAATGTATATATATTTTTTATAATTGAAGTTAAAAATTGCATTACATTACATATACAATAATAACGAGGATATTTATTCAGTTTCCACGAAGCTGGTAAAATAAAGAGAAATTGAACTCAAGTTTCAAATCACTTGAAATGCAAAACCTTGGTGTTCTGGATGCTTTTGAAGCATTTTCATTACTTCTACTTTGGGACTAATTTTGGAAATTAAAAGATTAATATAAAAAATATATTTTTGTTAACAAAATCAAAACATGGATCTATACAAATATCCTCTAGTAAACACCAGTTAGTCAGTTACCAAGATCCAAGAGCGTATGTTCTTTCGGGTGGTATGGAAACTCCAAGCTAATTCTCGAAGTAACGCCACTGCTCAGCCACTGCTCAGCCAGCCGCGCCTCCGACGAGTTCCCAACCAGGGCCGACCTCCACTGCTCAGCCAGCCGCGCCTCCGAGTCCGACGACCACCACCTCCGCCGGTCCGTCCGCCAGCAGCGGCGCCTCCTCCGACGACCACCACCGCTGACGCCTTCCATTTGTAAGTTTGTTGATTTTTTTTTAAATAAGCATGATTTCAATTCATTTAGGTCAATTTGTTTATTTTTTAGCCCTAATTTGATAAGTTAGCCCTAATTAGAATGATTATTTGATATTAGCCCTAATTTTTAATGATTATGTGATTTTGAGTTTGCTTCTGATTGTTGTTTCTTCTTCATTTTGGATGTGTTTTTAGTACTAGTTTGCAAAGTTCCAAACTTGTTTAATCTTTGGGTTGTAAACATAAAGCATCAGGTGTGTTATGTTGCTTCTCAAAGCCTGTAAAAAGAAGACTATTCTGTACTTATTTTATATAGTTTTTATATGTGCATTAGTTTGGAATTTTGATGGTAATGTTGAAATCTCTTTTTAATTGGTGTGTTAACAAATTTAAATAGTAGGAATGCTGTTTATACTAACCAAAACATTGATTTAAAACAAACTTTCAAAAAAAATGTTTGCCAACAAGATGGTTTAGCCAAAGAAAAAGAAACCAGTTGAATTCTTAATTCAATCACCGGTTAGATATTACGGTATGTCATTCTGATACTATGATTTTGTTATGTCTATGCTATAACGTTAATTTTCGTTAAAAAATAGTTTATAAAATTATATATTTCGTTATGAGCCTTTTTTTCCGGCTCGTGTAGGGCATTCGAATCCTCGGGGCCGGCCCTGGGAGAGAGGGGGAAAAGGGTGGAGGGTAAGGTAATCCGGAGAGAACCAGGATTAGGAGAATGCTTTGAAATGAGGTGTCGATGCCAAGCATGGGTCGTTGCGCATGCGAGTTGAGAAAAATACCTAGGCAAAAAATTTCCAGCGATATGAACATATATACATGCAATTTGTGTAAGACCATCGAAGTCTATAAATAAATGTATAGTATTAAACACCAATAAAAAATATGACATGCACATGTACACTATACATCCAGAACTGAAAATATAAAATATGCATGTGTACAAGAAAAACTTTGAACCTCTCTTTAGATTCAATGTTGATTAAACTAACACATGTTTACTGGAGGTTGAAATGCTTTGAAGAAAAACTCGCTCCTGTTTTTGAAGGAGTTTATGAAATGAAAAAACAATCAAGTGGTGAACGGTGTCGGCCCTGAGCAGGTGCGGGGTGAGCGACCGCTCAGGACCCGGTTTCTCGGGGATCAAAATTATATTATATATATATATATATATATATATATATTTAAATAAACTGTGTTTAAAAAAAGAGCGAATTACAAATTACGTACTTTAAGTATTACTCAATTTTCAGAATATGTCCTTTAACTAAGGAAATTACAGAATACGTCCTTTATGTTTAAATTTTGTAACAGTTTCCGTCCTTACCACTAACGAGCGTTAGATTTTTCCAGTTAAGTTGGTCACGTGTTTTGCACATAAGGTTATTTTGGTCTTTTTATTTGCATAACAACCATTATTGTAATTTGTTGAAACATTAAGAAGTTTAAAGCAAACCCTTCCTCTTTCTAGTCTCTTGCATCGTCTTCCCAAGCACATCCTCCCTCTTTCTAATTCTCCGGCCGCCATCAGACAGAACCACCTATTGTCGGCGATTCCACCCCCTTGTCGCCGATTACCCTCGTCTACCCTCCATCATTGCCTCCACAATCGTCTACCCTCCATTGTTGCCTCCGCCTCATCTACCCTCCATCGTTACACCAGTCAACTACCCACCACCCATCATTTGCCTCCACCATTGTCTACCCTCCATCGTTGCCGACTCCTAGGTCCACTGCTTCCATCATCGGCGATTACACCAGTCAATCCATTGTTGATTTCTGAAATTAGGGTTTGGTTTTGAAATTGTGGATTGATGAAATTGCCGGTCCTTCGCCGTTTTCGATCTAGGCTAGTGTTTGTTTTGTTTGATTATCCATCTGGATCAGTGATGGTGGAGGGTGGTCGAAGAACTCAAACCGGATTTTGAGACGGTTAATCCGATGTTGGTTTGTTATTTTGACTCGAACCGGAATGATGTTGGTCTGTTATTTTGACTTAATCCGATGGTGGTGGGTGGTCGAAGAACTCAATGATGATGATGTTGGTCAAAGAACTCAAACTAGAATTTGATGAATTTACCCAATTGCTTCCACATATGGAGTACTTATGGTTCAATGTTAGTTATTATGACTTTTGATTTCACTTGTTAGAGTTCAATTTTTACTCAATTAATTAATTCAGGTGTTTGATTTTGATTTTTGATTTTGTGAAACACACAGGACACACAATTCCAGACAACATGGTTTCAAATTTGATAACTTTGAGAATTAACGTGGTGTTGGAGATGGTAGATCGAGTGAGAGAGAGAGAGAGAGAGATAGAGGTAGATCGAAAGTTGCAGATGGTGGCCGGAGAAAGGTGGTGGTCGTCGGAGAAAGTGTAATTTGCGGATGAAAAGAAATAAATACATAGTCTAAGTCTTTACATTAATTACACAAATAGTCCATGTAAAGGTGAAAAGACCGTTTTGCCCTCATGTGCTAAATTTAACGGTCGTTAGTGCAAATGACGTAACGTGCAATGTTTTCTAAACATAAAGGACGTATTATGTAATTTCCTTAGTTAAAGGACGTATTCTGAAATTTTGATAATACTCAAACAACGTAATTTGTAATTCGCTCTTAAAAAAAGAATCAATGCAAATTGCAATCCATGATAATCCATGATCCATCGGGCTAAAAAAAATAGAAGCGGTCCATGTTCCAAAAGTCTTTTTAGTCCATCTAACTTAAGTTATTTAAAGGAAAATTACTAAAATAGACATTTGACCAAATGATTTTCTTAAAATAGACTTTGACTTTTAGCCTACGAATTTATAGACATTCTCTTTAAACAGACGGCTAAAGCCGGCCTAAAATTCAGTGCGTAACAGAGATCTGGTCCAATAAAATTTCGACACGTAGCTTGGTCGCCGTCTAAGGGCATTATAACGGTCGGCTAAGATTTATAACGGCCGGCTAAGCTGGCGCCCATGCTCACGGCTAAGGCTAACCTTATAACGGCCGGTGCCCAGGCTCATGGCTAAGGGCCTTATAACGGCCGGCTAAGTGCAGAAACCCCCTGCTAAGGGCCTTATAACGGCCGGCTAAGGCTAAATAGCCTAGATAGGCCGGCTATTAGCCTGCCACGTGTCGAGTATTTATTGGACCAGAAGTCTGTTGTGCACTGAATTTTAGGACGGCTAATTAGTCTGCCTTAGCCTTGTGTTGTGAGAGAACGACTATGAATTCGTAGGCTAAAAGTCAATGTGTATTTTAGAAAGTTGGATTGATCAAATGTCTATTTTGATAATTTTCCCATTTTAAACTCACCAGACTAAGCCTTCTAGCCAATCTGACTTAAGTAAGTTAAAATTAAACCCATCAGGATAAAGTCTTTTAGCCCGTAAGAAGCAATCCACGTTTAATAGAAGCAAACCCATTAAACCAATTTTTAAAAATAATTAACCTAATAAAATAAGAAGTTGCCGGCAATTTACAATTGAAAATTTGGAATTGCGATCAACGACCAGTTGTCTCGTCAAGAAACAACAGTGCTTCAATCGATTGGTTTGTGGTGTGTTTATTGCTATTACAATCTTCATCGTATTAATTAATTCTTTTTCATATATATAATTTTGTATTTTAGCTTTTTAAGGGCTTATTTTTTTAAAGGCGAGTTGCATTATGTATGCCTTTACTCATAGGTTGTTCAATGAAGATTCAACCCTAATTTTGGATCTTGAGTCAACCTAGGTTGACATAATCTGAAATGTTGTGTTCAGTGCTATATGACTTTGATCACCGGCCTAATCAAAGGCGTAGTTAAACCAAAAGGGCATTTGGCCTGATGGTATCAAGGTGTGTTGCATGGTGTCCCCTTCCTAACAGGTTATGCGCTCTAGTCCCGACATGGACAAGCGATCTAGATTTAGAGTGTGAGTTTGCTGTTAAAAAAAACGGCGTAGCCAACGGTCAGCAAAATCCAGTTGGGTTTTTTTTTGACGTAGGCATGAAAAAGAGGGTGAGGACTTTCATTAAAAGACTTAAATTCCCTTATGGGTATTGGACATGTCGACTTAACGAATGAATCTAACGTCCATCCATTTATCCATTTAAAGGACGAAATATATGACAAACTAAACGAAAAGAATGTTTAGTTTAATTATTGAAACTAAACAACGAAAGATGTAATTTTCATTATACGTAAAGACGAAAGATGTAATTTTGTCCAATCTATATGTAAATTGTGATACAACACATTATAATAACATTAATTTAAAGGACATCTACACTATGGCTAAAAGAGTAGCAAATATATAATGCTTAATATACCGAACAAAGTTCCTTGACAATTATTCCTGGTCATGAGCACTTAGAAATCGTACTACACACGGATACACTTCATCCACCGCCTGCATTCAAACCATTGTAGATTGATATAGGGGGTGTTTTGAGATCGCTTATTGTGGCGCCATCCAAATTAGATCAACCCTAAAACCAACTCAGCTAGAAAAACAACGTGAAACCCTAATCCCACACAGTCACCATGTCAAACCAACAGCAAAATCCTTCTCCAGCACCAACTCCTGAAGTATCATTGAAAGGAACGCTATCCGTTGAAGGAGGGGAAGGTAGAGAGAAAGAAAGCCAAGCGAAGGAGTCCTTAGAAAATTATGTTTTGGTGGAAGACGCACTGGACGATTCTGATAAAAAAGCATCCGGTGCAACAACCCAAATCACCCCAGAGTTCGTCCGGAGCAATCGGGATAAAATCCCTGGACAGAGCAGATAAACTCGCTGAAGTTAGAACAAAATTGGTATTTGATACAGCCAAGGAAGAAACAACCAAAAATAAACAACTGGAAGGCCCGACCAATGCGGGAGAGACCCGGCAAGGCAAGCAAAGAGAAGACAACATGTACGCGCCAGCGGAAGACACACCCAACTTACTAAACCAATTGTTGACAATGCTCACACCACACTTGACAGGTGGTAAGGTGGCAGGAGCAGGCAACACAAGCAACAAACCCGATGGTGGCCGGGCAGAGAAAGGGATTGAGGATGACCTAACCAAGCCTTACAGGCCAGACCACCTGGCGGAACAATCCAAGTTCACTACTCGGCTGACTGAAGCACCACTCCCGGCTAAGCTTAAAATGCCCACATGTATTAGCAAGTACGATGGTAGCCAAGATCCGGAAGACCATTTACACACCTTTAATGGTGCGGCCCACGTAGAGCAATGGTCTTTCCCAGTCTGGTGCCACATGTTTGCCCAGACGCTGACAGGTCCGACAAGGGTATGGTTCGACTCCTTACCCTCACAAAGCATAGACAGCTTCATCCAATTGAAAGAAACGTTCCTCCGTAATTTTGGCCAACAAAAGAAAAGATTTAAGAACGCCAACGAGATCATGCACATTCGAAGAAAAGAAAACGAAAGTATAGAGCAATACATGGAACAGTTCATTAATGAAAGTTTGTTGATAGAGGACGTACCGGAGCAAATGAAGGTCAGCAGCTTCATCAATGGAGTACGGCACACACAGCTGCAAGAAAAATTGGGGGAAGATTATCCAAAAAGCTTTGACGCGTTAATGGATAGAGTACGGGCATTCATCCGGGGCAAAGATACGTCTGACAGAGCCAGGGAATGGGATAGCCGGATCCCCCGACATACAAACAAGCAAACAGACAGTAGGGGAAGCAGATACACCCCGACGAACGGCCCTACACAAATATCTCGACCTCCGATGCCAGAAAGATCTAGGTACCTATCCCACCCCGCTACATCATTCAGTCCATACTCGAAACAATCATACAATAGAGAAACAAGAAGGCACGGGGGAGAAAGACACAAGTGGCCATTTGATTTTACAACCCTTACAAAAACACCAAGCCAAGTCCTGGCCACAGAACGGGTCGGCCAAAGTTTCCAACCCCATAGGCCTGTCAGACCCCGGCCGTACATGCAAGATTCAGGCAAGTTCTGTGAATTCAATAAAATAGGAGGCCATACTATAGATAACTGTGAACATTGTAGGTCCCTTCATGTGTGTCGGATCGTTGCATGCAAGTGGTCTACTAGTCGGACCGGGTGCGGAATACCCGTGACTAGGCGGAGAGTCTAACTAAAACAATGTAAACCAACACGAGAGTCACAATAAAAGCTCTTTCTATTATAAACACTCGACGGCTACAGAGATAATACAAATTGCGTACTTAACAAACTGAGTTCGCCTAAGATATGAGTTCTGCGTACTTATCCTCTGTGAACCAAACCTATTTATACAGACCTGATGCCTGCGCACTTAGCAAGTGCGCAGGACCAAATGCTCAGGACCAAATGCTCTTGCGTACTTAGCAAGTACGCATGGGTCTTCCTGCGTACTTGCTAAGTACGCAGGAGCTTTCTCCTGCGCACATGTAAGTGCGCAAAACACTTAGAAGAAATGCAACATACACTATGTAAAAGTAAATACAACTCTATAAACTATTACTTAACGACTCTTACATACAAAGACAAATTACAGACATAAGAAATACAAACTAAGACTCTATCCAGAGTGTTGTCACAGGAAAGTGCATCAACAAACTCCCCTTTGACAACAGCTCGGGATCTTCATCGTCTTCAGTCTTCAATCTTCAGTCTTCACAACACTGGTTCCTTAGCTTCCATCTTCTTTTTGTAATCAAGACAGAACTTGATCAACTTGTCGTATTTGGCAGAAAGAAGCTTTGTCCAATCGTTAGTGTGGATGCAATACTTGTCGGCTAGTACCTCCAGATCGTTCACAGAAAAGTTGATGAAGCAGACTTCATCAAATATCCTGATCACTTCCTTTGGCACCATGTTTCCACTTGCTGACTTACCTTTACCCATAACCACAGCCTCGCCTGTTTTTGGATCAATGTACCAGTACCACATGTCACCAAGAATATCCTGAGGTAACTTGCTTAGGGGAATCTTAGTTTCACATTGCACCGGCTTGTATACCAATCTCTTTATGTGTTTCTTAGTCACAGGATGTACAGCGTGCTTATCCTTGACTCTTCTGGGCACTTGAGGCTTGAAGTATTCAAATTTCCCTGATCTTGCTTCCCGCTGTAGTGTTACCCACAAACCCATTGCTACTGCATGACTCGAGTGACTTAGCAGGTCACAGTTTGCGAGGTTCACAAGGTCGTACTTGGGCAAATTGTTGAACGCTTCACTGGTTGGTTTCAAGTATTGAACCCCCCCAGATCTTTTGATGGCGAACAACTGCTTGTCCTCCTCGAACCTAACAGCCAAGATCATACCTGTAGCTCCGTGCTTGTCTGTGATGGACGTCTTTTGCCACACGGGAGCTGGACCCTTAGATGATGCAGAAGGCATGTCTTTATCTTTTGGTGTCTCGGGGTCCACAGGTGTAGGGTCGACTGGAAAGGCTTCAGTTGTAGCTTCAACATTACTTGCCATGTCAACTGAGCCTGTTTCGAGCAGAGATTCGAGCGATGGTACTTCAAAGATCTCACCATCCTCTAACTCGTACTCTCCTTCCCCGTCACCCTTGGGAATCTCTATCACCACATCCTCATCTTCATCATTCTAGTCATCACCAGAGTCGATCTCTCCTTCTTCTAGATTGAAGAGAGCATCAATCTGTGCTTCTTTAGAGTAGTCAGGCTCTAGATATAGGATCTCATCATCACATAAGTCCTTAAGTACTTCAGCCACTGACTTCCCTTTCTCACCACCACAACCAGATGTATCACCACCCTCTTGCTGTGTAGACTCCCCCTCAGCCATTGGAACAGAAGAGATGGGCACGATCGCCAAAGCTTGGTGCTCACCTCCACTAGGACCGGCTTCAGGATCCTTGTCTTTATCATCATCCTTAGTCAAGTCGACCGGATGACAAGGCTCAGCACCAGTGGATTTATTTTCTTTCTCTTTCTCTTTCTCCTTCTCTTTCTCTTTCTCTTTCTCTTTTTCTTGTTCTTTCTCCCCCTGAGCACCAAGCTTCTTGGTCAGTTCTTCAACTAATTTGACCATCTCTTCGTGCTCTTTTCTCTGCAAATCCATCCTTAGCTCAAGTGAAGTTCTATGGCCTAGAATCATTTCATTGGTTTTCATCAGCAGCTCGTTCTGTGCCATAACATTCTTCAGTTGCTCATTTGTCCCTGTTCTCTGGCTGTGGAGAATCCTAACTTCATCAGCCAGGGAATTAATCTGTGCTTGTTGAGCATCAGACTCCTCCTTTGACTTTCGAATGGTCTTCAACAGTTCAGCAACTTGGGTCTCTAAGACATTGATCCTTGCATCACACGGATCAGAATGCCTAGATGATGAGGATTCAGCATTATGGATGGGGGAGGAGAAGATTGTGTCAAAGTCAAACCCTTGTGAGAAATCACCATAGTTGAAGGGTTGACCTGACGGCTCAGTGGTGTGAGGTGGGTGTGGGATGTAATGATGGGAGTGGGTGTTATGGTTGGGGTGATGGTGACTGACTCCGTGAGAAGTGGAGTAGTCACCGTCACCTGGACGGTTGGAGTAGGGAGGGTCACCGTCATAGGAATCTCCTCTGTGACCGCCGTGACTGCCACATTACCTTGTACTAGTGGCCTTCTCCTCCTTCTGTACAGTTGCTGTGCTGGTGGGGTAGATTCTGACTCTGGACTGTCAGCTGCAGGTTGTACTTGCTGCACAGTCGGGATCTCTACAACCCTGGGATAGAAACCTCTTGCCTATCGCCCCTCTTCTTGTTGGCACTCTCTTGCCTTTGTCTTTGTAGAGCAGCGTCAGAGTCAGAAGT
This sequence comes from Smallanthus sonchifolius, assembly GCA_023525975.1. NCBI lineage: Eukaryota > Viridiplantae > Streptophyta > Magnoliopsida > Asterales > Asteraceae > Smallanthus > Smallanthus sonchifolius. The sequence continues at coordinate 16,502,589 of CM042036.1, forward strand.
CGGCTCATATTCGCTGCTCGAGCTTTATCACTTTCTTTTAGAAGACGACGCAGGCAGGGTTACCTGTGCCGATTTCCTCGGGTGTGCCTGGGATGGTGCGTCATCGGAATCAGAAGAATCTGATTATGTTGCTTCTGAATCGGATTCCTCAGCACCACCATTACCACCTTCGTCATCATCTCCATCACTTTCATTCTCTTCTTCTTGTTGTTCATCAGAATCATCACTCATCTCTGGTGCTGAATTGGGACTATACCAATTCCAATCTTCTCGCGCGACATATGCTTCATTAAGCAGGTGGCCAAAGAGTTCAGTATGCACAGGGGTAGGATCTACACTGCCTGGCTTTAAAAACTGAGCAAATACTCTCTTGTCCACCCGTTTTACTTACAGTCTCTCCCCGATAGCACGTAGGTTTGGCAATGCATCATCAATCAAGAGTTGCACAAACCTCGGGTACAATAGGAACCTAAACTTCTCTGCTGTATTGATCTGATCATTGATTGCTTTGAAGATGTAGCGAGAGAAGTTGTAGCCCCTATTAAGAGACAAGCCCACCATGGCTGCTGCAAGGTCATGACCCATGGCATCTTTCCCCGCTTTTCTTGATGAGATGCACACGATCATGATGTGGGCAAAATACCGCCATTGATCCAAAACCCACATCTTCTTGTAAGAAGCATAGTCCCTCGCTCCGACATATCCCATTCTATGCCTCCAACATCCATCCACATAGTAATCTGGATAGGATGTCGGGTCGGTAGCGAGGTCTCCGAACTGCAGGACTCTTCTTATTGTATCCTCAGAGAAAGCAATAGCCCGACCATCAACGGTAGCCCTTATGACATTAGGGGATACCGTGCAGTCGTGCTCTGCCGTCTCCCAGAATTGCTCCAAGTAAGGTCTTGAGACTGTTGGGTTAGCTGAGATTACATAACTTATTCTTGATCGGTTCAAAAAATCAATGATTTGTCGATACTGCAAAGCTGCCCCTTTCCACTCAGGTTGAGTGTTCGCTAACAAGTTGAATTCATCAGTGAATGCCCGAGCCATAGTATGCAGAGACACACAGAAAACATAATCAGAACAACGTATATTGTTGAAGATGAACAAACATGACACGGTATAGTAGGTACACTATGAACAAAAGTTTCAGACTTGAAAATTTTTCTAAGTGTTGGTCCTGCGCACTTAGCAAGTGCGCAGGCTTTTCCTCTTGCGTACTTAACAAGTACGCAGGAATTGCTTATTGCGTACTTGCTAAGTGCGCAAGAACAACACTTGGCAAAAAATTTCAGAATTTTTAAGAAAATCACAGATTGCTCAAAGATCGGGTCAAGTAGGTCGCCAATAGGTCGGAATCGAGGATTCGAACTTATGGGACCATTATTAACACCAGTAACTACCAAACCAAGACCAATCTCGACTTAAAAACGTCGCCCAATCCCACTGTCGATTAAAATTCCACCGACGGCTAGAATCGAGGACGAAATGGATGAATATGGAGTCGATTAAGAACCCTATTAGCATAGAAATGTCAATAAGTTACCCAAACAACCCCAATTTTACCCAAAATATTTCGGATTTAACCTAAAGATTTCTAAGTCAGAATCGGTCCAATGTCACGATTTAATGGACGGGAATCGCCTAGATTCTCACCATTGAGATGAAATGAGATGATGAAACTATAGACGGGACGAAAAAATGGTTTAGACACACTTGATTTTGAGTTAAATTTGCAGAAGGAAGGTGATCGGTTTGAAAGCTTGAAACTGAAAGAATTTTCTAAGTGTCACTTTTATACCCCTCACTTATCGGTCGTGCGTACTTGTTAAGTGCGCACGAGTTAACTCTTGCGTACTTACAAGTACGCAGGACTTAACTCTTGCGCATTTACAAGTGCGCAAGACTAACTCTTGCGTACTTGCTAAGTGTGCAAGGTTTACTTCGTGCGAACTTGACAAGTACGCACAAGCCTTAAGTGCGCAAATTTGAAACTCAGATTTATGAAGATTTTTCAGATCAAATAACGAACAAGATAAAAGTATTCAATCACGAGGTTTCAAATACAATTCATGAAGGTTAAACATAAAATATTTTTGGCTTTTTCTGATTAAACTTGAACAATGCATAAACTAAAAATCTTTTTGTTCTTTTCTAGATAGATATATACAAGTATTCACACAAACTATTTTTGATCAAAGACACGAGCAGAGGATCATATCAGGCTATCTTTTAGCAAAAAATGATACAAAATAAACATCAAAGAATATGGGATCATGTCATGGATTACTCTTTATTCATACGTAATAAGCACATAAACTAGTAATTCAAGTTGAAAATATTATAAGATTTGAAACTATACGCATCTTTGTATCATGTTCTTGTGTATTAAGGTATTAATTATAAGACATACAACGTGTACCCCACTGAAATGCTATTTTAACTTGCACTATCTCAAGGCATCTAAGATTTTCCCAATGATTTTCTAGATTTTCAGAATGAAGCTACATCTATTAGCACAGGAAAAATCAAGCAGAATCCATAAGGATTATCGGGAATCATAAGATTCAGAATCGAGTGATTCATTTGTCTTGGTTTCATGTGATTTTCTTCTTTGAATATCGGGATGATGATTCAGGATAATAGATATGGTGTTTGATTATCAGGTAAGGGGATCCAACTTTTATCTGGATTTGATTTCAATGAATCAGGAGTGATTCAAGGGTGAATACATGCTCAACGGTTAATGTAGAGACATGTCTTGATTCAATCTCTCCTTGCATACTTGTGAGTATGGGCAGTGAGATGAACCGCATTAATTGTGCTAACGACATAACCCGAAACTGATCTCAAAGGAAAATTATTGCCAAAATCTAACATCCTTTATCTGATAATGATCTTTTCTATTCTTTTACGCACACACGCTTGCAAACATGGGTTCAAATCACGGTTGTAATTTAGATTTAGTTTCCACACTACTAGTTATTCAAAGACGCATACAGCCTACTGACAATTCAAATTACTTGTAAATAAACAGATTAAAAACATAATAATTTAAACAATTAAGTAAACATGACCAATCATTTCCCATATGAGCAGTCTATGATGTTTAGATAATTTCTGATGTACTATCATTTCCTCTTTTCTCAAGTTAACTTTGAAATTTTCTCCATTTTCTATTTTTTTTTTGTTTTTGTAAAATATTTTAAAGACTAAAAGAACTATACAGAAAATTTAAAAGAATTAAAAATTTAACTTTCATGAATTGAATTGAGTTAAGAAAACTTAGTTTTCACTCAGGATTGAACATTCCTATCAAGTTTACAAGATGCTCAAAACGGGATCGATCAAATGCCTTTGTGAAAAGGTCAGCAAGATTGTCATCCGTGTGAACTTTTACAAGTTCAATTAAATGCTTTTCAGCACAGTCACGGATGAAATGATGGCGAATCTCTATATGTTTAGTTTTGGAATGTTTCACCGGGTTATTTGTGATGGACATGGTGGCATTGTTGTCAATGAATAGAGGAGTTCCAGTGAAGTTTAAGCCGTAGTCTCTCAACTGTTGCTGAATCCACAGTATCTGAGAACAACTGCTCGCTGCAGCAATGTATTCTACTTCACAAGTTGAGACAGAAACCGTTGACTGCTTCTTACACTGCCAGGAGACCAGTCTGCCTCCTAAGAATTGACATCCACCAGAAGTTGACTTTCTGTCAAGGTTACAACCGCATAATCTGAATCAGTGTAGGCTTTGAAGTCGAATGACTGTTGCTTAGAGTACCAAAGACCTAATCGGGGTTTCCCTTTCAGGTATCTGAAAATTCTCTTCACGGCTATCATATGTGACTCCTTCGGTTGAGACTGAAACCTTGATCACAAACATACAACAAACATTATATCGGGTCTTGAAGCTGTGAGATACATAAGTGATCCGATCATCCCATGGTACAATTTGCTGTCTAAATCCTTTCCATCTTTGTCAGGATGCAAACCATGATTGACTGGGATAGGTGTTCCATAAGTACTGCTATCATTCATCTTGTATTTTGATAAGATGTCCTGCACATACTTAGTTTGATGTAGATAAATGCCATCCTCTCTTTGACTGACTTGCAGACCCAGGAAGAACGACAATTCACCCATATTACTCATTTCAAATTTGGACTTCATCACCTGCTCGAATTCCCTACACATCTCTTCATTGGTAGACCCAAAAATGATGTCGTCGACATATAGTTGTACAAGAAGAATGTCACCTCCTGCTTTCCTAATGAAGAGAGTCGAGTCAATCTGTCCACGGTCAAAACCATTAGACAGTAAATGCTTAGATAATGTCTCATACCATGCCCGCGGTGCTTGATGAAGACCATAAAGTGCTTTGTCGAGCTTATACACTTTATTGATATTATGCGGATCTTCAAAACTGGGAGGCTGAGTGACATAGACTTCTTCATGAACTTTACCATAAAGGAAAGCACTCTTCACATCAAGTTGATAGACCTTGAAGCTGACATATGTGGCATAAGCCAAGAACAGTCGAATGGCTTCAATTCTAGCAACTAGGGCATATACTTCCGTGTAATCCAAGCCCTCTTGCTGATAAAAACCCTGAACAACCAATCTTGCTTTGTTCTTCACAACAACATGACGATCATCCGTCTTGCATTTGAACACCCATCTGGTTCCAATTGGCTGAAAGCCTTTTGGCAAGTCAACCAAATCCCACACGTGCAACTTTTGGAATTAAGACAATTCATCTTGCATCGCCTCAATCCAACAGTTGTCAGTGAGAGCCTCCTTCACATTCTTCGACTCTAACTGTGACACGAATGCAGCATGCAGACATGTTTCCATGACACCAGTGTCAAGTATCTCTGTGTAAAGACTGGTGTTCTCAGTGATGGTTCGATGACGAGTCTGAACACCGGCATTAGGATCTCCAATAATGTTGTCAATTGGATGATTCCTATGCACTCTCATCTCCGGTACAATTGGTTCCTGAATTTCTGGATCAAGATTCGTGCTTAACTCCCCCATTTCCTGTGTTCCAGAGGAAGAAGATTCAATGTTAATTGGATTAGCTGGAGCTTCATTTCCTACAGTTGTGTTAGGATTAGCTGGAGCGTCATCTCCAACGACAAGAACATCTTCACTGTTATCACTATCATGAGTTCCAGATGCAGATGCAGCATTGGAATCAGGAGTTACAATCGGTACAGTAGCACGAGTAGAGAAGCTGGAGTCATCGCTGCCACCCAATAAATCATAGACATTTGCAGCGTCATCTGAAGATATATCAGGAAGATTGAATGACTTGAATAGCGCATCATAATCAAAACCCCAAGTTGGACCTGTTGGTTCGGGTGGAATGCTGTGTTTACTACAATCCACTTCAAACCATTCCTCGACAGTACGAGTTCCTATGTTGTACACTCTCTTGCAAGGCGAGTTGGCAACGTATCCTAAGAAGATGTCTTCCACCGCTTTTGCATGAAACTTAGACTGGCGGTCTTTGTACTGTAGCAACAAGGAGCAAGGACTACCGAAAGGAACTAGGTAATCAAGATTGGGAAGTCGATTGTTGATCAACTCGTAACAAGTCCTGTTGTGCCTTTTCACAACCAGAACTCTATTTAAGACGTGACAAGCTGTATTAACGGCTTCTGCCCAGAAAGTGACAGGAAGCTTTGCATCCGACAGCATAGTCCTTGCAGTCTCAATCAGTGTTCTGTTCTTCCATTCAGCAACTCCATTCTGCTGAGGCGTGTACAGCGCGCTGAATTCGTGACGGATCCCTTTCTTGAGACAGAAAAGCTCCATCAAATTATTCTTGAACTCAGTTCCGTTGTTGCTCCTTATCCTTCTAACTTTCAGCTTGCAAAGAGATTCCAAGCTCAGGATCAAGTATTGAAGGATATCAGCAGTCTCGTCTTTAGTACCTAAAAAATGCACCCAAGAAAAATGTGAGAAATCATCAGTTACAACCAGACAGAACGACTTACCTCCAATACTCCTGATACTTATGGGGCCAAACAGATCCATGTGTAATAGCTCCAAAGGGGTATCAATAGAGTTTTGGAGCTTGGGCTTGTGAGACTTCTGTTGTTGTTTGCCCTTTTTACAAGGCATACAGTCATCTGCAACGGTAAACCTCAGCTTAGGAACCCCGGTTAGCAAACCGTTTCAGACAAGATGATTCATTTTACGATACGAAATATGTCCGAGTTTCCTATGCCACAAGATAGAGTCATGTTCTATCGCTTTTGTAAGCAAACAAGTAGAAACTGATGACGTGGTTGTTGCCACGCTCATATCGATCTGATAGGTGTCGTTTGTTCTTGGTGCTCTCATCAGAATCCAGTCTTCGGGAACCTTAAAACCGGGTTTGAGAATCAGGCATTCTGACTTGTCAAACATCATCGAGTACTCCTTATCACACATTTGGGAGACACTCAACAGGTTATGCTTCAGCTGCTCGTAGAAGTTGACATTGTCAAAGCTGACACAACCGTTCGAAACCACGCCTTGACACGTGATGCTGCCGCCTTTTTCTCCGGCAAAGGCCACATAGCCGCCTCTGAATGGTTTAACGTCTTGAAGCAGGGCCATGTTTCCTGTCATGTGCCTGGAACATCCACTATCTACATACCAGCGGTTAGAGATAGTACCCTTCGGACGTCCCTGCACGAGTAACAAAAGAATTAGTTAGATTTGGAGACCCAAGCCATTGTGGTCTTGTGTCGTCCGTCTTTCTCAAAATAAACTACTTCTTTCAACTCACAGTCATAATGACTGTTCAAAATTGGTGAATCTTTGGAGGAATTGGGAACAGGAGATTGAGAACCTTTTACTTTCTTGTTCCAGGATCTCTTTTGATTCTTAACTAGAACAGGAGACTTTGGCTCAACCACAGCCGGTGAACTTGTGGAGCTTCACCTGATTGAGCTTTAGTCAGCTGTTCCAGCTTTCTCAACCTCTTATTCCTTCTTCTTCTCTGTGGCTTAGAAAGTCTAGCCACCGATTTCTCACCAGTACGTGTACTACTAGATGTAGACACACGAGGTACAGCAGGTTGCTTTACCTTTCTTGCAACAGATGGTTTGGCCTCAGATTTGATCTTTGGCTTTGCCATCAGTTGGACTGGTGGTTTCACCACATTCTGCTTTGGATGTTTGGGAGATGGTTTCACTGGTGGCGACTTGGGGATAACAGCTGGTTGTGAAACAACAGGCCGTTTCCCTTGGTTCTTAGAAGGACAGTTCACAAAAATGTGACCAACCAAGCCACAGTGAAAACAGTTCCTCTTGTCTACATAAGTTCTCTTGTAAGGCTCATTAGATCTGGCCTTAGATAACTCAGCATTATGAGCAGGAGGAGTTGGTTTCTGAACAGTAGTCTGAACCTTAACAGTTTGATTTTTGGGAGTATAGTATTTTTTCAAATTTTCTTTGTAACCAAGCCCAAAGTGAGCTGAAAAAGCCTCTTTCTTTACTTGGTTAAGGTTTTTATACCCCCCCCCATAAAGCATTACATTAAGTTTATCATTTGATTCTATGACATCAGGTTCAGTTAAAATGCAGTTATCACCATTAGTGATAATGTTTTTCTTGACTTTCTGTTCAGTCAACAACTCCTCAGATACTACTCCTTCAGGGCAAGAGTTAACCGACCCATCTTCAGAAGCAGTAACAAACTCCTCACTAGATGTGGAGTTAGCCTTACATGAGGATTCATCCTTTTTAGGGGAATCATCCTTATCAGAGGACTCATCTAGACAAGTGAGATCAATGTCTATTAAGCTATTGAAAAACTTCCCACTGATTGGTGGAGGAATGGCATTGGTACCAAGACCTAGACCATTCATTTTCCTCACTACAGATTCGTAGTGTTCCACCACAAAGCGAGAGTTTTTCAACTTCTCATTAGTGCATTTTAACTGCAAGATCTCATTTTGCAGTTTGTTGATTTCATTGTTCCGTTTTTCCAACCCCTTATAAGCAATATCTAAGTGAAGCTGTTGATCGCTCATTTTTAAAGAATACTCACGTTTTTCCTTTTTCAACATTTCAATAGACTCTTTAAAACGTTTTTTTGTTTTCTTTATAGTTTAGAGCTGCCATACTTAGGGGTTCGATTTTGTCTTGGAGCTTAGAGTTTTCAAGTTTTAGCCCTATACACTTAGAACATGAAACAACAGAAAAGGGATTAGAATCTACCTCAGACGATGAACATGTTGCTTCACCAATGGCCATGAGAGCAACAACTGTGGTTGATTCTTCTTCATCATCTACAGAATCTTCCTTTTCTTCAGCTTCCTTTACCTTCTCTGTAGCAGCAGTTTCCCTTCTCTCTGCTTCCATCATCTCCATGATCTCAGCCATGAGACCAACCTGTGTTTGTGCGATGATGGCATCCTCAAGATGAACACCCCAATCAAAGCTTTCGTCCTGTTGGGCTACCAGTACATTGGACGTTCCACCTTGGCTTTGATTGTGGTGGTTTGGATTGTTTAGGCCATGGCTGTTTCCTTGGCTGGGTCGGGTAAAACCAGAGGTAGGTGCTCTGTCTTTCTGACACTCACGAGCAAAGTGTCCATAGTTCAGACACTTGTAGCATTTGGCCTTGGATTTGTCAAACCCGACCTTGGCATTAGGATGCCCGCCAATAAACTTTCTTCCTGTTCTGTTCAGGAAACGCTTGGCTCTCCTCAAAAGCATGGCCATATTCCATTGAATATCCATGTCCTCCATGTCTTCAGGATCCACTTGATTAAAATCTTCTTCAATCGTCTCTGGATCAGTAAGCTTGCCACCTATGAAATTTTCATATGCAAGCATACAAGATGAGAATAAAGCTACATGATCTTCAGCTATTCTGGCTATACCTGAGTTGTTAGCTGAAGACGTAGCAGGAGGATTTCTTGAGGTATTTTGATGATGAGACCCCAACCCTGATCCTGAAGCATAGCAAGCATGACCACCACATCCAGTTAAGTGGGCTTCTTCAGTAGGATTTCCGGTGAAGAGGGCAATTCCAGAGCCAGATGACTTGGATGTAGAAGTCGTCCCACGATACATAGAAGGGTCTTGTATCTGGGGTCTTCCAAAGCTCTCCTAGCTTGAATCTTTTCTATTGCTTCCTCAACTGTCAACTCATAGAATTTAGGATTTTCCCTCATCAGGGTTGTGTACATCTCAAATTTGGGTGGTAAGGCATCCAAAAACTTTTCCACCATCTATTCATCTGGATACTTGAGATCAAAAGCATTCAACTCAGTCTGTAAATGATAGAACCTAGAGATGAGGTCATCTAAAGATTCGTTCTCAAAGAATCTGAAGCACTCATACTGCTTCCTGAGAAGATCCCGCTTACTCTTCTTGATGTCACTATTTCCTTCGAATCTCTTCTGTAAGGCTTTCCAGAGATCCTTAGAATTGTCATACCCTCGAAAACTGTGGAAAAATTCCCGAGTTAATGCCATAGTGATCGAACCAAGTGCCTTCTTTTCTCGATCATAAGCTTTCTTTTCTTCGTCAGAAAGCTTAGAGATAGGCTTGGGCAAATCATCATCAAGATAAATATGTGTGGGATGCTTATACCCTCAAGGATTGGTATCCATAATGATGAGTCGGTATATGAAATGTAGTGCTCAAAACGTGCTTTCCAATTAGAATAATCGTTCACGTTCAGCAACTTTGGTGGTTTCTATGGTGTACCGATCTCATTATCATAATTCAGCAGGTTTCCAAGATTCTGAAGATTCGACATAGTGAACACTTAGTCAAATTTCAGAAAAGTCAGACACAGTTGCGCACTTGGTTTTGGCCTTGCGCACTTGAGAAATGGTCTTGCGTATTTAGATTTCCTCTTGCGTACTTGTAAGTACGCAGGAGGAAATGATTAAGTACGCAGGATATGACTTAAGTTCGCACAAGTTTAGTCTTGCGCACTTGTAAGTACGCAGGAGATAACTCTTGCGTATTTAGTAAGTACGCAGAAGACTGTACTTTTTGCCAAAAATGGTAAGTACGCAGGATACCTTTTCAGCAACTCTCACCAACCTTTTCCGGTGACCTGAAAATCGCCGAAGATGGTAAAAATTGGTCTGATGATTAATGCAAATGAGCCAAAGGGTCAGAAACTTGTTTCTAACCAACCTTTGATGCTCAAATAACTCAAATACACAACAAAAATTGGTTTTTGAGAGATTTTTGCTTCTAAAAAAGTGCTCAAGAGCTACCCCTTTTTTATCACAAAAGTCAACAAAAATACCTCTTTTTGCTTGTAAAACTCAGTAAAAACGTCTCCAAACTCACTTACAACACTCGAATTCAAGAGCAATGCTCTGATACCACTTGTAGGTCCCTACGTGTGTGTCGGATCGTTGCATGCAAGTGGTCTACTAGTCGGACCGGGTGCGGAATACCCGTGACTAGGCGAAGAGTCTAACTAAAACAAAGTAAACCAACACGAGAGTCCCAATAAAAGCTCCTTCTATTATAAACACTCGACGGTTACATAGATAATACAAATTGCGTACTTAACAAACTGAGTTCGTCTAAGATATGAGTTCTGCATACTTATCCTCTGTGAACCAAACCTATATATACAGACCTGATGCATACGCACTTAGCAAGTGCGCAGGACCAAATGCTCTTGCGTACTTAGCAAGTACGCATGGGTCTTCCTACGTACTTGCTAAGTACGCAGGAGCTTTCTCCTGCGCACATGTAAGTGCGCAAAACACTTAGAAGAAATGCAACATACACTATGTAAAAGTAAATACAACTCTATAAACTATTACATAACGACTCTTACATACAAAGACAAATTACAGACATAAGAAATACAAACTAAGACTCTATCCAGAGTGTTATCACTGGAAAGTGCATCAACAAACATTTAAGAAGGGAGATAGAGAAGGCGGTGAAAACATGAAAACTGTCCCATTTGATTAAGGAAATAGGTCAGCAGGGCAGCAGAGACAGAAAACCCGACGGAGACAGGCAAAAGCCACCCCTGGAAGACAGAAGAAGAGTTGAAATGGTGCACAAAGGGGAAAGTTCAAAGCAAGAAGAGGCTGGCCGTAAAAGAAAGCCATCGCCACTGGAATCATGGATGACACAAGCCATTTCTTTTGAATCACTAGCAGACGAAGACATCCAGGATGGTCCACTAGTCATCTCTGCAAACGTGGCAGGTCATCGCATCGGGAGAATACATGTGGACGGAGGTAGTAGGGCGGAGATCATGTTCGAGCACTACTTCAGACGCCTGGATGAAGATTTAAAGGCTAAGTTAGTCCCGGACCATCTACCGCTGGTGGGGATTTCGGGAGAGAGAGTGCTACCAGTAGGCAAAGTAACCCTGCCTGTCACCTTGGGGGAAGGAAACAGGTTCCATACTGTCAACCTAACCTTTTCCATAGTACGAGCAAATTCTAAAAACATCATCATCATGGGTAGGCCGGGAATAAAAGCCTTCAGGGGAGTAGTTTCCACCAATCACGGAATTATGAAATTGCCCACCCCAAAAGGTATTCAATCGGTTAGCACGGATGCAGAGATAGGTGTTGCATTGGATAGAACTAAGGAAATCCGAAACAAGGAAGAAGAAGCTTGGATGATGAATGCTGATTTCACAGAGCAAACTATCAAAGTGGGGTCACACTTATCCAACAAAGTAAAGACAGATTTGAAGGAATTACTCATCCGAAACATGGATGTATTTGCTTGGGAGGAGGCAGATATGGAAGGTATCCTGAGGGATCTGGTAGAACACAAGCTTAACATACATCCCACGGCCGCTCCAATCCGACAGAAGTGGCGAAGTATGGGTCGAGAACGTCGTAAAGCTGCATGCACGGAAACCAAAAAGTTACTACAAGCAGAGATAGTGAGGGAGGTCAAGTATCCATCGTAGATAGCAAACCCAGTTATGGTAGCAAAGGGAGACGGATCGTGGAGAATGTGCATAGACTTTAAGGACCTCAACAAAGCAACTCCGAAAGATTGTTACCCTTTGCCAGAGATGGAGATGAAGGTAGAAGCCCTGGCAGACTTCCCAATAAGGTGTTTTCTGGATGCATACAAGGGATACCACCAGATACAGATGGCCCCGGAATATGAAGAAAAAACAGCTTTCTACACGTACAAAGGAGTGTTTTGCTACACCAAAATGCCCTTCGGCCTAAAGAACGCAGGGGCCACATACCAAATATTCATGGACCAAACTTTTGCAAAACAGATCGGTAAGAATCTTGAGTTCTATGTGGATGACCTGGTAATCAAAAGCACAACAGAATAAGGAATTATCAAAGATGTAGAGGAAACTTTTAAAACGCCCCGAGAGGCCGGCATGAAGCTCAACACAAAGAAGTGTTCATTCGGGGTAGCAGAGGGCAGATTCCTAGGAGTAATGGTGACTAGAAAAAAAATTCGTCCAAACCCGGAAAAGGTGGAAGCTATAGCCAAAATTCCCTCCCCAAAGACGCTAAAAGAGGTGCAAAGACTGAATGGACGACTGGTGGTGCTGAACATATTTCTATCCCGGATGGCCGACAGGTCACTCCCATTTATGGGAACGCTAAAAAATTGTCTCAAGAAAAACGACTTTGCGTGGACGGCGGAAGCAGAGGCGGCATTCCAAGAAATGAAAGCTCACCTATGCAACCTACCGGCACTATCAACACCCAAGCCGGAGGAAACGTTGATCATGTATTTGGCTACATCCGCAAGTGCTGTTAGTGCAGTACTCATGACATAAAGAGAAGAAGTCTAAACCCCAATATATTTCATTAGCAGAACACTTAAAGATTCGGAAACTCGATATCCGGATATGGAGAAATTAACCCTGGCACTAGTTTACGCATCTCGGCGCCTTCGACGATACTTCCAGGCGCCTTCGACGATACTTCCAGGCTCACCCAATCAAGGTACTAACCGATCAACCCCTTCAAAGGTTCCTAAAGAAACCCGAATATTCAGGAAGGCTAGCCACGTGAGCAATTGAATTAGGAGATCAACAAATCACCTACTGCCTACGAACAACATTTAAAGGGCAGGTAATTACAGATTTCCTGGCAGAACTACCGGAAACCCGGGAAAACAAAATGGATGTGTCAGAAGAAGAAAATGAAAAATCCGAGGAACAGGAACCATGGAAGCTCTTTACGGATGGGGCTTCCAATGATGAAGGATGTGGAGCAGGCTTAATACTGATTAGCCCGGAAGGCATAGAACTCACTTATGCACCCCGGGTAAACTTCAAAAGCACTAACAATGAGGCAGAATACGAAGCCCTTCTTGCAGGGATCCGTATAGCAAAGGAAATGAAAATAGCCCGGATAGAAGCACATGTAGATTCCATGTTGGTGGCAAACCAGGTCACCAAAGTCTATGAAGTTAAGGGTGAAGAAATGAAGAAGTACAGAACTAAAGTGGAGGAATTAACGGCCAATTTCAGGTATTGCAAAGTGACACACATTCCAAGGAGCCATAACAAAAAGGCTGACGCTCTAAGCAAGCTAGCCTCGGTAGCATTCAGTCATCTAGCCAAGGAAATTCGGGTGGAAGTGCTAGCCGAACCATCCACGACAGAGAGGAATGTTGAGTCAACAGAAACAAAGGAGGGAAGAACGTGGGTGTCCCCTCTGCTAGATTTCCTGAGAGAAGGAATCCTCCCACCAAACCAGAAGGAGACATGGGAGGTGCAATGCAGAGCCCTTAATTATGCAGTAGAAGATGAACAATTATACCGAAAGTCCTACTTAGGCCCCATGCTGAAATGCGTAGACCTAGATGTGGCCAACTATGTGGTCAGGGAATTACACGAAGGCATCTGTGGTATGCACTCGGGACCAAAAGCGATAGTGGCACGGGCAATGAGAGCCGGATACTATTGGCCTGGGATGTACAAAACAGCAGTGGATGAAATCCAAAGATGTGATAACTGCCAGAGACATGCCCGGTAAGCCGCCGTCCTTGCATGAATTTAATCTCAGTAACCTCTGCGTGGCCTTTCTTTAAATGGGCCATAGACATTGTAGGACCCTTCCTAGAAGCGGCAGGAAGGGTAACGTTTCTTATTGTAGCAATTGAATACTTTACCAAGTGGATCGAGGCTAAACCACTGGTAACAATCACGGGACAACAAGTGCAACGTTTTGTATGGGAAAACATAGTTTGCAGATTTGGAATACCAAAGGAGCTGGTAAGTGATAACGGAAGGCCGTTTGCAGAAAATCCGTTCAAAAGCTGGTGTGCCGAATTGCAGATAACACAGGTGTTCTCTTCTGTTAAGCACCCTCGGTCCAACAGGCAAGTGGAGCGGGTCAACAGGAGCATTGTGGAAGGGATAAAAAACCGTCTCGAACCCAAGAGCCACAGCTGGGTAAAAGAAGTCTCACATGTACTTTGGGCTCACCGCACCACACCAATGACCAGCCACGGAGAAACGTCGTTCAGTTTAACATACGGCACTGAAGCAATGATCCCAACAGAAATAGGATCACCAAGCCAACGAACCCATGCAGAGGAGAGAGGAAATGAAAAGGACCTAAGGTTCCACTTAAACCTGCTGGAAGAACGCCGAGAAATGGCTATCGCCAGAGAAACGAGATATAAGAAGAAGGTGGAAAAATACTACAATAGCCGCGTAAGAGGAAGGAGTTTCAAGCCTGGAGAGTGGGTGTTGCGTGACAATAAAGCAAGCCTACAAGAAGACACTGGTAATTTGAGACCCAGGTGGGAAGGCCCTTACCAAGTAATCGAAGCTAACACTAGGGGATCATACAAGTTGGCCAAACCGGATGGCACACCTATCCCCCGTACTTGGCACGAGATGCAGTTAAAGAAGTATTTCATGTAAGAATGAATGTCCTAGCCGATGTTATTTCTAGTCTTCTTACAACGGCTTTAGGCCTTATCTAATGAACATCGTGTTTTTTTTTAAAGAAAACATCACATTAGGACAATCAAATTCGTAAGGCTATCCGGCCGGATTACCTCCGGATAAGTCACCAAAAACAACTTATTCTTCTTGCCAAGGGCATAAGACTTAATTAAAGTTTTTAAACCTGCCCGTTCTAACTCGGTAACCTGACATGGCTATTTTTAATACATTAATTTTTAAATTGATGGTTTTCATCTTTATAGTTTTAGGATTATTTGCTCTTTCAGTGTATTTGGTTGTTATATATTGTTTGTTCGTTGATTGGTAAATGCTTGCTTTTCAATAATTTTGTGCTATTAATTGTTTCTAAACACTTATTTGTTTCGGTAGTTTAGTGGAAGGTTGGACACTTTTTTTAGTGCCTGTTATGTTATGATTGATTATTTTTTTTGTCATGTTGTGTGGTTGTTAAAATTACTTATTACACTTATTTCTTATTATACTTTGTGTTTTGAGTTATTTTTTGAGCTGCCCATTGTTGTTTTCCTTTTTTGTTATTGCATAATATGTTTACCTTTTGATGTTTGTTGATTAATTATGCTTGCTCTTCCATATTTAGGGAAGGGATCATCTTCTGTTTGTTGTTAAGTTTTTTTGGTTTAATTGCTGATACATTAGCAGCTTCTTTTCTTATTGGAACTTTTAAAAAATAGTTTTTTGCCTCTGCTTTGTGCCTTTAGGTGTACAAGGGTTTTTTTTTCCTTTAATATTGTCTCTAACAATTTAGCTTTAGCCGTCGACAAACTTGGATCTCTCTTCGTCTACTACAACGTCCCCAAAAAGGTACTCTAAATTAGGTCTGATATGTATAAACACATAGTGATGATTTGTTATTTAGTTAACAATCAATTATGTAAGACTCAATTTTGATGCATTTGTTATTTGATGGTTGATCTATGTTGTTTCTAGGTACGGTTTTGAGACTAATGGCACGGGATCTGAAAGTTAAATTGAACAAGTAATGCAACTTATTGATGTAAAATTGAAGCTCTAGGGTTCGTAGGTGGTTTATTCATTGTTGTTGATGTGAGTTTGGTTTAACGATTTTCATATTTGATTGATCGTTATTGCGTTAGATGAGGTTTAGGATTAAGATATCTGTAAATTGTTATTTAATCATCTGTTGATTTTTTAATAATGGCATTATTAAGAAATATAAGAGTTTTATTTTTGTTGCTTCTTCTATATGTCCCAGTTACCAACACATTTGTAAGCTCCTCTTTTTGGTCTAATATTACTCCTTCATAAATTACTAACTCTATTTTATTAAATAGGTGGTCTTATGTATGTTAGAATGAATGCTAAAACCCCAATGAAATTGGATGCTGCTGTACGTATATGAATTTAGGAAGAACAACACCCTTAAACACCATATGAAAACAAGTTGATTTTCGCCGTAACCCGTGGGTGGGAACTAGTTTATTCTTATTTGTAGTGTTTTCCTATTTATATTCTATAATAATTTATATTATATACTAATTTACCTGCTCACTTAAGAGTTATTGTTTTTCTTTTTTTACTCCTTTGTTTATATCGACTTTTTCCCTTTTTGTTCCTTTTTTTTTTCTAAACTTTTAAAATGCAAACTTTTATATTTTAATGTGTCAAATAAAAAAAAGTCAGCTGCTTTTT
The DNA here is from genome assembly GCA_023525975.1 of Smallanthus sonchifolius. Classification (NCBI taxonomy): domain Eukaryota; kingdom Viridiplantae; phylum Streptophyta; class Magnoliopsida; order Asterales; family Asteraceae; genus Smallanthus; species Smallanthus sonchifolius. The sequence continues at coordinate 16,519,179 of CM042036.1, forward strand.
ATATTTTAATTCTTTTATAATTTAGGTGAATAATTTTATTTTCGTTTAATATTTTAATTACTTACAATATTTAACTTATTATATTTTGAAATGTTAATTATTTTTTGTTTCTTTTAAAAAAAATCCTAATTTTTTTGAAGGGTTACATTTTTTTATAAAGTTTTTTAAATATTACTGACTGTTTCGCTGCAACACGTGGGTTTACGTAAAAGTTTTGTTTTTTATATAAAATTCCAAGTAAGTATATTTATTTCGTAAATGAAAACTTTTTTAAAAGTTTCATTTTTCAATGGATTTTATAAGCTTTCAAGTACGTTAATTTCTAACGTGGTTTAAAACTTCGAAGTGCGGGCACATTTCTAGTTAAAATTAAAATATATATACACACAAATCAGACAAACAAATCTCACCACCAAGCACCAACCCTAGCCCCCCGTCCCCCTTCATCGCCGGCGATCGTCACCATCACCATCCGCCCCTTTCATCGGCGACGATCTAGTATAAGTATCTCCGATTGCAAGTCAATCTCTATAATGAATACAAATAAAAAGACCTTCTCCCCCATCCCCCTCAATTGCAGGTAAATCTCTACTCCTCTGAAGAATCACCGGCAGGCGACAAGAAATTCCATCACTGCCGACACCGTCCCAGCAACAAATATCACCGTACCCACCATCGAACCACCGTAACCAGGCAACCCATATATGCACCCTTCTAGATCTAAACCTGCAACCCTTCTGATTTCTCGACCTCCACCCTTCCACCACTGATCATTCCTCAACACCACCGGGCAACCACCACCTTGCCCCTCACCCCGCACCACTTGGTCGAATCACTATACAAAATCAAGCGTCGCTCCTTCAATTTAAACTTTTCCAAAAAAAAAAACAGATCTATCCACCTCACGTCTCAGACTTAGGGGGTGTTTGGGATTGCGTTAAAAAACTGCTTATTGACTTATTAGCTTTTTCAAAAGCCAATAAGCTAAAAAAAGTGTTTGTCAAACGTAAAAGCACTTTTGGTTTTAACTTTTTGATAAAGCTAAAAAGTTATTTTTTAAGAAGCCACGAATTCCTGGCTTTTCAAATGGCTTTTGACTTTTGTAATAAAATATTACCAATTTACCCCTAACAATTTCTAACAAATATTATATATATATATATCGATAAAAAAAACCCTAGATAAAAGAGCATCAGAGCATCACGTTCGTCTTCACCATCCTTGCATCCTTCGCACCTTATCACAGGTTAGGTTCCTCTCTTTTTGTTTTCACTTTTCCACCGTCAATTTTATTTTGACTTGTGATGGGCAAAGGCGGTGGCAAAAAACTAAACAAATATCATCTTCTGTTCATTAATGCTACTTTCACCGTCAAAAAACTACACAAATATCATCTTCTGTTCATTAATGCTACTTTCACCGTCAATTTTATTTTGACTTGTGATGGGCAAAGGCGGTGGCAAAAAACTAAACTAAACAAACTAAAACTAAACAATTATATATCATCTTCTGTTCATTAAACATTAGTTTAAACTAAACAATGCCCACCTTCATCACTAAAACTAACAAATCCTAATTAAATATTACTAACAACAGAAAAATCAAGCAAACTGATTGAGAAAATTTTGTTTTGTAATGGGTCTTTTGTGTTTGTCAGATAATGGATGAAAACCATACTAATATTGTTGATTGTGAAACATCAAATAAAAAGATTAAACCAAAAATCGTGTGGGATAATGCTACTTTCTTGGAGTTTATCGATGCCTGTTAGACTGAACTTAGAAAAGGGAATAGACCCGGTACTCACTTCAATAAGCTTGGGTGGACGAATTTAGAAAAAACCATGAAAGAAAAAACAGGTAAAGTGTTGGATAAAAAATAACTTAAAAACAAATGGGATAACATGAAAAAAGACTGGAAGCTTTATGACCGATTAATGAGGCGTGAAACTGGAATCGGTGGGACAAGAAGCTTAATCGATGCATCAGATGAGTGGTGGGAGGAGAAAATAAAGGTAAGTTCTACTATTATTTTTAATTATTTGTAGTTATGATTGTATCATGGAATCCATGAACCACTTTGTCTATCTTTTAGGTAGATAAAGAGTTTGCCAAATTTAGGCATGCAAATTTGGACATATACGAGACACATTATGCTCCTTTGTTTCGGGATTCGGTTGCCGTTGGAGATCAAACTATGAATCCGTTACAATTTCAAAACAATAGCAATTCGAACGATGTGCGAGTTGAAGAAAATAAAGAAGGCAAAGGAGATAGTGATGAAATCAATTTAGATGATGATGAGCCTTTTTTCACTACTTTTGGTGAAGGTAGTTCGAGTAAAAGGAAGAAGTCCAAGGATGTTGCTAAGAACCGTTCAACCAAGAGTAAAACTTCATCTTTTGAGGAAAAGCTAGATGTTGTATTGGACGCCTTATCTACAAAAAGCACACAAAATTTTCCACCAAATAATCCGTCTCTAAAAATATCAGATTGCATGAACATTGTCATCACTTTTCCCGGTTTCAATGAAGGTTCCAAAAAGTATTCACAAGCATTGCATTTCTTCATTAAAAAGGAAAATCGTGAAGCTTTTATGTTTCCAACGACTCACGAAGCAAAGATGGATTTCCTTAAATTATATATGGAATAATGATTTGTCATTTTATTGTTTGACATTATGTTCTATCGTTTGACATTATGTTTTATCGTTTGACATTCTGTTCTATCGTTTTACATTGTGTTCTAACGTTTGACATTATATTTTATCGTTTTACATTCTGTTCTATCGTTTTACATTTTGTTCAGTCGTTTTGAATTGATATTATATAGGATGGATATTGACGACTTTGATTCATATGATGCTGATGAAGAATATTGGGTGGACGAGGACCTAGAGTTCAAAATGTTATGTGGAATAGTTGTGAAAAGGGATAATAATATCTTGTAACATGCGTAAGACACGAAAGCCATGTCACACCTCAGATCACACGGGGAACATATTTATTAATGGTATATTAAATGGTCATCCAAGACGGTGTTATGAAATATTTAGACTGCATGTACCAGTTTTTAGACAGTTATGTACAGATCTTGCTACTAACTACGGATTGAAAGCAACACGTAATATGTCTATTGAGGAGTCGGTCGGAATCTTCTTGATGACTTTGGCTCACGGATGTACGAATAGGTTTGTGCAAGAATCTTTTAATCATTTCGGGGAAACCATTCATAGACATTTCCATACAGTTTTGACAGCCGTGCTTAAGATGAGTGCCGACATCATCAGGCCAGCCCCAAACTATAATGATGATGTACCCGTACATATCTTAAATAATCCTCGGTATTATCCAATGTTCAAGGTATTACTCAATGTTCCAGTTACTTTGATGGTATTCAAACTTTAACAAATGATTTAATTATATTATATTTTTGTATTTGTAGGATTGCATTGGCGCTATAGATGGGACACACGTGAGGGCATCAGTTCGACAGAGCGAACAAGCGAAGTACATTGGTCGAAAGGGATATGCTACACAAAATATAATGGTCGTTTGTGATTTTAACATGTGCTTTACATTTGTATGGGCCGGATGGGAGGGGACCGCGCATGACACAAGAATTTTCAATGAAGCCTTAGAGAGACCGGAGCTTCAATTTCCACATCCAACGGGTGGTTAGTATATTTTTTAAGTAATTTCCACATACTTGTTTAAAATGAATAACAATTGTTTGTTTTATTTACAGATAAATATTACGTTGTTGATGCAGGATACCCAAATACTAAAGGGTATCTTGCTCCATACAAAGGTACGCACATTCGTTATCATCTACCGGATTTTCAACGTGGACATACTAGTGCTATGCGTGCTCCTCGCGGATCAAAAGAAACATTTAACTATCACCACTCATCATTGCGAAATATCATTGAACGAACTTTTGGAGTGTGGAAAGCTAGGTGGGCGTTATTGAGAGATATGCATGTTAATTACAAGTATGAGCATCAAGTGAGTATTGTGATAGCGTCGATGGCGATCCATAACTTTATTAGAAAGGTCGGTATGTTTGATGAAGCATTTAACCGAGCACAACAAGAATCATACAATCCCACTCAAGGTGGTACTAGTAATGAAGTTCATGAAGAAGGTCCAAGTACACGTCGTACAAATAATGATGATTTGTATATGGCAGCGATACGAGATATTATTGCCCAAGATATAATGGAATTGCGGGGATGAATGAACTATGACATCATTTTGGTTTTTTTATGAATTATTTAGAATTTATATGAACTTATTTAGAATTTTTATGAATCATTTTGGTATTTAACTATGAATTATTTTGAATTTAGAATTGTTATGAATTATTTAGAATTTTTTATAAATTATTTTGATATTTTTTTTAATAATTTTGGTATTAAATGAAAAAATGTCATTTTTGGTCATTTTACGTGAATAAGCTAAACCAAACACTTTTAAAAAAATAACTTATTGACTTATTGACCTTTTCCACCACAAAAGCTAATCCAAACATTTTTTTAAAAACTCATTTTCAAAAAGTCATAAGCTAATAAGCACTTTTAATAAAAAGCACTTTTGAAGTTAAATAAGCAATCCCAAACACCCTCTTAGAGTACTGTTCCTATCCAACTATTAAATCTTCGGAGAGTTTCCGGCTTCGCTACAGTCATGTGAGAATTTGTTCTCGAGATTTTTGAAAACTGATTATATGGAAAATTGAATTTTGACCCAATCCTACAAGATGTCATTTGAATCTGGAGATCAAAACATTACGATTTTGTGAATTGAATGCCGGAAAGAGAGGTGGTCGGCGCCGAAAGGGAGGGAGAGGGACAAGATGGTCGGAAAAACGTGAGGGGGGATACAGGTTACTGAATCGCAGATCTAAACTAGGTGTGATGGTGTAGTGAAGGTGTGGTAGTGGTGATTGAGGTGTCTTTTTTTCGTTGGTGATGTGCTGGCGGGTTCAAGCGAGGGTGATGGCCGGCGGTGGTTAGGATCGGAGGTGGAGACTAGGGTTTAGCGGGAGAGGCGTTGAAGATGATGGCCGGAGAAGGGAGAGGCGTTGAAGATGATAGCCGGAGAAGTGGGGTGGGGTTTTGGTAGGTCCCACTTTTTTAGTATTTAATTTCTTTTATCTTTTATTATTTTGATATTAAAAGGGTATTTTAGTTATTTAACACATACTTAACGGTCATCCATTTTGGGGATCAATGGTGAAATAAATTGGAAACCTGTGGACTATCCTTATAATTTCTCGAAGTTAGAGGCCAAAAGTGAAATCAGTGTAAACACAAGGGTCATCCGTGTAATTAACTCTATATTAAACAAACAAAGCACTTTTAGTCATATTCATTCATTCTTAATGATATATCCAAATATGTCCTATTTTAAGGGACATAAATATAAAAATCACACCTAGTATAGACACACTTAATATAGCCAAGTATAATCTTTATAGACTTAACCCTGGGCTTTGGTCCAGTGGTTATGGCGATGAAGACTCAACCTGCCCACGCAGGTTCGAGTCCGAGCCAAACCGGGTTTTAGTCCGGAGTGCGTTACGCTAGCGGGGTTTGGCCCGTGTAGCGGCGCAACTGTTGTCAAGTGGCAGCAGGCTCCATGGTTTCCCGGTGAAAGCCTAAGCCTCTAGTTCTGAACCCGCGGGCTCGGTTCAGACAACGTATTGGTCAGGTTGAGGGGTAACGGGTCTCCGATTCGGAGATGCGACTGCCACTTAAAAATGAAAGTCGTCTTTCAAAAAAAAAAAAATCTTTATAGACTTAACACCGTCAAGGTTAATATATAAGATCTTAACTCTTTTCTTATATATTTCTTCAAAAGATATTTTTCATTAGTACTAAAACATGACACCATGATAACACTTCATGAAAGATGAATCATATAAAGGTTATTGGTCATGTCTGCCGTCAGAGTGATATATTCGCTTGAAAATGACTTTTATACCACTAACATAACAAGGGAAAACATGCTCATGCTTGAGAAAGCGCTCCTGCCTTGGAACATTGTTTTGCCTTACAAATAGCAATATGTAAACCGAAAAACTTGAAGAGAAAAACAGAAATTACTCGAAATCTTACGGTCTATATTCCAATCATACATGTCACACCTTGGTCAGACCTTATGTACTCACACCTTTATGAATATATTCGAGCACAACGTAACGAGGCAACATGGAAACATCTAATTGGCGCTCTTTGCCCCTCTTTTATGAATGCAAGTAGACGTCTTGTACGATGCCTATACACTAGAGTTGTGTAACTGCTACGAAAAAATATAAGATTTGACTAAGGTATGAACCACAGGGGACTATAAGTGTAATTATACCAAAAATCAAGGACCAAAAAGTAGAAAATATAAAAATCAGACGGTAACGGATGTCACGGCTGGTAACGGTCCATTACGAGTCGAACACGCGGACAATGATGGCGTGTCACGTGTCTAGTGACTAATGGGAAAAATCTGACGCGAGGAAACCTTATGACGAACCGTCACACCCGGTAATGGTCCGTCACAGCCGCAAAACACTCTGAGTTTGACACGTATCACTCTGTAACGGACCGTCACGTCCCGGTGACGGTCCATCACGCTACAATTTGACCGGAGGGCGACACGTGTCTGATGACTCGCAAACTGTCACACCCTGAAAACGACGATTCGCGACGGAAACAAGACGTAAGCATGGTGGTCACATAAGTTGGAGCCTAATGATAATAAGCAAACACATTTATTTAAAACACCGAAAAGGTTTAACAAAATAAAGATAAGTCTTACAATTATCCAAATTGAAAGACATTAAATTTAAAACGAGAGTTTTCATGATCTAACAAATGAGGATCCAAAATAAAGTTTAAAATGTCCCAACAGAATTCGGATGCAAGTGTTTGCCCAAAAGCCCATTTTCATAATCGCGCGAGAGCATCTAAGTTAGGCCCGTTGATTTTACCCATACCCGATTAACCCGACCTGAACCAACTTCACCCGAACCGATTAAACCCGTACCCGAATAACCCGTAACCGATTAACCCGAAAACCGTTTAAACCGATTGTTATTCGGGTCGGGTTTCGGTTAGACTTTCAAGCATCAAAAACCCGATTAACCCGAACCGATTAACCCGAATAAACCGAACATTTATATATTCTACCCTTTCTCTTCTCACCACCACCACCAACACCACCAAAATCCGCTTCTAAACTATGAGTTTAAAAAATCCACCACATAAACACAAATACTTCTATTTGAAGCTTTAATCTCTTGAAAATGTACTTATTTTTGTTTCACATACACGTTTATTTTATGTTTTTAAACTTGATTCATTTTTTTTTTCAACCATGTGTCCCTACCCGAAACCCGACCCGATTAAACCGAAAACCGATTAACCCGAACCCGATCTACCCGAATGTTATTCGGATCGGTTATCGGATAAATTTACACACACGAAAAAACCGATTAACCCGAACCGATCTACCCGAAACACGATTAAATTACCCGAACAACACCCCTAATCTAAGTACCTGAAAAAACATGCTTAAAAATATCAACATAAAGTTGAGCGAGTTTCACGGGTTTAACGATAACATAAACGAATTTAACGAACTATCAAGTAACTTGGACAAACATGTGATATGTCATAAGCTTGCAACGAATACAACATGATGACAGTACCTAGAGCTTATAATCAAACCGAGACACGAATACAACATCTCCCCACGAATCCTTTCAAAATATATTCTCTCGTACGAACGACCGATCAAAGCTACTGGTCACAATAGTGGGCAGTCAGTCCCAAATATATAACGGTGGGGCTATTCATGAACGACATACATGAACACATAACGAAAGCCCATACTCAAGACCATCAAACGAACACATAACGTAAGTCTAGTATCATGATAAACGAACGAAAGCATGTTCTTCCCCCATAGTTTATAAAACAAAAAAATAGTTTAAAACGGGGCCGTGAAAAACTCACCTTGATAACGAACGACGGAAAAAAGAGTACTAGCAAAATACGCCCACGAACACGGGTTGATTCTAACGGTGCCCACTTGACTAAATCAAGGAGAATACTAGAGAAATGGAAGAGATGTGGATGTTGTCTTGAGTATTTGGCTCCACAACACTTGAATCTTCAAGAAAATGCTCCAAGAACACCAAAAACTCAAGAATACTTGCAAGAACACTTAGAGAAAAGATGATAGAAATGGTGTGGAGTTGCAAATAAAGATTGAAGGGGTATTTATAGGGGGTGGGGGATGGATTTCGGCCCAAAGAGAGAGAGAGGAGAGAGAGAGAGAAGAGTTGACATCTTCCATTAAAAATCCATGCAAGTTGAATGATCAAATTTGTGGAGTGTAGTTTTGTATAAAGTGTGTAAGGAATCAAATGAGTGTGTTTAATACTTGATTAGGGTGTGAGACCCACTTTTTATGGCTTATTTTTGAAGAGAGAGGTCTTCTAGATCCTCATTTGTTTTATAAAAACTACACCACACAAGTGTAGGTGATTTTTTTATAAAAAATACAACAATTTTATAAAATTTTAGCACTTTAAACATGGTTTTTCATCAAAATAAAAATATATAAAATACCCACTAATTATTTTCTATCATAATTAGTAAAAATAATAATTTTTGCTAACAGTTCATTTTAACTCATCCGGTAGTACCGGGTAAAATGCAACGAAAATCACCGAAAGCAATATTTAACAAGTAGCACATAATTTTCACATATAATCCACTAATATAAACCAGTTTATCTAATTTTCATCAAAACTGATATTTTTAAGGTTAATCGGGTCGTCACCAACGCTAAAACGGACATTTTACCGATACGCGGTACCGAAATTTCTGAAATTTCACGAAATGCAAACCTATGCATACGAAGGGCTTTGCTAGACTTTATAATAACCTAATTAACTGAAATTAATTTTAGGACCCGCATAATTAAATTATAAACGCGTTCTAAGGTTATACGGTAAATAACCTGAAAATTACCGGATGTCACAGCCTCCCCTCCTTAAAGAAATTTTCGTCCGGAAATTTTACGCTACGAAGCCCGGTTACGGACAGACTTAAACAAATGAGGGTACTTCCGCTTCATCTCGTCTTCACGTTCCCACGTAAACTCGGGACCACGTTTTGAATTCCATTTGACCTTGACCAATTTGATAAGACTACGTCTGGTCTTGTGAATCTTCCAATCCGAAACCTCTACGGGCTCTTCACGAAAATGAAGCTTGTCATCAACACGTATTTCACTTGGAGGTATCACAAGTGTCTCATCAGTCAGACACTTTTTTCAGATTGGACACATGGAACACATTATGAACTCCACTCAGTTCTCGCGGTAACTACAGTCGGTAAGCAACTGGCCCTACACGGGCAATAATCTTGTAAGGTCCAATGTAGCGGGGGGGTAAGCTTATCATGCTTGCCACACCTAGCTACCCCCTTCCAATGAGAGACTCTCAGCATAACTTTGTCTCCCGCTTGGAATATTAATGGTTTCCTTCTTCTATCAACGTATTTCTTCTGACGATCCTAGGCAACCTTCAAACGATCACGGATCTTGAAAACCTTATCGGTAGTTTCCTGGACAAGCTCCGGTAAAGTTAACTGCTTGTCACCAACTTCTGCCCAACAAAGCAGTGAACGACATTTTCTTCCATATAGGGCTTCAAACGGCGAGGTTTTCATTCTAGTTTGGTAACTATTATTATAAGAGAACTCAGCCAACGGTAGGTGAGTATCCCAATTTCCACCAAAGTCGATTACGCAGGTACGGAGCATGTCTTCCAAAATCTGGATGGTCCTTTCACTTTGACCATCACTCTGCGGATGATACGTCGTGCTTAAATCCAAACGGATACCTAAGGCTTTTTCTAGTGACTGCCAAAACTTCGATGTGAAACGACTTTCTCTATTGGAGATGATCGAAGTGGGCACCCCATGCCGGGACACTACTTCCTTGAGGTATATGCTGGCCAATTTCTTCATTCGGTAAGATTCCTACACGGGCAGGAAATGTGCCAATTTCATCAAAAGATCCACATTTACCCAGATGGAATCGTAGCCACTAGACGTTCGGGGTAACTTGGTGATGAAATCCATGGCAATACAGTCCCATTTCCACTACGGAATCTCCGGTTGCTGCAGAAGTCCAGATGGCTTTTGGTGCTCGGTCTTGACCTTTTTTCAAGTCAAACATTTACCAACGTATGAAGCAATATTACCCTTCATGTTCGGCCACCAGTAGTGCTCCTTAAGATCCTTATACATTTTCGTCAATCCTGGGTGAATTGAATATCTTGATTTATGGGCCTCATCCAAAACCATTTCTCGTAAATTGCCTGCCAAAGGCACCCATATTCTATCCATGAAGTACAAGGTATCATCAGACTTGGGTATAAGTTCTCTAACCATGCCACGAAGACTCTCATCCTTTAAATTCTCTTCCTTTAAAGCTTATTGTTGTGCATCACGGACCGAGCTGTGAGGTTTGTGTCAATGGTCAATCCTAGCGCACATACGCGTAAGGGCTTAACTCGCTCCTTCCTACTCAAGGCATCGGCCACGGCATTAGCCTTGCCTGGGTGATAACGAATATCACAATCGTAGTCATTGAGCAATTCCATCCAACGTCTCTGCCTCATATTCAGCTCTTTCTGGTAAAAAATGTGCCGGAGACTCTTATGATCTATAAAAATTGTGCACTTAGTACCGTAAAGGTAATGCCTCCAAATTTTGAGTGCAAAAACCACCGCACCTAGTTCCAAATCATGTGTCGCATAATTCTGTTCATGCATCTTGAGTTGACGAGACGCATAAGCTATGACCTTTCCATTGTGCATTAGGACACAACCAAGACCTTGGTGAGAGGCGTCACAGTACACCACGAATCCATCTGTCCCCTCAGGAAGAAACAAGATAGGGCACTGCACAGCTTCTTTTTCAACAATTGAAACACCGCCTCTTGCTTTTCTCCCCAGAGATACTCTTTGTCTTTCTGGGTCAATTGCGTTAGGGATTGTGCTAACTTGGAGAAATTCTCAATAAACCTTCGATAGTAACCCGCCAAACCTAGGAATTATTGTACCTCGGTCGGACTCTTTGGCGCTTCCCAATTCTTAATTGCCTCAATCTTTGCTAGGTCCACGTGTATACCCTTCTCATTAATAACGTGTCCAAGAAAGTGAACTTCTCGGATCCAGAACTTGCATTTGGAAAGTTTCGCATATAGCTTCTCATTCCTCAACATCTCCAAAATCAGCTTCAGATGGTGCTCGTGCTCTTCCTTGGTCCTCGAATATATGAGTATATCATCGATAAACACTATCACGAACTTGTCCAAGTATAGTCTGCACACTCTATTCATGAGATCCATGAATACCGCAGGAGCATTTGTCAAACCAAAAGGCATGACTAAAAACTCATAATGACCATACCGGGTTCGGAACGCAGTCTTCGGAATATCTTCTTCAACAATCCTCAATTGATGGTAGCCTGAACGTAAATCGATCTTCGAATAATAACTCGATCCTTGCAGCTGATCGAATAAGTCATCAATTCTCGGCAATGGATATCGATTCTTGATGGTGAGCTTATTCAATTCTCGATAATCGATACACATCCTAATAGAACCATCCTTCTTTTTCACGAATAAAACCGACGCTCCTTAGGGCGAGAAACTCGGTCTTATAAAACCTTTATCTAACAATTCTTGCAATTTCTTGGATAGCTCTTGCATTTAATATGGTGCCAAACGATAAGGAGATCGAGCTATCGGCGCTACTCCGGACACTAGGTCAATCCTGAACTCGACTTGCCTTTGCGGTGGCAATCCAGGTAACTCTTCAGGAAATACCTCCGGATAATCACGAACTACGGGGATCTCTTCAAGCTTTTGTTCCTCAACCTTAGTGCCAACCACATGGGCTAAGTATGCTGGGTATCCTTTTCGCAAATACTTCTGTGCTTTCATCATATTAACAATTCTCAAAGGGGCACATTCATCACCTTGAATTTCCAGCGGTTCGCCAGTTGGGGGTAGAAGACGAACTATCTTCCTATCGCACACAATCTCTGCATGATTCTTTGATAACCAATCCATGCCAATAACGACATCGAAACTTCCAAGTTCTACTGGTAAAAGGTCAATACTATACGTACGATCTCCCAAACGCATGGTACACTCACGAAAAACTTCGTCGGCTTCTATTAATTTTCCGTTAGCTAACTCTATATAATACTTAAAATCTAATTTACTTGATTTTGAACTAAGAAAAGGTTCAAAGTTTTTGGAAACAAAGCTTTTATCGGCTCCGGTATCAAATAAAACGTAAGCATAATGGTCATTAACGAGAAACGTACCGGTAACGACCAATGGATCCTTTCGTGCTTTCTTGGCCTCCACCACGAATGCTCTACCATGGGTTCCCCGGTTCTTCAGTTTTGGGCAATCCTTCTTGAAATGCCCTACAATTCCACATTCATAACATCTAGGGTTTGATTTTTCTTTCTTCACACCCAATTTCACATGGTAGGTTTGGGCTTGATGTCCAAATTTGCCGCAACGGTCTCAAACGTTGCACTGACTAGTGTAAAAATAACCACATTTGTTGCACTTCGGGTTAGGACCCTGATACCTTCTTGTTTCCGTGGTGTTGGTTGCATACATCCTTCCCTGGTTCTTCCTTTTGTTCTGAGAGTTACCAGCATGACTCCCAGATCCTTCAGACCACTTACACTTTCCTTCAGTTGGCATTTTTCCTTTCTCAGTCGTTCCATCAACAAATTACACCGGCTTCTTCCTAGAACCACTCTTCTTCAATGTCCCCATACGTACAACATCATCGGTCAGGGAGTGTGCTAATTGCACAATACTCTGAATAGTCGTAGGGTTTGCTAACGTCACCATACTACGGATCTAAGGTGCCAAGCCCCAGATATAACGCTCAATTATTTTGTGCTCTGGTGTTACGAGATGGGGTACAAGTCGTGCCAATTGATGAAACTTGGTCGTATATTCCCTTACTTCGGCATCTACCATGGAAAATTCTAGAATTCTGCTTCTAATTTCTGAATTTCATTGCGTGGACAATACTCACGCAGTAACATTTCCTTCAACTGATCCCAAGTGAGACCGTAGGCATTAGTCTCACCGAGACTCTAAATCTGAGTATTCCACCAGGTTAGAGCTTCATCCTGAAATGAACTTGTTGCATACTTCACGCGTTGAGCTGCAATACAGTTACTTATGACCATCACAGACTCCATTTTCTCAATCCAGCGGACAATGCCGACTGGTTCTTTAGTTCTAGAAAAGAGTTGGGGCTGACATGCTTGAAAGGTCTTGTAAGAGCACCCTTCATATGGTTCCCCTGGTTCATGCCCTGGTTGGCCGTACTATTAGCGAGGGCGGTGTTGACGTGTTGTGAAATCAACTGGGCCAATTCCTCGACCGTAGTAGGGAGTGGGTTGACATTTTGGTTTTCTCTCCGCGGTGGCATATTCCTTTTTCCAATACAAACAATACAATGAGTGAGACAATATATATCACACAATATCCATGTCATTCATGTATGTATGAAAATAATTTAACAAACAACACAATAAACCAAAACCAACCACTTCATGTCATCTTTGTTAAAAATTAGAGTTCAAACTTGAATACATCATTAAACCAAATGATTACAAAAATGGGTGTGGCATACGACCAAACCCTAGCAAGTTTCTGCAATATATAACAAAACAAAAAGACATGAACTCCAAAAACAACATCGTCAAGGACAAGGACTAGTGGTTGTGACGAGGGAGAACATCGAGGTAAGCAATTGTGGCAGCGAGCAGAACATATGTAACTGCAAGGGCTAGAGAGGCCTCGAGGCGCTCCTCAAGTGCACCTACGCAATGTAAAGCCTCAACCTCTCTGACTTCTGCTTCCGCGGTTCTCGCCGTAACCTCCTCGGCCATCTTTATTGCTTCTTCGGCCTTCTTCTCGCTTTCTTCCAACCTTCTCGTCAATTCAACCATATCTTCTCGGGCCTGAACCTGGTCTCCTTTCCCGGTTGCCACATCGTCGTCATCTCTATTAGCTAGTTTTCTCTTCTTTACTGGCGACATAGTCTTCGTAGCAGTAAACTTCAGAAGTGGACCTTCAGGATGTTCATGATAAGACCGATGAGATGGAAGACGTAAATTTCCCGTAGTTGGTCTAACAGGCTCAATGGAAGTCATAACCTCATCGTTCTCATGAACATGGCTAATAGTCACGGGAATAACTGGAGTAGGATCATCACTAGCTGGAATCTCCTCCATAGGTTTCTTAACCAAAGGACTCATCTCAACCGGCTCTTCCTCACGAGACTCCTTTTCATCAACAGATTCCTCTTCGCTAGGCTCCTCTTCATCTTCAGATTCTTCCTCACTAGTAGGTACCTCTTCATCTTCAAGTTCTTTTTCACCAGATGGTACCTCTTCATCCTCAGATTCTTCTATCCACCCATTCCCATAATATGGGTGATTAGCAAAATTCGCATGTTCGGGTCAAATCCGAAATCAAGAACCGAATCTGGAGACATCGGCGAAACTGGTGAGAACTTTGGCTCACTATCAGAAGAGATCGAGATGATGGAAGGCGAAAGAGACATCTGTGACACGGAATATTTACACGATATTAATAATTTGCCCATAAATGTAAGCACGTACGTATGCAACACATTTAAGGCTGGTAAGGCACATAGAGAATGTATCCTAATACGACCATAATACTAACACTTACTCCCAACATAAGATGCACGCGGTATGAAAAAGTCTTTAACCCAAAAACCCAATTTGAAAGTTATAGTCTAGATTTTTAAGAAAAAAACATTTTCTAGTTCGCTATAACCATGGGCTCTGATACCATTTGTAACATCCGGCCTCTCGTACCAACAATATTGTCCGCTTTGCCCACTAAGAGCTCATGGATTTGTTTTTTGTTGCCCGGGTGAAAACTTCCCAGTGGATCACTCATCCACTACATTAAGCCCCAAAACGTATTGTGGTATTTGAGGCGGGGCATTCCTTATGAACCCAACATCTCTCTCGTGGACAGAACAGAACAGAAAGATATGGGATTTGTCTAAGGTGTTACACAAACCCTAATCTGGTGACGAACCGTCACCACCCGTAACGGTCCGTCACGGCTTCAGAGCTGGCCCTATAAATAGTTGGACGAGCTCATTCATTTTTTTCACTTCACAAACAATCATCATACTCTAAAATCATTACAGGAGATACCTAAGACGATCCCAATGATCCCGGTCCAACTCCTGCTCGTTGGAGTACTCGGTTTAAGAAGAAAACCCTCTTAGAAGTGTCGAAACGCTAGAGAAACCAAGCTAGGAAGTTGATTATATAATTTTCAACTTAGAGGCTCATTCCTATTATCAAGGTGAATACTTTATCTATTTCAAAACTTGTGTGAAACAATTACGTTTACGAAAATGGCCAAATAAAGGTTAAGGGAATAATGCATAACATTCTTCTACGCACAAAGCATTCAGGCCATAGGTATACGTAAAACTTGCAAGGGATACACGGGTCTTGGGTGAAAGTCCCGGATTGCGGCTCGTACTTTCCTTATAACAATTTCGGAGGCGTAGACCTGGCCATTTTTATAAGACATGATACCAGTATATACAGTGGTGCATATGATCAGGAGAAAAGGGCCTGCTAAATGTGTGAATTGAACATAAAGTTATGATTATGAAATTAATACTTGTTTGTGTCAAATGATTTTACCGTCAAGATAATTGTATTCACCGGCGTTCGCGCTGATTTAAAAATATTTTCAGGTAATGAATAAAATGTGAAGGAAAAAAGGGATTACGGGCAGACTAAGATCTTGAAAAGTGAAAAGGATGAAATGTATGTTGAATTCTCAGGCCTCATGCATAGATAATCTTGAAAAGAAGAAAAATGAGATAGGACCAAGGGACTGATCAAGCTTAGATAGTACTATTTTCCAGTGGCTTGAAACTTGTCCATAAGAGACAAGAGATGTATTTGATTTCAAACACTGTTTGTAATCAACATAAAAAGAGTATTTAAATCTCTATGTTTATAAATATAAATACAAGATTTTTGTTTTCCCACTAGGTCTTGATATTTACAAAAGCAACCCTCTAGGTTGAGATTATGATGAAACGATCCTCGTGAAAAAGACTTCCGCTGTGTTTTATACAAACTATGAAATCAAAGCAGGTACCAATCGAGCTCACACACGTCCAGGGGGTGCCTGAGGCGGGGTGTGACAAGTTGGCCTTCATCTTCAATTTGTGCTCACATAAAGCTCTATACTTTTACACTTAACATTTCTATATTCCTTTAGGGACGATTTAAGTGTTGGAATACTTTACACGATCATCACCTCGTAAAGTCGACATCTTTATTTGCTTTGTAGATATAAAAAAATTTATCCCTTCAAGCACTCACTTTACTTAGATTTTGTTGGACTTATATGCCTAAGTAGCGACATATTACAACACTGTTAATAAGGTACGATCCAAAGAGTTACTGTAACACTCTATTATCAAACACTGATTATTAAATCATTAAAACACGCGGAAGCATTCGTCCCAAGATTTTTTTTAAATTTCTTCGCGTGTCGCGAATAGCCGACCCCCTCCCTTCGCGTGGCGCGGGAGTCCAAAAAGGGCAGGTCCGGGAAACCAGGTCTTCGCGTGTCGCGAAGACCAGACTCTGGTTTTTCGCGTGGCGCGAAGATCACTTTTTCACATAAAGTGTCCAGACCTGTGCAGTTTTTAACACTTAACCAATTTTTTCATCTTTAACCCATTTTGCCATAAAATTTTCCCAACACTTAAATATGGGTTCAAACATTCAAAATAACATACTTTTGCATCAAAAACTATAATTTCAAGTATCCATTTACATCCATTAGATGGACTTCTAATTACACCCGAAATCACCAAAAAGTGCATACGAGAATCCAACATTCGCCATAGACTTGACCTTGACTATCCCGAAGCTTTTCCTACATGCCACCACAAATAATCACCGTTAGTAATGAAGATAAAACATAACAAACAAGTAAAATTCTTCTTGTTTCACCCATTCACCCATTTGACCCGTTTCCACCCAATTTGTCAATAGGCTACATGTCACTTGCATATTACCTACAAGTTTCATTCTTTTCATTTTATATTCATGATTAACACATTCCAATTTCCACTATGGAACATAGGCCATAACTTCATCACCATTTTTCCATTATGATTCTTAGATCATAACTTCATATTCCACATATCCATTATGGTACTTAGACCATAACTCCATATCCACATATCCATTATAGTATTAAAACTATAACTACATTCATTCACTTATTCGTACACCTCTATACACATTCATACCACATAACACAATATGCAACTTAACACATTAAGCATACAACATTGCATATAACACCATTTTTCATCAATTACTAAGTAAGTGCAAAAGCACTTACCTTGTGGATTTGAAGGTCCCGATTCCACTTCACGTTTTGTAATTTGATTACCTAAACACATTCATCTAGATTAGTAATCCATCATGCCTAAAAATCACATTTTAATTGGGTTCACAACCCAATTTCCTATTTCCAACCCAAACTGACCCGTTTGAGTTATACTCATATCCAAACACCCTCTTTCACCCCAAACTCACCTACTTGAGTTTCATTATACTTACCTTAAAACTAATTTTTCATTCAAGTTTTATCATTAGGTTATTTTGGTGTTTGTTCAAGTGTCTAACATCATATAAACACTTAATCATTACTAATTCATCATCTTATCATCATAATCCAGAAACCCCCAATTTTTCCCATATGAACCCTAACTTCTCATAATCAAAATCAAAGGGTTCTAGAATGTTAACCATCATTCTTTACCTTTAGTTTAGCTAGATTATCAACAATCTAACACCAATTAACCACATGCATTCAAAATTTCCGGATTTCTACAAAACCAATCTATGAACTCATAAAAGGTGAAATCAAATGGAAGATTATCACTTACTTGATGTTAGGAAGGTGATGTGTGAGTCAAAACCTTCACAAAACAAGCATCAAATGCACGATTTAGGCTTCAATCTTGTTTTCTCCTTTGCTCAAGAACGACCCAACACCCAAAATGAGACTAATTTTGACTTTCACTAGTCAATATGACAGATTTTGCCGTTTTACACTTTTAGCCCCTCAACTTCTATTTCACCCATTTCATTCCATAATTAGTTAAAAACTAATATAACCCCATTACTAACTTGAAACCCACTTGTTTCAACTTATTTCTTAAAATATTATTTTCACCATAATATTTATTAGAATATTTAATTATTTATAATGAAATCCGGATTTTGGTTCGTTACAAATCACCTCCCCTTATTTGGGTTTCGTCCTCGAAACCCGTCTTCACATAAAAAGGTTCGGATAATATTTTAGCATTTCCTCCTTGGTTTCCCAAGTCATTTCCGCTCCCTTCTTATGTTTCCACCTCACCAAAACTTAGCTAATCTCTTTATTGTGTAAACGCTTCACCTTTCTATCCAAGATTGCCACCGGTTCTTCAACATAATTCAACTTTTCATCCAGTTCAATATCATCCAATGGGACAAAACTAGATTCATCCGCCAAACATTTTCGCACATGATGCACATGAAACGTGCTATGAAGTCTACTTAGTCCCTCCGGTAGCTCCAAACGATAAGCTACAACACCCACCCTTGCTATCACCTTAAATGGTCCAATGAAACGTGGACTTAACTTCCCCCGTTTCCTAAACCGTATCACCCCTTTCTAAGGAGAGACTTTCAAGATCACAAAGTCCCCCACTTGAAACTCAATCGACCGCTTTCTATTATCCGCATAGGACTTTTGGCGATCTTGAGCCGCTTTCAAGCGAGCCTTTATTTGGTCAATACTACTATTAGTTTCCTTGACCACCTCTTTGCTACCAAGTTCCCGTTGACCAGTCTCACCCCAACACACGGGTGTTCGACATTTCCTCCCATACAATGCCTCAAAAGGCGGCATACCAATACTAGAATGGTAGATATTGTTGTACGAAAATTCCGCCAACGGTAAATGATCGACTCAATTTCCCCCAAAATCCAAAGCACACGCTCGCAACATATCCTCGAGCATTTGAATTGTCCGCTTGCTTTGACCACCCGTTTGTGGATGATAAACGGTGCTAAGATTCAATCTAGTCCCCATATCCTCATGGAATTTCTTCCAAAAATGAGAAGTAAATCTCGTATCACGGTCCGATATAATCGACACCGGCACACCATGACGTGACACAATTTCCTTCACATACATTTCCACAAATCTATCCGATGAATACGTTTCCTTAATAGGAAGGAAATGTGCACTCTTTGTCAACCGATCCACTACTACCCATATCGCATCATAGCCTTTTCGAATCTTTGCTAGTTTAGTGATTAAATCCATGGTTATGTTCTCCCATTTCCAAAGCGGTTGAAGCTTTCCATACGGCTTTTGGTGCTCCGCCTTTACCCTTAAGCATGTGAGACACCTCTCCACATACTTAACAATATCATGCCTCATACCCGGCCACCAAAAATGACACCTCAAATCATAAAACATCTTTGTGGCCCCCGGATGGATTGAATACTTGAATTTATGCGCCTCGTCTAAAATAGTTGTCAAAAAACTTGACAAACTAGGAATCCAAATTCTATCAAAGCGTATCTTTAAACCCGTGCTATTTTCCCCAAGCTTATCAACGTAAGCAACCATCCATTCCTTCTTCAAATCACCACCAAGTGCTAACACTTGAGCCTCCCGGATTTCATCAATAAGAGATGATGAAATTGTCATCTTAAATGACTTCACCTTGATAGGTGTATGGCTCGTCTTCCGACTAAGAGCATCCGCCACCACATTTGCTTTACCCGGATAATAAAGTATCTCACAATCATAGTCCTTGACCAATTCAAGCCATCGCCTTTGCCTCATATTGAGGTCCATTTGGTTGAAGAAATATTTGAGACTTTTGTGATCCGTGTAGATCGTACACTTCGCCCCATACAAATAATGCCTCCAAATTTTGAGCGCGAAAACCACGGCCGCAAGCTCTAAATCATGAGTAGGGTAATTCACCTCGTGAGTCTTCAATTTCCTAGATGCGTAGGCAATCACTTTCCCCCTTTGCATCAATACACACCCCAACCCCGAATGCGAGGAATCCGAATACACAACAAAATCTTCGGTCCCGTCCGGCAAGGATAGAATAGGTACCTTAGTCAATTTTTCCTTCAAGAGTTGAAAGGCGGATTGTTGCTCGGAACCCCGTACAAACTTAGTTTCTTTACGCGTCAACTTCGTCATCGGCAAAGCAATCCGAGAGAAGTTTTCAATAAACCGCCGATAATAACTCGCCAACCCCAAGAAACTTCTAATCTCCGAAGGCGTTTTCGGCGATGACCAATCTTTTACTGCCACTATTTTGGATGGGTCGACTGTAATTCCTTTCTCGTTAATCACATGACCCAAGAATTAAATTTCGCGCAACCAAAAGGCCCATTTGGAAAATTTTTCATAAAGCTTCTCCCTTTGCAAAACTTCAAGGATTTCACGGAAATGACAAGCATGATAACTTCCGCTCCTTGAATAAATGAGAAGATCGTCAATAAACACAATGATCGAACGGTCGAGGAACGGTCTACACACCCGGTTCATAAGATCTATGACAACCGCGGGCGCGTTGGTTAAACCGAAAGGCATAACCGTAAACTCATAGTGACCGTAACGAGTGCGAAAAGCCGTCTTAGGAATGTCGTCTTCTTTCACTTTCAACCGATGATACCCGGTCTTCAAATCAATTTTAGAGAACCATGACGCCCCTTGCAATTGGTCAAAGTGGTCGTCAATCTGGGGTAACGGGTACCGATTCTTCACTGTCGACTTGTTCAATTCCTAATAATCCATACACATCCTCATGCTTCCATTCTTCTTTTTAACGAAGAGAACGGGTGCACCCTAAGGCGAGACGCTTGGGCGTATGAAACCTTTATCATGTAGTTCTTGTAATTGCTCCATTAGCTCTTTCATTTCCGGCGGTGCCAACCTATAAGGTGCTTTGGCTACCGGCTTAGCACCCGGTATCAAGTCAATCCCAAACTCTACCTCCCTTTTCGGAGGAACCCCCGGTAATTCATCTGGAAACTCATCCTCAAACTGATTCACAACTGGAACATCGCGAATATCTTTCACTTTCTCGATCACATCCGCAACACAAGCCATGTACGCCTTACACCCACGCGCCATGTACCTTGTTGCCTTCACATTAGAACAGAATCTTACCTTACCTTTCTTTCTTTTCACCTTCTATGTAAATGGACTCACCCGACGGGGAGTCGAGTTGTATCACCTTAGGTCCACATAAAATATTCGCTTTGTTCCTTGACAACCAATCCATCCTCACAATAACATCAAAATCCCCCATGGACATAGGAATTAAATCAATAAGGAACGTTTCACCCCCCGCCCTTAACTTGCAATCCCTATAAATATCAACACTAGGAAATTCTTATCATTTGTCGCCTCGATTTCTAAGGGTTCATCTAACTTGCTAGTTAGAAAAGTAGAATGCTTAACAAATTTCAAAGACACAAATGAACGACTAGCCCCCGAATCAAATAGAACTAGTGCAGGTAAAGAGTTAATCTTGAAGATACCTGACACCATCTCTGGGTTATTCTTCACCTCTTCCGCTGAGATGTGGAAAGCTCTACCTTTTGGCTTTGGTATTTCAACCTTCCTTTCACTTCCACCTTGCTTAAGCTCGGGGCAATCTACCCTATTGTGCTCGGGCTTGTAATAATTGTAGCATATACAGATTTGTCTTGGACATTGATTAGCCATACGCCCTGGCTTCCCACATTTATAACAATTTTACGTACCCTTCCTACACTCCCTAAAGTGCTCCTTTCCACAAACCTTGCATCCCCGTGGAGAAAATTTGTTAAACGGCTTCTTGCTAGGGCTCCCGCCCTTTATCTTCTTCACAACTTGCTCCACAATTTCACGCTTTCTCTTTTCACCTCTTGCTTCTTGCCTCCTCAACTCCACCTCCCTTTCCCGACACCTGTTTATCAAATCTACAAGTGTGGTAAAAGAGGATGGAGATATGCTATCTCTGAACTCCACAGTCAACATAGCATAAAATCTGTCAATCTTCGCCTTCTCGGTTGACACCACGTCCGGACAGAACTTGGCGCGATCAAAGAAAGCCCCTGCTAATTCAACTATTGACTCAGTCGTTTGCCTCATGAGGAGGAACTCCTCAGTCATCCTGTCAACTGCAGCTTGTGGGCAATGGTATTTCAGAAAATCCGTCTTAAACTCCTCCCAAGTCATGGAGGTCACACTCATTTCACCCCTCTCCTTTCAGAGATTTAACAACCATTATTTTGCCCTCACAGTTAACAATGGCACGCTAAACATTACCCTATCCTCGGGTTTGCACTTTGTTGTCTCAAAATTCGATTCCATATCCACCACCCACCTGTGGCTAAGGATCGGGTCCACTTGCCCGTTATACTCCTTGGGCTTGATTACCATAAACTCTTTAAGAGTACAACCTTATGGTTCCTTCTCCTTCTCTTTCGATACCTCTTCGAGAGTTAGTTTAATAGCCCCTCTCATTTCTTACATCAACAATGATGTGGCTTTCTCAAAAGCCTTGGCCACTTCTTCCTTTATCGCTTCATGGATTCTTGGATCCAACGGCTCTTCATTCGCATTAGTCATCTATTAGCTGAGAATTTAGAATAAAACACCTTAATACCCTTATATTATCAATACCTTAGGTAACCATCTTACATTTACCCTTATATGTATTAAGTATATATATATCTTCCTATATACCTACATATATATATATATATATATAATCACCTTCACCTAATCCTTGCAAATGTTTATTGTTAAATGGTTATCATAAGGACCCTTGCACATATTGTCTTATTAATCACATTAGCCAGACATGTTTAATAATACAATATGCACAATCGTAATTATCATATCCATACAACAAATCACAAGACAAGTTTTGGCGCACACAATCACCTCGTCATTCATACATACATATACATATACACATATGAAACAACATTAATCATAACATTACTAACCTTTTACTTTCGAAAGCTCTGAGTCTCGGTCAAGTCCTTCTTGGATTCTCGTATCATTCCCCCATATCAAGAGCTTCTGGTTTGAGTTTGGTGACTCGCACACCAAATCCCTCAAACCTATGCTCTGATACCAAGTTGTAACACTCTATTTTCAAACACTGATTATTAAATCATTAAAACACGTGGAAGCATTCGTCCCAAGAAAATATATATATTTCTTATTTTTTCGCGTGTCGCGAAGAACCGGCCCCCACCCTTCGCGTGGCGCGAGGGAGTCCAAAAAGGGCAGGTCCGGGAAAGCAAGTCTTCGCGTGTCGCGAAGATCACTTTTTCACAGAAAGTTTCCAGACCTGTGTAGTTTTTAACAGTTAATCAATTTTTCCATCTTTAACCCATTTTGCCATAAAATTTTCCTAACACTTAAATAAGGGTTCAAACATTCAAAATAGTATACTTTTGCATCAAAAACTACAATTTCAAGTATCCATTTACATCCATTAGATGGGCTTCTAATTACACCCGAAATCACCAAAAAGTGCATACGAGAATCCAACATTAGCCATAGACTTGACCTTGACTATCCCGGAGCTTTTCCTACATGCCACCACAAATAATCACCATTAGTAATGAAGATAAAACATAACAAATAAGTAAAATTCTTCTTGTTTCACCCATTTACCCATTTGACCTGTTTCCACCCAATTTGTCAATAGGCTACATGTCACTTGCATATTACCTAAAAGATTCATTATTTTCATTTTATATTCATGATTAACACATTCCTATTTTCACTATGGCACATAGGCCATAACTTCATCACCACTTTTCCATTATGATTCTTAGATCATAACTTCATATTCCACATATCTATTATGGTACTTAGACCATAACTTCATATCCACATATCCATTATAGTATTTAAACTATAACTACATTCATTCACTTATTCGTAAAACTCTATACACATTCATACCACATAACACAATATGCAACTTAACACATTAAGCATACAACATTGCATATAACACCATTTATCATCAATTACTAAGTAAGTGCAAAAGCACTTACCTTGTGGATTTGAAGGTCCCGATTCCACTTCACGTTTTGCAATTTGATTACCTAAACACATTCATCTAGATTAGTAATCCATCATACACAAAAATCACATTTTAATTGGGTTCACAACCCAATTTCCTATTTCTAACCCAAACTGACCCATTTGAGTTATACTCATATCCAAACACCCTCTTTCACCCCAAACTCACCTACTTGAGTTTCATTATCCTTACCTTAACACAAATTTTTCATTCAATTTTTATCATTAGGTTAATTTTGTGTTTGTTCAAATGTCTAACATCATATAAACACTTAATCATCACTAATTCATCATCTTATCATCATAATTCAAAAACCCCCAATTTTTTCCATATGAACCCTAACTTCTCATAATCAAAATCAAAGGGTTATAGGATGTTAATCACCATTCTTTACCTTTAGTTTAGCTATATTATCAATAATCTAACACTAACTAACCACATGCATTTAAAATTTTCGAATTTCTACAAAACCCATCTATGAACTCATAAATGGTGAAATAAAATGGAAGATTATCACTTACTTGATGTTAGAAAGGTGATGTGTGAGTCAAAACATTCACAAAACAAGCCTCAAATGCACCATTTAGGCTTCAATGTTGTTTTCTCCTTTGCTCAAGAACGACCCAACACCCAAAATGAGACTAATTTTGACTTTCATTAGTCAATATGGCAGATTTTTCCATTTTACACTTTTAGCCCCTCAACTTCCATTTCACCCATTTCATTCCATAGTTAGTTAAAAACTAATATAACTCCATTACTAACTTGAAACCCACTTGTTTCAACTTATTTCTTAAAATATTATTTTCACCATAATATTTATTAGAATATTTTATTATTTTTAACGAAACCCGGATTTTGGTTCGTTACAGTTACACAATGAGCAACAATCACATGATGCTTAATTGATTAGACATGCTTGACATGAAATGACAATGAGGTTGCATTATTTTTGAAATAATTAAAACAAGTTATTATTGATTTATTTAGAAATAATTTAATCAAAGGGTTATTAACTAATTAATTATCAAAGTTGTTGATAATTAAAAATTAATTAGTTATCAGAATTATTCAATAATTATCAGATTATTTAATTAGTAAATAATCATGAATTAAATAATCTAGTTATTTAATTTGAAATTCGAGTTGGATTTCAATTCAAAACCCTAATTTGTTCCCCAAGTTTAAGAAACTATAAATAAGGGTGTATGGATAGGAAAAAGGTATCCAATACAATTTGCAATCTAGAGATTTAATTGTAGAACCCTAAACCCACACCAACACCAAAAAGTCGACGGCCCTTCTCCCTGGTCCGACCAGTGCCGCCTCCACTGGGCACCTCATCGTCGGCGCCATCACTCCGCCATCAGCTCTGTCACCGATGTCGTGCACCGACGTCTCCCTGCTGTATGCCCCTCTCCCTGGTCCGACCAGTGCCGCCTCCACCGGGCACCTCATCGTCGGCGCCATCACTCCGCCATCGGTGGGCGGATCAAAGATTTGGTTTGATATGGTTCATATACGCACTTCCGCTATTTGTTTATTGTTAAAAGTTTTAATCTTGTATACGAATTCCAAGAGTGGTATCAAAGCCGCTTTTGCAAACAAATAGAACGGTTATTTATAATTGCAATAAAATTTTATTTTGTCAAAACTTTTGTTTGACAAAAGATTGCATCATTTTCGTTTATTTGATATTATGTTGTTTACTGTAATCAAGCCCTATACATGTGGTTGTATTTAATTTTGGTTTATTGTACTATTTTTTTTGAAGCCCTGTTGTAATAGAGTAGGTTTTATAATTTATTTATAAATTGTAATTAAGCAAGTCAAGACAAGATTTGAAGATCAAGACAATCAGGAAGCGAAGATGGAGTTCTTGAAACAAGTGGGAGCATTCTAGACCAAGAGTTGTGTTTTGAAATATTTTTCGTCTCTTTTGATCCGTTTGGTTTTTGCTACATGGCTCTAGCAAAACCAAACACATTAGTGGTTTGATTTACGCTTTTGCTTGTGTTTATTTAGCATCTAGGTCTAAATGCTATTTTAAACAAACAATCAAAACGTTTTAGAAGGGTTTAAACAAAAACAACACAATTAAATGACGAGACAATAAAATAGAGATTTTGATTATCTCATGAAACGTTTATTAAAATAAAGGGTTATTTTAAAATATAAAACTAGAGTTTTGAATATATATAAAAATGAAATCCAGTTTGATTTTCAAAACTCATAGATTAATAAAAGAGTTTATTAATAGATAAAATGGTTTGCCATTAATCGAGTCACTTAATACTATAAGATATTAAAATATAAGTGTCTCGATAGATAAAAAGGTTTTATCAAACCACGAATCATTAAAATTGAGAATTTTAAAACCCGTGTGACAAAATTAGCATGCAAGATGTCAGATAGTGTGTTTTTGACCCAAACTGGTAAACACTAAACAAATCCATTTTAAATCAATTTGTCTATTTCACCCTAATTTAGGACATTTGAACCAATATACCCGAACCTCTGAATGGATGTGCCTCCGCCTTACACTTAGGCCTACGGTTGTCGAAACAAGGTAGTACCGCGAATTTCGAGAGTCTTGGGTCGGTTGCTACATGTTGCTAAATTATGATGACCAATCACTCAACTATATAAATATTCCTTCACCAATTAGTAGGGAAGAACGGGCATAGATGGGGTTAAATGTACCATGCCTTAGGCATTCTTTGTCTATGCGAACCCATAACCATATGAGAGTTGTATCGAGTACAACTGGTAACCGTTGCCTACCTATATATCCATGTTTTATGAAAAGTGCTTTCCCAATCACAAGATATGGTGAACCATGGTATTCATTCCTTAAAGAAAATAAAGTATTGATAGGGTCATTTTCAAAACACCGAAAATACTAAAATCAATTTTTTTTGTTGTAGATGTCCCTTACGAATCCTGAAAATCGAACACTTTAACAGACATATTTGATGTCAAACTTGATGATTATAACTTCGCGTCTTGGTACCATAACTTCAAGAAATTATCAAAAATAACAAGAAAGTACATGTCCTGAAGTTTCCAGTACCAGAGAAGCCACCCATTGATATAGGTGATTTTTTCAGGAATGCCTAGACAAAATTCAATGATGATGCAAGCTATATAGCCGATCTCATGTTAGCGTTAATCACTGTGGAGGTTCGAAATGATTTGAAGGACCTCACAACATATGGTATGATTAAGGAATTAAAAGAGGCATATAGTCACGTATATCTAATGTGTTGTGATTTGGCAAAGGAATTAAGCGTGTTATTGTGTATTTTTAGTATAAAATATGTGTAGATGCATGTTACTTTATATGTAATTCATATGTACAGGTTGGGAATGCAAAATGTGGAAATTAAAGGTTTTTTGGCAAAGAAGATTAAAGGATTCAGCAAAATGATAAACTGACTTGGCGTAGCTTTATGCCAGATGGCGTAGTCTTACGACACCCCAGAATTGGATTTCTTTCACAACCAGCATAAAGGTGTAAACCAGTGGAGAATCCAAGAATTATAAAAGTGGATGTTCCTGGCGGCGTAGCCTTACGCCAGGTTACAGACCGGTGCGGTTTTAGGCAGTTTTTGAGGAGTTTAAAGACAATTTTTGAAAGGGAAATTGTCATTCATCACCAAGGAAGGGTGAGTACGAAGGAGAGAGCAAGAATCAAGTGTGACAAAGCATTCTTCTATACAATCATCATGATTTCTTCCCGAATTTGCATCTCATCATCCATTCCAACTATGTTCATGGGCGACTAAACCACTTGTGGTCATATATTGGTGTAGGGTTTGTTGTAACTTAATATTCATATGAGTTGTAAATGTATTAGACATGAATTTACTTTAGATTACTTAAGTACTTGGTAATTTTGGGTGATTTCATGTGTTTGCATCTTTGTATGATTTGAAAACGAACTTCTTGATCACATAATTGCATTGTTTTTGTCATTTGTGTCAATATCATTGAAGAACAAAGTGTATTTGATTTGTAGTGTCAATTAGTGCATTGATTTTGTTCATGATCACTTTATATGATGTTAGTTGTTCAGTTCAATTACCGAGAATGATTAATTATAAGATTACAGTGTCATTTGCTTATTCATCACTCAATTATGTTGATAATGCTATGCCTATGTAGTATGTTAATGCATCTATCAAGTTAAGGTAATTGTCAAGTTACTAAACCCGAACCTACGTGTGACCATATTTTAATTACTTGAATCCTTTACATATTTCAATTATAGTGTATGTAATTTAGTTCTAAAAACCATCAACTGACGTTAATTTCCATACATGTCTAACAATCAATTAGAATTAGAAACCATCCAATAACTCTATGTGGTTTAACACCCTACTTATCCTACTAATTAAGGTGAATAGGATCATTAAAACTCTTTATCTTTGATCAATACAATATTTAGAAGGAAATATACAGTGTTTTGAAACCTTACTTACCCTACTAATTAAGCATCGATCTTTTGATATGGTGTTGCTGTTCTATGTTCCATGGAAATATGAGACTAAATTTTGAAGTGGGTACATCGGGAAGATGAACCTTGGAAATATGAGAGGGCTCATGAAAATTACCAAATCTTTTACTTTAACTAATCTGAAATGGAAGTAACTAGACTATCCAATAATCCTTTCAATAATAAGTTCCATTTATTATCTAATATTATAATTAATTAGTTTTATTTACCAAAGAATATTATCAATTATATATCATTATTAATTTCTTATTTTAATGTATTTATATATTTTTTGAATATTAAATTATTTATGGCGTCATCCGGTTCAGTTACCGGTCCGACCGATCCGACCGGTTCAACCGGTGAACCGCTAGAGAGACTGGTTCACTTACCGGTCCGGTTTTAAAAACATTGAAAATATATTAATATAATAGTACTTACATCAATTTCAGTCGATGATTGTCTAAATTGTCTTAAAAACAGGTCTTTAATGTAATTTAGAAGACTCTAAAAATTTATTTAATGACGGTAATATGAAAAAGAAAAATTTAGAAGACTCTTAAAAACAGGTCTTTAATGGATTAAGGTTAACTTTTACAGTTTAATGTGTAACATCTCGGAAATTTATAAACCAATAAATCGGGCTATTACATAAACCAAGCCTCTTTTAAATAGCATGGGCTACATGGTTTTCACATAAAACGTGGTTTATCAAAATTAGAAGGCCTGATCAGTCGTTATTTCAAAAGTTCGGGATAAGAAACGCATTAGACGTAAATGGAGGGACCCAAAATGAACTGGTAAGGATATATATACCAATTATTGGGAAACCCTATGCCATAATCGGCCTAGGTGTGTTCAACGGCAGGCGCAAGAAGAAGAGAAAGAGGGATACGACGGTGGAGGCCGGAGGCGGTGGTTCGACGACGGTTTCGAGCAGAGAACTTCACACGTAGCCAAAGGTAACTCTCGGTTTTTTACTCTTGACGTGTTTTCGTTATCTTTTTAGTTGGAAACCGATTAGGGTTTGAGATGGGTGGTCACGGCTAGCGGCAGAAGTGAAGGGAGAGGGAGACCGGCTGTGGGGGTGGACACGGTGGTAGCAAGCGACAGCGACGGCACGGAGGTGGTGCGTGATGGTGGCAGCCGGCAAGAGAAGGGTGTGGTGGTGACCCGTTAGGGTTGCAGGTTGTCAACCGAGAAGGGAAAGAATGGGGGTGAAAGATTATGGGTTTTCGGCAAGGAGGTGGCTACGGTGGTGGCGTTTTACAGCGGATAATGGCAGAGGCGAGGAGGGTATTGAACCCGGCGTACAAGGGGACTACCGGGAACGTTGGGTATGGTGCGCGACGGGTAGGACTCGGTTATGCTTTTAGCCCGACGAGGAAGACGATGGAGAGGCGTGGCACGGTGGTGCACTATAGTTAACTCGGGTGTCGGGAACAATGGCGAATAAGGTTTTGCATGAACGTGTTTACCTGCGTGCATGCAAGGGGGGTAAACGGCTCGAGTACATACGTATTGCGGGGCTAAAGGTTTGGACTTTCAGAGTTAGGGTTTACGTTTGTATGATAATTGTATGCATGTAAAGAAAACGGTTCGTATACGCGTAAGCTCGAGGGATTAAGGCTTGCATGGTCACTTACGTGCATGCATGGAAACCTAGGTCCGGGTATACGGGTCCTATACGGTCCAAGGCAAGTTAGTATTGCGAGATGATGACGGCCAAGGGTTTGCAGGAGGAGATTTGGGTTTGCATGGCACACACGCGTGCATGCAAGGAACTCGGTTCGAAAATACACGATGAATGTCGGGGTCTATTTTATGTGTACATTATTCGACGTACGGTTGAGCATATTTTGATCTCGGATCATACGTTTGACAGGTTGGGGTCGAGCGTGAACGAACGGGTCTGTAGAGCAAGGATATGGACTCTGTGTAACTGGTGAGTTTCTAATCCCATACTTTTAAATGTTTTACTGTTTTTGGGGCTATCGTACATACATGCAAGAGGTGTTTACTGTATTAAACGAGTCAAGAGTTTTGGGTTTAACCCGAGGTGTTTTATAAACTAAACCTTTCACTAATTATTCGGAGAGTCTACGGGGTGTCAGTGTAATTATGAGAGCTAGGGTTATGAGAATTATTGACGTGGGTGTCATGTTATGAGTTAGTTGGGATGAGTCGTGAATTTAGTAAACCTATGATGGTTATATAAGGAGAGTTAGCATGGGAACCTATATGTGGTTCATTAACGAGTCATGTAAATGCTAGTAGACTGTTGTGGCTTATGTGATTGATGTTATGTGTTTTGTGTCGTTGTCCTTGTGGCACGGCGGGTATTGTGTTTGCATCGTTGTCTCTGTGACACGGCAAACGGGATTGTGAATGACGAAGTCCTTTGGGAAATCACCAAAGGTGACAATATTGAGCAGGTTAATGATGAGCTCGAGGTGTGTCGAACGCCCTGATGAGGGTAACCCTGACGAGGGTGCAGTTGACGAGGTATGTGTTTGTGTGCATATATATGTGGTAAATTACATGCAAGTGTTAAGATATATTTAGTGTGCACGGGATGATATTAATGTGATGTGTGGATGATATTAATGCGATGTGTAAATGATATTAATATGGTGAATAGAGTTAGACTGACCGTTATGTCATGATGAGGACATTGTGCATACAACTGTGGTGTCAGTTGACTGTGAGAGTCTTGGTTAGGGCTGGTTAAGTCGGTGTCTAGAGGTTGGTTGAGATAACCAGTGTATGGTTAATACGTGTGGTAAATCTTGAGTTATCAAAGTAGTAAGTTTGATCCATGTCGAAGAGACGTACGGAGTCATAATGGCGGGTTGAGTCTGGGGCGGTGAATCCTTTGGGATATCTTAAGATAACAGGGGTTATCTAAATGATAATATTGTATAAAACTATTTTATAAGGATCGGAGGGTCCTGAGTGGAGATAAATATATTTTATGACGAGATGACTTTTGTTTAAATTATACTATTAGAACTCACTCAGCGTAAATGACTTTGTGTGTACGTTAGATCGTTTTACAGGTGAGTTCTGAGGACAACGTATATTGGCTTGGGGGCGGTGATACTCAGGTCGGTGTGCTGGCATTCGAGAGGTAAAGTTAATAACATTAATGATTTTAAAGA
This sequence comes from Smallanthus sonchifolius, assembly GCA_023525975.1. Classification (NCBI taxonomy): domain Eukaryota; kingdom Viridiplantae; phylum Streptophyta; class Magnoliopsida; order Asterales; family Asteraceae; genus Smallanthus; species Smallanthus sonchifolius. Next base: position 16,551,179 of record CM042036.1, read on the forward strand.
ATAATAATTATTTTAGAAAGACTTCCGCTGATGTTTGAGTAATGAAACGAGTACTTTTAAAGAGAATACCTAGAGATGAGAACCAACTATAGGGTGCCCGGTTTGGGGTCTTACAAAGTGGGTGTGAAAAGAAAAAAAATACCCCTTAATAAAAAATAAAAAGAGTTAAAAAAAACTAAATATGTGGGCCCCACCTTTCCCTCCCTTCTTCTTAATCTCCAACCTGTAACCTACCTTCCATTTCTTCTTCCCCCTCCCTGATTCATCGACCCTACCGTCGACAACATTTCGGTGACCTCCAGTAACCCCATCACATCCGTCCTCTCTTAATTGAAAACACCTGCAACTGAGCGCCTCTACCTCCGTCCACGACGACCACCACCTATTAGGCCAGGAAAACTAGTCATGACCACCACCACCTAGAGCAACCCACACACACCAATGGATTTAATGATCGAAATATATTATTTTTTATTTAGAATAGTTTAGTAGTTTAACTTTGTTTAATTTATTTAAAATAGTTTAATAGTTTATATTTTAAAATAAAATAATTTGATTAATAGTTTTATATCTTTGGTAAAAAGTATAAATTATTTAATAGTTTATTATTAGTATTATTATTTTAATTATTTTTATATTTTCTATTATTTACTTTGTTTTTATTTAATGAAATCTAATTTTATCTTTAGTTCGTATTTTTTTAATGAATTTTTTTTAAGTTTACACACTTATTTCAAAAAAAAATTAGGAATGAAAAAGGTAGTGAAAGATTACCACACACCCTTTTAGGATGGTTTAAGATGAAATGAGAAATCTGATATGGAAGAGAGGGTGTTAGGGATCTGAGGGATGATACCTCCTCCCTTTGGCCATGGGGTATAGTTCCACATTCCACACTCTCCATACGGCATCAACTTTCTCCAATTTTCTTCACATTTAGGGGACATGGTTCTACATCTTCAGATTTAAAAAATAAAAATAAAAAATTTTTTAAAACTATACAGTATTTTGCTTCCACAGCCGTGAAGATCTCCACAAGGAAGTCCCACGCTCGTGGATCACACCATAGGGACATGGTGTTCCACGCTACCACGGCGCCACATTATTTCCACGAAACCATTCCACAGTATCATTAGGGGTGTGCAAAAATATCTGAATCCGAAACCGAACCCGAATTATCCGAAATTCCAAACCCGAAATATTTGAATTTAGATTTTCAAAATTTTCGGATAGTTCGGATATTCGAATATCTGAAATTTTACATTTATATTAATTTTTTTAAATTAAAAAAATAGTTTTTGAAAACCCTAATCTTATTCAGATCGCAATGCGCATCCACGCCACAATCAATGGCGAAGCTTGAAGAAAAACGCAGGGGGCCGAGATTTTTTTTCCTATCAGGGGGGCCGAAACTATAAAATTTTCGGCCGAATACATATAAATTAACACTGCTGAGTGAAAAATCGGTCGAATACTTATAAATTAACACTATTGAACGAAAAATCAGAGCTTTGCCCATGGCCACAATTGCAATCATCGTTCAACCAATCGAATATCCGCAGCCCCCAATTCCTCCACATACTAGTCGACCACACCATCATTCAACCTTCCCACCGGCCGAAAGCCACCGCACCATCGGCGCTAGTCCGCTGCTTCTCCACTCCAGCCTCCAGGTCTCGGTCGCAGCCTTTCTTTCTATTGCAAGCCCCTCTCCGTCCACCATCGTGAGTAATCTCATATGCCCTCTCCTTCGTAGCCCTAATCGGGTTGCTTTAGTTCTTCTTTACACATTTTAAAAGCTATTTGCTTGAATCCTTATTTACACATTTGCTTTAGTTCTTGTTTACATTCAGATTTGTTTTTGGTTTTGTTTTCAAGAAACAACTTTATTTATGAATTTGTTTTGAAAACAGTTTGTTTATACATTTAGATCGTTTGTATTGCAAATAATTAGACTACACTTTGCTCTTGAAACAAAACAGTTGCAATGGACAACCATGATGCAAATACAAACAACCCCGACTGTGAGTTAGTGTCCGAAAACGAGGTGATGTCAAAGACCAAACAAAAGAAGGACCAAAAGTAGAAAAAGATGGAAAACCTCCCGATACACCCTCCACTGTAAGTTAACCTTGTTCAACACATATGAACAAAAAAGATCTATTTGGTGGGATCATTATAATGAGTGTGATGTCCTTGATATGGATGAGTGTATATATTGTCATAAAATAATTGGTTGTTTAATAACAAGTGGAACTACCCACTTTAAAAAATTACATCAACACGTCCAAAAAATACCCTCCAAATATTGATAAAAGACAAAAACTACTTGATCTGCTTAGCTCGATTTGCTGAGATCGATGATAGGAGGATAGAGGAACCAGACAAGAAGTCATAGGGCCGAAGAGAAGGAGATCCCACCGGTTGTCGAAGAGGAAGAACCGGTGGACGAGGAAGTAGTGGAGATGCCTGCCGAGAAGGCAGAGGAGGAGAAGAAGGGGGCGGAGATGAAGTCCCCCAAGGTTGACTTGAGTCGTATCCCCTATCCAGCACGTGTATTGCCACATAAGCACGCTAGGGAATACGGTACTTTCCTTGATATGTTCAAACAACTCAAGGTCAATCTCCCATTTATAGAGGTCCTCCAGCGTATGCCTAAGTATGGAAAGTTCCTCAAAGATCTTCTTTCCAACAAGAAGAAGCTAGGGGGGATCTCTGAAGTCTCACTTAGTGAGCAACGCTCTGCGGTGGTGCAGAACAAGCTGCCGGAGAAATTGGGAGATTCGGGTCGTTTCACGATCCCGTGTCTCCTAGGCAGTTTTCCCTCGCACCACGCGTTAGCCGACCTAGGTGCTAGCATCAATCTGATGCCATATTCTATCTATGAACAGTTGGAACTAGGTGAACTGCAGCCGACGAGCATGAGCATTTCCTTGGCTGACCGCTCAGTCAAGTATCCACGGGGAATTGTGGAGAATATGTTAGTGAAAGTAGGTAAGTTTGTCTTCCCCGTGGATTTCGTCATTCTGGACATGGAAGTGGATGATAGAGTTCCACTCATCCTAGGACGCCCGTTCCTATGTACCGCCAAGGCGATGATCAATGTCTTTGACTAGAAACTCACATTCTGTGTGGGGGATGATATGATAACATTCGATATGAGTGGGTGGTAGAGTTGGAGAGATTGTTAGAAGAACCATCTGAGTGGGTGGTAGAGTTGGAGAGATTGTTAGATGAGGCGGACGATTACGGCGAGGAGGTGCCTGATGATCTGCTCGAGATGATAGCTGAATTTGATGAGATCATAGGAAAAACCCCAAGTGTGGGGAAGTTGGTGGAGGTTGTTTAGGATCCCGATGATCCCGGTGAAGGTTTAGAGGTCCCATTTATAGAAAATCTTATTCCTGAACCGTTACCCAGCATCATTGTGCTTTCTGAGGGGAGAGCTGCTGAGCCGAACCCTAGTTCTAGTGTTCCTAGGTCAAGGCCACCTCGTAAGAGAACTCGTACTTTGATAGATTCCTCTGAGTTAGGGAGAATGCAAACCCTAAGTTTGGGGACGTCTAGGGGAGATAAACTGTTGAGGTATTTGAACCAGGTTGTTTTTGGACCTGGTAGGTTTAAGTTTTGGTGGAAGGATCGAAGTGATGGACATAATGGAGTTTTGGAGGATGATATTAGTTTGTTACTGAATTGGAGGATCGGTAGACCGCGTAAGTTGAAGGCGGTTCCGGTTAGGATCAAGGAGAAGCCTCCTGATAGGCTTGTTTGAATCTCGGGCATGTGCTCGGGATGTAGAGTTTGTTTGCACTACATGGTTTGAGTCCGGTTAGGATCAGGGATTCGCGCTTGATTCGGCAAGGAAAATCGTCGAGAATGAAGTTCCAGGTATTTTTACATATGTTTTTATGCGTGGAATAGGTTTTTATGGAATTTGGGTGAAGATAATTTTAAATGATAAAATATTTTCTAAGTATAAAAGTTGGAAAAATCTCTTAACTTTCTGTAACCAGCATGCTCTCGCGGTACGCGAGGCCTTTGGGGAGTCCTCTCGCAGTACGCGAAGGACAAACCAAATGGCCGGCCTAAATTTCATCCCCTCGCGGTACGCGAGGAGAGGACCTGATTCTCTCGCGGTATGCGGGAGCTAGCTGGTTTCACCCTTCTTCCTTGTTTTCACATAGTTTCGTTCACCGTTCACCCGCATCGACCACCACTATCATTCCCACATATATATCCATTATCACTTTCGTTCACCATCCACCATTACCATGGGAAAATTGAAACCGTTCGTGGCCGATGACCGACCTTGCTGTGGCATTCATGTCTATGTGTTTGCCACCCATCGAGTGCATTTCTCTGCATGCTATCTATCTTGACTCTTTAAGTTATTTGTGAGTCAGTCGAGTCTTTATTTTAATTTGAGTCAATTTAATGCTGTGGGTTTGTTGTGAGGTTTATTTTGCAGGTTTTATCATTCTTTCCATACTCAATCTCCATTCGGGCGGGGTCGATCATCACTTATATGAAGTTTGTAAAGGCAACCTGACAGTCTGTGCAACCATGACCGAAATGCTATACGGTACACACGTGGAAGAGTAATGTTGGACCATTCATGCTACATTACCAGCTAAGTCGATTCCTTTTATTTTTGCATTTTTATTTTTAGTTTTGTTTTGCTTCACATTGAGGACAATGTGTCTTTCAAGTGTGGGGATGAGTGTCTAGTTTAGTTAGTTTGTCTTTTTATTAAAAAAAAATCAAAAATACAAAAAAATGAATTTTTTTTTTGAAAAATGTCCTTAGAAATAATTGCATATACTTGGAAAATGATAGTAGAACTAGATCTACTTGTGAGTTTAAATGGTTAAATGATAGAAAATGCGTATAATTTGCGATGTTTTGGTAGACCCAGCCTATTTGAAAGCTTAAATATCCTGTGCGTGTTGTTTATGATAATTAATTTGAATTAAATCATGATATTTTGTGGGTATTCATCTTAGGGTAATGGTAATACTGAAACTGTCAATATAGGTTGATAGGTACCACGTTAAGTTAAAATTTAGAGGTTTTTGAAATTTCTTGGCACATCACTCTCTTTTTATGAGAATAAATCCGAGTTTCAGTGGCGCCCGCATCCATAATTCTTGAGCTTATTTAATTGAAAATCTAAGTTTCGCCTACGTGTCACACGTCGGGTTTCATCATGATTGAAACACCACTGGGTTGATTCTTATATGCTTCATGATTATGACTTAGTCTATGTGTTACCTTCTGGGATAGTGACTTGGTTGAAACGCCTCTAGATGAAGTTTAATTTATTTATTAATGCTCATTTATCATCCATTCATTCATATTTCATCTGATTTCTAAAAACCTGTAAATTTTAGTTTAACGTGGTAGGGTAAATCTATATGGTTTGATCCGTGCCTAGACATGACCGTGAGACTGGATTAGGTAGAGCTGTAACTGTTAAGTGTGAGTCACATAGGTTGATTGATAACTGTATAAATTGGAATTAGAACACTGTACGGGGGCTTGAAAGTTGGTGCTTGGGTTTAATCGGACAGAAATATTGATTATTGCTTTTTAACGTGTGAGTATATTTTGCTAACTGGTAATTGATTTTTATTAAGTAGATCTGAGTTATGATTCCATTTGCAGCTTTTTCGAGGACGAAAAAAGGTTTAAGTGTGGGGATTTTTTATGTAGTGCAAAGCACACATCTTTATTCCTAGTGTTTTGTGTGTTTTTACTTAGTTTTGTATTTGTTTTGAGTCATTTTAATGTACTATTGAGTCTTTGTCTTGTTTGCAGGTGCTCGTATGAATTACAAGTGAATACGTGAAGAAACCGAGCAAGAGAACGAAGTCGGAAGAAAGTCCAGGGATAAAAAGTGAAAAATGAAGAAAATGGGTCCTTCGCGGTACGCGAAGAGTGGAGACCAAAGTTCTCGCGGTACGCGAGGGAATCCAAATCCGGCTGCGACTATTTTGTTCCTCGCGGTAAGCGAGAATCCCAACCCAAATCTTTCGCGGTACGCGAGAGAGCTATTTTTCGAGAAAAACACCTAATTTTGATTTAAATAGATTTTGATTCTCATTATTAGGGGAGTTCGATCTTTTGCCGTCTGGAGAGAGCCAAGGGGCGATTTTGGGAGAAAAGAAGAGGTTTTTGAAGCAAAGGTTGAAGCTTTTGATACGGGTTCGTTAGTAATAGCGTCCTAGGTTTAAAGATTCGGTTTTTATTCTTTAATTGTAATGTTTGATACCATGGTTTATGTTTTTACTTCTCTGTTTAGTTGTTTGAACATGATTCTAGGCTAAAACTCATATATTGCCTAGGTCACATGATGAATACTTGTTAAAGTTTAATTTTTTATCGTTTTATGATTTCGTAAAAGATCTTAAGTTGATAATTGTGATGTTATTGCATGTTTAGATTGTGGTTGTCTGCCAGTTTGATCTGCGTGTCTATGTCATAGATCTTAGGGTTTGTGATTGTGAGTGGTTTGCTAGACGTAGTGACCATAGGGATTGTGATTGATTGCTTATTAGAATTAAATATGTATCCTAGTTCAATACCCGAGAGGTGAGAATTAGTCGTCTAGTCTTCATCATTAGGAATCCGAGTGTCAGCTGTTTGAGAGGAAGCCGATATTAGGTGTCTAGTGATTGTTGCTATTCGTGTCATAGTTGTTATCTTGAGATTACCCCGTGCATTCTTCGGGTGTATTGGTGGACAGTGAGACTGAGAGGTAATCTGTCTATTATGGTACTTTTATCATAGTTGAAAATACCTGAGAAGTGATCCAACATCTGGTGAGTTATTACATTTGTAGGTTCCTTAGTTGGTGACACCCTGAGAGTGATTAGGGATCCACTAGGCTGTCTAGAGTTGTTTCATTAGAAACCCATATCCATTATAGTTTCCATAACCAATAGAAGTTATGCTTTGCCAGTAGGATTCCGACCTAGGTGATATTCTTCCCATTCTTGATTTCACCTTAGTCTTATTCTTGATAGTTGAGTCGACCTTAGTTTATTGCATTCTTAGTTTAATATTTAGTGTAGTAAACCCCCCAACCAAATTAAATCTTTAGTCCGTGTCAGAGTCTAGTATTAGTATACGGTGTCTCTAGGGTTCGATAACTCGGTTTACCATTAAGCTGTGCTACACTCGATAGGTACACTTGCCTGTCAGTGCGGTTTAGTTGAAGGTACTCCTTTTATTACTTAGGAATCTAGTTAGGTTTTTATAGTTATTTTTATAGACCGTCTGGGCGACATCACTACACTACTGATTAAACTAAAATCAAGGAAGCAAACTAATGAACGACTTCAACTATCTAGACGAAGAACTCAGGGAAATACCAGGAATGGGAAGAACACTACCTAGGTTGGAATCCTACTTGCAAGGCTCAACTTCTACCGGTTATGAAAACAATGATGGATCTGGGTTTCTAAGGATGACAGCTCTAGACAACCTAGTGGATCCCTAATCACTCTCAGGGTGTCACCAACTAATGAACCTAAAGATGTACTAAACTCACCAGATTGTCGGATTACCTTTCAGTTTCTCCAACAATGATAAAGTACCCAACAGACAGATCACCTTTCAATCTCATTGTCCACAATGGATCGAAGATGCACGGGGTAATCTCAGATCAACAACTATGACTCGGAATAGCAACGGATACTAGAACCCTAAGGGAAACTTCCTCTCATACAGATTTCACTCAGAACCTAATACGAAGACTAACCGATTACCTCTCACCTTTCGGGTATCGAGATAAGAAGAACACTCAGATCTAACCTACTCTCAATCACAGTTCCTATGGAATACTACGTCTAGCAGACCATCAAACAACCACAAACACACAGTCTAGGATTTAGATATGCTATTCAAACTGGAAGACATCCACAAATAACATACGAAACTATAATCAATTGCAAATCAGGTTCAAGGCATGCATAACATCATATTTATTAAACCAAGATCGTTTACAAAGCCATTAGTCCATCAACTGAAACCAAAAATCGATAAAAATCAAATCTTTACTAAGTATTCATTAATAACCTAGGCAGTATCAGAATTTTAGCCAAGAACCATAATCAAAACCAAGATATCAGTAATAAAAACAGCAAACATGGTTTCAAACAACTGAATAAACATGAAAGAATGAATAATCGAAGCCGAATGATTGATCCTAACCGAATCGACCTCTCTAGCTTCAATAAACGAATCCACAAGCTTCCTCCTTCACCAAAATCGCCCCAAAGCACCCCCTAGACGGCAAAACAATTGAACTCCTTGACGTAATGGCTTTAGAATTCTATTTAATCTCGATTTAGGGCTTTTTGCGAATTTACGGGTCTCTCGAGTATCGCAAGAGATTATAGCCAGCCCCTCGCGTACCGCGAGGGACAAATTAGTCGGGCCCGGTTATGAGATTCCTCGCGTACCGCGAGACATTTCCACTCCTCCCTCGCGTACCGCGAGGGAACCAAAATCCAACTTTTTTCACTTTTATTCTCCGGGCTTCTTCTCGTGCTCGATATCTTCATGATTTGACTTGTTATTCACATGAGCTCCTTTAAACACAACAAAGACTCAATATGAAACAAAAACAACTCAAAACAAAGGTAAACTATCTAAAAACGTAAAGGAATAAATATGTATGCTTTGCACTACAACAGCAAGCTCATTCTAGTATTTTAGATGTCCAAGACCAAGGGATGTGAAAGCCCTAGTGCTCTGCTAGAGCCGGAACTCTCTCGGATTTGGTTCGTTTTAGCTTTTCTTTGTTTATTTTATGTTTTTAGTATTGTAATATGGAATGATCTTCTCATTCGAGTAAACAAGAGGCAATCTATACCCACTCTCCCTTGGTGTTGAACTCTTCCACATGTTATCTAAGGGTTAGTGGAGTCACTTGTATGGTCATTCGTGGCTAGTCCTCTTGCGTTGCTCGGGTTGGTTGAACTTTAATTAATTAATGAAGTATTTTTAGTATGTTATGTTCTTAAAGTCTTTCTTCTAATTTATCTGAAAAAGACAAGAATAAATAATCTTTAAACCAACTTAATGATCTTAAATCTTGTGAGTTACTTAAGCAAGACTTCTTGTTTGGGAAACTTATTCGAGTTTGTACGGTTTATATACAAATTTTGATGCTATCAAGGACCCGGTTAGTATAGATTTATCATTATGGGTTAATTGGAGGTTTGGGTATTCAACGAGTCGTTCGAGTCCTAGCTGGACCTTGTGGTTTGTGTCGGTATTTCTTTACTTCTCTTGTGTTAGCTTGCAGAGGACCTCTAGCGGGAGCCATGAGCCTTGATCTTGAGAATAAAAGTTATATTTATTTAAAATATTATTATAAGTAAAGACAACTATTTTAATAATATAAAATGTTAGATCCAAGCGTTCATAAAGTAACTTTGGAGGATGTTGCGCATTCCGACTTTCCAAAAGAAGTAACACGAATTGGTGTACGCCAGTCGACATGATAATCTTAGTCCGAATAATAATTCACGGGACAGCCGACGGACTTGAGACCCCGTTAGGATTCCGGGAATTATTAGGAGCAGTTGGCCGACCCTATTCACTGTTCCGTTACGAAATACTAACTCCTCTATCGAAAAGGTTAGTACTAGTAACTATGACCAACCTTACCAAAGTATAACGTCAATTAACAAGTGATAACAACCAGTGTAACACCTTAAATGAGATAGCATTTCTAATTACGTTTCTTATCCATTTTATATAGCATTTCTAATTACGTTTCTTATCCTTTTTACTTCCCTATAAACAAAACCCTATTTTCCAAATAGCGAGGATTGAGTAAAGGATTCGTGTCCATGGTTCGATAATTGGTTCTTACCCAGACTATATTACGCTGCGATAAGCACACTTGCCTATTATGTGTGTTTTAAGTTGAAGTAATTATCATTTTAATTTATAAATTTAAAACCTGATTATGTGCAACTCTAAACAGAACATTATTAAAGATATATATTATGTCTCTCGTATTTGACATCAAGTTTTTGGAGCCATTACTAGGAATATGTATATATACATTTTTATAACCACCCCAAACACACGCTATCAATAATGCTAGCTCTAAAGATATTGTTATTCAACATTCGCAAAAAGTTTTTAATCATTGGGATTGTGGAGTTTTGAATGGATATTTTTTACATACAAGATGTGTGGCTCATATCTTGAGAAATTTGCTAAGATAAATCATTTTTTGTTCATCGTTGTGGTTCTTGACCCAAGACGGAAATGACATTATATGAAATTTCTTGATAAAGAGAAATTTATAACCAAGAGTGTCATGAAAAGTGTAGAATTAAATACGCTTGCTTTGTTTGAATCTTATATAAAAACTTTGCCTCGAAAAGAAAAGGAATTTGAGGTGTCATCGTCTACATCAACTTCTAGACAGGTTGAGGGTGATGACCAAGTGGAAATGGACATAGAATAACTCATGACGAAATGGCCATGGGAAATTCAAAAACAATTTTGAAAAAAAACGAATTAGACAAATATCTTGGGAAAGATCGGGAACCTACGGACACACGCTTTGACATATTACAATAGTTGAAAGTTCAACAATGCCGATATCCCATTCTTGGCAAGATGGCTCGAGATATTCTCGCCATTCCAGTTTCTACGGCTGCATCCGAGTCGGCTTTTAGCACCGGGGGACAGGTGCTTGATTGTTTCCGAATTTCCTTAACCCCAAGAATGGTGGAAGCATTGGTTTGTGCACAAGATTGGTTGCGTACCTCTAATAATACAATTATGATTGAAGATACTTTACTCAAGATCAAGAAAATGGAAGCAGCAGGTTAGTAATAAATAATCACTTTTCATTTTAATTGTAATCTTTAGTTACGTGTGTTTTTTATAAGTTTTTCTATTATATCATATAGGTTTTTTTATAAGTTTTTCTATTATATCATATAGGTTTGAAGGACATAATCGTGGAACAACCAACAATTATCTTTGATGAAACATCAGACAGTTTTCAAGGTATGCTTATTACTATTTTTAGCTTGATAACAATAGATTAAACAGTAGCTTCATAACAATTGATTGTTCATGTGCAATTTCGACTTTAAGCTCCAGCTTCAATTTGTATTTTGGTCGTTCACTGTGTATCCTTTGATAAATACATTATCAGGCTGCAAATCAATGTAAAGTCCTTTGATAAATACACATCATCCCCTGTTAACACACTCACCCACACCCCCCAAAGCACATGCCATAAAACAGGGCAAGATCTTTATGAACTTTTAGGGTGCCTAAATCATGGTTTACCATTTAAGAACTCATTTGCATGTATTATAGTTTTCATCCTTTTTTGGTGCAACATGTTCCATTCACCATGGTGGACATAGTGTACTATTTCCATGGTGGCCATGTGATCACAAGTACAATTATGAACATGACACCAAGTGACTGCAATCATCTAAATTCCAAACTAAAACCCTTTTATCTTCTACCTTTCTATTGCTTTGGAAACAGAATCCTTGCAAATTATAGCATACACATATACTAGAATAAAAAATCAAACGTGTTCTTATTTTCAATCACAAATACATACCACAAACCAATACCAATATAAAGATGAAATAATAATAATAGTAATAATAATAATAATAATAATAGAAAAAGACAAACTTCACTGCAAAATTTTCAATTGGAACTCACCTGTCAAGGCTGTGATGTTCTCACCTGCTGTTTCATACTATTATCTGCCTGAAGATGGGACCCGGCTTGAGCTTCAGCAGGCAAAGTGGAGGCCATGGTTTGATATTGAGCAGCAGATTGAGGTGGCAAAGGCTGAGCTGCATAGTATATATGTTGCCCTTGCTGTGAAGGATCAGTAAATTCATATACATAATTACCTCCACCACCACTGCCGCCAGAAGCTACGGGCTGAGAAGGCTGATGGATGTGAGAGTAACCCACAAATTGAGGCTGAATCTGATGCTGGCTAGAAGGAACCTGCATTAGTTGAGGTGGCAGTGCACCAGAACTCGCGGTGGTTCTATACACGCCCGCTGGCGGTTCGGTTTTAGTAGCGGTTTGAGCACCCCGAGGTGCGGTGAACAGACCAGAAGGCGGTGGAACTTGATTACTAGGAGGTGCGGAAGCAGCAGGATCAGCCTGCAACGGTAAGTTGTAACCTTGGGGTGGCTGCCTAGCAGGCATATAATACACGAAATTCTGTTGATCTAGTGCTGGATGTGGAGCGCGGTGCTGGGACTGAGACGGGTACATCTGGTAGTAAGACGCCATTGGAACCGCCCCTGACAGGTGGTGGTGGTGATGGAGGTATTGAGGCGGTGGAACTGCGGTATGAATAAACTGAGGTTGATGATGAATTTGAGGATGTTGTGGATCAACTTGGGTTGTTGGGGTTGGGATTACATAAGCAGAATCTTGAATCTGAATTCTAGTGTTTTGATCATGGATAGTGTTATTAGCAGAAAACTGAGTTTGTGTAATTGGATCTTGATAAATCACAGATGGTTTTCTTCTTGATAGGGGATTTGTTACACTACCATCACTGCAATTCATAACAAAATCACACATATTTTTCACTCTGTCATTTTATCAAACACCTAGCATGCATTGCAAAGAAGTAAAAAAAAAAAAACAGGTTTTAGTATACCTTGAAACTGAATCTGGTGAAGTCATATCAAAACCTAAAGATGGCTTTTGCTGATATTGTTGCTGTTGCTTAAGATTTGCGATTTGAAAACCTTGTTCCGATCTCTCATCTTCTGAGAGCACACGATTAGGATTATCGCCGATCGCAACTTTGGAGACGATAGGTACACCGGTGATGACCACCGGAGCCGGTGCCGGCACAAAATTCACATCCTCTTGATGTTTAAGGTGTTGTTGTACACTCATCTGAGAAAACTGCTCTTCAATTCCTCCACCAACCTTCTGTTGATCCTCCAAATTAACTCTGATCGGCGGCAAGTTAGCCAGCGACGGCGACGACGAGGCTGACCCGAACGACGACGACGTTTCCAGCATCGGAGAGTCCGGAACCGACTGAACATCCTGAACCGATTGATTCGCTCTCAAATTTTTACCGATCACACCTTTGTTATTCACATCCTTCTTCTCCGGAATCGTGACGTCATCTTCCAGACCTAATAAGCAATTAACCGACGACGTATCGGAAAAGCCTGACGACGTGCCGTTTAGCGCGCTTAGGAACCAATCTTCCGATTTCGTGGTGCTTTCTAGAAGCGATCCGATTGAGGAAACCGATTCCGGCTTGGTCGGAAACAAGAACAACCGGAGGCGCGACGATTTGTTAGAATCGGACGATGAGTTGGTGTTTAGCCTCTCGTATTCGTCGATCATGTTTTCCAGGTCTTCATCGGTGGTTACGGAGATCAACGAATCGAGGTCTTCCGACGGCAATTGATATTTAAGCGTAAACAACGTCGTCGTGGATGATGTAGACGATCGGAGGAGGGTTTTGGTAAGGCGGTTAGTGAGGTCTGAAAGAGTGACGTGGCGTTCCACCACAACGATTCGTGTATCGCCGCCGACGTAACACAGGGTCTTGTCGTGAGGGCGGGGGACTATGTGGCCGCCGTAGCTGCACATCAGCCGGAGCTTAGTCAAACCGCCAGGCGCCGCCGGAGCCGAAGCCGCCGCCGTAGAACCGTTATTAGATTGGTATAGAGAGGTGTCTTCTCCCCATGAATCAGCGTTTCGGTAAGGAGGAGAAGAGTCGACGGAGTTGGCGTGTGCATTGGTGGTGATGGCGATGGCTGCCGTTGTGACGACGGTTGTGGCGGAGAGAGGCGGTGGTTGTGGTGGAGCGGTGGTCTGCTCCATTAGTTTTTGCAAAATTTGGGGGAGTGGGTCTAGTTGGAAGGGGGGGGGGGGGCTCTTATAGTACTCCAGCTGGATACACCTTTACTTTCACTTTATTTTATTATATTTATAAATAAATAAACTGATGATATATTATGTTTTTAAATATTTAAAGCTTTTACAAACCTTTGTAAATACCATTTAATAATATAATTATAAATCTATATCTATAATCTATAATATTATAATAACTAATTTAAAAAAAATGCTTAATCTCGTACTAATAGTAGCTTTGCGGATTAATTAAACATGAACTTTTTGGACCACTAACAAAATATTATGGTAAACAATAAATTTAATCTAAAATTAAAGATACCATATAACCTGTATGGTTGTATCAATTCTTATTATTGTTCTTTATCAAAGACAGTTAACAATAAAAATATATATTTGTTAAATAATATATTCTTTATTATTTATTGTTTACTTATTTAATTAATATTAAAGTTATAGCGTACCTCGAATTTATAACTTTTTGATATATTATAAAACTTATTACGTGTACAAATATATAAGATATTAAAAACCTTCAACTAATTTAATTGATATGAATTATTGTTAGGGTATGAGGTATACCCTCACGGTGAGGGAGCAGTGAGGGTCTTCACACCGTGAGAGCCTATTGAACACCGCCCCCTCTTACGTGAAGGGGGGTGAGAGAGCAGCCGTGAGTGGCTTCACGGGAGGAAGGGGAAACTTTGTGGATGTTGGGTGGGTCTCCTATTGTGGGTGTAGGTGTTGGATGGGTCCCTCATGATCAAATATGTAGTATTTCACTCACTTGGATATTTTCATTGCCAAGTGATACCCAAATGAGGAACTTACCACGCTGATGTGACGCCCACGTGGCAGAAAAGGTACTCTCACCTGGCTCTCCCAAGTGATACTATACCACATACTCTTAGTATACAATTACAAACGTATTAGGTTCTCCACTAATCAAGTTTTTTTTTTTTGAAAAAGGCAGTGCCCATCATTAAGGATGAGATCGGTACTATATCGATACAAAAATACTGATACCGAATTTTTGAAAAAGTGGGTACCGAATTTACCGGTTTGGTACGGTACCGGTACTTGTTACAAAATGTTCAACTCTATATGATATCGGTACCGAAAATACCAATACTAATACTGAATTTTTTGAAAAGTGGGTACGAAATACCGTACCGAATCTATCGAATACGATATCACCGTAACGCTACTTAGTATCAAATGTTCATCCCTTAGTGATCATATATATTTCGTACGGGGATGTACAAAAGCTAACCCATGTATAATTGGTTATTGTGCATGTCTCGTAAAGGGTACCCCTAGTTTCTTTTCTTTTTCAACAGTTTCTTTTTATATTTATTTATAATAACGTTAGGTTAGAAAACCTGTGTATTACACGGGTTGAATAAGAAAAATTAAATATTATTTAGTAATGATGATTTATAATTTATAAAACGATTGATAAATTTAATTGATGATTAACAAAACTTTAAATTATTGTATAGTATACGATTACAAACGTATGTAGTTCTCCACTAATCAAAGTTAACCACATCTACTGGTGATCATATACGTTTCGTACAAGGATATATAAAAGCTAATCCCATCATAGTTGGTTACTGTGTATGTCTCATAAAGGGGAGGTCGTGTGTTCGACCCCCACCCCTAATTTCTTTTCTTTTTTAATAGTTTCTTTTTTATTTTATTTATTATAACATTTTTTATTTTCTATTATTATTATTATTTTTTTTATTGTTACAATAATTATTATTATTGACTTTTTAAATTTTTGGCTTCAATATTATTATACTATCATTTTATAATAATAATTATTATTCCATTAATGAAAGCCCCTACTAGCTTTAACGGGACAATATGACTACTATTGGAGTAAAACGAGTGTCGATGTTTTTTGGCATATTATCGCTTTATGATCTGGTTACATGAGAAACCTTTTTTTTGTGTAATTACACATAAAACTGATGTAAATAAGTTTCTTTATTTTATAATATATAGGTTACCGTTTCATCGCACGGGAGAAAATACTTGGTTGTAATACAAATCCTATTATTTGTTGGAATTTTTAGTGAAAAATTGGTTTTTCACTAACTTTAGACACAAATAATTATATTTATATATTAGTTTAATTATTTATGGGTTTGTTTTCTATTATGTGAGATCTTTACAACGAAACAAACCGAGTACAAAACGGAGCTAAATTGAATAAGATATCGATGCTCGAAGTTGCTTGATCGTAAACCAAAAGTTGTGAAAAAGTGGAAGAAATGGATTGAAACTTGTCCCACATTGGTGAGGGAACAAAACTTTGAGTAGTATATAAGGAGGAGCACTCTTTAGCTATTGTACCATTTGGTCAAGGGGACTAGTGGGGAACCCAAAGGTGCCCTAACTCGCACTCGCAGACGCGCGCATGGCGTGGTAGATGGGCGCAATGTGACGCTTTGATGGTCGTCTTTGTATTTCTGAACGTTGGCTCGCGATGAAGGGATACACTGATGCACACGGTACCATTTGGTCAAGGGGACTAGTGGGGAACCCAAAGGTGCCCTAACTCGCACTCGCAGACGCGCGCATGGCGTGGTAGATGGGCGTAATGTGACGCTTTGATGGTCGTCTTTGTATTTCTGAACGTTGGCTCGCGATGAAGGGATACACTGATGCACACGGTTCCACTAATGTGGTTCAACTACTCTAGATCCAATGAAGGGATTCACTGCTGATGTATACATTATATAGAATGTTTCAGTTCGTGTCTTGAATGAAAAATGACAGTTTTGATTTGATCACTTTAATCCATTTCAGTTGAATTTAATCTCGTTGATTACAATATTAAATGGGGTGTTTTGGTTTCTATTTGATGATAACATAAAATTGGACTTTAGGGTTCATTTTTAGTAATTCTTACCATCGAAATGTCACTTGGAAAATTAGAGAGGGGTACTCTCTAATTATTACATTATCACAGCTTTACACCACCTTCTTTTTTCATAACGAGAAACACATTTCCCCAGTGATACCTCAGGCGCGAGACAACTGTACATATTGCTTCGGCTGTTATACCCTGAGAGACAGGAGAGTTCTTTTAGGAGAGACTCGAAATCTGTTTTAGGTGTCCCGTGTTAAACACGAAGCCCAAGCTAAAACTGTCAACATTTCGTTTGCTCGTTATAGTCAAGGAAAATAGTTGAAGATTCAACGTGGTGAAGATTCAAGTCAAGGATACTACACGAAGACTTGTTGAAGTACTCGCTAAAGACACCGATTCGAATCAAAGTTGGTATATAAGTTTGTGTTTTATATTTATTTTATTCAGTTTTGTATACGTTATTGTACTAGTATATTTTCCATGATTAACGAGAGTATCGTTAGTATTATTTTATAATAAAAAGTGATCTAAGTTCCTACGTTATTTTCATTGATAATCGAAAAGTTTTGATCATTTATAAAATAACCAACATTATAACAAATTTATCATAAGCAAAATATCGTTTATTACGTAACATTTCAATCCTTCTATTGTTTGGCTATAAATTTATGAATACAATACTAATGCCTCTACTTTAAAGGTTATTTGAATAAGTGTTTGTCATTTATCTTTATAAAATAACTCAACTGTATTACAAGTTATTTGTGACGTTTATGAGTTAGAAACTACCGAAATTTGGGTTGTTTTCTACGATTTTTAAAATTTAAATATACGTTAGAAGATGAGAAAAAAATTTCATTTTCAAACAAAAATAAATAGAATCTTTTGAAAACTCATAAATACTTGAGAACTCGTCAGAACTCGTTAAAAAACAAATTAAAACTATTTTTTATATTTTTCACTACCTTTATTATTAAAATACAACATAAAGAATGATTTATCTCTCCAACTAATTCATCTCTTCTCTTTAAATTATTTTTAAAAAAATTTATACACATATGTAAATGGTTATCACTTACACATGTGTAAGTGGTAAACTTACATGTATAATTTTTTTTTAATATATGAATACATGTAAATTTAAATATATAAATTTATTTTTTTATGTTGTATTCTAATAATAAAGATAGTAAAAACAAGAAAAATGATTTTGATTGGTTTTTTGACGAGTTCTCGCGAGTTCTCAAAATATTTAGCAGTTCTCAAATGATTCATTCCCTATATATATATATATATATATATATATATATATATATATATATATATATGGGGAGGATCAAATAAAAAGTACTTTTTCGCTAAGAAATCTAAGAAATGACAAAAACCTTAAGAAACGATATCAAACGATCTCCGATTGAGCTAATTTCAGCGGCGTTGGAACCGTCTCGTCAAACTCTACCATCTTGGCTTTTAGGGTTTAACTCTTAAGGTTTAGATTTTACGTTTGAATTTTAGGGTTTTAGCCTTATGATTTAGCCTTAAGGTTTAGCTTTTAGGGTTTAGGTTTTTTTTTGTGGGGGTGGTGGTTTAGGTTTTTGGGGGTGGGTGGGGGTGGGGGGTTTAGGTTTTTGGGGGGTGGTGGTTTTAGGCTTTTCGGGGTAGGGTTGGAGGGGGGTTTAGGTTTTTGGGGGTGCGGGTGGAGGGGGGTTTAGGTTTTTGGGTCCGGGATAGAGTTCGATGAGACGACTCCAATGCCGCTGGAATGAGTTCAATCGGAGTTCGTTTGACCCACTTTTTAGGATTTTTTAACGAAAAACCACTTATTAGTGGAATCGTCCATATATATATATATATATATATACACTAATATTTTAACTCACATAAAAAATTTAAGAACTACTCTTATTAGCCGTATGAGTTAAGTTGATGTACTATTACTTGACCGAAAATGTACTATTACTAGCCCTATGAGTTTAATATTGTATTAAAATGAAACGTTTATGATAATCGACCTAGTAATTTCTAATTGTCTATCAAAAATATATGCAAATTGTAGAACTGTCGTTAGCATTAACAACCAATTTGTTTTACATATTTACATAGACCACTGTTAATTTAAAGGTTTCAAGTGTGCGACACTTAATTATACTTAAAGTTTTTTACAAAAGCATGTGCTACAATAGAATGATAACTTTCAATTCCTGCAGAATAAAAGAGAACTTATTTTAAAATATGTAAGAAAAATGATGGTGTGTGAAGAGTTAAATAGAATTGATAAGGTTCAAAAATACAACAATCAATAGGAATTTGAAGTTACGTAAACTGTTTGTGGTGCAGTCAACACCTACAGTTTTGTGTCATTGCGTTTTTTTTGTTGCCAGTACCATGTTTTGTTAAGTATAACCAAAGGATAAGTTCTGTATGGAAAAGAGTAAACAAAGCTGTATCATGCATGTTATTGGTTGGCGATAAAAATAATGGATGGCCAAATATTGAAAAATAATAATAATATTAAAAACAAAAATAAAAAAGATTTGTACAATTGCATGCGTTGTTTCATCAAAATGACATTTAATGAAGATGTGAATTTGATATTGTGGAAGGTTAGAGATTTGAGTCTATAGATTTAAAAAAAAATGACACATCTTGCATTGATTGATTAATATAAATTTAGTGATTCATATTGATTAATATAAATTAATATAAATTAGGTGCATTGGAATGAACACATCTTGTATGGACTGATTAATATAAATTAATATAATACGTTAACTTCAAAAGTTATTATACAAATTAATATAAAATATTAATTTAATTATTAGTTTTATGTAATAAACTGATTTGGTGAAGTTGGATACAGATTGCACATCGGTAACTAAAATGAAAGTTAAAGGTAATATTTATCTTCTTCAAATCCATCTCACTTCCTCTTCCTCTAGGAAACCACCACCGCCACCACCACCATATACGGCCACCCTCTGCCCGGCAACAACCACCACCACCGCTACCCCCACACCATCCACCACCAATGTCTTTCTCATCTTCTTCTCTCTCTATCTATCGCTCAAGATGACCACCACCGATTGGTCGGCAACAACGAAACATCAACGGAATCGTTTTCTTTTCCGTTCCACATCCATCTGGGTCGTTCATCTTCATATTCTTCTTAATTTCATATATCAATATAATGGTTGTCGTTAAGGTTGGCAGTTTTCCGACGTATTTAATGGCGTCAGTGGAAAATCTACCCTTTTTGACGATGACGGGCGTCAAAATTGGAGGCGGAGATGGATCGTAAAAACACGTACAAAACTTTCTATTGTGTTTTAAGATCAGTTAGACAAAGGGAAAATGGGGGATGATGGGAATGACACCGAATGGAAGGTACATTCCATTTATAGGGCATAAAAGAAAGGTTGCGACGGGTAGATAAAAGGTTGCGACGGTTGTTGTGATGGTGTTATAATTGTCACACCTCAACCGTGCATCTTAACCACGGGTGCGACTTAATTGACAAAAGAACACAATGGAATAAAGACATTTACTATTAAAGTTTCATAATATTAAAATAAATCCCAATTACATAAGTTTCGAATTAAACCAAACAGATAACATGTTCAAAAGACAAGTAACTTAAAATAAGATTATTCAATTGATATCTAGGCAAATCCTATGTGATATTGACTTGACCTATCACGAGCTTAATCACCTGAAACATGTACGAAAAACAAGTGTCAACTAAAAATAGTTGGTGAGAAATCACAGGTTTAATAAAAGTATAAGTTTGGCAAATGTGACAATTTATATTCCAAGATCATCATATAACACGTAATAAAACAAACTCATGATTAGCAAATCCAACCTAAAATGATGAGTAACGAATAAGTGGTACAACTCGCAAGTTGCACTGATAACGAATAAGATGTCCAACCAAAAGTTGTCCATAAAGTATATGCGGTTTCCATCCTATGGCCCATATCTGTACTACCATTGACTTGAAAGTTTCAAGTTAAGGATTTACAAGTTTAACGTTTATCATGTTGTGTTCATTTACTCACATACATATATGATTCGCTTGTTTTAGAATTGTTTGAAAACGTGTTTTAATACGTGCCAACGCGTACATGTTTCCCCCAAAACGATTTGAATAAAGTGGGGCTATGAAGTCTCACCTTGAAAGCTAGACGAGATAAGAAACTTGAACGAATAGACGAGATGAATCACGGACCAGACCCTAAACAAATAAATAAATCAGTTTTAGGGTAGGTTCGATGGTTACGAGTGTTAGATAGGCGGTTCGGGTCATAAGATTAAGAATTAGTTGCAAAAATAGAGTTTTAGTTGATTTTCAGATTTGGACAGCAAAGTAGCTGAACAGAAACGGGATCGTTAAAAATATCAAACGACGTCTAAAATTATGAAATTTTACAGGGAATTAGTTTAAGTCGTTCCGAAGAAGTTTCGTTTAGAAAGTTTTTCCATTTGAGACTCGGATCATAGCCAAAATAGTCCAACAAGACAGAAGGTACTGAAAAAGGTTTTTGTCCCGTTTTGGCTACTACGGAGTCATACTTTTGAATTAGAAAACGATCCAATTATGGTTGGAAAGGAAATTCGACGAACTACGTTGTGGAAATTGAGTTTGCTCAGTTTAGATTAATTATGGTCAAGTTACGCTCAGTTAAATTCAGCACAGTTTCTGTCCAAAATCAATGGTTGCACTTAAGTGGTCCGTTTAGGGTTTTAAGATTACCGAACGCGCAAATAAAAATTAGACGAATATTATTATGTTATTATAATACATAATATAATCAGATTAGGTTAGCCAAAACGTCCCGTGTCACCGGTCTAGCCATGATATTCACAGAAGCGTTTTGGAGAATCACAGAATGTAATCGGCATAGCCGACACGAGCAAGCGGATTCTATATTTAATTAGCGTGTGAGTTCATATAAGTGATAATGTAGAATAAATAACATGTTTTAAGTTAGCAAGAACATACTAAAGCATCGGCATAGCCACTTTTACAATAGTTGTCTTGAGGATTCGCAGAATGCGACGGCATAGCCGCCATTGCAAACGGGATCCTTTGTTTGTTAGTTGGTGATGTTAGCTTGATTTATTAGTTTGATTAAGATTATTAGAGGGTTTTTAGGGCTGAGGTTTCAAATGATCAAGTGATCATGGATAGAAAATAAAAAAAGATTGAGGGGATGAAGAAAGAATAAAATAAAAAGACGGTATTCAACTTCGGAGGGTTACTTACTTGTTTGATCTTCAAACTCTTGGAATCCTCTAAGGGATTTTCGAAATCTTCAAGGTTGGGAAGGGATTTCACAACTTAGGAGGGGTTGAGGGAGAATTAGCAAAGAAAACAAGATCTTAAGCCTCCTATTTATACTAATGGTTGAAGGGGTGTAAATATGGAATGTCTTGGAAAGCAATTTAGGGTTTTAGGGCCCTAAAATCTGTGAAATTTTCCTCAATGGGGCTGGGTTTTTTGTGATTTCTTGCTTGGGCTAGGTCCAAGAGTAGGTGGGTTGGGTCCTAGCTTGATCCGGTTGAGTGCGCGCATTCGAAAATTGCGATTTTAAGCATTTATAAGCGAAATTGGCAAATGTTTTCAACATTAAAGTTGATTGTCATAACAAAAAGAGTATGTTTAGCTAAAAACATTTAAGTTAAAGTTACGTTATTCGCGTATAGTAGTTGGCGATCGGTGGGCGAGAAAACAGACTTTTTGATCGTTTTTTGAATTTCAGGATTTATTTAAGGAAAGTTTTGCAAACAAACTTTGTTTTAATTAAAGAAATGAATATTTTAAACATTTAAAACATAAATTAATGTCATGTTAAACGATTTGTCGGTCGTGGACGGTACGTAGTTAACGACGGTTTAAAAGGCGAACGATCGCACGAAAGTACTAACTAGTACTTTTAAGCATCAATTCACATTGAATGAGTTGTAAGAACATGTTTGAGCTGTATGGGTGTGGTTCATGTGTATTTAATGTGTCATAAAGATCAATTAAGTCTACGTGCGATCCATGAATCAATCACAGATAAGTATAAGTCTTTGAAATCAAG
Organism: Smallanthus sonchifolius; assembly: GCA_023525975.1. Classification (NCBI taxonomy): domain Eukaryota; kingdom Viridiplantae; phylum Streptophyta; class Magnoliopsida; order Asterales; family Asteraceae; genus Smallanthus; species Smallanthus sonchifolius. Next base: position 16,574,066 of record CM042036.1, read on the forward strand.
CATAAACGTAATGTTTCACATGTGAACTAGTATTGTAACAACGTCTGAATAGGATTTCAAGTAAAATGAAATGTCATGCGGATTTTCATTGATACGTCTAGAATAAGTACAAGTAGTGAAAATCAGAAGTGTCACAATAATTGACGACGAACGGTTGTCGACGGGGAACGGTTGTTGAAGGCAGACGGTTGTTGACAGCGGTGGAATAGTTAACGGAAAGCATATACTTTTTAAGGGTATTTGGGGGAAGAAGACAATGCAGGTGGTTAGGGTAAATAAGAAAAGAAAAGAAATAAATTAAGAAAATAATGAAATTGGGAAAAAAGAAAAAAAAAGGTTCGTTGATTGAAAATAGATTTGGGATAGAGTTAACAATTGAATATTATATTAATTTTGGAAGAACGGAAAAGTGACAAACCCTTAACAATTGAATATTACATTAATATTAGGAAGGACGGAATGTATTAGAAATGTTGGTCGCAAATTGTATATATTAGTAAAGTAATGTATTTTATTGGAACTCTACCATGCACACGTACACATGAACTCGACATGTTTAACAATTATCTTCATTCCTCTAACTCAAATCGTCATATTAGGTTTCATGTTTTACAAACCATTCAGTCAAGAATAAGATGATACTTTTTTTTTGGAATAACGGAATTTTTATAACACACAACCTAGCAAAGAGCTAGGAAGGAAAAAAACCGACTACAATGTTAAGAAAGGGTTTTTCAACCAATTCTCCCAACCAATGTTAGATTTCTTATTCCTATTTACAGATAAAAAAAAATAGTTAAGGACAAAATCAAAAATAGTTTCCTAATGCAATTCTTCTTCTGAAACGCACATTCATTCTTGAACATCCAAATCACCCACCAAAAGAACATAACAATAGCTTCTAACATGTCTTTCTTTGCGTTAGAATTCGAAGCTGAGTCAACCCATATCACCAAATCGCTTGGAACAGTAGACAACGGGAAGTCCACATCAAGCCATTTTTCAACAACTTTCCAAACTTTCGCTGCAATGTCACATAAAGAAAAAACACGATCTACCGATTCAAGATGTTTTCCACAAGAGCATAATACCAAAGGCACGTCTTTTTTTTTTGAACGGCAAACCTATCCTATTCTACCCTACTCATAAATTATTTCACACCCACCATTTGTGGGGATTGAACCAATGACCAAATCCACCAAAGGCCAAAGCCTTACCACTGGTTCACCACTCCCAGTGGCCGAAGGCACATCTATACCTTTATCAACAAGTTTTAACCTCGTAGGAAGCCGATCAAGAATAACCCTCCAAACCTAGAATATGATGATACTAGTCAAATTGGCCAACTTGGTTCAATTTGGCCCTTGTTTAGCGATTTTGACAATTTTGGTAGAATCCCCTCTCTATAGATCCAAGTCACATCACAAATAGATAAATATGCAAGTTTTTTTTTATGTAAAATCAGTATTTAAAATTTTAAAAAATTAATAATAAAATCTTACGGTTCAAGTTCAATTCTGCCGATTTTATTAACTAACTTGTATGACCACTATGTAGCTAAAATCAATTATAATTGTAAAATTACTAAAATTAGAACAAAAATGACTTTACTTGAAAAGCTATTGTGGTGGGGGGAGCCTTAATTGCTATATCTTTAATCGTTTTATAATACTAAAATAACAAGGAGAAGTTTTAAATGTTGATCGCGGGATTATTAGTTAGAATATAATAATCATTAGTTTAAATTTAAATTATTATTTTATTTAAACACATAAATTTAAGAGTAAATTACTCTTTGAGTCCCTGACGTTTGACCATTTTAACTATTTGAGTCCCTTATGTTTAAATCCGTATCTTTTAACCCTGACGTTTCATTTTTTACTCCATTTGAGTCCAAATGATTAACGTCGTTAGATTTAACAGTTAAATTTTTTCTGAAATGACCAAAATAACCTCAGGGACTCAAATTGTTAAAAAATGTTATATATTTTACCATCTCTTCTCCATCGCCACCTTCACCGCCACCGCCACCGCCACCATACAAGTTTTTATATCAATAAAAAAAATTCATAATCCAATCATCAATCCTTTTTCCATTGCAAATTCACTCTCTCTAGAAATCAAGAGTTATAGTTTCTCTCTGTAGAAATAAAAAACCCTAAATGAAGACAACAAATCAAAACCCCATCATTATCTTAATACTCTCTAGAAATAAAGAATTTTGTAGAAGAAAATCAAAACATTTCATCATCATCTTCATACTCTATAGCAATCAAGCATCACGAAGAAGTACACCAGCACCAAATCAAAACTCCATTATCAATTGGTACCTTAACTCTCCAGAGATCAAGAACCCTAAAGATCAAAACCACACAGTCCTCTCTTTCTCTCTCTAGAAATCGACATGCTGACTCTGTGTATTCCTCCAATCAATAACTTGAATCTCTTTGTGCAAACCATGGAAGATCTATGGATGGAACCCAGCAGCTACACACATCGGGTTTACCCACGGCTATGGTTTGTGATTCGTCAGATCTGTGGATGGAACCCAGCAGGAGTGGTGAATGTTTGGTGAGGGAGGTGAATAGGGTTTTAGCGGCGAATGTGTCGGAGGAAGGGAAGGTAATCGGCGGTGGAGGCGGGGGTGATTGATTTGGGAGTTTTCCGGCAGTGGTGGGAGGAAGGTTCTGATTTTAATTTTGATTCTGCTTCGTGAGGGGATTATTGGACGTTTTTAGTAGAGATCGGACTGGTCACTATGTTCTTGCCGGTTCTGAGTGATGGTGGTAGCTTTCCCATTTTCTTGAAGTCGAGCAGAGAGAGTATGCACAGTGAGTATGTGTGGAGGTGGAGGTGGTGGTGGTGGTGGTGGAGAAGGAGGAGAAGAGATGGTCAAATATATAACGTTTTATAACAATTTGAGTCCCTGAGGGTATTTTGATCATTTTAAAAAAAAATGTTAACTGTTAAATCTAACGACGTTAACCATTTAGACTCAAATGAAGTAAAAAAAGAAACATCGGGGTTAAAAGAGAAGAATTTAAACATAAAGGACTCAAATAATTAAAATGCTCACAAGTTAGGTACTCAAATAGTAATTTACTCTCAATTTAACGAAGGGTGGAATATATACCGCCTAACGAGTTGTGAATGACGTGATATCACCAAAATAAAAATGGCATATGATGCCAAAATATGTTGCCAAACATATCGATGTTATTTGACAATACAAGGTCGCGTTTGATTTTTTATTCAAATACATATTATGGATTTGAATTGTAGTATGATGGTCCTGATTTGATGAGAATGAGTATAATATTTTTAAAATACTATATTTAATATTTTTAAAAGTATTACGTAATTTATAATAATTTTAATATTTGTTTAAAAATTACCATCAACTATGATATTATTGACCATCAATTATTCCTTTTAGCATCAAACCATCTTGTCATAACCTTTTAAAAATAGCGATTCTATTTGGACACGGAATATATCTATTTGCATACGTCGCAACCCCATACACCTGCGTATAGGCCAATACGCAACGTATAGGGTTTAGTCTCCTGACATGGAATGCCACGTGTCATTCCCTGTCTGGCAACTGGGACCCATACGTGGCGTGTCACACCCCGAACGACGGCGTAATCATCGAGGCGGACAATAGAATGATTGTTCAAAAGCACATGATATCTAAAGGTTGCATAATTCATTAATTTAACAAGATCCAAATACAATACATTCCAAATAACCTAGTCTAGTTCAAAACATTGATTTATTTAACTAGTTCCATAGTCCTTAAGTGGAGAAACCTTCGGCAAGTAGTCACATATCCAAACCTGAAACATTATTTAAATCAAGTGTCAACTAAAAAGTTGGTTAGCATATAGGTATAGTAATTCCGATAAATAGTAGTTGTAAATCGTTTTGCAACTCATTGTTTATCTTGTTAAACATAGTATGAATGATGTACCATTTATTTAATCACAATTCAAACCGAGTTTGACGCGCTTGAACAGAGCACAACAGCTAAGTCCGGTATGTTTGAATATAGTTACCCACTATATCCGATATGATTGAATATAACACGCGGTTATATCCGAGTATGCAGTAATAAACACCCTAACCGAGTGGGCTGGTCAGGCACAATAGATCTATCAATATTACAGTTGGTTGTCTTGTGTTTAAATGTATGTACATCCAAAGAATAAGCATATAGTCTCATGTATAACACGTATAAACAATTTGATTGAGTAGCATGAAATAATGTTTCACCCCAAAGTATGTAAAGATGTAAAATAGGGGCTATGTAACTCACCTCGCAAGCGGGTATTTTTCCATGCGTGTAGGTGATAAAGATGTTGAAGTCTAAGCACGTTGAAACCCTATGTAGATAAATGGGTATCATTGTAGGTTTACATGTGCGTATTAGTGTTCAATTGTGTATAAGTTTATGATAGCATTCCTCAGTGGTATTAGCATAGAAACTGGTCCAGATTTACTTGAAATTACTGATTTGATCGAAACTGTTTTATAGATGTGACAGGTATCGAAACTATGTTCAAGTATCGAAACTATGTTCAAGTATCGAAACTATGTTCAAGTATCGAAACTATGTCCAAGTATCGAAACTATGTCCAGGTATCGAAACTATGTTCAAGTATCGAAACTATGTTCAAGTATCGAAACTATGTTCAAGTATCGAAACTATGTTCAATTATCGAAACTATGTTCAAGTATCGAAACTATGTTCAAGTGTCGAAACTACTAGTTTCGATTGACCACAGAACTGTCGAAACTACCATCTATCGAAACTATTAGTTTCGATTGACCATTTACTCAATCGAAACTAAGTAGTTTCGATGGCCCAGACTTTATCAAATAAAACAGTAACATTAATTTGTCCGGAAATCGATGGTTTGGAGTTGTGACTTCGAGTGGTTCAGTTTGTCTTATGATAACAGAAGGTAAAGAAACGAAGTTGAGGATTCTTACGTGGTCGTGAAGGGTCTGGTCGGCAGAGTCTTAAATCCGAGAATGTCCAGAATGACAATCGAGCTTCTAGATGGGATTAGCCTCTACAACCTTGATCACAGCTTCACACAGAGATGGCGATTGTAATGGTGTCTTCAATTTCGAGAGAGATTGGGTGGAGGAGGGGTAGCGAGCCCGTGCAGGCGAGACGAAGCTGTCGAGCCATCTTGCAGGCGTGGGGGTTGATTGTTGGGGCCGAATTTTGTGGCGTGGGTTTTCGGTCACAAACACGATCGAACTTTCTGTATGCCGGGGAGACCAATTGGTCGGGGGCTATTGTTTGCGTGGGGACGACGAAGCCAGGGGTGCCTTTAGCGGCTGTCGAGGTGCAGGGAACAGCCCTGTCGGTGGCTTCGCCGGAGAAAGCTTTGGACCGTCGGACAATGTAGGGGGTGACCGAATAAACGATTTGAGAATTGGCAGTTTTAGTCCCTGGAGTTTGGTTTGACTTAAATTAGACCTTGAAATAAATACGGATGAGTCCTTGTAGTTTTATTTGTACAGAAATAGTCCCTCAACTGATTTTAGCTTACAACCTTTTAATTTGAAAAGTTTCAAAACAACCCCTTATCTTTTATAAAAACAATTAATTTAATTTCTTTTAAATTTTTAAATATATTTTATAAACTTATATTATTATTATTGTTATAAATAATTTTTATAAAAGTTAGTCATCTTATTTTAAACAGGTTATTTTATTAAATACGGAACTTTTAAATTAGATTTTTTTATATAGAAATTGTATATAAGTTTTAAAGCTTGTAAAATTTTAATTAATTCAAATCTGTAAAAATAAAAATAGAATACTTATTAAATAAAAACACTTGTATTTTATTTAATTTGAGAATGATTACACGATAAACATTTTACAAGTGCGCGATCAAAAATTCGAAATGTCACATGGCGTATTGCCCAATACGCAGTGTATGGGTCACGTGTTATATTTTTGTTTCAAAACTTGGCAGATTTTGGGGTATAAGGAAGCTATACGCCACGTATAGGAATTTTCTTTTTAATTTATATTATATTTATCTTTTTTAATTTAGATAACTTTGTTAATATAAGTTTGTTATCTTTTTTAATTTATATAATTTTTATCTTTTTTTTAATTTATATAATTTTTATCTTTTTTTAACCTTTATTATATTTTTACATTTATAATTTATCATTACAACCAAACAAACAAATAAAACATTACAAGCAAACAAATAACCAAAACATGGAAGTATCTCTGTCACACTCTTCTCCAATGTATATCTCAGAAGAAAAGCAAATGGCATCAAGTAAACTCCGCTCTTGCCACCACAAAGAAGAAGGACAAGGTGGAGAGTTGACTCCTTCTGGATGTTGTAATCGGCTAAGGCTCTGCCGTCCCCGAGCTGTTTTTCGGCGAAGATTAGACGCTGCTGGTCTGACGGGATGCCTTCCTTGTCCTGGATCTTTGCCTTCACGTTGTCGATTGTGTCAAAGGATTCGACCTCAAACGTGATCGTCTTACCAGTTAGGGTTTTCACGAAGATCTGCATTTTCGCCGATTTGGAGTGATAAGATGAAGCTGTTTCCAAAAAGGTACTCAGGGGTCAATGTTCCATTGTTATCTACAATGCCGAACATACAAACTGCCCCGGGTGACAGTTCAGCAATCCCAGCTGATACTGATCCCACACCCTCCACCTCACAACTTGAATAACAGTCTGCTTCTACTATTCGAACCCCTGTGCATACCACTAAGGATGCACAGGTACAAAAAATCACTTCACCTCTTTTGGATGTTATCAATCAACCGGAATACAGGGTCCCAGTTGAAACGACTAGAAAAAGGGGCAAGAGAACTCCTTCTTCTCTTGCCTCCAAGGCCCAAACCCAACCTAACAGCCCTCACTCAGAATCACAACATTCTGGTGAGAATATCATAAGAGACAGCCACATTATTAGGGAGACTTCTTTGGATGTCTCTCTATTAGAATCAGGATCACTTCCCGGATCCATAGAACATCCCCCTGAGCCTTTCCTTTTTCTTGTGAACCTAAGTGTTGAGGAACCTGATCAAAATGATGTTCCTTCTCCAACTACTACTATCTCGGAGGTACTGATTGATCTTGCTTCCAACACACCCAAACCCAAGTTCGTCTACCCTGAAGGTCCACTCTAGGAGTTATGAAAGAGTGGATGTGGAAGAGGCTGTCACTACTGCTGGTCCATCAAATGACCAGGAGGACAGTGACAACATTGCTAAGACCTCAACCACGGCAACTCACAGTGAGGATGTTTCCTTAGAAACTCCCTTCACTGAGAGGAATCCCAGGTGCCAAGAAACCATGAGTGATGGGGATGAAGAGGCCAGGCCTGAAGCCCCATCTGGATCCAAAGATTCCACAGCTATGGATGAGGACAGACTGTAACTTCATATCTTGAAATTGACGGCCAGGATGGTCATGCTAGAGGCTGAAGTGTCCAAACTAAGACACCAAGTCTCTATACATGAAGCTCATAAATTCCAAACTTCTCCTACTCTCTCCCTTGTATCAGTGGGCACCCAAACTGACGCTTACTCGTCCACTGATGCACCCAAAAGGGGGAGATAGTCCAAATGGAGGATATAAGGTTGAAAGGATAGTCAGAAACATACAAAAGCTTCAGCAACAAAGAAAGTAAGAGAATTTTGGTAGCATCAGTCTAGGGGGAGTTTGTAGAAACAAAGACTGATGGCTACAAAATTCTAAGTACAAATACAGCTGATCTCACAGTTTGCTACTACTGATCTCACAGTTTGCTGCTGATCAACAAACTGCTGCGGACAAGCTTATCTGCTGCGGATACTTGTTCTCCTGCTGAAGAACAAATCTGCTGCGGATAGCTTTATCTGCTGAAGACCAATGTTGCTGCTGATAGGCTTATCAGCAGCATCATTCTCATTCTTGCTGCTGATGGCTGTGTTCCTTGAAGACAAATCGTCGCAGCTGACTATCCATGCCAAGCGTCACTGACAACTTTCTGTAAAAGAAACTGACACACTCAAAGCAGAAGGAACCTCAATGGCAGAAACAATGAAACTAAGCAATGCTCTTCTCCAGACATGCAAGCAATGGTGCATAAAGAAGACGCTTCAATAAAGTTAGCTAGTTTAGCTTTAACGTGTATTGTTAGTTTTTGTATAAGAAATCAACAGTCTGTGTTCGATCTGATCCTTAGAATCAAGGGTCTGTCTTGATTCTAAGTAAGTATAAATACTGTGTAAACACTTCATTGTAAGTGTGCTTTCGAATTAGAATTTTCACTTATAATCGTTTATTCACAAAGCTTAATACAACAGTGTTCTTATCAGTATTCTTTCTGTTTACTCGATTGTAATTGTGCAGTTGATATTGTTTCCACCAATCTCAACTAAGAACAGAACCATCTTGTAATTTCACGATCCTACAAACTAAGTCTGACCCGCCCCGCCCTCATCCTGACCCACCCCGCTCTCATCCTGACCGGGGTCGCCGGGATACTGACGTGGCAGTTGTAGTGGTGGTGGCTCGATGCCGGCTGCCCGTGACAGATCCACGAGGCGACAAACCGCCCACATCATCAGGTCCTCCATATGGTCGCTATGACGAGCCTGTCTCCGTGAGTCGGCAACAAGTCCATCAAGCAAGGCCTTGGGCCCTGTCCAGCCTAACATGCCGACGTATGTATCGGGGATGCTGTGGCGACTGCTCGTGGATGGGCTCGACGTGCGGCGGGTCCCCCATCGCCACACTCTGTAGCGGGTCAGGCATATCCGGCTCCGCATGTCCCAGCATCTGTGGCAACCGCTCCGGAACCCAAACCTGGTCTTGGACGGCCCCTACGAACCGAAGGCCGAACCCCGAGAATCCATGCGTGATGCGCATGCCGCTCGCCGTGCAGCGATCTAATCAGACAGGCGGAATAGGCTGAAGCATCTAATGCTCGTGATCATGCCACGAGGCAAGAACACGCATCAAATGAGTGATGTGTAACACTCTAGTTTTAAATTAAACAATTAAACACGTGGAAGCATTCGTCCCAATGAAAAAAAAATTTATATATATTTATTTTCTTCGCGTGTCACGAAAACCGGGCCCCCTCCCTTCTCGTGGCGCGAGGGAGTCCAAAAAGGTAAGTCCGGGAAACCAAGTCTTCGTGTGTCGCGAAGACCAGGCTCTCGTTTTTCGCGTGGCGCGAAGAGCCCTTTTTCACAAAAAGTTTCTACAGATTTCAACACTTAGCCAATTTTTCTAACTTTTTCCATCTTGACATAAAATTCTCCCAACACTTGGGTTTGGGTTAAAACTTTCAAAACACCATAACTTTACACCAAAAAGAACACAAATTCATATATCGGTTTACACCCATTATATAAACATAATTACAACCCAAAACCATCAAAAACGCGTATGAGAACCCGTCTTTCGCCATGGACTTGACATAGACTACGTCGGAACTTTCCCTACATGCCACCACATATAATCAACATTAGTAATGAAGATAAAACATACAACAAGGTAAAATCATTCTATTTTCACCCATTCACTCATTTGACCTATTTCCACCAAATTAGTCCTTAGGCAACATATCACTTGCATAACACCTTACAAGTTCCATTCTTTTCTTATAACCATCCCATAATTATCAACATTTCATTTCCATTATGGCACACGACCATAACTTCTTTACCTTTCCAACATTGTACTTAGACCATAATTTTTATCACATTTTCATTATGGTATATAGACCATAACTTCATCGCCACATTTTCATTATGGTACTTAGATCATAGCTTCATAACCACCTTTCTATCATAGTATTATAACTATAACTACATTCATTCACATATTCATACACCTCTATACACATTCATAATACATTTCACATTATGCAAGCATAACGCATATCACACCATATAGCAACAATACTAAGTAAGTGCAAAAGCACTTACCTTTTGGATTCGAAGATCCCATTCCACCTTCTTGATTGTCAATTTGATTACCTAAACACATTCATCTAGTTTAGTAATCCATCATACTTCAAAATCACATTTTAATTGGGTTCTCAACCCAAATTTTCTATTTCCAACCCAAACTGACCCGTTTGGGTTCTACTCATATCCAAACACCCTATTTCCATCCAAACTCACCTAGTTGAGTTTCATTACAATTTTCTTAACATAAATTTTCATTCAATCTTTATCATTAGGTTAATTTGGTGTTCTTTCAAGTGCCTAACATCATATAAACACGTAATCATCATTAATTTATCATCCTATCATCATAACCCAAAAATCCCCAATTCTTTCCATATGAACCATAATTTCTCATAATCAAAATCAAAGGGTTCTAGGATGTTATTCACCATTCTTTACCTTTAGTTTACCTAGATTATCAACAATCTAACATCAATTAACCACATGCATCATAAATTCTGGATTTCTACAAAACCCATCTATGAACCCATCAATGGTGAACTAAAAAGGATGATAATCACTTACTTGATGTTAGGAAGATGATGTGCAAGCCAACACCTTCACAAATCAAGCCTCAATTGCAAGATTTAGCTTCAACACTCTTGTTCTCCTTTTTCTCTTGAAAGCATCGACACCCACCCACAACCAAAATTCTGGATTTTGACTTCATATAAGTCAAATATGGCAGATTTGCCGTATTTTCAATTTCAGTCACTCAACTTTTATTTCATCTATTTTCATGCCAAAATTAGTTAAAAACTAACATAACCCCAAAATTAACTTGAAACCCACTTGTTTCAACTTATTTCTAAAATATTATTTCCACCATAATATTAAATAGAAATATTTATTTATTTAAAACGAAACCCGAATTTTGGTTCGTTACAAATCACCTCCCCTTATTTGGGTTTCGTCCCGAAACCCGACTTCACATAAAGAGGTTCAGATAATATTTGAGCATCTCTTCCTCGGTTTCCCAAGTCATTTCTGCTCCCTTTTTATGTTTCCATCACACCAAAACTTGGCTAATCTCTTTGTTGTGCAAACGCTTCACCTTTCTATCCAAGATTGCCACCGGTTCCTCAACATAATTCAACTTTTCATCCAATTCAGTGTCATCCGCCAAATATTTTCGCAAATGTGACACATGAAACGTGTTATGAAGTCTATTTAGTTCCTCCTATAGCTCCAAACGATAGGCTACCGCACCCACCCTTGCTATCACTTTAAACGGTCCAATGAAACGTGGACTCAACTTCCCCCGTTTCCTAAACCGTATCACCCCTTTCCAAGGAGAGACTTTCAAAAGCACAAAGTCTCCTACTTGAAACTCAATCGCCCGCTTCCTATTAACCGCATAGGATTTTTGGCGATCCTGGGCCGCCTTTAAGCGTGCCCTTATTTGGTCAATACTACTAATAGTTTTCTCGACCACCTCTTTGTTACCAAGTTCCCTTTGACCAATTTCACCCCAACACACGGGTATTCAACATCTCCTCCTATACAACGCCTCAAAAGGAGGCATACCATTGCTAGAATGGTAACTATTGTTGTAAGAAAATTCCGCCAACGTTAAATGGTCATCCCAATTACTCTCAAAATCCAACGCACACGCGCGTAACATATCCTTGAGCGTTTGAATCGTTCGCTCGCTTTGACCATCTGTTTGAGGATGATAAGCGGTACTAAGATTCAATCTAGTCCCCATATCCTCATGGAATTTCTTCCAAAAATGAGAAGTAAATCTCGTATCACGATCCGTTATGATCGTCACGAGTACACCATGACGTGACATTATTTCCTTCACATAGATTTCCGCCAATCTATCCGATGAATACGTTTCCTTTATAAGTAGGAAATGTGCACTCTTTGTCAACCGATCTACTACTACCCATATAGCATCATAACCCTTTCGAGTTTTTGATAGTTTAGTGATTAGATCCATGGTTATTTTCTCCCATTTCCAAAGCGGTATTTCAAGCGGTTGAAGATTTCCATACAGTTTTTGGTGTTCCGCCTTTACCCTTAAGCATGTGAGACATCTCTCCACATATTTAACAATATCACGCCTCATACCCGGCCACCAAAAATGATACCTCAAATCATAAAACATCTTTGTGGCCCCCGAATGGATAGAATACTTGGATTTACGCGTGTTTTCACACCTCATACCCGGCCACCAAAAATGTGCACTCTTTGTGACAACCTAGGTATCCAAATCCTATCAAAGCATGTTTTCAACCCTGAATTATTCTCCCCAAGCTTGTGAACATAAGAAGCCACCCGTTCCTTGTTCAAATCCCCACCAAGTGCTAACACTTGAGCCTCCCGGATTTCATCCACAAGTGATGATGAAATTGTCATCTTGAATGACTTCACCTTAATAGGTGCATGGCTCGTCTTCCGACTAAGAGCATCCGCCACAACATTCGCTTTTCCCAGATGATAAAGTATCTCACAATCATAGTCCTTGACCAATTCAAGCCACCGCCTTTGCCTCATGTTGAGGTCCTTTTGGTCGAAGAAATTTTTGAGACTTTTGTGATCTGTGTAGATCGTACACTTCGCCCCATATAAATAATGCCTCCAAATTTTGAGCGGGAAAACCACGGCCGCAAGCTCTTAATCATGATTAGGGTAATTCACCTTGTGAGTCTTCAATTGCCTAGATGTGTAGGCAATCACTTTCCCCCTTTGCATTAAAACACACCCAACCCCAAATGCGAGGCATCCGAATACACAATAAAATCTTCGGTCCCATCCGGTAAGGACAAAATAGGTGCCTTAGTCAACTTTTCTTTCAAGAGTTTAAAGGCAGATTCTTGCTCGGAATTCTAAACAAACTTAGTCTCCTTACGTGTTAACCTCGTCATCGGCAAAGCAATCCGAGAGACGTTCTCAATAAATCGCCGATAATAGCCCGCCAACCCCAAGAAACTCCTAATTTCCAAAGGCGTTTTTGGCGATGACCAATATTTTACCGCCACTATTTTGGATGGGTCGACTGTAATTCCTTTCTCGTTAATCACATGACCCAAGAATTGAATTTCGCGCAACCAAAAGGCGCACTTGGAAAATTTAGCATAAAGTTTCTCCCTTTGCAAGACTTCAAGGATTTCTCGAAGATGAAAGGCATGATTACCTTCACTCCGTGAATAGATGAGAATGTCATCGATAAATACAATGATAGAACGGTCAAGGAAAGGACTACACGCCCGGTTCATAAGATCCATGAAAACCGCGGGCGCGTTGGTTAAACCGAAAGGCATAACCGTAAACTCATAGTGACCGTAACGAGTGCGGAAAGCTGTTTTAGGAACATCGTCTTCTTTCACTTTTAACTGATGGTACCCGGATCTAAAATCAATCTTAGAGAACCATGACGCCCCTTGAAATTGGTCGAAAAGGTCGTCAATCCGAGGTAACAGGTACTGATTCTTCACCGTCAACTTGTTTTCAACGAAGAGAACGGGTGCACCCCAAGGCGAGACGCTTGGGCGTATGAAACCTTTATCAAGTAGTTCTTGCAATTGCTCCATTAGCTCTTTCATCTCCGGCGGTGCCAACCTATAAGGTGCTTTGGCTACCGGCTTAGCACCCGGTATCAAATCGATCCCAAACTCTAATTCCCTGTCTGGTGGAACCCCCAGTAACTCATCCAAAAACACATCTTCAAACTGATTCACAACCGGAACATCATGAATTTCTTTCACTTTATCTATCACATCCGCAACACAAGCCATGTACGCCTTGCACCCATGCGTCATGTACTTTGTTGCCTTCACATAAGAACACAATCTTACTTTACCTTTCTTTTCACCTTCTATGTAAATGGACTCACCCGACGGGGAGTCGAGTTGTATCGCCTTAGGTCTACATAGAATATTCGCTTTGTTCTTCGATAACCAATCCATCCCCACTATCACATCAAAATCCCTCCTGGTCATAGGAACTAAGTCTATAAGAAATGTTTCACCCCCCGCCCTTAACTTGCAATTTTTATAAATATCAAATACTAGAAAGCTCTTATCATTTGCTGCCTCGATTTCTAAGGGTTCGTCTAACTTGCTACTTAAAAACGAAGAATGCTTAACAAATTTCAATGACACAAATGAACGACTAGCACCCAAATCAAATAGAACTAGTGCAGGTAAAGAATTAATCTTGAATGTACCTGACACCACCTCCGAGTTATTCTTTGTCTCTTCCGCCGAGATGTGGAAAGCTCTTCCCTTCGGCTTTGGCGTTTCAATCCTCTTTTCGCCCCCACCTTGATGCTTTAGCTCGGGACAATCCGCCCTGTTGTATCCAGGCTTATAGCAATTTTAGCACAAATGAATTTGGCTTGAACGTTGATTGGCCATATGCCCCGACTTTCCACATTTATAACAACTCGACGTTCCCTTCCTACATTCCCCAAAATGTTCTTTTCCACAAATCTTGCACCCCGGTGAAGAGAACTTGCTAAAAGGCTTTTTGCTAGGGCTCCCGCCCTTTATCTTCTTTACCACTTGATACATTATCTCACCCTTTCTCTTTTCACCCCTAGACTCTTGCCTCCTCAACTCCACCTCTCTTTCCCGACACCTATTTATCAAGTCAACAAGTGTGGTAAATGAGGAAGGAGATATGCTATCTCTAAACTCCACCGTCAACATATCATAAAATCTGTCAATCTTTGCCTTCTCAGTCGACACCACGTCCGGACAGAACTTGGCGCGATCAAAGAAGGTCCCTGCCAACACATTAATCGTCTCTGTCGTTTTCCTCATGAGTATGAACTCCTTAGTCATCCTATCATCCGCGGCTTGTAGACAATGATACTTCAGAAAAGCTGGCTTAAACTCCTCCCAAGTCATGGAGGTAACACCCATATCACCCCTCTCCTTTCGGAGATTTAACAACCATTCCTTTGCCCTCCCGGTCAACAATGGCACACGGAACATCACCCTGTCCTCGGGCTTACATTTAGTTGTTTCAAAATTTGATTCCATGTCTACCACCCACCCGTGGCTAAGGATTGGGTCCACCTGTTTGTCATACTCTTTTGGCTTGATTACCATGAGCTCCTTAAGAGTACAAACTTGTGGTTCCTTCTCCTTCTCCTTATCCTTCGATAACTCTTCGAAAGTGAGTTTAATAGCCCCTCTCATTTCTTCCATCAACTGAGTTGTGGCTTGCTCAAAAGCCTTGGCCACTTCTTCCTTTATTGCATCATGGATTCTAGGATCCAACGGCTCTTCATTCTCGTCTGTCATCTCTTAGCTGAGAATTAGAACAAAAACACCTTAATACCTTTACACTTTCAATACCTTAGGTAACCGTCTTACATTTACTCTTATATGTATTAAGTATATATATATATATCTACCTATATACATATATACATATATAATCACCTTCACCTAATTCTTGTAAATGTTCATTGTTATATGGTTATCATAAAGACCCTTACACATATTGTCTTATCAATCACATTAGCCAGACATGTTTAATAATACAATATGCCCGATTGTAATTATCATATCCATACAACAAATCACAAGATAAGTTTCGGCACACATAACACTTTGTCATTCAATCGTACATATACATATACACCATATATATAACCAACTTTATCATAACATTACTAACCTTTCACTTCCAAAAGCTCCAAGTCTCGGTCAAGTCCTTCTTGGATTCTCGTATCATTCCCCCATATCAAGAGCATCCGGTTGAGTTTGGTGCCACGCACACCAAATCCCTCCAACCATTTCTCTAATACCAAGTTGTAACACTCTAGTTTTAAATTAACAATTAAACACGTGGAAGCATTCGTCCCAATGAATTTTTTTATATATATTTATTTTCTTCGCGTGTCGCGAAAACCGGGTCCCCTCCCTTCGCGTGGCGCGATGGAGTCTTGACATAAAATTCTCGTGTGTCGCGAAGACCAGGCTCTGGTTTTTCGCGTGGCGCGAAGAGCCCTTTTTCACAGAAAGTTTCTACACAACTGCAGATTTCAACACTTAGCCAATTTTTCTAACTTTTTCCATCTTGACATAAAATTCACCCAACACTTGGGTTTGGGTTAAAAATTTCAAAACACCATAACTTTACACCAAAAAGAACACAAATTCATGTATCGGTTTACACCCAATATATAAACTTAATTACAACCCAAAACCATCAAAAACTCGTACGAGAACCCGTCTTTCGCCATGGACTAGACATAGACTACGCCGAAACTTTCCCTACATGCCACCACATATAATCACCATTAGTAATGAAGATAAATCATACAACAAGGTAAAATCATTCTAATTTCACCCATTCACTCATTTGACCCATTTCCACCCAATTAGTCCTTAGGCAACATATCACTTGCATAACACCTTACAATTTCCATTCTTTTCTTATAACCATCCCATAATTATCAACATTTCATTTCTATTATGGCACACGACCATAACTTCTTTACCTTTCCAACATGGTACTTAGACCATAATTTTCATCACATTTTCATTATGGTACATAGACCATAACTTCATCACTACATTTCCATTATGGTACTTAGACCATAGCTTCATAACCACATTTCTATCATAGTATTAGAACTATAACTACATTCATTCACATATTCATACGCCTCTATACACATTCATAATACATTTCACATTATACAAACATAACGCATATCACACCATATATCAACAATACTAAGTGCAAAAGCACTTACCTTTTGGATTCGATGTTCCCGTTCCACCTTCTCGATTGGCAATTTGATTACCTAAACACATTCGTCTAGTTTAGTAATCTATCATACTTCAAAATCACATTTTAATTGGGTTCTCAACCCAAATTTTCTATTTCCAACCCAAACTGACCCGTTTGGGTTCTACTCATATCCAAACACCCTATTTCCACCCAAACTCACCTACTTGAGTTTCATTACAATTTTCTTAACATAAATTTCCATTAAATCTTTATCATTAGGTTAATTTGGTGTTCTATCAAGTGCCTAACATCATATAAACACTTAATCATCATTAATTCATTATCATATCATCATAACCCAAAAATCCCCAATTCTTTCCATATGAACCCTAATTTCTCATAATCAAAATCAAAGGGTTCTAGGATGTTATTCACCATTCTTTAACTTTAGTTTAGCTAGATTATCAACAATCTAACATCAATTAACTACATGCATCATAAATTCTGGATTTCTACAAAACCCATCTATGAACCCATCAATGGTGAACTAAAAAGGATGATACTCACTTACTTGATGTTAGGAAGATGATGTGCAAGCCAACACCTTCACAAATCAAGCCTCAATTGCAAGGTTTAGCTTCAACACTCTTGTTCTCCTTTTTCTCTTGAAAGCGTCGACACCCACCCACAACCAAAATTCTGGATTTTGACTTCATATAAATCAAATATGGCAGATTTTCCATATTTGCAATTTCAGTCCCTCAACTTCCATTTCATCCATTTTCATGCCAAAATTAGTTAAAAACTAACATAACCCCAAAATTAACTTGAAACCCACTTGTTTCAACTTATTTCTAAAATATTATTTCCACCATAATATTAAATAGAAATATTTATTTATTTAAAATGAAACCCGAATTTTGGTTCGTTACATGATGAAAGCGCTGCCATATAAAGGCCCGCGCTTCTGCCTGTGATAGGCACACACAAAGTAAAGCGCCAAGCATGTGGCTAAGGCGCACCCGTCACACCCCACCAAGGCGGAAGTACGGGATGTAACCGGTATATCGCATTGAACACAAGTACAAGAGAAACTAAAAGGAAAGTTGTGCATTGCATTGAACCATACTACATGTTTCTAACGAATGTACAAATACATGAAAATCCTGAATCAATACAAAGGGTCTAAAATGCGCAACTACAACCAAAAGTACATAATAATAACTCTTCCCAAAAGCAAGCCGTTTAAAGCTCGTTATCCCCATAACTGTTTACCTAAAATGCATGTTTCGAAAACGGGTCAACTATAAAAATAGTTGGTGAGCACGCAGGTTTTGCGACTCTATAAAAAGTAAGTAAATAAATTTTAAAATATAATAGTAACCATCCGTAGATGATCAAGTACACGTGTTAAGATATAATTACCCTGAGCCACAATCAAAACCAGGGCCGGCCCTAGGGTAGGCCGAGCCAGGCCACCGACCAGGGCCCGTTTTTTTTTCGGGGGGCCTAAAATTTTTCACGGGGCCTGTATATATATATATGATTTTTTATAAAATTTTAAATATCGGTTTTATATATTGGGTCCTTTTTATAAAACTTAAAAAATTATTGGGCCCTTTTTATACTGGTGGGGCACTTTTAATATTTATAATGGCCGGACCCTCTTTTATAATGGTTGGGCCCTTTTGTTTATTCCATGACCATTGAGTCATTTAAAAAAAAATCTATGTTTATTGGTTGGGCCCTCTTTAAACTTATAATAGATTTTTTATTGTTTTTGTTTATTACATACTATATTTTTTCTATGTTTATTGTTATAACGTTAATCGTCGTTTAAAAAAAATTTAGTTTATATATTTTGTTCGTATGGGCTTTTTTTTTGGGCTCGGCCGAGGCACTTAAATCCTCAGGACCGGCCCTGATCAAAACCGTCAGACTAGTTGTTGCCCCTGTATCCAGGTGTCGAATATGAACACCTACTATGGCTAATTATGCGCCCAAATGACACTACAAGTCTGGTTGGCGCGACCAACCCTGGGCGGGGTGTTAACCCAAATAGTACTATTCATAATTCCCACCGGCTATCCAAGCTAATTGATTGCGTTAAACTGGGGACTTAATACATCCATAAGTAAACCCAGGTAACCCTAATCCCAAGTAACAACGTGTAGAGTGAAACAGCTTTTCCCCTGTCAAACAGTAAAAATTGAAAAGTGGGGCCGCGAAACTCACTTGAATAACGTCGGTGATAAGTGTGACATA
The DNA here is from genome assembly GCA_023525975.1 of Smallanthus sonchifolius. NCBI lineage: Eukaryota > Viridiplantae > Streptophyta > Magnoliopsida > Asterales > Asteraceae > Smallanthus > Smallanthus sonchifolius. Next base: position 16,593,033 of record CM042036.1, read on the forward strand.
GTAAAAAAAATCGCAAAGTACAGTTAACATTCAAATTCTATCAAAGGCCAGCAGCCAAAAGCAAGCAAAGTGTGGCTAGCAACTAAGTGCTACCAAGGTACGGCTAAATCTGCAAGAACCGCAAAAACATGTGTCCTAACCGAGTCCTACTAACCAAGTAGACACGAAAAAATAGCATTTAGGATGCCTAAAGTATAAAACTGAGTCTACTACTCAAAAGTGGCTATGTAGTCGGTTGCATACCCAAAACCCGTGCACACACGTACGAACCGCTCAAAAGTTGTAAAACCGACTTTTATATAAATTCGTGACTTTGAAACCTTAAGTTTTAGATTTTATTAATGAATATCAGTAGTTATAATGTCATATATGATAAAATCTCAAGTCACAGTTTCGTTTGACCAAAAAGGCTATTATGCGCGTAAAGTAAGGTTTACGGTTTAAAAATTCGATTCATCCGAAATTAGGGTTTTAGTGTGATTTTAGCACCCAATTTAAAAGTCCAAATTTTATATTTTTAATATGATAATACTTTTGTCCAAACTCCCATTAATACTTTTATAAAATTATTTTTATACAAAAACTTTCAAAAATGGTAACTTTTTATAAAGTTTTAATGGACAATAACTCAAAAACCATATGTAGACATAAAATTAATGCTTGAAACTTTCACTAATTGTTCATGCACATAAATAAAAATTTCTGACCAATTTTCATAATTTTTCAATATCCAGATTATTTATTATGAATATAATACTGTTAAAATTTAACAAATTCGGGAAAAATAGTTAGAATTGTCAAAACTTCATCAAATTGTTACCAAATTCGTTTTAGCTCCATATGAGATTCTATTATAAGTTTCAAGTCCTAATGTTATCCAGAATTATATGATCCCAAATTCAATCGTTAAAATTTCATAAATACCAAACATCTACTTATACAACTCCAATTTTTATGAATTTTGGACAGGAGTCATGTTTTATCATATACTAATTACTGACCAAATTCCAGATTTTTTCAATACTCAGAGGTATTTTTTCAAATTTTCATGTATTAAATTTGTAGAAATTTTAATAAATAATATATAAATAGTTTAGTTACCAAAATTTTCAGATCTTACTTTTTATATAAATAATACTTTTTAAAAATAAATTTGAAAGCTAAATCAAAATTTTATAAAAATCCATAAAAAACAATTGTTGTATAAAAATAAATATATTAGTTCCACGTGAACCGGGATTGGGTTTATAACCTAATAACCACTCAAAATATCAAATATCTCAATACTAAATATTTTTGGGTTCAATTCCCAACCAATGACTCATAAAACTATTCTAACATAAAATTAAATCTTAACGGGTAAAGTTTATACCTTTCGTATAAATGGTTCGCGTACGCAGAACCTCCCGTATTTCACATGAAATACGAACCAAAAACACCATTAGGATAGTTTTTATCTCCCGAGCATTTTCATATGCTCAAAATTGACATGCAATGCCGTTTGGATGGCCATGCAACCCGATTAATTTCCTGTTTCGGTCCTATAAACTGTTACAATCTGTTGGTATTCAAAAATAGAGTTCCCAAGACCTGATCGGAATTTTCTACGGTGAAAACATTCATATTTGTGGTAAGAAACTACTATCCAAAAATCGTCACGATCCAACGGTCGGATCTCCGGGGATCAACGATTCTTTGAGACCCAGTTTTTCAAATCCGAAAATCCGATCAGTCACATTCGAGGGTATGAAAAGCATACCTAAAGAGCTCTGATCAAACATTCCTCCAGTAGGGTTTTGCGTCTTTGTGTTGACAAGATCATAAACAAAATTCATGCATTTATAACGGTCGGATTTCCGGGGATCGTCCGATCTTTAAGACTGCGCATGCATAAAACTTTCTGGACATAATTTAAAAACTCTTTTTAACGAATTTAAGCAAGGATTTAGACAAATCTGAGCTTACCATTGCGTTCGTAGCGTCGATAAATGGTTCTAAGAGAAAAAACCGCATCTCCGGCCACCTTCGACCACCGCCGGACCACCGCGGATCGCAGTCGGCCGCCACCGGACCACCATCACCACCCCCTGAATTCTCTGCCCTCTCTCTAACTTCTCTCTAAAAATTTTCAAATAAGGGATTTAGTGGGGTGCCCCACTATATATAGTGGGGTGGTGTTGTACCGCGTGTTGTGATAACGGTATCCCGCTGAACCGAACCCGATAAAAATAGAGGCGTTATTTTATCCAAAAATAACTTATTATAATTTATTGTTTTTCCTCGAGTCCTTGCGTCTCGTAAATATATATCCTTTCGGATTTAAATTAAAATTTACGAAACCGTTCGACTCGGGTGTTAACGTGTATAAACCAGAACTTGATCAAAATTTTGACATTATAACACCCAAATAAATCTTGCTATTATTTTTTCGTTTACTAACGAGTTCCTTTTGTTTGAAAGTATATTTTAAAATAATAATACTATTATTATTATATGAACTCGTCGAACGCGGTGTTGACCTGAAAATTCGCGGTTGCCACAGCACCGCCTGCCGGTAAGCAAGCAAAAGAGAAAGAACAAGTCTCTCTTTGTGCACCACTCACGACTTCTCAGACGCGGTGCAATCGACGTCGAGATAAGCCGGTGTAAATATCTGTAGAGGGGGTCTCTAATCCTCGAGACCCTCCTCTTGTTAGTTAACCATGGGCTATCAGAAATCAGACCCCAAAAAACATGGAGGTCCTCCGTGTCCACCTCCGTCACCACCGCGGTGTAAAGTGGTGTGACCGTCTCGGGCTCAAAATACAAGTCCGTCGCGACGGCCCACTTACGGAGGGTTAGACGGTAAACGAGGCAGAAAATCCTGTAGGAGACTTGCAGCGGCTCCTCTGGCTGCTCCTCCTCGACAATAGGCTCCAGCCCTTCCTCTGAGTAGATGAACGTCGAAAGAAACTCGACGACCACCTCTATGCACGTCTCGGTGAACGCCAGATCAAACAAATGATCACATGGCTTGTCTTCGCATATAATGGCCATGGCCCGCTCCGCCTCTCCGACCTCCTGTAGAATTTGCTAGTCCACCGTCGTCACCGGGCCCATAATCACCTTCCGTAACTTCTGAAACCGACCTAACGCGTCCGAGCCGGGCGCGAAATGCAGAAAAGGGTAGTGAGCGAGATCGTCTAAATCCATCTCAGCCATATGAATATGCTTCTCGTGATCCGCCATATCTTAAAAAAATCAATGTCGATATAGTTATATACATTTATAAATAAAATAGTAAATGAAAGTTAAATTAAATAATAATAAATTATTTTTTATTTTAAATAATATTAAATAATAATTTTTTTTATTTTAAATAATATTAAATAATAATATATTGTTTTTTATTTTAAATAATATTAAATAATAATAAAATGTTTTTTATTTTAAATAATATTAAATAATAAACAAATTTTTTTTTAAAAAAAATACCTATACGCCACGTATAGCACTATACCTTGCGTATAGGCTGTTACCGGGTAAAGGAGACCATACGCAGCCTCGTGAGCCATACGCAACAATGGTTACCGGGTAAAGGACCCTATACGCGGCCAAAGGACACCATACGCATCAATGGTTACCGAGAAACAGAGCCATACGCCACGTATAGCACTATACGTGGCGTTTTGCTTCATCGTCTTTCTCAGATGAACTATACGCCATATATAGGGCTATACGTGGCGTATAGCTCATACGTTTCAGTCAAAGATCTACCTATTCTACCCTATTTTAACGGCTAATAATAAAAATAAACCACATATTATTGTACGGGAGTCTAAAATACGTACCTTTACGAGTAAATGATTAAGATTTTAGACCCGACAATCTCAATCAACGAGGCTTCATATGTGTTTGTGTGTAAAATGTATGGGTTGCGTTTGGTTCTGTACGAGGGCTTCCTGTGTATATCAGGTGGCTATACGCATCGTATAGGCCAATACGTAGCGTATAGCCCCCAACCTTTGGTATTCTATATGTCACGTATAGTACTATACGTGGCGTATAGACATTAAATATCTGAAATTTAAAAGTTTCAAATTTCCCTCTATTTTAAATGCCCATACGCCACGTATTGCACTATACGTGGCGTATAGACCCAATACGTGGCGTATAGACCCTGACCTTTGGTATTCTCCACTTCTATACGCCACGTATTGCCCTATACGTGGCGTATAGAAATAATTTAAATTTTATTTACTTTATTTTATTAAATGTATTTTTATGAATTTAGTAAAATGTATTTTATTTAATAAAATATATTAAATAATAATAACGCTTTTTATTCTATAAATTGTATTTTAAATAATAATAATTTTTATTTACTTTATTACAAAAATGTATTTTATTATAAACATTTATTTTATAAACATGTAATTTATTTTAAAACCGATCAATAAAAAATAAAATTACAAACAAATATCTATCCAACATTCGTTACGTATTGTGGAACTGTATGTGCATCAGTAGTCATTATCTCCTTAAATCGTTCGATACGATCCTTGTATATATTTTCCCATTCTGCTGCAGCATCATTTCGGTGCAAAATCCAAAGAGCATTAGGTATGGGTATCGGAAAATCTCCGTCTAACTTGACGTGGATGAAATGAGCATTGTTGACATGAACGAACGATACAATTTGATGATGAGCGTGAACGTTAGGACCAAACCATAATGGGAAAAAGTTTGATTACCGGCGATGCTTAAAAGTTGAACAATCACGCCAAATATTTGAGAAATTAGGAGTCCTGTGTAGGGCATCGGCATCCAATGACTAATGGGTGCGGCTTTCACCTTCTGTCAATATATCGTGTGACATAGCTTATCATACTCTTGAAAGGCGATTATGTCGAAACAGTTCTCCACCATTCTTCGTGACCGTCCAGCTCCTTTAAAAGCTGTTGTCGAATAAAAATCCACTTCTTTTCATTGAACCCTAAGCCCACAGCTACTGATCGAAAACCACAGTTACCGTCGGGCATTACATCCTGTATATGTGAAATGTAGCGATGAAACAAAGATGGAATGGAATCCTTAAAATAATTTATATTGTTAACTGTACCATCCCCCATCATCAATGGAAACCCGTTATCATCTTGTGTTTGTTTTCCTTTACCAGTCGTTGAATGATGGTGTTGCATGACGGGTTTATTCGACTTTATGACTGAACTCGCTGGTCGAGAGTCCTGTGACGGGTTATACGAGATATGTCTCGCAGGGTTACATCTGCTTTGTTGGGATTCTGTGAACGAGTTGTTTCTCGCGACATCATGTTTCCTTTGTTGTTGCTTTTTCAAAGTTGGATGACCACGAGTATCTTCTTGTACCACAAGTGCTTTCTTGTTAGTTTTGCTTGGAAAGACCACCCCTGCGATTCTCGACAACAAACTTTTTTTAACCTGATCGAGTTGTGACATTATTTTGTTTCTCACAAGACCAAGTACTTTTTCCACGTCTACATTTTCATCCTCAACAAACGACGGTAAGCTTCCTCTAGAAGATATCCACCGCATCTAGTGGAATTCTGCCACATGTATTAAAATGAGATAGTCAGGACAATGTGGAATTAGAAGAAACAAGATAAATCGTAAAAGGTTGTATTTATGACCTGTAGCTTCGATCTTTGCCAGACGACAAGCACACGGCAACCCACAACTACTGAAAAGCTGGCAACCACACGGCGAATTTTGTTTCCGTATAATTGATAACTTATACCACTTGTTTTCTAACAAATCTAGAGCTTTATGTGAATCTTTACCATGTAAGTTATCAAACAATTCAATAGCTTCGTAGCTGTCCATTTTCCTTATCAGGCTTGTTCCAAACCCATACTGTAATTGTACATACTGATCTATTACAATTTCATCAACAAACCCAACAAGTCTATCCAACGAGTTGTTAGCATTTCTAAGATAGCTCTTTAGGAGAGAATGCTGGCTCTCGACTGTGTTCGTTATACGTTGACCAAAATTGAGGTTTCTGTTGGACCAGGCTGATACAAAATTTTCTTTATATGGGTCCAACCAATTTTTGGTCACATAGTCTATAACCGCTCGAAAAATAATTTAAACCCTAATAAATATTATAAATTAAAAATAATATATATGGATAAAAATAAAAACTTACTTCCTCGTCTGGCTGCATACAGTCATTCGTAAAGTCGGTTGAAGTTGTACTGGTATACATCTGGCGTGGGAGACTCACACAATACCGCCCATGATACTTGAAATTTGCCAGTCTTCGTCTGTAAACGATTCCTTGCAATGTTTTGAGATATTCTTGTTGATGTGCCACCTGCATAGGTACTTGGAAGTGTCCGGGAATATTTTATCACACGCGTTCATAAGAGCTTGTCCCTGTCTGTTATTATCACACGTGGCTCCATACACTTTTGCAACATACCTTTGATTTCAGTAGCACCCATACGAAGTTTTCCTCCCGTTCTTTGGATATAAATGCACGAGCGACTTAAAACGACTGGTGTGTGGAGGTCACACCGACAACTTGAACAAATGGAAGTCTATACATGTTTGTTTTGTACGTCGCGTCGATCATCAACACGTGCGGGAACGAACGCCACATCTCGTACGATTTCGGATGAACAAAGAATACCTCCTCCACGACATTTGTGGCGGGATCCTCCCGAGTATAGTAGACGTAATCTTTAGAAGAAAGCAGGTGCTCCAGAACCTGCATTGGAGTTTCACCGACTCTCGTTTCGTTTTTTTATATTTTGTATCGCATTATAAATGTCTTTTTTTAATACAAGTACTATCTGGGTTTTGTTCCCTTATGGTTGCTAAAATGTTACGTGGCAACATGTTTTGCGAATACAGCTTCGCCCCCAAAAGGTGTTCCGACTGAGACAGTCTCCTTGCAAACGAGTGCGCCTCAAGATGTTGAGTAGGATCGTGGTTATGACTGACATCCATCACCATTAACTTCCAATCATCGGTATTTTCTTCGTAGTTTCCTTCCAATTTAAAAGGACAACCTATTTTCTTGTTACCGACACGTCTAACCGTGGCTGTAGACTTACGTTCGCCGTGACGGTCACACACAAGCCATACCTTGATAAACGGTGCCGACGGGTTGTCGCCTTTTCTCCTCGATCATCGGGTGACAATGACGTAACCATTCTCACCTTCTCTGCGGACAGCCCAATCCACCAACTGTTCACAAGACTGAAAATTCGGCAACAACGGTACGGTTAAAGTTAAGAAACAACAAACTATATGTAAGTATATATATGTAGGAATGTTATACCTGGTTAGTTTTATACGACACGGTTGAATTGTTTGTTCCTCGTCTTAGGACTCGTTAGTCGGTTGTGTCGGGTAAGAGACTTCACCGTATACGAAGTCGTCCGTGTGTTGTGTCGGGTAAGCGGTTTATCGTCTAAGAAATCGCTAGTGGGTTGTGTAAGGTAAAATGGTTCACCGTATACGAACTCGGGATTGCTTAGTGGCTCGTTCAAATCTAGAAGCCTTACCCGGTGATTAGAATAAACGTCAGACGAGACCTCCTCCTGGTTCACACCTTGAAGCTAGAAATTTGCGGGTTGTTTTCTAGTGACTCGTTAGAATATACCTGAAAACCGTAGTTACCATCCTATCAGAGCCATTGATTATAGCGAACTAGGAGTCTAAAACTGAACCTAGTCTATAATTTAAATGAATCACTAAAACGTTTTCATTGCACAAGCATGGCATAACCATTCATCATGTCCTATGGATATTGTAGTCGCATCATGTAGTCATACGATGGTCACACCCCCACTCCTGACTCTGAGGACGAGTCTTCAAAGCATCGCTCACCTATTAGGGAGGAGACTCCCACCACACACCCCCGGTATCGAGTTTAGATCCACATCTCCACACCACCTGACGTAGCTCTTGGAGAGGCACCTATCTGCTACCGCAAGAAGTGCGGAGGACCTATGAAATCCGAAAATTTAGGGTTAACTCCGTTAACCAAAACCAGACAAATCTTAACCTGGTAAACTTATCTCAAACCTCAGGGACTACCCTGCCATTTCTCAAACTCTAACTCACATAAAACTACAAGGACTAGTTGTGTAATTAGCCAAAACCTGATTCTGTTGACTTTAGAAGTCAAAATCAGAATGTTTGTGTTCATGTTGACTTTTGAAATTTAAACAACCATGTTCTTAACTCAATTCAAACCCCAGGGATTAATTCTGTCAATTCCTAAACTTAAATGCATGAAAACTACAGGGATTGATCATGTAATAAACCAAAACTGTAACATCCCAAAAACTTATTTAACGAATGGATCGGGTTAGCGAGGGAACGGAGCCTATTTTAAACAAACTTTGACTATAAAGGTTTCACGTAGAGATCGGTTTATCAAAGTGAGACGACCAGTTGGCCGTTATTTAAAAGTTCGGTTAAGAAACGCGTTAAAGGTATTAGGAGGGACCCGAATGGAACTTGTGGGTGGTATTTAACCCACCTTAAAACGCAACCCTAGGCCATTCAGCTAGGACTCTTGCGACGGCAGAAGGGGTGAGAGAGAGAAGGACGACGATGGTAGTTTGCGGTGGTCCTACGACGGCGTCAAGCTAAGGGAACTCTACTACGCGTAAGTTAACTCTCGTACTCCATTCTTTTTCATTAATGTTTCGGGTTTTGCATGAAGAACCAATTAGGGTTTGGGTTGTGGTCACGGTTAGCGACGGAGGACATGGGGAGAGGGTGGCCGGCTGTGTTGGTGATCACGGATGGCACATGAGGACGGCTCGAGGATGAGTACAACAAGGCTTGGTGACCGTTCGAACCGGAGGAGGCGGAGGAGTACGGCGGAGCATGGCGAAGCCGACGTGGCTGTTTCGGGTGGCCGTGTAACGCAAATGGCAGCCGGGAAGGCTGCTGTGGTGGCACACTACGGTGGTTCTTGGCGGTTATGGGATGGCAGTGGTGGTGGTGCACCACAACGGTGAGCGGGGATGATGGATGTAATGGTGTTCGGCTAGGGTTTTACCCGATGATGAGGATGGTGATGAGGTGTTGGTGGTGCACGGTGACGAAAGGAAACCGGAGAAACACCAGTTATGGTTCTAATCGTTGCATGGCGTGCGTGCGCGTATGGAACCCGGTTCGAGTACGTGTATGCTCGTGGGGTTGGGGTTGCATGGTTACATACATGCATGCATGTAACTCGGTTTGGGTATTCGAGTTATAAGCGAACCAAGGACGATCCGGTTCAGGTGAACGTGTGAACTAGGGTCTTGGCAAGGGCGAAGAGATGAGTAGGAGAGATCGGACTTGGGAGTTTAATTGACATTATACGTCGTCAACGTATCTTTAGATCATGTCTGATCATGTGATCATGCATTGACAGGTTCGGGATTCGAACGAGAGGACGGTTTTCGAGCCAGACTTGGACCTTCGTAATCTGTGAGTTTCTAATCCCCTTATTTTAAAATGTTTTTAACGTTTTTTGGGCTATCGAACATACTTTCGAGTCGTGTTATATTATATTAAATGTGTATCAAGCTTCGGGGTCTAACCCGATGAGTTTACTAATTTAACTATTTAAATATGGGGCTATGGGACTATGCATTGTCCTTGAGAGGTGTAGGTTAAAGGTGGGTATATGGACGTGGGTTGTATGGTGACCTAACAGGGGTGAGTCGGGATTGTAGTTACAGGTCGTACGAGTACGACTAGTAGGTGTCACAGGGTATGCATGTACGTGGTATGTGCTTAAATAATGAGATAAAGTATCTGTATGTGTGTTGCTATATTAGCCGTGTATTGTGTTATGAGTTAGTCGGGGTGAGTCGGGATATAAGCTAAACGCTTATGAATACGTGTAGGATATCTTATTATAATGCTATGTGTGAAGTTCAGGTGTAGTTAATGAGTCATGTACATAGAGTATAAAGTTATGTGTTTATTCATGTGTTGTGTGTATTGTGTCGTTGTCCTTGTGACACGACGGGTATTGTGTTTGCATTGTTGTCATTATCACACGGAAAACGGAATTGTGGAGGACTAAGTCCTTCGGGAGGTCACCAAAGGTGACGATGTCTAGCAGGAGAGTGATGAGCTCGGGGTGTGTCGAACGCCCTGACAAGGGTAACCTTGACGAGGGTGAAGTAATGAGGTATGTGTTTGTGTGCTTATATATGTGTGTTAAATTGCATACAAGCGTTGAGTTATATTTATTGTGCATGATATATTATTATTGTGGTGAGTAGAGTTAGATGGACCGTTGAGTCTGGATTACGATGTGGTGTTTACAACTATTATGTCAGTTGGTTTGTGAGATTCTTGGTTAAGGCTGGTCAAGCCAGTGTCTAGAGGGTGGTTGAGATAACCAGTGTGGGGTTAACATGTGTGGTAAACTTTGAGTTGTCAGAGTAGTGAGTCCGATCCATGTCGGAGAAACTTTCTGGGTTAAATGGTCGGGTGAGTCTTGGGTGGTGAATCCTTTAGGATATCGTAAGATATCAGGGGTTATCTATCTATTATTAAATGACAAATCTATTTTCTAAGGACCGGAGGGTCCTGAGTAAAGATAAATATTAATGGTGTCGAGTTGGCTTTTGTTTAAATTAAACTATTTGAACTCACTCAGCGTAGCTGACTTTGTGTGTACGATAGATTGTGTTGCAGATGAACTTTGGAGTCCACGTATCTTGGCATGGGAGCGGTGCTACTCGGATTGGTGTGGAGGCATTCGTGAGGTAAACTTAATGACGATAACGTTAATAAATAGTAATGAATGTTTTTAGAAAGAATTCCGTTGTAGTTTAATATATGATAAGTGAGTATTTTCAAGGGAATAACCCGTTATGAGAACCAATTGTAGGGTGTCTGGTTTAGGGCCTTTCAAGTTGGTATTAGAGCCGAGGTTTAAGAGAAAACTTGTGTTTTTAAACAAATAAAATGCCTTAACTTAAACTGAAAATGGGACAAGGGTGAAACGAATGCCACCACGAGTAAACGCGAGCCAAGTTGTACGACTTTCGAGTTGAGCAGTAATTATTATTTACCACTTGTGCAGTGTTACACTAGGTAAAGTGATCGGTGTGAGTAAATGATTTATGGTTCCGTGTGGGATCATGTGGTGTGATATGTGCTGTAGCATTATGTAGAACTACTTGAAGTTGTGTGGTGTGATTGAATGTGACTATAGTGTGAGTCGAGTAATGTGGAGTAGTATTAATTGTAACTACGTGAGATAGTTTGGTGTGTCGATATGATTTAGTAATTTTATGTATAACCTTGGATGGTGAAATTGTGATAAACATGATGACTTGCTAGATTATTGTGTGGCGCTATGTGAGTTGTGTGGGATGCATGTGCATCCGGGGAATGTGAAAGATAGAAAGCTAGTGTGAATATGATGGGGAAGGTTTAGAATCCGAGCAGTAATGTGGACCACCAAATTGCATTTGTTCACCGTGATTTGGCAGTCTATGATTACTCTCATATTCTAAATTTGACGCCCATAGTAATCACTACAACGTTTTATCTTGTGCAGGTACTGATGGCCATGACGATTCGGACTAGATGGATTAGGTGGGGAGCTCTTATTAGGAGGTTGATAGAACATCGGGCAAGATGTTTGGCTGTTGTTCGCATGGTTATCTTTGAAGGGAGACGAGTCTCAGCACCTGTTCTATTGACGGTGGTTCCACCGGCAGCTGAGTACTAGCAGGACCTACTGCATAGGAGGTGATCTTGGCGCTTCCGGCGCCAAATGCACCCAATACTACCAGTGTGACTCTGAGGGGCGGACTCAGTAGTTCCTTTTCAGGAAAGGAAGAAATGCATTTGCAGTCAGGAGTCAGCCCTCGACACACTACGCAGAATTAGGAAATGGATGGTTGGAGGAATCCGATGACGAGGAGCAAGTGGGGGATAATTTCAACTTGTTCGATGACTAGAACAGTGGTGGTTACCAAGAGAGGACTAGAGCATTTTGAGTAATGCCTGTCAGGCACTTTTGTGATGAAATATTTGTTTTTGGTTTTTTCAATTGCTTGATTTTAACTTTGACATTGAATCTTACCATGGGATGGTTTAAAACGTAGCTAATGATAGTTGAATGTGTGATAGCTTGTTATTGGTGATGCAGTGTTAATTATGTGTGATTATGTGATTACCTTTTGAACAACGTGAGTTCATACTAAATGTAATCTTTGATGTGATGCTAGAACTTGGTTGATTAGACGGTATGAATAAACCTGTGTAGACCTGAGTTTTGATTACTGGTGTGTGTATATGGTCTTAAGATAGTATCACCTGTGTGTTATGCTTAGGTGATGTGTGAAGTGTAAGGGGTGTGTTTAGCCTTACTATGATATTGAATGTCTTTATATCTTAAGGCATAGATCTTCGCGAGGTAAATGTTTTGGTGCTTAAGGACATGAGAGAGTTTTGTGAATAAACTTGTATGTTGTTAATGGAGTTGCTTATGAGTATTAGTTATTTGTGTCATGTACTTAATAGTCGTGGCGGGAGATCAAGCGTAATCTTGATATTGTGTCTGGCATTAGTTAGGCGGGAGATCAAGTGTAAACTTGATATGGTGTTGACATTTGTCAACAGGTTATTGTGTCTGACGGCAGTCAGGCGGGAGATCGTGTTGTTTGTGCCTTTGGGCCTTTGGACCAGACAACATGATATACTTGTGTGTGTCTAGGTGACGAGGTCATATTGTATGCGCGTAGATTTAACTAGATCTAGCTAGTTGTATATATGCATTTGTGTGAGTTAGAAGGTTGAGTTACTAGTATGGGTGTAGAACAATGTGTGTTTTGTAGTTATGTGTGTCGGTGTGTGTCCTTGTAGTACACGCTTAGTCGTGCATAGGACGGAAGGTTAGTGTGCTCAAGTATGGTATTTCTATCTTGACGATTTTCTCGACGTTGATACGTCGAGGTGATGCAAGGAGTTTTGATGTCTTTCTAGGCGACCACTGAAGTGCTCATAAGAGATGCCTATGTTTATATCTTGGGAAATCGGAGCACGAAGCCAATGGGCAAAGCTGTGAGAAAAGACGATGAAAGTGTCTACGTGGATGCTTGACCAGAATGCTTATGATGAGATCAAGCTGATGACCCTAAGGATTTCAGCAAGAAGTTAACAAGATGATGAATGACCTTCATGGACCACGTTCCATATGAAGAACTCAGCTAAGGTGAGACACTAGAGGAACATGGATGTTTTCCCTGGACAAGACGATGAATAGCTGAGGTTTGTAAGCAGGCGGACTTCTTGTTCATACATGATAAAGGAGATGCGGTCGGGGATCGCATGGTAATGGTAGACGAACATATAGAAAGGTGAAACTCAGGAGGGGCACATGCAAGATTGTACGTAAGTGACTGAGAAGGAGATGCCTACGCGGGGTAAAAATTAAGACTAGCTTAAAGTGAGCTCCTGTGGAGCATTAAAGGAAAGCAAGTGTCCGGAGGTTGAAACAGACATGACAAAGAAAAATGAGCCTTGAGAAACATCGAGAGCTAATGAGGATGATCCTAATGTTGGGTGTGTGTACGCACTTAAGGGACGTAAGGAATGCGAGATAATAAAGTAAATAGATACTATGATAAAGAAGTTTAGTGGAGACCAATGTAGCATTGCACAAGCTCCTGGAGATCGTCAAAAAAGGATAAAATTAATGCCCTTACGGGTACGACAGTGAGTTAGGGTTGGGAAATCATCGCATGATGACAATCAGGGTGCGAGGTGAAAAGTATGACGACTTCAATTGGGAAGAACGACAAATGGCAAGAATCCCATTTGGGGAGATGATTGTCAGAGTGACGAGGTCATTAGGATTATACGAGAGACAAAGACAATTGTACCATGAACGGGTATAGCAGGTGACAGATGAGCGGGAAATAAACAGTGTTGGGCTACGTGGAACTAGAGATATTACGTACGAAACTCTTAAGAATAAGGTTAGCGACGAAGTATTATCATGGATAATGACAATGGAACTTTCGTGAAGGGATTGGTAATCAAGGCAATCACGGATGGCAACTTCTAGCAAGTGCCACGATAGCGATGGTTGGAAATGCAGCATTTTGGCTAATAGTTGTAAAGACGAGAGACGAGGGAATGTGTAGGTGAAACCTACTAGTCCCAGAGTTGAAAGCGGGCAACAGAGATGACTTCGTTGAACACCAAGGGTGGTGGTCGAGTTACAGAACAAAGTTGTAGACTCAATAACTGTGAAGGTGAATGCTTGACACAAGATGGATTTGGGTGCGAGTAGAATGGGTAGATGAGTCGTGTTGGGTTGTATAGACATAGGATTCGAGGACGAATACTCTTTTAAGGGAGGTAGACTTGTAACATCCCGAAAACTTATTTAACGAATGGATCAGGTTAGCGAGGGAACGGAGCCTCTTTTAAACAAACTTTGACTATAAAGGTTTCACGTAGAGATCGGTTTATCAAAGTGAGAGGACCCAGTTGGCCGTTATTTAAAAGTTCGGTTAAAAAACGCGTTAAAGGTATTAGGAGGGACCCGAACGGAACTTGTAGGTGGTATTTAACCCACCTTAAAACGCAACCCTAGGCCATTAATCTAGGACTCTTGCGATGGCAGAAAGGGGCGAGAGAGAGGAGGACGACGACGGTAGTTTACGGTGGTCCTACGACGGCGTCAAGCTAAGGGAACTCTACTACGCGTAAGGTAACTCTCGTACTCCATTCTTTTTCATTAATGTTTCAGGTTTTGCATAAAGAACCGATTCGGGTTTGGGTTGTGGTCACGGTTAGCGACGGAGGACATGGGGAGAGGGTGGCCGGCTGTGTTGGTGATCACGGATGACACATGAGGACGGCTCGGGGATGAGTACAACAGGGCTTGGTGACCGTTGGAACCGGAGGAGGCAGAGGAGTACGACGAAGCTTGGAGAAGCTGACTTGGCGGTTTCGGGTGGCCGTGTAACGCAAATGGAAGCCAGGAAGGCTTCTGTGGTGACACACTACGGTGGTTCTTGGCGGTTGTGGGATGGCAGTGGTGGTGGTGCACCACGACGGCGAGCGGGGAGGATGGATGTAATGGTGCTCAGCTAGGGTTTTACCCGATGAGGAGGATGGTGATGAGGTGTTGGTGGTGCACGGTGAAGAAAGGAAACCGAAGAAACGCCGGTTATGGTTCTAATCGTTGCATGGCGTGCGTGCGCGTATGGAACCCGGTTCGAGTACGTGTATGCTCGTGGGGTTGGGGTTGCATGGTTACATACATGCATGCATGTAACTCGGTTTGGGTATTCGAGTTATAAGCGAACCAAGGACGATCCGGTTCAGGTGAACGTGTGAACTAGGGTCTTGGCAAGGGCGAAGAGATGAGTAGGAGAGATCGGACTTGGGAGTTTAATTGACATTATACGTTGTCAACGTATCTTTAGATCATGTCTGATCATGTGATCATGCATTGACAGGTTCGGGATTCGAACGAGAGGACGGTTTTCGAGCCAGACTTGGAC
Source organism: Smallanthus sonchifolius (assembly GCA_023525975.1). Taxonomy (NCBI): domain Eukaryota; kingdom Viridiplantae; phylum Streptophyta; class Magnoliopsida; order Asterales; family Asteraceae; genus Smallanthus; species Smallanthus sonchifolius. Next base: position 16,608,553 of record CM042036.1, read on the forward strand.
CTTCGTAATCTGTGAGTTTCTAATCCCCTTATTTAAAATGTTTTTAACGTTTTTTGGGCTATCGAACATACTTTCGAGTCGTGTTATATTATATTAAATGTGTATCAAGCTTCGGGGTCTAACCCGATGAGTTTATTAATTTAACTATTTAAATATGGGGCTATGGGACTATGCATTGTCCTTGAGAGGTGTAGGTTAAAGGTGGGTATATAGACGTGGGTTGTATGGTGACCTAACAGGGGTGAGTCGGGATTGTAGTTACAGGTCGTACGAGTACGACTAGTAGGTGTCACAGGGTATGCATGTACGTGGTATGTGCTTAAATAATGAGATAAAGTATCTGTATGTGTGTTGCTATATTAGCCGTGTATTGTGTTATGAGTTAGTCAGGGTGAGTCAGGATATAAGCTAAACGCTTATGAATACGTATAGGATATCTTATTCTAAAGCTATGTGTGAAGTGCAGGTTAATGAGTCATGTACATAGAGTATAAAGTTATGTGTTTATTCATGTGTTGTGGGTATTGTGTCGTTGTCCTGGTTACATGGCGGGTATTGTATTTGCATTGTTGTCATTATGACACGGCAAACGGGATTGTGGAGGACTAAGTCCTTCGGGAGGTCACCAAAGATGACGATGTCCAGCAGGAGAGTGATGAGCTCGGGGTGTGTCGAACGCCTTGACGAGGGTGAAGTAATGAGGTATGTGTTTATGTGCATGAGATATTATTATTGTGGCGAGTAGAGTTAGATGGACTGTTGAGTCTGGATTACGATGTGGTGTTTACAACTGTTATGTCAGTTGGTTTGTGAGAGTCTTGGTTAAAGCTGGTCAAGCCAGAGAGCGTGGTTGAGATAACCAGTGTGGGGTTAACATGTGTGGTAAACTTTGAGTTGTCAGAGTAGTGAGTCCGATCCATGTCGGAGAAACTTTCTGGGTAAATGGTGGGGTGAGTCTTGGATGGTGAATCCTTTGGGGATATTGTAAGATAACGGGGGTTATCTATCTGTTATTAAATGACAAATCTATTTTCTAAGGACCGGAGGGTCCTTAGTAGAGATAAATATTAATGGTGTCGAGCTGGATTTTGTTTAAATTAAACTATTAGAACTTATTCAGCGTAGCTGACTTTGTATGTACGTTAGATTGTGTTGCAGGTGAACTTTGGAGTCAACGTATCTTGGCATGGGAGCGGTGCTACTCGGATTGGTGTGCGTGCATCCGTGAGGTAAACTTAATGACGATAACGTTATTAAATAGTAATGAATGTTTTTAGAAAGACTTCCACTGTAGTTTAATAATATTATAAATGAGTATTTTCAAGGGAATAACCCGTTATGAGAACCAACTGTAGGGTTCCTGGTTTGGCGCTTTACAAAAACCAATTCTGTTGACTCTAAGAAAGTCAAAATTGCATGCCTTGTTTCCTGTTGACTTATGGGAGTGAAACCCGTAGCCCATTTGATCCCAATTCGAATTCATAATCGAAGTTATGCCTGGATTTGTAACCGAGATACTCGATAACGACTTAAACGTTCATCATCAAGACCTAAAACACCATCATTGTGTCGAATTAAACCAATTTATGAGCTTTATACCTGTAATCGTCAAACCTGAGTGAATTGCTATCAAATCCGACGAATTCGTGTATTAATCTCACAACTGAATACTCTACACACGACAAACAAAACCCTGTGAAGCCGTTTCACGCGTCAATTCAATCGAAGGAAGAACCAGACTCGCCGGAGACCAACACAGTCACAGTCGGCACCCATTTTAGTCGAACTCAGTCAGTTCAAACTTCATTCTGGTAATTGAAACATTCCACACTTTCGTTTTAGTCTTTAGAACAATAGCCCTAACCTAATTGGGGCTCACATTATCGGATTTACCATGATCTGATATATAGGGTTCTTCACATCTTCAGTTTAATCGAACTCTAACCTAAACATGATTTCAATGCAATTAACTTATTTGGTTTGATTCGCAATCCAATGCTTGTTAAAAGCCCCATGAATCCAACACCAAAGATTATAAGATTAAATCAATTTGATTCACGATCAAACCTAAGGTTTTCGGCTTTTCAAACAAGAATTAAACGGTCCAAATCCAAATGATTTTTGCAATTAAATCCATCCACAGATTCGCAATACACTGTGTTACAAATCCCCTATGTATTTTGGATAAATCGTTATCAGATTCGTTGGATTTGGGGTCGAGTTTGGGTTCGGTTCGCAAAGGGGGAAGAACACAGGGAGTATTCAGGTTAAAACCTTTTCTGTACGGGTTTGTGTGCGATACCCTATCGGGATAAGTTGGTTAAGTGTATGTGCTTGTGTGGGAGAGACCCGGGTTCAAGTCTCTCCACACTCTTTTTATTTTTAAACAGTTTTTTATTAATATTTTCAAATAAAAATCAAACCTTATATTATAATATTAATAGATTAATATGTTTTAGCCTCGAAAACTACCCGTAGACTCGGGTTTGGTTTTATAACCTATTTTTAATATTATTCTATTTTTAAAAATAATAAATTTATATTATTTTCAACCCATGACTCCAATTAAAAATAATATATTTATATATTATTTTCGCCGCATTTATGAACATTGTGTAACACTTCAAATTTATAAATAATATAGTTATTTATATTATTTACCCACGTTTATAATCTCGAATAAAAATAATATATTTATTATTTTTTCCACATAAATGATTATCGTATTAATTCTAAGAATTTAAAATAATATAATAAATTTATATTATTTTCCTAGGCCATTATTAAAAGGTACAAACGCACGAATAAATATTTATATACTATTATTCGCAATTGCAGACGTTCGACACAAAACACTTTTATCTTAATTATTGTATTAAGAAATTCCTTTTTCCAGTGGACAAGTTCATCTACTCAGTGATCCTAAGTATGTTCTAGGATGTTCAAATCTTCCGTGTCGTCGTCACAAAACCCCATTGTATCCGTAACTATTATGCTTATAATTTTAGGGCATACGTAAGCAGTTCACAAGCAAACTCTTGTGTTTCCTACTTGCATCCTTGTGTGGTGCTATCTACTACGAGTACACAACTCAGGTGAGTTTTCACAGCCCCTTTTACCATTTTAAATTGGGGGAGAAACATGCATACAAACGAGAATTCTTTTACTTGTTTTCCCGTTGGGGAGAAACATCCTTACAAACGAGCATTCTTTTACTTGTTTTCCTGTTGGGGGGAAACATGCATACAAACGAACATTCTTTTACTTGTTTTACCGTTGGGGAGAAACATGCATACAAACGAACATCATTTTACTTGTTTTCCCGTTGGGGAGAAACATGCGTACAAACAAACATCATTTTACTTGTTTTCCCGTTGGGGAGAAACATTCATACAAACGAACATCATTTTTACTTGTTTTTCGTTAGGGAGAAACATGCTTGCACACAAACATCCTTTACTTGTTTTTCTGTTGGGGAGAACCAAGCACATAAACAAACATGGATCACATAGTATTTCACTACCACTTGTTTACTTAAGCGTAACACACTATCACTGAAAATCCTCACACACATCGGACCGTTAATATGGATTTAGCGAGTTAATGTTTGGTTGTACTACTGGGTTTGACAAACCCCACTCGCGTTAGTCGCGCTAACTCGATTGGAGGTCGAACGGGTGAAATGTTGGCCTAAACACATTGCCAGAGTTGATACACCTGGCGGGAGGCAAACAAACGCAAACAGTCAGCTTCAGTTGCGAGCGCTTAGAGTAACTTGTATATTGACTAGCTAGCAATAGGTGTGACTTACGTATGTGGATCCTGCAAACACACAAACAGTTTATTTACTTACAAACTTGTGAACTCACCAACCTCGTGTTGACACTTTTTCTTACATGTTTCTCAGGTCGCTAAGGCACAAGTTGCACACCTAGGACATGCATGGAGTCCTATTGTCATTGCATCCTTATGCAAACTTTTAAAACAATTCACTTGCTTTTATTAAACTAAACTTGGGCGCGTTTGTTTTACGTAGTAACTATTTGACATAAACCGCTTCAGCATTTAACTCTGAACATCTAATGGTTTTGTTTAAACTCATATAGTGTCATTTGACGTAACTAATGACTGAGATCCTGGTTTGTCACACGCCTAACGGTAAAACTCCGTTAGTGGATTTTGGGGGTTTGACAGGATCGATCATGGTCAAAACTGCCAGGAACAGGACACCACTGCCCTGCAAGAGGACCCTGTCTGAACGTGACCCCGAGGACCGGGAGATCGGAGAGGAGCCGCCTCGACAGCGACCTTGCTATCATCCTACCACTAGCTAGATGCCCCGTACTCTTGCACGCTGGAGAGAGATAGAGGGCATCCCTTCCACATTTGAGCTTGGGGAGTCTTCAAACTCCCCATCACAGCTACCTCACACTGGGGAGGACATGGGGCTCACCGTTCCTACTTTGGTATCCCGTGTACATACACACGAGGAGTGTCTTGATGACCTCTTAGACGATCTCCGGGCACATGGAGATGCATCTACTCGGCTGCAACGAGGACTCGGATCCTGAGTGGAGACACTGGAGGACAACACTAGAGACCTGCAGGGTACCACCGATTACTTGGAGATGAGGGCCGATATGGACTAGCAGTTGACTACTACGGTTCGAGACAGTGTGGAGGCACTGGAGGAGAAGACTTTGACTGCAGAGATGGTAGCTAGAGCTAGTGCTGTCATGGCTGGACTTGCCATGTTGATTGGGTTGTACACCCACTTCTTTCATTAGACCTATTACTGGCGGGTTATGCCCGTAACACATTATGTAGTTTGAAACTTTGGTACTGATGTGGTCATATGAACCCATCTATTTTGTATCCTTGTCTTTTGGAACAATATACTATGTATGTTTTAACTATGTATGTGATGTCTATGTTGTGATGATGGTTGTTTACGTTTGATGTTGTTGTATCCTTATGTCATGTTATATTATTATTATTATATAATGTTGTTTCTTTTTAAATGTTATGTTAGAAAGAACGCCATGGCACCTAAGCGAAGGACGCCTCGTGACACCACTGGTGACAAAAACGAGACGATTTTCGCAGACGTGGAGCAACTCATATCACAACGGGTAGCTGCCGCCATGGAGCAGTACGAAGCCAACCAAAATAACGGCGGAGGGAATGGCAGTGGTACCGGCGGAGGAGGTGCGGGAGGCAGTGGCACAGCTGGAGGTTCTGGAGGTAATAGAATGAATAATTATCTCCGTAACATACAGTCACGATCTAAGTTAATGGCTTTATTAAAATAGTGACTTGTCACCTTACAGATGCTTCGAACAGGAAGTGCACCTATAAGGCCTTTCTATCTTGCAACCCTCGTAGCTTCAACGGCACCGAGGGTACAGTAGGCCTGATGAGATGGATAGAAAAGATGGAATCGATGATTGACATTAGTGAGTGCACCTCTGACTACATAGTGAAGTATTCTACATGCACGCTCACTGATAAGGCATTGACCTGGTGGAATACCCAAGTGAAAACTTTGGAAGGCAGACAACATATCAGTTATCATGGGAAGATTTGAAAGTAATGATGATCGAGGAACACTGTCCTCGAAACGAGTTGCAAAAGATCGAGGCTGAGATGTGGAATCTACAAATGATCGGAGATGATGTAGCTGGGTACACCGACTGTTTCAATGAACTGGAAATTCTAGTACCGCACATGGTAACACCGGAACATACGCGTGTCAAGAGGTATTTGTGGGCCTTGCGCCTCAAATTCGCAGCATGGTAACTTCATCTAATCCGATGGATGCCAAGAGTGCTATAACTTTAGCATTCCAGTTAAGAGATGATTCGGTGTGTAATGGATTGTTTGGGAAGAAGGAGAATGAGGGAGGTAGATCTTGAGAGAAAAGGAAATGGATGGGAAATCCAGGTAACAAATCTGGGAAACAAGGATTTAAGAAGAAAGAAACTATGAAGGCTTTTACAGCCAACACTGTGGAAAGGAGGGAGTATGATAGGGGCCTACCGAGGTGTAACAAGTGCGGATATCATCATGTGGGTGGGTGTGTTAAGTGTGGGAAGTGTGGAAGGTTTGGTCACACCACACATAATTTTTGAGTGAACACCAACCCCACGGGTAAAGCTAAACAAGGGTGTTTCAAGTGTGGTGATCTGAAGCACTTCAAGAAAGACTATCCAAAGTGGAAGAACCCAAATAACGCTCAGGCACCGGGGAGGGCATTTGTGATGGTGCACGGGACGCACGCCAGGACCCGAATATCGTCACTGGTACGTTCCCGATAAATAATCACTATGCCTATGTACTTTTTAATTCGAATGTTGATATGAGCTTTGTGTCAAATGACTTTAAATCTTTACTCGGTATTAAGGCCAGCAAACTAGAACAAAGTTATACAATTGAATTAGCAAATGGGAAATTAATAGAATCCGGAGAGGTCATTAAGGGTTGTACTTTATGTCTAGAAAACCATACATTTAGTATAAACCTTCTACCTGTCGATCTGGGGAGTTTTGGTATTGTTATTGGCATGGATTGGTTATCGAAGAATCATGCCGAGATCGTATACTTCGAAAAGATTGTACGTGTCCCACTACCAAGCGGAGAAATTCTTTCAATTCAAGGCGAAAGGTGTAGAACGATGTTGAAGATGATAAACTGCATGAAAGCTCATAAGTATGTACTTAAGGGTTATTGCGCATTCCTGGCTCACGTCATCGAGAAGAAACCCGAGGAACATCGACTTGAGGACATACCGATTGTTAGGGATTACCCCGAGGTATTTCCCGAAGACTTACCTAGTTTACCGCCACCAAGACAAGTCGAGTTCCGGATCGACCTAGTACCAAGAGTCGCACCAGTTGCACGATCACCGTATCGTCTAGCACCTTCTGAGATGCAAGAATTATCAAGTCATCTGCAAGAGTTGCTCGATAAAGGTTTCATAAGACCGAGTTTCTCACCCTAGGGAGCTCCGGTCTTGTTTGTGAAGAAAAAGGATGGAACCTTTAGAATGTGTATTGATTACCGGGAGTTGAACAAAATTACAATTAAAAACCGGTATCCGCTTCCTCGAATAGACGATTTATTCGACCAACTTCAAGGTTCCAGCTTCTATTCTAAGATTGATCTATGATCAGGGTATCATCAACTGAGAATCCAGGAGGAAGATATACCAAAGACGGCTTTTAGGACTCGTTATAGTCACTACAAGTTTCTAGTCATGCCATTTGGTTTGACTAATGCACCAGCAGTTTTTATGGATCTCATGAACCGCGTGTGCAAGCCATACTTGGATAAATTCATGATTGTGTTTATCGATGACATATTAATATATTCACGAACCAAGAAGGAACATGAACATCATTTGAAATTAATCTTGTAACTACTCACGAATGAGAAGCTATATGCCAAATTCTCTAAGTGTGAGTTTTGGATCCGAGAAGTTCATTTTCTTGGACATGTCATCAATAAGAAGGGTATCCACGTGGATCCGTCCAAGATTGAAGCTATCAAAAACTGGGAAGCACCAAGAACTCTGACTGAGGTGCATCAATTTCTGGGTTTTGGCAGGCTACTACAGGCGATTCATTGAGAATTTTTCAAAAATAGCCTTGCCTTTGACCACGTTAACCCAGAAGGACAAAAAGTTTGATTGGACTGATAAACAAGAATCTGCTTTTCAATTGCTAAAGCAGAAGCTTTGCAGTGCACCAATCCCGTCCCTTCCCGAGGGAACTGACAACTTCTTCGTGTACTGCGACGCATCACACCAAGGTATGGGATGTGTACTGATGCAGAGAGAAAAAGTCATAGCATATGCATCAAGACAGCTGAAAGTCCATGAGAAAAATTATACGACACACGATTTAGAATTGGGTGCTTTCGTGTTTGCACTCAAGATTTAGAGATATTACTTATATGGTACAAAATGTACTATCTTTATAGATCACAAGAGTCTCCAGCACATCTTTAATCAGAAAGAACTCTACATGAGACAACGCCGTTGGGTAGAACTACTGAATGATTACGACTGCGATATCAAGTATCACCCTGGTAAGGCAAATGTCGTAGCAGATGCCCTGAGTCGTAAAGAACGAGTTAACACTCTTTTTGTTCGTGCCCTAGGATTGACAATTCATACGAGTCTCACAACTCAAATCCGAATGGCATAGCAAGAGGCACTTAAAGAAGAGAACATTCAGAATGAGGCACTACGGGGAATGATCAGGCAGTTGGAACCTAAGTCAGATAATACTTTATACTTCATGAATAGAATTTGGGTGTCACGTATTGGTAATTTACAGGAGTTGTGTAACGAACCAAAATTCGGGTTTCGTTATAAATAATTAAATATTTTAATAAATATTATGGTGAAAATAATATTTTAAGAAATAAGTTGAAACAGGTGGGTTTCAAGTTAGTAATGAGGTTATATTAGTTTTTAACTAATTATGAAATGAAATGGATGAAATGGAAGTTGAGGGGCTAAAAGTGTAAAATGGCAAAATCTGCCATATTTACTAGTGAAAGTCAAAATTAGTCTCATTTTTGGTGTTGGGTCGTTCTTGAGCAAAGGAGAAAAAGGAGAAAACGAGATTGAAGCCTAAATCGTGCATTTGAGGCTTGTTTTGTGAAGGTTTTGACTCACACATCACCTTCCTAACATCAAGTAAGTGATAATCTTCCATTTGATTTCACCATTTATGAGTTCATAGATCGGTTTTGTAGAAATCCAGAAATTTTGAATGCATGTGGTTAATTGGTGTTAGATTGTTGATAATCTAGCTAAACTAAAGGTAAAGAATGGTGATTAACATCCTAGAACCCTTTGATTTTGATTATGAGAAGTTAGGGTTCATATGGGAAAAATTGGGGGTTTTGGATTATGATGATAAGGTGATGAATTAATGATGATTAAGTGTTTATATGATGTTAGACACTTGAACAAACACCAAATTAACCTAATGATAAAAATTGAATGAAAAATTAGTGTTAAGGTAAGGATAATGAAACTCAAGTAGGTGAGTTTGGGGTGAAAGAGGGTGTTTGGATATGAGTATAACTCAAATGGTTCAGTTTGGGTTAGAAATAGGAAATTGGGTTGTGAAACCAATTAAAATGTGATTTTGGTGTATGATGGATTACTTATCTAGATGAATGTGTTTAGGTAATCTTATTGCAAAATGTGAAGTGGAATCGGGACCTTCAAATCCACAAGGTAAGTGTTTTTGCACTTACTTAGTAATTGGTGATAAATGGTGTTATATGCAATGTTGTATGCTTAATGTGTTAAGTTGCATAATGTGTTATGTGGTATGAATGTGTATAGAGGTGTACGAATAAGTGAATGAATGTAGTTATAGTTTTAATACTATAATGGATATGTGGATATGGAGTTATAGTCTAAGTACCGTAATAGATATGTGGAATATGAAGTTATGATCTAAGAATCATAATGGAAAAGTGGTGATGAAGTTATGGCCTATGTGCCATAGTGGAAATGGGAATGTGTTAATCATGAATATAAAATGAAAAGAATGAAACTTGTAGGTAATATGCAAGTGACATGTAGCCTATTGACAAATTGGGTGGAAACGGGTCAAATGGGTGAAACAAGAAGAATTTTACTTGTTTTTTATGTTTTATCTTCATTACTAATGGTGATTATTTGTGGTGGCATGTAGGAAAAGCTCCGGGTAGTCAAAGTCAAGTCTATGACGAATGTTGGATTCTCGTATGCACTTTTTGGTGATTTCAGGTGTAATTAGAAGTCCATCTAATGGATGTAAATGTATACTTGAAATTGTAGTTTCTGATGCAAAAGTATGTTATTTTGAATGTTAGAACCCATATTTAAGTGTTGGGAAAATTTTATGGCAAAATGGGTTAAAGATGAAAAAATTGGTTAAGTGTTAAAAACTGCACAGGTCTGGAAACTTTCTGTGAAAAAGTGATCTTCGCGCCATGCGAAAAACCAGAGTCTGGTCTTCGCGACATGCGAAGACCTGGTTTCCCGGACCTGCTTTTTTTGGACTCCCTCGTGACACGCGAAGGGAGGGTTCATGATTTTCACGACACGCGGAAATATATAAAAAATATATATATTTACTTGGGACGAACGCTTCCGCGTGTGTAAAATGTTTATTATAGCTGGTGTTTAAATTAAGGGTGTTACAAGTTGGTTATGGACGAGGCTCACAAGTCCAGGTACTCCATTCACCTAGGTTCGGATAAGATGTATAAGGATCTGAAGGAACCCTATTGGTGGCCAAACATGAAAGGGGAAATTGCCATCTATGTTGGCAAGTGTTTGACGTGTTCAAAAGTAGAGGCAGCATATCAGAAACCATCTGGGTTATTACAACAACCCGAGATTCCTCAATGGAAATAGGAACAGATTTCCATGGATTTCATTACAAAGTTACCCAAGACGTTAAGCGGGTATGATACTATATGGGTAATCGTCGATCGTTTGACGAAGTCAGCTCATTTTCTACCCATCAAAGAGACGGATAAAACCGAGAAACTTGCAAGGCTTTATATCAAGGAAATTGTGGCTAAGCATGGAGTGTCAATTTCTATTATCTCTGATAGAGACAATAGATTCGTGTCAAGAATCTGACAATCATTACAGGAAGCCTTGGGCACACGTCTTGACATGAGCACGGCATATCACCCACAAACCGATGGTCAAAGTGAAAGGACCATTCAAACCTTAGAGGATATGCTCCGTGCGTGTGCAATTGATTTTGGAGGAAACAGGGACACCCATTTGCCGTTGGCTGATGTAACACTCTAAGTTCTAACACTGATTATTTAATCAATAAAACACGCGGAAGCAAATGTCCCAATTTTTTATTTTTTATTTTTTATTTTCTTCGCGTGTCGCGAAAACCGGGCCCCCTCCCTTTACGTGACGCGAGGGAGTCTAAAAAGGCAGGTCCGGGAGACCAGGTCTTCGCATGTCGCGAAGACCAGGCCTAGGTTTTTCGCGTGGTGCGAAGAGCCCTTTTTCACAGAAGGTTTCAATCTTTCTACAGATTTCAACACTTAGCCAATTTTTCCAACTTCAACCCATTTTGTCATAAAATTTTTCCCAATACCTAGAAATGGGTTCAAACATTCAAAACCACAACTTTTGGACCAAAAACTACAGATTTATATATTGCTTTACAACCATTTGATGAACAACTAAGTTTCACCCAAAACCAACAAATGCGCATACGAGAATCCCACAATTGCTATGGACTTGACCTTGATTACACCAGAGCTTTTCCTGCATATCACCACATAATTATCCACCATTAGTGAAGAAGACAATTCATAACAACATGGTAATGTATTATTACCATTTCCACTCATTCACCCACTTGACCCGTTTCCACCCAATTACCCCTTAGACGACATATCACTTGCATAACCACATACACGTTCCTTTCTTTCCTTAAAACCATCTCATGTTTGACAAAATTTTCATTTCCATTATGGCACATGACCATAACTCCTTTACATTTCCAACATGGTTCTTAGACCATAATTTTCATCACATGCCCATTATGATAACTTTGACCATAACCTTACCACATTTCCATTATGGTTCATAGACCATAACTTCATAACCACATTTCCATTATAGTATTACAACTATAACTACATTCATTCACATGTTCATACACTTTCGTACACATTCATTACAGATAACATAATATACAAACATACTACACAAGTATCAACATTTTTCAACAATACTAAGTAAGTGCAAGAGCACTTACATTTTGGGTTTGACGATCCCGTTCCTCCTTCACGCTTTGAAATTTGATTACCTAAACACATTCACCTAATTTAGTAATCTATTATATTTCAAAATCACATTTTAATTGGGTTCATAACCCAATCTTCTATTTTCAACCCAAACTGACTCATTTGGGTTATACTCATATCCAAACACCCTCTTTCCACCCAAACTCACCTACTTGAGTTTCATTACCATTTCCTTAACACTAATTTTCATTCCGCCATTATCATTAGGTTAATTTGGTGTTCATTCAAGTGCCTAACATCAATTAAACACTTATCTCAACCTCAATTTAACATTCTATCATCATAAATCAAAAACCCCCCAATTCATCCCATATGAACCCTAATTTTCAAAAATCAAAATTAAAAGGTTCTATGATGTTATTTACCACTCTTTACCTTTAGTTTAGTTAGATTATCAACAATCTAACACCAATTTAATCCCATGCATCATAAATTTCGAATTTCTACAAAACCCATCAGGAACACCATAAATGGTGGATTCAAGAGATGAAGGAGGAACTTACTTGATGTTAGGAAGGTATTGTGTGAACCAACACCTTAATCCCGAGCATGCAAGTCACCAATTTCGTTCTTGATCAATTTCTCCTCTTTCTCTTTCTCTTTTTTCTCTTGCAAGCATCGACCCCCACACCCAAAAATCTGGATTTTGACTTCATATAAGTCAAATATGGCAGATTTGTCATATTTTCAATTTCAGTCCCTCAATTTTCATTTCATCCATTTTCATGCCAAAACTAGTTAAAAACTAACATAACCCAAAAATTAACTTGAAACCCACTTGTTTCAACTTATTCCTAAAATATTATTTCCGCCATAATATTAAATAGAAATATATATTTATTTGAAATGAAACCCGGATTTTGGTTCTTTACAGCTGAGTTTTCGTATAATAACAGTTACCATACCAGCATTAAAGCCGCTCCGTTTGAGGCTTTGTACGGTCGAAAATGTCGTTCACCGCTATGTTGGGCGGAGGTTGGCGACAAGCACTTAACTGGCCCTGAGGTTATTCAGGAGACCAATGACAAGATTTTCAAAATCAAGGATCATCTGAAGGCCGCCCGTGAAAGGAAAAAAGAGTTACACGGATAACAGACGAAGACCGTTAGAATTCCAAGTTGGGGACCGGGTCATGTTGAAGGTCTCACCTTGGAAAGGAGTTGCAAGGTTTGGCAACCGTGGCAAGCTTAACCCTAGGTACATTGGACCATTTGAAATATTGGCTAGGGTTGCCCTGTGGCATACAAGCTCAAGTTGTCACAGGAACTAAGCAATGTACATGATACGTTTCATGTGTCAAATCTCAAGAAGTGCTTATCAGACGAGACGTTAATTATACCTCCTGATGAGATTCACATAGATGACAAACTACACTTCGTTGAGGAATCCATTGAAGTCACAGATTGGAAAGTTCAGAACACAAGGCATAGCCGTGTTAAATTGGTTAAGGTACGTTGGAATTCAAAGCGTGGCCCTGAGTATACATGGGAACGAGAAGATCAAATGAAAGCCAAGTACCCGTCCTTGTTCACGAACACTCCAAGTCAAGATAACATCAATTGAATTTCAGGAACAAATTTTCTTTAACATGGGGAGAATGTGACACCCAGGTCAATATCCATATTCATGATTTCACATTCATAATTTATATTTCCTGGTTTATTGTTTGACAAAGTATTGTCAAGGAGTCTAGCAAAGGAACACACATTATATTTTAGTAATTTTAAGAATTACTAGGAAGTAAACAATCATAACCCGCAAGGTACGTTCGTTGGTGATTAACAAGATTTTATTCAAGTAAAGTCTAGTGACACGTTTTAATATAAAAACATAAATATTGTTGACTAAACCTTTAAAAAAAGTAGACATAAAAATGTTTATTACATGATATTAAGTCATTTTATGTGTGTACATGTATATTATAGTTAAGGTAATAACTATGTCGAGTCTAACTAGTAAACTAATGAGACTAGTCAAGATACATAAAATATACAAAGTTATCGGATCATTAAAAGTCCTACACCTGGTTTTATATTTCGAGATCACCTACCGGGTTTACTCTAACTAGGACCGACTTGACTAATACTTAGACTACAACTAGTGAAAAGACAAGACTCAACCCACCCACCCATACCCCCTTTCTCGACCGAAATGTGGGGTCACCCACACTACACCACCAAACCCATCAAACCCCATCATTTTATGTCATGAAAGCCTTACTCTTTCACCCACAAGTCAAACAAAGATCAAATCAAACCCAACTACTAGGATTTTGCAATGATTTAGGAAGATTCAACACTCAACCTCTCTCTTTTCTCTCCCATATATACGATCCATACACACACACACACTTACTCTTTCAAAAATTCAAGAACAAGTCCTTTAGAGAGGTTTAGCTAGATAAGTGGAGATTCAAGTGAGCCTTGAAGGTTTAAGGGTCGGTTTTGCTAGTGTATCAATTCATCATCACTTTCTACTCGTGAATCTTTTCCTAGATTGTCTTGCGGTATGAAACCGACACCAATCTCTAGATTAATCTTTATTTTCTTGGATAAAGCATGTTGTTCATCATAATAATCAACGAGATTTGAAAAGTTAAAGAGTTTTTATAAAATTTTAACTTATTAAGTTTAAAAACTATGGTTTTGAAAATATATATATAAGTAGTCGAAATTTGTACGTATATATATGTGTAAATATTTTTGTTTGGTCATTTGATGGTAAAATATGGATCTTAAATTGAAAGTAGGATTAATACTTGATAAAAAGTGATATATATATATATATATATATAATCGTGAATCATATGTGTATATGTGAGTAAGTTTAAAGGTTATTAATTTGGAGATGATAAAGTGTACACTTACATGAACAAGAATCAAGGTATATATATATATATATGTATGTATATCATTATTGTTAACTTGGAATGATTAAAATGTGTTCATATATACATAAAGATTGTAGTCTTATATATATAGGCGGATGATAATAAATTGTTGAACTTGAGAAAATGGTTATGTATGTATATGCACGAATAGGAACCAAGATGTACATATATATGTGTACGTATATAGTGATGTTGACCCGGGGTTGTTAAATAGATATATTTATGTATATACATATGAAAATAAAAAATGAATATATATACATGTTAGAGATGTTATATATGTAAATCAAGTTATATGTATGTATGGATACAAGATTATGATTATTATCTTGAAAATGAAAATATTAGATAACATGGACTTTGTATAATGAAAGGTTTAGAACATTTTAGTAAAGAATGGTATTGTGTAACATGCTCAGTAACATTTAAGACTTGGATAAAAAGTATTAGATGTCAAATAATAAAAAGGGAATAATATAGCTATGCATGAAATCTAAGATGTTCGGGTTAACAAATAAGATATTCATGATACATAGAAAAACATATTTGAGTATGTGTTGAAATATGAAAATACCTGTATGCATACATTGGTAGGAATAAATGCATGTTGAACGTAAACAAGTTAATAAATGTTGTTTGGAACAAGTATTTGAATGTGGACGTGGTTTATACGCACGTAGGATAATTGACATGCGTAGAATATACTTGGACGATATTTGTGATTATTATATAGCTGTTGGTAAGAAATAATTATATGTTTATACGTGACCATAATATGAATATATTACAAGTCGATGCAAAAATAATATTTATTTTTGGTACACTTAATAAGTCACCAATATGGAAACCTAATATTTTCTCAGAAAATATATAAGCGTCTATACTGGAATAACAATCACCAACGATTCGTCACATGAAAACATTGTTTTAATAAACAAAGACGTACTTAACGGGATTCGTTAAGTCAGGTGAACAACTTGCGTTTAAGACGGGTAGTCTTAACATATAAGGTATCCTTGTGTGATTAGGATACGGATAAGCGGGGCTTACAGTTATTCAAATATTTGCTAGCGTACAATACTGTCGAGGTGAGTTTCACTGTCCCCTTTTTCTAAGTTTTTGAAATGTTTTGGGGAGGAAACATACTTGTAACTATTTTCATAGATAAATGAATGAACAAAGACCAGACCGTTATATATGCATTGAGGGAACAATAGAGCGCTAAAAGTCCCCCTAACAATATTAACATTTTGTAACCATTAGCTATGGTCTTAGCCTAGGATTCTATGAATAGTATTATTGGGGGTGATGCCCCCAGTCATGGTTAGTCGCGCTAATCGGGACTTGAAAGGTCAATGGTCGTATATTGTCTTATTCTCGTGGTATAGCAAGGGAGGGGTATTCATTTGTCATGGTTTGGTTACGGTCTCGTGTATCACATATTATTTGTATTCCTTGCAAACTTACAAATGGGGTCAATTGGTCAGGAAATGTTCAATTCATTGGTTATATATATATACTATTTGATCGGAAAAACTTATTTATTTGAACGTTTGTAAACGTTGGAACTACAAGAAAATTTGATCAAAACTTGTGAACTCACCAACCTCGTGTTGACACTTTTTAAGTATGTTTTTCAGGAAATTGAACGTGGTCGCAATGGTTTGCAGTGTAGGTTACATGCATGCATGAGCGGATACGGCTTTTGGGAGATTTCTCTTGTATAACTCATTACATATGGGTCATATTTGTGAAATCTTAATCTTTTGTAAATTCAAATAAATATTTTGGGATGTAAAACTTTAAACGTGATTATGTATCCAATTATCATGTATGTGTTTGAGATAATCATATGCTTTGGAAACCAGTGAATGTTACGCCTCGCGTTTCCGTCTTGGCGGGGTGTGACACATCCCACCACCAAGACATGGCTATACTTTTTTGAGGAAAATGTTTGAAAAATTTTTGAACGATACGTTCAAATGAGAAATGTGCATGGTTAAATACAAAATTTTTTGGCCATATACGTATCGTATAGGCCTATACGATGCCGTATAGGATACTAGGCACACCGACAACATCGTACAACCTGGTCATTTCAACCCCTATACGCATCGTACAGGGCTATACGATGCAGTTTAGGGTACGAGGTAGCTTCTGAAACTAGTCAACCATCACATCACTATACGATATGCGGCGTATAGTGATGTGATGATTGACTAGTTACAGAAGGTACCTCATAACCTAAATTGCATCGTATGGCCCTATACGATTCGTATAGGAGTTGGAATGACCAGGTGTACGATGTTGTCGTGCTTTGGAATACACTGCGCATTGACCTATACGATGGGTATAGGGCCCGGTCTTGTTAGTAAATCCCGTGTCTTGTTAGTAACCTGTGCTGCGATACCAAGTTCTCGTGATTATAATATAAAAAATCTATGATATTATTGAAAAAAAAGATAACCATTCGTTAGTAATTAGTTATTAATCATTGTAGACTGCTTTACGGAGAAGTAAGTTCAGTTTTTATCGTAGGATATTTTGAGATACGAATATCTAATCTTCCTAAATATTCTTTTTATTCATAACATGCTTGTACATATATCTTTATTTTACGTAAGAATTTTTAGATTATTTGATTTTTATATTTGGTATATGTTGCCTATTGTTAGATTCAGGTTTTTTAATTGTATGCATATAAGAGCATCTCCAACGCTATCAAAGTGGATGTAGACATGGCGTCCAAATTAAAGGGGAGATCCCAATTGGAGGGGTTGTCCGCTAGATGTTGGGCATCTGGGAGAAGAGATGGACTCGTGGGTCCCTCTCTCTCACATATGCGCGCGCACACACATATATAGAGAGAGATGAAGGTTTTAAAAGGGAATCAAGAAAAAAGAGGAATCAGGGGAAACATTTTCAGTCACACATTTTTTGTAAGACAAAAAAACCTCTCAAAAAAAATAATAAATAAAATATAAAAAAATAATAAAACAAAAAACCAAAATGTTTCTCTCGTTTGTCTTGTTTCATAAAAAAAATAAAAATAAAAAACTAGAAAAAATAGTCGGTTTAGTTTTTTGGGTTTTGTTTAGCTTTTAGGGTAAAGTTTTTGGATTTAGATTTTAGGTTAGGTTTTTAGAGGTGAGCGTGGGGGTTAGGTTTTTGGGGGTGGGTGAGGGGTTTAGGTTTTTTTTTTTTTTTTTTTTTTGAGGGGAGGGGAAGAGGGGTTTAGGTTTTTGGAGGGTTGAGGGGTTTAAGTTTTAGAGTTTAGTTTTTAATATTTAACTTGTTTTTTCCTTGTTTAAAATGTGTGGTTAAAAATGGTTCTTAGTTCCCTCTTTTTTTAAGGTTCCCTATTGAACCTTCCCATATATATATATATATATATATATATATATATATATATATATATATATATATATTATTCTATTATTTTTTTTAAGTGATGTTTGAAAAGTGACGTATCATTGAGCAAATGGGTAATTTTGAAAAATGAGTGAAAATATGATGTGCGAGTTAACATGACGTGTTTATAGTCGTTTGAAAGGGAATGCTCTAAAACACAAAGTTAATTTCTTTTTAAATCATATGATGCATGCTTTGCTTCCTTTGTTGTATTTTACCTTTAATATGTTTAAAGTCCTTACAATTGTTTGACACAAAGTTTCTTGTGAGTCATATTATTCGTTTAGATTATAAGATATTCTTGAATATAACATGATTTTTGCTATGTTGTGTAAGCTTTGATTTGTCTTGATGCCCGAGTTATTAACTTCTTATTAATTAGGAACTTTACTTTACTCATATAAAACTACTATTCATAAATGTACAAGCATAACAGCACAGAGTACAAACAAACAATGCATGTTTTTTTTTCAATTTCAACCCCTATTAATTTCGTTTTCCTTTAATAACTTTCGTTCGTTAATTTTTTTTTCAGAATACAGAGTGCGCGGTTTTTTTTTTGTCAATATTCCGATATAATTTTTTTTAAAGACGGAGTTGTGTTAAAAATGGAGTTTTTTCGTATCGTTGTGTATAGCGAGTGCCGTTACCGTTGTGGTACCGTGCCGATTCGAACATATTATAAGCGAACAACATCATTGTTGGTATTGATATTATCGGAACCCATATCGGTATTCGATTTTATGGTTTTCGACGATCCGAACCGGTAAATTTTTATTTTGTTTTTTTTCCTTTTTATTATTTAGTTTTATGTTTCTTTTTTTTTACTATTATTTTTATCATTACGTCTACGTCTTTATTTAAATGTTTTTTTTTCAATTTCAAACCCTTATACTATATATAATGTACGCTTTTAGTCCGTTTCATTTTTTATTAGTTTCGTTTCCCTCTAATAACTTTCGTTCGTTAATTTTTTTCAGAATACAGAGTGCGCGACTGTTTTTATTTTTTTTTGTCAATGTTCCGATATAATTTTTTTTAAAAACAGAGTTGTATTCAAAATAAAGTTTTTTCATATCGTTGTGTATAGCGAGTGCCGTTACCGTTGTGGTACCGTGCCGATTCGAACATATTATGAGCGAACAACATCATTGTTGGTATTGATATTATCGGAACCCATATCGGTGTTCGATTTTATGGTTTTCGACGATTCGAACCGGTCAATTTTTATTTTATTTTTTTTCCTTTTTATTATTTAGTTTTATGTTTCTTTTTTATTACCATTATTTTTATCATTACGTCTACGTCTTTATTTAAATTTTAGTAACAATGAACACGACACCCGCCGCGAAGCGCGGGTATAACCATCTAATTATTAACCATTTAAAAAGCATTAGGGGGAATAGTACCCCTATCAATAAGGGTGACAATTAATTATACATTTTTAACCCATTTAATTTTCTAATAATTTCGTTTTTCTGTAATAACTTTCGTTCATTAAAAAAAACAGAATGTGCGTCTTTCTTTAGTTTTTTTTGTCAACGTTCTGGTATAAACTTTATTGAAAACGGAGTTGTATTAAAAATTAAGATTTTTTTGGTATCGTTTCCTATAGCGAGTATGCGTTTTGACATAAGTTTATACCCCGCAAACCAACCGAAACGATAACGATCCAACTCCCGCCGCATAGCGCGGGTGAAAAAAACTAGTTAGTTATTAACCGCATATAAGGATAAGGATAAGATAGGCATTTTCCTAAAATTTCAATTTCATATTTAAGAATGTGTATCTCTAACAAAAAAGATCGTTATACTAAAAGTCAACATGAATTAAAATTGAGGTTTTCATGAAAATTACCCAAACCCTTTGCGACATTAGTCTTTCAAAGAATAAAACATAGGAGATGTTTTAGTGTGTGCAAGGAACGACCTAAAAGAGATATGCTAGGAATATCTAGCAAAATTACATAATCTACAACATGGTCGTCCTTAAGAATTTGGGTGCCCTGTACGACTAGAAAAATGGAACACTAAAATATAAATTTATATATATGAAAAAAAATTCATTAATAAAATGATAATTGTTATAAAAATAAACAAAACAAAATTATTGTAGCAAAATAATCTTTTTTTTGTTCGATCGATTAAAGCCATGATAGAGTGATTGCCGATTGTCGATTGAAGCTCCTAACGACGTCTCCTCAAATTCCATTTCGGGCAATGTGCGGTCGTCCATCCGACACCCTCACAACGTCGACCATAATCTACAAGTGTTTAGGGTGGTGGATGCATAATATTTTTGACAAGTGTTTCCACCATTTTTCATTCTTATAAGTTTTTAACTTGGATTTAAACCTAACATGTGATTTTCTGAAATTAAATTTAAGTATGACATCCAATAACTTAGAGACATTCATAAGATGATTATTACTTATTAATTATATTTAATATTTATAAACTAGTCTATCCAGTATTATGGGTGTATGTGTTCTTTAGTAATTTGACCAATAGTGAAATTTCATGAGAAAATGTTTATGATGATAAGTAACTAATTTAAATTGATTATATTACCATTAAAACTTGTGTAAATACGGAACGAAGTCAAACATTTGGTATTCCCTTTTTACTAAATTCAAATTCAAGGAGCACATATTATCTTTTAGCTTGAATGTCTAGTTTACTTTCTTTTTATTTAATTTTATTAATGTAACCAAAACATAAACTCTCTTAGATTGGATAGTCAATAGTGGCGGATCCAGTAATTTCGGCTAAGGTGGTAAAAAGTGGGTCGGTCGTAAATGAGTCGGGTTAAATAAAACAAGAAACTATACAAGTGTTTTGACCGCATGATTAACAAAGTTCATTTAACTTTAATAATCATTTTAAATTAGTTAACCAAATAATCTATACTCTATAATAAATAAAAATTTTGATAGAACACTTGTCACTCTTTTATGCATACTCAACTTTTTTTTCCGCCGCTCTCTCCTATTAAATAATAATGATTTCTATAATTCTTTTTATAAAATGTTTTTTATTTAAAAAAATTGGTTTGTTCATAAAACATTTTTTATAAATTGAACATTTCTTTCATTCTTTTTATAAAATATATTTTAAAAAATAACTATATAACGTTTCTAGAATTTTTATTAAAAAACTATGTAATATATCATAAATATGTAATATATAAATCTTTATTACTAAGTATATATAATATTGCATTTATTCAACCCGTGTAATACACCAGGTTTTCTAAAGTTTAATATGAATTAACACTTATCAGTTACTTAAAAAAAATTAATACTCAGCTAAAAATATATTTTAAAAATTAACTTAACAGAATTTATATCTGTCACGTAATATTTTATTCAACTGGTTTTTAAAGACATAAATTTGTTATTACTAATTATATAACATTACATTTATTCAACTCGTATAATACATGAGTTTTTAAACACATAAATTTTTTATTAATAAGTATATAACATTACATTTATTCAACTCGTGTAATACACGGGATTCTAACCTAGTTAGTAATAAAATTAACATTGAGAAATAAATTAAATAAGAAAAATTAGTTTCTCAACTAAATATTTAATCAACGTTTTATGTAAAAGATTCAAAATAATAGAAATGTCTAGTATTTTTTCTTATTTCTGATGAATGAATCAAAATAGGGTTTTGATTTTGTTTTGTGAGTGTGTCCTTACCCTTAATTTTATTTTACAGTGTGCCCCCTTACCATTATTTTTTTTATAGTGTACCCCTTCTTCCTTCTGAAATTAACCTAAATTGGTTTTTACAAACAAATTTTGAAATTTTTTAATGCAGGGTTGGTTGGCTTACGGGGTATCTGTCCACTCCCCCAATAAGCTGTATCCGCCCATGGGATAGTGACAACAACTTAATAAAAGAACTTCGTATTGTTAACTGATACCGACAATTCTTTTACTTACCAATTTCCCATACTACTATAAGTTAGATATACTTACCTACTCTTACATGGTAAATCATTTTCAAATCTTCCCTACGATTGAATTTTGAAAAATTTAGAACCAAATTGATAAAATAAATTAAATATTCACATAAAAATGGTTTATTAAGTACAACTATTATATGTTATTGCGATAATAAATCTTCCTTAAATAATTGAGACAGTGAATAACGTGACTAAGCATAAAAAAACGTGATTAAGTACATAACAAAATATATGAAGTTACGGCAACTCGGTTAGCCCAATAAAAAAAATGTAAAAATCCAAAGAAAAAAACCCAAAAAAAATTATGTACCAACAGATAGGTGACATGTGGCGTGGCGGTGGAGAAAAACACATATATTTGACATTTTACAAACTTCAGGGGGGAGTTGTGATAGACACTTGTAAGTGCGTATGACAAAATTTATATCGGGACGCAAAGAAAAAAATATTAAACACAACAATAAATTAATTTCTTTTTAGAGGTATATTTGTGTTTTTAGAAAGTTGAGTGTTGTTATTTGAAAATATGAAAATTGAAAGGGTATATATGAGGAGAAAAATTTTACATTAGACACCGATGTTGGTAGTTAAAAGTAAGGGAATATTTTAATTCTTTTTCCCGACTTGACTTTTAAGTAATCAAATAAAATTTCGTGATATAATGATGATTTTTAACCTTTTATGGGCAAAATATCTTTGTTGATTGAATGTAATTACTTTTAATTTCAAATTTTCAATCATGATTTGCTGATTGTAATTCAACAAACAATTAAATGAAGTGAAACATAATGGGAAATTCTAACAACACACGGAATATTGTTAATTGGATCCGTCGTCGCGCTATAGCCCTCGTATAGATCAATACGAGGGCGTATAGGGTTCACTCTCTGACATAAGAATGACACGTGTCATTCTCTGTCTGAAGTATATGTCTCATACGATTCGTATTGCCCTATACGCAGCGTATATGGCAGGGCACAATAATTTTCTTCAAAAGTTGGAAGATTTGGTGTTAAAGAATCATATACGTGGCGTATTAACCTATACGCCACGTATAGGTGTTTTTTATTTAATTATAGATTTTTTTTATTTATATTTTGTTTATTTTTATTTTAATTTATATATTTTTGTTAATATAAGTTTGTTAATCAAACAAAATATTAAACATTACAAATCAAACAAAATATTAAACATTACAAACCAAACAAAATATTAAACATTACAAACCAAACAAAATATTAAACATTACAACCAAACAAATAAACTAAAATTATATACATTACATCAAAAAATTAAATATATACATCAAAATGTTTTACATACATAACAACGAAAGAAACAAAATACAAATAAAAGAACTAACTTAACCGGCTCCGCCGTCACCCTGACCCGCCCCGCCCTCACCCTGAACGGGGTCGTCCGGATAATGACGTGGGGGTGGCTCGATGCCGGCGGCTCATGACTGATTCACGAGCTATCCAACCGCCCACATCATCAGGTCCTCCGTGCGATCGAGTTGACGACCCTGTCGCCGTGAGTCGGCAACAAGGCCATCAAGCAATGCCTGGGTAGCCCTATCCAGCCTAACAGACCGACGAACGTGTCGAGGATGCTGTGGCGGATGCTCGTGGACCTGCTCGACGTGTGGCGGCTCGTCCTCAATCGCCATACCCTGTAGAGGCTGAGGCATAGGCGGGTCCCCCTGTTCAGGCATCTGCGGCAACGACACCGGGAGCCAAACCTGGTCCTGGACGGCCCCTACGAGCCGAAGGCCATCCGGTCTAATCGGACAGGGGGAATGGGCGGTAACATCGCAGGCTCATGGTGGTCAAATGGTATGACCGACCGCATGATATGCGTGATGAAAGCACCGCCATATAAAAGTCCGCGCTTCTATCGCATATAGGCAGAAGCAAAATAAAGCGTCATGCTCGTGGACAGGCCGCACCGCCTCCCAGTAAGCAGACAGAAATGGAAGAAAAGATCTCTATCAGTGCACCACTCACGGCTTTTCAGACACGGTGCGATCGACGTCGAAATAAGCCGGTGCAGATATCTATATAAAGGGTCTCTAATACCCGAGACCCTCCTCTTGGTACCCAACCAAGGACTATCTGAAATCAAGCCCCAAAAAATAAGGAGTTCCTCCTTGTCCACCTCCGTCACCGCCTCGGTGAAAAGCGGCGTGACCGTCTCAGGCTCGTAGTATAAGCCCGTCGTGACGGCCCACTGACGGAGGGTCTGACGGTAAACGACCCCATAAATAGAAAAAGAAATACGATCCGGATCAATATCCGGCGCCTCCCCGGGTAGAGGCTGCAGCCTAGTCTCTAAGTAGATGAACGTCGAAAGAAACTCGACGACCAGCTCTCGGTATGTCTCCGCAAAATAAAGGCCAAAAAGACGCGACCATGGTGTGTCCTGACCGATGATGGCCCTAGCTCGCTCGGCCTCACACCTCCTCGAGGAGGGCCCAATCCACTGCCGTACCTGGACCCATCTGCACCTCCCGGAGCTTCTGGCAACGGGAATAAGCCTCCGTATCGGGCGGAAAATCCAGAAAAGGGTAGTGCGCAAGATCGTCTAGCTGATCCATCTGAATATCATCATCATGATCCGCCATATCTGATAGTAATTAATTGTTTTTAATTTTTTAATTTAAATAATAAATAATAATAATATATCGTTTAAATTTTAAATAATAAATAATAATATAATATTGTTTAAATTTCAAATAATAAATAATAATAATATATTGTTTTTAATTTAAATAATAAATAATAATATATTGTTTTTAATTTAAATAATAAATAATAATAATAATATATTGTTTAAATTTTAAATAATAATAATAATTAATTTTTTTTTATTTTAAATATTAAATAATAAATAATAATAATATATTGTTTTTAATATATTGTTTTTAATTGAATTAATAAATAATAATAATTATTAATTTTTTAAAAACCTATACGCCACGTATAGGCTTATACGTGGCGTATAGGCGGTTGCCGGGCAAAATAAGCCATATGCAGGCCAATTAAGCCATATGCGGGCGAGTTGCCGGGTAAACCAAGCCATACGCGACCCAAACCAGGCCATACGCAGGCAAGTGACCGGGTAAACCAAGTCATACGCAGCGTATAGACTTATTTTTTTATTAATAAGTATATATAACATTACATTTATTCAACTCGTGTAATACACGGGATTCTAACCTAGTTAGTAATAAAATTAACATTGAGAAATAAATTAAATAAGAAAAATTAGTTTGTCAACTAAATATTTAATCAACGTTTTATGTAAAAGATTCAAAATAATAGAAATGTCTAGTATTTTTTCTTATTTCTGATGAATGAAATCAAAACAAGGTTTTGATATTTTATTTTGTTTTGTGAGTGTGTCCTTACCCTTAATTTTATTTTACAGTGTGCCCCCTTACCCTTATTTTTTTTTGTAGTGTACCCCTTCTCCCTTCTGAAATTAACCTAAATTGATTTTTACAAACAAATTTTAAAAATTTATAAAGCAGGGTTGGTTGGCTTACCGGGTGCCTGTCCACTCCCTCCCAATAATGGGATAGTGACAACAACTTAATATTAAGCATGATTTTTAACCTTTTATGGGTAAAAAATCTTTGTTGATTGAATGTAATTACTTTTAATTTCAAATTTTCAATCTTGATTTGCTGATTGTAATTCAACAAACAATTAAATGAAGTGAACCATAATTAATAGGGAAAATCACCAAAGTAGTCATTTTACCATATGAAAATTCTGAAACAGCCATTGACTTTTTTTTAATCAAAATAGCCAAAATGGCAAAAATTTGCAGTTTTTTTTTTTTTTTTTTTTTTTTTGGGGAAAATTTGAAAAAGTGGCGAAATTTTCAGATAAAGTGGCGAAAATTTGAAGTCTGACCGGTACTGATAAAGTGGGGAAAATTTCTTTGCTAAACCCACATTTTTTACAAATAAGATTTTTCAAACCCACGTAACTAATATTACTAGGAACACAAAAAACACGTCGAAAACATTTTTTTTAAAAGAACATACTCCTCAACACCGTTAACAAAATCCCATTTTCCACCGGTACATAAAATAATACTACAAGACATTACTTAAAAATGAATGGTATGGAGGGGTATAAATATTTGATGAAGTTTGTTAGATAAGTGGTGAAAAAATGAATGGTAGGGAAAGGTATAAATATTTTTTTTAAAATAATATTTTATTAAAATTCGTTTTTTAAATAAAAATTATATTTTATTATTTTACAAAAATTGAAAAAAATAATAATTGAAAAATAATTAAAAAAAATTTAAATATTAAAAAAGGCGAAAATTTAAAAATTTTAAAAAATAATAATATTTTAATATTAAAAATTATATTATAATTTAATAATAAATGGCGAAAATATCCCATATTTTTTCGGCATTTTTCAAAATGGCGAAAATTCTATATATTCTGATTTTTTTTGGCGAAAAATCAGATGTTTTTTGACGAAAATTTGACCCAAATTTTCGCCATTTTGACAAATGACACCTCCTGATTGGTTGGCTATTTTGGTAAAAGAAAAAGTCAATGACTGTTTTGGATTTTTCATTTGGTAAAATGGCTAGATTGGTAAATTTCCCTAATTAATACACCTTACTATTAAGCATTTAACATAATTTGATGTGATTTATTTGTTTTTTCCCATGATAATCAATCATAACTAATTTAATATTTACCAAATGGGTGATTCTTTAAACTTCTTTTGCTCACTACTAATTTTATTAGACAAATAGAATTTCTATTTAAAAAAAATGTTCTTTAAAATGAAAGGAAATGTTTATAATAAAATAAAAAATATATAATTTTTTATTGGATCATTATATTTTATAAAAATTTCTTTTAACTTTTTAAGTTTTTTTGTAAACTTTGTCTTTAACCTTTTCTAAAACGTTTTCAAATAGAAACATTTTTGGTCTTTCATAAATTTTTTTTTATTTTCTTTAAAAAGTTTATAAAGGTTTTTTTATCTATTAAGAGATATATACTTTTAAAAAATGTTTTAAATAGTTTAACAAATGTAATAAGAAAAAGCATTTTAAATAGAAAATAAAAAATATTTAAAAAAAAATGTTTTATAAATTATCACGGTAAAAATATTTTTTAAATTATTTATTTACTTCTTTTGGAAAAAGTATGAAATAGTATATTTTTCTCACAGATCAATTTTAATTATAAAATAGTCAATTAATATTCGTCGTTAATTTTAACTTTTACGCAAATATAACTAATTTTAAAATCATTTTTAACATGAAAACAAACCTAGTCGGTTATCAGATAGTTTTTTTACTCTTTTAAAAGTCAATGGTTTATTTAACTCTTAATTGATAAAAACAAAACAAAAAAACGTTTGTAACCTTTTTTAGAGAAAATAAAAGAATATTTATGAGAGAATAAAAATGTAATAATTTTTTTAATTAAAGTCACCACCCTTTACCTACATATGATTAATTTTTTAAAATATAATAAATTAATGATAATGATAGACATAGCTTTTTAAGTAAACTTTTAATTAAAGTGGTGTATGGAATTTTAATGGTGTATTAAACTCACCACCCTTAAATGAATGTAAAACTAGCATATATGCAATATAACATTTGATCTTGACCAAATAATTATGAAATGATTTGAGGAATCTTGTTTTTAAGTATTTAATTTACTATAACAAATATAAAATAAAATGTCGCTTTTAATCACCAAACCCACCGTAGCCCTTCCGCCACCACCATCACAATACTTGGTAGCAAAGACATGAACCTAATGCCGATTGCCGGCCACCTCCATAGTTTACTAGTTACTACCAACCCACTTAGGTCCAACCACTTCAAACTTCACTCAAAGTAAGATAATTTGCATATTTGAGTAATTATATATGACCACGTTAAATGGAAAAGCATAGACACTAAAAAATACCACAATAAATGTGTAATTATCAAAGGGCTTGTAGTCTAATGGTGTCTAGTCAGTGGCGGATACAGAAATTTTTTGTAGGAGGGGCAGCATACGGGTGGGTAAAAAAGGACCGGTCGGACCGGGTGTAAGAACCGGATGCCTTCGTAAATATTATAAAAATAAATAGGGTAAAATATTGTTAAAAATAAAGGTTAGTTTTATCATTCAATGGTAAAATGTTATTATGTTTAAGTTTTATGCCTTTGTTGAAGGTTTTATAAGTTGAGGGTATATTTTATAAGTTATTGAACCTCAAGGGCTGAAGTGTAATGTTGTGAGCATAAAAGGAAAAAGATGGCAGGAAGGCTTCATCGTCTTCTTCATTATTAGGGTTTCACTTTTCAGATCCGGCCTCCTTCGCCGTTGACCCACTCTCTTTCTTTCAGATCTTCTTCCCTTAATCTCAAGGGCTAATCGTCTATTATCATTGGCCTATTAAAACTCACTATTATTTTGGACCGGACGGTGGGCATTGGCCCACCCTCATTGTTACTTGGATTCGTCTCTGTGTCCAGTTGTGTACATAGTGGTGTTCGTGTTCCCTCCCCATAGGTTGAAGGTTCGAATCTATTAGATCATGTTGTAATTAGTAATATTAGGAGGTAGCATTATGTAAATATGATTATCATGTATAACCTCTCTTATAAACCTAATGACACACAATTATCAATGTGATTCACAATTTACACACTTAAACGTTTAATTTAGTATCAGAGCCAACTTGGCTCTACCACTGTTGCCACGTCCTAACCGGAGCATACAAAGCTATCGGTGTTTAATATTTACTGCTTGTTGCAGCCTTCCATCTGGTTCTTTTCGTTGCCGTCACACAACAAGCTTACCACGGTTGTCAACAACAGCCACATCACACACTGCTGCAAGTATCTCAATGATTATCGATTAAGATGTGTGTCACGATCCATATTGGAAATGTAAAAGAGATGGCGTGCTTGATTGGTTGGTATGGCTTTCTCGCCTTACTAGCTTCAATCTTGAAAGAGCTAATAATTCGGTAAAATGGGTTGAATATGTTTGAAGAAAATATAAAGTTTGTTTAATAGTTGGTTAGAGTTGAAGTCTAATTATTATCTCTTTTGTTTTATATTTATCAGATTGATAGAGTTCGTATTAGAATATGTTTGATTTAATAGTATAAACATAGGATTATGTATTCAGTTTTGTGTGTCGAGTTATTAATAAACAAGAAATAGTCGATATTGGTTGAGATCAAATTTTGTATTTGTATTCATTGGTCTGATTTCCAACAAATCTTGTAAAGTGTAAATACGACTTTTTCTGAGAGATGGATCACTCTTGGTTACTGTATTATTTCATCTTAGTCTTGTTAATATGGTTATGTATTAATCTATTCTTGTTCTTTTAGAAAAATTCAGGTTAGGACTATGACATAAAAATAAAAATAAAAGTATAATAATCTATACTATATAATAAATAAAGGTTTGAGTATACACTTGTCATTCCCATATTCATCCTCAACATTTTTTTTCCGCCTTACTTTCTTATTAATTATACAAATTTCTTTAAATTGTTTTTTTATAATTTTTATTTCCCGCCTCTCTTTTCTATTAAATAATAATGATTTTTATAATTATTTTTATAAATAAGTTTGTTCATAAAACATTTTTATAATTTGAACATTTCTTTCATTCTTTTTATAAAACATTTTTAAAAAATAACTTTATAAGGTTTCTGAAATTTGTATTAAAAAACTATGTAGTATGTTATAAATATGTAATATGTAAATCTTTATTACTAAGTATATATAACACTGCATTTGTTCACCCTATGTAATATGCCAGGTTTCTAACCTATCTATACTATATAATAAATAAATGTTTTTTTATGGCACGTGTAGCCTCCATATTCAATCTCATAATTTTTTTTCCGTCTTTCTCTCTTATTAAATACACTTCTATCTTTTAATAATAATATATTTAAAAAAAAATACTAATATTTATATTAATAAATCTTCTGACATATTTTGACGTGTTTATGTGTTAACATATTATATTGTATCCCACAGATTTATTCAACCAGTGTAAAATACAAGTTTTAAAAAAATAAATTTTTATTAATTAATATATAATATTATATTTATTCAGCAATACACAAGATTTTAACCTAGTTAATATAAAATAAAAGTAAAAGTAAATAACGAATAAATGCAAAACGTTGCTTTAACACCAACTCGCAACCGTTACGTACTCACATGACAGTTTCTAGCTCGTCTATCATACCAAGTGACAAACTAAAAAATGACTTAATTGACCAAATTAAGTAATCAAAATTAAATTATTCTGGCCCGACACAAATTAGAAAAGTACATTAATATTTCATATAATATTCTCAAAAAACAAAATCACGAATTCTTCATCATTTAATGACATCAATATCGTACACTATGACGGAGCCATGAAATCTGCCGGCGGGCAGCCGACTAGTAAAGGGAAATTCTAATAAAACACGGAATATTAATAATTGCAAACGACGCACCCTATATGCCCTCGTATAGGTCAATACGAGGCGTATAGGGTTTAATCTCACTGACAGGGAATGCCGACAGAGAATGCCACGTGTCATTCTTTATCTGGCGGCTGAGACTCATACGTGGTGTATTGCACTATACGAGGGGTATAAGTCACGGATTATATTTTTGTTTCAAACTTGACAGATTTTAGGGTTTAAGAAGCCTATACGTGGCGTATTGGTCTATACGCCACGTATAAGTTTTTTTTTTTTAATTTATGTTATATTTATCTTTTTTAATTTATATAAATTTGTTAATATAAGTTTGTTATTTTATTTTAATTTATATAATTTTTAAGTTTTTTTATTTATATAATTTTTAAGTTTTTTTCTAATTATATAATTTTTATCTTTTTTTTATTTATATAATTTTTATCTTTTTTAAACATTTATTATATTTTTACATTTATAATTTATCATTACAAACAAAAAAACCAATTAAACAGTACAAACAAATAACCAAAACATTATATACATTACATCAAAAAATTAAATATATATTCAAATGTTTTTACATACATAACAGAATAAACAACTGAATATAAATAAAAACAACTAACCCTGACCCGCCCTCATCCTGACCGGCGTCGCCCGGATACTGACATGGCGGTGGTAATGGTGGTGGCTCGATGCCGGCGGCTCGTGACAGAGCCACGAGGCGACTAACCGCCACATCATCAGGTCCTCCATGCGCTCGCTATGACGAGCCTAACGCCGTGAGTCGGCAACAAGTCCATCAAGCAATGCCTGGGGTGACCCTATCCAGCTTAACAGACCGACGTGCGTGTCGGGATGCTGTGGCGGCTGGTCGTGAACGGGCTCGACGTGCGGCAGCGGCTCACTGTAGCGGGTCAGGCATAGGCGGGTCCCCCTGTCCCGGCATCGGCAGAAACGGCACCGAGACCCAAACCTGGTCCTCGACGGCCCCTATGAACCGAAGGCCGAGCCCCGGGAATCGGTGCGTGATGCGCATATCGCTCGTCGTGCGTCGGTCTAATCGGACAGGGGGAATAGGCGCTAACATCTCATGCTCGTGATCATACCACGGTGTAAGAACACACATGAGATAAGTGATGAAAGTGCCGCCATACAAAAGCCCGCGCTTCTGGCGCATATAGGTAGATGCAAAATAAAGCGCTAGGCATGTGGACAGGGCACACCGAGTGCCGGTAAGGAGGCAATAGAGAAAGAAGAGGTCTCTATCGGTGCACCACTCACGGCTTTTCTGACGCGGTGCAATCGACGTCGAGATAAGCCGGTGCAAATATCTATAGAGGGGGTCTCTAATCCCCGAGACCCTGCCCTTTGTCACACCCTGGCCGGCGATGGTTTATACGCCGGGGCTGACGCAGTTGTTAATAAGCACATGATCATCTATTAATAAGTAATAATATTATTTCAACATAATTAAAAAGTCCGTTACAAGTAGAAATGGAAAACAAGGAATTCAAACATAACACAAGTTAAATTCAATCTTTATTAAGGCTAGATCCATAGTCCTATGTGAACATATAGTGTCCTCAACTGGTGCACCTGAAACATATGAGTAAATATCAACTACAAGTAGTTGGCGAGTAACATAGGTTTTGACACCAAACAAAGTTAAGTAAAGTTTACAATTCAATATGTTCAAATCATGTCTAAAGCATAAATGTGAAAACACACGAGGTTCCAAAGTGTACAATCAAACCGTGTAATATGTATGCACAGTCCCCCGGACTGCGTGAAGTACCAAAATGTATACACTAACCCGCCAAGGTTCGTGTTAAGTAATGTATCGGTTTCCCCTATAAATGATCATGTTAGGTACTACCTTAGGCCTGCCGTGCAAGTTAATGATTGTACTAGACATGAACACATGTATGGTCACCAAGTTGCTTAAGAAATAAAGCATAAAGACCATAGCATAAGAACAAATGTATTGAATTGTGTATCCCAAAAGTATAAAAAGGAAAAAGGGGCCATGTAAACTCACCTTGCAATTAGTAGCTTGAATATCACACAAGTATGTTGTTTGTTGCACAAATGTTCTAGCTAACTACACGGTTAACCTATGTTTGATGGAATATATGTATCAATGATTTGTACAAAAGAAATAGGGAATCCTAATGTGCGAGAAGATTGATGTGGGTGTCCTCATTTTAATAATAAAATAATCATTTGAGTTGCAAATAATATTTTATGTAAATCTTTGATAAATAATTGTATTGTAATAAGTGAAAGAATGAATAAGGATTTTGTTTGTAATAATTTTATAAACGTATGAATAAATAATTAGGTTTCTTTTGTTTGTAAATAAATACACAAATAAGTAAACGAGTAGTTTTCTTTTATTTGCAATCGCATAAATTAATAAATAGGTAAATAAATAAATGAGTAATAATTAGTTGGGTAATTAAATAATTTACTACATAAATAAGTGAATAAAACCTTTCATTTGATTTATGAAAAATAAATGTTTAAAAAATAATGATTTAATTAATTGGTAATAAACCAAATTTAAAGTATAATAATTATGTTCTAATTAAGTAATAATTAAGCCAAATAAATTATTAATTAAAAGTATAGAATTGTGTTTTAATTGTTCTCATATAATAAAAATAAATTATATAAAAGTTTGTATAAATATTTGCAAAGAAATGGGTTTATAATCATAATCATAATTAGTTAAAAGTGGTTGTTGTACACTAGAATGTAACATCTCGAAAATCCTCAAGTTAATGGTTCGGGTAGACGAACGATCCGAACTTCTATTTGATGAGTAAGATAACAAGTTCTTGGCACACGAGAAGTCAAATTGTGAACTCGGTGGTTTAAACGCGCAAAAAGGAGAATGTAGGGACCATGATGTAAAATTGGAAGGTTTAAATAAGAAATTAAGGGAGAACCCTAGGACATTCGGCGTAGGGGGAGTCGCACGACGGTAGGAGCGAAATGAGAGGAAGAGGACGATCGGGAGAAGAGGTTTCACGACCGTTAGAGCAGGGAACTCCACTACTAGCCAAGGTAATCCTCGTTGTTCTCGTTACATGTTTGTTTGAGTGTGTAGTGGGAGAACTCGATTAGGGTATAGGGTGCTTACCCATGGGCGACGACAGAGTTAGTAGGGATGACGGAGTCCACGGCTGTGGACGGCGGCATGTGCAGAGGGTAGGAGAAGGCCGACATCATGGGAATTGGTGACATGTGATGGTGCTGACCGGAATGGTGTGAGACCGATGGCCGAGAGAGGGAAAGAAAGAAAGAAATAGGGGCGACGTGGTAGTTGCTTCGGGGTTAACGGCAAGCGATGATGCCGATGAGTGAAGGTGCCGACTGTCACGGAAGGGACTAAAGGTTTGCATGGCACGTGAGCATGGATGCACCAGGATAACCCGGATTGAGCGGAGATGTGGATTAGTTTTTTTTGCAAGACAAAGGTGGTGCGGATGAGACGAATGTCGGAACCAGTTATATTTTTGTGCTACGTAATTGATACATGTTTAGGAATACTCTAACCATGTGATCATACGTTGACAGGTTCAGGCTCGTATGAGGAGACCGTTGCGGTGCTAGAATTAGATCTTCAAACCAGTGAGTTTCTAATCCCCCTCTTTTAAATGTTTTGATGTTTTGGGGCTATCGTACATACTTTTGAGACATGTTTTATTACATTAATTGGATATCGATCTTTGGGGTGTAAACCGATGAGTTTACGAATTTAACTATTTAAATACGGGGCTAAGGGACTATGTGTTGTCCTTGAGAGGTGTAGGTTAAAAGTGGGTATATGGTCGTGGGTCGTATGGTGACCTAACATGGGTGAGTCGGGATTGTAGTTACGGGTCGTACGGATACGACTAGGAGGTGTCACAGGGTGTGCATGTACGTGGTATGTGCTTAAATAATGAGATATAGTATTTGTATGTGTGTTGCTATATTAGCAGTGTATTGTGTTATGAGTTAGTCGGGGTGAGTCGGGATATAAGCTAAACGCTTATGGATACGTGTAGGGTATCTTATCCTAGTGCTATGTGTGAAGTGCAGGTGCAATTAATGAATCATGTATATATAGTATATTGTTATGTGATTATACATGTGTTGTGTGCATTGTGTCGTTGTCCTTGTGACACGGT
This sequence comes from Smallanthus sonchifolius, assembly GCA_023525975.1. Lineage (NCBI taxonomy): Eukaryota > Viridiplantae > Streptophyta > Magnoliopsida > Asterales > Asteraceae > Smallanthus > Smallanthus sonchifolius. The sequence goes on from CM042036.1 coordinate 16,643,354, forward strand.
GGGGATTGTGTTTGCATTGTTGTCATTATGACATGGCAAATGGGATTGTGGAAGACTAAGTCCTTCGGGAGGTCACCAAAGGTGACGATGTCTAACACGACAGTGATGAGCTCGGGGTGTGTCGAACGCCCTGACTGTTATATCAGTTGAGTGGTAAGAGCCTTGGTCAAGGCTGAGTAAGTTGATGTTTAGGGATTGGTTGTGTTAACCAAGTGTCAAGTTAATACATTTACTTGAGTAGGAGTTATTAGTGTAGTAAGTTCGACCTATGTCGAGGAGACTGCGGGATTATTACTATTATGGGATGAGTCAAGGGTAATGAGTTATTATGGGATACCGGGTGATAATAGGGGTTATCTAATGGTTAATGAATTATGGATATACTTTATTAGGACCATGGGTCCTGAGTGAGGTTTAAATAACTGTTGGGACGAGGTGGCTTTTAATTAAACTAAACTATTAGAACTCACTCAGCGTAGCTGACTTTGTGTTAATGATAGATTGTTTTGCAGGTAAGCGTTGCGTTGACGTATCTTGGCTTGGGAGCGTTGTTACTCGGATTGGTGTGAAAGCATTCATGAGGTAACTTAATGACATTAAATAGCCATTAATGTTTTTAGAAAGACTTCCGCTGTAGTTTAATATATCTAAAATGAGTATTTTCAAGGGAATAACCCGTTATGAGAACCAACTGTAGGGTGCCTGGTTTGGGGCCTTACATTGAATAGTTATCATTCTATAGTAGTACCTCCAACAGAAAGTTCCTAGGAAAGAGTTGGCCGAATCAGAACCCCGTCTTTCCTAGCCAGAACTTTAATGTTTACGAGATAACTACATACTGGTTTGAAATTTATTCCATTTGCATACTTAACCAAGTTTAGGGTGTGTTTGGAAAGTATATGGGCTAAAGCGGAAATATGAGTTTAGTAAAGATAGAAATTGAATATTAAATAATTTAATTTGAAAATAAGGGGTTTTAGTAAAAACATGATTTTTGAAATTGAAAGGAACAAGAAAGATTAAACCAAGCTTTTAAATAAAAGTTTTGAACAAGTTTAATTAAAATAGGGCTTTTGATCTTAGATAGGTCTATGATTATAAAATAAACATGTTAGAGATCATAAATCTAGCTAGTTATGAGGGATTTTTGAAATGAAAAGTATGAACAAGCAAGAACATAAGAAAAACTTACTTAAAATGGAAAGATTTAAGCTAGAATCTTCCAAAAGATGAGAAGAACGACCTTTAGTAGCTAGAGAACCCTAGATGATCGTTGAGGTGCAGATAATACATGAGAATAAGGGCTCTATTTATAGGGTAGGATCATGGGCTTATTCATGAAATTTAATTTGTTGTAAGGACTAGATTGCAAAAAATGAATAATAGTTTTTAATTTCATAACATATACTAACTTAAGTTCTCGTAAATTTTATGTTTATGACTCCATTTCATCATAAATGTAATTATATATTTATTTGTTTTATTTATCTTTAGTAATTTAAAACACTAGTAATGTTAACTAACAATGTTATATTTTCATAATAAATTGTTTAAATGGTTTAATTATCATGTGTATATATATATAGTTACATATATATTTATAAGTAGACACATAAAGGATATCAACTCATAATCAAAGCTTGTAAGTTTAGATTTGGTTATTATACCAAGGTATATATATTTATTTCATAACAATCATATAAGTATGTATGCACACTCATGAATTATAATGAATAAATAGGATACTTTCATAATGCGAATCATAAAATAATGAAATTACAATTTGCCGGAATAGTTAAAATAAAGGTCGCAATTTCCTGGGGATTACAGTCTCCCCTACTTTAGAAAATTTCGTCCTGAAATTGATTAAGAAGAGGGTTCAAGAAAGAGAGATGTGTGTTTGGATTCTTAACTAGTTTTTCTTATCGGTTTGAGGAGCATAGTTGATGACAAGATTCAGGTCAGGTCATCGCGTCAGGTATGGGTGGTGATAGTGAATTTTGTTTGAGTGAAAAATAAGGAGAAGATTTCTCTAGAATGATTTTGGACTCAAATGATGGGATGCATCACTTGTAATGAGGATGATGGGAATTTTAAGATCTAAACTTGTCTAGAATTGGGTCCATGTTGGACCGTTATCAAAGGGATGTCGGTCCGACATCGGTCTATGTATGCGTCATCCCTACACGCCTCAATCTGATTGGACCGCACATGTTTTTGGTGCATGTCGGACCGATATGTGGACCATGTCGGTTCGACATCTAGACTCACGTCCCATCATTAGGGCTGAGTCATTGGACTCGTGTCATTACCACAAATTACGGCTGAGAGGAGGTTGTCGGACCGTTATGAACTGATGTCGGTCCGATAATTGACTCAACGTTCGATTGCGGACCGTTATGAAAATGGATATCGGTCCGATGTCTGACCATGTTTCGTTTCGGACCGATGTGAAAAGAGATATCGGTCCGATATCTAGTTTGATTCTACTTTGGTCCGACATCTGAGCTTTAGTTTGCTTCGGACCGATATGAAAGGGAATGTCGGTCCGATATCTGTCTATTTCTAAACTTACCACTTTTAACCTTAGACTTCGGTACTTTAGATACACAAGTCCTTATAGGTTCTAACCTTAGCATTTCTTGGATATTTTTGTGGCAAGTGTTACATATGGTCCCCATATGGCTTGCTAAAGAGATTGAACGCACAAAACCTTTCACGTGGGGCTGGTTCTTTATTTTGTAATTGTTTTGACTAAAATACCCCTCAAGTGGGGAAGATTTAATGGAAAATTTTAACAACGTTATTAGGTGTATTCAAATGACAATTTTTATGAAACCTTTGGATTCAAATGACAAGATTTAAACCTTTAGATTCAAATAACAATTTTTACCAAACCACAGGGATGAAAAAAGCACTTAACTCTAAATAAAACCCTTTTCTCTAGTCCAAATTTGCAGATGATTCTCAAAGCGACTAAACCGATCGGATTGAGAACCAACTACGTAAATGATCCAGTTGAGTATTCTTTAACCACTTTTATTTTAACCGTCCAATTATAAGTCAGGTCGATTAAACCGATGAACCGGGCCGATAGTGAAATTGGATCTTCAAAGAAGATTTACTTTTTATATTTTTTCTTTCAAAATCTTATTTAATGATCCCCTTATTACTTTATACTTTATATTTTATTTATTTCGTTTATTTTCAGACCTCATATTTTATTAATATTACAAAATTATCTTAATGCAAAACACGGTTTTATTATGTGTCTTTTATAATCATTTAGCTAATTATTAAATTGATCAATTGATTTATTTATTATTAGCCCATGGTTAGTAATTACTTGATGGGTCATTAATGGGTTTCCCCTTAGGTATACATATATATAGAGAGATAATTAGAGCGAATTGACTAATCATTAATCAATTACTATCACCACTAAAAAATCTTCCTTCTCTCTCTGCCATAACCGTGAGTTCTAACGAACTCACCTAAACCATCCTAACCGTACACCCTAAACGGGAACACGGTCTTCCTATGGATCATGAAGTCTTCCCTCTCATCGGTTAGCTTATCAGGTATGATTATATTATTGTTTTCCATTATCATGTTTCAAGAATTAATCAACATGTGGTATCAGAGCATATGTTGAATAATCAGTTGCTGCCTCTTTCCCTAAACTGGAATTAAAGTCAGAGAACAAAAAGTTTTGTTAAAACCGTTTTTTTTCGGATCTGAACTTAGAAAAACGTTTCAATATTACAAATTTTTGATCTCATAAATTTTGAGATCCATTAAGTTTTCGAAATCTGTTAATAAAATAATATTTCAAGATTTCGATTCCAGGCTTAAATCTGATAATAATGAAGAACTGTTTTATCTAATGTTCATAAAACTATTCTTCGTGTTCATCATAAATTTCGACGAAATCCTCTTATTTGGGACATATTAAGATTTTGATTCTGTTTCCTAAAATTGTGTAAATCTATCTCCAAGTTTTCGCCTTAAAATATTAACTTTTTATTATTTTAAATTTTGCGAACTGATAAAACTTGGATATACTAAACACCAAAAAGAATTTTGAAATCAGAATGTAATCAAAATTCCTTAATTTTCGCACATGCCTTATCAGGTTTTAAGTTCACCAGTTATAGTTCACGGGAACTCATTTTTCTCAGGAAACTCAATTTTTCTCGTGAACCTAATTTTACCCGGGAACTTAGTATTTTCGCGTGAAGCTTACTTTTACTGTGAACCTAACTATTTCCCGAGAACTAAACTTTTCCCGAGAACAAATTTAGAGCCGTGAACCTTACTTTTCCCGTGAACCTAGCCTTATATGTGCCTAAAATTTTTAAATGTTTTACAAAAACCTTAAAACTTACTTGAATAACACCTAAAAGTTTTACTTCTGCCCAAAGATGATGTAATGCATGTGTAAATTTATTCAAGTCTAACTAAGCATTCTCACTTAGTGCATATCCTAATATTAACTAATTGTTTTGTTAAGACCTTAAATCCTTATGCTTTACGAAACCTTATATTAGAAAAATGATTAACTTAAGTAACAGCTAAAGTTTCATTTCTGCCTAAAGGTGATGTGTCACGCTCGTAAAGTTATTAAAGTCTAATTAAGCACTATTTCGCCTAAAATACATAAATGTTTCTACTTCTGCCCAAAGGTGATGTGTTACGTTTGGTTTCCGTGAACCTAATTATGTGCATTCTAAACAAATGTCTCACTTCTGTCCAAATGTGACGTGTTACATTCTTATTGCACATACTTACTATTTAAACTTAAATTGTTCCTAATGCTTAAACAATTGGTCATTAACCAAAGTGAACGCCCGTTGTTTAAGTAGAACCTAATTAATCTATTAGTTTGGTGTTATAATAGATTTTATCACATCTTCATAAAATAATTGTTCTTAAGTAGAACCTTATTTAATTTATTAGTTCTGTCTGCCTTAGATTATTACCCCATATATCACTCTAAGTTCTTCTTTAGCTATTTGTACCTTATTTTCACCTTAGCTTCTAAGATGAGTTTTGCTTAATTAAGGGTTTCCATAAATATTTGCTCTTATTGAGTCTTGATTATCCCTTAAGACATGACACTCCTACTGCTCTTTCTAATAAAAGTATTACAGAAGAAAACTAGAGCATAAGAAATATGAAACACCCTACTTATTCCTTATTTTATCAGAGTATTATATTGCGGAAAACGGTCTCGGTTTAGCAAAACCTTGTCATTAAATGACTAAGGTATTATTTTCATTTATAAATATTTTTTTACATGTACAATATTCTATTACAAAAGTCTAGGGATTCTTCATTCCGTCTGGCCTCATCAACAGGAAGCTCTATTCCATATGCTTCTTTCCTGCGGTGTTTGAAAAACGTTTTTAAATTAGCTTTCGCTAAGTAAGTACACTGCATCTTTTCATTTTATTATAAAACCCTTCAGGTTCTTATTATTGTTCAAGTTTCTCAGACTCTCGGTGCCCCCGTGACCATCTCCGGACGTTCCTCCGGTCATGTCATTCGTATATTTTATGGGTGTGCTAACCCGTTCGCGACCATCTTTGGACGTACCTCCGGTCCGAGTTTTTATCAAGGTTCTTATACTCGTCAGTATAGACCCCTTGCGTTTGTCACGAAGACTCATTCATTTCCTCAGCCCCATAGACTTGGAATCTTTTCCTAAGCCCTGTAGGCTTAGAATTTTTTCCTCAGCCCCATAGACTTGGAATCTTTTTAGTTTTCTTCTTTATTATTGAAATCCACCTTATAGGTCGGGTATCTCATTTAATTTGGGACCTTGAGTATCTTAGACTCATAGCCTCCCAAATGTATCAAGCATTTGTTCCCATTTCATGTATATGCTTCAATTATTTCCAACCAGTCCTTACCTTAAAACTTTGTAACGGTTTCTCCACGATGCATTAAAAGGGTTTATATATAGAAAGTACCAGCGACGTATCCACCACCCCTTTAACACTTCGTGAGTACTCCGTTATTTCATTTTAGGGTTTAGACTCGTTTCATCATACTCATTCATATTTGCACGTATTATTATGCATTCATGTATTCATATTCATCACGTATTCATGTGTTCAATTTTATCACATATCCATACTCGTCATATATTGTAAATTGTGGTGATTATCCTTCCAGATTAGTACCTCCAGCAGAGATGTTCCTAGGAAAGAGTGACGGGTCTAGGAGAGATATATACACCACCCTTTCTTTAGACAGAACATTACGTTTATCAGATAACTACATACCGGTTGGAAGATATCCCGTTCGTTTACTATATTTTCGTTACTGTCGCTTAGTCTATACCTCTAAACATTCATAATGGTTTCACCACGAAGCAACAAAGAGATTTATATGTAGGAAGTATCAGCGGCGTATCCACCACCCCTTGGACACGTCGTGACTACTCCATTATTCCCGTTTAATGTTTAGACTAACCCTTCATTATCCCGTACCCTCGTCATATACATATCACATAACACATATCATTTAAGCACGTAATTCACATAATCGTGTCTAGGGTAAGAGTCTAGTGTACTTACATTATCCTCGGATAGTTCCCTAAGTTTGTTCCATGCTAAAATGTTTCTCCGTTCCTTGCTTGAAACTTTAACTCTCCACACTCGTAACCGCCATGCCCGTAACCGTCGTGCTTGCCTCGCCTCTATATGTGTGCAAGTGTGGGAGTGGTGGTTGTGTTTGTGTTGTGTTTCTCAAATCAACAGAAAAGTTCAACTACTTATATGGTTGAATGTGCACCGGTGGCGGACCGCTAAGCAAAGGGGTAGCGGTCCGCTACCGCCCCTTGCCAGGTGTCTGGCGTACTCCGCACGTGGCGGACCGTCATGTCCTGGGTAGCGGTCCGCTACCCAATTCCTTCACGCGAGTCAGCTTACACGTGTCACTCTCTCCTTGTCCGGATACTTTTGCGACTGGCGGACCGTTACCTGCGTGGTGGTGGTCCGCCATAGGGCTGGGTCATCAGACATGCCACCCGCCACGTGTCATTCCCTCATCATTACTTCACCCGCACGTGGCGGACCGTTAAGAAGCGGGTAGCGGTCCGCTACCAGTCTGATTTTGAAATTTTCTTTATTTTCAGTCCTTTAACTTTGGGACTTTCACACCTTTAGTCCCTGGACTTTTATTCTCTTAAAATTATAAAATAGGATAAGTCAAACAAAATGTATCTTATGGTAATCAAGAACTCCTTTCATGATTGCTATCAGGGGAGATATTACAGATTCTGAAATTCCTAAGACTAATCTATTCTCTATGGAAATGAAAGAATCAAAATAATTCCTAAGACGCATGCAAACATTCTAATTCTAAATAAAAGGTTAAGTGGCATCCGTGAACACATCATAATATACACTGACATAACCCATAAACTAAGGGCTTATACATGGAAATTAGTGAAGGTTTTCAGTGCGTACATAATAATTTTCACACTAGTACGATTAGTTGCCTTAAAAAGATCAACTATAACACTCAGAAGTACCAAAGGAAAATGAGTGTATTGATAGCAACATACGTACAGAAAAGGGAACGCCTAAAATTGGAAAACCAGATGTTATTCAGCTCACTACCACTAAACTTAAAAGAGGAAGAAAGTTACTATAGAGAGGATAGTTCTAAGGTCTAGAAACAAAGTACAAGTACTGCTTCCAACTCTAGGTTATCCAAGGATAAGTCTCACTGCAAAACTATGCCATTGTACTAGGCATAAGCAATGAGACCATCCATAAGCCAAGGGACTAGCTAGCTAAGATAAAGTAGTCACAAATTAATGATTTTTTGAGTCTAGTTCTATACGTTTCCTTACCAGAATTCAAAAAAAAAATTAAGATGAGAAGTTAGTGGTGGATTTAAATGTTAAGGCTACATAGAACCATGAAATAATTGATCTTTGTATTAGGCTTTATGATACCTTACATATTCTGGAGAATACTCGGAATTTAGTATCAATAATAAAGCTACACTTTGACAGTTATAAGGTTTGCATGGCCAAAACAAAGTCATCATTAACTTAAACTCTCATATTATTGGTTATCAATATCTCGATAGAAACCTTTATGACATAGAACTAGCTGATACAACAAACTTTCACAACTTTTGTTATTATGAAAATGGAAATTTAACAAAAGATAAATGAGACCTATACACTTTATCCATTAAGACCAAATTTTATGAGAAATCATGACCAGATCGATGCAGGATGAACTGTTACCAAATCTCATTCTTAGTGACTTTAAATCATGTATTAAACGTCCTAAATATCAAATGGTTAAGGGAATAAATTAGGGTCCATCAGAAGTTATCCCAAATGGAATATTCGAACATAATTCATTCATCATTTAGAAGAATATTTACTTGTATCTAATATGTTTCCTACGGCCCAAAACTTTAAAGATATCAATTCATAAATACTTAATATAATTCCTTCTAAATTTGTCTATAAAATTTCTTATGAAATTTTGGACGATAAGGAAATCAAGTGTAAAATATATGAAAGGTTCCCATGTCACGCGCATCATTGAAACTTTTCATGTGTAGTTCCTAGAGACCTCAAAAATCAGTGGGAGCACCGAGTGTTCTAATTTTAGCTTGCGAAATTTGCAAGAGAAGGGGGAGTGACAAATTGATCTTACCTCAAATTACACCTCTTGTATACGACACTGCTCCATCATAACTTGTCTCCTTAGAATCTAATGCTACTCCTAACAAAGTCTCATAGATGCTAATATGTGGGTAAACTTAGATTCCTCGCCAAAAGTAAAGTAATCCTCAACAAGAGAAACTAACATAAGCATCATTAAGTTGTTTCTTTATTAGAATCTTTTGGTCTTCAAATGTTATATACAATGTTGACCCTAAGCATGTTGAATTACTTAAAATTTCTAAGGTCAGTGGGAGTAGTAAAAGTCCTTATCATGACTTGCTAGGAGTACAAGAGGCGGGGGGAGAAACTCATTAAATTTAACTCTGAGTTTAACTCCGTTTACACCTCTTATACACCATACTGCATCAACTCCTACACACTTAGAAACTAATGTTGCTCCTAATATACTTGAAAATGAAAGCACCTAACCAAGAGCTAATCTATAAACTTGAAACTCCTAATAAACCCAATAATCAACTCAGGAGGTCATCTAGGTCTAAAAGGCCTACTAACTTTGATGATTTTGTATCCTACCTGACTGAATTTTAAATGGATGCTGGAAAGTTTACCGATCCTATTTCTAAAGCCATTAGCATTAATCAATCTTCTAAATGGAAAAAAGCTATTATTAGCAAGCCTGACTCCATGAATTAGAATAACATTTGGGATTTGGTTGAATTACTTAAAGGGTGTTCATAACTAAACTAAATCCGAATGGAAACGCACGATTGAATGCTAAAGGTTATACTCAAGAAGGAATAAATTATCAAAGAACCTTCTTACTTGTTTTACAAAAGTTTTCTTTGATAATCATAACTGTTCTAGTAGCTTACAATAACTTAAAGCTACATTAGATAGACATTAAAACAACTTTTCCTAACATTGACCTACATGTTCATAAAATAACCTGAAAGTTCTAAATTGAAGGTTAAGAACAATTATTCTGTAAGTCAAAGAAATCCATGTATGGGTTGAATGAAATCATAATACAACTCTCTTCAGCAAGAACTAAGTGAATTTATACACCTACCTCAAAGATGAGTGGGAGCAACTAATGCAAACTTGTCCTTATATAGATTACATTCTTTTGACAAGTATATGTTACATGAGTCAAAGCATTGATTACTCATACTTTGACATGATGGATCTCAGAGATACCTCTTATGTGATATGTATCAAAATACACCGAGATAGACCCAATGGGACATTAGTTTCGTCCCATAAGCTTTACACTAAGCGGATCCTTACACGTGTAACATTTAAGTTGTTCTCCTTTAAAGGCTAATAGGATAAATGAAAATTATTTCCTTATACTTCATTAATTAGAAGCCTTATGAAGGTTAAAGTCTATACTTGTTTAGATATTGATGACATTGCTAAACACTAGACTAGTCTAGATTATTGTAAAGCATTTAATAGAATGTTGCAATATCTTTAACAAACGAGAGACTATAATTTAAAGAAGAAGTGAAAACGGTTGACCACTCTTATTCTGATTTTGTTGTATTCAAAGAACACAAAATGTCAACTTCGGGGTATATCCTTATGTCAGCAGACAGATCTATCTCATGGAGGAGTCATAAGAAACTGTTAACAACAACCTAAGTTTCAATGACATAATATGTTGTTAATCACAACATAATTGTCACTAATGTTGTTGGAAAATTTATCAATAGACTCATAATTTAGTAACTCCATATAAATATCATATCGAAGACTTATTGTGATAAGTCAGCTACCCTTACTTCTCGAATAGTAACAGTTCGAGCAGAGCTGCATTAAAATTCGATACGAAATTATTGTTCGCTTGTGAATAAGTAGAGGAAACTAAATCTTTGTATCGAATACATTCATGTAGGGCCGGTCCTGAGGATTTAAGTTCCTCTGTCGAAGCCGGCAAAAAAAGGCCCATACGAATAAAATATATAAACTAACAACTTTTTAAACGACGATTAACGTTATAACAATAAACATAGAAAAAATCAAATCAAAATTCAACAATTTACAATTCTAACTTTCTAAGTCAACAAATTTAACTAATAATAAAAATTATAAGTCAATCAATTAACAATTATAGGTCAATGAGTCATGGAATAAACAAAAACATTAAAAGTCTATTATATATTTATATCAATTATCATCCACTGACATGTGAAAACAATAAAACTTAAACCCAAATACCCAATGACTCATGGCATAACTCATAAGGAAGGTAATAACTTATTTTAGGCTTTTAGCCACTGACAATGAATGGATGATTTAACGCCTGAAGCCCTGAAGTTCTGAAGCAATTCATCATGGATGGTTTATTGGTTTGCGACTCACTAACTCAGTAAGACAGCAAATTCCGTGGAGACGTGGAGGGAGGCAAACAGGCAAGCAGCGTGAGCGATCCTATTCAGAGTTGCATGCTGCAGCAATTCATCCTTTTTAAAAGGGTTATTGGGTTTTAACTTTTAAGTTTAAATAGGCTCAACCATTATAAAGATTAAAAGGGCCTAAACATTATAAAAAGGGCTCAATATATTTTAAGTTTTCATAAAAAGGACCCAATATATAAAACCGGTATTTAAAATTTTATAAAAAAACACATATATTGTGACAACTGCAGTTTTTCAGGTCCTTACCGTTTCCCGACTTTTATACATTATATATTTTTTTATATTATAATTTTATATATTTTTAGTGTTTCTAGGAATTCTAGGAATACAACCTTAGACAAACACTAAGATCCGAACTAGAAAACCCGGTTAAGTGTATACACTGCGTATACTGCGAACGCGTTAAATAATCGGTAAAAATTAAATTCTTGAAAATAATTTTTATATTTATATTTTAGTTAAGAATGATATTTTATAACATTATATGTGCTAACTTTTGTGATTCTTGATTAAACTAACGATCACAGGTGGTTCTTCCGTTAAAAAACCCGGTGTTCACCCGGTATAACTTTTTGAAAATTTTTGAGTTTTTATGTTTTAAAAAATTTCAAAATTCATCATTTTAGATACTTAATTTTATATTTGGATAAAAAATATTTATTAGAGTATTTAAGGGTGTAATTTTTATAAAAAGTGGGTAATTTTTATAAACTTTTCTTTTAAAAATCAAGAGATTTCACTCTCCCCTATAAATACCCTACCCCCACCCCCATTTTTTCTCTTCCTCCCTCTCCTTCTTGTAGCCGTAACACCCCCCCTGCAACCAAACACCCAAACACCCCCAAATCTCATCCAAGCTCAAGAATAATCCAATTCCAAGCTTTGATTCTTGTTTTCAATGGACTGATGAGCTTTGTTTTAGTGTTTTAAAGGTATTTTAACATGATTTCATCTTTAAAATTTCTGTTTTGATTCTTGCATGCGTTCTCAAGAACACCAAGAACACACACACTACACACACTCACTTGAATTTTCAAGTTTTGTTGTTTTTAAGAGTTTTTAGCTTGAATCTTGTGATTTTAACAAGGATTTGTGGATAAAAACTAGTTGTAATCATCCACAATGAGTTATCTAGTGAAAAACTTGTAAGATTTGATGATCAAAGTGTATGAACACTTGGGTGTTCATACTTGCATTTTCTTGAATAAAAAGAGCATTTTATTAAATTTTGAGTTTTTGATCTTGGAATTGAACCACATTGTGATTGTAGGTTATAAATCAAGGAAAACTCAGTAGCTTAGCATCAAATTTCATCTTCATTTATTGATTTTGGAAGGTATAATCCTTGATTAAACTTGTTAATTGTTGAATGTTCAAGAACAAGCATGTTCTTGATGAATTTTTAAAAATTATTGATCTACCACCCAAAAGTGGTTTTAATCAGTAGAATATGTTTTAAAATAAATATCTGGAAAATTTGGTTATCTAATTCTTTATAGATTATTTATTAAAATTCACACAATTCTAATACATGGAAATTTGGGAAAAATAGTTATGAATATTGAAAAATTCTAAACATTTGACATTGATTATTATAAGATGAAAGAAGACTCCTGTACAAATGTTATAAAAATTGGAGTTTTTTAAGTATACGTTAAGTATTTATAAAGTTTAAACGGATGATTTAGGGTTTGTATACTTCTGGATAAAATCAGGACTTGGAACTTGATATGGGATCTTACATTGACTTAAAACTAGTATTGTAAAAATTTGGTAAAGTTTGGATGTGTTTAACTATTTTTCCCGAATTTGTATATTTTTAATAATATTAAATTCATATTAAATAAAATGGATATTGGAAAAATATAAAAATTGGTCAGAAATTTTTATTTACATATATTATCAATTGGTACAAATTTGAAGCAGTAAATTTATGTCTAAGTATGTTTTTGGAATTATGGTCCATTTAAATTTTATAAAAAGTTAATAATTTTGGAAGATTTTTATATAAAATTGATTTTATAAAAATTCTAAGGGATTTTGGACATAAGTATAAACCCATTTAAAACATAAAATTTTATTTTTAAATTGGGTTCTAATATCATACTAAAACCCTAATTTTGGACGAATCGTATTTAAACCGTAGACCGGACGTTACGTGCGTAATCGCGTTTTCGATCATACGAAACCGTGACATGAGATTTTATCAAATGTGATTTTTTTTACTACTGATGTTATTTATTAAAAATCTAAAACTTAAAGTTTTAAGATTATTAATTCATATAAAAGCCGGTTTTACAATTCTTAACGGTTCGTACGCACGTGCACGGGTTTTGGCTATACAATTGACTGCATAGCCACTTTTGACTTTTGTTGACTTAGCCACACATATTAGGTTTCCTAAATACATTTTGTGTCTACTTATTAGTAGGACTCGGTTAGGATACCATCGTTGGCTGTTTCACTGTTTTACCGCACTTTTTCGCGTTTCACTCTCAGGTGAGTTTTCGCGGCCCCTTTTTTCTTACTGTTTTACCATTTTTGGGGAAAAGCTGTTTCGTTTTTATTTATTTAGTCACATGTTACATGATACAATGATTACATGAGTTATTTTTATATTTATGCATTAAAGTCCCCAATTTTTTTTGTTGTAATCAATTAGCTGAGCGTAGCCGTTGGGAATTTTGAGTAGTACTACTTGGGTTGACACCCTCGCTCATGGTTTGGTCGTGCCAACCAGACTTGTAGGGTCACGTGGGCGCAAAGTTAGCCAATTATTTTTTTAGACGGTTGTTGGCATAAGACTTCCGTATGGGGTACTTTATTTTTATTTTGTCTAGGCTTTGATTACGGCTCATGGTAATATGTTATCTAATACATGTGTACTGGCTTTGGATTTATAAACTTTTATAGAGTCGTAAAACCTGCGATACTCACCAACTATTTATATAGTTGACCCGTTTTTGAAACATGCTTTCAGGTAAACAGAAATGAAGATAAAGTTCATGGGGGCACGCTTTTGTTTAGATTTTGTGGTTTCACTTTGGAACAAACATAGTACCTATGACTTTGGTTGTTTATAAGACGTTCCTTTTATTGTTTGAATTCTGGATATTGTATGACTTCTTTTAATTTTGGGTTTAGTAATGGTTCTTTTGTAAATTGCGATGTACCCATTAGCATTCTCTTGCGCCTAAGTGTTCGATGCACCGCTCTCGTCTCACCTCCGTGTTTCCGCCTTCGGCGGGGTGTGACAGACTTGGTATCAGAGCACTGGTTATAGAGAATTAGGTTTACCCCAGACTCGAACCTAGACTATGACCTTAAGAAACATTGCAAAGAACCTTAGGAACTATGTGTGCATTGCATATCATTTCGCATTTCTTACTCTTACCAGCTTTACGTTCTCCGTCACAGCATGTCTACGTCTTCAGCATCTTCATTTCAGCAGTACTTCTCAGACGATGAGGCTGATAGCTTCAACAGTTTCCCTCTTGTACCTGTCCCTACAACATCAGGTGATTGGAGTGCGCCCGAGCCAAGTCATACGTTAGAGGAGGATCCGTCGGAGCACTATGTGCCCGGTGAGTCTAGCTACGCGATCAGCTCAGAGGATTTAGGGAGCCGTCTACCCTCACCTACTTCAGTCCTACCCCCTTCCAGGGTAGCACTAGTGACTGTTGTTCTACACCCTGCTACTCCCGCTGTTGGACGGTCACTGTTTCCTGGATCGACCTTCGAAGTCGGAGGATCATCTTCTAGGACTGCACCTATTATTATAGAGTTATCATCAGATGAAGAGGAGGAGCCAGAGGACACCAGGACTAATAGGGAGGTACAGATGGATGAGTTAGTGGAGTATTATGCTGTACACGAGACGATACTGAATCATCATCATACTATGTTGGAGGATGTTCTAGAGAGGATACCGGAGCTATATCAGTATGTTACTACTCTTCAGGCGTCAGAGCTAAACAGGAACCAGCGCATGGATCGATTTGAGAAAAGGATCTACTCCAGAATGGCTATTTTTGTGGCTTTCCTTGTTTTACTGGTTGCTGTTGTGTTAGGTTTCTATTTCAGACACTGAGCGACATGTGCTCAGGTCCTTTTGATGGGTTACAAAAACTTAATTTTTGGGGTATTGTCTTAGTTCTAACTAATGCCTAATTTTGTAAAATTATTACTAGCAATTGTAAACCCTAGCTACTATCTATGCTTTATGAAGCATTTTTATAAATCTTTTGATGATGGAATAAAACAATATTTTGGATGATTATTTGTATGTTATAAACTTCATTTGGTTATTGTTTGTGTATTGTTATCATCCTTATTTGTTACCTTGTGTACATGATTCGGTTAAAAATTTTATTGTCATTCTCAAAAACATATCTTTTATATATGGTTTGTTTACTATGTTTTGAGTGATTTTTAATCAAGTATTCTCATTTACTCAAACTCTCATCAAATTCCTGTCCGTTTCCGTTTTTAGAAAATGCCACCGAGGAGGAATCCTCAGCATAATGAGATAGAGAATACTCAGCTAGATTTGGAACAGCTGATAAATCAAGGGATAGATGCAGCTATACCAAGAATAGTGGCACAAATCACCGCAGGGTTAATCAGGAGTGCTGGCGGCACTAGTGGTGGTACTTCTGGCAGTGGTGGAGCTGGTGGTGGAACCGGTGGTGGTGCTGGTGGTGGCACAAATACTGGTAACACCAACCGCGGATGCACTTTTAAAGACTTCTCTGCAGGAAAACCTTTGGATTTTTATGGTAGTGAGGGAGCAGTTGGGATTGTTCGTTGGATAGAAAAGATGGAGTCTATCATAAAAATCAACAACTGCTTGAATAATCAGAAGGTTAAGTATGCTGCTTGCTCTCAGCAGGGCGAAGCCATAACATGGTGGAATTCTCAAGTTGATGCGTTAGGAGAACAGGTTACTGATAACCTGACTTGGGACGAATTTAAGAAAATGTTGATTGAGGAATACTGTCCTCGAAATGAAATAAAGAAGATTGAAGTTGAGTTTTGGAACCTAGAAATGGAAGGAGCTGAAATCTTGGTTTACACAACTCGATTCCAAGAGTTGTCCCGTTTGGTGCCACATCTGATGACACCCGAATCTAAAAGGATTGAAAGGTATATATGGGGATTGGTGCCCCAGATTCGGGGAATGGTTACTTCAGCCAAAACTTCTACTATGCAAAGTGCGATCCAATTGGCAAGTGAATTAACTGATGAGATGGTGAGAAATGGAATTTTGGTTAAGAAAGGAACAATTAGAAAGAAACCAGAGGAGAAGGCTATGAAGAAATCTACTGGTGGAAAGAAACCGCAGAAAAGGGCAAACACTGGAAATCCACCTCTTTGTGCCAAGTGCAATTCTCAACATTTTGGGGCTTGTGAGCAGTTCGTGTGTGCAATATGTAAACGAGTGGGGCATACAGCGAACTACTGCAGATTCGACCCTAATGCACCAAGGGGTTGTTTTGAATGTGGGGCAACTGATCACTTCAGGAACAAATGCCTCAAATTAGGCAGAATTGGTGGGAACGGAGCAAATCAAGCTAAAGGTAGAGCTTTTGTGATTGGGGCTGCAGATGCACGTCAGGACCCGAATGTGAGGACGGGTACGTTTCTTGTCAACGATCTTTATGCATCTATACTTTTTGATACAGGGGCTGATAGAAGCTTTATATTTTCTGAATTTAGATCATTGATTAAGTTAAAATCACAGAAATTGAAAGAGGCCTATACTATAGAACTAGCTAATGGTAAATTGATTAAAGCTAATGACATTATCCGAGGTTGTTCTATGAACCTAAATAATCACCAATTTAATGTAGACCTTATCCCAATAGAGCTCGGTAGTTTTGACGTTGTTATTGGCAGAAAACCGAGCCGAAATTGTTTGCTCAGAAAAGATGGTTTGAATTCCGCTTTCAAACGGTGAAGTTTTGAATGTCCAAGGCGATAAGCCCGGGAGGAGTTTGAACATTGTGTCTTGCATGAAGGCATGGAAATACCTTAAAAAAGGAAGCTACGCGTTTCTTGCTAATGTCATTGAGAAGAAATCAAAGGAGATTAAGATTCAGGATATTCCAGTTGTACGCGAGTACCTAGAAGTTTTTCCCGAGGATTTGCCTGGATTACCCCCTCCACGACAAGTTGAGTTCCGGATTGACTTGATACCCGGTGCCGCACCTATTGCTAGATCCCCATACCGTCTGGCACCGTCTGAATTACAAGAATTGTCGAATCAGTTACAGGAACTTTTAGAGAAGGGATTTATTAGACCGAGTTTCTCACCTTGGGGAGCTCCGGTCTTGTTCGAGAAAAAGAAGGATGGATCATTTCGAATGTGTATTGACTACCGGGAGTTGAATAAATTGACGATTAAGAACCGATATCCACTCCCGAGGATCGATGATTTGTTTGACCAGTTACAAGGATCGACTCATTTTTCTAAGATCGACCTCAGATCCGGTTATCATCAATTAAGGGTCGAGGAGGATGACATACCAAAGACAGCGTTCAGAACTAGGTACGGTCATTATGAATTTTTGGTTATGCCCTTCGGGCTAACCAATGCCCCGACAGTATTTATGGATCTGATGAATAGGGTGTGTAAACCTTATTTAGACAAATTCGTGATAGTCTTTATCGACGATATTCTGATATATTCTCGAAGTAAGGAAGAGCACGAACATCATTTGCGGTTGATTTTGGAATTGCTTTGAAACGAGAAACTATTCCCCAAGTTTTCTAAGTGTGAGTTTTGGCTTAAAGAAGTTCACTTTCTAGGTCATGTGATTAATGAGAAAGGCATTCATGTGGATCCAGCCAAAATTGAGGCGATAAAGAAGTGGGAAACGCCTAAGACCCCAACTGAGATTCGTCAATTTCTTGGTTTGGCGGGTTACTATAGGCGATTTATAGAAAATTTCTCGAAGATAGCTCAGTCTTTAACCCTCTTGACTTAGAAAGATAGAAAATTTGAATGGGGTGACAAGCAGGAAGAGTCATTTCAGTTATTGAAGCATAAATTATGTAACGCTCTGATTCTCACTCTTCCTAAAGGTACGGATGGCTTTGTTGTATATTGTGATGCATCTCACCAGGGTCTTGGTTGTGTGCTGATGCAAAAGGATAAGGTTATTGCTTACGCATCCCGACAATTGAAAGTGCATGAAAAAAATTACACAACTCATGACCTGGAGTTGGGTGCTGTTGTCTTTGCACTCAAAATTTGGAGGCACTATCTTTATGGCACCAAATGCACTATTTTTACCGACCACAAAAGCCTTCAGCATATATTCGATCAAAAGATGTTAAATATGAGACAAAGACGATGGGTTGAGCTTCTGAATGACTATGACTGTGAGATCCGTTATCACCCTGAGAAAGCAAATGTAGTGGCAGATGCATTGAGTAGAAAAGAAAGAATAAAACCTTTTCGAGTTCGTGCTTTGGGGATGACAATCCAAACGAGTTTAAAAGCTCAAATTCTCGAGGCACAAAAGGAAACTCTACAGAGAAATAACTTGAAAAATGAACTTTTATGTGGTGCTGAGAGAAAATTTGAATAGAAAACTGATGAGTTGATTTATTATTTAGATCGAATGTGGATTCTGGATTCCCATAACTTGAGGGAACTGATTTTTAATAAAGCTCGTCGAGGTATTCTGTAAACCCTGGAGCCGACAAGATGTACAAATACTTGAAAGAATTTTATTGGTGGCCCGGAATGAAGAAAGATATTGCAAGTTATGTTGGGAGATGCTTGACATGTTCTAAGGTCAAGGCGGAATACCAGAAACCGTCGGGACTTTTGCAGTAACCCGACATCCCTCAGTGAAAATGGGAGCAGATTGCTATGGATTTCGTCATCAAATTACCCCGAACTTCCAGTGGTTATGATTCAATTTGGGTCATTGTTGACCGGTTGACAAAATCTGCTCACTTTATTCCCATCCGGGAGGATTATAAGATGGAAAAGTTAGCCCGTTTGCACATTGGTGAGATCGTTTCTAGGCATGGAGTGCCTGTATCCATCATTTCGGATAGGGATAGTCGTTTTACTTCCCGATTTTGGCAGACACTACAACGAGCTTTGGGAACGCGCTTGGATATGAGTACGGCTTATCATCCTCAAACTGACGGTCAAAGTGAACGGACGATTCAGACCATGGAGGATATATTAAGGGCATGTGTAATAGATTTTGGTGGTAATTGGAATACACATCTATCGTTAATCGAATTTTCTTATAATAATAGTTATCACGCTAGCCTCAGATGTGCACCGTTTGAAGCTTTGTATGGACGTAAGTGTTGATCACCACTTTGTTGGGCCGAAGTTGGTGACAATCGTTTAACTAGCCCTGAAATAATTCAGGAAACTACGGACAAGATTTTTAAGATTCGTGATAGACTAAGAGCCGCGCGGGACAGACAGAAAAACTATGCCGATAATCTAAGAAAGCCCTTGGAATTTCAAATTGGTGACAAAGTACTTTTAAAAGTTTCACCTTGGAAGGGCGTTATTCGGTTCGGAAAGAGGAGTAAACTCAATCCAAGGTATATTGGGCCATATGAAATTATTGATAGAATTGGCCCCGTGGCGTACAAATTGAAATTGCCTCAGGTACTCAGTGGTATACACGATACTTTTCATGTATCAAATCTCAAAAAGTGTTTAGCTGACACGTCCTTAATGATACCACCCGAGGAAGTCCGTATTGACAAGAAGCTTCAATTTATCGAGGAACCGGTTTAGATTTTGCATCGCGAGATCAAGACGCTTAAACGTAGCCGTATCCCTATCGTGAAGGTCCGATGGAACTCGAAGCGTAGACCCGAATTCACATGGGAACGCGAGGACCAAATGAAGCAAAAATATCCTCACCTCTTTGAGAAGGAAGCGGTTACTACTGTCACCAGTTGAAAAATTCCTTTCAACTGGGGGATAATGTGACAACTCCGGTTTTTAAGGTCCTTACCGTTTCCCGACTTTTATACGTTATAATTTTTTTATATTATAATTTCATATATTTTTAGTGTTTCTAGGAATTCTAGGAATACTACCTTAGACAAACACTAAGGTCCGAACTAGAAAACCCGGTTAAGTGCATACACTGCGTATACTGCGAACGCGTTAAATAATCGGTAAAAATTAAATTCTCGAAAATAATTTTTATATTTATATTTTAGTTAATAATGATATTTTATAACATTATATGTGCTAACTTTTGTGATTCTTGATTAAACTAACGATCACAAGTGGTTCTTCCGTTAAAAAACCCGGTGTTCACCCGATATAACTTTTTGAAAATTTTTGAGTTTTTATGTTTTAAAAATTTTCAAAATTCATCATTTTAGATACTTAATTTTATATTTGGATAAAAATATTTATTAGAGTGTTTAAGGGTGTAGTTTTTATAAAAAGTGTTTTTATAAACTTTTCTTTTAAAAATCAAGAGATTTCACTCTCCCCTATAAATACCCTACCCCCACCCCCATTTTTTCTCTTCCTCCCTCTCCTTCTTGCAGCCGTAACACCCCCCCTTGCAACCAAACACCCAAACACCCCCAAATCTCATCCAAGCACAAGAATAATCAAATTCCAAGCTTTGATTCTTGGTTCCAATGGATTGATGAGCTTTGTTTTAGTGTTTTAAAGGTATTTTAACATGATTTCATCTTTAAAATTTCTGTTTTGATTCTTGCATGTGTTCTCAAGAACACCAAGAACACACACACTACACACACTCACTTGGATTTTCAAGTTTTATTGTTTTTAAAAGTTTTTAGCTTGAATCTTGTGATTTTAACAAGGATTTGTGGATAAAAGCTAGTTGTAATCATCCACAATGAGTTATCTAGTGAAAAACTTGCAAGATTTGATGATCAAAGTGTATGAACACTTGGGTGTTCATACTTGCATTTTCTTAAATAAAAAGAGCATTTTATTAAATTTTGAGTTTTTGATCTTGGAATTGAACCACATTGAGATTGTAGGTTATAAATCAAGGAAAACTCAGTAGCTTAGCATCAAATTTCATCTTCATTTGTTGATTTTGGAAGGTATAATCCTTGATTAAACTGGTTAATTGTTGAATGTTCAAGAACAAGCATGTTCTTGATGAATTTTTAAAAATTATTGATCTACCACCCAAAAGTGGTTTTAATCAGTAGAATATATTTTAAAATAAATATCTGGAAACTTTGGTTATCTAATTCTTTATAGATTATTTATTAAAATTCACACAATTCTAATACATGGAAATTTGGGAAAAATACTTCTGAATATTGAAAAATTCTGAAAATTTGATAGTGATTATTATATGATGAAATAAGACTTCTGTCCAAATTTTATAAAAGTTGGAGTTGTTTAAGTATACGTTTAGTATTTATAAAGTTTAAACGGATGATTTAGGGTTTGTATACTTCTGGATAAAATCAGGATTTGGAACTTGATATGGGATCTTATATTGACTTAAAACTAATATGGTAAATAGTTGGTAAAGTTTGGATGTGTTTAACTATTTTTCCCGAATTTGTAAATTTTAATAATATTAAATTCATATTAAATAAACTGGATATTGGAAAAATATAAAAATTGGTCAGAAATTTTTATTTATATATATGATCAATTGGTACAAATTTGAAGCAGTAAATTTATGTCTAAGTATGCTTTTGGAATTATGGTCCATTTAAATTTTATAAAAAGTTAATAATTTTGAAAGATTTTTATATAAAATTGATTTTATAAAAATTCTAAGGGATTTTGGACAGAAGTATAAACCCATTTAAAACATAAAATTTGACTTTTAAATTGGGTGCTAATATCATACTTAAACCCTAATTTTGGACGAATCGTATTTAAACCGTAGACCGGACGTTACGCGCGTAATCGCGTTTTTGATCATACGAAACCGTGACATGAGATTTTATCAAATGTGATTTTTTTTAACTATTGATGTTATTTATTAAAAATCTAAAACTTAAAGTTTTAAGACTATTAATTCATATAAAAGCCGGTTTTACAATTCTTAACGGTTCGTACGCACGTGCACGGGTTTTGGCTATACAATTGACTGCATAGCCACTTTTGACTTTTGTTGACTTAGCCACACATATTAGGTTTCCTAAATACATTTTGTGTCTACTTATTAGTAGGACTCGGTTAGGATACCATCGTTGGCTGTTTCACTGTTTTACCGCACTTTTTCGCGTTTCACTCTGAGGTGAGTTTTCGCGGCCCCTTTTTACTTACTGTTTTACCGTTTTTGGGAAAAGCTGTTTCGTTTTTATTTATTTAGTCACATGATACAATGATTACATGAGTTATTTTTATATTTATGCATTAAAGTCCCCAATTTTTTTTGTTGTAATCAATTAGCTGAGCGTAGCCGTTGAGAATTTTGAGTAGTACTACTTGGGTTGACACCCCCGCTCATGGTTTGGTCGCGCCAACCAGACTTGTAGGGTCACGTGGGCGCAAAGTTAGCCAATTATTTTTTTAGACGGTTGTTGGCATAAGACTTCCGTATGGGATACTTTATTTTTATTTTGTCTAGGCTTTGATTACGGCTCATGGTAATATGTTATCTAATACATGTGTACTGGCTTTGGATTTTATAAACTTTTATAGAGTCGTAAAACCTGCGATACTCACCAACTATTTATATAGTTGACCCGTTTTTGAAACATGCTTTCAGGTAAACATAAATGAAGATAAAGTTCATGGGGGTACGCTTTTGTTTAGATTTTGTGGTTTCACTTTGGAACAAACTTAGTACCTATGACTTTGGTTGTTTATAAGACATTCCTTTTATTGTTTGAATTCCGGATATTGTATGACTTCTTTTAATTTTGGGTTTAGTAATGGTTCTTTTGTAAATTGCGATGTACCCATTAGCATTCTCTTGCGCCTAAGTGTTCGATGCACCGCTCTCGTCTCACCTCCGTGTTTCCGCCTTCGGCGGGGTGTGATATATATATAGGCCCGCCTTGGCCTACCCCAGGGCCGGCCCTGCATTCATGATATGCTAATGGATCCAAATAACTAAAGGTTTATTACTCATAAGTCTTATGTAAGCGCTTATAATTAAGACGGGTTTACTAATGACCATACATAATTGCATATCATACTATGAATGATTAATTATTAAAATTTCCTCACTTATTTGAATTTGCTTGTCTCTAAATATGTCTATGCATGCCTAATGACATATAGAAATGATTATACAAATCAACGTTAAAGGGCTTATTTGTCAATTTGATCTTAAGTTTACTTAAGTCTTAAATTGTGATTGTAGTATGAATAATGGGGTTCTTGAGTTGGATACTAATTCAATAACTGTATTTCTCTGCTACAGTTTTGGTTTAAAACTAAAATGAGTATTAAATCTACGTAGACTTCCTAATGCTCATAATAAATGATTACTCAGCCAAGTGGGAGAATGTAAGACATAATTTTATTATGTGGCTCTTATAATCATTTATCTAATTATTAAATTGATCAATTGATTTTTTTATTATTAACCTATGGTTAGTAATTGGTTGATGGGCCATTAATGGGTTTCCCCTTGGTGTACATATATATAGAGAGATAATAAGAGGAAATTAACTAATCATTAATCAATTCTATCACCACTAAAAAACCGTCCCTCTCTATCTCCAATAACCGTGAGTTCTCACAAACTCACTTAAAACATCCAAATTGTATACCCTAAATGGGAACCCGGTATTCCTATGGATCATGACGTCTTTCCTCTCATCGGTTAGCTTATCATGTATGATTATATTATTGTTTTCAATTATCAGGTATATTAGGATCAACATTAGTTTCTAAGTGTGTAGGAGTTGATGCAGTATGGTGTACAAGAGGTGTAAACGGAGTTAAACTTAATGAGTCTCTCCCCCCCTCCCCTCCCCCCGGCTCTTGTATTCCTAGCAAGTCATGATAAGGACTTTTACTACTCCCACTGACCTTAGAAATTTTAAGTAATTCAGCATGCTTAGGGTCAACATTGTATATAACATTTGAAGACCACAAGATTCTAATAGAGAAACAACTTAATGATGTTTATGGTAGTTTCTCTTGTTGAGGATAACTTTAGTTTTGGTGAGGAATCTATGACTTAAAACATAAGCTAGATTCATATTTTATTTTAAATTAGTTATCACTTAATCTGGATTTTGAAACCGGTACGACCGCTTCGACCAATAGACATGTAACTTGTAAGACAACCTGTTGGATTACTTGGTCAGTTATAAAATCATTTATTATTGAGTAATATCATTATCTTAATAGTTAATATAACAAAGATAAATTCTTATGGTCTGGTTCCAATTCTATGAAAAAAATCCATTGGGTCTCTTGCAACAAAGTCATGGCCCCAATAGACAAAGGCGGTTTGGGTGTTGGTTCCCTCTCTGACATGAATCTTTCTCTACTATCTAAATGGTGGTGGAGAGCGGCTGTTGAGAGATCATCTCTTTGGTTCAAGGTAATATTCTCTATTCATCATAATCCTCATTTGTTTCCTTGTATTCCGCTTAATCCGAGTGTTACCAGTACATGGAAAAATATTGGTTCTATTAATAGGGAGCTTGCAAAAAAGAACATTCACATTGAGGACATGATTGTGGGCTCGATTGGAAATGGTTGTTCGTTAAAGTTTTGGGTGGATCGGTGGTTGGATGATGGAAGACTATGTGATCTTTTTCCCTCACTATTTCGTCTTGTTAAAGACGCGACTATTGTTGAATGTATTCTAGGCCCGTCCCCGTTTTCCCATTGGGCCGTTAGCTGGAATCTATCGGGTTTGCCGGGTATCTTCAGCATGGAATGGTCCAACTTGTCGGCCAAACTCGACTCCGTATCATTGGTTAATAAGCCGGACGCATGGGTTTGGAAACTCACGAATTCAGATGTTTTCTCCACTAGCTCACTGAGGTCACGTTTGCATATTCATACAGAGTCGCTATCATATCATAAGTGGAACAACTGGGTGCCAATCAAAGTTAATTTCTTTGCTTGGAGGTTATCGCTGGATCGACTACCGTCATTGGATGCCTTGACTAAGTGTGGTGTCATTGTCACTTCCTCATATTGTCATATTTGTGAAGTTTCATTGGAGTCTCTCGATCATATTGTTTTACAGTGTGATTTGGCCAAATTACTTTGGAGTAGATTTCAACAATGGTGTAGGCTCACCTCTATTCCTTCTAGCTCATTACAAGATCTCTTGGCCTATCCGTATACTATCTCCTCAAATGACATGAAAAGCAAACTTATCCATGGTATTTTTCTCATCACGCTTTGGTGTATTTGACGATCACGTAATGAAAAGTTGTATCAAAACAAGGTGATTTATCCTTCCAAAATCTTTGAGGACATCAAGGCTCTCTCATTCCTTTGGTTAAAAAACAGGGTGACAAATAATGGTTTCAATTGGTTAGATTGGTGTAATTTTAATCTTTTGCTGTAATTTTGTGACATTGTGGTGTTTGGGTGGGATAGCTTCTTGCTAATTCCCTTTTATTTCTATAAATTCTGAGCCGTTCCAAAAAATGATATAATTTATTATTGAGTAATAACAAGAGAACTCCAATTTTGAATTATAGTAATGAATATTTGAAGTGTCAACTAGACAACTAGAGTGCACATATTCAAAACAAATTTAATGCGACAAAGGCATAAAAAAGACTTGTAAAGTTTGAAAATTAAATAAGAACTATACCAAATAAAGAAATGCAATTATAATATTGTAACATCAAATAGATTGGTCCCTTCCATTAAAACAATCTTTGAAATCAAAGAAAGCACACAAACCCAATTGATGTCTTGATAATGTGATGGTGAACAAAGAAAAAAAGGACTTATCTTATGAACATCACTCTCTGTCTAGTAATGGATTTGAGATTTTTTTTTTAAATGGGAGTTAAAAATGGGTCATGTCAGGAAAGGTCGGGCCAAAAATTTATATTAAATCATTAAAAAAAATGCATTCATGTAAGAACCTAACCCGCAAGATTAAGACAAATTAGTAATTGATTCATAATACCTTACTTGTAGTTGTGAAATAAATGTGAATTTATTCTAGCTCTAGTAATTATGTCAAATATTACCAAATACTTGACTAACACAATTAAAGCATCCCATGAAGTTGTCCCTAAATGCTTAGAATTTGAATAGTTACAAAGAGCATGAACAATCTGAACATCCATATGAAGAACCTACTAGACTACACCCATAATAAATCAACAATATCAACCTTAAAAACTAACCCAACCATATTTACAACCTTAACACACACACACACACACACGCACACACACTCCCCCCCCCCTATATAATTAGAGGTGTACAAGTCGGTTTTATTGACCAAACTGGTTTAGTTTCAAACTGGTTTGGTACCGATCAATGATGGTTAAAACTGGTTTTTAGGGAAACTGGTTTGGGTCTGGAATCGATTTGTGAAGTGGAAAAGGATCGATGTGGTTCTACACTAGTTTCTAATCGGTTACGTTTTAACCTGATCCAAACCGGTTTCAAGGGATGGGTTCTCAAATCGATATCAAACCAGTAGTTCGGGTTGGCTCCTAACCGGTTATTGTTGAACCTGTTTCAAAATCAGTCACGCTTCGGATTCAAAACCAGTTCCGGTTTTCTATGCACCTCTATATATATAATTAAAAACAACCTCGCTAAAAGTTATCCATGTAATCTAACAAACTAAAAAAAAAATAAGAAAATGTCACAACTCTCTATCACTTATTATTAATAGCTTTGCCTTTTTATTTTTAGAAGTTAGAAGGTAGGGTTAAAATACTTAAAAACAAGACGGGCATATCAATCAAACCTGACCCAAAATTTAAAAAGGTTAGTCGTATAAACCTAATTTTAGCATTCATCAAAGTCTCAACCCAAATTATTTCTTATTTAATTCATTATATATTTTTTAATATGATTAAAATGATGGAATGGATAGCATGATCCTAATAACTTGTAAACCGGTCAACTCAACCATTAGATATGTAGATGTTGCCTGGCTAGATACTTCAAAATGGATAAAACCTTATGAAAACGGACTAAAAAGACGGCGGTTTTTTTTCCTGGCTTGGGACCCGCGAGAAAATGTCGGTAAGGACCACTTCTTTTTACACAAAGATAACTGGTTATAAAAATTAGATGAAGTTAGAAATTTGTAGTTCATTAACTGAAGGGTCGTCCCCTATAAATTAAGTATCCGGCTCGACATAAGAAAAATGCCCTCATTTCTCTTTCAATAAAATTTTTTGGGCCCAAATTTTATAAAAAATTTTAGATTTTATAAGTTATCTAAAAAAAATTTGCCTCAAAATTTTATAATTTTTTTCAGATTTTATAAGTTATTAAATATTTTTTAAATTATGTCCCACTCGTAAACATGCCCCGGGCGGTCCAACCTGCACCCCTATGTGGTCCGGCCATGATTAAGTGGAAAATGAATTTTATTTTGAGATATGTATTTAATGATATTATTTATATTTTTTTTATGCTATGAAGTATGAAACCATCTTTTGATATTTATATCATCCTTAAATTATATTTTGGGATTTTATATCATCATAAAGTTTACATATTTTAGTTTTTTTTTAAGACAAATTTCTTTAATCATGTGGGAGTGGCACTTGAATCCATGAGCTACTCAAATCTTGATGTTCCAAGAGGGTTTCTCTCTACCATTGGCCCCCAATGGCGCTTGTTGTTTACATATTTTACTTATTCCAAACATTTTATGATATGTATATAATTTATCACATTTCAATTTATTGTAGTTGTTAAAAACGTAAAAGTTAGAATGATAAAAAATACATGTACTTGAAAATCTCAATTGTTTTTTTTATAAACTAACGAGTATACTTGATATCCACGGGTATGCTCAATAGTCAATACCCAGCAAATACCGGAGGGGATATTGAGCTGGTTATGAGACATTGTTTTACAATCAATTATGTGATTGAGACTACCAATACTCGTCCGAACCCCGTCTCATTGTCATCCCTATATAGGGACATCTGAGTCATTTTTCGTTATTTTCATTCTATTTATTAGGGATGATAGTGAAGCGAGTTTCACATACCCAATTGTAAAACCATGTCTTATACCCGGTCACATATCAGTGGGTACCCGATTACTCATTATTCGTTAGATATCGGGTATAACCCGCTACTTTGTTAAAAAATATAGTTGGGATTCACAAGTATGTGTCTTACCATTCTAATTAGATATATAAAAACTAAAAAAAAAAGTCAATGGATTAGTAAATTACTCTCTTACACAAGGACACATAAACATAAAAGAAAAAGGAAATGCTTTTGGATATGGTTTGGGTAAACGGATGCCATACTCGTACACGAACCGTGGATTTTTATTAATCTTATGCCCGGTTCCATACCCAAATATCATCATACTAACTTTCTCAAAATTTTAGATTTCAAATTTTCTAATTAGGTTCGTTTTTTTTTTTCTGTATTTCCTGATATAAGTTTATATTCTTTTAGGTGTTACCACACATGATACAGAGTGATCTTATACTTTTTCACTAGATCATCCGTAGTGGAACCGTGAAGGAGGGGGTGATCCACCTCATACTTTCACGCCCAGGAACACCGCCCCCCTATGGGTGAAAAGGGCGTGAATGGGGGGGGGGGATATGAAAGAGGGTGACGTGGCAGTGAAACCATTACAGACCTTAATAATTTTGGACAGTGATTGCTCCTATGTTGATATGACGCTGACGTGACGGAGCGTGAAAAAGGGGGCGTAAAACCACTATGGATAATCTTATATTACTCGTTCTATTATAATACCCATTCCATTTATTTGTCATTCAATCTCATCTAACCACACAAATCCTTATCTCCGTTATCGTTTATAATAATAGTAGTTTTGGTTGGATATGAAAGTTAATCAATTTTATGGTGCTTGAAAATTTATTTAAAAATCTTAATATTTGTTTAAATATAATAAATTAAAATAATCATGACGTAAACATTTTCTAAAATCAACTATATAACACATTGATATTGGTTAGTTAAGTTATAATTTATGTCAATTTTGATTGTTCATATTAAGATTATATTAATATGAATTTAAATTATTTACTTAAATATAAAATGATATAATTTCTTGAAATAGAGTGATATCTCATATTTGTCATGGAGTTAAAGACATACAAAGTAGTAATTCGAGCTACCTTAAATAACACCACACCCTTGACTCCTAAGGCCTTGAAGTTGGTAAAGTGTCACACCCGTAACATAGGACAGTTGTCTAACCATGGTAGTACCTCCAATAAATATGTTCCCAGAAAAGAACGACGGGTCTAGAAGAGATTTATATACCGTTCTTTCCTTAGACAGAACATTATGTTTGTCAGATAACTACATACCGGCCAGAAGGTCGCATTCTAGTCACTGTGACGTTGATACCAAAAACACACAGCTGAAGCTAAACCATAAACCTCATTTATTAATAACTAAATTGTTTTACATTATAAAACAAACTTTTATTACAAACTAACCAAAACAACAAAAGTCAGTTCTTGTCACGGAACTCAAAATATCCACAAGACAGCTTTACCAAGCATGCCTCTGACCATTACAATCCTCTGACCAGCCAAATGACTATCCTCATCTATTAGCTACCTGGAATGCCACTAACAGATCCATCTGCAAAATCTTTAAAAATAACTGAGTCAACATAAGTTGGTGAGTTCATGAACCTTTACCACAAATGGTTGTTATTTAATCATCAGCATTCCCACATCCCACCCACATGCAACACTGCTGTGAGCTTTTTATTATATATATAATTGGCAACCTTTCCACCACTGGTCCTCCTACACCATTATAAACTGAATAAACTATCTCATCCTACTGGTCCTCCCACACCAGTAAGATGAGATAATACACCCATAGATTTCATCCCACAACAGAACGTATAAAGTACTTATTATGTATTATATACACATGGAATAGGGTGACTATTTCAAATAACAACTGTGTAACAATACACATTAAGTTAAGAGGAACTCACTTGGGCATTATTTCTGCTTATTGTATTGACAATATGTCAAATACTTCGGACAACACCTCAACGTATATTTAACTGCTAATATTTCGTAATTAAGATCTATAATAAACTTAACATTTATATAATCAAAGCTTAATGGTAAGTAACCAAGTTGTTAGAACCTTACCTCGGAACTATCTAAGGCTATTTGAAGGCGTAAGGTTAGAAACTGGACTCTCGCAAGCGAACCGGGGCTCGAGATTGGACCTACAAAGTTTGTGTGTGTTTTTATGGTGTAAAAGCTGTGAGAATTCAACTAAGCTCTACCATCTATTTATAGGGCAAGGTTTGAGGTCCCGATGAACCGTTACCAGGCATAACGGTCCGTCATGGCTTTGCTTGGTGACTACGCACTTCCGGACCACATAACGGACCGTTATGGGTCGTGAAGGTCCGTCACGAGTGCTGAGTCAGAGGACGCGTGTCAGAAACCCTAAACCGCCTCCGGTATTGCGGCACGGACTGTTATGGGATGGTGACGGTCCGTCAGGGCTGTAACGGACCATTATCCTGGGTGACGGTTCGTTAGGGACCATTTTCTCTAATTTTTTTCATTTTCAGTCCTTGAAGTTTGATTTATTTGCACCTAAGGCCTTTGTACTTGGTATTTCTTCTGAGGATATTTCGAGGTGTTACACAAAGTTTAAAGTTTAATCTTCTAAGAGGACAAATATTACAAATCATCCTCAAACTCTAGTGTGAGTGTCAGGTTTAGTCCTCAAACAACCAAATCATCAGTGGTTTTGGCCCAATTGATGGCTCAAAGTTGTAATAGATTAGTTCTTATGGTTTTTGCCCATTTGATGGCTCAAAGTTGTAATAGATTAGTTCTTATGGTTTGGGCCCACTTTGATGGCTCAAAGTTGTAATAGCTTAGGGTTTCTATTTTTCCATCATGTATTATGTATATAGATATATATTGTAACAAAGACCCGAAGAAAAAACTAGAGACGGAGACAGGAATCTTGGATTTAGTGGGAGTCACACGAGGCAACTAGGCGCATGCACGAAGTCCATCCTTGTGGTTGTTTATGTGTTGTGACCCTGTGACCTAATTTGGTCTTGTAGAAGGCTCTTGCAAGATCAAACAATTTTCTTAGCCATATGATTTACATATTTTTTATTTTGCTATTGTGGTTGCTTTTAATCTTATAATTGTTATAACATACCGACCTAATACCAAATTTTTACAATCAAAATAATAACAAGTTCTAAACAGTTTTATTTTACAACTTGTAAATGGTTTTATAATAAAACAAACTGTTTGTTTTAAAATAAATAATAACCAATAGAGTTTTGCAATTTAAACTAATTTTAAATTTTCAAACCTCATAACTTAATAGTTCATTTAAACTATTAATTTTTAATTGGTTAATTACATCACGACAAACTTAGTTTTAATATGTTATTTAAAATTAAGTGTCCTGAGAGATGAAATGTTTCATCAAATTGTCACGATCTAATATAGTAAAAATGGCTTTTACAACACACGTATGATTTATCATTCATTGTGTTTAACCCTATTCGGTAAAACACTAAAATTAAATCTCATATTTAATATCAATAGTCTATACCATCCTATTATAAGGAACACTTGGGGCATAACGTGAAACACCAGTGTTTGGAGCCACAGCGCCGCACTTGGTGCGTAACCTATCCCTCCAAGGTGTATGGGTTTCGTTGACACATCCAACCCTTCCACAAATATCTACTGAAAAGAACAACTAATATCTACTGAAAAGAACAACTCCTCCTTCTCTCTCAATTCTTTACTTGAGAATGAAAAACTCAATAACACCAACTTTCTTGATTAGCACGGCAATCTGAGAATAGTTCTCAAGATGGCAAAGAAGCTCTATGTCCTAGATGGCCCCGTTCTTGATGAGCCCGAGAATACGACGGCCGCTGCTCGTAAGGCGTGGGAAAATCATAGCGAGGATGTCATTGAGGTAGCCTGTCTCATGCAAGCCACTATGTCTCCTGATCTCTAGAAGAACATGGAAGACATAGATGCCTACGACATGATAATGCAACTTAAAGGCATGTTTGTGAAACAAGCTCGTCAAGAGCGCTACGACACCATGAAGCAACTCTTAAGCTGCCTAATGCAAGAGGGCATCCCTATAAGCAATCATGTGCTTAAGATGAAAAGATACATCTACCAAATGAACAAACTCGGATATCCCATGCAGGATGAGATGGCAGCAGACTTCATCTTGAACTCTCTCCCTAACTCCTATGACCATTTCATAATGAATTTCAATATGAACGGATGGGTCAAGACTATGCCTGAGCTTCACGATATGTTGAAGACAACCGAGATGAATGTTCCAAGTAACACTAATCAAGTGTTAATGGTCAGATCTGCTGGTGTTAGCAAGCCCAAACCTAAGAAAAGGGGTTATACAACAAAGGCAAAAAGAAAGTTAATGTTGCTTCTAAGCCTGCCAGTCCCTAAACCCAAACCATCCCTCATGAGGAGCGTCAGTGCTTTGAATGCAACAAGATGGGGCACTGGAAACGTAACTGCCCTGAATATCTAGTCAAGCTGAGATCGAAGAGAGCCAATGGTGAAGGCAACTCTTCGTGTATTTCTATTTATGTTATTGAACTTTTTATTGTCTATAGCGACACATGGGTGTTTGATACTAGATGTTCTTATCACATCATTAATGTATTGCAGAAGCCTGAAAAGTGGAAGAAGCTGAAACAAGGTGACATGGAACTCATCGTTGGTGATGGGAAGAGGGTACCGGTTCTTGCAACTGGAGCATTTCACCTTTCATATCCTTTTGGCCTTGTGATTATCTTAAATAATTGTTTATTTGCACCTGGTTTAACCAGAAACATTATTTCAGTTTCTTTATTGTTTGAACGAGGTTTTAACTACGTTTTCAATGGAATTTCTATTTATGCTTACTTGAATGATATTTTCTATTTTGAGACTAAACCTCAAAACAGTATTTATGAGGTTGATGTTCAAACAAGTAATAACATATACAGTCTTTCTAAACGTAACAAATCTAAAATCAATGATACATTTCTATGGCACTGTAGATTTGGTCACATAAGCAAGGACCACATGAGAAGGCTCCAATCCGAAGGGATCCTAGAATCCACCAGACAGGACTCCTTTGAAGACTGCAAATCTTGCTTAGCTGGCAAACTCACTAAGGGATCCTTCACCGGCATTGGTGAACGAGCCAAGGATTTGTTTGGACTCATACACACTGATGTATGTGGCCCTTTCAGAACCATGTCTAGAAATCATGAAAGATACTTTGTTTCATTCATCGACGATTATAGTCGATATGCTTATGTCTATCTTATGAAACACAAGCATGAAGCTTTTGAAAAGTTCAAAGAGTTTCAAACCGAAGTGGAAAACCAACTCAGTAAAACGATAAAGACACTTCAATCAGATCGAGGTGGTGAATATCTCAGCATAGGGTTTATCAATCATCTCAAGGAGCGTGGAATAGTTTCACAGCCCACTCCACCTGGCACACCTCAACTTAATGGCGTGAGCGAGAGGAGAAATCGAACCCTACTTAATATGGTTCGATCGATGATGTGTAGAACAAACTTGCCTCACTCCTTCTGGAGTTACGCTCTTATGACCGCCGCCCGCATTGTCAATCTGGCACCGAAAAAAAAGGTAAACAAAACAACATATGAGATATGGCATGGGTCTAAACCCAATCTGTCTTACCTTAGAGTATGGGGATGTGATGCATATGTCACCAGCGATTCTGATGACAAGCTCGATCCTAGCGACGAAAAAGTTGTTTTCGTCGAATACTATAACAGAATCGGATATATGCAAATGTTATTTCCACAAGAGGAAGGGACACTTCCTCGAGAAAGAAATTCTTGAACAAGAAACTGGAAATAAAATCGTGGATCTTGAAGAAGTTCGAGAACCACAAACAACCGTTGATGAAGTCGGAACGTCGGAACAACAAGAAGTTGTTGCTGATGAATCAGACATAAACACAAGCGTTCACATAAGTGTTAGGACTCGCAAAGAACCTAACAGATACCTATGGCATCTTGAGGGTACCGAAGTCCTGTCAGTAGCCGAGTCTAATGACGAAATAAATCTGCTATTTCAGATCCAGAATCTGCAAAATGGCTGGAAAACATGAACGTCGAGATGCAATCTATGCGTGATAATCATGTCTGGGACTTGGTTGAGCTACCCCCGAATCTCGGCAGTAGGAAGCAAATGGATTTTCAAGAGAAAACCGACATGCATGGAAATGTACACACCTATAAAGCATGGCTAGTTGCAAAGGGTTTCACTCAAACTCAAGGTATTGACTATGATGAAACCTTCTCGCCCGTTGCTATGATCAAATCGATCAGGATATTGCTTGCCGTAGCCGCGTACCATGATTACGAGATATGGCAAATGGACGTAAAAACCGCTTTCCTTAATGGGCATATCTCTAAAGATGTCTATATGGTATAGCCTGACTGTTTTGTTGATCCAAAATATCCTAATAGGGGTGTAAACTGAATAAGTCCATTTATGGACTCAAACAAGCATCTCGAAGCTGGAATCTTCGTTTTGACCAAAAGATTAAGGAGTTTGGTTTTGTAAAAAATGAAGATGAGGCTTGTGTTTACAGAAAGGCTAGTGGGAGCACTATGTCATTCCTCATCTTGTATGTGGATGATATACTTATCATTGGAAACAACATCCCTATGCTTAACGAAGTTAAACACCGGTTGGGAACTTGTTTTGCAATAAATTATCTTGGAGAAGCAACTGATATTCTAGGAATCAAGATCTACAGGGATAGATCTAAGCGGCTTCTAGGGCTAAGTCAAGGCACATACATAGACAAAGTGATGGCACACTTTAAGATGGAAAACTCCAAGAAAGGAGGTGTTCCCATGACTAAAGGCACTGTATTGAACAAATCGTAATCTCCTTCAACGGACATTGAAACTAAGCGTATGGAAGCAATTCCATATGCTTCGGCGATTGGTTCTATCATGTATGATATGTTATGTACCAGGCCTGACGTCGTATGCTTTAAGCATGACCATTCAATTTCAGCAAAGTCCTAGCATTGCCCATTGGACTGCAGTCAAGAACATTATAAAGTACTTAAGAAAGACTAAAGATATGTTCTTAATATTTGGAGGAGTGGAAGAGGAGCTCGCTGTAAGATGTTACACTGACGCCAGCTTCCAAACTGACCGAGATGACTCTCGCTCACAATCAGGTTTCGTATTCACTCTAAACGGATGAGCTATCTCCTGGAAAAGCTCCAAGCAGAGTGTGGTGGCGGATTCAACCACCGAATCTGAGTATATAGCTGCAAAGGAAGTTGCTTGGATGAAGAAATTCATAACCGACCTCGATGTGGTTCCAAGCATTCAGAAACCAATCGAGATATTTTGTGATAACACAGGTGCTATTGCTTAAGCCAAAGAGCTCAGATCTCATGACAAGGCCAAGCACATTATAACAAAGTTCCATTATATACGGGAAATTATGGAACGTGGAGACTTCGTGATAAGCAAACTAGACACAGATCAAAACCTAGCGGACTCGTTCACTAAGCCGATGACTCAGGAGAAGCATCACCAGCACAGAGATGCTATCGGTCTTAGATTTGCTAGCGATATGTTTTGATTAGTATTTGGATGTACAAACATTTAAACAGTTGTACTTATGAATTCAATTTGATTTACTAGTTAAATGCAACTTTGAATCTTATAACTGTGTTTGATTTTAATACGTTTAATCCATGAATCTTGTATTTTTAATTATCCGTAGTTGGTCAAAATCGTGGGAACAACTCTGAATTAAGACTATTCTGAACTTGGACTTAAGTAGCTGACTTCCGATTTCACAAACCTCATCATGGATAACGTTGGATGTAACTCGCTTCAAATCATCTTCATGGATTTTAATCATAAGATGTTTTGATGTTGGTATACTCATTTAGTATCCTCTTACCTGAGATGCATACTAGAACTTTAGTTTACCATGGACTGCTCTTTAATCACTGTCAATCGATGCCGCGTAACTGCCAGTCATAAAGGCATTGGTTAGGAATAGATCTGAAGTTCAGTGGGAGCTGTATGTAGTCAATGAGGGATTCTGTACTCTTACATGATATGTAACAGTTAGACATCGTGGCGCCCTCGTGATTCGAACTGGTGAAGTGTAAGGCGTTACCCAAACTGACTGTGTGTTTGATTGGACCACTATGAATCTTGAATGAGAACAATAATGATTGAGCACTATATGAGAATGAATTTAATCAATGTCTCATTGGTTCAATTTATGTCTTTTACAGAAAGGATGAATGACGATAGTTACCATAAGTCTATTGTCTTGCAATAGCAAGATGTTTTGGTTAATGACTTTAAAGTGTCATACCTTGTTAGGGGTAACCATGTGTAGCTAAAACACCGTTGGCTGTCTGCATTAAGGAACTTAATGAAGGCCGTCCAAGTGGTAGACTGTTGGAATTATATGTCCGGTGGCAATTAATTAACGCTACTGACCGAGTTATGACCTGTAAGAGTTACACCAAGGGCAACGAATATTAAATCCACTTAATCTGATTAACTGGTAATTATGAATAAATAGCGAGACGCAATATATTTACGTATATTCGTTAGACGGAAATTATTATTTATACTAGTTTATAAATAATATATATATATATATATATTGTCTTTAGCTTCTATTAAAAACATTAATGGGTTCGGGCTTTTAATGGCATATTGGACTTTGGGCCTGTGGCAATTAAAATAGATTATATATATAATGATTAGGAGGCTAATCAAAAGATAATCCCAACCCTAGCCGCAATCGATCAGGAGCAAAGGCCCCCCTTTGCGCAACTTCCGGGCACCAAAGCTACCACCGTTTGCCACCCTTGTCATACCCCGCCACAGGCATCCCCTGGACGCGTGTGACCACGATTGGTATCACACTTGAACTTTGATTTCAGAGTTTTCATAAATACAGCAATAGTCTTTTTCAAAAAGGATCGTTTCAACATTCTTTCAACCTTAAGGGTTGTGTTTGTAAATATCAAAACTCAGTTGAAAGACAAAAGTTTTATATTTACTTTATAAACATAGGGATTTAAATATCTTTTTCATTTTGATTACAAATCAGTGTTTGAAATCAAATACATTTATAGCCACTGGAAATAGTACTACACAGGGTTGATCAATCCCCTGGTTCTATCTCCCTTTTCTTTCCTTTAAGATTTTCTATACACGAGGCCTGAGAATCCAACGTATAAGTCTATCATTTTCATAGGTCAGATCTAATGTCTGCCTCTCACATTTTCTTTTCTTGGGTCAGATCTGATGTCTGTCTCTCACATTTTCTTTTCTTGGGTCAGATCTGATGTCTGTCATACTCCTTTCTTATTTCAGTTTAATCGTTTCCTAAAAATATTTTGAAAATAAAATGTCAGCGCGAACTCCGGTGAATACAATTATCTTGATATTTAAAATCATTTGGCACAAACAAGTATTAATTTCATAATCACAACTTTATGTTCAATCCACACATTCAGCAGGCCCGTCCTATTCAATCGCACCACAGTATACATTTGCGTCATGTCTTATAACAGTGGACAGGTTTGCCTCCGAAGTTGTTATAAGACAAGCACCAGCCGCAATCCGGGAATTTCACCCGAGAGCCGTGTATCCTTTGCAAGTTTTACGCAAACCTATGGCCTGAATACTTTGTTCGTAGAAGAACATTGAGCATTATTCCCTTAACCTTTATTTGGCCATTTTCGTAAATAAAATGTTTGACACAAGTTTTCATAGAGATAAAGTATTCACCTTGGTTTATAGGAATGAGCCTTTAAGTCAAAATCTTATAGACTATCCTCTTAACTTGGTTTCTCTAGCGTACCAGCACCTATATGAGCGTTTCTTCCTACACCAGGCACTACAACGAGTGGGAGTTGGACCGGGATCGTCGGGAGTGGGCTAGGGATGCTCTGGGACAAGAAATGATAGAGAAGATCGAGATTGGGATGAGGAAATGGACTGAACTCGACCATCTATTTATAGGGCAAACTCTGAGACCGTGACGGACCGTTACGGGTGGTGACGGTCCGTCACCAGACTAGGGTTCGCGAGTCATCAGACACGTGTTGCCCTCTGGTCAGTTTGGGTCGTGACGGTCCGTTACGGAGTTGATGCGTGGCGCACCAGGGTGAGTCTGGGGTCGTGACGGACAGTTACCAGGCGTGACGGTCCGTTATAGGGTTTCCATGCGTCAGATTTTGAAGATGAGTCACTGGACTCGAGGAAAGCTATCAAGGTTCGTGTGCCCAGCCTGTAACGGACCGTTACCGTCCGTGGCGGTCTGTTACCGTCTTGTGACGGTCCGTTTCCGTTGAATTTTCATGTTTTTTCACTTTTTGAACCTTGATCTATAGGTTATTTACACTTATAGCCCTTGTGGTTTGTAGCTTAGTCAAATCTTGGACATTTTTGTGGCAGGTGTCACAACCCTCGCTCACGTTTGGTTCATGTCCAGCTGTTGTTCGTTGTACCTCGGTGTCTCAATCAGTTATTTTTTAACCACAAAGGTATTATTAATCTCATTGGTAGATTAACTTTATATTCCGTGTTCGTATGTTTAGTAATCTAGATCCTATCTGGTTTTTCGTTTATGTTGAATCTAAGTTTTTATTCCGCTGCGTATTATTAATTACTATTTAATTAATAATAATTCTATAATTATTATCAATGGTTTTGATACCTAATTTATATCTGATCACCACTGCAAAACCCAACAGTGTTTATATTGAATATCGAATGATGTTAAATGAAGAACAATTCAATAAAACTCTAACATATATATAGACCACGCGATGAACCAAATCGAAGTATTTGGATGGATAGTCCACACACTTGGTTTGTTAAAGTTGAATGACTTTGGCTTAAATATGCGAACCATTTTGGCCAAGTTGTGGATAGGCAGCAAATATGATTGGTTGCTTTTCCTGAAGTGATTCGGCCTAATGGTCCATTTGAGTGATCTAACATCTTTAATATTCTAAATATATTTTTTTTCAATCAACCTACTTGCATAGATGTCATGTTAGAGTCTTCTATAATGTTGGACATCCTTTAAGCCACGTCGGCTATTGATAGTGTACGAGTCGGCGAATGTAACACCCCTATTTTTATAAAGAATAATAACTCCACTAAACCCGAACAAGCAACTCCCCAAAGACCAGGGGTCAAAAGGTGAAAAATCAAATATTCAAGCCTGTGACGGACCATCATAAGGTCATAACGGTCTGTTACAGACGATGACGGACCGTCACAAGGTTATAACGGTCCATTACGGACTGACCAAGGCAATGATTCGGATAATGACACGTGTATGCTGACTAAGAGTTGTAAAGTGACGCGTGGAAACCCTATAACGGACCTTAGCAGGGCGTTAAGGTCCGTCACTCCGCATTTTTAAGTCGCTTAATAAGGAAACGACACGTGTCAAGATGACAAGCTGACTCACCAACCTGAAGTGGTGACGGACCATCACCAGGCGTAACTGTCCGTTACAAAGGAGCGGTGACGGACCGTCAGGAACCATAACAGTCCATTACGGGGCCAGAGTTGGCCTATAAATAGATGGTCGATGGCAGAAACTTTTGAACGCACCAATACATATTCTCACCATCAAAAACACACACTTAAGCCATTACAGTTTTTGAGCATAGAAGTTAAATGAGGAAGAAGTAAATATAGAGGTGAGTTTTATAACGCCCACTTTTAAATGTTTTACTGTTTTGGGCTAGAAGACAAGCTATGTTAAAGTTTATCAAATTTTCAAGAGGCTTCGGTTTCAAATGTTTTAAACGTTCGAAGCCAGTACCCTTTCAAATGAAAGTTTTATAAAGAAGTTTAAGGCCCGCTTATAAACATTTTAAAATGTTTGGTCACTAAAGATCAATGTTTTTGCATGTAATGTCACTCCAAAAGAAAGATTTGATCACATGATCCAAAGAGGGGTTGTGATATGAATGGCTATACAACCATTATGAAAGTTTAGTCCCTTTTTGGGACCAAGGTAGAGGAAACAACTGTACAGTATATGTAAGACTCAAGTGGTGACGATCACTTTGAGGCCCAAAAGGTTAGGCTAATGAGAATTTACTATAAAGTGGTAAGCTCACGGTTGCGGTTACGCTTATCCACTTAGGTATTTCTCATAAGTCTAAAAAGGAACTTAGGTCGGTGGTGAAGGTCCATCGAAGTCCCAACGGTGTTCATATGTTGATCATGGTAAGTATGACAAATATAGCATATACACTAGGGTCACGAAAGGACAATTCTCGTGACTAATGACAATTACCATGAGCTGAACGTTCATCGGTATTCACAGAGGAGAGACCCCCGACAGTGCCTTCGTGGCTTGTCACTTAGAAATATATATATTATAAAAAGTATAAAGTAATGAAAAGAAAGTAAATGAATATGGAGATATTATCCAGATATATATTGTATGGTAATCACCATGCTAATATCAGGAAGAAGTCTTGTAGCAATACAAGCATAAGTAAGGAGTCTCTGAGCAATAGTCCTATGGGCATTGCCATCACACCAGCATCAAGGAAGGAAAGGGTCCAATCATATAGGACATAAAGAATGAAAATGATAGAATGAAAAAAAGAAAAAGTTTTATGAAAAATGTTTTAATGATGCCGGATTTCAATTCGATAAAAGATAAAGATAGAACTCACCGGCGTAAGCTGACATGTTTTAGCTTGTGTGTCAGGTTAAAGAAATATCAGAGGCAGGAAGGATTTATAACAAATGAAGGCTACTTGAACAGAGAAGGCTGACATCCAAATTAGAGATAATTATGAATAGATATTGTAAATTTCCTTTATCTGTTTGTACATTATGTTTCCGCTGCAATAAAAAGAAATCCTTTCCGTCATTAAACTGTGATGCCAAAGAATAAATCCAACGTACGAGGCAACCTGGGAGTCGGGGCGTCTCAGTGAAGTTCACATCCTTTATACTTCAGCTAGAGAAGGTTAAGTCCGAAAAGTTTAAAACTTACCCAAAGCTTACGAGTTAGGCGTTATGTGACCTTCTAAAGTATTATTCAGAAGTCTCTCAAGTTGAAGTTCAGATGTTTTAAACTTCACTTCAGAGACAGAACTCTTGTCTTCTGAATTATCTTTTTCTTCAATACATGATAAAAACTTAGGGATTTTCAAATGATATTTCCTAACAATCTCCCCATAAGTATAGAAAGAAAAAAGATAAATAAAATTTTAAAAAGGATGAATTTAGAAGATAATGAACATTAGTTGAAAATTTTGTTCTGAAGCTCTAAAATATCTCATAGAAGAATATTTGTAGCAACCCTGTTAGTTTCTTCAAATTTTTATGTAGATATAGTAAGGATAGTTAGGGGCATGGAGGGTACACCATCGCAAACCATGCGAGTACCCGTGGAGGGTATCAATCTCGGGTACATATACCAGTTTACGGCAACGTGCATGTTTGGAAAAGATAGTCGTTGGTGAACGGCTATAGAGCCATTGGAAATTAAAATTAATTAATTAATTAATTTAAAACCTATAAATACTTAAACTTCTATTTATATTTTTACACCAAAAACCATCTTTCTACTATATTTCTACACAAAAAATATACTCTTTTTACTCCCCATGGATTCCAAAAAATCAAAGGTCGGTAATCGCACAAAAGTGTCTAAATCGAGAGGCGGTTCTATCCAAAATCAAGCAAGACAACAACCGATACAACAACCATTTCAATACCAATATTATCCGTATTCTCAAATCCCAACCATGCCTACTCAAATTGCACCTTGTCAATGCACATATCCTTTACAAGATCAACTTACGTTTGACCCTTTTACACCCCGCTACCAAAACCTACCATACTGTAACCCAACCCGTAATGAAGAACAACCACTCCCGATTTTTTATGACGGTGG
Source organism: Smallanthus sonchifolius (assembly GCA_023525975.1). Lineage (NCBI taxonomy): Eukaryota > Viridiplantae > Streptophyta > Magnoliopsida > Asterales > Asteraceae > Smallanthus > Smallanthus sonchifolius. The sequence continues at coordinate 16,685,566 of CM042036.1, forward strand.
TGATGAAGAAATTGAAGAACAAAATGATGAAGAACTAGAAGTTGAAGAAGAAGATGATGATTATGACAACGCAATTTCTGGTCATTATTCGTTCCGGACATTTTCATAATTCCGTGCGACTAAGTACACATCATACTTAATTTAGAATAATTAAGTTCATTTCATACATAGCAAAGTCCGATCATTTCATATCACTGTAATTTGGTGAATTACCGGGTCACACAAGCGTCCAGTCACACACGAACGTCGGTGATGTTCAAGTTGAACAATTCAAAGTATTATTTGGGGTATGAAAATTATATGTAACACTGTGATTAAATATTTCATGCCTAAATTAATTTATCTGGAATATTTAGAGAGAGTTTTAGCTAAAACGCAGTTCAATTATACCGCGATGTGCACCAACGAATAACATATCTTACAACATTTATTTAATTGTATTAAATAAAAAATCACTTTTTATTTATTAAAGCATTTTAATTAAATAAAAATCCAATAATATATTCTTTCAACATCTAATGATGGGCATCTTTTTGAAAATCATAAAAACCTTTACCACACTCAACACCCACCATCAAAACAACCATCCTACACCCTACACCATCAAGTCAATAGACCAACTTTCTAAAAAGAGAAACCTTGTAAAGTGGTTTTGATGATGGAAATGTATTTGTTAATACACATGTAACTATTTAAAAATATTGGATGGTATAAAACATTTGAGTTATTTGGTTGCATGGATCCATGGACACTAGTGGACTTGAGTTTAGGTAGTGTTTGGACACTTAGATAACATTTGGTCATAAAGGGTTTATTTTGAAATCATTTGAAAAGGTATATAGATTTTTGGATTATTAACATATATGGTTTTATAAAGTATATTTTAAAAAAAATAAATTTATACATTGATAGTTTTGTAAAAACATATTAAGTATATATTTTTGAAACAAAAGTGTATTTTATTACACGCATAGAACATTGAAGGATTTCATATATAAAAGTAATAAAGATTATTTTTGGTATCGATGTGGTTACAAATATGTATACGTATCTATTTACAAAATAAGGAATATATTATGTACAAATCAAATTACGACTCGAGTCAAGTTTTCAAATATTATATTTTTGGAATTAAACACAAGAAGATATGGCTTCACGAATACTCGTAACATTTATTATTGTTTATATTTATTTTTGGAATAAATATACTTAATCGGGTCAAGCGTGTCACCAACGTGTCGCCGAGTCAAACATGGTTGACATTTGAAAGATAAACACATGTTTCAGAATGAATCAAGTTGGGTGAATTGGTCACATAATCAATTATAAATTTGTCAAAGAACTGATAGTCCTAAATGTTTTAGGAAACGTTTAAATCGGTTTACATTTGGACGTTTGCTACATACACATTTATTGCATTCACTACTTGCGCATCAGGTGAGTTTCACGGCCCCTAATTTATTACTGTTTTTACACTATTTTAGGGAGAAAGCATGCAAATCATTTTATCATAAAACATAGCTATCAATTATTGGTTACATAAATTAGCATAGCATCAATATCTAAGTCCCCTATAATCCTAGACCGTTAATTTGGGTAAGTATGGTAATCGTGGATAGATCTATTTAGGCTGACAACCCCACCTGTTGGTTGGGAGCCAAGCGGGTGCATTATTAGCCAATCATTACAATGTGTGTGATGCGACATTGTGTCTTGGGGCATATCATATGTCATGTCAGTTTCTGTACAGGAGTTCATGGTAATTCAATACAAATCATTGTCGGGTGATAATATCATTACTTTTGCTATGGTCCAGCGTAAACATTTTCAAATATTAAAACTGTAACGAACCAAAATCCGGGTTTCGTCTTCAAATAATTAAATATTTATATTTAATATTATGGTGGAAATAATATTTTATAAATAAGTTGAAACAAGTGGGTTTCAAGTTTGTAATGAGATTATGTTAGTTTTAACTAACTATAGAACGAAATGGGTGAAATGGAAGTTGAAGGACTAAATGTGTAAAATGGCCAAAAAACTGCCATTTGACTTGGTGAAGTCAAAATTGGCTTCATTTACACATTTTGAGTCGTTCATATCAAGAGAGAAAAAGGAGAAAAGTGTGTTGAAGCCATTTTCGTGCAATTGAAGCTTGATTAGTGAAGGTTTTGGCTCACACAACACCTTCCTAACATCAAGTAAGTGATTCTCTTCCTCTTGATTTCACCATGCATGTGTTCTTGGTAGGTTTTGGGTGAAATCCGAAATTATGTATGCATGTGATGAAATGGTGTTAGATTATTGATAATCTAGCTAAACTAAAGTTAAAGAATGATGATTAACATCCTAGAACCCTTTGATTTTGATTATGAGAAGTTAGGGTTCATATGGTGAAAAATTGGGGGTGTTTGGGTCATAATGCTAGAATGGTGAATTAATGAAGATTAAGTGTTTTTAAGATGTTAGACACTAGAACAAACACCAAATTGACTTAATAATAATTTTTGAAAGAAGAATTAGTGTTAAGATTAAGTTAATGAAACTCAAGTAGGTGAGTTTGTGGTGAAAGAGGGTGTTTGGTTATGAGGATAACCCAAACGGGTCAATTTGGGTTGGAATTGGGAAATTGAGTTGTGAACTCAATTGTAATGAAATTTTGGTATATGTTAGATTACTAAACTAGGCGAATGTGTTTAGGTAATCAAATTGCAAAGCTTGAAAGCGGTGCGGGATCTTCTAACCCGAAAGGTAAGTGCTTTTGCACTTACTTAGTTTTGATGATAAATGAGTTTTATGCAATGTTGTATGTATAATGTGTAAAGTTGCATAATTTGTTATGTGGTATGAATGAGTATAAAATGGTATGCATAATTGAAGGAATGTAGTTATAGTATTTACACTATAATGGATATGTTGATATGGAGTTATGGTCTATGAACCATAATGGATAGAATGGATATGGAGTTATGGTCTAAGTACCATAATGGATAGATTAGTTATGGAGTTATGATCTCGTATCCTTTGGGATATGAAGTTATGGCCTACGTGCCATAATGGAAATGGAAAAGTGATAATGAAATGATGAAAGTAACTTGTAGGTGATATACAAGTGTATGAAATCCTTAATTGGCCAAATGGGTGTTAACGGGTCAAATGGGTGAAAGGTGTGAAAACAAGTTGTAATCACTTGTTTGTTATGTTTAACACATTACAATGGTAATATGTTGACGAAATGCTAATGTATGGAACTATAATTGACCAAATAGAGGCAAACGAGTCAAATGGGTGAAAAGGGTGAAAACAAGTTGTAAATACTTGTTGGTTATGTTTATCTCATTACTAATGGTTATAAGTTTATGTGGTTATTCAGGGAAAGCTCCGAAATAGGTCAAGGTCAACGTCCAAGCTTGGAGGGTTCTCGTATGCATTTTTGGTATTTTGAGGATTTTCGTAAAATCCTTGTAAAGTGGTGTAATTTGGCACAAAAGTTATGTTTTGATGTAATCATATGTTGTCATGATGTTTTTGGTCAAAAATCTAAGTGTTGGTAAAGTTTTGATGTTAAGCAAAATGAAAAAGGTTGGAAAAATGGTTAAGTGTGAAAACTGCTGAAAACTGGAAACATTCTGAGAAAAAGGGTCCCTCGCGGGTCGCGAGAGTCCAGGAAGGATTCTATCGCGGTACGCGAGAGGGTAAAAAAAAAAATTCCTGGGTTAAGACTTCCGCGCGTTAAAGTTTTGTTTTTAAAAGTGGTGTGTTTCAACTTGGTATCAGAGCAATGGTTTGAGGGATTTGGTGTGGGTGGCACCAAACTCAAACCGGATGCTCTTGATATGGGGGGGGATGATACGAGAATCCAAGAAGGACTTGACTAAGACTCGGAGCTTTCGGAAATGAAAGGTTAGTAATGTTATGATTAATGATAATTCCATATGGCGTTTATGTATATGTATGAATGATTGGAAAAGTGTTATGTGTGCCGAAACTTGTCTTGTGATTTGTTATATGAATATGATAATTGCAATTGGGCATAGCGCGTTATTAATCATGTCTGGCCAATATGATTAATATGACGAGATGTGCAAGGGTCTTTATAATAACCATATGACAATGAACATTTACAAGGATTAGGTGAAGGTGATTATATATGTATGTATGTATATAAGTAGATAAGTATACATATACTTAATACATATAGGGGTGTAAGTGTGATAAGTATTTAAGGTATTGATAGTATAAGGGTGTTAAGGTGTTTGTTTCTAATTCCAAGTTAAGAGATGGCAGAAGAATCGAGCAATCGGGAACCGTTGGATCCACGGATCCAAGAGTTGATAAAAGAGGAGGTGGCCAAAGCCTTTGAGCAAGCCACAAATCTGTTGATGGAAGAAATGAGGGGGACTATTAAACTCTCTCTCGAGGAAATCATGAAAGAGAAAGATAAGGAACCTCGGGGTTGTACACTGAAGGATTTCATGGTGATCAAGCCCAAGGAATATAACGGGCAAGTGGACCCGATTCTGAGCCACAGGTGGGTGGTAGACATGGAGTCAAATTTTGAAACGACAAGGTGTATGCCCGAGGATAGAGTGATGTTTAGTGTGCCACTATTGACTGGGCGGGCTAAGGAGTGGCTGCTAAATCTCCGAAAGGAGAGGGGTGAAAGAGGGGTGACCTCCATGTCATGGGAGGAGTTTAAAGCGGCATTCCTAAAGTACCATTGCCCACAGGCCGCTATTGACAGGATGACCGAGGAGTTTCTCCTCATGAGGCAGACGACAGAGTCTATTGATGAATTGGCTGGAGCTTTCTTTGATCGCGCCAAGTTCTGTCCGGACGTGGTGTCGACCGAGAAGGCGAAGATTGACAGATTTTATGCTATGTTGACTGTGGAATTCAGAGATAGCATATCTCCATCTTCTTTCACCACGCTTGTGGATTTGATAAACAGGTGTCGGGAAAGGGAAGTGGAGTTGAGGAGGCAAGAAGCTAGAGGAGAGAAGAGGAAAAGGGAAATTGTGGATCAAGTGGTGAGCAAGATAAAGGGCGGGAGCCCTAGTAAGAAGCCTTTTACCAAGTTCTCTTCTCGAGGATGCAAAGTTTGTGGGAAGGAGCACTATGGGGATTGTAAGAAGGGAACGTCGAATTGTTACAAGTGTGGGAAGCCGGGGCATATGGCAAATCAGTGTCCAAGCCAGATTCGTATATGCTATAATTGTTACAAGCCAGGACACCTTAGGGCGGATTGCCCGGATTTGAAGCAAGGTGGAAGCGAGAGAAAAGTTGAGATACCCATGCCTAAGGGTAGAGCTTTCCACATATCTGCGGAGGAAGCAAAGAACGACTCGGAGGTGGTGACAGGTACATTCAAGATTAACTCTTTACCTGCACTAGTTCTTTTTGACTCGGGGGCTAGTCGTTCGTTTGTGTCTTTGAAATTTGTTAAGCATTCTTCTTTTGTAAGTACCAAGTTAGATGAACCCTTAGAAATCGAAGCGGCTAATGATAAGAGTTTCCTTGTCTTTGACATTTTTAGAGATTGTAAGTTGAGAGCGGGGGGTGAAACTTTCTTTATTGATTTGATTCCTTTGGCTATGGGAGATTTTGATGTTATTGTGGGGATGGATTGGTTGTCAAAGAATAAGGCGAGTATTTTATGTGGACCGAAGGCGATCCAACTTGTTTCCCCGTCGGGAGAGTCTATCTACATAGAAGGTGATAAAAAGGGTAAAGTAAGGATGTGCACTTATGTGAAGGCGACCAAGTACATGGCGTGTGGGTGCAAGGCGTACATGGCTTGTGTCGCGGATGTGAATGAAAGAGTAAAGGAGATTCACGATGTACCGGTCGTGAACCAATTCGTAGATGTGTTTCCTGACGAGTTACCGGGGATTCCGCCGGATAGGGAGATAGAGTTTGGAATTGATTTGATACCGGGTGCTAAGCCGGTAGCTAAAGCGCCTTATAGATTGGCACCGCCAGAAATGAAAGAAATCATGGAGCAATTACAAGAGTTTCTTGACAAGGGTTTCATATGCCCAAGTGTTTCACCTTGGGGTGCGCCCGTTCTCTTCGTCAAAAAGAAGGATGGGAGCATGAGAATGTGTATGGATTACCGGGAGTTGAACAAGTTGACAGTGAAGAATAGGTACCCATTGCCTAGGATTGACGATCTTTTCGACCAATTGCAAGGGGCGTCATGGTTTTCTAAGATTGACTTGAAGTCCGGGTATCATCAGTTGAAAGTGAAGGAAGAGGATGTTCATAAGACAGCTTTTCGCACTCGTTACGGTCACTATGAGTTTACGGTTATGCCTTTCGGTTTGACCAACGCACCTGCGTTTTTCATGGATCTCATGAACCGGGTGTATAGACCGTTCCTTGATCGTTCGGTCATTGTGTTTATTGACGATCTTCTCATCTATTCAAGGAGCGGGGGTGATCACGCTTGTCATTTGCGTGAGATTCTTGAAGTCTTGCAAAAGGAGAAGCTTTATGCTAAATTCTCCAAGTGCGCATTTTGGTTGCGCGAGATCCAATTCTTGGGTCATGTGATTAATAAAAGAGGAATTACCGTTGACCCATCCAAGATTATGGCTGTTAAAGAATGGTCATCACCGAAGACGCCTTCGGAGATTAGAAGTTTCTTGGTGTTAGCGGGTTATTATCGGAGGTTCATCGAAAACTTCTCTCGGATTGCTTTGCCAATGACGAAGTTGACTCGTAAGGAGACAAAGTTTGTTTGGAGTCCCGAGCAAGAATCTGCCTTTCAACTCTTGAAAGAAAAGTTGACTAAGGCGCCTGTTTTATCCTTGCCGGACGGGACCGAGGATTTTGTTGTTTATTCGGATGCCTCGCATTCGGGGTTGGGGTGTGTTTTGATGCAAAGGGGGAAAGTGATTGCCTATGCATCTAGGCAATTAAAGACTCACGAGGTGAATTACCCAACCCATGATTTAGAGCTTGCAGCCGTGGTTTTCGCGCTCAAGATTTGGAGGCATTATTTGTATGGTGCTAAGTGTACGATCTACACGGATCACAAAAGTCTCAAATATTTCTTTGACCAAAAGGACCTCAATATGAGGCAAAGACGGTGGCTTGAATTGGTTAAGGATTATGATTGTGAGATACTTTATCATCCGGGTAAAGCGAATGTTGTGGCGGATGCGCTTAGTAGAAAGTCAAGTCATTCACCTATCAAGGTGAAGTCATTTAAGATGACAATTTCATCATCTCTTATTGATGAAATCCGGGAGGCCCAAGTGTTAGCACTTGGTGGTGACTTGAAGAAAGAACGGATGATTTCTTATGTTGATAAGCTTGGTGAAAATAGCATGGGTTTGAAGACATGCTTTGATAGAATTTGGATACCTAGGTTGTCAAGTGTCTTGACAACTATTCTTGACGAGGCGCATAAATCCAAATATTCTATCCATCCGGGGGCCACAAAGATGTTTTATGATTTGAGGTGTCATTTTTGGTGGCCGGGTATGAGGCGTGATATTGTTAAGTATGTGGAGAGGTGTCTCACATGCTTAAGGGTTAAGGCGGAGCATCAAAAGCCGTATGGAAAGCTGCAACTGCTCGAAATACCGCTTTGGAAGTGGGAAAATGTAACCATGGATTTGATCACTAAACTACCAAAGACTCGAAAAGGTTATGATACGATATGGGTAGTAGTGGATCGGTTGACAAAGAGTGCACATTTCCTTCCAATAAAGGAAACGTACTCGTCGGATAGACTAGCGGAAATCTATGTGAAAGAAATTGTGTCACGCCATGGGGTGCCGGTGTCAATTATTTCAGACCGAGATACGAGATTCACTTCTCGTTTTTGGAAGAAATTCCATGAGGATATGGGGACAAGGTTGAACCTTAGCACCGCTTATCATCCGCAAACGGATGGGCAAAGCGAGCGTACGATTCAAACGCTCGAGGATATGTTACGCGCGTGTGCTTTGGATTTTGGGGGTAGTTGGGACGACCATTTACCGTTGGCGGAATTTGCAAACAATAATAGTTACCATTCTAGCATTGGTATGCCGCCTTTTGAGGCATTGTATGGGAGGAAATGTAGAACACCCGTATGTTGGGGTGAAATTGGTCAACGGGAACTTGGCAGCAAGGAAGTGGTCATGGAAACGAATGATAGTATTGACCAAATAAAGGCTCGCTTAAAGGCGGCGCAAGATCGCAAAAAATCTTATGCGGATAATAGGAAGCGGGCGATTGAGTTTCAAGTGGGGGACTTTGTGCTATTGAAAGTCTCTCCTTGGAAAGGAGTGATAAGGTTTAGGAAACGGGGGAAGTTAAGCCCACGTTTCATTGGACCGTTTAAAGTGATGGCAAGGGTGGGTGCGGTAGCTTATAGATTGGAGTTACCGGATGGACTAAGTAGACTTCATAACACGTTCCATGTGTCTCATTTGCGAAAATGTTTAGCGGATGAATCTACTTTTGTTCCATTGGATGATATAGAAATTGATGAAAAGTTGAACTATGTGGAAGAACCGATGACAATCTTAGATAGGAAAATGTTTAGCGGATGAATCTACTTTTGTTCCATTGTATAAATCTCTCCTAGACCCGTCACTCTTTCCGGGGAACATCTCTGTTGGAGGTAATGTTCTGGAAGGAAAAATCACCCCAGTTTACAATATATGACGAATATAAATATATGATGAAAGTATACCATACATGATGAATGGGAATACATGATGAATATGAATACATGAAATGCATGATGAATGCGTGAATGCATGATGATACGTGCAAATATGAATGAGTATGATGGAACGAGTCTAAACCCTAAAATGGAATAACGGAGTACTCAAGAAAGTGTTAAAGGGGTGGTGGATACGCCGCTGGTACTTCCTATATATAAACCTTTTTAATATATCGTGGAGAAACCGTTATGAAGTTTTAAGGTAAGGACTGGTTGGGGGAAATAAATCAAGCATATACATGAAATAAAAACAAATGCTTGATACATTTGGGAGGCTGTGAGTCTGAGATACTCAAGGTCCCAAATGAAATGAGATACTCGGCATGTAAGGTGGATCTCAATAAATAATAAAGAAGAGAACTCCAGGCCTACGGGGCTGAAGGAGAAAAGATTCCAAGCCTACGGGGCTGAGGAATGAATGAGTCTTCATGACAAACGTGAGGGGTCTATACTGACGAGTATAAGAACCTTACCAATACTCGGACCGGAGGTACGGCCTAAGATGGTTGCGAGGGGGTTAGCACACCCATAAAATATACGAATACGGTGATCGGAGGTACGTCCAAAGATGGTCACGGGGGCATCGAGAGCCCAAGAAAACGTTAACAATAATAATAACCTAAAGGGTTCATAATGAAATGAAAAGATGCAATGTACTTACTTAGCGAAAGCTAATTCAAAAACGTTTTCTAAACACTGCATGAAAGAAGCACGTGGAATGAGGCTTCCTGAGGACGGAACAGTCAGAGTTAGAGATCCCTATGTATTATGATGTAATTACATTGTCTTTTGTAAAACAATGATATTATGAATGAAAAAGTTACCTTAGCCATTTAATGGCAAGGTTTTTGTCAAACTTGGACCTTTTTTCGCAATATAATACTCTGATAAAATAAGGAATAAGTAGAATGTTTCATAAATGAATACTTGAAATTGTAGTTTTTGATGCAAAAGTATGTTATATTGAATGTTAGAACCCATATTTAAGTGTTGGGAAAATTTTATGGCAAAATGGCTTAAAGATGAAAAAAAAATGGTTAAGTGTTAAAAACTGCACAGGTCTGGAAACCTTCTGTGAAAAGGGGCTCTTCGCACAACGCAAAAAACCAATGTCTGATCTTCGCGACACGCGAAGACCTGGTTTCCCGGATTTCCCTTTTTGGACTCCCTCGCGCCACGCGAAGGAGGGGCCCCGGTTTTCGCGACACGCGAAGAATATAAAAAAAATAAAAAAATCTTGGGATAAATGCTTCTGCATGTGTAAACCTTTATTATAACCGGTTTTTAAATTAAAGGTGTTATAACTTGGTATCAGAGCAATGGTTTGAGGGATTTGGTATGGGTGGCACCAAACTCAAATCAGATGCTCTTGATGTGGGGGAAATGATACGAGAATCCATGAAGGACTTGACTAAGACTCTGAGCTTACGAAAATGAAAGGTTAGTAATGATTTGATAAAGTGGATATACATATATGGTGTATATGTATATGTATGAATGAATGACAAGGTGTTATGTGTGTCGAAACTTGTTTTGTGATTTGTTATATGAATATGATAATTACAATTGGGCATAACGTATTATTAAACATGTCTGGTCAATATGATTAATAAGACTAGATGTGCAAGGGTCTTTATGATAACCATATGACAATGAACATTTACAAGGATTAGGTGAAGGTGATTATATATGTATGTATGTATATAGGTAGATATATATATATATATATATATATACTTAATACATAAGAGTGTAAGTGTGATGGATACCTAAGGTATTGAAAGTGTAAGGATGTTAAGGTGTTTTTGTTCTAATTCTCAGTTAAGAGATGACAGAAGAAACGAGCAATGAACCATTGGATTCAAGAATCCAAGAAATGATTAAGGAAGAAGTGGCCAAGGCCTTTGAGCAAGCCACATCTTTGCTTATGGAAGAAATGAGAGGGGTTGTTAAGCTCACTCTTGAGGAGGTTATGAAAGAAAAGGAAATGGAACCACAGGGTTGTACCCTAAAAGAATTTATGGTGATTAAGCCCAAAGAGTATGATGGGCAGGTGGACCCGATCCTTAGCCACAGGTGGGTGGTGGATATGGAATCTAACTTTGAGATGACTAAGTGTAAACCCGAGGATAGGGTTATGTTTAGTGTGCCTCTACTGACGGGAAGGGCAAATGAGTGGTTGTTGAATCTTCGAAAGGAGAGGGGTGAATTAGGGGTGACCTCCATGACTTGGGAGGAATTCAAGACGACCTTTCTAAAATATCATTGCCCTCTGGCCGTAGTGGACAGGATGATTGAGGAGTTCCTCCTCATGAGGCAAAAGAATGAGTCAATAGATGAATTGACTGGGGCTTTCTTTGATCGCGCCAAGTTCTGTCCGGGCGTGGTGTCGACTGAGAAGGCGAAGATTGACAGGTTTTATGCTATGCTGACGGTGGAGTTCAGAGATAGCATATCTCCATCCTCTTTTACCACCCTTGTAGATTTGATAAATAGGTGTCGGGAAAGGGAAGTGGAGTTGAGGAGGCAAGAAGCTAGAGGGGAAAAGAGGAAAAGAAAGATTGTGGATCAAGTGGTGAAAAAGATAAAGGGCGAGAGCCTTAGTAAGAAGCCTTTTAGCAAGTTCCCTCCTTGAGGGTGCAAAGTTTGTTGGAAAGAACATTTCGGGGAATGTAGGAAGGGGACTTTGAATTGCTATAAATATGGGAAGCCAGGATACATGGCTAGTCAATGTACAAGCCAAATTCACTTGTGCTATAACTGTTACAAGCCCGGGCATAATAGGGCAGATTGCCCCGAGCTTAAGCAAGGTGGAAGCGAAAGGAAGGTTGAAATACCAAAGCCAAAGGGTAGAGCTTTCCACATCTCGGCGAAAGAGGCGAAGAATAACCCAGAGATGGTGTCAGGTATATTCAAGATTAACTCTCTACCTGTACTAGTTCTTTTTTATTCAGGGGCTAGTCGTTCATTTGTGTCTTTGAAATTTGTTAAGCATTCTTCTTTTCTAAGTAGCAAGTTAGATGAACCCTTAGAAATCGAGGTGGCAAATGATATGAGTTTCCTAGTGTTTGATATTTATAGGGATTGCAAGTTAAGGGCGGGGGGTGAAACGTTACTTATTGATTTAATTCCTATGGCCATGGGGGATTTTGATGTGATAGTGGGGATGGATTGGTTGTCAAAGAACAAAGCGAATATTCTATATGGACCTAAGGCGATACAACTCAATTCCCCATCGGGTAAGTCCATTTACATAGAATGTGAGAAGAAAGGTAAGATTAAGATATGTTCTTATGTGAAGGCAAAAAAGTACATGGTGCGTGGGTGCAAGGCATACATGGCTTGTGTTGCGGATGTGATTGAGAAAGTGAAAGATATTCGTGATGTTCCGGTTGTGAATCACTTTGAGGATGTGTTTCCAGATGAGTTACCGGGGGTTCCACCAGAGAGAGAAGTAGAGTTTGTGATTGATTTGATACCGGGTGCTAAGCCGGTAGCCAAATCACCTTATAGGTTGGCACCGCCGAAAATGAAAGAATTAAAGGAGCAATTGCAAGAACTACTTGATAAAGGTTTCATATGCCCAAGTGTTTCGCCTTGGGGTGCACCGTTTTCTTCATTAAAAAGAAGGACGGAAGCATGAGGATGTGTATGGATTATCGGGAATTTAACAAGTTGACGGTGAAGAATAGGTACCCATTACCTCGGATTGACGACCTCTTCGATCAATTGAAAGGGGCGTCACGGTTCTCTAAGATTGATTTAAAATCCGGGTACCATCAATTGAAAGTGAAAGAAGATGATGTTCATAAGACAGTTTTCGCACTCGATACGGTCACTACGAGTTTACGGTTATGCCATTTGGTTTAACCAACGCGCCCGCGGTTTTCATGGATCTTATGAACCGGGTGTGTAGACCGTTCCTCGACCGTTCGGTTATTGTGTTTATTGATGATCTTCTCATTTACTCAAGGAGCGAGGGTGATCATGCTTGTCATTTACGTGAGATTCTTGAAGTTCTTCAAAGGGAAAAGCTTTATGTAAAATTTTCTAAGTGTGCATTTTGGTTAAATCCAATTCTTGGGTCATGTGATTAATGAGAAAGGGATTACAGTCGACCCATCCAAGATAGTGGCGGTAAAAGATTGGTCATCGCCGAAAACGCCTTCGAAGATTAGGAGTTTCTTGGGGTTGGCGGGTTATTATCGGCGGTTTATTGAGAACTTCTCTTGGATTGCCTTGCCGATGACGAAGTTAACGCGTAAGGAGACTAAGTTTGTTTGGGGTTCCGAGCAAGAATCTGCCTTTCAACTCTTGAAAGAAAAGTTGACTAAGGCGCCTGTTTTATCCTTGCTGGACGGGACTGAAGATTTTGTGGTGTATTCGGATGCCTCGCATTCGGGGCTGGGTTGTGTTATGATGCAAAGGGGGAAAGTAATTGCCTATGCATCTAGGCAATTGAAGACTCATGAGGTGAATTACCCTACTCATGATTTAGAACTTGCGATCGTGGTTTTTGCGCTCAAGATTTGGAGGCATTATTTGTATGGGGCTAAGTGTACGATATACACGGATCACAAAAGTCTCAAGTATTTCTTTGATCAAAAAGACCTCAACATGAGGCGAAGGCGGTGGCTTGAATTAGTCAAGGACTATGATTGTGAGATAATTTATCACCCGGGTAAAGCGAATGTGGTGGCGGATGCTCTTAGTCGGAAGACGAGACATACACCTATTAAGGTGAAGTCATTTAAGATGACAATTTCATCATGTCTTATTGATGAAATCCGGGAGGCTCAAGTGTTAGCACTTGGTGGTGATTTGAAGAAGGAACGGATGGTTGCTTATGTTGATAAGTTTGGGAAAAATAACACGGGTTTAAAGACATGCTTTGATAGAATTTGGATTCCTAGGTTGTCAAGTGTTTTGACAACTATTTTAGACGAGGCACATAAATCCAAGTATTCTATCTATCTAGGGGCCACAAAGATGTTTTATGATTTGAGGTGTCATTTTTGGTGGCCGGGTATGAGGCGTGATATTGTTAAGTATGTGGAGAGGTGTCTCACATGATTAAGGGTAAAGGCGGAGCACCAAAAGCCGTATGGAAAGCTTCAAACGCTTGAAATACCTCTTTGGAAATGGGAGAACATAACCATGGATTTGATCACTAAATTACCAAAGACTTGAAAAGGCTATGACGTGATATTAGTAGTAGTGGATCGGTTGACAAAGAGTGCACATTTCTTTCCTATAAAAGAAACGTATTCATCGGATAGATTGGCGGAAATGTATGTGAAGGAAATTGTGTCACGTCATGGTGTGTCGGTGTCGATTATATCGGACCGTGATACGAGATTTACTTCTCGTTTTTGGAAGAAATTTCATGAGGATATGGGGACTAGATTGAATCTTAGTACCGCTTATCATCCACAAACGGATGGTCAAAGAGAGCGAATGATTCAAACGCTTGAGGATATGTTACGAGCGTGTGCATTGGATTTTGGGGGAAATTGGAACGATCATTTACCGTTGGCGGAATTTTCGTACAACAATAGCTACCATTCTAGTATTGGTATGCCGCCTTTTGAGGCATTGTATGGGAGGAAATGTCGAACACCCGTGTGTTGGGGTGAGATTGATCAACGAGAACTCGGTAGCAAAGAGGTGGTCAAGAAAACTAATAGTAGTATTGACCAAATAAGGGCACGCTTGAAGGTGGCCCAAGATCGCCAAAAGTCCTATGCGTATAATAGAAAGCGTGCAATTGAGTTTCAAATAGGGGACTTTGTGCTCTTGAAAGTCTCTCTTTGGAAAAGGGGTGATACGGTTTACGAAACGGGGGAAGTTAAATCCACGTTTCATTGGACCGTTTAAGGTGATAGCAAGGGTGGGTGCAGTAACTTATCGTTTGGAGCTACCGGAGGGACTAAGTAGACTTCATAACACGTTTCATGTGTCTCATTTGCGAAAATGTTTGGCGGATGAATCTACTTTTGTTCCATTGGATGATATTGAATTGGATGAAAAGTTGAATTACGTTGAGGAACCGGTGGCAATCTTGGATAGAAAGGTGAAGCGTTTACGCAATAAAGAGATTAGCCAAGTTTTGGTGATGTGGAAACATAAGAAGGGAGCGGAAATGACTTGGAAAACCGAGGAGGAAATGCTCAAATATTATCCGAACCTTTTTATGTGAAAACAGGTTTCGGGGACGAAACCCAAATAAGGGGATGTGATTTGTAACCAACCAAAATCCGGGTTTCGTTATATATATTTAAATATTCTAATAAATATTATGATGAAAATAATATTTTAGAAATAAGTTGAAACAAGTGGGTTTCAAGTTAGTAATGGGGTTATATTAGTTTTTAACTAATTTTGGAATGAAATGGGTAAAATATAAGATGAGGGGCTAAGCTTGTAAAGATGGCAAATCTGCCATATTTGACTTGGTGAAGTCAAAATCGGGTCATTGTTGGTGAAAGGGTCGTTCATTTCCAGAGAGAAAAAGGGAGAAAGTGAATTTGAAGCAAAATCGTGCATTTGAAGCTTGTTTTGTTAAGGTTTTGGCTCACACATCACCTTCCTAACATCAAGTAAGTGATTATCTTCCATTGATTTCACCTTTGATGAGCTAGTAGGTGGGTTTTGTAGAAATCTAAAAATTTATGATGCTTGTGGGTAATCGGTGTTAGATTGTTGATAATCTAGTTAATCTAAAGGTAAAGCATGGTGATTAACATCCTAGAACTCTTTGATTATGATTATGAAAAGTTAGGGTTCATATGGAGAAATTTGGGGGTGTTTGGATTACGATGATAGGATATTGATTTAATGATTGGTTAATTGTTTATATGATGTTAGACACTTAAATGAACACCAAATTAACCTAATGAAAAATATTGAATGAGAAATTAGTGTGAAGGAATTAGAAATGAAACTCAAGTAGGTGAGTTCGGATGGAAAGATGGTGTTTGGATATAGTAATAAACCAAACGGGTCAGTTTGGGTTGGAAATGGGAAATTGGGTTGTAAACCCAATTATAATGTGATTTTGATGTATGACTAGATTACTAAACTAGGTGTATATGTTTAGGTAATCAAATTGTGAATCGAGACGGTGGTGTGGGATCTTCTAACTCGAAAGGTAAGTGACTTTGCACTTAATTAGTATTGATGATAAAGGGTGATACATGTGTTATGTGTGCGTACTATGTTGTTATGTATGAATGTATATGAACTAGTATGTGTAAATGAATGAATGTAGTTATAGTTGTAATACTATAATGGATATGTGTAAATGAGGTTATGGTTTAAATACCATAATGGAAATGAGGTTATGGTCTAAGTACCATAACGGAAATGGGATATAAGGTTATGATCTAAGTATCATAATGGAAATGAGGTTATGGCCTACGTGCCATAATGGAAATGGAAATATGTTAATTATGATTGACAAATGAAAAGAATGGAACTTGTAAGGCGATATGCAAGTTATTTGTAGCCAAATGACAAATTGGGTGCAAACGGGTGAAATGGGTGAATGGGTGAAAACAAGTTGTAATTACTTGTTTGATATGTTTATTTTCATTACTAATGGTTGTTACATGTGGTGTTATGTAGGAAAAGCTCCGGGATAGTCAAGGTCAAGTCTATGGCGAATGTTGGATTCTCGTATGCATTTTTTGGTGATTTCGGGTGTATCTAGAAGTCCATCTAATGGATGTAAATGGATACTTGAAATTGTAGTTTTTGATGCAAAAGTATGTTATTTTGAATGTTAGAACCCATATTTAAGTGTTGGAAAAATTTTATGGCAAAATGGGTTAAAGATGAAAAAAATGGTTAAGTGTTAAAAACTGCACAGGTCTGGAAACCTTCTGTGAAAAGGGGCTCTTCGCGCCACGCGATAAACCAAAATCTGGTCTTCGTGACACGCGAAGACCTGGTTTCCCGGATTTCCCTTTTTGGACTCCCTCGCGCCACTCGAAGGGAGGGGCCCGGTTTTCGCGACACGCGAAGAATATAAAAAAAAGAATTATTGGGATAAATGCTTCCGCGTGTGTAAACCTTTATTATAACCGGTGTTTAAATTAAGGGTGTTACATGGAGCTTGGGAAAATGTGTGTCAGCAGTTTCAAGCATTACTAGGCTCTATCACTATCCAATTAAGCATGCTAATATATACAATTAGGCAATATAATATATACAATTAAGCAGACTAATATATCCACTTAATCAGGCTAAATAGAAAGAAACAAAAATACACAGGTGCTAATATGTAGAATGTAAAGTAACATACACAAGTGATTAGAACCTAACCATTTAACTGTCCAGACACACTTCACATATACATTTCGAAATAGGCTATTATATTACATTTAACAAGCTAACTTATAACATCTACAAGGCTAAAATAGCAAATTAACAAATTCGATTACTGTCATGTAATCCATCTCGTCGGACATGATCCTCGTATGCGTACTATCCTCTACATATGCTTGAAACCTTCAAATATTGATGCAATGCTCCTACTATGCTTGAAACCTTCAAAATTTTCGAACAAAACCCTAGCTAACGGCTGCTCAGCCTTTCAAATGTGGTTTGAGGAAACTATCAGCCGACTTGAGGTAACAGGCTACTATCAACCGACTATACTAACTATTAACGACAAAGCACGCCGGCTTAGCCGTCTTCGAAAATCGTGATTTGTGTCAGACTACATTAGCCGTCTATCATGTAGAAATATAAAAAATTCACCGGCTTAGCCGTCTTAGAAAACCGGGAAAGCCGTCTTGACATACCAGATGTAGGTGTGTCAGATTCTCGGGATAATAGCTGGCTAATTTATACAATTTATACTGCCAAGCAGGCTAGTACGCAAACCGTTACCCGCCTTGTTATGTTTAATTAATTTTTTTTTAAGTTTAAATTTTTATAAATACCGGGGTAAAGATAGTTGTCGTTGTTCGACACCTACTGACACGTAGAGTGATATTATATCTTATTTTTTTTTAGTTGTTTGGTTTTAATGAACTATTGTTATTTTTAATGAAATCTTCTAATTTTGTAACATTTATAATTGTTACTTTGTTATAATTTTGTCAATTATAATGTTAACTAAAAATTATAACTTAAAAACATACATAACATAAAAACATACATAAACTAAAAACATACATAACCTAAATAAAAACATACATAAACTAAATAAAAATTACATAAACTAAAATTAGGGAAATTAAAGATGCTCGAAGGAATCAAAGGAGTTATCCGAATGTCACGAGCGCTCGTCTTCCCATGGATCAAAATAGCTGGGACGCTCGTCCTCGGTGAGGTTTTCCTCCTTGTCTTTAGACTTAGTAACGTACTCCTCTCTGGGGTCAGTGAGGTAACACTACTCAGACTTATGCAGTAGTTCCTCTCCGGGGTCAGGGTTGTCCCCAATTTGGAGTTGCCCAAACACCTGATCAAATGCCCAATTCCACTATTCATCTGTCCAGGTTAAAGGTTCATTAGGTTGGACAGGTTTAACAGGTTCATCAACCGGTCGAGAAGGGTTTACAGGCTGGACAGGTTTAACAGGTTCATCAACCGGTCGAGAAGGGTTTACAGGCTGGACAGGTTTAACAGGTTCATCAACCGGTCGAGAAGGGTTTGCTGAAAATGGATATCTTCCACTCATATTTTATAAGTTGCGTTTGAGTGTAAATTTAAAGTTAAAAACTGTATATGAAGGTTGAAATGATAAGATTAATATTTATAAAAGTCAAAGCAGGCTAGAAATACCACTTCAGCCGGCTAACAATTGTGTGAACCCATTCGGCACCGGCTAAAAGGAGCCGGCTAAGCCAGCCGAACTCAAGTCGGCTAAGCCAGGTGAAACAGATAGACACGCCGGCTCAGCCTACTTGGAAGTGGGCTTCAGCCGGCTTGGGTTTCAGAGCCTCCACGTGTCACTTTCTAGTTAGTTAAAAATCTGACAAAAAGAAGTTGGGCACGGTTTTTCAAGCAGGCTGAACTAGCCGGCTTCAGCCGTCTAATGGTCTAAATGACCACATCTAAGTAGGCTGAAAAACTTTGTTTATTTTGGTAAGTTTGACTGATCAAATGTTCATTTTGGTAATTTTCCCATTTAAATTTTATTTTCAACGAAATGATATAATTTCATTAAATAGAGTGACGTCTCATGTTTGTCATAAACGAGTAATTGAGTGAAGGACATAAAAAGTAATTCGAGCAACTTCAAATTTAAATAAGTAAATAACACCCTTGAGGCCTTGACGTTAGCAAAGTTTAAACAGGACATGTATCACAAGTCATCCTCAAACTCTAATGTGAGTGTCAGGTTTAATCCTTAAACAACCAGATCATCAATTATATTACCAACATCCACGGGAGCAACATTTAAGAGGCCAGACGTGGCCAGGCCCTCCTATTTTTTGTTTAAAAATATTGTTTGGGTCCATCATAATTCAGATCGAAAACCCAAATCTGTTCCACAAATACAGACAACCGCATAATTTTTGGTCTTTATTTGGTGAAATTTTTTTGGCTTTTCTATGTGTAATATTTTCAACCCCCAGTTTAATTGTTCAAGTTCCACCACTGCCAAAATCATCATAGCCAATATCATCATACATGTTTATCACATTATTTCAGTAGCAATGAACTTTGACACATCTTACTTGTGAATTGTGATTATCAAAGACGACCGATGAGGTTTAAACTTTAAAGGGCTTCAAATTGTAGAATGTTTGCTACCTTTCTATTTAGTATTTGTGGGTCGAAGACTTCAGATTTGCATGTAACGTGCAATCTTTTTCAGTTATTGATGATAACTCACGTAATAAAATTTACAATCTATGTGTCGATAATAATTCTTTGCTACCCTTTGACAAACGCTAACCGTGATATAACCAACTAATAATAAACACTTATAAAACAAGATTTTATATGAATCATATAAAAATACATACCATTAATAAGCTTGAATAAATTTGGAATTTGTTTAAACAATCAAATATTTAATACCATCAATTCAAATTCGGTTAATCTTAGAATAACTTAAGTTTTCTTTAATAACAATGATTTAAACTATGAGCTCTTATTAAAGACTTTGAATTTCACTAATTTTGTACCATTAAAGGTAAATAAGCATAAGATTTTCATGAGTCTTTGCAAAATTGAAAAAAATACTATAATATCATCACCTTATTTTTTTTCTTGAACGTGTATATATATTCTTACAAGCTTCAAAATTACCAAAGTTCGATTATTTTTGGAACGGCGAAGATTTTATAAAGAACAACTAGCAAGAAGCTAGAAGTGAGGAAACAACAAGCAAACAAAACACCTAAAGACCAAACAAACCCAATTACATCAAATGATTAAAATGAAAGGAACACCGCGAAGACCAATCTAAAGTAACACCTTTAGTGCGATTCTTGATCCAAAGAAAGTAGTGTTATGTGCCTCAGGTAACGTGAAGACATCGTCCATGCCATGCACAGAGAGTTTTCATTTCATTTAGAAGTTGTTAGTGCTAGGTAGTTGTTCTAGTAATGAGTAGTGGTTAGTTATTTCCTTTACTTGGTGTAGTAGGTAAGTTAGAAAGAGTGGGTAGTTCTTTTTTAATGGGTATAAAAATAGTCATATGTCTTGTTTATGTTTTATGAATGAATTTATGAAAATTGTCTCAATCTCTCTCTAAATTTCTTCAAGGTTTCTTCTATTTTCTTAGGCCAACGATTAACCGTTGGACCCACATCAAGTAGTTACCTTAACATTTTCGAACATTCTAGAGCTTGAGATGTTCTTATTATGAAACACCTTATCGTCTCGGGCTCGCCATAAGAACCAACCAGTGTTTTTAGAATCGGACCGGTCAGACCGGGAACAGGACATATAACCGGTCCGGTTGTGTGTAGTTAAACCACTTTCAATTGAACCAGCCGGTCACCGGTCGGACCGGGGGTTAGACCGGATTTCAATTTTTTTATTTTTGTTTTTTTTCCCTTCAAAATCTCATTTTATTATTAATTTAGTATTCCAAGATGCATATTTTATTTATTTAAGCATTCATATGACATTAAATATGCAAATTCACATAAAAAAAAATGTTTTATATTTTGTATCTATATACATATTTTTAATCATTATATTATTTATGACGTCATCCGGTCCAACCGGTTCGACCAGTGGACCTCTAAGGCGGCCGAATCGTTATCCGATCCGGTTCTAAAACATTGAAACCAACAAGTAAACATGATAATAGCACATACCATTTTCTTTTTATGCCTTCCACCGTGAATATAATTATGAACCTCCCAATGATCCTTAATTAAAAAAGCAAAAACCGGATGAATGTTACACCATAAGCAAAAACCAAAGTTTGATTATTATTTTAATAAAATATTTTTATAATCATATTTAATACAATATTTCTTAATAAATTTCTTAAAATTTATTAAAGTCCAACACAACTCCACCTCACCCATTTTAACATATTAAAAACCATTTAATGCTACATTATGACACCTTTAGTTGAAATCGACACATAAATCATAACAAGGGCTACAACTACAAGTTTCCAATAGTTCAGGGACAATTTTTGAAAATTCTGAAAATCAAATATTATAATAAGTTCACTCGTTATGGCCTCCCACTCCGACCAGTCGCCACCGCCTTAACCGCCGTCTCCGGCGAACAAACCCCCTCTCGTTCTCTCTCTAAATCTCACAGACCAGACACACATACGCATATTCATCCACTACTATTCGTCCGCCATACACTCATTACAACTTCGGAATTTGAGTGACACTGGGCCCCATCCGTTGTCGGTAAAATTTCCCCTTTAACTTTTGCCGGAAAATATCTTCCAAGGTACAACCACCGGTCTTTTTGTAAATTATTAATCTCGTCCTTTATATATCTAATCGTAGATCCTATAGGCTATAGCCACTAATTTTAGGTTTACCTAGTTAATTGAGCTCTGAACATTTTAGGACTTTTAAATTCGAAAATTAGGTTTCATTTTTGCCACAGTTTGTTTTTTTTAATTACGCAGTGGAAGAATGAGTTCTCAGATCCTGCGGAATATGTTTCAGGTCAGTTAATCAATCATCTTTTATTTATTTATTTATTTTTAGTTTTTTACTTTTATATCGAAACAGAAGGCAAACTGTCAACAAGGTGCGCCGCTAGGCGCTAGCCTTTCCGGCTAGCAAAACTAAATCTTTTAAAAACTAAATTCATAGATCTTGGGTCGTAACATAACTATGCATGACAACGGCCTCGACTAAGTAGCTCCACAGCCTCATGCGTAAGGAAACCAAAAATATCGAATGCAAAAGTATAATTAAATTTGTACATTATTCTCAAATTGTTTTTTTTTTATTTTTTCCTCAAATAGTTACAAAAGATATCAAGTGTTGAATAAAATCCAACTATAAAGATGTGAGAATTGATGATTTTATCTTCTGGCTGCAATCTTTTTGATGTGTAAACTTATGAAAAAATAAAATTGTAGCTGGAAAGAAGATGAAGCACTAATTGTATAATTGTTTATGAAGCATGAGTTAGCTTTCAGATTCTTCAAATTAGGTTAAATTGACAATGCTTTGATTTGAGGTGAAGAAAGAAGGATGTTGAAGTGAAATATAATTTAATAATTTACACCTTTTAACTACAAGAATATTATGAAAGCATATAATTTTTTGCATGTTTTGTATTATGTTGGGACATAATCCAATTAGCAAGAATTGCTCTTATCGATTTGACTAATCTACACGCGAGTAATTGAGTATCTACCTAGATTGTCATTTAATCCGGTCCATGTGTAAAAAGAGTTTAATAAGCATCATCTGTAAATTGGCAAGCATGTCAAAATTCACAAATAATCAAGAACTACGCAACTTCTCAAACCAGGAAGATGTAAAAATATTGATTTATGGGCCATGTGTAATAATTTTGTTTACTAACTTAACGGGAAGGTGGTATACCGTTAATAATTTTGTTTGTATGTGTGCTTGAATCTTTATCTTAACAGGGCCCGCAGGCCAGAGCGGGGGAAGCTGAGCTGGAAGTATTTTACATGAAATCTCATGGAAGGAAAGTGGCTAGAATTCACATGCATGATTGGCTTATATTGATCCTGCTTGTCATCATTGAAATTGGTTTAAACGTCATACACCCGTTCTACCGCTTTGTTGGCAAGGATATGATGACGGATCTTAAATATCCAATGAAGGAGAACACCGTTCCCTTGTGGGCTGTACCAGTGAGTTTTTATTTTAATTTTAATCTTTGCCATACTATAAATTATTGGGAATTGCTTTCGTTTCTGATTTCTACTATTATTTTGATTACAGGTGTACGCGGTGTTGTTGCCTATTCTTGTTTTCCTTTTCATCTATTTCAAGAGGAGAGACACATATGATCTGCACCATGCAATTTTAGGTTATCATATCATGAGTTTATTATTTTATTTATTTTTAAATTTTGATTTGAATACATACATGACCTTATTCAAGTTCAACCATTTGTATTTTTTTAATGTTTTTGCAGGTCTCTTATTTTCTATACTTATAACCGGCGTTTTAACGGATGCCATAAAAGATGCTACTGGACGACCAAGACCTGATTTCTTTTGGCGTTGCTTTCCTGATGGAATCGATGTATGTAAAACTTAATACCATTTCTTCTAAGTGAGAGGATGATTAACAATCACCATACAAATTTCAGCAGCATGCTCCCAATGCTCATGTGTAAAAGTGTAATTTTCCAAATGACACAACTATTTCATGCTAGATTGAAGCGAGTTCTAAAATTAAATTTTGGAAATTTCCTTAGGTTACCTGATTTTGTATCTACAAGATAATTTGATTATATGAAGGATTTTACTAGTTGGAGAAGGGTCAATTTTGGGTTCTTTGTTAGTCTCATGGGTTTTCTTTTTTGAGGGAAACAGAGTATCCAAACAGGTGTAAATGTGCTAAGACTAAAAGAAGTGCCTAAGAATTTACATGGCCAATCAAGTTGGGTTGGGTTGGGTTGACCTTCCAGCACTTTTTGTATTTTTCTTTGAATTTTCATCTATAATTAAAGTATTAGATATGATTAAAAATATTAGAATAATTGCATAATCCTTTTGGAGAAAAACGATTTAGCGGAGGTTGCAAGTGTTTAGTACTTTTCAGTGTTCACCCATTACATCACCATTGTACTTGGTTCAATACAAGTGGTGATCCAAAATTGCATTTAATCTATTGGTTTATGAAATCCAAAAGGGAAAAATAAGTTAAATAACGGGTCAACCCAGTCGTCCAACCCATCCTAATCCAGGCTAGTGTGACTCAATTTAAAAGGGCCCGTTTTGACCTGTTACCAGCCCACTCATTTTTCCACCTCCAGTTTTATTTCTTGGTCTAGTTTTTATTTCATCAAGTCTTAGCAGATTCTTGGTATTAAGGTTTGTGATTTTTCATTTTGATATGATGTTGCAGAATTATGATCGGTGGGGAAACGTTGTTTGTCACGGAAATGATAGTGATATAAGAGAAGGTCATAAAAGCTTCCCAAGCGGCCATTCTTCATGTAAGATTTCACAATTTTTTATATATATTTTTTAACAATATAGTTTTCTACTCTCAGTGTAAAAGAAATATATATTTTTCAAAGAATTAAATTAGTTAATCATATTGAAAGTTTAGAATATTTTGCAGGGTCATTTGCAGGCCTAGGGTTTTTGGCACTGTACTTAGCTGGAAAAATCAAAGCATTTGACCGCCGTGGCCATGTGGCAAAACTATGCATCGTTTTCCTTCCACTTTTAATGGCATCTCTTGTAGCTGTTTCTCGAGTGGATGACTATTGGCATCATTGGCAAGACGTATTTGCTGGTGGTCTTTTAGGTTTGTTTTCCACCCGTATACTTATGAATGGAACAATTCGTGTTATGTTTTACCTCAAACAAGCCAAGTAAAAATAATTAGCTAAAAAAGAAACAGGTCAGATGGGTTGAGATTCTTCCAAACTCCAAAGTGTGTCTTAAAGCATAAAACCACCTAAAAAGGTTTCAACCCGACACGTCTGTTTACTACCACTGACTTGCTTATACGCATATAAATCGTTCTCTTACAGGTCTCACTGTTGCCACATTTTGCTATCTACAGTTTTTTCCAGCCCCATATCACACTGAAGGTAGTTTGTTGTGTATTTGTGTAATCTGTGGGACCGACCCATATGTAATTTTTAGTAACATTACATGTTGGCTTCAGGGTGGGGTCCATATGCTTATTTCCAGGCTCTTGAAGAGAGGCGTTCTAATAGAAGGGTAGATCAACCTGTACATGAAGCCGGTTTGGGCATTCCAGATACAAACCAACAATACAGGCCCGATGGGCTCGGGCTGGGGCTCGGGCTGGGGCTGGATTCTTCTCCAGATTACCATTCTTATTCCTTGGAAAGTGATGTAGAATCTGGAAAAGTGTGATCTTTCCCTGAAAATGTGAGCTTTCAGGTGATGTTGGTTTTCTTGATCGAGTTTTGATTGTTTGATACTCGTAGAAGAAAACCTGAAGGAGTGGTAAATATTGTCGATCCTGGATGTGTGTTTATACTCTTTTTTCTGAAGTTTATGTTGGTCATTGTAAACCAAGAAACTCTTGCACTCAAATTAATGATCTGAAAACAAACAACCCCCCCCCCCCTCCCACCCCGGTTAACTATGGTCAAATCTGTTAGAGGTGCAAAAGAAAACTGGTTCTAAAACCGAAACCGGTTTGGGTGAAACCGGTCTGATCCGTCGGTTTTATACCGGTTTGAGAGTATATACATTGAATACGGTTTGAAATCAGTATGGAAGAAATCGGTTTAAGAAAAACTAGTTATATAATACGCTGAAACCGGTTCCTGTTGGTTAGGAATTTTTTCCCTTAAAAACCGGTTTCAAACAAAACCAGGGTTGGGTTAGAATCGGTTTTGACTTTTGTTGACTGAACCGAACCGGTTTGGCCCAAAATTTGGTGTGTGCACTTTTAAAACTTGGTTAAGTCAGCACCACTACTAAAGGATTTGGAATGCTGCTAGTCCTCCCACTGTCCTCAGAACCGAACTTGGTCAATCGGTTGGATTAGGAACCAGTTACATAACTGGTCTGATTGAGTACTTTTATTCCGCATCCATTTGAAACGGTCAGTATGGGGTGGACCACTTGAACTGGATTTTCAAAAGGAGTTAAAACCTTTTCCTTTCAAAATTTCATCTACTACTTGAGGCTCCATGTTTTGTTTACTTTAAGTTTCATGTTTTGTTTATTGTAGGCTTTATATTTTGTTAACATTCGTAAATCTACATCAAAAGATAGAGTAGTTTTATATTTTATATTTTATTTTAATTTAACTATATATGTATTATTTGTTTTTATTATTTATGATGTTATTCGATTTCTGAAACCGATTAGAGTAGTTGACCGGTAAGACATGAACTTTAATAAACGTTGGGAGTTATGAAAACATTGGTCAATTCAGCCTTTGTTTTGATCTGCAATTTGAGTTTTGAAATCCACAAAAGAAAGGATTTTGCATTTGTACTTTGAAATCCACAAAAAATAATAGAACTTTCAACGAATCGCTTGATGAGAGGTTTGTTTACGTTTGTTTGTTTAATAGATGAACTAACATAAACAACAAGTTTCGTTCAATTAATTAAATGAACGAAGATTAACAGAGATCCAATTCATTTAATTGTGTTCGTGAATATTCGATAGTGTATTAGTTTACGTTCCTTTGTTTATTAAAGATTTTATATTTTTCATTTTTAGTTTATTACCCTTGTACGAAAACACCGGCTTCTCAAGCTTCTGTTGAATTTTTACCCTTTTTTTTCTATTTTATATTTTAAGTTTATACCCAAGTTTTTTTTAACTTTACCCATTCACATCATAATTTTGAGTTCCTAAGAGCTACCAACTTATTATTATTACTATTATTATTATTATTATTATTATTTATTTTATTTTTTATTTTTACTTTGATAATGTGTTAAAATTGTAGTAATTCTGGGTGATTCGTGTATTTGTGATGACAAGGATTCTCTGATAATTATGCGAGTTCCTTTCAGATTAAATTATTTTGAGTGTAGACGAATATTCAATCGGATAAGAATCATAGATCATAAGAACGAAAAATATGAAAGACGGTTAAGAATTTCATATATATGAAACTGGCCAAATTCGCTTGTATATATGGGGTAATAAGATACAATGAAACATCATGACAATTATTGGTTGAAAGTCATCATAACCGTCAACCCTTCATAAATGAACTGCTATTTTAGTTTACTTTGGATGGCCAAATCTAGTCCAGATGAGTAAATCACCCCGGATGAGTAAATCTACTATGGATGAGTAAAAACTAACTCCGGATGAACAAGTTAGTCTGGACGACCAACTTTAGCAGTTTTCCACTTCCAATAACCATTAGTCTAGATGAACACGTTAACCATAGTCGTTAGTCCGGATGAACAAGTTAACCCCAGCCAGTAGGGGTGTTCATGGGGTCGGGTTGCGGGTTTTTCGGGTTACTCGGTTCGGGTTATTCGGGTTGGTATTTTTTTGGTTGAAACCACAATCCGAACCGAACCATAATTGAGGAAACCTAATCCGAACCTAAAACCACATTGTTATTCGGTTTGGTTTTCGGTTTGAACCTAGCAAACCGAATTAGCAAAAAAAAAAAAAAACTTTTGGATAGCCTTAACTTATTCAGTTTAAACAACACAACATTTTAGTAAAGTCTAAACAAAAACATACCTTCATCAAATAATGATTTATAATTCATATATGAGTATTTGTTATTGATATAAATGAACTGGGTTAACTATAAAATATGGATTAAAATAGTGGTATAACCCAATTCGGGTTTTTCGGTTCAACCCGAGTTCAAAATCTTGAAACCTAAACCAAACCAAAATCCAAATTACATATTCGGTTTGGTTTTAAACGATTTCGGTTTTGATTCTGTTATCGGTTTGAAACCAAATATTGAACACCCCTACCAGCTAGGGGGCGTTGCCCGTAGGACTCTGCTAACCAGGGACACTGCCCTCAGAACCCTCGTTGTTCAGTGAGATTCGCCCCTTAATACAACAAGGTGTCATTAGCACAAGAAATCATAAGATCTTTAAACAAGTGTGCACATCACACTTACCAATTTATTTGATGTTTCATTATGATTTCTCATTTGGTCATTAAGTAAATCTAATTACATAAAATAGCTAGATGACACTAAAATCACCAACTAATGTTATTATCTAATAAATACTCGTGATCTAATGGTTAAGGTATTGCCTTAGTGAGGTATTATATACTTGCTCATTGCAAAATGTATATTTCACGTTTTGTTTATGTAACAAAATACTATATCTTTGATCAGGAAATCAGGCCTTGAAGGGTTGATCCGTAAAAATAAATGAACAAAATAACAACAAAGATATATGGGAAGGAGGTTTCCCTTGTGTTGTTGCTCAAATGTCTAAGTCAATGATGGTAAAAGGTAAAGTGGAAGCGAGATATGTTTAGTATGAGTGGAAACACTGTAGTTTTGAAGATAAGCGAGTCTTACTATTTATAGGTTTACCAGACAATGAAGTTTGTACCTACAACATTATAATGAGATTCGTTTGCCAAAAGATGGGCGAACATTCTCTAACATAATCAAGAAGAAGAGTCTCTAGAGGACATTGTTATAACTCTCACCATCAAGAAGTTAAAATGCCCTCTAGACTCTACAGTGTTTCGACGGTTTCAAAAGGCGAACCACATCACTTGGTCATTTTCAAAAGGTGTGAGAACCCCTCTTTGTTTTAAGTGAACTTCTTACCTTTAAACCATCCTCACAATTATTATCAGTTATGGAACCTCTTAATTTTTCTCCCCTATATGCATTATGATGCAAAAGAGTATGCATATGCAAAATAAGAAACCAAACCTGCATATAGAAATAACCACATTGAAATTTGCAAAGCACCATAAAGACAAAGAATGAAGCAACTTGAGTAAGACTACATTTGATAATGATAAGAACATAAAAGGCAATCACATCATAATGATGACTTGTAACCATCTCGTGAACCCTAGAGATATATATGTATTGTCCTTGTGAATGAAGTTAGTGGCCAATAGTAAATGCAAGCTTGCTTGAAGAATCTAACAACATCAAGACCATATACATGTAGTCATAAAGTTGTTTAGTTACAAATTTGACGAGGTTAAATACTACATCAGTAGTGTTATTGAGAAAACATGCTTATAGCACTACTCAATGTCACATTGAGGAATCTATGTTTAGGTTAGACGTCACAATCATCGCAATAGACTTTTGGATGTTATACAACAAGTATTTGTGCACAAAATACTTGCACAAAAAGGTTTAGTTCAACATTATCAACAACTTTGGTGTTTGATTCATAAAATCTCATAGGATATATAGTGAAATACATATAAGTTTATCCTTGAAACATGTATCATGATAGGATCTTAGCATTGTCTAGTGGTGTTCAAGACCCCGTATCACATGATGCACAACTTTGTTATATAATGTCCCTCGATCTACTTGTGTGTCGTGCTCATCATACTTGCATACATACCCATTATTCATCTAAAGGGCTAAGATTCGTCCCTTTGACGAAAAACATAAGCTTCATTTATCATAAAGTGCTAAAATGATATACAATCAATGGTATATATTTCTAAAGCATAGCTTAAACTTGTAAAATTATTGACGTTATGATTTGATAATAATGAATCATGACTATGTCACGTGACAATCCAACTTAATTTAATGACGATCACATTACATCATCATCAAATCCGTCTAACTAACGGAGTTTGTTCCGTCACACTTCGACTAATCAAATCAAACTCGGATCCAATCAAAACGGTTCGGGTTGAAAACACTTTATAATCAAACACATCACAATTTGCCCACCACCAAACCCTAATTGCCCACCACCAAACCCTAATTGTACCAACAAAATTCCTAAACTTCAAACCCTTTTCATTCTTCACATAATTAACCATGACATTGACGACCCCTGTAGACGTCGGCAACGGAAACGGTAACGTGGCCGAAGTTGGGTCGTAGAACGCCAACAACCGTCCCCAATTGACGCCTAATCGAGACCACAAGGCCGAAACTACGACGATCTCGGTATGGAGTTCTCTCCTATATTTCTCAGCTCCCTGGAGCGATTTTTGCCACCAAATATCGTGGATGCTCCACGAGATAGGAAGTATAAGTACATGCACGAAGTTCTTCGTCGTTATTCGACCGCAGAAGAGCGTAATCGAGTGAGAATCCTTTGTTACTGCATTGTTTTACGTAATTCGAATTTTGGAAACTTTGAATTGTTCTAAGATTTGATTGCATATATGTATCGTATAATCTGTTTGGATTTTTAGACGAATCTTTTCGAGAAAATTGAAAATTATTAGATTACAGAAGTGATAATAATCCATTCTAGAATGGTAAAACACATCTGGATTTACCTTCAATTTTTGAAGTAAACAGCAATAACATGACTTCTAATCGATCAAATCTAGGCTGCCATTTCTTATATCAAACAATAACAGTCATTAAGTTGATGTAAATTTTTAGAAACGAAAAATGTCTTATTGTTTATTTTTCATTTTCTTTTATGTTTTTAGTTAAAATTATCATAATTTTTAATCTATTCTTTGTTTCATTATAACAGGTGCAGAAGCACAATAATACAAGAAAAAAATTGTATCTATTATAAGGTAAATTTCTTTGTCTGTATGATGAACCACTCTTTTTCCTTGGATTCCTTACGACTGCCATTTTTGTCCCTGTGGTTTAGTTACTTTTGTCATTTTCATTCAAAAAGTTTATTTTTCTCCTTTGGATCCTCGTGGCTTACAAAACTTATCATTTTTCATCCAGTCAGTTAACTTCATCCAAATTTTAATGTTAAATGAGAGATATTTAGGTTTTTTTATACAGTTCTTTATTTTATCAATATTTTAAACCCTTAATTATTTCCCCCGTCAACTTAAACCGTATTAACCCTAATTACCCTATTACGATCGTCCATGTGGCCATCGTCTTCATAATCCCGATCGTCCCTGTGGCCTTCATCATCTTGAATTACAATTGTCAATGCGGCTATCATCTTCTTAAATTACGATGGTCCCTGTGACCATCATCTTTGGGATTAAGAAGATAATGGCCACATGGACGATCGTAATATGATAATTAAGTTTAATATGGGTTAAGAGAATGGGGGAATAACTAAGGGTTTAAAATATTAATAAAATAGAAAAAATATATCAAAAGACCTAAGTAACCCTCGTTTAACGTTAAAATATTGATGGAGTTAATTGATTGGATGAAAATTGTCACACCCCGACCGATGGCGGAATCATCGGGGCGGGACATGTAAGACTGTTCATGAGCACAAGGTTGACTAGATTGTAATATATTAAATCCATTCCCATTCAAACAAACACGAAACAAGTTCAAAGTACATAATGAAATACAATTTGTCTTTGATTTAATATTAACTAGGTCCAAAGCCTATGTGTAGCATGTCTTGATCAAACTCAAATGAAAGCACCTGAAACATGAATAAAATAAGGTCAACTAAAAAGTTGGTGAGTATAACACAAGTTTGTACATAGATAGCATATAGTTTGTAAACCAAATCCTTTACATAACATGATAAATAAGGCATTTATGGGGAGCAGCTATTGTGTAACCAAACGTACAATCAAACCTTTGTAACTAGCATGCAAAACAAAGTGTGTTGTCGGTTTCAATCACCGCGTACCATGGGTGGGTTTGTCAGACTCAATAGATCCATCATTGAAAACCGTCGGCTTGAAAAGTTAATGATTGCACATAATAGCATACAAGAGGTTAACACACCTAGCACTCGGGCATAAAGCTCAAATTGCACACATGAATGTAAATAGGATTTGTACTTGTGTTGTTTGCGTAAATGTAAACATGTAAGTTGAATAGTGTTCATGTTTCACCCCAAAAATGTAAAAGAGTAAAAAGGGGTTGTGAATACTCACTTGTTTCGAAGGCGTAGCTAGCACAAATACTAAATAGTATAATGATCCTTGAGATGCACAAGATAACCTAAAGTGTAATATATTGCATTAATAATGCACAATAGTCTAAGTCTAAGTCTATGGTTGAATTGGATGGAGTTAGTGATTTGGTACTTGAAAGTAAAATAGAAGATTCGAAATAAATATTTTTAGAACATTTTAAATAAGGTTTGATTTTGGGATAATTACTTAAGTAAATTAAATAATTATAGTTTATGGAAATAACGTAGGTATTATATGTAATTTAGTATAATTAAATAAATGTTTTTGTTTAGTTATAAATCAAATAAATAATTATTAACTTATTCATTTATTTATAAAATGTAACTTAAACATAACAATATTATTTAAGAGTAGAGTTTATGAATTAAATGTTGAACTTTAAATAATTTCCATTTATTTTAAGATTAAATATTTGATCTTTTCTAAATAAACAATAATACAGATTTTTATAATTTCAATCATTTTTATTTTAAAAATTAATCTGAAATACTATTTGTAAAAATAAATAAAAATTATAAATATTCTGTCAACACACACGACCGCGCCTAGACAGGGCACGACCGTGCTCGGACCACGGGTGCGATCGCGCTAGCCAGGGCGCGACCATGTTGATCAACAGAGGGGCATAGCTAAACAAATCATTAGGCACGACCGTGCCTTGGACAGGCACGACCGTGTCTATGCTTCTGGGGGGGGGGGGGTAAGATCAAGTCTAGCCAACAAGCATGATTTGGTCTGAGCAGGAGGCACGACCGTGCTGTAAGTCGACACGACCGCGTCTCCTGAGGCACGACCGCGCTAGATGATTAGCGCGACCGTGTCTCTGTCAAAACAGGAACGAATTGATTGATTCTTATATTGATAGAGTCGGAATTGATAGGGCTTTCATCCAAAAGGTTATTACGAGTCTGTTTGTGTAGTTTAATTGTATTTAAAACATGTTCAGAATCGAATTCGATCAAACTATTTTTGAATAAAACTTAGGTTCGGGTTTGGGATGATTTCTATATTGAAAACCCAAATCGAGATGGGGCTTTTGATCTACAGACTAAATCAAATGAAAATACGGTTTCAATTACCTAGAACGACGACGAATCAATAGTGTACAGTAGAGGAGAGTTCTGGCGACGACGGAGTGGTCTCCGGTGCTTTCTGCTGTAACTCCGGTCAAAATGGTGTCTTCTGAAGCCTTAGGGAGGATCAATTAATGTGTTGGTTTGCTTAGTTGAGAGGATTCACAATGAAACGATGAATTTGATGGTCACAAAGGAGAGTCTTGATACTTTGGAAAAGGATCGATCAAAACGGGTTCATTTGCTATAATGAAAATGATTTAAACTCCCAATTGTTTGTTAATGTGAGAAATGGTTACGAAACCGAACGGTCCAGCGATTAAAGGCTGTTTTTACGTTTCAACTGATGCGAGGCGCGACCGTGCCAATAATAGGCGCGACCGTGCCGGACGAGGCGCGACCGTGCCAAAACATGGCGCGACCGTGCCTACTAGGGTTTCTGGTTATTTAAAAAATCAGCCCCTGCAACTTCAGCTTTGACAGAATTAGCTTGGTTAGGATTTAACGGAACACTTAACGGGATTATTAACTGGATTAACTCAAGAAGGTATTACTACATGATTATGAGTTCTAAATTTTCGAATTGAATACGATCGGCTAATGAGTAATGAGGTGTAGGTTTGAGTAAATATAGAGTTAAATGTTGTATTGCTATTTTATTAACTTAAATAAATTAAAATAGGGTCGAAAAAATACGGAATGTTACAAAAATGGAAAGTTTTGTAAACCACGTTGATACGCAAGAGAAAAATATACTTTTTGAATGAAACTGTCAAATTGACTAAACCATAGGGACGAAAATAACATTTTACACTAATATGTGTGTGTGTGTATATCATGTTATATATATATGCACATATCATATATACATATCATATTATACTATATCATATCTATACTATATAATAAATAAAGGTTTTTACATGACACATGTCGCCTCCACATTCATTCTCATCATTTTTTTCCCGTCTCTCTCTCTTATTAAATGCATCTACATCTTTTAATAATAATATATATTTAATAAAAATATTAATTATATACTAATAAAATACATTTATTTTAAATTATCACTTATGAAACTTTGAAATCTAAATATGTAACTTTTATTTTCAATTAAATAATAAATGAAAATCAAATTACGTTATATAGTAGTTAATGTATTTTCAAAACCTAATTAAATATTAGTTTTTATATATTTTGAATTTGCTTTCAATCCTCAGTATATAATACATTTTTATACCTGTAAAATATATACATAAAGATTTAAAAATTTTATTTATTGATATTTTTGATCCCGTGTGTATACACGGGATCTAAACTAGTTATATATATGCATATCATATCATATCACACACACATATATGAGAGAGATCAATTGAAAACTCAAAAACAAATAAATAATTTTAAGCTTATTACCCAAAAGTCAACATATAATTTCATCTACTAATTAAAATAAATGTGTGACTAGAATTTATTTATTGGTTTTTACATGGAGATGTGGTTTTCATTTTATCCATCCCCTATATATATGCATATAATATTAGGGTGACGTTCAAATGCTAACCAATATTTATGTGATAACCATGATAACCACTCTTAAACATAGTGTTACGTATATGTAACAATTATCATTTTGTTAGTATTAAATATACGTAAACACGTGTCACGTATATGTAACATTATTTGCTACGTATATGTAAGACTCATCATTTCCGTATTTATGTTCAAGATACTTAAATACTCTTTTAAGAATTAAAAGAAAAAATAATTTATAAATTATGTGATTGTTTGATAGTGGTTAGCACGGTTATCACATAAAAAGTTGGTTAGTATTTGAACTCTTCCCTATCATATTATATATATATATATATATGCACACACACACATACATATAGGGGAATGTTCTTTAGAGAACCACAAAAAAGGGGAATCAGGGAACACTGCTACAAAAAACCTAACCCCCCCCCCCCTCGCCGACCCCCCAAAAAAAACCTAGCCCCTCCCTCGAAAAACCTAAACCCTTCTCCCCCTACCCCTTCCCCCCACAAAACCTAAACCTTAAAGCTAAAAAAGGGGAACCGGCTCAAACGAACTGCGATTGAACTCATTCTAGCGGCGTTAGAATCGGCTCATCATACCCTAAACCAGAAACCCAAAATCCTAAAGGTAAACCCTAAACCTAAAGCTAACCCTAAAGCAAAGCCCTAAAATATAAACTATAAACCCTAAAAACAAAAGGCTAAACCCTCCTCCACCCCCAAAAACCTAACCCCTCCCCCACCCTCTCCCTCAAAAACCTAAACCCTCCCACTCACCAACCCCTAACCCCTCCCCCTCCCCCAAACCTAAACCTTAAAGCTAAAAAACGGGGAACAGAGGGGAACCGGCTCAAACGAACTCCGCTTAAACTCATTCCAGCGACGCTAGAACCGGCTCATCGAACCGGTTTCAACGCCGCTGGAATGAGTTCAATCGGAATTCATTTGAGCCGGTTACCCTATTTTCCCCGTTTGTTTGTTGTTCCCTTTTGAACTACCTTCCAAAAAAATGGGGAACCGACTCAAACGAACTCCAAATGAACTCATTCAAGCGACGTTGGAACCGGCTCATGGAACCGGTTTCAACGCCGTTGGAATGAGTTCAATCGAAGTTCGTTTGAGCCGGTTCCCCTTTGTTTCCCCCATGTTCCCCGTTTTTTTTTTTGTTCCTTTTTGAACCACCCTATATATATATATTATATATATATTACATATATATACATGTATATATATATATATGACCAAAAATCCTAAAACGTGTGAGAAGGATCTAGACCATTGATCAAGGATAATCAAGATGAGAAGGTGGCCATGTGGACTTCCAATGGATGTAACTTTTGGCGAGGAGTAAAATGGGAAATCCCGTACTTCTTGACTCTTTTCTTGTTCCATAAAATTTTTTAAACATGAATAACTTTTTTACAAGTCAATATTATTTTTAAAAAGTTATACCACAAAATCGAGCATTTTTAATCTCTAATTTGAGTATGATATTGTTATATTTTGAATTTAGGAAAAAAAAAATTAAGCATTTTGAATTGAGGTTGCGTACAACGGTGCGTTAGACGCGTGCGTTATTAATGCCAGTATTTTATTTTTCGTTGAATGCATTTACCCCTACCCTTGGGACACGTGACACATCTTGCTGGTTTCTCACGTTTCTCATACGTCTAAAGCTTTTTAGCATATCCCACCCCAATTATATTGAGAACCAGATAAAACAGTTGCATGTAGTGCATTGATGATTCAACAAAATAGAGAAAGATATATATTATTTCTTTTTATTTTCAGCCTCTATACAAAGAACCACCATATACAATGGATCCTTCAGTGTTCTTCGTGAAATCATTTTCAAAGGCCTTCGAAGTCCCTGATAAGTTCAAAGACAAATGTATAAGAAGCATGATGCATGAATCTGCACCAGGAGTCTATACATTTGATATGATGCAACCAATTTTTTGTGATAGGCTATTAAGCGAGGTTATTGAATTATGAACTATCTCTAATATTATCATCTTTTCATTGGGTACTTTAGATTTTATGTTTTAAACAAGTTGTGATTGCTTAGGTGGAATACTTCGAAAAGTGGGCATGTGAAACAAGATTCCGAATCATGCGGCCAAGTACAATGCATAGATTTGGTGTTGCTCTTGATGACTTTGGGATGAAAGGCACACTTGATTGGTTGATGAGAGATTTCATTAGCCATATTTCAAAAAGTAAAAGTTTAATAAGAACTAATATTATTTAAATAAAATTGCATGGCTACATGCTTTCATACGTCATTTATTTTTTTATTTTTTTTAATATATTTGTGCAGTTTTATTCCCTGATGTTGGAGGATGTTCTCTTGATTCCAATCATGGATATGTGGTGGAATATGGAATGGGTAGAGATGTTGATTTGGGTATGTGATGAATTGAATTTTCATTTTACATACAGTTATCTTGTTACTGTTTCATTTATTAAAATTTGTTGTTACCATTTCTCATTTTAGGTTTCCATGTGGATGACTCAGAAGTAACATTAAATGTATGCTTGGGCACCGAGTTTACTGGTGGGGATTTGTTTTCGGAGGTATGCGGTGTGAGAAACATGTGAATAGTAAAGCACATCCTGAGGTATGCGCGCATATATATGTATATAGGGGGAGGATCAAATAAGAAGTTGTTTTCGGCTAAGAACTCTAAGAAGTGACAAAAACATTAACAAACGATATCAAACGAACTCGGATTGAGCTCATTCCAGCGGCGTTGGAACCATATCGTCGAACTCTACCATCTTAGCTTTTAGGGTTTAGATCTTAGCGTTGAATTTTAGGATTTTAGCCTTAAGGTTTAGCCTTAGGGTTTAGCTTTTAGGGTTTAGGTTTTTTTTGGGGGGTGGAGGTTTAGGTTTTTGGGGGTGGGTTTAGGTTTTGGGGGGGGGGGGGGGGTGGGGTGGGGGGGTTTAGGTTTTGGGGGGGGGGGTGGGGTGGGGGGTTTAGGTTTTTGGGGGGTGGGGTTGGTGGTTTTAGGCTTTTCGGGGTAGGGTTGGAGGGGGGGTTTAGGTTTTTGGGGGTGCGCGTGGAGGGGGGTTTAGGTTTTTGGGTCCGGATTAGAGTTCGATGAGACGGTTCCAACGCCGCTCGAATGAGCTCAATCGGAGTTCGTTTGACCCACTTCTTAGCGTTTCTTAGCGATAAACCACTTCTTAGCGGAACCTTCCCCTATGTATATATATGAATATTTTTTTTAATTGTTTCTATATGTTTGACAAATTATTAAATTTGCCTTCATATACGCTGACAGGAAATTTTTTCTTGTTCACATGCACGTGGAACTGCAATTATTCACCGTGGTTTTCACCGACATGGTGCCTTAGCCACGACATCCGGGCACAGATTTAGTTTAGTGATGTGGTGCAGAAGGTATGTGATTGTTGACCTGTGGGGATTTTTTGATTGTGATGTTCCCTATTCTTAATAGAGGTGGCAGTTTCAACATGATTACTTATTAATATGGATCAATATGGGCATGTTTTATATATTTTTAATGGGTCAAATATGTAAAATACGGAAATGGAAATGATTGAAATAGCTTAATAAGTTATCTACAAAAGAAATTTTCCACAAGTTAGCGATAACTTTTCGACAAAATAAAAACAAAAAAGTAACCATAAGATTTCCTACAATTTTCCGACAAATTTATTAAATAAGTTAACTTATTTATTTAATATAATTGTCGGAATATTGTCAGAAATTACCGACGAAAGGCTTTTGTCGCTAATTCGTCGAAAAATTAGTCGAGACTTTGTCAGAAAAAATATTTCAACCGCGGTTTTTTTCCAACAAACACTTTTTGTTGGAAACTTGTCGCTAACAGCCAATTCCGATAAATTTCCCATAAAATCTGTTGTAGCAAATTTTTCAGTTTTTTGGTAGTGAACACATGGCCCGCCAATACCTGCTAACCAGCAGGAATCAAATAAATCGCAACCTGTGTCGGGCATGAACCTCAAGAGGTATGACAGGAATCTAGTGAAAGCAGGACCGAGATCTCTCCTAGAGTGGAATCAGACGCTTACCATTGCGCCACCTTAAATATTTAATAATCTTTTGATGTCTATTCTTGTATATTTCTCCTTGCTGAATTCAAAGTCTTTTTTTAATTCTGCATTTAGAGAGATGAAAAAACATAGAAAAGGGTTTTCAAACGATTGTGGGGAATGCGAAAGGGAGCGGCAAGCAAGGCTTATTCAGTCGGTGGCTGCAAGGAAAAAGGTATTACTTGTGTATTACGTTTGTGAGTCGCCTTCTAGAAGTTTCTAAAAGTTAATTGTTTCTGTTTGATGTTATCAGAAGTGGTTTGGAGTTGTAGGTGAAGGAGATGATGCTTCTTGAATCTTCATTAGAAGGTTCTGCATGTAGACTTTTGTTGTTTTTAAGGTTCTAAACTTGTCGTTATGATGAAATGTTGTTTGTTACAACATAAAATCTATGTTTTTTGTGATTTTCTTTATGATGGGATGTTGTTTGTTAGAAAGAAAAAACATGTTTTTTTGGTGCTTTTTCTATTGTTTTTAGGATATGTTTCATAATTTATTATTATTATTACTTTTATCATAATTTATAAATATAATTTTTATAAAGTTTTATAAATAAATTTTTTGTAAAGTTTTTTTAAACACAACTATATATTCTAACGACATATTATTAGTGAAATGTATCTTTTTCCTAAAATATGTGAATGAAAACAGTAAGAGAATATAAAAAAAATAGAGTTCGATGTAGTAAGGAGTGTGGGTGGTTTTAACCAATGTTTTAAAACCCGGACTGGACCTGCCGGTCCGACCGGGATTCGGTCGGTAGCGGTCCGGTCACATAGGTTAAAACGGCTTGCAAAATAACCGGCCGGTTCGGCAACATTTCCGGTTGAACTGGTGGACCGGTTCCGCGGTCGGATCGGGTTTTTGTAAAAAAAAATTTCGCGTTCTAAAAGTCCCCACTTTGAATTATATTTGTTAGATTTTTAAGTTTGAATTATGTTTGTTGATAATTAGATGAAATGTTTGAACCGTCACTAGTACAAAAAACATGCTTTTTACAGCGGTTAATAAACACAATTACAACGGTGAGTAAACCACTTTAAATGACGTCGCTGTAAAAGGTATAAATACAAATACAACGGTCTGAAAACCGTTGTATTTGTTTGATTCCAAAAATCTTAATTAGTATTTAAAGCGGTTTATTTTTTATTTTTAGACCGGTCTTGTTTTAAGAAATATATTACTTTTGATTTCCATTTACAGCGGTTTAGTATGTTTATTTACGGCGCTTTATAATTTTCATTTAACAACGGTTTTGTTTGTTCATTTAAGGCGGTCCTTATGGTTTATAATTTTGAATTTTTTTTATTTTCTGCCAAATATAATATAATATAAGCTAGCAATTCAAATACAGAAAACCAAATTCAAATACAGAAAACCCAGCATGTTCATGTTCATGTTCATGTTCATGTTCATGTTCATGTTCATGTTCATGTTCATGTTCATGTTCATGTTCAAATACAGAACCCATTAATTTTAAATAACTCAACAATTCAAATACACCAAATATCTTAAAAAAGCATATGTTTTTATAATATAAGCTAGCAATTCAAATACAGAAAACCCAAAATAAGTCACTAATACACTTAATTCTGTTCAAATACAGAAACATATTTTTTAAACCAAATATCTTACAAAAGCATATGTTTTTACAATCTCTGGTTTACATTCACCCCCAACTTCTTGCGTAGTTTTCTTAGTAAATCAATTCCAATAGTTTGAAACATGCATAATGCAAGACCAAGTTTTAGAGATCAACATGCTTATAACATGTTCATCCATGCTATAGATTACAAGTCCATACATGGAGATCATATAAAAAAAAAGATAAAGGCTCACCTAGTATATGACAAGATTTTACAAATATTTATAAACCAAATTCATTCAATCATCCACTAAAGAGTACAAAAACGTCTCTAATATGTGTTCTACAAATTCGTCAAATTCAGCTTGATGATACAACCTACAATCGTTCATTTTCTAAAACAGAATAATAGATAAAAGTTAGATTACAACTTCATATATATTCTAGTTTAACGTATAAAAGATACAAAAATATAATATATACTTACAAGGTGTTCTTTGCAACTAATTACAAAATCATGCATGTGCTTCAACACATAGTATCCACATTCACAGCCTTCCTTTTGTTGATGGCACTAAATACTTTGAATTAACAATTAGTTAGTTACAATACTAAAACAAACAAATAGTAAAAATAACAAACAGAAAACTTACATTAACCATTTGCAATCTATTTTCATTCTCGTAGCTCTTTCAAACAACTTTGTAAACATGTAACTCGAGTCATCCTTTCCACTTTTTATTGAATCGATTATGTATCCCCGGTAAGTATTATCTTTGATGTTGCGTTGAATCATAAATAACGAAAAATGGTTCCTATATAACCTTCCCTTTTTTCAAAGTTTCACTTTTTGCGTGAGCATCAAGTATGTTCCACTCTTGCTACATATTTAAAAGATAAAGTCAACAAGTATAGAGTATAAGGGTGTAACTTTGACATAATTTTGGTCATAAAGCTGGCAAAATGTGTGGGTCGGGTCGGACAATGTAACTTTGACATAGTTTTATAAACTAAACTTTAATATAAGAAGATAAAAATACATTACCTTAATGTTATTCTAAACTTGATCATAGAGTTTTTTGTCAACATCTTTAGTAAATACATGATATGGGATCCTTGATCCGAACTCTAAACCAACCGCTGACATAAAACTAGACGCATTTGGGCCAATTGCTAAACAGTCCTCGTTTAATTCAATTTTAACACTTTCTGTGTTGGTAAACTTTTTCTTACCTTTTGCACTTCCACGTTTGACGGAATTAGACATTTTAGTTGTTGATTACTATTAAACGAAAAACAATAAGTTAGTATCCTGGTCACAAGAAATTAATAGCTAGTATCCCATTGGATTTTTATTTAACTAAGGTTCATAATGCCAAGCTACATGTTTCTTCTTAAATTAATACCCGACCTTTTTTCCAGGCTTAGTAAAAGTAATAAGACTTGAAAAGTCTTGGACAAAGTCTACATGTTTCTTCTAAAATAAAATCTAAGAAATAATCTATACTATATAATAAATAAAGGTTTTTCCATGCCACGTGTCGCCCCCACATTCATTCTCATCATTTTTTTCCCGTCTCTCTCTCTTATTAAATGCACATCCATCTTTTAATAATAATATATATTTAAAGAAAATATTAATTATAGTAATAAAATACATTTATTTTAAATTATCCCTTATGAAACTTTGAACTTTAATTATGTAACTTTTATTTTCAATCAAAT
The DNA here is from genome assembly GCA_023525975.1 of Smallanthus sonchifolius. Classification (NCBI taxonomy): domain Eukaryota; kingdom Viridiplantae; phylum Streptophyta; class Magnoliopsida; order Asterales; family Asteraceae; genus Smallanthus; species Smallanthus sonchifolius. Next base: position 16,727,444 of record CM042036.1, read on the forward strand.
AATAAATGAAAATCAAATTACAATAAATAGTACTTAATGTATTTTCGAAACTCAATTATGTATTAGTTTATATATTTTGAGTTTTGCTTTATATCCTTAATGTATGATATATTTTTACACATGTAAAATATATACATAAAGATTTTAAAAAAATTATTTATTAATATTTTTTCATCCCGTGTAGTTGAATAAATATATTTACGTTACGATTGGGGATTTAGAGATGGAGGGAAGATGAAAAGTGAAAAAAAGAGTTCCGTGAACTTAGGATTGTGGAGAAAATAATCAAATATAGATTTTTCTTGAATGTCAAACTTATCCATTTCCTGCCAGATGAAAAACTTTTCAATTTTTCAATTTTTTTTTATGAATAAAATAATTTTATTTTATTCGGTTTCATATATTTAGTTTATAACTTAACAAAAATAATTTATTAATTTGATAGTACCTTTAAATCCTTTTTAATAAGAACACCCAATAAATAATGAATTTTAATCGATATAACATATTAATTAATGAAAACTAGATGGTTATACCCGCGCTTCGCGACGTGTGTCGGGCTAATCATTAACAAAATTTAAATGAAAACGAAGGCGGATCGATAAAATCTATATCTATACTATATAATAAAGGAAAACCATGGGGGACACCTGTCACTCTCTGGTTACTTCTCACATTTACTTTCCCGCCTCTCTCTCTCATATTAGATATTAATTTTTTTATTTTTCTCTCCTATTAAATAAAAATATTAAATAATATTTATATTAATAAATAAAATTATATTGACACGTGTCATTTTCTGTTTCATTTGTATCATTTTTTTTCCGCCTCTCTCTCATATTAAATAATGATATTAAAAGAATTTATTTTTAGATTTTTCATATAAATCTAATTACGGATACTTATTATTTAATTATAAATAATCATTATATCATCAATCAAATAAACTTAATATTAACTAACATTTATCAATTAAATTAAAAAATTAATAGTAAGTTAAAAAAATTGTTTTAAAAACTAACTTAACATACCTTATAACTATCACGACAAATTACATTTTTAAAAACATATGTTGACGAGTGTGTTAACAAATTACATTATATTTTATTCAACCGATGTAATATACCGGCTTATTCAACCCGTGTATTACACGGATTTTTAAAAATATAAAATTTTTATTACTAAACACGGGTTTTTAAAAATATAAAATTTTTATTACTAAGTATATAACATTTTATTTATTCAACTCGTGTAATACACGGGATTTTAACCTAGTATATAATAAATTAATAAAAACGGCCATACCTCAAATGGTTAAATAAATAAAAGCTAATAAATTAATAAGCACTACACGCACCGCAAAAAATAAAATCATGTGTCTTCTTCGATCTCTATCTTTTATCTTGATTTTCTATCATTCCTGCAAAAAATAAATAAAATCACGCAGCTTCTTAAAAAACTAATAATAAATACAATATATATATATATCGTATCAAACCTTGATTAAATTTTTTCACGTGGTTTATCAACATATATTCCTTCGTCGTGGTCTGATCGTAAGTATGTGGTGCCATCATATAACACCTGCCACAAAAATGTCCAAGAAATTTCAGGGTTTGAACCTCAAGGGCTAGTTGTATTTGATTTACCAAAGTCCAGAGTTTAAAATAAAAAATTTGAGAATTTAGACCATGGCGGACCGCTTAGGTATACCCTAACGGTCCGCTACGGGTGATGGTTCAGTGGAGGTCCGCTATGCTTGGTCCTCTACGCTGAAAACATGGTGGCGGACCGCCACCAAACCTCATAACGGTCCGCTACTTAGCGAGCAAGCAAACAACCTGCGTGTGACACGTGCCCAGTTACTAATGGGCAATTGTTTTGACGCGTGTGCACGTGGCGGACCTCCATGCCATGTGGTAACGGTCCGTCAGCCGCAATTCCTTAGAAATCTACCACGTAGCAGCGTAGCGGACCGCAACGTCATTGGGTAACGGTCCGCTAGCCGCAAAATAAGGAAGGTCCAATCAGATGTTGACATTTAGGGCTGACGCCATCGTTGGGCGTTGGCAGACCACTACGTTCCTGCGTAACGGTCCGCTACGAGTCCAGATTTCACCCTATAAATAGTTGAACGAATTCAGCTCATTTGAACCATCCAAACTGGTTTCCTCTTTCGCAATTTCATTCCAAAGCCCCTCTAGAACATTCCCGACGATCCCGGTTCGATCCGCACTCGCTTAAGTTCCCGCATTTACGAGAAAACGCTCGTAGAAGTAAGAAACGCTCAAGGATGCTGAAATAGGAAGCTAGTGCTATACTTCCAAGCATAGGAGGCTCATTCTAAAGTTACTACTCTTTCATTTTAAGGGGTTTTAAGAATTAAATAAAGAAATAAATATTAAATACTTAATAAATCGATTAAAAAAACAATTAAAGCGAGAAAATAAATAAGTATATAAATAGTATAATTAATGTTTAGAATTCATTACAAGTTAAGGATTTCCTGCCATTTGGGTAGTGATAGAGGAAAATACTCTAGAAACACCAAGGTTTGAAAAGCTTATAGATTTAAGTCTCACTCCCAACAGTAATTAAGAGGTTCCATAAATTGAACAAACAGACCACCCTAACAGTAATTAAGAGGATTTCTTACCATTGGGGTTGGTGACCCAGTGGTCATTTTACACGCATCTATCAGAAAAAGATAACAATAGTTAGTGCAAAGGACGAAATGCGTACAAAATTTCCAAAAAATGACATCCAGTGTAATTATTGAAGTGTAAGAACATCAAATTTAATTTAATTATGTTAAAATCAAAATTAAACGGGTTAGGATCTTTTAGAGCTGTTAATGAAGCACCGCCGTAAAAGGTTCAAGCATTTAAAGTGGTTACTAATTTAACCGTTGTAAAAAGATCACAATTTAATAACATAAAAATTAAATTTAAACAGTAAAGGATCTTTTAGAGAGTTTTTTTTCAAAAGGGTGTAGTTTGAAAAAATATTTATCAAATAGGTGTAATTGGAAACTTATTTAATAAAATAAGTGTTTTTATTTATTTTTAACTAAATAACTATCTTTTTTTTAAAACATCCTTTATAAAATCGTTCCTTTTGTTCAATGTTTTTTTAACATCGTTCGGTTTTTTAAACATTCTTTTCAAAACCGTTCGGTGTTTTAAACATTATTTTCAAAACCATTCGGATTTTTTTAAATGTCATTTCAAAACTGCTCGTTTTTTTTTCTAAACTTCTTTTTTTAAAACCGTTCGTTTTGTCTAAACGTTTTTTTTAAACAGTTCAATTTGTCTAGACGTCTTTTTTTAAATCGTTCGTTTTTTTCTAAACGTCTTTTTTAAAACCGCTCGTTTTGTCTAAACGTCTTTTTTAAAAGCGTTCATTTTTTCTAAACGTCTTTTTAAAACCGCTCCTTCCTTAAAATGACGGTTTTTGAAAAAAGAAATTAAACAAATAATTAATGTTTTGAAAAAAAATATTTAAACAGAATTTTAAACGTTTTAAAAAAACATATTTTTTTTCAATTGTTTTCATGAGATAGATATGTGTAAATTTAAACAGAACTAGTTCTTTTAACCTTCGCTTCACGCGTGGTAATTTGGTCGTTTTTCTCCCGTGCCACGCGTTAGGTCGTTATCGGTTCGACCGACCGCAACACACATCACATCCACTATTTCCTTTTTGAATTTTATTATTTTAATAAAATTTAAAAAATTACCAGTTCGAGTCGTCGAAAATCATAAAAGCGAATACAAATACGGGTAATGCCAATACCGACAATGATGTTGTTTGCTCATAATAGGTTATGTTCGTCACGGTACCACAACGGTTAGACACTCGATGTAGGCAATGATATAAAAAAACTCGATTTCGAATACAACTCCGTTTTAAAAGAAATATATATCGGAACGTTGACAAAAAAAACTAAAAACAGCTGCGTTCTCCGTATTCTGAAAAAAGTTAATGACCGAAAGTTATTAAAGGAAAACGAAATTAATAGAAAATTAAACGGATTAAAAACGTATATTATCTATAGTATAAGGGTTGAAAACGAAAATATTTTAAAAAAATAGGTGGCAAAATATTGTTGGATGTGCACTATTCACATACGTTATGATTTAAACTTACTTTATAATTTTTAAGATATGTGTAAATTTAAACAGAATTTAAAAAATATTTAAACAGAATATTAAACGTTTAATTTTTTTTTCAAAACATTCATTATTTGTTTAATTCCTTTTGTCAAAAACAGTCATTTTAAGAAAGGAGCGGTTTTAAAAAGACGTTTAGAAAAAATGAACGCTTTTAAAAAAGACGTTTAGACAAAACGAACGGTTTTAAAAAAGACGTTTAGAAAAAAACGACCGATTTAAAAAAAAAGACGTCTAGACAAAGTGAACGGTTAAAAAAACGTTTAGACAAAACGAACGGTTTTAAAAAAAGATGTTTAGAAAAAAAACGAACAGTTTTGAAAATGACGTTTAAAAAAATCCGAATGGTTTTGAAAAGAATGTTTAAAAAACCGAACGGTTTTGAAAAGAATGTTTAAAAAACCGAACGATGTTAAAAAAACATTGAACAAAAGGAACGATTTTATAAAGGATGTTTTAGAAAAAAAGATAGTTATTTAGTTAAAAATAAAGAAAATAAAGAAAAATACTCATTTTGATAAATAAGTTTCCAACTACACCTATTTGATAAAAAAAAATCCCATCTACACTCTTCTCGAAAAAATCTCTCTTTTAGAGCGATCAGGGAAGAAACCTCTTTTATGTTGGAAAAGAAATGAACTCACTTCTGAGTTGATTGTTGGTTACTTGTATATCTCAATTGGTCTGAGTTGATTTTATGGTTTGTTAAAAAGTTCTATGAATTTCTGGTGATTTATTTGTGGTTAATATGATTTATTTTGATGATTATAGCTTCTCTTTATGTCCTGGTGAATGGAGCATTCCAAGCATCCCTTGTAGAGAAAATAAAGTTATTTAACTAAGATTCTGTGTGGACATAAATAAGGTATAATTTAAAAACATTTACGGCGGTAAAAATCCTTTTGAAGCGGTTTATCATAAAACCGCCGATAAATTTGAACCGCTTTAAATTGTTTTTTTTACCGGTGGTTGTTGTTAAAAAATGATTGTTATGTGTTTTTTTTAAATTAGATGGAATTTTTTAAAATTTTTAAGTTTGAATTATGTTTGTTGGATACTAGGATTATTATGTGTATTTTTAATATTTTTTAAGATGTAGTCCAGTTTGTAATCCGGTCCGACCGGTATTTGGTTCGTTGTCCGGTCTGGTTTTTAAAACATTGGTTTTAACTAATATGAAAATAAAAAGAGTTTTGATTTGACATAAACAAATCAATAATTATCTTTTTATGTTTTTTTGTGTGGTCACCCGGGTCAACCTTTTATTCTTTGTATCTTTTAGAGCATGTGGTATACTCTAGTAAGTGACGATTTAGTGAGCAGAAAAGTGATTGCCACGTGGCGTCACGTCATATCCATCAACTCTCACACCAACTTCAATTGACAAGGGAAATACCCAAGTGAGTGAGGATGGTATGAGCATTAAATGAAAATTTTAATTTAATATTCATTTAAGTAATAAAATTATATTAAAAAAAGACATGAATAACATGGGTTATGTAGTTTATTCTTTATTTGGACTGCACAAGTGAAATGGGTTGCACAATTAAAGTTTAAATGGGTTGTTACTTTACTTGAGCTGCACTTTTAATTGTTTAAGTGGGCTGGGCCTAAGAGCCATTTTAAGTCAAGCACCACAATCGATCAGAACAAGATTTGGTTTTCTTGTTCATACGCACTACGGCACTAGAGTTTGTTCAAAGTTCTTGTTTGATTTTCGATTGAGGCTTCAAGGTTAGTAAATTTCTTTTATTTATGTTGTAATTGACCACGAACCCTACACATTTTGCTTCTCCTTCTCGTGAAGAATCTCACGCAACCCACTCACCCACCCTCTCACGCCATCAAGAGGGCGGTGTGCACTACCCCTTCACGCCGTGAGGCAGCCTCACGGAGACCCTCACTGGGATTATACCACATAATCTTACGCTATGTTCCCGAGTTTACTAGAGGAAAGAAAAGAAAAGAAATGATTCTTTTCTTTTCTTTTCCCTTCTTTTTCTTTCTCTTCAAATCTCTCCATTTTGGAAGGATAAAGATAAAGTTTGTTTTCCTTTCATTTTCATCCATTTCCCTTCTTAAAAAAATATCTGGAACACACATCCCCCCATTTCCTTTCTTTTTCCCCTTCAAAAAAAAACTCTGGAATAAGGTTTCCTTCCCCCTTCTTTTCTCTCCTTAAATGAGACTCGGGAACACAACGTTAGAGTAAATTACAAATTGTGTCCTTTAACTATTTATTCAAATTGCAAGTATTGTCCTTTGGCTTCATTAATTACACTGTATTTCCTTATTTTAAAACTTTTACACACTTTAAGTCCTTTTGACTAACCCCCATCCAAAAATTATATTAAGTCTGGTCATGTGTGTCCCTCACATGAGGGGCATTTTCGTCTTTTTACCCCTATTTTTTTCTGACTCACCTCAAAAATTCTGTTAAGTCTGAAGTATTTGAAAAACTTAAAAAAGAAAGAAATTAATGAAAAACTTAGAAAGATTCGAGAAACAGCAGGGATTTGTGAAAAGGGTGGGTTTTTGTTGGAGGAACATGATCTTGAAGAGGAGTTTGATCCTGAAGAATATGATAAAAAAAAATGAAAAAAAGCTTTTGATGATGATGAATTAATTAAGAGTAGTATTATAAATTGGAATGTGAAGGTACAATTGGGGATTTTAGGGTAAAATGGCAGTGGGTAAGGTACAATTGGGGATTTTAGGGTAAAATGGCTGTGGGTTTTGTTTGAACAGAGATGAGATAATGGTTCTATGTGGGTTTTGTTTGGAAAAAAGATTTTTATATTTTTAATAGGTTATCTAAATATTAAGTGGGTCCCATGTAATTTGAGTTATTTTTTGTCATTTAAAGGTAAAATGATTATATTACCTCTCATGTGTAAGACACATGATTAGATTTAAAAGAAAAAGTTAACTCCAGTTAGTGAAAATAACTGAATCTGTGCAAAAGTTTCAAAAAAAGGACGTTAAATGTAATTATTGAAGTCAAAGGACAATACCTATAATTTTGACTATAGTTAAAGGACATAATTTGTAATTTACTCTATCTTTTATAAAAATACACTCTTTAACAAATCAAGTTTAACGAGGCGGTGGCGGTGACATTGGTATGGTAAAAGTACGTAAAAAGAATCGTATAAAGATGTTGCGGCTCCGTTTAAATATCGAAACAAAGATAAAAAATACGCCGCAAATATAATTTAAAAGCAGCACGTCGAAATGTTGAAAAAAAACATGTCGCAACGGTAAATCCGGAATGAAAAAAAAACACGTGAGTCGGGACCATCTCTGCCGTTGTCTCGGTCGGCTATTCTACGAACACGAGAGTAATCGCTATCACGTCGAGTCTTTGACAAACCAAGAGCTCTGATACCATTTGATGCGAAAGGAAGCATAATCAAATGACACATAAGAACACATGATAAAAATCAAATTCTTCGAATCGAAAGCTTTGATAATCGAACGCTTTTGATCGGTAATCTCAATAGAGAAAATATAATTCAAAAATCCACCAAAAACTAAACCCTAGCTCTTAACTTATAGACGAAAGTAATAGTTTAAATAAGGAAAATCACAATAATTAAGGAATTCAAGTTTAAAAAAAAGATAATGTAAATCTGAGGAATTCAAGTTTAAAAAAAAGATAATGTAAATCTGCTTCTCCTTTTGTCCTTGCCGCCACCATTATTACTAATATTAATTGCCATGGGATTGAATAGGGTCTTTTACCTATTATTATTATTATTATTATTTTTTTTTTTTTCACAAAGCTTTGTTTTCTTATAGATTTGCGACACCTGTATCTTTTGATTGTTTTCTTTTCACACAATTTTGTTTCTTTATAGACACAAATCTTTGTTTTCTTATAGATTTGCCACACTTATATCTTTGATTGTTTTCTTTTCACACAAAATTTTATTTTTTTTATAGATTTGTCACAACTTTATTTTTTAACTCAAAATTTTATTTTTTTACATATTTACCACAAAACTTAATAGAGTAAAGGTTTTTTTTTAATAAAATTGCAACAAAAGTTCACTAGGTAATAGTAATAATTTCATTTTTCTGTAATAACTTTCGTTCGTTAACTTTTTTTAAACGGGATGCACGGGTTTGTTTATTTTTTTTGTCAACGATCCGAGTTTTTTTTTGTATCGTACGCTATAGTGAGTCTGTGTTTAGACGTAAGTTTTATCCCCGTTGACGATTCGAACCGAAAACTACCAAACTCCCGCCGCGTAGCGCGGAGGAAAAAACTAGTTAGCAACAAAATCCCCCTCTTGACCTGCGGCCCAATCCCACGATTCAACCTTTGAACCTCAACCGTCCGTGAGTCCATAGTCTTTAGGGAGACCCATAGGAAAGCCCATGGATGGTCTTGTATCAAATAGTTTTTTTTATTGTAATACAACAATGCAATTCATTTCAAAGGCATGCACTTGCATATAGTTTCTTACTGGAGAAAATTATCGGTAAAAACATGATTTACTAGAAGATGGTTGGTGTTCGGGCTTTGGTACGCGGTATCACAAATTGAACCCTTTTGTTTTTACCTTTTGGTTAAATGATTTTTTTGCCCTTTTACTCGAATGTAGTTCACGGTTAACTAACCCATGCCCACCCTAGATGACGTGACTAACTGGGGTTCGAACCCATGTCATTTAGCACAACTAACAGAGACCTAACCAATTGAACTAGGTTTAGTATTGTTATTTATTGTTATTTAAACTGAGACAAAATATGTGTCTGTATATATAATGTATGAACAGAAAATTTTAAAGTTACTATTCGCTCAGTTCGTAATTGTATATATTTATATAATTATAATTTGTTTTTTGTATTGAGTTAGGAATTTTATACGTTAACCAATATTAATTTTAGGATATTTACATAATGAAATTTCAATTATCTTTCATCTATACATTAAGTGTATAGACTACCGGTTGCTACTTTGTGACCTTGAGGTTATGGGTTCAAGCCGTGGAAACAGCTTACTGCACAAAGTGTAGGGTAAGGCTGTTTACATCAAATCGTGAAGCGATTCGGCCCCTCCAGGCCCCTGCGTAAATGCGGGAGCTAAGTCAAGCTCCAGGTCCCCCCTTTACATTAAGTGTATACACACCAATTGGAGTAGTGGAGTTTGAGCAATATTTGATTGTCTCGACTCACAAAGAGAGAATTGGCTTCGAGATCAAAGATATTTTGATGGACGAGTTACACAAGGATGAAGAGCGCTAGCTATCGTGGGGCTGGGTGATGTTGGACAATTTCTAGTTCCCATAACGCAACTTCTAAACAATATTCGACACCCTTCTCCCAGATAGTCACAATTATTGAAGAAAATGACTACTGCCAGTAGAGACTGATTTTAAATCATTATCGTCCCAAAAGTATCAAGAAACGCCATCAAACTATTGAATAACAATCAGAAGTAGCATATGTGATGTTGTTTCAAGGTCTTTAACATGGGGGCGAAGGAGAAGGATTGGCTTCATGGGATGGACGATAGATAAGAAGAATAAGGGGACACGGATGTGACGAAGATGAAGAAACGAACACAAGGAAATTTAGAGTTTTTTATTTTTCACTTTTTAATGAAAGAAACAAAATAATAATCTTTTTAAACCTTCAATCTTTTAGTTGTGAGGTACACATCGGATGTCCCACTAGGACATAAAATAAGGGAAAATAACAAAAATATGCATTTTGACTGTAATATCCCTAAATTAACAAACACGACTAAAAGAGAACGGGACTTATAACACGAGATGGAAGAAGGGAATGAAAAGGGGTTTGGCCCATGGGCCGAGAACAAGGAGGGTAAAACCCTTGTTATCTCAGCAACCTCACAAACCCATCCTCACATTCCTCATTTTCACAAAGGCTAGAGAGAGAGGTCACGGGTTTAGAGAGAGAAGGTTTGCCGGACGGTTGTAAGTATGTCAGATTACGACGGTAGACCGAATCGTTTGTCTTTATGACTTACGAAATCAATGACGGGCTGATCACCTTATGTGTAAGACTAATGAACATTCAAATGAATACAAAGATGTATGTATTTAAATACGTAATACATATGAATAATTTATTAAAGCAAGAAATGTAAAGGTGTACATATATACATATATATTTATACTCATGAAAACATGATAATAAATAATGTTTATGTCTATACGCTTTAAACTAAAACTCACCAGCGTTAACTGACTTTTAGTATGCAATTCAGGTAACAAGAAGAAGGAGCGTGCTAGGGCGTGAAGGCTACCTGGCACAAGACTGACATCCCGTTTTATTTGATTATATGTTAAGACTTCCGCTGTTATGTAACTGAATGATGTATGCTTCCGCTACGATTGCATGTTTTAATTTAAGTTCAGCATTTTGATGATTATGTTTATGAGTAATTCTAACAAGTGAGGTCTCCAATTCAGAGACGCACTCTCACAACCACCGGATAGGCCTTACAACCAGATAGACCTTACATTGACTTTCCAAATTATGAAAATAGACGTTGACTTTAAGCCTGCCAATTCATAGACGCACTCTCACAACCACCGGCTATGCCTGAAGCCTTAGCCGTCGTTGAAATCTAGGAAAAAAACATGTTGCATCCAATCCTTTTGTTACACGTGGCATCCCCCAATCCTCTCAGCCGGCGGGTGCCACGTCTTATGCCCGGGTGTCTTAGCCCGCCGCTCAAGGCTTAGCCGATGTTATTCTTGATCGAATTAGGGGCTTTTAGCTGGCTCATCACAAGGCTGATTTGGCCGGCTTGTAAGTTTGTTTTAGAAAAATTCAATGAATATTCAATTTTTCTTAATTTGTTTTTAAATATATATATATATATATATATATATATATATATATCATTTTTTAATCCTTTTTTCTATATAACCCAACTTTAACATGTTTTTTTTAAGTTTCTATTTCATCAATATTATTGATGTTAGAAATGTTCCAATTTCATGATTTTTTTTCAACATCCGATATTCAAATCTCCCGATTTATATCATTTAAAATTGTAACAGGTGAACTAAAAAAATGTTCCACGACCTTCTCGACAACGATGGTCGGTGGTCGGGGTGGAAGGAGGTTGTTTACTAGTGTATTTGGTATTAGGTGGTTGTGTAAGATCTGGGGCCGTGGTGCAAGCGTTTTGCTGGTACCACTATAATACCACCATATTTCTTTTATAAAAATAAGTTTTACAACACTATAAATACCACCATATTTTATCTCATTCACCATCTTCAAATATCCAAATGGCATACCAATGCAACTATATTTTTTTAGTTCCCAAACCTCCTCCGGTTGACATACTAGAAAACCCTCCGGTTGACTAACCTGAAAATCGCCTCTTGTCTCTCTCTAGACCATTTTTGAACATGTTTTGCTATCCGCCCCTCCTTTGGTAAAATGTCCAGGGAGGGATGGATGAGCGGTTCTGTATTCTTTATTTCTTGTTCTATTTTCCGGGGCTCTGCCTCTTTATCCAAAAACAAATGGTGAAATTCAAGTCCTCACGGTACACATTGGAGGAGCTTCAAGTCCTCGCGGTACGCGAGGAACCCATACAAATCTCTCGCAGTACGCGGGAGACAGGAAATCCGAGAAAAAAACCCTAAATCGACTTTTAATAGGATTCCAATGCCATTCTTAGAAAAATTCTAATTATTGTCGTCTAATTATTGTCGTCTAGAGAGAGACAAGAGGCGATTTTGGGAGCTTGGAAGGCAATCGGAGTGAAAAGGTTGGATCTCTGCTTCCGGGTTCGTTAGATTTTGCGTTTTCGGTTTCAAGATTCGATTTTTATCTTTGAATTGCTAAGTTTGATTCCATGATGATGTCTTATACTTCTGTTTTGAATGTTTTAAACATGATCGTAGGCTAAAACATTGATACTGCATGGGTCATTAGATGAATACTTCGTAAAGTTATGATTTTTATCGGTTTTGGATTTTAATTGATGGTTTATTGATTCCGTAAAAGATCTTGAGTTAATAATTATGATTAATCTATATGCTTAATTCTGATTTGTGTTTGATTTTAGTTCCGTGCGTTGATTGTGGAAGTCTTCCAGTTTGATTAGCGTATTTAGGTCATAGACTTTAGGGTTTGTGGTCGTTTGTGTGGTTTACTAGACATAGTGATCCATAGGAGTTGTGATTGAGTATAGGTTAGATATAAATGTGTATCCTATCTCAATACCCGAGAAGTGAGAGTCAGTCGTTTAGTCTTCGTCATTAGGAATCCGAGTGTCAACTGTCTGAGAGGAAGTTGGTTTAGGTGTCTAGTTGCTATTCTGAGTCATAGTTGTTATCTTGAGATTACCCCTTGCATTCTTCGAATGTATTGTGGACAGTGAGACTGAAAGGTGATCTGTCTTTCGGGTACTTTATCATTGTTGGAGAGACCGAAAGGTAATCCACTATCTGATGAGTTATTACATCTTTAGGTTCCTTAGTTAGTGACACCCTGAGAGTGATTAGGGATCCACTAGGTTGTCTAGAGCTGTTTTCTTATAAACCCAGATCCATCTTAGTTTCTAGAAACGATAGAAGTTGTGCTTTGCAAGTAGGATTCCGACCTAGGTAGTGTTCTTCCCATCTCTGATATTACTTTAGTTCTTCATCTTGATATCTTGATTCGATCTTTAGTTTCTGCATTATTAGTAGTGTAGTCAACTGATGTGTTGCAAAGCACACATGTATTTCTGTCCTATTTCGTGTCGTTTTTGTATAGTTTTAGAGTCATTTAGAGTCGTTTATAGTTATTATTGATTTGTGTCTTGTTTTGTAGGTAATTGGGTCAGTTTGGAGCTAAAACGATCTAAATTGGTGAAGGCACGAGCGAACGAGGCAAAACGAGAAAAAGAACAAAACTTTCTGTCAAAGTGCTTCCCTCGCGGTACGCGAGATATGTAGGTCTTCCCCCTCGCGGTACGCAAGGGGTGTGATTTCAGGTCGCGACTATCTTGTCTCTCGCGGTACGCTAGAGACTGGACCCATGTGCCTCGCGGTACGCGAGAGACCCCAATGTCTGCAATTTTTGCCTATTTTCTTGGTATAAAAGCTTAAGTCCGTTTCTAGGGTTAAGAGGTCGATTCCAGACGTAAAGTTGAGAGCTTTTTGGTGATTCTAAGTGGGAGAAAGCTTCTAGGATCAACCGGAGATTTGGATTGAAGTTGGAGATTGAAGATCGGGTCGATTTCGTCATCCGGTTCTCGTTATCTTTCTTTGTTCTACTTTTCCAGATTTGATACCATGATTTATGTGTTTGATTCTTCTGTTTTGATGTTATTGACCATGATGATTAGCTAGACTTTTATAACTACCTAGATTTTGATGATTATGTTTTGTTAATTGGTTTGATTTCGGATTTCAGATATTTGTTGATGGATTAACGTTAAAGTAAAGAACTTGGTTTTGTTTGATTGGATGTATATGCGTATTTGATCTTGATTTATGATCTATTGAATGTTCCATATGCTATTTTGTGGATGTCTTTCATGTATGGATGCATATTAGGTCACTAGCTGTGTGTAGGTGATTTGTTTATGGTTGATTAACGTCGTATCCATAGGAACATCGATTGAGAGTCTATTAGGATTGAGTATTCTGCCTGCTTCAATAGCTGAGAGGTGAGATGTTGTCGGGTAATCTGTGGTGTTAGGGTTTTTAGGTCAACTGCTCTGAAAGGAGTGTTCCTAGGGTTTCTTAGCATTCATTGTTATTCCGTGTCTAGTCAAGTGAATTCAAGTTACTCCTTGCACTGAAAGGTGTATTGAGATAGTGAGACTGAGAGGTAATCTGTCTAGCGAGTACTTTAGTGTTGTTGGAGATAGCTGAAAGGTGATCCAACTAACTGGTAAGTTTCACACGTCCCTTAGGGTTTCTTTTTGGTCACACCTGGAGAATGATCCGGGATCCACTAGGTTGTCTAAGTGTGTCGTATTATAAGAGCCCGGTTCCATCATAGTTTCTGTATCCGAGAGATTTCCAAGGTACATGCGTAAGATTCAGAGTCTAGGTAGTGTTTTTCCCACTTGTGAGTTGTCTAAAGTTTCTTGCTTTCTATTTGGTTGTCGATAGTTAGGAGTTCATTAGTTATAGTTCACAACACAAAATTCCCCCCCCCCCCCCCAAATACATTTCAGTTTAGTTAGTTGAGTCAGAGTCTAGGTAGAGTTGTCGCTAGTTTCTCGTGGGTTCGATATCTGGACTTCATTTGACTTTGCTACATTGGTCGATACACTTGCCGGTTGTGTGGTCTAGTATTAGGTTGAGTCTAGATTTATAAATTTAAAGCTAGAGTGTCTAGGTTAGGTTTTTATATGAGTTTTTATAGACCGTCCAGCACACATCAAGTTTTTGGCGTCGTTGCTGGGGACACTTAGGTGATAGCGTATCTAACTTTGATTGAACTTAATTGATTATTTGGTCTTTTTATGTTTTGAGTGTTTTCTATTTTGTTGAGTCTATCTTGTGTGTCCTTTTGTGAGTCTTTGTTTTTAGTGTGTCTAGCTTGTATCTTGAGTCTGTGTAATTAATTTTTATTATTTTATGTAATTATGTGTGAAATCTGTGGAGGACCCCATTTTACTCGTCGTTGTCCATATTCATCGGGGAAATCTGCAAACTGCTATGGTCATGCTTATCCGTAGGTACAACCATATGCGGAATACATAACTAAAGAAGAGTTGAATGCCTGGTGCAAGGAAGCAAATGAGCAGTATGAGAAAGATATCCAAGAATTAATTTCTCGCATTGGATCGCATCGGCCTAAGAATCTGGAGCGTGTGGTTTATGATCATGAAGGGAATGAGATTGGGATTGAAACTGAATTGGGGGAGTTAATTCTGATAACCCCATCACTGGAGACTATAATGGACGACGTGCAAATCACAGTGACAGAAGGTGAAGCACAAGTCCCACCTCCAGGTAAGTTTTCTAACCTTGATTGCGGAACTGATGATCTCTATACTAATTCTATGCAAGACCACAATGTTCCATTCGACTCTTTACACTTGTTTTGTGAGGATGATTTTTCACAGGAATCGCAGATAGAACCAAGGACAAAAATGGAAGTCTTAGTCCCAACCTCGGACCTGCAGGGTGTTAAGCAACTTCGGCTGGGTGTTTATGAATTTTCTTGGGATGATAGTGAGGATGATACAATGCAGGTGTCACAGGAAACTCTAGAGTCGGAGACGATAATGGACATCAAAGTCCCACCTCCGGTTCAGCAAGACATCGAGCAAAAATTTTGGGGTCCCACACCATGGAATATTGATGATGTCTTTTGGAGTGATGAGGAAGATGTGATTGAAGAAGAAGAGCTGATAGAGATCCCTAAAACCCCGACTGACGATGAGTGCTTTGAAGAGGGATTAGTCGGGTTGTTCGAGACAGAGGATGATAGTGAGGATGAGTTCTTAGTTGACATGATAGAAGAGGAGGAGGTCCCATCCTGGGAGGATGAGTTGGTGGACCTGCCGACTCCTAGTGAAGAGAGTTTCGACCCACTTGGCGATCTGAAACTCCTTGAAGATCTATTATATCAAAGGCCAAGTGTGGGGATAGAAGAGGAGGTGCACGTGATAGAGCTGGAGTCGGACCCACCACAGTGCACCCAAGAGAGAGAGAAGTAAGAGCCCGTGGAAGTAGTAAATGGTGGATCGCCACCCAGATCAGCACGACCACGGGATAGGGCATAGAGACGCATGGACCGGCATGTTTTGAGGGTCCTGGCATGGTCACACAAGGTCCATAGGATGCAATATGTCACACCCCAACCAACGGCGGAAACGTCGGGGCGGGACATGTAGACTGTTCATGAGCACAAGGTTGACTAAATTGAAATATATTAATCATTCAAATTCATTTCAAGTATTCAAGATAAAACCAAATCAAATCAAGTAAATACAATGAAACACATAATCCTTTATTTAAAATTATCTAGGTCCAAAACTTAAGTGTAGCAAGTCTTGATCAAAATCACACATTAGTACCTGAAACATGAATAAAATAAGGTCAACTGAAAAAAGCTAGTGAACATACACAGGTTTGTATATAGATAGCATATAGATTATGAATAAACAAATCCTTACATAATATGATAAAATAAGGCATTTATGGAGAGCAGCTATTGTGTAACCAAGTACAATCAAATCTTTGTAACTAGCATGCAAAATTGTGTTGTCGGTAACAATCACCCCAATCTGGGTGGGTTTGTCAGACTCAATAGATCTATCATTGTTTACCGTCGACTTGAATAGTTAATGATTGCACATAAATTGCACACAAAAGTTAGCACAACTAGCACTCAGGCATAAAGCTCAAATTGCACACATGAATGTAAAGAGGATTTGTATTTGTGTAGTTTGTGTAAATGTAAGCAATAGTTTGTATAGTGTTCATGTTCCACCCCAAAAAGTGTAAAAGAGTAAAAGGGGCTATGTAATACTCACATGATTCAAAAGGCATAGCTAACACGAGAGGCTAGATAGTAATATGAGCCTTGTAATGCACAACGTTAACATAGATTGGAATGTATATTAAGTTAATAGTGTGCACAATAGTCTATGTCTAAGTCTAGGGTTGAATTGGACGTGTGTATAAAGTTAGTGGTTTGTTCTTGGAAGGTATTGCATAAAATGAAAGGTTTGAAATGGATATTTTTAGAACATTTTGATCAAAGTTTGAGTTTGAACAACTAATTAAATAAATTATAAAATTATTATTTGTTTACTTAGTTATAAAAATAATGTAGGTATTAGGGGTAATTAAGTATAACTTAAATAAATAATTCTTAAATATAAATTAAATAAATAATTTTTATCTTATTTATAAAATATGTAACCTAGTATTTTAGTCATAAAAATGTATCGGGTATTTTATATTAATTATAATTTAATAATTAACTTTTGTTAATCATTTTTTTATAAATATGTGTAAATATACTTTTGTAGATTTTCATGTATATTTTCTATTTATTTTAGAAATAGGCATTTGATCTTTTTAAATAAAGTTAATATAAATCTTTATAAAATCAGTTATTTTTATTTAAAAATTCATTTGAAATGCTTATTGTTTTTGTTAAAAATATAAAATTTAGTATTCTGCCAAGATATTCTCACACACACGACCGTGCCTGGGACAAGGCACGATCGTGCTAGGACCACGGGCGCAACCGTGCTAGTCAGGGCGCGACCGTGTTGATCAAACAGAAGGCATAACAAAGCTGTTCTCTAGGCACGACCGTGTCTAGGGTTCTGAGGCACGACCAAGTCTAGCCAAGGGGCATGACCGGGTCTGAGTGCGTGAGGCACGACCGTGTTGGGATTAGCACGACCGTGTCTCATGAAGCACGACCGCGCTATAAGACTGGCGCGACCGTGTCTGTTCCAAAACAGAAACGAATTGCTGAAATCTTATAATGTTAATGTTGGAAATCATAGGGCTTTCATCCATTAGGTGATTTCGAGTCTATTTGTATCGGTTAATTGTATTTAAAACATGTACAAAGTATGATTCGATTAAACCATTTTAGAATAAACCCTAGATTCGGGTTCGTGTTAAATTGGCTATTGTAAGCCCAAATTAAGTTGGGGCTTTTGATCTATGGACTAAAACGAAAGTGTAAGAGGTTTCAATTACCCAAAATGACGATGAATCGATAGCGTACGGTAGAGGTGAGTTCCGGCGACGACGAGTTTGATCTCCGGCGTCTTCTGCTGCAATTCCTACTACTTCGATGTTTTCGGGAGCTTCAGAGAGGATCGATAATGAGTTTTCTTGGGAGGATTGCAATCAAAATGGAGGAATTGTTGGTCTCATGAAAGGGTTTGACGTTTTTGAGATGAATCGATTTAATTGGATTTACTTGTTGTAATTTCGGTGATTGAAAACTTAATTGTGCTCGTTAATAGTATTAACGTGTGTAATGGTTACGAATTCGAACGTCCCTATGATTAAAGGCTGCATTTACGTTTCAACTGACGAGAGGCGCGACCGTGCCAAGGCACCGGGCGCGACCGTTCCAAAGCAAGGCGCGCGACCGTGCCAGAACGAGGCGCGACCGTGCCTATTAGGGTTTCTTGTTAATTTATAAAGTCAGTCCTTGTAAATTTCAGTTTTGATAGATTTATATAAGTATAAATTTATTTAGAATTTCAATAGGATATACCAGTGTAAAATTTGCGGATTTGCATTGGAACATAGTATTTAATTGTTGGTACGAATAGAACAAGTCAGTGTACTAGAATTGGGTTTGAAATGTATCACATTGAACTGAAATACAGATAATGAAAATCAGAAATGTTACAGTATCCCCATGTTGAGGGAATTTCGTCCCGAAATTTAGCTAGTGGAGGCGACGACATTAGTGAAGAGATGGGGGTACTTGAGCTTCATTTGGTCCTCTCGTTCCCAAGTAAACTCAGAACCACGTTTAGATTCCCAACGAACTTTGACAATAGGAATACGGCTTCGTTTGAGCTGTTTGACTTCACGATCCATGATTTCCACTGGTCTCTCAACGAAGTGCATCGTTTCGTCAATGTGCACGTCGTCAAGAGGTATGTGAAGATTTTCATCGGCAAGGCATTTCTTCAGATTAGACACATGAAATGTAGGATGCACGTTGCCAAGTGATGGAGGTAAGTCGAGTTTGTAAGCCACTTTTACAATCCTTTCGAGGATCTTGAATGGACCCACATAGCGAGGTGCTAATTTGCCTTTCTTTCCAAAACGGATCACACCTTTCCACGGAGACACCTTTAGAAGAACAAGGTCACCGACTTGGAATTCCAAGGGTTTTCGTCGTTTGTCGGCATAACTCTTTTGCCGACTTCTCGCTACTCGAATGTTGTCACGGATTTGGATAACCTTGTCGGATGTTTCTTGAATTAGCTCGGGACCGGTGATTTGTGCTTCACCAATCTCGTTCCAACAGATAGGAGAACGACACTTGCGACCATAGAGAGCTTCAAACGGAGCCATGTTGATACTCGTGTGGTAGCTATTATTGTAGGAGAACTCGATTAGGGATAGATGTGAATCCCAATTGCCACCAAAATCGATTACACAAGCTCTAAGCATATCCTCAAGAGTTTGGATTGTTCGCTCGGTCTGACCATCAGTTTGGGGATGGTAGGCCGTGCGCTCAAATCCAATCGTGTACCAAGAGTAGTTTGGAGAGATTGCCAAAAACGAGAGGTGAACCGAGCATCTCTATCGGAGATTATGTTTAAGGGAATGCCGTGACGGCTCATAATTTCGTCAATGTAAATTCGGGCTAGTTTCTCAACCCGATAGTCTTCACGGATAGGCAAGAAATGAGCAGAGTTGGTGAGACGATCAATAATCACCCAAATGCTATCATAACCACTTGAGGTACGAGGGAGTTTGGTAATGAAATCCATAGCTAAGTTCTCTCATTTCCACACGGGAATTTCCGGTTGTTCGAGTAAGCCGGAAGGACGTTGATGTTCGACTTTGACTTTGGAGCAAGTTAGACATTTGGCAACATAGAGACCAATATTGTTGGCGAAGATCTTGGTACATTTTATCCGCACCAGGATGAATAGAATAGCGAGTCTTGTGAGCCTCGTTCATAAGAAATACACGGAGATCATCGCGATCGGGAACCCAAATACGGTTCAAGTAATAAAGTAAGCCATTGGGTTTCGGTTCAAGCTGGAGTTCAACACCACACGACATTTCCTCGTACATGTTACCCTCGGTGACTGAGACGTGTTGAGCTTCTAAGATGCGATTTTGAATGTCGATTTGAATTTGGACACATTGAAGCATGACATGGTCCTTTCGACTCAAAGCGTCGGCTACAACATTCGCTTTGCCGGGATGGTAACGAATATCGCAGTCATAGTCGTTAAGGAGTTCAACCCAACGTCGTTGCCTCATATTGAGTTCCTTTTGGTTGAAGATGTGTTGGTGACTTTTGTGGTCGGTGAACACCACACATTTTGTGCCATAGAGGTAATGTCTCCAAATCTTTAATGCGAATACGACCGCACCCAACTCGAGATCGTGCGTCGTATAATTCTTCTCGTGAATCTTGAGTTGTCTTGATGCATAAGCGATTACTTTGCCTCGTTGCATGAGGACACAACCGAGACCTTGGTTGGAAGCATCACAGTAGACAACTAGATCATCATTCCCATCAGGGAGAGTCAAAATAGGAGCATTGCATAACTTTTGCTTGAGAGTTTAGAAAGCTTCTTCTTGTTTTGGTCCCCATTCGTAAGGTTTACCCTTGTGGGTTAAAGTGGTAAGAGGGACAACAATCTTAGAGAAATTTGAGATGAAGCGACGATAATATCCCGCAAGACCAAGAAATGAACGAACTTCGGTGGGGGTCTTCGGGGCATTCCAATTCTTAACAGCTTCGATCGTAGCAGGGTCAACATGAATTCTCTTGTCGTTAATGATATGACCAAGAAATTGAACTTCCTTTAACCAAAATTCACATTTGGAGAATTTGGCATATAGTTGTTCCTTCCTCAAGAGGTCTAAAACCAGTCTAAGGTGTTGCTCATGGTCGGCTTTAGTCTTGGAGTAGATTAAGATATCGTCAATGAAGACGATCATAAATTTATCAAGGTACGGTTTGCACACACGATTCATGAGGTCCATGAAGACCGCGGGTGCTTTGGTTAGTCCAAAAGGCATGACCATGAATTCGTAGTGACCATACCTTGTTCGGAAAGCAGTCTTTGGAATATCTTCCTCTTGTACACAGAGTTGGTGATAACCAGATCGAAGATCAATCTTCGAGAAGCAAGTAGAACCTTGAAGTTGATCAAAGAGGTCATCAATTCTAGGTAAGGGATAACGATTTTTGATGGTAAGCTTGTTGAGTTCGCGGTAGTCAATACACATGCGGAATGATCCATCCTTCTTTTTGACGAATAAGACGGGTGCACCCCACGGTGAATGACTTGGACGAATGAAGCCCTTGTCGGAGAGCTCTTGAAGTTGGCTTGCAAGTTCTTGCATTTCAGAATGTGCAAGACGGTAAGGAGCTCTAGTCACGGGGTTAGCTTTGGGTACAATGTCGATGCGAAATTCTACTTGTCGAATGGGTGGAAGACCGGATAGATCTTCGGGAAATACTTCGGGAAAATCCCGAATGATGGGAATGTCTTGGATACTCTTCTCCTTGACATCCTTTTGAACAAAATGAGCTAAGAAGGCTACGTACTTCTTTCGTAAGTACTTTTGGGCGGTAGTGCATGACATTAACTTGAGTCCTTTGCAAGGCTTTTCACCAAAGACTCTTAACGTTTCTCCCGAAGGTAGAGGTATTCGGATGCACTTCTCGAAACAGATGACTTCGGCATGATGATTTGATAGCCAATCCATGCCTATGATGTCACACCCCAACCGACGACGGAATCATCGGGGCGGGACATGTAGACTGTTCATTAGCACAAGGTTGACTAAATTGTAATATATTAAACATCAATTTCATTTCAAATAATCCAAACACAACCAAATCCCGAAAAGAACATAATTGAAATACATAGAATTCTTTATTCAAATTAACTAAGTCCCAAGGCCTATGTGTAGCATATCTTGATCAAATCACATATTAGTACCTGAAACATGAATAAAATAAGGTCAACTAAAAAGTTGGTGAGTATAACACAGGTTTGTATATAGATAGCATATAGATTTTAAATAAAACAAATCCTTACATAACATGATAAAATAAGGCATTTATGGAGAGTAGCTATTGTGTAACCAAGTACAATCAAACCTTTGTAACTAGCATGCAAAATTGTGTTGTCGGTAACAATCACCCTACCTGGGTGGGTTTATCAGACTCAATAGATCTATCATTGTAAACCGTCGGCTTGAATAGTTAATGATTGCACATAAGTTGTTCACAAAAGTTAGCACACCTAGCACTCAGGCATAAAGCTCAAATTGCACACATGAATGTAAATATGATTTGTATTTGTGTAGTTTATGTAAAAGTAAACAATGATTTGAATAGTGTTCATGTTTCACCCCAAAAATGTAAAAGAGTAAAAAGGGGCTATGTAATATTCACATGGTTCAAGGTGTAGCTAAATACGGGAGACTAGGTAGTAAAATGATCCTTGCAACTCACCACGTTAACTTAATGTATAATGTATATTGAATTATTAGAGGGCACAATAGTCTATGTCTAAGTCTAGGATTGAATCAGCTGTGTGTGACAGTGTTGGAGTGGTAAGTATTAGTGGTTCATACTTAAATGAGGTGTTTTATAAAATGAGAAATTTAAATAAATAGTTTTAGAATAATTAAACTAGGTTTTGAGTTTGAATAACTAAATAAATTAAATAATTATTATTTAATAATTTAGTTATAAAATTTATGGTGTGAGTTATCTTAATAAATAATTTTGCTTTATTTATTTATTTATAAAGATGTGTAAGAATACTATTTATTTATAAAGGTGTATAAAAAGTAAAATATATATTTAGCTTTGTAATAAATAACTTTTTTTTATTTATTTTTTTTCCTTAAAAATAAGTGTTGATCGTTTTAAGTAAAATTAACATTTTATAAATTTTATTTAAATCAATTATTTTTATTTGTCAATTAATTGATTTTGAAAATAAAGTTTAAGTTTTTATAAAATTGTACCAAGTTTTGAAATTAATTTATCCAAAATAATTACTTGTAACATCCCAAAAATAATGAAACGAATAAATATAGCGAGACCGGTGATTTAGTCGGAATATTTAAACAAAAGGGAGCGGGCTTGGGCTCGGCTTCAATGGGCCGAGGGAAGCCCAGGTATATATATAAGGCAAGGCAGCCCTCTTCCCTGCTCATTTCCCCAACTCACGCAGCTTTTAGAGAGAGAAAGGAGAGCTCGGGTCTAGAGAGAGAAAGTGATTGATCAACTCGGGAATTCAGGAGAACGTTGCTGCTGTTCTCGTGATCATATCCTCTGAATCAGAAATCCAATCCAGGTAACGATTCGATCACATTATGAGTTTTTGTTCGTTTTGGGAGTTTTCGGGTTTTGGCTAAAAAGATAACGATTTTGCGGATGAAACTTGAAAGTGAGCTTAGGTATAGCATCTACATTGAAAAACGAACGTTTTGATCAAAGAAAACTTAGATATCGACATGATCAGATTCGCATGCAGAACATTCGGATTTTTGGGGAAGGCGATAAGTGCAGACCCATCGAAACTACTTAGTTTCGATATGTGCAGACCCATCGAAACTGCTTAGTTTCGATATATGCTGACCCAATCAAAACTACCATAGTTTCGATATGAGCCCCCGATCCGAAGCTAAGATAATACATAAGTTACTTATCGAAACTACCTATTGAAACTACCTATCGAAACTACCTATCGAAACTATCTATCAAAACTACCTATCGAAACTACCTATCGAAACTACCAAGTTTCGACAGAAACAACTTATCGAAACTACCAAGTTTCGATATAAGCTAATCAATCGAAACTACTATGTTCAAGCATAGTAATGTCTAGTGTCATCTAGGAGCACCATCTTATGTGTATGACTTTATTATACAGATCGTGAGTGACATTAGTGAAGCCCAGTTGCCAGCTTAGTGTATTACAGAAACTACTCATCAGGTGAGTTCTATGTGCCCCCTTCTATGTTATGTGCAAATGTTTTCAAATGTTTTTGGGGCTGAAATGTATACACTAAGTGAATAAATATTATGAATGTCAATGTGATCATATGTGTTATACAAGTATATATATATACCTATACACGAAAGAGAAATTATGAATAAAGAATGAAAAGCATGATTATAAAGAATGAATGAAAGTATAACACAATATGAAAGAATGAAATCCTGCTTTATATCCATGTATATATTGCTTGCCAAGTACAGAAAATGTTATGGACGCTTCGATGATAACGGCTACTTCGGTAGACGGACGACCATGTGTTTATTTTACAACCGGGACAAGTGCGTTCCTTCATCAGCTAGGGCGTACGAATGCCATTAATGGACGGTCGAAGCAATTGGCATATTATAGTAGAACGGTTGTATAAATAATAGTCGCATGGGAAACGGATACCTCCAGGTAGACGGGCGAATTACGGCCTACGACGGTAGGACGGTTGTAAGTCATGACGGACGGACAAAGATTGCCGGACGGTTGTAAGAATAAAATGACGGACGACACTAGTTGCCGGACGGTTGTAAGTATAGGCGGGCCATGACGATGGACCGCGACGATTGTCTTTGTGACATTCGTAAGCAAATGACGGGTTGATCAC
This sequence comes from Smallanthus sonchifolius, assembly GCA_023525975.1. Taxonomy (NCBI): domain Eukaryota; kingdom Viridiplantae; phylum Streptophyta; class Magnoliopsida; order Asterales; family Asteraceae; genus Smallanthus; species Smallanthus sonchifolius. Next base: position 16,751,925 of record CM042036.1, read on the forward strand.
CCTTATATAGTATGACCCATGAAATTAAAGAAAGAAAGAAAAGAAAAGAAAAGGGTGAATGCATATATATATATGAAATCACAAAGATACAGAAAAGAAAGATGAAAGAAAGACAAAAGTTCTGAATACGTATTTATACGAATGACTATACAGTAATGCATACTTATAAAGTAAAGAAAAGAATGTTTATATCAAATCGCATTAAACTAGAACTCACCAGCGTTAGCTGACTTTTAGTATACATTTAAGGTAAAGGAAGATAAGGTCGTACGATGGCGTGGAGGTTACCCGGCACGAGACTGACATCCCTCTTTTGTTTTATATGTCTTCGAACAATGTTATGTTTTTAATTGTAAAGACTTCCGCTGTTATGATTATGTAATTGGATGACGAATGTTTTTAATATAAATTCAGTATTTTATGACTATGTTTATGAGTAAATCCAACAAGTGAGGTTACCCGGGAAATGGGCCTTACAAGTTGGTATCAGAGCAATAGTTTGAGAGATTTAGACATCCCTAAATGTCTAGACTCAAACTGATTATGGGACCAACGCACGGATGTCAGTATGGGTAACCAACGCCAACGCTAGCACGGTAAGTAAGTCATAAAGTTAATCCTCTTGCATAGGAATAGATACCTTAACTTAGAACAAATAGATGTTAATGCCACGACTGATTTGAAGAGTTTCGAACCCGAAAAGCAATGTAAATTAGTAATCACAAACCGGTCACTGTAATTAAGAATTTACCTTGCTCGTACTGTTCCAAACTACGATCTGAAGAAATGACATTGATGTATTCCCTTTTTAACTATCAGGAAATTAAGAGCTATTGCTGGTGGAGGAAGAACAGGACCTCGTGGCGGTCGCACTGGCCGACGAGGTAGACCTCCGTTGAACCAAAGAATTAAAGAAGAAGGGAGTGTACACGCAGAGCACACCGAAAGTGTGCACGAAACAGAAGTGACCCCAATTAGGGACGACAGTCCAGGGCCTATACAGTTGGAACCTGAAGTCAGGGATGCTATTGCCCGTGAAGTTGTGCTCACTTTGAAGAAGGTATTGCCTGATCTACTATCCGAGGCAATAAAGAAAAGCAAAGAGGATGATGAAGGAGACAAGGAAGAGAAAGTATATGATAGTGATGGGGATGAAATAAAGATAGGATCGAGCAACCGTGGGTGTACTTACAAAGGCTTTAAGGACGGAGACCCACCCAAGTTCGATGGGAGCAAGGATTCAGTGGTAACGCTTGAATGGATTGAGAGGATGAATGCTGTAATCAACATCAGTGAGTGTCGACCAGACCAGGCTGTTAAATATGTTGCTCATTCTTTCACCAACGAAGCACTAAGTTGGTGGAGGAATATTCAGAGAACTAAGTCACCAAATGCTATAAACAGAATGACATGGGACGACTTGAAGAAGCTGATCATCCAAAAGTTCTGTCCACAGAACGAAATTGATCGAGTGGAAAATGAATTCCTAAACCTTAAGGCTGGAAACAAGACGCACCGCCAGTATACTTCGAGATTCAATGAGCTAGCTCAACTAGTACCCCACCTGGTAGAAACTGAAGACCGTTTGATCAAGTACTATGTTAAGGGGTTGCCACAACGGGTCCGTGTTCATATAAAAGCTAACCTACCCTCGACCTTCGAGTCGGTAGTGAATCTGAGCGGAATCGTCTATGACGACTACGCCAATGAGGACCCGGCACCTGAGACACAGAAGAGAAAGTGGGAGAACCCGTCTAGAGGTACCGGAAGAGGGAACGTAACTACTGTAAATAAGAAACCAAGGTCGGATGAATATGAAACCTGCAAGAAATGTGGAAGGCAACATTTTGGCGAGTGTCGGGTCGGCTCCACCACATGTTACAGGTGTGGGAAGGCGGGGCACTATTCTCGTGACTGCTTAAGAGACACTAAATGCCAAGTATGTGGACTGTTTGGTCACCTGACTAAGGATTGCAGAAAAACCAGACAATCTGGTTCGGGAAAAGAAAAGGAACAGGAACAACCAAAGACTAGGACTCGAGCTTACGCCCTGACTGAGGAGGAAGCAAGGGGAAATCCTGATGTTGTGTCAGGTACGTTCCTAGTTAATGATGAACATGCGGCTATATTATTTGACTCGGGTGCTAGTAAAAGCTTTATATCAAATGCCTTTAGTTGAAAACTGAATTGCACTATCAACACAGTAGTAAAGGCCTTTAGTGTACAAACTGCCGTTGGTAAAAATTCGGCAGTATTCCAAGTAACAGAGGATTGCATAATAGAAATAGAGGGTCATAAATTTCCTTCTAGATTATTCCTTCTCACCTTAGGAGGATTCGATATAGTATTGGGTATGGATTGGCTAGCTGCCAACGAAGCTCAAATCATATGTAAACGTAAGAGGATACACCTCAAAGGTCCTAGCGGCAGTCCAATTACGGTTTATGGGGATTGGAATTGCACAATGCCGAACGTCATCTCGATGATAAAGGCCGAAAGTTACATGAGGCGCGGCTGCGAAGCTTATCTGGCATATGTTATAGACGATAGAATGAAAGTGAAAGAACTCAAGAATGTACCAGTGGTGTGCAATTTTCCGGAAGTATTCCCTGAGGATCTACCGGGGTTGCCACCCGATCGGGAAATAGAATTTCAGATTGATTTACTGCCAGGAGCTGAGCCCGTTGCCAAAGCCCCCTACCGACTGGCTCCGTCAGAAATGAAGGAATTGATGTCCCAACTAGAGGAACTAACCGAGAAAGGATTTATTAGGCCGAGCATCTCACCATGGGGCGCTCCGGTATTATTTGTAAAGAAGAAGGACGGCAGTATGCGCATGTGCATCGACTACCGCGAATTGAACAAGAGAACAGTAAAGAACAAATACCCACTACCTAGAATAGACGACCTTTTTGATCAACTGCAAGGTGCGAGTTGGTTCTCAAAGATCGATCTTAGGTCGGGTTACCATCAGTTGAAAGTAAGAGAAGAAGACGTTCCAAAGACCGCATTTCGCATGCGTTATGGGCATTATGAGTTTCTCGTGATGTCCTTCGGATTGACCAACGCACCAGCAGCGTTCATGGATTTGATGAATAGAGTATGTCGACCAATGTTGGATCGATCGGTGATAGTTTTTATAGATGACATACTGGTGTATTCAAAAAGCAAGGGTGATCACCACTGTCACCTAAGAGAGGTTCTGGAGGTGTTAAAGCAGGAAAAGCTATACGCAAAGTTCTCCAAATGCGCGTTCTGGCTTAGGGAAGTCCAATTCCTAGGTCACGTAATAAACCCAAACGGAATCATGGTAGATCCTACAAAGATCGAGACAGTAAAGGAATGGAACGTCCCAAAGACACCAACAGAGATACAAAGTTTTCTGGGATTGGCAGGCTACTATCGAAGGTTCATTCAAGATTTCTCAAGGATAGCCTCGCCACTAACTAAACTGACACGGAAGGAAGTGAAATATGAATGGGGTCAAACCCAAAATAACGCGTTTGAGGAAATTAAGGCACGACTAACCCAAGCTCCAGTCTTAACACTACCTGAGGGAAAGGAAGACTTGGTAGTCTACTCTGACGCTTCGGGGTAGGGTTTAGGTTGCGTACTTATGCAACGAGGAAAGGTAATTGCTTATGCATCGCGGCAACTAAAGATTCACGAGGTTAACTACCCAACACACGATCTAGAATTAGCAGCAGTAGTTTTCGCGTTGAAAATATGGAGACACTATCTGTATGGAGTTAAATGCACCATTTACTCCGATCACAAAAGCCTGAAGTACTTTTTCGAACAAAAGGAATTAAACATGAGACAAAGGAGATGGTTAGAGCTACTGAAAGACTATGACTGTGAGATATTGTACCATCCAGGCAAGGCAAACGTAGTGGCTGACGCTTTAAGTAGGAAGGAAGAATCGGCACACATCCGGATCAAAGCGTGTCAGTTGATTATAACGCCAGACTTAATGGGTGAAATATCAAAGGCACAAGATGAAGCATTGTTAGAAAGAAATGTGAAACGGGAAAGAATAGTAGGACAATAAGGGAACTTAGATGCAAATGCATACGGAGTACGAACTAGGTTTGGCCGGATGTGGATACCTAAGATTGGCGAGCTTAGAGCCAAAATACTTGATGAGGCCCATAAGTCTCGCTATTCTATCCACCCCGGGACAAACAAAATGTATCAAGACTTGAAGAAAGAATACTGGTGGCCTGGCATGAAGAATGATGTGACAGAATACGTGAGCAAGTGCCTAACGTGTTCTCTAGTTAAGGCCGAGCACCAGAAACCATGCGGCAAAATGCAACCTTTACCAATACCGGAATGGAAGTGGGAAGAGATCACAATGGACTTCATTACCAAGCTACCGCGAACAGCTAAAGGCAATGATACCATTTGGGTGATCGTTGACCGCTTGACAAAGAGTGCTCACTTCTTGCCAATACGAGAAACTTCTTCTTCTGAAAAGCTAGCAGAAATATTTATCAAGGAAATTGTGAGCAGACATGGTATGCCGCTGTCGATTGTGTCCGACAGGGATACTAGATTCACGTCAAGGTTTTGGAAGAAATTCAACGAAGCAATGGGCACTAGACTGAACATCAGCACCGCTTACCACCCCCAAACCGATGGACAATCGGAAAGGACCATTCAGACCTTGGAGGACATGCTCCGGGCCTGTATCATTGACTTCGGTGGGAGTTGGGACAGCCATCTACCATTGGCAGAATTTTCATATAACAACAGCTATCACTCGACTATTGGCATGCCGCCATTTGAAATGTTGTATGGGAGGAAATGTAGGACCCCGGTTTGTTGGGGGGAAATTGGACAGAAGGATTTTGCAAGTCTCGAAGTGGTCAAAGCTACTTCTGAGAAATTTGATCAAATCAAGGCTCGTATGAAAGCCGCAAAAGACAGACAGAAATCATACGCGGATAAGAGAAGGAGGGATTTAGAGTTTCAAGTAGGGGACATGGTACTGTTTAAAGTATCACCGTGGAAAGGAATCATTCGGTTCAGAAAGCGTGGCAAACTAAGTCCAAGGTTTGTCGGACCTTTCAAGATTTTAGCAAGAGTGGGTCAAGTTGCTTACAGACTCGACCTACCCGTCGAGCTTAGTGGAATACACCCTACGTTTCACGTGTCGCACTTACGCAAGTGCCTAGCTGACGACACAGCTCACATACCTTACGACGAGATCGAAGTGGATAACAGTCTAAATTATGTAGAGGAACCAATAGCCATTCTTGACCGAGCTGAGAAACGACTACGCAATAAGTCGATACCGTTAGTCAAGATACAATGGAAGCACAGAAAAGGGTCAGAAGCTACGTGGGAAAAAGAAGACGAGATGAGGGGACTATACCCTCAATTGTTTAACGTATGAACAGTTTCGAGGACGAAACCTCTTTAAGGAGGGTAGACTTGTAACATCCCAAAAATAATGAAACGAATAAATATAGCGAGACCGGTGATTTAGTCAGAATATTTAAACAAAAGGGAGCGGGCTTGGGCTCGGCTTCAATGGGCCGAGGGAAGCCCAGGTATATATATAAGGCAAGGCAGCCCTCTTCCCTGCTCATTTCCCCAACTCACGCAGCTTTTAGAGAGAGAAAGGAGAGCTCGGGTCTAGAGAGAGAAAGTGACGGATCAACTCGGGAATACTCGAGCTAGGTCTCATGCGTGCAAACAGGTGCCCATGCAAACCCTAACCCCAAGAATACACGCACATGAACCGTTCACTTCCCATGCATGCGTGCACACCTTTCCATGCAAAACCCTAATCGGGTAAACCCCTAACTGGTTCCGTTGCCTCCACCGCGCGCCTCCGTACTTGTCATATGTGTCCGACTATCGGGTTCAAGCTTGAACCAGCCGTTCACTCGCGTAGCACCGCTGTCAACGGCCTCCACTCCGTCTTCTATGCACCACAGTGCCACTCCCCGGCTCAACCTCGCCACCGGATCAGCCACCTCCACCGCTGTCGTCGACCACTACCAAGCCTTCGTCGGCTTGCTTATCGTCGTCACCTTCACCCGTGACCACCACCTGCATAGTCGGCCTTCCCCACCGACTCCATGGTTGCCAACGTCCTAGACCAACTTACCACAAACCCTAATCTAAATCCCATGCAAGAATCGACATAACACGTAGTCAAAAGCAAGAATAAGGATTACCTTAACGAGACACCACGCTTCCCGATCAACGCCGCCGCGTTGTTACCTCCTCTTCCGTCCGATCTCCTTCTCTCTCCTTCTCGTCGTCTCTCTCGGCCGTAAACCCCCTAGGTCGATTAGCGACCTAGGGTTCCCACTTAAGGTGGGTTTTAAACCCCCTCCATTTTACATTCGGGCCCCCTCCAAATCCGTTTAGCTCATTTTGATCTTGGAATATGGTTACAACGACTAACCGTGTCATTCCTGGTAGTTAAACGCTCCTGGAATTAAAAATCTTTATCATTTCTCTTATTCAAGTAGGGTTCGGGTTGCTCACTAACCCCCACCATAAACATATGAATTTCTGGGATGTTACAAGTCTATCCCCCCTTAAAAGAGGTTTTGTCCTCGAATCCTGCGCCGGTACACACCAACACAACATATTCTTGTGCACTCATACATCCGGTGCCAACATTCTCCTTGACACTACATGTTTTCATTACCTTGCTTGCAATACGACCGCCCTTCTAGGATTTAAAGAAGTCTTCTCTGTTGCCTGCTTTCAACCTTAGGACTCGTAGGTTTCACCTACCCATCCCCTCATATCTCCCCTTTACTAGCCATTAAGCAAACGGCTGTTTTTCCAACTCTCTATCCCGGCTCTTGCTAGAAGTTTCCATCCTTGATTGTCTTGATGACTAATCCTTTTACGAAGGTTTCGTTGTCCTTGTCTTTGACAATTCCTTGGTGCATTTATTGTTCTTAAGAACATCGCTCGTACCATCTCTAGTACTATGTAATACAACACTACCACATGTCCTCTCACTCGTCACGTTTCATTTCAGCTCACAGGCAAAATTGCCCTTGTCTCTTGTTTTATTTTGACGATCCCGTCATCCCGACGGTCACTTCCAAGTAGGTTTCCTTCTTTCACATATAGAAGCACTCACTGCTTCACCATTATATACTCCTCATACCTATCTTTCTCTTATTCCGATCGCCATCTTGCGATGATTCCTCAAATGCTAGCCCATTGCCCTACCCATAAGGGCATCACTAATTTTTTTCTTCTATGATCTTCAGGAGCTCGTGCAAAGCTACCTTGGTCTCCACTAAATTTCTTTATCATAGTACCTCTTTACTTCGTTATCACGCATTCAATACGTCCCTTAAGTACGTACATACACCCAACACTAGGGTCATCTTCATCAGCTCTCGATGTTTTTCAAGGCTCATATGCCTTTGTCGTGTCTGTTTCAACATCTAAGCGCTTGCTTTCCTTGAATGCTCCACAGGAGCTCATATTAAGCTGGTCTTGGATTTACCAGCGTAGGTATATTCTTCTTAGTCACTTGCATGTAGTCTTGCATGTGCCCCTCCTGAGTTTCACCTATCTCTAGGTTCCTCTACCATTACTATGCGATCCCCGACCGCATCTCATTTATCATGTACGAACATGAAGTCCGCCTGCTCACAAGCCTCAGCTATTCGTTGTCTTGTTAACTTCATGCTGATATCTTCAACGTCGTCACCTTGATCTCATCACAAACATTCTGGTCAAGCGTCCATGTAAACGCTTTCATAATCTACTCTCACAGCTCCGCCCACTGGCTTTGTGCTCTGAATTCCCGAGAACTAAGCATAGGCACCTCATAAGGGCACCTCACTGGTCGCCTAGAAAGACGTCAAAACTCCTTGCATCACCTCGACGTATCAGTGTCAAGAGAATCGTCAAGATAGAAATACCATACTCGAGCACACTAACCATCTGTTCTATGCACGACTAAGCGTGTACTACAAGGACACACACCGACACACATAACTACATAACACACATTGTTCTACACATGTACTAGTAATTCAACCTTCTAACTCACACCAAGTGCACATACACAACTAGCTAGATCTAAGTAAATCTACACGCATACAATATGATCTCGTCATTTATAGACACACAAGTATATCTTGTTGTCTGGTCCAAAGGCACCAGCAAACACGATCTCCCGCCTGACTGCCGTCAGACACAATAAGTTGTTGACAAATGTCAACACTATATCAAGCTTACACTTGATCTCCCGCCTGACTAATGCCAGACACAATATCAAGCTTATGCTTGATCTCTCCTGACTAATGCCAGACACAATATCAAGCTTACGCTTGATCTCCCACCATGACTATTATGTAAGTGACACACATAATTCATACTCATAAGCAACTCAATTAACGACATACAAGTTTATTCACAAAATGTCACACCCTGAAATTCCACAGCGGGTTACCCGCGGGTTGTGACTGTCAAGGATCATCAGTCCCGGTCATTTCGAACGACCTCTAAATGGTTTTCGAAAAGACATCCCGTTTGAACATCATACACAAAAATTAAGTAATACAGAGTTTGAAAATGCGGAATGTAAAGTGCGGAAGCAATAATAATGTAGCAAAATACAGAAGCATAACAAATTAGGTTCCCATAAACCTAGCTTCTAATGAAAACATGATGTGCGACTCCAGACATGCAGTCCTAGTCCGTGCGTGAATGCTTAGCGACCTGAGATAAACATGCTTAAAGTGTCAACACAAGGTTGGTGAGTTCACAGGTTTAAGTAACAGAAACAGAAATGAAAACAGTGTAACAGTACGCATGTATACTATTGATTCGATTGTTGATCAGACAATAAACATTAATTATATAAGCAACACCGAAACCGAAGCTCAACGAAGGAATGCAGAAACTAGCATTTTGCCTCTTACGTGCCCAGCACGCAATGGATTAGGTCAATTATGCACCCGTTTGACTCCCAGTCAGAGTTAGCGCGACTAACCCGGGTGGGGGTTGTTAAACCCAATAGTACTATTCATGAATCACCTCGCTTTGTGTAATAATTAACGGTTCGAATATGAGAGGACTTTATGTGCGGGAAATGCACCCACTTATATAAATTAAAGCGAAATCAAAGTAATTGTCATACGACTAAGTAAGAAAATGGTTTAGCATGTATCTCCCCCAAATGGAAAAGTAAGTAAAATGGGGCCGTGAAAACTCACCTGGAAATGCGGTGAATGAGAAATGAAAGCAACAAGAGAAATCGAGTAACTCCGGGTAACCGACCTAACCGAGCCCTAAGAATTAATAAGGCTATAAGGTCTATGAAAGTAAACATGGTTTATGTAACCACATTCATCCAAACGACTCAACGTTGAAAGGTTACATTGACGTTTTGAAAAAGGTTTGACCAAAGTTGACCGAGGGTTGACCAAGGTTTGACCAAAGTTGACCGAGGTTTGACCAAGGTTTGACCAACTTTGACCAAGGTTTGACCAACTTTGACCAAGTTTGACTAATGTTGACCAATGTTGACTAATGTTGACCAATGTTGACCAATGTTGACTAATGTTGACCAATGTTGACTAATGTTGACCAATGTTGACTAATGTTGACTCATGTTGAAGTCATGCATAAACAACACACAAGTAACATATAAGTTGTAAACATGTAACACATAAGCATCATACAAGTTGTACATGTGTAACACCTAAGTAGCACATAAGTTATACATGTGTGACACATAGGGAACATACAAGTTGTACCTAAGTAATGTAAGTAATACCTTGTGACATAACATGCTTGTTTCAACTAGTTGCATAAGAAATTAACATGTGACAAGTAACATAACATTTGCACATCTTTATGGCACATTTCATGTATGTCAACTATTCCTACACCTAACTCATGTCATCATATTAATAACCTATTAGTATCATTTCAACACTTTTAAACAAGTAGCATAACATGTCATAGAAATCCCACAACTCTTATCATAACAAAGTTTCCATTTTTGACAATTAGGGTTTTAGTGTACTTTAAGTGTCATGGCTCAACTAAATAAGTTACACATGAAGTTATACTAGTGACATACCATAAACATGATTCTACACACAAACTTTCTATTCTAAGCAAAGTTGAAGTTCACAAATTAATAAAGTTTCCTTATTTAGCAAGGTTCACCAAAACATGTCATAACACAACTCCAAATTACATATTCATGCATAAGTCATCTATTCATATGATAATGAAGCTATATAATCCATTTTAAACATTTATAACCTACACATACAAAATATGAACAAATAAAGTTTCCTTTTTAGGAAAGTGGTCCAAACGACCCTATTGCATATGTGTAACCTCAAATAACTCTTTTTACTACTTTAATATACATTATAGAACAATAATATCAAGTTTTTATCCATGAGCAACTCATAACACAAAATATGCAAAATTAAAGTTTCCTTATATAGTAAGTGGTCCATAACCGAGTGAAAAACGACATTTCAACCAAAAAAATTATATTTCCTATCTATTCTACTATTATGTGTACCATTTAAACCAACAAACATATCATACATCAAGTTTTGCAAAAATGCATCCAACAAAGTTTCTATAAATAGAAACGAGCAAATATCAACCTAAACAAGTATTTCAAAACATAAAATGTGCATATGTGCATCAACAACATCATTTTATGAAATCTTTTGATGAAAACAAGTATTATAACACTTTTGAACATCAAAAATCGTTTGGATGATGGTTTTCCCATTTTGGCCGAAAATAATAAGAAGTATATGGAGGGATGGTTACCTAATTCAAGTATGATGATGAAATGGAGGTGTTGATGCTTTGAATCACCTTGAATCCACTTGAAATCACCTTGGAATGGCTTGGATTGCTTGGATGATTTTTGAAGATGGTGGTGGCTAGGGGAGAGGGTGCGGCCGAGAGAAAGAGAGGGGAGGGGAGGAGTGGTTTAGGGTTAGGGTTGTGTAAAATGAGCTTAAGGGGATTAAGGGTGGGTTAAGTACATGGGTCTTGGGCTTTTTCTACAAAATGAGGCTTTTTAACTAGGGAATGGGCTCCACTATGGATTAATAAGTTAAAATGTTGAATTAGTAAGCCCAAAGTTTTAAAACAAATCCTTTTTATAAAATCCAATTTAGGGTTGTTGGCACATATCGCGTATCTGCTTAAAAAGCGTTAAAATAAAAGTTGTTCTAAAAATTCCGGAAAAATTCACATAAGCATGAAATATTAAATCACAGTATTACATATAATTTTTACACACCAAATATATGTCTAAATATTATTTCTAATATTTGTTAACGTTCGTGTGACAGGACGCGTGTGTGACCCGGTAATCCGCCCGATTACCGATGCATGAAATGAAATGAACCGAATGGACTTGCTGTATGAAATATGTACTTAATTACTCTATAATTAAGTATGATGCAAGTGAAATCATGTGAATTCAAGTAATAGTCGGGTATGGATATTAACCTGAATTTGCCGGGTGTCACATACTCCCCCTGTTAAAAGGAATTTCGTCCCGAAATTCAGTTCGCGTCACTGATAGACGGTGTAGTTTTGAACAAGTGAGGGTATTTACGCTTGAATTGATCCTCGCGCTCCCAAGTGAACTCTGGTCCACGTCTAGAATTCCAACGAACCTTAACTATGGAAATGCGGCTTTGTTTTAACTGCTTGACCTCGCGGTCCATGATCTCGACTGGTTCTTCGACGAAGTGAAGCTGATCGTCTATTTGAATTTCCTCCAATGGTATGACTAGTGTCTCGTCTGACAAGCACTTCTTCAGATTTGACACGTGAAACACGTCATGAACGCCACTGAGGGTTTCCGGTAGGTTGAGTTTGTAGGCAACAGGACCGATCCTTTTCAGAATTTCGAAAGGTCCAATGTAACGAGGGTTAAGCTTTCCACGCTTGCCGAAACGTATCACTCCTTTCCATGGCGAGACTTTCAGTAGTACCTTGTCTCCCACTTGAAATTCTAACGGTTTGCGTCTCACGTCAGCATAACTCTTTTGACGATCACGCGCGGCCTTGATACGTTCGCGTATCTGTACAATCTTTTCCGTAGTTTCATGAATAATTTCTGGACCTGTGAGTTGGCTATCTCCCACTTCTGTCCAGCAAATCGGCGATCTACACTTTCGTCCATAAAGTGCTTCGAATGGTGCAGCCTTAATGCTAGTGTGGTAGCTGTTGTTGTATGAAAATTCGACCAACGGTAGATGGGCATCCCATCCGTTCCCAAAGTCAACCACACAAGCTCTGAGCATGTCTTCCAGGGTCTGGATGGTCCTTTCACTTTGACCGTCCGTCTGGGGATGGTATGCAGTACTCATATCTAGTCGAGTACCCAGGGCTTTCTGTAAGGATTGCCAGAATCGGGATGTGAATCGACTATCCCTATCTGAAATGATGGAGATTGGCACTCCATGTCTTGTGACTACTTCCTTCAAGTAAGTTCTGGTTAGTTTCTCCATCTTGTCCGTTTCTTTAATGGGAAGGAAGTGCGCAGATTTGGTTAGTCTGTCGACAATTACCCAGATTGTGTCACAGCCATTAGAGGCCTTGGGCAATTTCGTGATGAAGTCCATTGAAATCTGTTCCCACTTCCACTGTGGGATCTCTGGTTGTTGGAGTAACCCTGATGGCTTCTGATACTCTACCTTGACCTTAGCACAGGTCAAGCATTTACTGACGTAGGTAGCAATTTCGGCTTTCATGTTAGGCCACCAATAATGTTCCTTGAGGTCATGGTACATCTTGTCAGCACCGGGGTGGATCGAGTACCTGGACTTGTGTGCCTCGTCCATCACCAGATCCCTTAGATCCCCAAAACTTGGTACCCAAATCCGATCCATGAAATAACGGATGTCATCGGATTTGACCTCAAATTGCTTGTCCATACCACGTAAGGACTCATGGCATAGGTTTACCTCCTTGATTGCTTCGAGTTGGGCGTCGCGGATTTGCATGGGTAATTTCGTGTGGATGGTCAACTGTAACGCCCGCACTCGTCGCGGTTTGGGTTGATCCTTCCTGCTCAAGGCATCGGCCACGACGTTTGCCTTTCCAGGATGGTAACGGATAGCGCAGTCGTAGTCGTTTAGCAATTCGACCCATCGACGTTGCCTCATGTTAAGTTCCTTCTGATCGAAGATGTGCTGAAGGCTTTTATGATCGGTGAAAATTGTGCACTTCGTGCCATACAAGTAGTGCCTCCAGATTTTGAGAGCGAATACTACCGCTCCCAGCTCCAAATCATGGGTAGTGTAGTTTTTCTCGTGCACTTTCAGTTGTCGAGAAGCATAGGCTATGACCTTCTCCCTTTGCATTAACACGCACCCAAGCCCTTGATGTGACGCATCTCAGTACACCACGAAATCATCCGTTCCCTCTGGTAATGATAGGATTGGTGCGCTGCAAAGCTTCTGTTTGAGTAATTGAAAAGCGGTTTCTGCCTTGTCATTCCATTCGTATTTCTTATCTTTGTGTGTCAGTGTGGTGAGGGGTTGGGCTATCTTAGAGAAATTTTCGATGAATCGTCGATAGTAGCCCGCAAGACCTAAGAACTGTCGCACCTCAGTCGGAGTCTTAGGTGCTTCCCAATTCTTAATCGCCTCGATTTTGGATGGGTCAACATGTATGCCTTTCTCGTTGACCACGTGTCCAAGGAACTGTACTTCGCGAATCCAGAAGTCGCATTTCGAGAACTTGGCGTACAGTTTCTCGGCTTTCAGCAACTCCATAATTAACTTCAAATGCTCGGCATGCTCCTCTTTGTTCTGTGAGTATATCAGGATATCGTCTATGAACACAATCACAAACTTGTCCAAGTAGGGCTTGCACACTCGGTTCATGAGGTCCATGAATACCGCTGGTGCATTGGTTAACCCAAATGGCATGACCATGAACTCGTAGTGACCGTAACGAGTTCGGAAGGCGGTCTTTGGAATATCGTCTTCCTGAATCCTTAGCTGGTGGTATCCCAACCGTAGATCGATCTTTGAGTAATAGCTCGACCCTTGCAATTGATCGAACAGGTCATCGATCCTTGGTAGTGGATATCGGTTCTTGATAGTTACCTTGTTTAGTTCTCTGTAATCGATACACATACGGAATGATCCGTCCTTCTTCTTAACGAACAAGACTGGTGCTCCCCAAGGCGAGAAGCTTGGTCTGATGAAGCCTTTGTCTAACAGTTCCTGTAATTGGTTAGACAATTCCTGCATTTCCGATGGCGCCAGTCGGTAAGGTGACCTCGCTATCGGAGCAGCTCCGGGTGTGAGATCAATCCGGAACTCGACTTGTCGCTGCGGTGGAAGTCCGGGCAAGTCGTCGGGAAATACTTCCGGATAGTCTCGGACGATCGGTATGTCTTTAATCTTCCTTTCTTCTTCTTTCTTTTCCGTCACGTGTGCTAGGATCGCGTGATAGCCCTTCCGCAAGTACTTTCGGGCTTTCATGCAGGTAATGATCCTTAACGTAGCACCACTCCGTTCTCCTTGAATGGTCAGTGTTCCTCCGTCCGACAGTGGGATGCGGACTATTTTCTCGTGACAGACGATTTCGGCTCGGTTCTTGGACAACCAGTCCATACCGACAACTATGTCGAAGCTTCCCAATGTTACCGGAAATAGGTCTATAGTGAAAGGATGGTCGGCTAATGTTAAGACACAACCGGGAATCACTTGTTCTGTTTCTATTAGCTTACCGTCTGCTAGTTCTACCGTGTATAAGTACTCTAGGGCGATGGGTGTAATCCCAAGTAATGAGCTAAACTCAGTGGATACAAAACTCTTATCGGCACCCGTGTCAAATAAGATAGAAGCATAGCAGTTGTTTACGAGAAACGTACCAGTAACAATGTTGGGATCCTGCCTAGCCTCGCCGGCTCCAATAACAAATGCTCTGCCCCGAGTGTTTGTATTTCCAGGTTTCCGGTTCTTCGGGCTGTCTTTGCGGAAATGTCCGGGATCACCGCACCCGAAACATCCGCGGTTTCCCCCGCCAGCCGGGGCTTGTTCAACTGATCGGCAGCTCTGGGCAGTGTGTCCAAAACGTTTACACTTCTGGCACCGAGAATCTTCACAAGTACCATTGTGGTGAAACTGGCACTTGTTGCACTTAGGTAGGGTTCCAGTGTATGTCCCTCTTGGCCTTTTATCCGGTTGGTTAGCCACAAACACCCTGGCCGGTTCCTGCTTCTTCTGGTTACTAGGCACATAGGACTTGGCAGGGGCATTTTCCCACTTTCTCTTGTTGTCAAAGGTTTTCACAAAACTTTCTTTCTTGTTGAACAGTCCCTGACGGACTGCCTGATCCGTGAGATTATGTGCCAGTCTCACTGTGTTGTGGATAATTGTGGGTTCTGCAGAAGTAACCATGCTTTGTATTTGAGGTGCCAAACCCCAAATGTACCGCTCAATTCGTTTGTACTCCGGTGTAACCATGTGCGGTAGTAGTCTTGCTAAATCGTGGAATCTTGCGGTATATTCCGCGATGTCAGCACCCTCCATCCTTAGGTTCCAAAACTCCTGTTCCAACTTTTGGAGTTCGTTACGAGGACAGTACTCCTCTTTCAAGTCGCACCTTTTCTGGACGTTCTATATGCTTTACCGGTAGACCTGGGCCGTAAGCCTTTTCCTCCGCGGCCTCGATCCGGTCTCGTACTATCAGTAGTGCCTGGTCTGTCAGTGCCAACTCATCCTGGAGAGATGATATGTCAGCGTCATGTAACCTGCTGCGCGTCGCAAGTATCGGTAGTACCTCCTGGGTAGGCCGGAGCCAATAGGGTGGTGGATAGGATGGTCCAGTTGACTCTCCCGTAGATGAAGTGTCCGATGATGCAATCCGGGCCCTTTTGGCCGATGGTCCAGCAATGTCAGGGGAGTGGGCTGGTCGCTTTCCTCTACGAATGCTCTTCTTCCGAGCTGTGAGTTTGGTCTTCGCTCCCACCGGTGCAAGTAATGGTGATGGCGGCGTCGGGTCCGCCAGACGAGGTGGTGAAGGTAGTATGGAGCCGTCGTCGGACGATGAGTCCCCGTGTAGTACGGAGTAGGGCACCGTCTCGCCCGAGTCGCTCCCCTCGCCGACGTCTCCATTGCCTCCTGGGGCTGGTGCGCCATCTGCCTCCCCCTCTAACTCCTCCTCAGGATCCTCCTCTGGATCCTTCTCAGGATCCTCTTCGGAATCCAACTCTACAAGATCCACTGAGTCATGTGTCTGTTCCTCATCCGTGGATGAGTGGGGTGATGAGGGTGGGGTGAGTGGCTCCACTGATGATGATGGGGTAGCCGGTGTGTACTCCTCAGAGTCCGAGATCACAATGGGGTCCGATGAGGTCGACATTCTGTAACAAGTCAATATCCAGAAATCCATTGTATTCATGTATGAAAATGCATGTATGATGTGATGTAACTATGTGAGCCTACAGTTATAGTCTAAGTATACTAAATGCAACTTAGTTCTCTATAACCAGGGCTCTGATACCAATCTGTCACACCCTGAAATTCCACAGCGGGTTACCCGCGGGTTGTGACTGTCAAGGATCATCAGTCCCGGTCATTTCGAACGACCTCTAAATGGTTTTCGAAAAGACATCCCGTTTGAACATCATACACAAAAATTAAGTAATACAGAGTTTGAAAATGCGGAATGTAAAGTGCGGAAGCAATAATAATGTAGCAAAATACAGAAGCATAACAAATTAGGTTCCCATAAACCTAGCTTCTAATGAAAACATGATGTGCGACTCCAGACATGCAGTCCTAGTCCGTGCGTGAATGCTTAGCGACCTGAGATAAACATGCTTAAAGTGTCAACACAAGGTTGGTGAGTTCACAGGTTTAAGTAACAGAAACAGAAATGAAAACAGTGTAACAGTACGCATGTATACTATTGATTCGATTGTTGATCAGACAATAAACATTAATTATATAAGCAACACCGAAACCGAAGCTCAACGAAGGAATGCAGAAACTAGCATTTTGCCTCTTACGTGCCCAGCACGCAATGGATTAGGTCAATTATGCACCCGTTTGACTCCCAGTCAGAGTTAGCGCGACTAACCCGGGTGGGGGTTGTTAAACCCAATAGTACTATTCATGAATCACCTCGCTTTGTGTAATAATTAACGGTTCGAATATGAGAGGACTTTATGTGCGGGAAATGCACCCACTTATATAAATTAAAGCGAAATCAAAGTAATTGTCATACGACTAAGTAAGAAAATGGTTTAGCATGTATCTCCCCCAAATGGAAAAGTAAGTAAAATGGGGCCGTGAAAACTCACCTGGAAATGCGGTGAATGAGAAATGAAAGCAACAAGAGAAATCGAGTAACTCCGGGTAACCGACCTAACCGAGCCCTAAGAATTAATAAGGCTATAAGGTCTATGAAAGTAAACATGGTTTATGTAACCACATTCATCCAAACGACTCAACGTTGAAAGGTTACATTGACGTTTTGAAAAAGGTTTGACCAAAGTTGACCGAGGGTTGACCAAGGTTTGACCAAAGTTGACCGAGGTTTGACCAAGGTTTGACCAACTTTGACCAAGGTTTGACCAACTTTGACCAAGTTTGACTAATGTTGACCAATGTTGACTAATGTTGACCAATGTTGACCAATGTTGACTAATGTTGACCAATGTTGACTAATGTTGACCAATGTTGACTAATGTTGACTCATGTTGAAGTCATGCATAAACAACACACAAGTAACATATAAGTTGTAAACATGTAACACATAAGCATCATACAAGTTGTACATGTGTAACACCTAAGTAGCACATAAGTTATACATGTGTGACACATAGGGAACATACAAGTTGTACCTAAGTAATGTAAGTAATACCTTGTGACATAACATGCTTGTTTCAACTAGTTGCATAAGAAATTAACATGTGACAAGTAACATAACATTTGCACATCTTTATGGCACATTTCATGTATGTCAACTATTCCTACACCTAACTCATGTCATCATATTAATAACCTATTAGTATCATTTCAACACTTTTAAACAAGTAGCATAACATGTCATAGAAATCCCACAACTCTTATCATAACAAAGTTTCCATTTTTGACAATTAGGGTTTTAGTGTACTTTAAGTGTCATGGCTCAACTAAATAAGTTACACATGAAGTTATACTAGTGACATACCATAAACATGATTCTACACACAAACTTTCTATTCTAAGCAAAGTTGAAGTTCACAAATTAATAAAGTTTCCTTATTTAGCAAGGTTCACCAAAACATGTCATAACACAACTCCAAATTACATATTCATGCATAAGTCATCTATTCATATGATAATGAAGCTATATAATCCATTTTAAACATTTATAACCTACACATACAAAATATGAACAAATAAAGTTTCCTTTTTAGGAAAGTGGTCCAAACGACCCTATTGCATATGTGTAACCTCAAATAACTCTTTTTACTACTTTAATATACATTATAGAACAATAATATCAAGTTTTTATCCATGAGCAACTCATAACACAAAATATGCAAAATTAAAGTTTCCTTATATAGTAAGTGGTCCATAACCGAGTGAAAAACGACATTTCAACCAAAAAAATTATATTTCCTATCTATTCTACTATTATGTGTACCATTTAAACCAACAAACATATCATACATCAAGTTTTGCAAAAATGCATCCAACAAAGTTTCTATAAATAGAAACGAGCAAATATCAACCTAAACAAGTATTTCAAAACATAAAATGTGCATATGTGCATCAACAACATCATTTTATGAAATCTTTTGATGAAAACAAGTATTATAACACTTTTGAACATCAAAAATCGTTTGGATGATGGTTTTCCCATTTTGGCCGAAAATAATAAGAAGTATATGGAGGGATGGTTACCTAATTCAAGTATGATGATGAAATGGAGGTGTTGATGCTTTGAATCACCTTGAATCCACTTGAAATCACCTTGGAATGGCTTGGATTGCTTGGATGATTTTTGAAGATGGTGGTGGCTAGGGGAGAGGGTGCGGCCGAGAGAAAGAGAGGGGAGGGGAGGAGTGGTTTAGGGTTAGGGTTGTGTAAAATGAGCTTAAGGGGATTAAGGGTGGGTTAAGTACATGGGTCTTGGGCTTTTTCTACAAAATGAGGCTTTTTAACTAGGGAATGGGCTCCACTATGGATTAATAAGTTAAAATGTTGAATTAGTAAGCCCAAAGTTTTAAAACAAATCCTTTTTATAAAATCCAATTTAGGGTTGTTGGCACATATCGCGTATCTGCTTAAAAAGCGTTAAAATAAAAGTTGTTCTAAAAATTCCGGAAAAATTCACATAAGCATGAAATATTAAATCACAGTATTACATATAATTTTTACACACCAAATATATGTCTAAATATTATTTCTAATATTTGTTAACGTTCGTGTGACAGGACGCGTGTGTGACCCGGTAATCCGCCCGATTACCGATGCATGAAATGAAATGAACCGAATGGACTTGCTGTATGAAATATGTACTTAATTACTCTATAATTAAGTATGATGCAAGTGAAATCATGTGAATTCAAGTAATAGTCGGGTATGGATATTAACCTGAATTTGCCGGGTGTCACACAAAACAATTTCATGTCCTTAAGCACCACAACATTTACCTCGTGAAGAGCTATGCCTTAAGATATAAAGACATTCAATATCATAGTAAGGCTAAACACCCCCTACACTTCACACATAACCTAAGCATGACACATAGGTGACACTATCTCAAGACCGTAGACGCACACAACTAATCAAATCTCAGGTCTACATAGGTCTACTCATATAGTCAAATCAACCAAGCTCTAGCATCATATAAAAGATTGCATTCAGGTGTGAACTCATGTTGTTCAAAGGTAATTACATAATCACCTAATTAACACTGCACCACCAATAGCAAGATATCACACATGCAATTATCATTTATCATATCCAAATCATCTCGCGGTACAACCCGCACTAAATGTCAAAATCAAATAGTCAATATTTGAGACAAACATCACACCACGTAAACGTCTAATCACTCAAAATGTTAAATCACCCCACAATCTCTCGTGACAACCGTCACGTCCAAAAGTCATCTAGAAGTTCAACGTCGCAAACAACGCTAGCAAGATTACTACGGGACCACATTAGGTGTATCTGTTGTGTCCTCCTCTGGTTCCTCCTCATCGGACTCCGTATCAATCACCGGGTCTACTTGAAATAAATCTCTCTTAGCTAACGCACATGGTCGATCTTTCAGCCATACAGGTCCACATCCTGGAGGGAAATCGCGTACTGCTGACACAACCCTCCTTTTCCATCCTGCCACTCTAGTCTCAGCACCAGGCGGGATGCTGTCATCCTCAGCTCTGGTCATACTTGATGCGGGAAGCGCCAACACCATTTCTATGTCACTGTCCTTCTTGTCTACAGCAGCCGCCTGTTTGTCCTGACGATCTGCTCCTCCCCAAGCCGGAGCTCCCCGTATGACAGATCTGGTACGCTTTGTCTTAGCCAACAGTACCTACACAAGATAGAACGTTGGAGTGATTACTATGGGTGTCAAATTCAGAATATGAGAGTAATCATAGACTGCCAAATTACGGTGATAAAATGCAATTTGGTGGTCCACATTACTACTCGGATTCTAAACCTTCCCCATCATATTCACACTAGCTTTCTATCTTTCATACACCCCGGATGCACATGCATCCCACACAACTCAGATAGCACCACACAATAATCTAGCAATTCATCATCTTTATCACAATTTCACACCATCCAAGGTTACACGTAAAATCACTAAATCATCTCAACACACCTAACTATCTCACATAGTTACAATTAATGCTACTCTGCATTACTTAACTCATACTATAGTCTCATTCAATCACACCACACAACTTCAAGTTATTCTACATAATACTACGACACATATCACACTACATGATCCCACACGGAACCATAAATCATTTACTCACACCGATTACTTTACCTATTGTAACACTATACAAAGGGTAAATAATAATTACTGCTCAAACTCGAAAGACGTACCTCTTGGCTCGCGGTTACTCGTGGCGGCATTCGTTTCACCCTCGTCCCAATTTCAGTTTAAGTTAAGGCAATTTATTTGTTTAAAAACACCAGTTTTCTTTTAAACCTCGGCTCAGATACCAACTTGTAAGGCCCCAAACCGGGCACCCTACAGTTGGTTCTCATAACGGATTATTCCCTTGAAAATACTCATTTTAGATATATTAAACTACAGCGGAAGTCTTTCTAAAAATATTAGTGATAATTTAATGTCATTAAGTTACCTCACTAATGCTTGCACACCAACCCGAGTAGCACCACTCCTAAGCCATGATACGTTAACGCAACGCTTACCTGCAAAACAATCTATCGTACACACAAAGTCAGCTACGCTGAGTGAGTTCTAATAGTTTAGTTTAATTAAAAGCCAACTCGTCTCAAAAGTTATTTAAACTTTACTCATGACCCATGGTCCTTATAAAATAGATCCACAATTCATTAACTATTAGATAACCCCTGTTATCACCCGATATTCCATAATAACTCATTACCCACGACTCATCCCATATTGATAATAACCCCGCAGTCTCGTCGACATAGGTTGAACTAAACTACACGAATATCTCATGTTCAAGTACATGTATTAACTCGACACTTGGTTAACACAACAATCCCCTAGATCTCAACTTACCCAGCCTTGACGAAGGCTCTTACAAATCAACTAACATAATCGTCATGAACATCACATCACAATCCTGGTACGACGGCCAATCTAACTCTATTCATCACATTAATACTATCTCAAGCACAATAAATATAACTCAATGCTTGTATACAATTTAACACAAATATATATAAGCACACAAACACATACCTCTTCGCTGCACCCTCGTCAGGGTTACCCTCGTCATGGCATTCAACATACCCCGAGCTCATCACTGTCCTGTTGGACATCGTCACCTTTGGTGACCTCCCGAAGGACATAGTCCTCCACAATCCCGTTTGTCGTGTCATAATGACAACAATGCAAACACAATACCCGCCGCGTCACAAGGACGACACAATTCACACAACACATGTATAATCACATAACAATATATTCTATATACATGATTCATTAACTGCACCTGCACTTCACACATATCACTAGGATAAGATATCCTACACGTATTCATAAGCGTTTAGCTTATATCCTGACTCACCCCGACTAACTCGTACATAATACACTGCTAATATTGTAGCACACATACAAATAATATATCTCATTATTTAAGCACATGCTACGTATGTGCACATCCTGTGACACCTCCTAGTCGTACCCGTACGACCCGTAACTACAATCTCGACTCACCCCTGTTAGGTCCCTATGCGACCAGTGACCATATACCCACCTATAACCCGCACGTCCTATGGACACACACAGTCCCTAGCCCCACATATAACTATTTAACTTCATAAAATCATCGGGTCAGACCCCAAAGCTCGATTCATAGTTAATGTAACAAACACGTCTTGAAGGTATGTACGATAGCCCCAAAACATTAAAATCATTTAAAAGAGGGGATTAGAAACTCACAGGTTATACCACGTCCGAATCCTATCTTTGCTCCATGCGTACTTGTTCAAACCCCGAACCAGTCAAACGCATGATCACACGCTCAGGATACGTTTAAAACATACGTCTTCTAATGCATAAAATATAAATCCCAAGGTCATCTTTACAACTCGTTCATTCTTTCCCCGAAACCCTAGTCACCCGTGTCCACACAAACCGAATCGTCCTATATCCGCTTAAAAACCGAATACTCGAGCTAGGTCTCATGCGTGCAAATACGTGCCCATGCAAACCCTAACCCTAAGAATACACGCACACGAACTGTTCACTTCTCATGCATGCGTGCACACCTTGCCATGCAAAACATAATCGGGTAAACCCCTAATCGGTTTCGTTGCCTCCACCGCGCGCCTCCTTACTTGCCATCTTTGTCCAGCTATCGGGTTAAAGCTTGAACAGGTCGTTCACTCGCGTAGCACCGCGGTCACCAGCCTCCACTCCATCTTCTATGCACCACTGTGCCACTCCCCGGCTCAACCCCGCCACCGGATCAGCCACCTCCACCGCTGTCGTCGACCACTACCAAGCCTTCGCCGGCTTGCTTCCCGTCGTCACCTTCACCCGTGACCACCACCTCCATGGTCGGCCTTCCCCGCCAACTCCATGGTTGCCGACGTCCTAGACCAACTAACCCCAAACCCTAATCGAAATCCCATGCAAGAATCGACATAATACGTAGTCAAAAGCAAGAATAAGGATTACCTTAATGAGACACCATGTTTCCCGATCAACGCCGCCGTGTTGTTACCTCCTCTTCCTCCCGATCTCCTTCTTTCTCCTTCTCGTCGTCTCTCTCGGCCGTAAACCCCCTTGGTCGATTAGCGACCTAGGGTTCCCACTTAAGGTGGGTTTTAAAACCCTCCATTTTACATTCGGGCCCCCTCCAAATCCGTTTAGATCGTTTTGATCTTGGAGTATGGTTGCAACTACTAACCGTGTCATTCCCGGTAGTTAAACACACCTGGAATTAAAAATCTTTATAATTTCTCTTATTCAAGTAGGGTTCAGGTTTCTCACTAACCCGCACCATAAACATATGAATTTCTGGGATGTTACAATATATTCCATAATTCATGAGTAATTGATTAGAATACTGAGTTTTGCTTATGTGTTACCCTCCGGGATGGCCACTTGGAGAAAACACCCCTAAATGATTCTTATGTGCTTAAATTGATATGACTTGGTCTATGTGTTACCTTCCGGGATAACGACTTGGTTGAAACGCCTCTAGACGAAAGTTCATTTGCTTGAATTAATGCTCATTGACATTTCATTCCATATTTCATCTTAATTTCTAAAACGTGTGAATCTTAGTTTAACGTGGTGGGAGAAATCTATACAGTTTGACCCACGCCTAAACATGACCGTGAGACGGGATTAGGTAGAACTGTAGCTCTCAAGTGTGAGACCCATAGATAGATTGATATGCTTGGTAATGTAGAATTTAGAACACAATCGGGGGCTTGATAGTTGGTGTTGGGTTTAGTCGGATCGAAATATCATTTGTTGCATTTTAACACGTGATTATATTTGTGCTAATGAAATTTATAAGATTGTTAAAGCTTGTATTCCAGTTGTGATTCCATTGTAGAGATCTTTTTCGAGGACGAAAAAGGGTTAAGTGTGGGGATGTTTGATGTGATGCAAAGCACACATGCATTTCTATCCTATTTCATGCCGTTTTTGTATAGTTTTAGAGTCGTTTATAGTTATTATTGATTTGTGTCTTGTTTTGTAGGTAATTGGGTAAGTTTGGAGCTAAAACGATCTAAATTGGTGAAGGCACGAGCGAACGAGGCAAAACGAGAAAAAGAACAAAACTTTCTGTCAAAGTGCTTCCCTCACGGTACGTGAGATATGTAGGTCTTCCCCCTCATGGTACGCGAGGGGTGTGATTTCAGGTCACGACTATCTTGTCTCTCGCGGTACGCGAGAGACTGGACCCATGGGCCTCGCGGTACGCGAGAGACCCCAATGTCGGCAATTTTTGCTTATTTTCTTGGTATAAAAGCTTAAGTCCATTTCTAGGGTTAAGAGGTCGATTCCAGACGTAAAGTTGAGAGCTTTTTGGTGATTCTAAGTGGGAGAAAGCTTCTAGGATCAATCGGAGACTTGGACTGAAGTTAGAGATTGAAGATCGGGTCGATTTCGTCATCCAATTCTCGTTATCTTTCTTTGTTCTACTTTTCCAGATTTGATACCATGATTTATGTGTTTGATTCTTCTGTTTTGATGTTATTGACCATTATGATTGGCTAGACTTTTATAACTACCTATATTTTGATGATTATGTTTTGTTAATTGGTTTAATTTCGGATTTCGGATATTTGTTGATGGATTAACGTTAAAGTAAAGAACTTCATTTTATTTGATTGGATGTATATGTATATTTGATCTTGATTTATGATCTATTGAATGTTCCATATGCTACTTTGTGGATGTCTTTCATGTTTGGTTGCATATTAGGTCACTAGCTGTGTGAAGGTGATTTGTTTATTTTTGATTAACATCGTATCCATAGGAACATCGATTGAGAGTCTATTAGGATTGAGTATTATGCCTGCTTCAATAGCTGAGAGGTGAGAAGTTGTCGGGTAATCTGTGGTGTTAGGGTTTTTAGGTCAACTGCTCTGAAAGGAGTGTTCCTAGGGTTTCTTAGCATTCACTGTTATTCCGTGTCTAGTCAAGTGAATTCAAGTTACTCCTTGCACTGAAAGGTGTATTGAGATAGTGAGACTGAGAGGTAATCTGTCTAGCGAGTACTTTAGTGTTTTTGGAGATAGCTGAGAGGTGATCCAACTAACTAGTGAGTTTCATACGTCCCTTAGGGTTTCTTTTTGGTCACACCTGGAGAATGATCCGGGATCCACTAGGTTGTCTAAGTGTATCGTATTCTAAGAGCCCGGTTCCATCATAGTTTCCATATCCGAGAGATTTCCAAGGTACATGTGTAAGATTCAGAGTCTAGGTAGTGTTTTTCCCACTTGTGAGTTGTCTAAAGTTTCTTGCTTTCTATTTGGTTGTCGATAGTTAGGAGTTCATTAGTTATAGTTCACAACACAAATTCCCCCCCCCCCCCCCAAATACATTTCAGTTTAGTTAGTTGAGTCAGAGTCTAGATAGAGTTGTCGCTAGTGTCTCGTGGTTTCGATATCCAGACTTCATTTAACTTTGCTACATTGGTCGGTACACTTGCCGGTTGTGTGGTCTAGTATTAGGTTGAGTCTAGATTTATAAATTTAAAGCTAGAGCGTCTAGGTTAGGTTTTTATATTAGTTTTTATAGACCGTCCAGCACACATCATCAACCCCCCATCAATCAATCTTTAGTCCGAGTCAGAGTATAGTATAGTTATAGTAGTGTTTCTTGGGTTCGATAACTCGGTTTACCATTAAGATGTGCTACACTCGATAGGTCCACTTGCCTGTTAGTGCGGTTTAGTCGAAGGTACTCCATTTATTACTTAGGAGTCTAGGTTAGGTTTAGTAGAGTTTTATACCGTCTGGGCGACATCATGTAGCAAAAGGATTGGCTGCAACATGTTTTTTTTCTATTAAGGCTCCAGGTTTAGCTGGTAGTTGTTAAAAGACGTCTATTATTTGACAGGCAGAAAGTCAATGTTTATT
Source organism: Smallanthus sonchifolius (assembly GCA_023525975.1). Lineage (NCBI taxonomy): Eukaryota > Viridiplantae > Streptophyta > Magnoliopsida > Asterales > Asteraceae > Smallanthus > Smallanthus sonchifolius. The sequence goes on from CM042036.1 coordinate 16,778,231, forward strand.
TTCTTTATTTTCCCATAAAATAATCATTTGACATAGATATAAGGGTGTAAAGCCCTTTTCCCAGGGTGACCTCACTCGTTGGATTTACTCATAAACATAGTCATCAATACTAAATTTAAATTAAAACATTCAAGAGTGGCGGAAGCAAACATCATTCAAGTACATAACAACGGAAGTCTTAACGTAAATGAAATTGTCTTAACACATATTTAAATAAAATGGGATGTCAGTCTGGTGTTAGGTAGCCTTTACGCCTTAGCACGACCCTTCTTCTTGTTACCTGAAATGTATACTAAAAGTCAACTAACGTTGGTAAGTTCTAGTTTAACAGCAATCAAACATTAACATTATCTTATAAGAAATATATATGTATATATACATATTTGTACTTTCTGTACTTTACTACTTTCATATATCATTCATAATGAGTACGTATATAAATACATACATGCTTATTTCTGGATGAACATTCATTGGTCATACACATATGGGTGCTCAACCCGTCATAATTGTTGCGTATATCACAAAGACAAACGCCATAAGAACTACCGTCGTAGCCCATTTCGTAAACCGCCCGGCCCTAGAAACCGTCCGTCGTATCATAAAACCGTCCGGCAACCTTTGTCCATCCGCCTAAACCGTCCTCCCGTTGTAGTCCGTCTATTCGCCCGTCTGCCCTAAGTCATCCGTTTCCCACGCAAACTATTGTTTTATTCAACCGTTCTACTTATCATAATAAGGCAATTGCTTCGATCGTCCGTTAATGCCTTTCGTACGTCCTAGCTGATGAAGGAACGTATATGTCCCGGTTACAAAATAGTCGCGTGCTTGTCTGTCTACCATAGTAGCCGTAATCATCGAAGCGTCCATAACGTTTACATACATTCATAACATGCTATATAAAAATATAAAGCAAGATTTCAATCATATACGTTATGCCATTCATTCATTTCATTCTTTGTATACATACGTTTCATTCTTGTTCATTATTCTTTCACGTATGATCACATTAACATTAATATATATATATATGTATATATATAGGGGATGATCAAATAAGAAGTAGTTTTTCGCTAAGAAATCTAAGAAATGACAAAAACCTTAAGAAACGATATCAAACGAACTCTGATTGAGCTAATTTCAGCGCGTTAGAACCGTCTCGTCGAACTCTACCATCTTATCTTTTAGGGTTTAGCTTTTAAATTTAGATTTTACATTTGAATTTTAGGGTTTTAACCTTATGGTTTAGCCTTAGGGTTTAGATTTTATGGTTTAGGTTTTTTTTTTTTGGTGGGGATGGGGGGTTTAGGTTTTTGGGGGTGGGTTTAGGTTTTTTTTGGGGGGGGTGAGGTGGGGGGGTTTAGGTTTTTTTTTGGGGGGTGGGGGGGTGGGGGGTGGTGGTTTTAGGCTTTTCGGGGTAGGGTTGGAGCGGGGTTTAGGTTTTTGGGGGTGCAGGTGGAGGGGGTTTAGGTTTTGGGGTCCGGGTTAGGGTTCGATGAGACGGTTCCAACGCCGCTGTAATGAGCTCAATCGGAGTTCGTTTGACCCACTTCTTAGGATTTCTTAGAGAAAAACCACTTTTTAGTGGAACCGTCCCCTATATATATATATATATATCACGTATGATCACATTGACATTCATAACATTCATTCATTTTTCACCTCGCCTTATTACTCTCGACCGCTAACTCATTTATTTGGGTTTATTTAATTTAGGGATGTTACAAGTCTACCCTCCTTAATGAGGTTTCGTCCTCGAAACCAGTTATCAGTTAAACAACTGAGGGTACAGTTCTTTCATTTTGCTCTCTTTCTCCCAAGTCGCTTCTGACCATTTCCTGTGTTTCCATTGTACCTTAACCAAAGGTATTGACTTATTGCGTAGTCGTTTCTCAGCTCGGTCAAGAATAACTATTGGTTCTTCTACATAGTTTAGACTGTTGTCTACCTCGATCTCATCATATGGTAGGCACTTACATAAGTGCGACACGTGGAATATAGGGTGAATTCCACTGAGCTCATCGGGTAGGTCAAGTCTGTAAGCAACCTGACCAACCCTTCCTAAGATTTTGAAAGGTCCGACAAACCTTGGACTTAGTTTGCCTCGTTTCCTGAATTGGATGATTCCTTTCCATGGTGACACTTTTAACAGTACCATGTCCCCTACTTGAAACTCTAAATTTGTCTGAGGTAGCTTTGACTACTTTGAGACTGGCAAAGTCTTTTTGTCCAATTTCTCCCCAACAAAATGGGGTTCTACATCTTTTCCCGTATATCATCTCGAATGGCGGCATGCCAATGGTTGAGTGATAGTTGTTGTTATACGAAAACTCTGCCAATGGTAAATGGTTGTCCCAGCTCCCACCGAAATCAATGACACAGGCCCGGAGCATGTCCTCTAAGGTCTGCTTTAACATGAACACGGACCTTTTTGTCACACCCCAACCGACGGCGGATTATACATCGGGGCGGACACGGTTGTACGAAAGCACAAGGTTGACTATTAAAATTGGAATATTTCATTAATAACTTTCAGAGGTTCAAATACAAGAAAAGGGAAACACAAAGTTCAACAAAACATAACAAGAATACAAGATTTAATTTGATAATTTCTCTAAGTCCAAAGCATCCTATATGACCACAAGAAAGCCTCAAACTTGAGCACCTGAAACATGTTAAGTAAACTATCAACTAAAAATAGTTGATGAGATACAAAGGTTTTGACACGGTTTAACAAAGTCTTTGAAAGGTTTACAACTCACTGTGTACATGCATCTAAGGCATAAGTGTGAGAAACGAACAAGTTTAAACATTTTGCATATCAATCCTTCCAACCAAGGTTAGGCATAACCCGAGGGTTACCCTTAAAGAATAGGTCCAGTAATAATCACCATGGGCTCCCCCCGAAGGGTCAATCAATCTAGGTAGATTGGTCAAATACAATAGATCTAGTATAGTCACTGTAGGCTAGATCAAAGTTAATGAGTATGCTAGAGTTAAGTTTAATTTAAGCATGCAAGTCTCAAGACTCATAACACAAAGAAGAGCATATAGACATAGTTGTTTATGAATTGTTTAAGTCTAAAAGTTTCATACATGTTTCACCCCAAGTTTATAAACAGAAACAAAACAAAAAGGGGCTAAGTATACTCACTTGGAATGATGAAAGAGTTCCCAACAAGGATTAAGTGTAGTAAAGCCTCGAGGAAAAATATCCTCACAAAAAGCCTACATAACAAAGTCTAAAGTTCAAAGTTTGATCCTAAAAGTCTATGGCAAATGATCTAGATTCTAAGATTAACTAGGGTTCTAATGGGATGCGGGAATGATTGTGTTATTTGAATAGATTTTATAAAGTTTAAATTAAAATTCTAAATAAGGTTTTAAATGAGTGACACAAGTATTGAATTATTAGAATTTGTTAAGCTTAAAGTTTGGAATAATTAATAATCAAAATAATTATTTAAAATTGATTTTTAATTATTATTTACACATGATAGGTAATAATAATTTAAAATAGTTTTCTAAGTAAATAAGGTTGTAATAATAAATAAGTAAAAGAATAAATAATTATTAAGAATAAATAATAACTACTTAAAGAATTTAAAATCAATTACTTTATCTTAATTAAAATAATTGATATAAATCATTTAAGATTAATTTAAATTATTTAATTATGAAGTTTTTGTTTTACAAAACTAACTTGTAATTACTTTAAATAATATTTAGAATGTCTTTAAAATTTTAAATAATATGAAAGTATAAGTTTATAAAATCTTAAATAGAGTTTTTTTTTTAAATTATATGTTTATAAGTATTTTAAATAGAGGTTATGTTTTAAATATAAGTTTATAAATGTTTGAATTAAAGTTTCTGTTTTATTTAAATAAATAACTAAACTTTGAGTTTTAAATAAAATATAAATTTTATAAAATGTACAAGTTTATAAGTTTTCTGATTTCAAATTAAATTATAAGTTTATAAAATAATATTTAAGTTTAACACAAAAGAATTTATTTATTATATAAAATAAATAGCTAATTAAGTTTTCCGATTTTATAAAATATTTTCAGTTTATTTTATAAGTTTTATAAAATTTTATAGTTTTTAAGAATTTAAAACTAGTATTAAAGATTTAATTTCTTATAAGTTTTAACTAAGTTTATTTAAATAAATTGTTTCTGGAAAAAAAAAGTGTAAATAAAAATCAGTTTTAAGTTTATAAAAATATAACAGATTTTATAAAATTAATTTGAAGCATTAAAACTAATCAAAAAGGCATAAAAAAAATAATGGAACAAAACTCAGGCCGGCCGGATTCGAACCCGGGCCGCGTGAGTCCACACACACGAACAAACCACCCGGCTACGAGCCTCGCTAAGTTATAACACGGAAAAGAAAAAGATAAACAACATCCCAAATCGTCCCTAATTCCGTATGAACCCTACAATTAAAATCCCTAAATACGAATCGATTAACCCTCTGTTAATGTAAATTGACAGAGGGCTATTGATCTTTGAACGAAAACGAAGGCTGTCCATAGAATCAAATCGGCAAATGCAGGTAACAATCGATGAAATTGAGTGTTTAGCGAGTTTAAGGGAGGTGTCGCTAGGGTGATTAGGTCGGTATTTATAATCGATTTCATCGTTTAATGCCCGAACGATTGGGAAGTACCTCGGAGGTGTAAAACGAATTCGAATTCGAATCCGCGGGCGATAGAATTAAATTCACGCATTGAAGGCTCTTGGGTTTGGGTCGCATGCTCGAAGGGAAGTTCGAGGTGCATAGAATTCGGCTGGAAAACGCGTTTTTGATAATTCGAGCCCAAAACCGGCCCTTGCGAGGGTCGAACTCGCGACTAGATTCAGATTTGGAAGTTTTGTTTAATTGCACATTGGTCCCTGAAGTTTATAAGTTTTATCATTTTATGCCAAAGCATGATTTTCAGTTTTAAAATACTTTTCAAGAATGACAATTTAGTCCCTGGACTTTATAAAAATAAATAATATGTTTTATTTTTATAAAACTCAAATAAGTTTTTTTTATAAGTTTTACCTTATTATTATTTTAAAATAATTTCTAGGTTTATGATTCACAAGTTTAGGTATTTATTGATAATCGGTTTAATAATTATATTATTTATTTAATAAATGTAAAATTATAAAGTTTTAAGGATTAAACATATATTATTTTTATAAGATACATATATCTTTAAACAACCCTTACATATACATATAGATTTATATATATACATCTATGTTTTAAGTATTTTATGTAAAATTCCAAAAATTGTTTTTCTTAAATATAAAACATTTTAATTAATATTAACAAAATAGACTTTTAGATTTTAGGATCTAATGTAGATTAACAACACGTGAAAAGATTATGAAAAGATACGTTCATGGAATTTCACTGCATAGGTTACAACGGTAAATAGAATTACAAAACAATAAATGGAAAACGATACATCGAAAAATATTGGATATTACAGTCTCCCCTACTTTAGGAAATTTTGTCCCGAAATTTAAGATGAGGGTCGAGGGAAGAGATGCGGGTACTTGTCTTTCATTTGGTTTTACCATTCCCAAGTGAATTCTAGGCAACGTTTAAACTTCCAACGAACTTTGACGATAGGTATACGACTACGCTTGAGTTGCTTGACTTCACGATCCATGATTTCCATGGGTTTCTCTACGAAGTGCATAGTTTCATTAATGTGTACTTCATCGAGAGGTATGTGGAGGTTCTCATCAGCAAGACACTTTTTGAGATTGGAGATGTGAAAAGTCGGATGAATGTTGCTGAGCTCTTTGGGTAATTCAAGTTCGTAGGCCACTTTTCCGATCCTTTCGAGAATCTTAAAATGACCCACGAAACGAGGTGCTAGTTTACCTTTCTTCCCAAACCGAACCATTCCCTTCCAAGGAGATACCTTTAGAAGTACGAGATCACCGACTTGGAATTCCAAAGGCTTTCGTCGCTTGTCAGCATAGCTCTTTTGCCGACTTCTAGCCACCAAAGGATTATCACAAATACGGAAGACCTTATCGGATGTTTCCTGAATAAGTTCGGGTCCGGTGATTTGTGCTTCACCGATCTCGTTCCAACAAACAGGAGAACGGCACTTACGACCATAGAGAGCTTCAAAAGGTGCCATGTTGATGCTGGTATGGTAGCTATTGGTATATGAAAACTCAATCAAAGGCAGATGTGAATCCCAACTACCACCGAAGTCAATAACACATGCTCTAAGCATGTCCTCCAAGGTCTGAATGGTTCTCTCGGATTGACCATCCGTTTGAGGATGGTAAGCTGTGCTGAGATTCAACAGGGTACCAAGAGCAGATTGCAAAGATTGCCAGAAACGAGATATGAAACGACCATCATGGTCAGAGATTATGTTAAGAGGCTCGCCGTGACGACTAACCACTTCGTTAATGTAGATCCGAGCCAATTTCTCGACTCCATAGTTGATGTGATGTAATTATATATATATTTTAATAAATATTTTTACACAATTAGTTTTAAAAAGGGTTTTCACCAAAGACTAATCACACACACACACCGGGCAGTGTACCCGTCGAATGGCAATATAGTAAAGGTAAGAACCGGATATCAATCCGTGGACACGGTGGAATGCGATAATAAACCGGGACTAAAATTCAATCACGTATGGGTAAAAGATGTTTAAGTTTATTTTTAATTAAACTAATATGCAAGAATATAAAACTAAACTAAGAACACAAGTCAAACAATCAAGGAAGGAATATCACTTCGGTCTCGAATCCATTTAGTAAACACCCAACAACAACTATGGATACATAGCAAATACACTAAACATATGTTGACTAAATTCTCGTCAAAGACATATAATCAAATGACTATTCGGAAAGCTAGAATGAATTATACAAACTAACCACCTAAAATCATACAATGAAGCTCAATGTGTTATGAATATGTCAATGTTTAATAAAGATTGAACTAGCTTCCTGTCAAGGTTGGCTAACTCAACAACTAGTTGGAAAGATTACACGAATCAACACATAACCCACCTCAAGTTGATTAAAGTAAACAATAACATGCACTTCCTCAACATACAATGTTCATATCAAGATTACATAAATTAGAAGATTGCGTCAGCAAGTCCTAGATAAACATAATACTAAATATGACACACCATAACAAGAACTTTGTCTTTCCAAACACAAGCACAAGGATGTACATTCAAGAGTTTTCAACCATAAACAAGACTTCATCCACCATTCCTAGTCAAAATCCATAAACTAGCATACATACATACACTAATCAATGAATACATGCATAAACCATGGGTTTTCCAACATACATAGCCTACACATATACAAGTCTTGCAAACAATCTCGACTCCCAAATACACAATATCATTGAAGAATAATCATGCCATTGTTATAACATTAACATAAACTATGCCAAAAATCCATAAATGTTGTTAAACGTTACTAAACTTCATCTAAACCAAAGTGATATCAAGAGTTAGCTCATGGTGAGCATGAGAACAAAAACAAAGCAAGGAAAAGTTACAAGACTCATGAAGAAATGAAAGAATCAACCCAACTCTTCCAAGATAGATGATGATGATGATGTATGGTGATCCTCTTAATGTTGTAGTCCTTCCTAGAAGCTTGAAATGTGGCTAGAAACAAGGAAATTCAGAGCACAAAACAGTGCTCAGGGCTCCAACTCTCCAGGTCTCCAGACTTCTGAACTGTGGAAAACTTCTGATATTTATAGAACAAGGAGGCACGACCGTGCCAGGGTTCTGGGCATGACCGTGTCACCTTTTGGTGCGGTTGTGTGACAGATGTGTTGATCGATCTGCTTCTTTCATTGGCTCTCTTTCTTCGAGGAAGTACGCCTTTTAGACTCACGGGTTTACACGCGACCGTGGGGAAACAAGAGCATGGTTGTACTCGGATTCTGATGCTGGCGCGGCCGTGCCAATTCTGGGCGCGACCGTGCCTAGGCTGGCACGGCCGTGCCAATGCGAGGGGCGACCGTGCCTAAGTGGGCGCGGTGGTGCCAGTTAGGGGCGCGACCGTGCCTCCAACTCAGAAAACCTAATTTTTCTTGAAAACTCCTGGAATCTCCTCCTTTATCCACTTAGCTCCACAAAAACCTATAAAACTGAAAATGAAGCAAATAAGTGTCTAAACTTGGGGAATAACCGGGAATTGATCATAAAACGGGCGAAGTTTTGTGCAATAAAGATGTGTAATTTCAAGCACATCTATAGTCCTCACGAATAGGCAAGAAATGTGCAGATTTAGTTAGACGGTCAACGATCACCCAAATACTATCGTGACCACGAGAGGTGCGTGGAAGTTTCGTAATGAAGTCCATTGCTATACATTCCCATTTCCACACGGGAATTTCTGGTTGCTCAAGAAGACCAGATGGACACTGATGCTCGGCTTTAACCTTAGAACAAATGAGGCACTTTGCTACGTAGAGAGCAATGTCCTTCTTCATGCCGGGCCACCAGTATTGGCAACGAAGGTCCTTGTGCATTTTATCCGCACCAGGATGAACCGAATAACGAGTCTTATGAGCCTCGTTCAAGATGAACGTACGAAGGTTATCACGATTAGGAATCCAGATACGATTCAAGAAGGAAAGCAAGTCGTTGGGCTTAGATTCTAATTGGAGTTCAGCTCCGCATGCCATTTCATTGTACATATTCCCTTCGGTAACCAAAAGGTGTTGAGCCTCAAGAATGTGGGTTTGGATGTCGGTTTGAATTCTCACACAATGTAACATGGTGTGTTTCTTTCGACTCAAAGCATCGGTTACAACATTCGCCTTTCCAGGATGGTAATGAATGTCACAGTCGTAGTCGTTAAGTAATTCAACCCAACATCGTTGTCTCATGTTGAGTTCCTTTTGATTGAAAATATGCTGAAGGATTTTGTGGTCGGTGAAAACCACACACTTAGTACCGTAGAGGTAGTGTCGCCAAATTTTGAGAGCAAAGACAACCGCACCTAATTCGAGATCGTGCGTTGTGTAGTTCTTTTCATGGATCTTAAGTTGCCTTGACGCGTAGGTAATAACCTTGCCTCGTTGCATAAGGATACAAATGAGACCTTGGTTATATACATCACAATAAACTACGGAGTCATCATTACCCTCTGGAAGAGTCAAAATTGGAGCGTCGCAAAGCTTTTGCTTAAGGGTTTGAAAGGCTTCTTCTTGTTTCGGTACCCACTCGTAGGGCTTGCCTTTATGAGTTAAGGCTGTGAGGGGCACCGCAACTTTGGAGAAGTTAGAAATGAAACGACGGTAATAACCGGCTAGATCAAGAAATGAATGAACTTCTGAAGGAGTCTTTAATGCTTTCCAGTTTTTCACCACTTCGATCTTTGCGGGATCTACGTGAATTCCTTTCTCGTTGACTATATGTCCTAGGAATTGGACTTCATTTAGCCAGAATTCACACTTGGAAAATTTTGCAAACATTTTCTCCTTCCTCAAAAGATCTAACACCAAACGTAAGTGTTCTTCATGATCCTTTTTTGTTTTAGAATAGATTAGAATATCGTAAATGAAGACAATTACAAACTGTCCAAGTACGGTCTACACACACGGTTCATTAAGTCCATGAATACCGTGGGTGCATTGGTTAGACCAAAAGGCATAACCATAAACTCGTAGTGACCATATCTTGTACGAAAGGTTGTCTTTGGAATGTCATCCTCAAGGACACGAAGTTGATGGTAACCGACACGAAGTTGATGGTAACCGGAACGAAGATCAATTTTGGAAAACACGAAGAACCTTGAAGTTGATTAAAAATATCATCAATTCTTGGCAAAGGATAACGGTTCTTGACGGTAAGCTTATTGAGTTCACGATAATCAATGCACATATGGAAGGACCCGTCTTTCTTTTTCACAAATAAAATGGGTGCTCCCCAAGGTGAAACGCTAGGAAGAATGAAACCTTTCTCGGAAAGCTCTTGTAATTGGCTAGCCAACTCTTGCATCTTCGAAGGTGCAAGACGGTAAGGTGATTTGGCTGCGGGATTAGCTCCCGGAATGAGGTCGATTCTGAATTCAACTTGACGTATGGGAAGAAGACCTGGTAAGTCTTCGGGAAACACTTCTGGAAAGTCACGAATGATAGGAATGTCTTGAATACTTTTTTCCTTTTCCTTCTTTTCCACAACATTGGCTAAAAAGGCAACGTACTTCTTTCGCAAGTACTTTTGGGCGGTAATGCATGACATGAGTTTGAGAACACTAGATGGTTTTTCTCCATAGATTTGCATGGTACCCCCGAAGAAAGAGGGATACAAATTTACTTTTCAAAGCACACGATTTCAGCATGGTGCTTGGCTAACCTATCCATGCCCACAATGACGTTAAAGCGTCCAAGACGCATCCGAATAAGATTAATCGAAAATGCGTGATCGTTAAGATTAAGAACACAGTCACAAACGACGGAATCAATGGTTATAGGATTTCCATCAGCTACTTCTCCCGTAATAGGTTGTTCTAACTTAGAGCGGTTTTTAGCAAGTAGCAATTCAAATTCAAGAGAAACGAAACTTTTATCAGCACCGGTATCGAATAAAACTGAAGCATATTGATAATTTACTAGAAACGTACCGTTAACCACATCATTGTTGATTTGAGCTTCGTTAGCATTGATGTTGAAGGAACGTCCTCGTGCTCCTTGGTTTCCATTGATGAGCTTTGTGCACTGGTTACAGAAATGGGTTGGGTCACCACATCCAAAACAAGCTCGACCATTTGCGATGGCTGGTGGTGCAGGAACATTGGGCTGATTTCCTAGAATAGCTTGAGGTCTAGGAACAAAACACGTGGTAGCCAAGTGTCCATAACGGCCACAAAGATTACACAAACGGCATGGCATAGAGGCTGGATGATGGAACTTGCAGGTGTTGCATTGAGGATGAGTTCCCACATATGGCTTCTTAGCAGGAGCAACTTGGGTCAAAGGAGCAGCCGGTGTGACCGCCGCAAAGTTTTTAGCCTTACGCTTCTTGTTGTAAGAGGGTTCAGACTTGACTATCTTGACAGGTTCAGGAGTAGGAATATCAACGGTTTTCTTGGCACTCTTTCTTGACAAAGTTCCTGCTTTCACATGGTTGTCTGTCAGAGTAGCAGAAAGACGTATGGCGTCTTCCAGGGTGGTAGGGTTCTGACCCCACACAGTATCCTGAATTTTCATTGGTAAACCGCTAATATACTTATCGATGGCCCGAGACAGAGGAGTGACCATATGAGGCACGAGCAAACTCAATTCATGGAAACGAGTTGTATAAGTGAGGTTTTCCCCACTATCCTGGGCAAGGTCCCAGAACTCGGATTCGAGCTTTTTCATCTCGTTTCTTGGGCAGAATTCCTCAATCATCAAGTCCTTAAACTTGGTCCATGTTAGAGACATAACAGTGTCTACGCCACGGATACGCTTTTCGCCGTTCCACCACGTAAGTGCCCTCATTTTAAGGGGACTCGAAGCATGACGGACTCTGAGATTATCAGGACAATCGTTGTTGAGGAAATTGTTCTCCATACTTTCGAACCATTGGAGAACACCAGTGGCTCCCTCCGTCCCAAAGAATTTGGCGGGATTACATGAGTTGAAATGCTTGAAAGTGCACAGAGGGTTTGTACCAGATTGATTTGATCCAAAGTTAGCACTGTTGCTAGCTACAGCTTGGTTCAGTTCGGTCACCAAAGTAGCTAGGACTTTAGCCATTTGTTGGGCAATCAGAACGGCAAGAGTTCGGCTTTGGCTACGACGAGGAGGCATACTATAAGGAGACAAACAAACGAAAAGAATGAACATAAGAATTATGGAGTAAGGATCATAGGTGAGAACTTGAAATCATGAAATCATGAAGAATTAAAACATTTAAATGGCACCCACGTAGTTCACATCACTAAATAGGTACTTTGACATATCAAAAGTATTTTAAATTCACCAATGTTAGAGAAGTCATGCATTCCTATAAGTGGACACTCATTCCAAAAATTCCCAGGAAAGCATACAGGTCCAATGGTTGGTCTGGATTTGTACGAAATGCTTTCCTAGACAGAATTTCCCAGAATACAGGTATCCACTCTTCCGGTCCGCACAAGTTCTCATACATTGTTTAGAACTCAAATACTCTTGACGAGAGTTAGTTTTTGGATTAGACCTGAAGTCTAAGAATATAACATAGATGCTGTAGGTTGTTGCAATACGTAAATAGATAGAAGTATAAGGTTCCAAGTATAAGCATGCACGTATAGGGTTTAAGATTAAGAATATAATAGAGAGGAGATTCCTAGTAAGGGACATGAGATAACTTATGTTTGAAATCCTAAGTTATAGTCTAGGTCATGTGTCTAATAACCTAATTCCCTATAACCAAGGCTCTAATACCAATCTGTCACACCCCAACCGACGGCGGATTATACGTCGGGGCGGACACGGTTGTTCGAAAGCACAAGGTTGACTATTAAAATTGGAATATTTCATTAATAACTTTCAAAGGTTCAAATACAAGAAAAAGGAAACACAAAGTTCAACAAAGCATAACAAGAATACAAGATTTAATTTGATAATTTCTCTAAGTCCAAAGCATCCTATATGACCACAAGAAAGCCTCAAACTTGAGCACCTGAAACATGTTAAGTAAATTGTCAACTAAACATAGTTGGTGAGGTACAAAGGTTTTGACACGGTTTAACAAAGTCTTTGAAAGTTTAAATTCACTATGTACATGCATCTAAGGTATAAGTGTGAGAAACAAACAAGTTTAAACATTTTGCATATCAATCCTTCCAACCAAGGTTAGGCATTACCCGAGGGTTACCCTTAAAGAATAGGTCCAGTAACAATCACCATGGGCTACTCCCAAAGGGTCAATCAATCTAGGTGGATTGGTCAAATACAATAGATCTAGTATTGTCACTGTAGGCTCGATCAAAGTTAATGAGTATGCTAGAGTTAAGTTTAATTTAAGCATGCAAGTCTCAAGACTCATAACACAAAGAAGAGCATATATATATAGTTGTTTATGAATTGTTTAAGTCTAAAAGTTTCATACATGTTTCACCCCAAGTTTATAAACAGAAATAAAACAAAACGGGGCTAAGTATACTCACTTGGAATGATGAAAGAGTTCCCAACAAGGATTAAGTGTAGTAAAGCCTCGAGGAAAAATATCCTCACAACAAGCCTACATAACAAAGTCTAAAGTTCAAAGTTTGATCCTAAAAGTCTATGACAAATGATCTAGATTCTAAGATTAACTAGGGTTCTAATGGGAGGCGGGAATGATTGTGTTATTTGAATAGATTTTATAAAGTTTAAATTAAAATTCTAAATAAGGTTTTAAATGAGTGACACAAGTATTGAATTATTAGAATTTGTTAAGCTTAAAGTTTGGAATAATTATTAATCAAAATAATTATTTAAAATTGATTTATAATTATTATTTAGAAATGATAGGTAATAATAATTTAAAATAGTTTTCTAAGTAAATAAAGTTGTAATAATAAATAAGTAAAAGAAGAAATAATTATTAAGAATAAATAATAACTAATTAAAGAATTTAAAATCAATTACTATATCTTAATTAAAATAATTAATATAAATCATTTAAGATTAATTTAAAGTATTTAATTACGAAGTTTTTGTTTTACAAAAGTAACTTGTAATTACTTTAAATAATATTTAGAATGTTTTTAAAAGTTTAAATAATATGAAAGTATGAGTTTATAAAATGTTAAATAGATTTTCTTTTTAAGTTATATGTTTATAAGTATTTTAAATAGAGGTTATGTTTTAAATATAAGTTTATAAATGTTTGAATTAAAGTTTCTGTTTTATTTAAATAAATAACTAAACTTTGAGTTTCAAATAAAATATAAATTTTATAAAATGTACAAGTTTATAAGTTTTCTGATTTTAAATTAAATTATAAGTTTATAAAATAATATTTAAGTTTAACACAAAAGAATTTATTTATTATAGAAAATAAATAGCTAATTAAGTTTTCCGATTTTATAAAATATTTTCAGTTTATTTTATAAGTTTTATAAAAGTTTATAGTATTTTTATAGTTTTTAAGAATTTAAAACTAATATTAAAGATTTAATTTCTTATAAGTTTTAACTAAGTTTATTTAAATAAATTGTTTCTGGAAATAAAAGTGTAAATAAAAATCAGTTTTAAGTTTATAAAAATATAACAGATTGTATAAAATTAATTTGATGCATTAAAACTAATCAAAAAGGCATAAAAAAATAATGGAACAAAACTCAGGTCGGCCGGATTCGAACCCGGGCCGCCTGAGTCCACACACACACGAACAAACCACCCGGCTACGTGCCTCGCTGACTTATAACATGGAAAAGATAAGGATAAACAACATCCCAAATCGTGCCTAATTCCGTATGAACCATAGAATCAAAATCCCTAAATACGAATCGATTAACCCTCGGTTAATGTAAATTGACAGAGGGTTGTTGATCTTTGAATGAAAACGAAGTCTTTGGCTTTTCGAATTACCTGATATGATGTCAAATCGAAGGAGAACAGGTTCAGGTTCAGGAGCGGCTGTCCACAGAATCAAATCGGCAAATGTAGGTAACGATCGATGAAATTGAGTGTTTAGCGAGTTTAAGGGAGGTGTCGTTGGGGTGATTAGGTTGGTATTTATAATCGATTTCATCATTTAATGCCCTAACGGTTGGGAAGTACCTCGGAGGTGTAAAACGAATTCGAATTCGAATCCGCGGGCGATAGAATTAAATCCACGCATTGAAGGCTCTTGGGTTTTGGTCGCATGCTTGAAGGGAAGCTCGAGGTGCATTGAATTCGGCCGGAAAATGCATTTTGATAATTCGAGCCCAAAACCGGCCCTTGCGAGGGTCGAACTCGCGACGGGTTTCAGATTCGGAAGTTTTGTTTAATTACACATTGGTCCCTGAAGTTTATAAGTTTTAGAGTAAACTGCCATTTTCGTCCCTGTGGTTTGGTCAAAATTGCCACTTTCATCCAATAGTTTGTTTTTTTGTATCTGGGTCCTCATGGTTTTAAAATATTGCCATTTTCATCCTCGTGGTTTTAAAATATTGCCACTTTCATCCAGTCATCTAACACCGTCCGTTTTTCTCAGTTAAATGAGGGGTATTTCAGTCCTTTTACTTATTTGTTTTATTTTTTCATCTTTTTTACTCTCACTTTTTAATCATCCCCAATTTAACCTCTAATTTAATCATCCACCTGCTGGCCTTCTTCCTCTTTTCCTGACCAGTTTCCGACGAGCACCACTGGAACACCTCCGTCGCTTGTTTCTATGATTAAAAAGTGAGAGTAAAAAAGATGAAGAAATAAAACAAATATGTAAAAGGACTGAAATACCCCTCATTTAATTGAGAAAAACGGACGGTGTTAGCTGACTGGATGAAAGTGGCAATATTTTAAAACCACGAGGATGAAAATGGCAATATTTTAAAACCACGAGGACCCAGATACAAAAAAACAAACTATTGGATGAAAGTGGCAATTTTGACCAAACCACAGGGACGAAAATGGCAGTTTACTCTAAGTTTTATCATTTTATGCCAAAGCATGATTTTTAATTTTAAAACACTTTTCAAGAATGACAGTTTAGTCCCTGGACTTTATAAAAATAAATAATATGTTTTATTTTTATAAAACTCAAATAAGTTTTTTTTATAAGTTTTACCTTATTATTATTTTAAAATAATTTATAGGTTTATGATTCACAAGTTTAGGTATTTATTGATAATCGGTTTAATAATTATATTATTTATTTAATAAATATAAAATTATAAAGTTTTAAGGATTAAACATATATTATTTTTATAAGATACATATATCTTTAAACAACCCTTACATATATATATATATATATAGATTTATATATATACATCTATGTTTTAAGTATTTTATGTAAAATTCCAAAAATTGTTTTTCTTAAATATAAAACATTTTAATTAATATTAAGAAAATAGACTTTTAAATTTTAGGATTTAATGTAGATTAACAACACGTGCAAAGATTATGAAAAGATACGTTCATGGAATTTCACTGGATAGGTTACAAGAGGAAATAGAATTACAATACAATAAATGGAAAACGATACATCGGAAAATCCTGGATATTACACTTTTGAGGCAGGCCCTTGACATAGTAATTTATCAATCGCTATTCAGTCTCTACCAAATGGGGTACCAGTTGAGCCAACTCATTGAATCTGGAAGTGTACTGACGATGAGTCTTGTTGCCAGCCTTGAAGTTTAGGAACTCATTCTCCACCCGATCAATCTCGTTCTGGGGACAGAACTTCTGGATTATTAGCTTTTTCAAGTCTTCCCAAGTCATCCTTTTGAGAGCATTCGACGTCTTAGTCCTCTAAATGTTCCTCCACCAACTCAGTGCTTCGTTGGTGAAAGAGTGAGCAACATACATAACAGCCTAGTCGGGTCGACACTCGCTTATGTTGATTACGCCGTTCATCCTCTCGATCTATTCAAACATAGCCACCGAATCCTTGTTTCCATCAAACTTGGGCGGGTCACCGTCCTTAAACCCGTTGTAGGTACACCCTCTGCTGTTAAGTACCTCAGTCACCTCATCCCCATCACTATCATACACTTTATCCCCATGGTTCTTTTCCTCCTCCTCCTTGCTCTTCTTAAGTGCCTCAGATAACAGATCAGGCATTACGTTTTTCAGAGTCAGTACGACCTCACGGGCAATAGCATCCCTAACTTCGGGTTCCAGTCGTAGAGATCCTTCGTTGCCTTCACCCGGTGGAGTCACATTAGTTTCGTGCACACTCTCAGTTCGTTCTTCGTGCATGCTTTCCTCCCGTTCCACATGCACACTTTCCTCATCGTTACGTCTTCGATTCAGTGGTGGTCTACCGACTCGGCTAGTGCGACCGCCTCGGCGTCCAGTTTCTCCTCTACCAGCCATAGTTTTCTAGATTTCTTGATAAGTAAAAGGGTATACATCAATGTCATTCCTTCAGATCATAGTTTAGAACAGTACGAGCAAGGTAAATTCTTAATTATAGTGACCGGTTTGTGATTAATAATTTGCTTTGCTTTTCGGGTTCAAAACTCTTCACATCAGTGGTGACATTGACATCTATGTGTTCTAAGTTAAGGCGTCTATTCCTATCTACAAGCATTAACTTTATTACTTACTTACTATACAGGCGTCGACGTTGGCTACCCAGACAGACATCCGTGCGTTGGTCCCATTATCAGCTTGAGTCCAGACATTTAGGGATGTCTGAATCTCTCAGACTATTGCTCTGATACCAACTTGTAAATCCCCTTTCCCAGGGTGACCTCACTCGTTAGATTTACTTATAAACATAGTCATCAATACTAAATTTAAATTAAAACATTCAAGAGTGGCGGAAGCAAACATCATTCAAATACATAACAGAAGAAGTCTTAATATAAAAGAAATTGTCTTAACACATATTTAAATAAAATGGGATGTCAGTCTGGTGTCAGGTAGCCTTTACGCCTTAGCATGATCCTTCTTCTTGTTACCTGAAATGTATACTAAAAGTCAGCTAACGCTGGTGAGTTCTAGTTTAATAGCAATCAAACATTAACATTATCTTATAATAAATATATATGTATATATACATATTTGTACTTTCTTTACTTTACTGCTTTCATATATCATTCATAATGAGTACGTATATATTTACATACATGCTTATTTCTGGATGAACATTCATTGCTCATACACATATGGGTGATCAACCCGTCATAATTGTTGCGTATATCATAAAGCAAAACGCCATAAGAACTATCGTCGTAGCCCATTTCGTAAACCGTCTGGCCCTAGAAACCGTCCGTCATATCATAAATCCGTCCGGCAACCTTTGTCCGTCCGCCTAAACCGTCCTACTAATGTAGTCCGTCTATTCGCCCGTCTGCCCTAAGGCATCCGTTTCCCACACAAACTATTGTTTTATGCAACCGTTCTACTTATCATAATAAGGCAATTGCTTCGACCATCCGTTAATGCCTTTCGTACGTCCTAGCTGATGAAGGAACGTATATGTCCCAGTTGCAAAATAGTCGCGTGCTCGTCCGTCTACCGTAGTAGCCATTATCATCGAAGCGTCCATAACGTTTACATACATTCATAACAT
The DNA here is from genome assembly GCA_023525975.1 of Smallanthus sonchifolius. Lineage (NCBI taxonomy): Eukaryota > Viridiplantae > Streptophyta > Magnoliopsida > Asterales > Asteraceae > Smallanthus > Smallanthus sonchifolius. The sequence goes on from CM042036.1 coordinate 16,796,442, forward strand.
GCTATATAAAAATATAAAGCAAGATTTCAATCATATACGTTATGCCATTCATTCATTTCATTCTTTGTATACATACGTTTCATTCTTGTTCATTATTCTTTCACGTATGATCACATTAACATTCATATATATATATATATGTATATATATATCACGTATGATCACATTGGCATTCATAACATTCATTCATTTAGTGTATACACTTCAGCCCCAAAATATTTAAAATGATTTGCACGTAACATATAGAGGGCACATAGAACTCACCTGATGAGTAGTTCCCGTATGATACTTGGAGCTCCGAGTTAGGTGGGTACTAACGGATCTGTCAAGGGTCACGAATGGAACAAGGTTATAACCTACATGTTTCATCCGAAATCTATCTTGTCCGAAATCATCTTCAACTGAAATCTTTCTCGGTTGAAATCTATCTCAGTCGAAATCCCTTTTCGACCGAAACTATATATTTTGAAACATCTTTTATTAGTTAACTATTTCGTTCGAAATCTCTTGTACGATAATTATCTCGTTCGAAATCATTTGTCCGAAATCATGCCGTCCTAAAATACTTTTCGGACGAAATTAGTTTTCAGACCATTCATCCGACTTTTCGGACGATTTATCTGATTATAATTAAACTCTTCGTTTTCGATCCAAGTTTTGATCTTTTTACGTCCAAAACTTATATCTAGCTTTCATGAAGCTAAATACATACTTTTAATGCAAATTCACACGTAAAAATCTCGGATTTTGATTCAAAACCCTCATAAACTCTAAAACTCATTTCTTAACTAAAAGCTTAGATTCGAGCATGGAGGTTACCTGTTTTCGTTTCCTCTTTGTTGCTAAACGTTCTTGAGATGGAGAGTGATGATTCCCGAGCCTTTAGCCGTTTCCTTTGCTTTCTCTCTCTAGACCCGATTCTCTCTTTCTTTCTCTAAGTTTACGCAAATGGTGGAGGTGAGGGAAGGCTGTGGTGATGTAGCTGAGTTGAGGGCTGTCACACCCCCAAATTTATTTACTTAATAAATAAATAAAGGTTGCAACGATTGGTTCATTACACGATGGCGGAAGCTGTAATAGTGATTTCTAAGACTTTGGTTACATATACAATTACTAAAACTAAGTAATACAATGATCTAAGTTCTTCTAGATCAACGATAGACTTGAGACTTGATACGCTATGCCCTTCCAGTTATTAGGAAATAATCCAGCATAGCTAGTCTATTCCAACCGCGCCATTGCTAAGGGTTACCTGAGAAACATACTTGAAAGTTTCAACACAAAGGTTGGTGACTTAACCGTTATAAAATAAGCAGTTTTCACCCGAAAACGTATCCATGACTTAACCGTCATAAAATAACTAGTTTTCACCCGAAAACGTATCCATGACTTAACCATCATAAAATAAGTAGTTTTCAACCGAAAACGTATCCATGACTTAACCGTCATAAAATAAGTAGTTTTACCCTGAAACATTGCCCATGACATTACCGTCATAAATAAGTACAAATAATTCTAAACGCATATGATAAACGAAACAAGTGTTATTGATCCATTCGTAAGCTAGCTAGGCTTACAAATACTTATGTTCGTACATGAAACCGTAACCAAACCATGACAAATGAATGCCCCGCCCTCGCTAAACCACGAGAATAAGACAATGTGCGGTCATTCGGCCACGTGGACCCCCGGTTAGTGCGACTAACCATGACCGGGTAGGTCACCCCCAATAGTACTATCCATAGAATCCCAGGCTAAGACCATAGCTAATGGTTACAAAAAGTGTTAATCCGGGGAATTTAAGCGCAATATTGTTCCTCATGTACAGCATAATGTTAGTGTCTTGTTTCCTTGTTATCATATAAAAATGTTTGCAATGTTTTCTCGGTTGTATAAAACAACAATGTTCCCAAATGTATTAAACAATAATGTAATACATAATATGTAAGTATGTTTCTCCCCCGTAGTTTACAAAACATTAAAAAGCGAAAAGGGGGCCGTGAACTCACCTTGTGTCCGATGAAATCCTAGCAAATAACAGTGTGTTAAAAGTTCATGTCTATCCGTACCCTGATCACACAAGGGTACTAATGTGTTAAGACTACCCGTCTTAAATGCAAGTTGTTCACCCGACTTAACGAATCCCGTTAAGTACGTCTTTGTTTAATAAAACAATGTTTTCATGTGACGACTCGTTGGTGATTATTATTCTAGTCTAGACGCTTATATATTTTTCGAGAAAATATTAGATTTCCATATTGGTGACTTGTTAGGTGTACCAAAAATAAATATTATTTTTGTGATAACTCATAATATATTTATATTATGATCACGTATGAACATTATTTATTACTAATAATTATATAAAATCACAAATATCGTTCAAGTATGTTCTACGCATGTCAATTTTCCTACGTGCAAATACACTATGTTAACACGTTCGCATGAAAATATGTAGGATCGGTAAATACAAGATGGTTCTATTCCAGTTGAGATTGGCGGAAAAAATCACAACTGATCAATGTAAACAAGTAAACACAAGAAGTACTGATAAATGCAATTTGTATTAAGCTTCAATGGTTACAAGATTACAGAGAAAACTCTAAGAAAAGCACTAAGATAGAATGACTCTAAGTACTACTTATATAGTAACTTAGAATCAAGACAGACCCTTGATTCTAAGGATCAGATCTAACACAAACCGTTGATCTTGTATTGAAGCTATTCTACATATAATGACAATAAACACTATAAAAGATACCTTTACTCAAACGACTTCTTAGGCATCATTGCTTGCATGCTTGGAGAAGAGCGTTGTAGTGCTTTATTGTCTGCACCAGTGACATTCTTTCTGCGTGGAGTGTGTCAGTGGTGTAGCAGAAAGTTGTCAGTGGTAATGGTTGCTTTATCGAAGCCAGCAGCTGCAACGTTTGATCTTCAGTGGAAATGGATATCAGCTGCAAGTTGGAGATCAGCAGCAAGATGCAACCATCCAAAGCTGCTGATGATTTGCCTATCAGCAGCATCAAGTGTTGATGCTGCTGAGAAGCCTATCTGCAGCAACTCTGGTATTCAGTAGATAAGGCTATCCGCAACAGATTTGTTCTTCAGCAGAGGAACAAGTATCCACTGCAGATAAGCTTATCCACAGCAGTTTGTTGGTCAGCAGCAAACTCTGCGGTAAGCAGCATTTGTACTTAGAAAGTTTTGTAGCCATCAGTCTTTATTTCTACAAACTCACCCTAGACTGATTCTACCAAAACTCTATTACTTCTTTTGTTACTGAAGCTTTTCCATGTTGCTGACTATTCTTGCAACCTCATATCCTCTCTGGTCCTTGCTGGGATTGTTAAGAGGAAGCTCAGATAGAGTCTTGATATCTTTGCTTGCCATTTTGAAGATGGCCTTGCTTGAACACCTCATCTCCTGTCCTTTAACATCTGTCAATGTGAACTCATTCTTTTCAGCATTGTAGGACCAACTGATGAATGGAGAGTGGGATTGGAGAGGTTTGACATCAATTATTTCATCTTTGCTGGGGTTGAAGTAATGTTTGATCACCAACAACAGATGTCTCTCACCTTCATTCTCAGGCTCATTGGCTTCACCCAGCTCCATCATTCTTCTTAGATCAAAATCTGGAAGCTGCAATACCTCATCAACAGTTGTATAGAGTGATCTTCTTTCTTCTGTTCTTCCCCTGAAGACTTCAAACCTTTGATCTTGAGTACTGTAGGACCAGTTGATGATTTCTCTTGAGTCTTCTGGTTTGGTAGTAGGTTTGTTTTTCTTCTTGGGAGGTTGCTGATGAGTAGGAGCTGGGTGGGAGGATTTGGACTTTGTGGGTGGAGGGGAAGGAGGTCTAGGATGGAGAGTGGAAGGTTGTTGGATAGAGGAAGTGGTGGATGAGGGAGAAAGCTTGGGTTTCTTTGGTTTCCTTTCTTCTTCTTGATTGATTACCCTCTTCTTTGAGCTTTTCTTCCCCAGTCTTTCTTCCTCTTCTTTTTTGACTTTAAAGTAAAGGGCTTGCAGGTTCATGAAGCTCATGGGACCCAGCCTTTTTCCACTCTCTTCTCTAGCCTTTAGGAAGTTAACCATGACCTTCCTTTCTTCATAGGTTCTTTTGTTGAAGGCAATGGTCTTCTTGGATTTCTGTTTAGTTTTTTCTTCTTCTTTAGCCCTTTTCTTATTTGCCAATAGACCTTGCTAACCCATGAAGGCTCTGTAGATTTCTTTATTTGATAGTTTCTCAAGGTAGTATGCATCCTCACCTTAAGATATCAGAGCCTCTATCCACTCCTCTCTCATTTCTTTGGCTAGTTCAGAATCAGTTATTCTGAACTTAGCCTCTTCCTTTTTCTTCTTCTCTCTTTCTTCTTCTTCTTCTTTATTGAATTGTTCCTGCAGCTGAAGAGCTAGAGCTTCATCTTCTTCTATTTGGAAAGCTACAGGAATCTTGACTTTCAGATCATCCAGTTGCTTAGCATACAGCTGGATCTGTTGTTCTCTAAAGAGAAAGGCCGCTTTTCTTTCTTGAGCTTTTCGTAATTCAGCCATCTCCTCTTCTTCTCTTCTTCTTCTTCTTTCCTCCTTTCCTTCTTTTCCTTCACAATCCTTTCTTCATCTTCTTTTTTCATAAGTCCCTTCCCCTTGTCTTTGCCGGATGCCTCTGCTTCAGCTTTATTGACCTCAACAGTAGATGTAAGAGATGCTGTTGGGATCTCAGCTTCAGCTTCATTGGCATTTTGGGGAATGGACAAGGGAAGGACACTTTCTTCATTTTCTTCCTATTCAAGACCTGTTACTTCTTTCCATCCTTCCTTCACCTTTTCTTTTTCTCTTCTTTTGGATTCTTGTTCCGTGTTCAGTCTGACTGTAGGTGAGGAAAGGAAGGATAGGTCTTAGTCGGAGTCAGAGGCATCCATTGCAAGTAGACCTTTAAGAGTAGGATCTCATTGATGTTGATTGAGAGAGATGATCCATTACTTAGGAAAAATGTGAAGTTAGAAGACCCAGTGCTTGACCATCCTAGCACTTCCACATCTCTGACCACTTTTTTGTACATAGATCTTCTCCAGCAGACAACTTCTTCTTCTGTTAAAGTGCTGCTTCTGATTAAGTCAAGTCTTCTTGGAGCCAGTCTTTGTTTTGCTGCTGTTGAATATTTTGCACTGTTTTTAGGATAGGCCAACTTGTTTGCTTCTTATAATAGTGTTTCAAACCAGGGCAGCTTTTCCTCCATTAGGTCTTGGAACCTGCTGATTGCAAGTTCTGCTGAGAGATCTGCAGAGGTGTTGATGCAGTTGGATAGGTACAGTTCAAGCACTTGGAGTGGATTTAGTGCATTCCAGTTCAGCTCTTCTACTCCGCTGAATTCTTTCCTAATCCAGAATCTCTCAGTTGAACCATCATACCACCCAAGCGAGTATGGAGTCAAATTCTAGCTTGTTTGCAGACAGTGTGAATTGGGGGGCAGTGGTTTGGTTTATTATTGCTGCTGCTTCAGGAATTATGCTGACTGATGGAGGTGTGTCTTCATTTTGGCTTTCATCTTTTAACACCTCATCAACAGCTCTGACAACCAACTTAAAGTCCTTAGTGATTTCTTCCTCTTCATCTACTGAGTCTGGCAAGTCATGAACTTGAACAAAGGCAGGCTTGAATAATGAACTTTGAAATGCGGCCTGCTCTTGTATCCATTCGTCTAGGCTGTCAGCATCATCTTCTACTGTAACTATCTCCCCCTTTTTGGTTGCATCAGTGTAAAGGGCTGCATCTATTTGAGTTGCTACTGATACAAGGGAGGGAGTAGGCACAGTTGGGCATTGATGGGCTTCATGCATAGAGACTTGGTGCCTTAGTTTGGACACTTCAGCCTCTAGCATAGCTACCCTGGCCGTCAATTCCATATTATGAAGTTTCAGTCTATCCTCATCCACAATCGTGGAATCCTTGGAGCTAGATGGGGCCTTAGGCCTAGCCTCTGCATCCCCATCACCCTGGTTTTCTTAGCACCTGGGATTCCTCTCAGTGAAGAGTGTTTCAAAGGAAACATCCTCACTGTGAGTTGCCGTGGTTAGGGTCTTAGTGATGTTGTCACTGTACTCCTGGGCAGTTGATGTACCAGGAGTAGTGACAGCCCTTTCCACATTCACTCTATCAGTACCACCAGAGTGAACCTTCTTGGGTGATGAACTTGGGTTAGGTGCACCAGCAACCAAGTCAATCAATACCTCCGAGATAGTGGTTGTTGGAGAAGGTACATCATCTTGACAAGGAGCCTCTGCACTTAAGTTCAGAGAAGAGAAATAAAGGTATGGCTCAGCAGGTTGTTCTATGGATCCGGGATGTGATCCTGATCCTAGTAGAGAAACTTCCAAGGAGGTTTCTCTAATGTTTTGTCTATCCCTTTTAATATTCTCATCAGAATGTTGGGATTCTCAATGAGGGCTTTGAGGTTGGGATTGGGCCTTTAAGACAAGAAGAGAATGAGTCTTCTTGCTCCTTTTTCTAGTGTATGTTGTTGCAACTGGGGACCTTTGTTCCAGTTGAACGATAACATCCAAAACAGATGTACATAATTATATGTTTATACGTGATCATAATATAATTATTAGTAATAAATAATTATATGTTCATACGTGATCATAATATAATTATTAGTAATAAATAATTATATGTTCAAACGTGATCATAACATCCATAATATAAAATTCTTATACATGTATCCATATATTTGATAATTTCCAAATCATTAATCAAATCAAATATGTATATATATGCATGCATATCTCGGTCTTTATATATATGTATGCATATTTTAGTTTTTCTTGTCTTGAATCTCAACATCATATGAATGAACAACAACTTATCACAAAATGTTCAAAACAACAAATCATGTATATCATGTCACCAAATTTTCGGTATTTTTATATATTTTTACACCAAAAACCCCAAATTTTTAAACTTAATGAAGTTAGGTTTTATAAAAACTTCTTAAATCTTTAAAATCCTTTGTTTTCCTTGGTGAACAACGTGCTTTGAACTAAAAATAAAGACAAGGAGGAAATGTGGTGTCAGTTTCATACCGCTAGACAAGCTAGGTGGAGTTTTATGAGTAGAAAGTGAGAATAACTTGATATCCTAGCAAAAACCGACTCTTGAATCTTCAAGAACTCCTTGGATCTTCAAATATCTAGCTAACTCTCTCTATTTTTGGTCTTGGATTGAAAGATGAAAATGTGTGTATATGTGTGTGTATGTCTATATATATAGAGAAAGATAAAGATGATGTGTCGTTCCATCATCATCATTACCTGGTAATGATGGAAGGATGGGTATTTGCTGTGTGCATGAAAAAGACTTGATTTGACGTATCACTTACAACATCATCATGAGGATTAGGTTGATTAGACAAGACTCTTACAATATCATCATGAGGATTAGGTTGATTAGACAAGACTCTTACAACATCATCATGAGCATTAGGTTGATTAGACAAGACTCTTACAACATCGTCATGAGGATTAGGTTGATTAGACAAGACTCTTACAACATTATCATGAGGATTAGGTTGATTAGACGAGACTCTTACAACATAATCATGACGATTTGATGGGTGAGGACATGTGGGTGGCCCCCACATATTTCGGCCATCATTACTAAGCATGGGGGGTTTGGGTCTTGTCAAATCAAGTAATTATTACAATGATTACTAGATGGTATTTAGGTAGTGTATACCCGGTAGGTGATCCCATGATCTAATACTCGGTGTATGACTTTTTATGATCGAATAACTTTATATATTTTGTATCTTGAATAGTTTTAATAATCTACTAGTTAAATCCGACATAGTTAATATTTTAATTATAATAAACATGTATACACCTAAAAAATAACTTAACGTCATGTAATAAACATTTAGACATCAAATTTTTAAAGTTTAGTCACCAATATTTAAGTTTTTATATTATAACGCATCATTAGACTTTATTTAAATAAAATCTTGTTAATCACCAACGGACGTTCCTTGCGGTTTATAATTGTTTATTCCTTAGTAATTCTAAAAATTACTAAAATATAATGTGAGTTCCTTTGCTAGACTCCTTGACAATACTTTTGTCAAAATAATGATTCAGTTTTTATGAACTATGGACATGCTAAAATAAATATAGTTTTTGATCTGAAATACTGGGTGTCACATTCTTCTTATGTTAAAAAGAATTTCGTCCCGAAATTCAGTTGATGTTATCTTGAATTGGTGTTTTTGTTTACAAGGTCTGGTACTCGATTTTTATTTGATGTTCGTGTCCCCATGTATTCTCAGGGTCACGCTCCGAGTCCTAACGTACCTTAACCAATTCAATACGGCTACGCCTTGTTTTCTGAACTTCCAATCTGTGACTTCAATGGGTTCCTCAATGAAGTGCAATTTGTCGTCTATGTGAATCTCATCAGGAGGTATAATTAACGTCTCATCTGATAAGCACTTCTTGAGATTTGACACATGAAACGTATCATGTATATTGCTTAGTTGTTGTGGCAACTTGAGCTTGTATGCTACAGGGCCAACCCTATCCAATATTTCAAATGGTCTGATGTACCTAGGGTCAAGCTTGCCACGGTTGCCAAACCTTACAACTCCTTTCCAAGGTGAGGTCTTCAACATGACCCGGTCCCCAACTTGGAATTCTAATGCTCTTCGTCTGTTATTCATGTAACTCTTTTTCCTGTCACGGGCAGCCTTCACACGATCCTTGATTTTGAAAATCTTGTCAGTAGTATCCTGAATAACCTCAGGACCAGTTAAATGCTTGTCGCCAAACTTCGCCCAACATAGTAGTGAACGACACTTTCGACCATACAAAGCCTCAAACGGAGCGGCTTTGATGTTGGTATGATAGTTGTTATTATACGAAAACTCAGCCAATGGTAGATGAGTATCTCAATTTCCTCTGAAATCGATTGCACACGCACGGAGCATATCCTCTAAAGTTTGAATGGTCCTTTCACTTTGACCATCTGTTTGTGGGTGATATGTCGTACTCATGTCAAGACGTGTGCCCAAGGCTTCTTGTAATGATTGCTAGATTCTAGACACGAATTTGCTGTCTCTATCAGAGATAATTAAAATTGGCACTCCAAACCTAACTACAATTTCCTTGATATAAAGCCTTGCAAGTTTCTCGGTTTTATCCATTTCTTTGATGGGTACGAAGTTAGCGGACTTCGTCAAACGATCGATGATTACCCATATAGTGTCATACCCACTCGACGTCTTGGGTAACTTTATAATGAAATCCATGGAAATATGTTCTCATTTCCATTGAGGAACCTTAGGTTGTTGTGATCACCCAGGTGATTCCTAACATTCTGCTTTACTTTCGGGTATCTCCCAACATAAATAGCAATTTCTCCATTCATGTTTGGCCACATAATGGAGTTCCTCGGGATTATTTTACGTTTTATTTGATTCTGGATGAACAGAGTACTTGGGCTTAAGGACTTTATCCATAACCACACACATAGGTTACCGCTACTTGGTACCTAAATTCTGTCTCTATCATCAAACTTAGGCTTCAATTGTTTGATTTCCATTTACTTGGTGGTCGGTATTAAAAAACAAGGCGAATACTTCTCCGACTATTGATATTAACTGTGTAAGAACCCCATATTTGATTACCCACAATATGGTGGGGTTATGTGATACTCATTTCTGATAATGATAGAAATGGTGCCTGAGAATCTTGAGTGTATACTGACACATACTCTCTATTCATCTACGCATTATGATGCACAATAGCCAGTTCTCTATAGATCTTTGAAAGAAATTACTCGACGAGATGTTCAGGTTTCAGATGAAGATCGTGTAGTAATGATACAATATGGAAACGAAACTTTATGTTTGTCCCTCTTATGCTTTTCGAAAGCATTTTCTCGGACTAAGACTTTATTCTTATTTCAGGTTTCGTGTTTTCTAGAATCTTCCATTAAAATGGGTCATAATGGATTTAATATTTCAAGGTTCCTTGTGTGCTCTTACTAGCAAAGTTCGAGTCTAATCACCACTTTACTCTTTGCTTGTACCACCCCTCCGAGGCAGACCAACCTTTGGGTTGTAACTTCCTGATATGTAAACTCATGGCTTGACCACCATACTCTCGAAGTATGTAAGCCATACGAAGTTCTATGTTTGTTTGGAATATTCACATTCCGTTTAGGTGAGAAAATGAACAACGATACTGTGAGAATGGTCTCATCGAATTAGTGCTTTCCCTAAAATAGGCTATGGGTTTGTCAACCCATTAAGTTGGCAGAAAGGGTTGATGGCCAAGTACTAGTCATACAGTGTGTCTGCACTTCCCTTACGTTCGAATGGTACTTTGGTGACTTACCATTACGTATTCCACTCTTACCGGCCCTAGCCTGAAGTCCGTAGTACAAGGACTCAGGTCATAACATTGAGGTAATGAGTGTTAAACATCAAAACGTTGTATTTTTCCTGAGCCTGCGTTAAGAAGTCATTTCTTAACAATAGATGCCCTAGAGCTCCTTATTTATAGAAAACTGGGAGTGAGAGAGGTGACCACACCTCTCCTCTAGGCTGAAAACTGGGATCCATTCAACAAGACGATCTTTGGGAAAGTGCGGGTACAAAGGGTATCAAGCTAACCTTCTCGAATCCTTGTGGACAGTGGTCTGTTGTGAACAACTCATGCTTTCGTCCCTTATGCATATCATGAGCTAATGAGATTAGCAAGAAATTCCGTATTTGGGACTCCTTTAAGAGTTTTGTACGTCGTCCTTCTGTTATTGCGACAATAGTCGTTAGTCCACACTTAGGTTTCTTTGGCATTCGCTTGAGAATAAATCACCGCTTATTCATCACCAAAAGAATAGTCAGACTTAAAGGTAACTGAATGTCAAAGGTTGTGAGAGCAACCCTGTTTGACCAATATCCTGAAATGTTAGATTACCTACGTGTCTCATGTTGAGCTTCCACAATATCCTATAGGTGCCATGTGTATGCGGGTCAGAATAATCTTTTGCCTCATTAGTGCATAGCACTCCTGGCGTAACTTTCAAGCAATTGTGAGACTGAACTGTATGAGGGATCCTGAGATTACGCTATAATCTCCCACAATAATTGTGCAATTATTGTAAGTATTAGTTGTGGTAACGCTCAATTTTAAGCCTTCCTAACAAGTAGGATCTCAAAGAATGAATGTGCGAATTCCTTGGTCGTTCAGGACTCACTAAGGATTGGTTGAATTCAATTTGAATTTCTCTCGTTCCTCCAAAACTAGGAGAATGCTTTGTGAATAATTAATTGAGAATTCTGATTTGTTAAGATCCAATCCTTAATCAAGTGATCGAGAACATGGGTTGATCATTAGCTTGGACAGCAAGACTCACTAAAGTTCCCATGCACTGCAAATTATGATTATGTGTACACCCGTAATGATAATTTACTTTGCATGATCCCTGTAGTGTTTCTTCTATCCCAAGCTTCTTAGTCAAAAAGGATTTGAAATGATCATTAGATCATGTTTGCACACTTATGCAGGAGTGTGTATTGTGCTACCGGATTACCCTTAATTTATTTGTACCAATGCTCGTGAATCTGTCGAATATGGTTGTTGCCGGATGGGGTTAATGGTAGAGAGGCACCACTAGTGTCTCAAGAATAAAATGTGTATGGAAGCCAGGCACTATGTGTAGGGCATAGATCCTCAAATCAGTGTCGAGCAACTCATTCTCCAAGTCTGTATGTGTGTTTGGATCCACATGATCCTAATTATTGTTTGGGTCTCCTGACCCTTAGAGTTCTCTCCCATTTATTCCTGCTTATCCACCTCGGATTCCCTTCTGTCTGGGAAATCTTGTCTGCCATATCTCATGGCGAAAGTCTAGGCATCCGATCCGGCAACTTATGAAGCAGAGTATTTATACCGCACATATGTCAAAAAGAAAGTTGCCTCCACGGCTGGAGTAGTTGTAGGTGTGGTGCAGGTATCGGTACAGGTCCTGGTACGGGTTCAGCCTGTTGTGGTACCAAGATCGGTAACTAGCGATTACTAACTTCGTCGCCCAAGCTCAGCTCGTAACTCGATCTTCTAAGGTTGTAGTGTACTAAGTACCCATTATCCTTAATTCGTAATCCGAACAGAAACACTTTGTTGAAAAACGTTGTATGTGTTTATTATTTCCACGTCATTGTTCGTGTTAAATGTTTGTTACATGTGTCATGTAATTGTATTATGCATTAGTGTATCTAATGATACCCTAGTGTAACTCCATACACTAATAGTCTACACAAGTTGTTCGGCAACGGTTAGAATTCCTATACTCAAGTCTTGGGTGTTCTTAGTGTGATGCAAGTCTTAGAAATCTTGGCCCCTAAATGAGTCTGGTTAGAGCCTAGGTGTAACTAAGGAAACGTAATTCACTAAAACCAATGCTCTAATACCAATCTGTCACACCCCCAAATTTATTTACTTAATAAATAAATAAAGGTTGCAACGATTGGTTCATTACACGATAGCGGAAGCTGTAATAGTGATTTCTAAGACTTTGGTTACATATACAATTACTAAAACTAAGTAATACAATGATCTAAGTTCGTCTAGATCAACGATAGACTTGAGACATGTAACATCCCGAATAAATAGAAAACAAATAAAAGAAAAGCAAGGTGGGCTTGGCCAAGGTTCGGCCCATGGGCCCGAAATATGAAGGGAAACCCTTACTAATCAGCGCCCTCACCTCAGCCTTTCCTCATTTCCTTCATTTTTAGAAACTTAGAGAGAGAAAGGTGAGCACGGGTTTAGAAAGAGAAAGCTCGGGTTTTAGCTCAAAAGCTCGGAATTCGACTGTCATCATCATAGCAACACAAAGCAACGAAGACCAGACTCTGAGAGGTAAGTTTCATCGCTAGCTCTGAGTTTTTATACATTTATGAGTTTCGAATATAATGGCTAAAAGTGTGGGTTTTTACGTATGAAACTTGAAACAAACCATATATTTGGGTTCATGGAGAAAAATGAAACATTTCGAACGTAAAAAGTTGAAAGCTTGATCAACTTGAAACGGAGACCAGATCTAGGGTTTCTGGTTGGGGAAGAAGACTAATGCATCGAAACTACTAGTTTCGATATAGGTAAATCCATCGAAACTACCTAGTTTCGATATATGCAGACCCACCGAAACTACTAAGATTTTACATAAGTTACTTATCGAAACTACCATAGTTTCGATATAAACCCATGACCCGAAACTACTAAGATTTTACATAAGTTACTTATCGAAACTACCATAGTTTCGATATAAACCCATGACCCAAAAATACTAAGATTTTACATAAGTTACTTATCGAAACTACCATAGTTTCGATATAAACCCATGACCCAAAACTACTAAGATTTTACATAAGTTATTATCGAAACTACCATAGTTTTGATATAAACCACTGTCCCGAAACTACCATAGTTTCGGTATGAGCTACCCACCGAAACTACTGGGTTTAAGCATAGTAATGTCTAGTGACGTTTAGAAGCACTACCTTATGGGTATGACTTCATTATATAGATTTTGAGTGACATTAGTGACGCTCGGTATCCAGCTAAGTGTATTTCAGAAACCACTCATCAGGTGAGTTCTATGTGCCCCCTATGTGTTATGTGCAAATGATTTTAAATGTTTTGGGGCTAAAGTGTATATATGATATGAATTAATGTTATGTTATGTGTTATATGACAATACATGCGGAATATAAGTATAACAAGTATGTTTATAAATAAATAAATGAAAGCATGACATAACGTAGAAGAAAGAAATCTTGCTTTATATTGCTTGCCAACTATGAAAAATATGATATAACGTATAAGAAAGAAATCTTGATTTATATCCATGTATATATTGCTTGCCAAATATGAAAAGTATGACATAACGTATAAGAAAGAAATCTTGCTTTATATCCACGTATATATTGCTTGCTAAGTATGAATGAACGTTATGGACGGAAACGATGATGACGGCTACTTCGGTAGACGGAAGACCATTCGACTATTTTGCAGCCAGAAATGAAAGTCTAAAAAGGTAGACTAAACTAAGGCCACTACGATGGAGTAAGTCGCTCAATCGATGCACGGCTGCATATATAGTTCGAGTGGGATTCGGATGCCTTAGGTCAGACGGGCGAATATGACGGACTACGATGGTAGGGCGGTAAAGATGGACGGCCGAAGGTTTGCCGGACGGTTTAAAGATATGATGGAAGGTTTCTAGTGCCGGACGGTTAAGTAAATGGGCTATGACTGTAGTTCGAGAACGTTTGTCTTTGTGACTTACGTAAGCAAAGTAACGGGTTGATCACCCATATGTGTATGACCAACGATTGTGCACTAAGAACTAAGCTTATATGCATTTATATACGTACTCATTACGAATGTTATAAGAAATAAGTAAAGTAAAGAAAAGAAATATGTATATAATACATATATATATATAATATATTATACGATAAGTTTATATCTGATTGCTTTAAACTAGAACTCACCAGCGTCAGCTGACTTTTAGTATACATTTCAGTAACAGAAACAAGAGTCGTGCGAAGGCATGATGACTACCCGGCATAAGACTGACATCACACTTTGATTTATGTTAAGACAATGTTATCTTGTGTTTAAATATTAAGACTACTGTTGTTTATGTACTCGAATTATGAATGCTTCCGCTGTGTTTAAATACTTCTAATTAATGGTTCAGTATTGATGACTATGTTTATGAGTAAATCCAGCAAATGAGGTCACCCGGTAAAAGTGGCCTTACAAGTTGGTATCAGAGCAATAGTTTGAGAGATTCAGACATCCCTAAATGTTTGGACTCAAGCTGATAATGGGACCAACGCACGGATGTCAGTCAGGGTTGCCAACGCCAACGCCAACACAGCAAGTAAGTAATAAAGTTAATGCATGTAGTTAGGGATAGATGCCTTAACTTAGAACGCTTAGATGTCAATTTCACTACTGATGTGAAGAGTTTTGAACCCGAAAAGCAAAGCATATTATTAATCACAAACCGGTCACTGTAATTAAGAATTTACCTTGCTCGTACTGTTCTAAACTATGATCTGAAGGAATGACATTGATGTATACCCTTTTACTTATCAGGAAATCAAGAAAACTATTGCTCGTAGAGGAGGAACTGGACGCTGAGGCGGTCGCACTGGCCGATTCGGTAGACCACCATTGAACCGAAGACGTAATGATGAGGAAAATGTGCATGTGGAATGGGAGGAAAGCGTGCACGAAGAACGTACTGAGAGTGTGCACGAAACTAATGTGACTCCACCGGGTGAAGGCAATGAAGGATCTCTACGACTGGAACCCGAAGTTAGGGATGCTATTGCCCGTGAGGTTGTGCTAACTCTGAAGGGCTTACTGCCTGATCTGTTATCTGAGGCACTAAAGAAAAGCAAGGAGGAGGAGAAAAAGAATAATGAGGAGAAAGTGTATGATAGCGATGGGGATGAGGTGACTGTGGGACTGAACACCCATGGGTGTACCTACAAAGGATTCAAGGACGGTTACCCACCTAAGTTTGACGGGAACAAGGATTCGGTGGCTACGTTTGAATGGATTGAGAGGATGAACGGCGTAATCAACATAAGCGAGTGTCGACCTGACCAGGCGGTTAAGTATGTGGCTCACTCTTTCACCAACGAGGCACTGTGTTGGTGGAGGAACATTCAAAGGACTAAGTCGCCAAACGTTCTCGAAAGGATGACTTGGGAAGATCTGAAAAAGCTTATAATCCAAAAGTTATGTCCCTAGAACGAGATAGATCGGATGGAGAATGAATTTCTGAACTTCAAGGCTGGCAACAAGACTCATCGTCAGTACACTTCCGGATTCAATGAGCTGGCTCAACTGGTACCCCATTTGGTAGAGAATGAAGAGCGATTTATCAAGTACTATGTCAAAGGCTTGCCTCAAAGAGTCTGTGTACATGTTAAAGCCAATCTACCCTCGACCTTCGAGCCGGTAATGAATTTGAGTGGAATCGTTTATGACGATTATGCTAATGAGGACCCGATGCCGGAGGCACCAAAGCGAAAATGGGAAAATCCATCTAAGGGAAATGGAAGGGGAACATTTGCAACTGAAACTAAGAAGCCAAGGACAGATGAGTATGAAACATGCACGAAGTGTGGAAGGCAACACCGCGGTGAGTGAAAAGCTGGCACCACGGTGTGCTATAAGTGCGGGAGAGCAGGCCACAACTCCAAAGACTGTCTAAGGGACGTCAAGTGCCAAGGATGTGGACTGTTTGGCCACCTGACTAAGGCTTGTAGGAAGACCGGACAATCTGGTTCAGGAACAGAGAAAGAAAAGGAACATCCAAAGGCTAGGACTCGGGCTTATGCCCTAACTGAGGAAGAAGAGAGAGGAAACTCTGACGTCGTGTCAGGTACGTTCCTAGTTAATGATGAAAATGCTGCTATTTTATTTGATTCTGGTGCTAGCAAAAGCTTTATATCAAACAACTTCTCTCGCAAGCTAGACTGCTCAATTGATACCATAGTAAAGGCTTTTAGCGTAGAAACCGTCGTGGGTAGAAACTCAGCAGTATTTCAAGTAACTGAGGATTGCATGATAGAAATAGAGGGCCATAAGTTACCTTCTAGACTATTCCTTCTAACCTTAGGAGGATTCGATATAGTATTGGGCATGGATTGGTTAGCTGCCAACGAAGCCCAAATCATATGTAAACGAAAGATGATACATCTCAAAGCTACTGACGGCAGTCCGATTACGGTATACGGGGATTGGAATTGCACAATGTCGAACGTCATCTCGATGATCAAGGCCGAAAGTTACATGAGGCGCGGTTGTGAAGCTTATCTGGCATATGTTATTGATGCTAGAATGAAACCCAAGGAACTCAAAGATGTGCACGTGGTGTGCAACTTTCCAGAAGTGTTCCCAGAGGACCAACCTGGCCTGCCACCCGATCGGGGGATAGAATTTCAGATTGACTTACTGCCAGGAGCTGAGACCGTTGCCAAAGCACCCTACCGATTGGCTTCGTCAGAAATGAAAGAACTGATGTCTCAATTGGAAGAGCTAACAGATAAAGGATTTATCAGGCCGAGCATCTCTCCATGGGGCGCTCCGGTATTATTTGTAAAGAAGAAAGACGGCAGCATGCGCATGTGCATCGACTACCGTGAATTGAACAAGCGAACAGTAAAGAACAAGTACCCACTACCTAGAATAGATGATCTTTTTTATCAACTACAAGGCGCGAGTTGGTTCTAGAAGATCGATCTTAGGTCGGGTTACCATCAATTGAAAGTGAGGGAGGAGGATGTACCGAAAACCGCGTTTCGCATGCGTTATAGACATTATGAGTTCCTCGTAATGTCCTTCGGACTAACCAATGCACCTGCAGCGTTTATGGATCTAATGAATAGAGTGTGTCGACCAATGTTGGATCAGTCAGTAATAGTTTTCATAGATGAAATCCTTATCTATTCAAAGAACGAAGGTGATCACCACTGTCACCTGAGGGAAGTATTAGAAGTTCTGAAGGAGGAAAAGTTGTATGCAAAATTCTCCAAATGCGCGTTCTGGCTCAGGGAATTCCAATTCCTAGGTCATGTCATAAACCCAAATGACATTATGGTGGATCCTACAAAGATCAAAACAGTAAAAGGTTGGAACATCCTGAAAACGCCAACAGAGATACGAAGTTTTCTGGGATTGGCAGGATACTATCGGAGATTCAATCAGGATTTCTCGAGAATAGCCTCGCCGCTGACAAAGATGACATGTAAGGAAGTAAAGTACGAATGGGGTCCAACCCAAATCAATGCATTCGAGGAATTGAAGACACGACTAACCCAAGCTCCAGTCTTGACCTTACCTGAGGGAAACGAGGATTTGGTAGTCTACTCTGACGCTTCGGGTCAAGGATTGGGTAGTGTACTTATGTAACGAGGAAAGGTAATTGCTTATGCCTCGCGACAGTTAAAGATTCACGAAGTTAACTACCCGACTCACGACCAGGAGTTGGCGGCGGTAGTTTTCGCATTACAGATATGGAGGCACTATTTGTACGGAGTTAAATGCACCATTTACTTCGACCACAAGAGCCTAAAGTACCTTTTCGAGCAAAAGGAATTAAACATGAGACAAAAAAGGTGCTTGGAGCTACTGAAATACTACGACTGCGAAATATTATACCATCCAGGCAAGGCAAATGTAGTGGCTGACGCCTTAAGTAGGAAAGAAGAATCAACACCTATTCAAATCAAAGCATGTCAGTTGATTGTAACACCGGATATAATGAATGAAATAGCGAAAGCATAGGAAGAAGCATTGTTGGAAAGGAATGTGAAACAGGAAAGAATAGTATGGCAACAGGGTAATCTGGAAACCAACGTGTACGATGTACGAACTCGTTGTGGCCGGATGTGGATACCTAGGATAGGAGAACTAAGGGCCAAGATCCTTGATGAGGCCCATAAGTTTCGCTACTCTATCCACCCCGGGACGAACAAAATGTACCAAGATCTAAAGAAAGAATACTGATGGCCTGGCATGAAGAACAACGTGACCGAATATGTGGCAAGTGCCTAACTTGTTCTCTGGTTAAAGCCGAACAACAGAAACCATGCGGTAAAATGCAACCTTTGCCGATACCGAAATGGAAGTGGGAACCGCAAACAACTAGAGGCAATGATACCATTTGGGTGATCGTCGACCGCTTGACGAAAAGTGCTCACTTCTTACCAATACGTGAGGCTTCTTCATCTGAGAAGTTAGCAGAGATATTCATCAAGGAAATCGTAAGCAGACATGGTATGCCATTAACGATGTGTCAGACAGGGACACTCGATTTCCTTCATTTTTGGAAACTTAGAGAGAGAAAGGAGAGCACGGGTGTAGAAAGAGAAAGCTCGGGTTTCAGCTCAAAAGCTCGGAATTCGACCGTCATCATCATAGCAACACAAAGCGACGAAGACCAGACTCTGAGAGGTAAGTTTCATCGTTAGATCTGAGTTTTTATACATTTATAAGTTTCGAATAAAATGGCTAAAATTGCGGGTTTTTACGTATGAAACTTGAAACAAACCATATATTTGGGTTCATGGAGGAAAATGAAACATTTCGAACGTAAAAAGTTGAAAGCTTGATCAACTTAAAATCGGAGACCAGATCTAGGGTTTCTGGTTGGGGAAGAAGACTAATGCATCGAAACTACTAGTTTCGATATAGGTGAATCCATTGAAACTACCTAGTTTCGATATATGCAGACGCACCGAAACTACTAAGATTTTACATAAGTTACTTATCGAAACTACCATAGTTTCGATATAAACCCATGACCCGAAACTACTAAGATTTTACATAAGTTACTTATCGAAACTACCATAGTTTCGATATAAACCCATGACCCAAAAATACTAAGATTTTACATAAGTTACTTATCGAAAATACCATAGTTTCGATATAAACCCATGACCCAAAACTACTAAGATTTTACATAAGTTATTATCGAAACTACCATAGTTTCGATATAAACCACTGTCCCGAAACTACCATAGTTTCGGTATGAGCTACCCACCGAAACTACTGGGTTTAAGCATAGTAATGTCTAGTGACGTTTAGAAGCACTACCTTATGTGTATGACTTCATTATATAGATTTTGAGTGACATTAGTGACGCTCGGTATCCAGCTAAGTGTATTTCAGAAACCACTCATCAGGTGAGTTCTATGTGCCCCCTATGTGTTATGTGCAAATGATTTTAAATGTTTTGGGGCTGAAATGTATACATGATATGAATTAATGTTATGTTATGTGTTATATGACAATACATGCGGAATATAAGTATAACAAGTATGTTTATAAATAAAGAAATGAAAGCATGACATAACGTAAAAGAAAGAAATCTTGCTTTATATTGCTTGCCAACTATGAAAAATATGATATAACGTATAAGAAAGAAATCTTGCTTTATATCCATGTATATATTGCTTGCCAAATATGAAAAGTATGACATAACGTATAAGAAAGAAATCTTGCTTTATATCCATGTATATATTGCTTGCTAAGTATGAATGAATGTTATGGACGGAAACGATGATGACGGCTACTTCGGTAGACGGACGACCATTCGACTATTATGCAGCCAGAAATGAAAATCTAGAAAGGTAGACTAAACTAAGGCCACTGCGGTGGAGTAAGTCGCTTAATCGATGCACGGCTGCATATATAGTTCGAGTGGGAAATGGATGCCTTAGGGCAAATGGGCGAATATGACGGACTACGACGGTAGGATGGTAAAGACGGACGGCCGAAGGTTTGCCGGACGGTTTAAAGATATGACGGACGGTTTCTAGTGCCAGACGGTTAAGTAATTGGGCTACGACGGTAGTTCGAGAACGTTTGTCTTTGTGACTTACGTATGCAAAGTAACGGGTTGATCACCCATATGTGTATGACCAACGATTGTGCACTAAGAACTAAGCTTGTATGTATTTATATACGTACTCATTACGAATGTTATAAGAAATAAGTAAAGTAAAGAAAAGAAATATGTATATAATACATATATATATATATATATATATATATATTATATTATAAGTTTATAACTGATTGCTTTAAACTAGAACTCACCAGCGTTAGCGGACTTTTAGTATACATTTCAGGTTACAGAAAGAAGGGTTGTGCGAATGCGTGATGACTACCCGGCATAAGACTGACTTCCCACTTTGATTTATGTTAAGACAATGTTATCTTGTGTTTAAATATTAAGACTTCCGCTGTTTATGTACTCGAATTATGAATGCTTCTGCTGTGTTTAAATGCTTCTAATTAATGGTTCAATATTGATAACTATGTTTATGAGTAAATCCAACAAGTGAGGTCACCCGGTAAAAGGGGCCTTACAAGACTTGATACTCTATGCCCTTTCAGTTACTAGGATTTAATCCAGCATAGCTATCCTATTCCAACCGCGCCATGGCTAAGGGTTACCTGAGAAACATACTTGAAAGTGTCAACACAAAGGTTGGTGAGTCCATAGAGTTAGTTATATCAATGCTAGTAGTTTTTTCCCAAAAACATGTACATGACTTTACCGTCATAAAACTAATTAGTTTTCCCCGAAAAACTATACATGACTTAACCGTCATAAATAATAAGTAGTTTCCCCAAAAACGTATCCATCACCTAACCGTCATAAAAATAATTAGTTTTCCCTGAAAACGTATACATGACTTAACCATCATAAAAATAACTAGTCTTCCTAGAAAACGTATACATGATTTAACCGTCGTAAAATAAGTAGTTTTCCCTGAAAACGCATCCATGACTTAACCGTCATAAAATAAGTAGTTTTCACCCAAAAACGTATCTATGACTTAACCGTCATAAAATAAGTAGTTTTCACTTGAAAACGTATCCATGACTTAACCGTCATTAAATAAGTAGTTTTCACCCGAAAACGTATCTATGACTTAACCGTCATAAAATAAATAGTTTTCACCCGAAAACGTATCTATGACTTAACCGTCATTAAATAAGTGGTTTTCACCCGAAAACGTATCCATGACTTAATCGTTATAAAATAAGTAGTTTTCACCCGAAAACGTATCCATGACTTAACCGTCATAAAATAAGTAGTTTTCACCCGAAAACGTATCCATGACTTAACCGTCATAAAATAAGTAGTTTTCACCCGAAAACGTATCCATGACTTAACCGTCATAAAATAAGTAGTTTTACCCGAAAACATTGCCCATGACATTACCGTCATAAATAAGTACAAATAATTCTAAACGCATATGATAAACGAAACAAGTGTTATTGATCCATTCGTAAGCTAGCTAGGCTTAGAAATACCTATGTTCGTACATGAAACCGTAACCAAACCATGACAAATGAGTGCCCCTCCCTCGCTAAACCACGAGAATAAGACAATATGCGGTCATTCGGCCATGTGGACCCCCGGTTAGCGCGACTAACCATGACCGGGGACGTCACCCCCAATAGTACTATCCATAGAATCTCAAGCTAAGACCATAGCTAATGGTTACAAAAAGTGTTAATCCGGGGACTTTAAGCGCTATATTGTTCCTCATGTATAGCATAATGTTAGTGTCTTGTTTCCTTGTTATCATATAAAAATGTTTGCAATGTTTTCTCGGTTGTATAAAACAACAATGTTCCCAAATGTATTAAACAATAATGTAATACATAATATGTAAGTATGTTTCTCCCCCGTAGTTTACAAAACATTAAAAAGCGAAAAGGGGGCCGTGAACTCACCTTGTGTCCGATGAAATCCTAGCAAATAACAGTGTGTTAAAAGTTCATGTCTATCCGTACCCTAATCACACAAGGGTACTAATGTGTTAAGACTACCCGTCTTAAATGCAACGTCTTTGTTTAATAAAACAATGTTTTCATGTGACGACTCGTTGGTGATTATTATTCTAGTCTAGACGCTTATATATTTTCCGAGAAAATATTAGATTTCCATATTGGTGACTTGTTAGGTGTACCAAAAATAAATATTATTTTTACGATAACTCATAATATATTTATATTATGATCACGTATGAACATATAATTTTTTATTACTAATAATTATATAAAATCACAAATATCGTTCAAGTATGTTCTACACATGTCAATTTTCCTACGTGCACATAAACTATGTTAACACGTCCGCATGCAAATACTTGTTTCGAACGACATTTATTAACTTGTTCTTATTCAACATGCACTTATATATTTCATGATAACATACGATCATTTATTTTATTTTTAACCGAACGTAATTAGATTTCTCGTATTCATGACAACGTCCTATGTCATCAACTATAAACAACTTAGAATCATATGAATGATTTCAATTATTTGGTCACTTCATTACTCATTCCGAGTTAACAATTTTTCATCATTCACATATATATATATATATATTTACATGCATATGTTTAACAACTTTTCCAAGTTCTACCATTTATGTTCAGACACACATATATCTATATGTGTCGGTTTCTAAACAAGTATACATACACTAGATCATTCATCCAAATATACATTTAACCCCTTTATATGAACACATATTTTCATGTTTAACAATTTTCCAAGTTACCAAACTTAAACAACATATATATATATATATATATATGTGTGTGTGTGTGTTTCATACGATTTTACATATATATATATACACAAATATTTTACTTTTTTCATCAATTATTAATTTAGACTTTTACTAATCTATAATTTATTAACATAATCATCCAAACATCAAGAATACATCCATATATATATACTAAATTAAAATTCTTATACATGTATCCATATATTTGATAATTTCCAAATCATTAATCAAATCAAATATGTATATATATGCATGCATATCTCGGTCTTTATATATATATATATATATGTATGTATGCATATTTTAGTTTTTCTTGTCTTGAATCTCAACATCATATGAATCAACAACAACTTATCACAAAATGTTCAAAACAACAAATCATGTATATTATATCACCAAATTTTCGGTCTTTTTATATATTTTTACACCAAAACCCCAAAGTTTTAAACTTAATGAAGTTAGGCTTTATAAAAACTTATTAAATCTTTAAAATCTTTTGTTTTCCTTGGTGAACAATGTGCTTTGAACTAAAAATAAAGACAAGGATGAAATGTGGTGTCGGTTTCATACCGCTAAACAAGCTAGGTGGAGTTTTACGAGTAGAAAGTGAGAATAACTTGATATCCTAGCAAAAACCGACTCTTAAATCTTCAAGAACTCCTTGGATCTTCAAATATCTAGCTAACTCTCTCTATTTTTGGTCTTGGATTGAAAGATGAAAATGCGTGCATATGTGTGTGTATGTATATATATATATATAGATAAAGATAAAGATGATGTGTCGTTCCATCATCATCATTACCAGGTAATGATGGAAGGATGGAGATTTGATGTGTGCATGAAAAAGGCTAGATTTGACGTATCACTTACAACATCATCATGAGGATTAGGTTGATTAGACAAGACTCTTACAACATCATCATGATGATTAGGTTGATTAGACAAGACTCTTACAACATCATCATGAGGATTAGGTTGATTAGACAAGACTCTTACAACATCATCATGAGGATTAGGTTTATTAGAAAAGACTCTTAGGTAGCGTTTGGTATGCAGGAATGGGAGGTGGAATGGAATTGACGATTACGAGGGAATGAAAAAAATGGTGTTTGGTTGGACGATGGAATGGAATCACCCATTCCACAAGGAATGTGATTCCCTCTAAATCCCTCAAATTCATTCCATCCACCCCCTTGTTTTTTTTTCATTCCATCACCTCTTTCACCGTTCATCACCACCACACCCTCCTACCACCACCCACAACCGCCTCCACCACCCACCACCATCGTTGCCGCCTCCACCACCTACCACCACCGCCACCCACAACCACACCACCGCCACCCACCCCCACCTCCCACCACCGCCACCTTCACCACCACCCGCCGCCACCGCCACCACCACCCACCGCCACCTCCCACCACCACCACCACTTTCGCCTCCTCTACCACCCACCACCACCACCACCTCCTACCACCACTACCACCACCCCAACCCACAACCACCCACCACCGCCTCCATTACCTTGTTCATTCAATTCACTCGTCCATTCCATTACCCCTTACAAAACAGACCCTCACAAAATCATCATGAGGATTAGGTTGATTAGACAAGACTCTTACAACATCATCATGACGATTTGATGGGTGAGGACATGTGGGTGGCCCGCACATATTTCGACCATCATTACTAAGCATGGGGGGGTTTGGGTCTTGTCAAATAAAGTAATTATTACAATGATTACTAAATGGTATTTAGGTAGTGTATACCCGGTAGGTGATCCCGTGATCTAATACCCGGTGTATGACTTTTTATGATCGAATAACTTTACATATTTTGTATCTTGACTAGTTTTAATAAACTACTAGTTAAACCCGACATAGTTAATATTTTAATTATAATAAACATGTATACACCTAAAAAATAACTTAATGTCATTTAATAAACATTTAGACGTCAACTTTTTAAAGTTTAGTCACCAATATTTAAGTTTTTATATTATAACGCGTCACTAGACTTTATTTAAATAAAATCTTGTTAATCACCAACGGACGTTCCTTGCGGTTTATAATTGTTTATTCCTTAGTAATTCTAAAAATTATTAAAATATAATGTGAGTTCCTTTGCTAGACTCCTTGACAATACTTTTGTCAAAATAATGATTGACGTGCTAAAATAAATATAGTTTTCGACCTGAAATACTGGGTGTCACAAGGGCCTCCCTCCCTTGCTCACGGCCCATGGGCCAACCCTAGGCCAAGCCCGTATGTTTCTTTTTCACCTCGCATTATTTCCCTCAACCGCTAACTCGTTTATTCGGGTTTATTTAATTTAGGGATGTTACAAAGGGTGGAAGGGGCACAACCCTACAATACCCGAAAAATATTCTACAACCAACCAATCATATAATGCCAACTCATATTTACTCAAATGAACCCTAAATTACCCGAATGGGTTGCGGAGGCGTTCCCGCGAACCCGAACCCAAATTTAAATCCCAAACATACTTTTTCATTGTTCACATTCGGCTTCACCAACCTGTGGATTAAACCCTTTCCAACCCGAACCCCCAACCCAAAACAGTTACGATAGTATTACCGCGAACCACTTACACCCCGAGCCCTAACCCGAGTCGTCCCCCTCCCCCTAATAACTTTGTTTTTTGTGTAACTAACTTTATATATATTAAATACTAGGTTAGAAACCTGTGTAATACACATGTTAAATAAATGTTTTCTTAATTTATTTTAAATAACATATCATATATTTCTCAAAGACATTTTATAAAATTTAAAGAATATGACTTATGGTGTAATCATATTATTACCAAAATAAAGAAAATCATTATTATTTAATAGGAGAGAGAGTCGAAAAATCAAAATCTAGAGTTCACCAAAAATTGACACGTGGCATCCAATATTTAATAGGAGAGAGACGGAAAAACTAATTTTTAGGTGGCCTACAAAGCTGACACGTGTCCCATAGTATTTTTATTTATTAGAGGGAAAACACCAGAAAATAGTAAATCAAGTTTCAAAAGTGTTCAAATTAGGTCACTCACCATGGTATACCGAGGGTGTATACCGTGTAAAATACGTATTGAGTGACATAATTGGAACAATTTTAAAACTTGGTTACTATTCTACAAAAGTTACCCCTTTATATAAGATTTAGGGGGTGTTTGGATTGACTTATTTAACCTCCTTATAACTTATTAACTTTTTAGAAAAGAAGATAAGTCAATAAGTATGTTTGGTCCCCCTTAGGGTGAGAGGGGCGCATAACTCTGGCCAAGCGGAGTAAGAGAGAGTGTGCCCTGGTAAAAGGGGTACACCGTCCCCATTAAACCGAGTAGGATGTCCGGGTTAGATGCCCGAGTGTTTTTACTCGGATGACAACCCCCTCTTTCTCTTGGACCCCACCACTCACCACACACACCTTTTATATTTAAATGGTTTTTTTAAAGTGGGTGAGTAAATGAGTAGGGTGTTTCTAATGAAATCTGAGTAAATGAATAGTTTTGAGGTGCCAGAATTCTATTATACAGTTTTGATGAGTAAATGGGTAATGCACCCTCTTCACCCTTACTTTTTCTCCTCGTTTAATGGTTTTTGAGAAGTAAGAAAAACCTTAAATAAGTCAATAATTAGTTTCAAATAATATAGTTTTTTTTAACAACAATGAGAAATACTCATAGAAAAAGCTAGCGGGGAACTAGCAACACCCCAAATACAAAACATGCCGAAAAGCATGAACCCAAATTTAACCAGCCAAGGAAAAAAGAAAACACTGCAACCAATATACTAGATAAGCATGAACCCAAATTTAACCAGCCAAGGAAAAAAGAAAACACTGCAACCAATATACTAGATCCATACAGATTAACCCAACCCAATTATAGGGTTAACCAACTAATCTTCCCATTTGCAGTGAATTTTCTTACCCCTATTTTCTAGCCACGAGAAGGAAAGCACTTTTACCTCATCTACCATATTTTCCACTGACATTCTTAAATGGGAGAAGATCCATTTGTTCCTTGCTTTCCATATTATCCAACAAGTGCTATAAATAATTAACGCCCGAATTTTCTTTACCTTATTCGATCAATGCGTGCCCCTGATGAGATCCGCCAATTCGGTTATAGAAGCATGCCTCGTAACGTCAATTTTCATCCAGTTGGATATTCCACACCATGTACTTTTTGCCACCAGGCATCGGATGAAAGAATGATCTTCAGTCTCCTCTTCCAGTAAGCATAGGGAGCATCTGCCAGACTGGATAGGGACGCCACGCGATTTTAACGCCATTGCTATCGGCAGCCGGTGCTGGAGAAGACGCTACACAAAACACCGGATTGTCAGGGGAACCCAACTTAGCCATAACACATCTACTTTAGCTTCCTGCATCGGGTTATCTTCTAACCATCTTCTACATGAATCAGTGGAGAAGATCCCAGACGGATTACCTTCCCAAACCCATTTATCCGGACCCTCAATGAATCCGTAGATTTTAATCATGCTTTCCAGGTCGCTAATCTCCTCAATCCGGGCTTGACTCTCAGCACCCTTTTTCCAATCCCATTTGAAAGTTACAGACCCCGATCCCTAGCTTATAATTCTATCTCCAATCTGACACTTTTTGTTTCGAGCAAGCTCATATAAGTCGGGGAATAACCTACGAAACGGAATCATTCCGAACCAAGCCAAGTTCCAAAACGAAGAAGAAGCCCCGTTCCCAATACGTTTACGGAAAAGGTTGTTAATTGATTCCCCAATGCCTCCCCTCCTGCCCAGAAGTTACAATAGCCAACCAGTTGTTCATCCGAGATTTCCTATGCAGGTCCAAAAGAGGTTCAAGAGAAGATTTGTGAATAGCTTTGATACAGCGAGCCACAAGTATCCGGATCATTAATCGGCTTCCATTTCCAGTTGGTTAACAGAGCATGATTATAGTAAGGTTCCCCACCCCCAATCCACCTAAATAGCAGAGCATGATTCACGGCCTCTGCTATTTCGGCAAGTTGGCCACGTAGAATGTGGTTTGCCTAGGGTCATCTCTTAGTCCCCATCCTTTGTTAGCTTCTGCAAATCCTCTATTCTTCCTTCTTTGAACCTCCTGCCAAGGCCGTTCGCCATCAGACCTCCTGTCGTGGCCGTTCGCCATCAGACCTCCTGTCGTGGCCGTTCGCCATTGATGAATCTCAAGGATTGAGCTTTACCACATCCCACGTTTCAAATAAGTAATCCCAAACACCGATAGTCCCTCTTTGAAAACCCTAGCTGCACATTACACTTTCTAAAGCCGTAACTCCGATAGTCCACAGATCTCCTCGACCGTCCACCGGCATTCGGTAACCCTCCTTCTTCGGCCTCGGACTCCCTCCCTTTCCGGTTTATCGTCAAAGAGCGGCTTACGAAACCGAAGCGGCAATCATTCTTCAGCTTTCAAGAGGTATACCGTTTACGTTTACGTTTTGCCAGGTATAGCTTAGACCAATTGTGGTTCTTTACAGTAACTGTAAACCCTAATTGTCTAAATCTTAATTTTCAACCAGAAATTGTAATTTTCTTGAAAGATATCTTCGAATTGATCGGTGTTAAAATTACTTTAAAATTGTGACCTCTGCACAGTTTACACAACCATAAACCCTAACCCTAAGTTATCTGATTCACAGTATTGAAAGAATGGGGATGAAGCTATTCGGGGACGACGACGGCTCCGAAGCCGGCGACATATCCAAAATCGAAATTAACAAAGAGTTTGCACGCCGATTCGAGCACAACAAAAAGCGCGAAGACTTGCAGCGGTTTGAGGAACTCAAGAAGAAAGGTGTAATCAGTGACAGCGAAGAGGATGATGAGTCATCTGATGATGATGATGATGATGAAGATATTGCCAACTATTCAACGAAACATGATTGAAATTCTTCGATGCGTTGATAAAGGTAAAAAATAAAGACCCTTCACTTAAAAATAACGATGCTAAGTTATTCGATTCAGATGAAGAACAAGATGTTGAAAATGAGGGTGAGGATGATAAAAAGGAAAAGAAAAAGAAACCGATGTTTTTAAAAGACGCTAATGCGAAACATTTAATGGAAAATGGACCTGAGTTTGACGATGAAGATGAGGAACAGAACGATAAATATAGGAAGAAGAGTTATTTTGAAGAACAGGAGGCGGTGAGGAATGAGTTTTTAGATGCAGTTGCTGATGAAGATGATGATGATGGAGAGCTTTTGAAGGTAAAAAATGATAACAATGGTGATGAAGACGAAGATGATCGCGAGTATGAAAAGAAGTTGGATGAGTATTTTAAGGAAGATGATAAATTAGATGAAAGTGAAAAAATTTTGAAGGATTATTTTAGGAAAAAGATGTGGTTAGAGAAAGACAACGGTAACGGTAAAGTCTTGTATGATGATGAAATAGATGTTTCGGAAGATGAGGAAGAGTTGGAGAAGCAAGAAGATTATGAAAGAGGGTTTAATTTTAGGTATGAAGAAAATGCAGGGGATAGAGTAATGGGGCATTCAAGAAAAGTTGACGGGTCGGTGAGAAAGAAGGAAAACGCGAGAAAAATACAGAGAGAGAATAAAAAGAGAGAATGGCAAAAGCAGAGTTTGAGAGAAATGAAGAATTGAAGTATTTGAAAAACTTAAAAAAGAAAGAAATTAATGAAAAACTTAGAAAGATTCGAGAAACAGCAGGAATTGGTGAAAATGGTGGTTTTTTGTTGGAAGATCATGATCTTGAGGAGGAGTTTGATCCTGAAGAATACGATAAAAAAATGAAAAAAGCTTTTGATGATAGTTTTTATGAAGCAGATGATGTGGACCCTGGTTTTGGTAGTGATGATGAAGATGGTGAATTGGAAAAACCTAATTTTGATGAAGAAGATGAGTTACTCGGGCTTCCAAAAGGGTGGGATGATGAGTACGGGTCGGGTGCCGGGTTTTTGGCTACTAGAGAAAAAACCCTGAAAAAGAAAGTTATCCGATGGTCCCACCAATGGCAGCAAGAAGTCCAAACATGATGTTGGTCAAACAGAAACTGGGAAGTCAAAATCAGATGCTGAAAATGAAGATCAGAAAGAATTATCCAGGAAACAACGAAGAAAGATGCGGTTAAACGAATTGAAAATATCTACTAAAAGGCGTATGGCGTATGAAGGAAGTACCACTAAAAGCAATAAAAAAAGGAAACACAAATCTAAAGATGCAGTATAAAAGGTACTCTTTATTAATCATCACCTATTTACTGTAATTTTATTGCTTATCATACAAAATTCAGGTTATCAATTTATCATAGTTTGTAAAGATGATATAGCTTAATATGTTACTGTATATATCAGTTATACCTAGCAATTTTAGCCCAAACATTTAAAATTGGGCTATTTTGGACTTCGGGTATAAGAGTATGGGTTAGTTTGAAAATACAAAAAGAAAACCATGGGTCACACTGGGCGAAAACGAAAGGCTTCCGAGTCAGAATGGGCTAAGGCTGTAAACGAGCCGAGCCGAGCCAGGCTTGGCTCGAGCTCGAGCTCGAAATTAAACGAGCCAGCTCGGCTCGGCTCGATTTTTTTTCCGAGCTGAAAAATTGAGCTCGAGCTCGGCTCGTAAAAAGCTCGAGCCAGCTCGTGGCTCGTCGAGCTAGCTCGTTTTTTTTTTTTTTTTTTTTACATATTAATATATATATAAACAACAAAAAAAAAATTTTATTCTCGGTTTGAAGTTGATTGTCTTCAAAAAACTAAATAGATGGAAGGGAAAATATATAAAATACAAAAAAAACATAGATAACCCAAAACTTACAAAGTAGAGAGTAAATACAATTGTAGATAAAGTAAAATTTTAGTCCAAAACTCAGAGTTCTTGAAAACAAATTAACTTAAAAAATCAAAACATCATATTTCAAATATAACACATATATAACATATATATATATATATATATATATATATATATATTAGTTATTTAGACGAGCCGAGCCACGAGCCGAGCCCGAGCCGAGCCAACCCTAGCTCGAGCTCGGCTCGTTTAGAATTCGAGCCAGCTCGGCTCGGCTCGTTTAAAACCGAGCTTTTCCCGAGCCGAGCTTTTTCCGAGCTTTTTTCGAGCGAACTTCGAGCGAGCCACGAGCCGCGGGCTTTTTGAACAGCCCTAGAATGGGCAGGTCTTCTCCACGACTTTAATTTTCCGCGTGTCAGGGTTCTCTTCCCAACTCCAGCCTCCAGCAGGGTACCATAGTTTCCTCTTTCACACGAAACACATCTGCAGGTAGGTTTCCTCGTTCCAACTCCAGTCATTCTCTTATTTTCTTTGCGAATCAGGGTTTCCTTCCTCTTTGAACGCATCTGCTTCATGATTCTACTTTCTTTCTTTTACGAACTTTTCTCAGATTTCCGCTTGATTTATGTGTTTCTCATATGGGATTCATATTTGATTGAAGTTTAGAATAAAGGGTTCTTGATTCTCTTAAAGAAATCAAGTGGAGAAAAGGGAAATCGGATTCATATTTTATCGAAGTTTAGAAAAAGGGTTAAATGTCAATTACAAATTTCTCTGAAATTGTTCGATTTTGAAAATTGATTTTAAATTATTGTTAGAACAACTCCCACGTTCAGCACGATGTATTTTAGTTGGCAACTAATTTTCTGCCTCCAGATCAATTATTTACAATGCTGCTGTAAGTTGAAGTTTTTTATTTCAATTTCCTTGATCTTATGAAATTGTGGTTGCAATTCATATGATTTCTTATTTTCTGCTGCTCAGTTTATGTGCATTGCTCAATTTAGGTTCTATTGCTCAGTTTTTGGATTGTGTAAATTCTTGGTGCTATGAGCAGGGATTCTTTTAGGCTTTTTTTATTTTAATTTTTTTTTCTGTTTCCAGCAGGTGCTGTACAGTTACATGAGAATTCTGACAATTTTTTGAATTGACCCATTCTAACCCGAACCAAAATAACCATTTTTTAAGTCGGCCCATTCTGATCCGAACCCATTCTGACCAGCCATATTTGCCCGTTTTGGGGTATAATATCAGTGATAATTTGGGGCACTGATCACTTAAGTTATATTCAATATCAGCCAGATTTAAGCTATGTCCAAGTTAAACTATTTGAGTAGGTTTTAGGATAGATCTCGCATATTCAAATACCTAACGCGTAACACTCGTAAATCCTGATTAATTAAATGGTGAGAATCACTAAATAATAATTGTTTTTTAATATTGTCATACTAAAATCACTAATTCTTTTCTTAATTATAAAAACTACTTATGTTCTTTATTGTTTGACCGTAGTAAAACAAAAAATTAAGTGATTTAAATTAAACAATTATAAATCTTGATTACCATTTAAATATTTTTCAAAGTTAATTGTTCCTTTAGCATTGGTATAAAAGAATAATAATCAAGTTTAATAAATATTCCATTTAGATCACTCGTTCTAACCAAATATCAAAAAATTCCATATAATAAAAACAATATAAAAACTTTACAGCAGTTGAAGAAGGTTTGATTATTTCATTAGAACGATATTTGGTTCTTAGCTACTATCATGCTATTAATATTGTTATAAATGTTCTAATACAACCAATCCAATTGAGTTTAGCTGGCATCGAAAGAATCAAATATTTCATTAAGTTTGATCACGAAAACGCTTAACCGGGTAGTCGAGCTTTAAAGCCAAGCTCAAACTTAGACGAACATAATTGCGTAGTTTTCATATTTTCATTACACCCATTTTTTATCTATAAAAATTAGAATTAATTACACGGATGAGCCCTGTGATTTACATGGATTTCACTTATGGCCCCTAGAAATGAGAAAGTACAAGTTTGGTCCAATAGTTTGCACGATTGTAACACAGATAGCCCCTGGGTTGATGGCTGTTAAATTGATCTATTAAATTTTAATAAATGACCAAAATAACCTCTAGTTTAAAAAAACAAAATTATTAAAAACAACCTAAAATTCATGGTCCTACTTAAACACCACCTCTTAAATTCCTCCTCCCCCTCCCCCTGTTCTTGACCCGTACCTCCTTCGAGTGCCAAAACTGAACCAAATGATCACCTGATTCAAACTTGATATTATTTGTACGAGATGCTGAAGCAGCCCAACCTCCAGTCTGTTTGGGTGCAGCAACACTCCCATCTGGTATTGCTTGAATCCTATAAAGAAGTGCCTGAACCAAATCATGCTGCAAACTCTTCCGGAGCAAGTCCTTTCACCTGTTAAGGAATTGATATCAAAACTTCATTCAACACAGTTGAAAGTCTCCCAAATAGGGCTCAAAAATGTCATACAACCAAATCGTCACCACCTAATTGTGTGTACATTCAATGCCATACAACCTAATCATCACCATAGATCAGGAGTCGAAATTTCAGGTTGGAAGAAATTGCTAATAATAGAAAGGGGGAAATTTGACCTTTACGGAATCGGAACCGTTGAGCGTCTGAAGGAGCAATTGGATGGTGAATTAATCGTGGTGAGTCTTGATTTTTAGGGCTGAGGGTTGTGAACTCCATTGGTTGAGCATTCTCGCCGCAGCAGGAGGAAGTGTATTGAATAAAGAAAAAGTTTGACAACGTTTTTGCTTTGGCCTTTAACTTCATTCAACACAGGCGCACCACCGTCGTCCACCTCTTTCGAAGACTTCTTCTCCTCTCCGTGGCCTCTTCAGACGAAAACATAAACCTCTCCCTCTCCTCCGATCCTTCTCAAAACTAACCTCAGGTCCCTATATCCTGGCCATCCAGTGGCGTAAATCTTTGCAGGTGGATTTTGCCTGCATTTGATTAGAGAGAGATTTCATGAGAAAAGGGAGATTTGTATGTCGATTTGCAGGTGGATGAAGCCGGCGATTGATTTCCAGGTAATGAGGACGGCGATGGAGGTGGTAAAAATGAAGTGGGCGGGTGGATTATTGGGTGGGGAGGTTGGTTGGTGGCAGCGATGGAGGTGGTGGTATGCCAGGAAGCTTTTAGGGTTAGGGTTGGGTCTAATCATTTAACAAAAATATTAATATTTGGGGTATTTTAGACATTTTATATTAACTTAACGACCAAATTTACAGTCATTCAACCCAAGGGTCATGAGTGTTACAATCGTGTAAACTACTTAACCAAATTTATAGTTTTTCATTCCTACGAACTTAAGTGAAATACGGTAAACCAAAAATTAAAATTCATTAACCCAAAATATTTTGAAAAGGATAAAATCGTCCTTTTGAAATGACACGAACCCCGTTTGGTAGTTCCGCACACTCCCTTCGTCTTATTATAAAACCCCTACGTTGCCTGCGGACTCTCCCAGAAACCAACTCCCCTTTATTAACACACTCTCAACTCTCCATCTTCACACACGGATCGAAACCTCCATGGCGTCTGCAAGTTTCGTAAAGCTAAACGCATCTTCTTCGCCATGGATCGGCCAACGATCCTTCAATCAACGGCCGGGATCCTCCTCCCGGTCACCCGCCGCTCGTGTGTCCGTCATCCGTGCGGGATCTTACTCCGAAGAACTTGTTAAAACCGCTGTGAGTTTCTGTTTCGTGATTTGATCTTATTTTTGTTATTGAGTTGTAGAATTTTATTAAGTTGATCTGATTTTGTGTTGTGTGTATGGAGGATCTGAGTAGTTGTTACTGTTCGGTGGTTGGTGATGTTAGGGTTTACTTACTTTAATTGCAATTGGATTTAATTATTGGTAGTTTGGTTACTGTTGTGGTAGGCTGGTGGTCACGTGCCTTTTTTGCACCATTAGCAGCCAATGGATATTATATTTATGTTTGAACGTGGTCTTGTCTATATTTTTCAAAACTGTTGCTTCTTTGTTGACTTTTTATTGCAGCGAACATGATTAGATTTTATATTTTTATATACATACATACATACCCTGCAAAACCCCTGGCCTGGGAGGAAGGGATGAGCGCAAACCTTACCTCTATCCCATAAGGTAGAGCGAAAAACATACAAAACATGCATGCAACAGACAACCGGTAACATATATCAATTATCAAAAGCATATATAAGAACTAAACAAACATAGAATTATGTAAAGGTTTTATATTTTTATATATTGTTCAAAAATGATATTTATGATCATTGAAGTGAAGTATGTATCATTTAGAAGGAAGATGCTCTCCGTGCAGTTAATTTGAGAGCTATAGTCTGTGAACTCTAGACATTTGTAGTGTAGTATGTTTCATCTGTGCTTTGATTTCAAAATTCTAGGCATTTGTTCAAGTTTATTGTTGGAAGGTGATACCTACTTAACCCACATTTAGTGTGAATCATTATGGTGGTCAGTGGTCTATGATCTTGGATAGACACAAGGGTTCATCCTATTGTTTATAGCTTGAGCTTGAAAGTTAAGTTGTTAGGTGGTATGCTAACTATAAAATGAAGTGACTCAGTGAGTGGTAAGCAGTTTTGGTACGTTGATGCATATCTATGGTGTTATTTTAATAAATACTTGATTATTATCAACTTATCGTTCAAGTTTGATATGTGTTATTAGCTTGTTTTTTCAGTTCTGTAATTTGCCAATTAGTACCTTTTTACATAGTTGTCAAGGCGCAAAGGCCTCGCCCGGAGCCTAGTCACAGGGCGCAAAAAAAGCGAGGGCTTTTTTAAGCTAGGCGCATAGTATAAAAATACCATTTTTATGGGTTTTAGACATGTTTTAGGCTTGTTTAGGCTTGTTTAGGTTGATTTCAGGCTTGATTAGGGGTTTTAGACAAATTCAAACAAGTTCCGGCGACTTATTGGACGGAATCTGGCCGGAAAACGCGCCTTTCCAGGCGAGGCAGAAGGGCTGCGGGCGCCTCACGCGCTTTTGACAACATAGCCTTTTTATGAGTCTGCCAGATATATCAATTTCAATTTGAGATTTTAAAATGAAACATCTGTTTTCTAGATTGAGTAAATTTGTATACAAAAAAGCCTTTCTTTTTCCTACAAGAAGATGAATAATCGCTACTTTTGGAAGAACCCTAACTAAAAATAAGTTCAAAATGGGGAGCTTGAAGTATTTAATGCAATATCCAGGATAACTCTTGTCATGTTTTGTGAGCAATTATATTTGATCCTTGTTAAATTAGTAAATGTTTTTTTTACTTTTTGGATTAGAAAACAATTGCATCACCTGGTCGTGGTATCCTTGCAATCGATGAATCAAATGCAACTTGCGGAAAGAGATTAGCATCTATTGGATTAGACAACACTGAAGCCAATAGACAAGCCTACAGACAACTTCTGTTGACCACACCAGGCTTGGGTCAGTACATCTCCGGTTCCATCCTATTTGAGGAAACCCTATTTCAGTCAACTACAGATGGAAAGAAAATGGTTGACTGCTTGCGTGAACAGAACATTGTACCTGGAATCAAAGTTGATAAGGTAGGACCCGTAGTTCAAGATTCTTAAAAACAGTTCTCTAACCGTTCAATTTTATCTTACATATTTAGTTGTGTTTCACAGGGTTTGGTTCCCCTACCAGGATCCAACATTGAATCTTGGTGCCAAGGGTTAGATGGGTTGGCTTCTAGATCAGCCGAGTATTACAATCAAGGAGCTCGTTTTGCTAAGTGGTGAGACATATATCATAATTAGTGTGCAAAAAATATAAATATGACCTAGTATTAGTAATCAACTATCATATTCTGTTATTTTCTAGGAGAACTGTTGTGAGCATTCCATGCGGTCCTTCTGCTTTGGCTGTGAAAGAAGCTGCTTGGGGACTTGCACGTTATGCTGCTATCTCTCAGGTTTGTTATCTATTTAGTTGACTTTTAAATTTTGACTAAACCGTGATCTGTAATTCATCATACTTGTGATCACTTTGTGTAGGACAACGGGTTGGTGCCAATAGTGGAGCCTGAGATCCTTCTTGATGGGGACCACTCAATTGACACGACACTTGAAGTAGCTGAAAGAGTTTGGGCTGAGGTTTTCTATTACTTAGCAGAAAACAATGTTCTGTTTGAAGGAATTTTGCTTAAGCCCAGTATGGTTACACCAGGGGCAGACCACAAGGAAAAGGCTGACCCTGAAACCATAGCTAAATATACACTCACCATGCTCAAGAGGAGGGTCCCACCTGCTGTTCCAGGAATCATGGTACGTATTCCTGACCACTATAGGTGTTCATTTTGACCCATTTACTTGTGAGCAAGTCAGTTCGGATTATGTTTTATATCAAACACGTCAAATGGATTTAACTGAAAATTTTGGAACGGGTCAGATCGTGCAAACAGGTCAAAGTTGCCCTATTTTTAATGCATTAAACCTCCTATATCTTTTTATTTAAAGATTTAAAGTATTATTGTATTAAAATAGGGGCTGTTACGCCAAGATGCAACCTGCTTTCACCTTTTTGTCATTTTATTTAAGAAAAAGTTGATTTTCCCCGTTGTATGCAACATACTTCTAAATTTTCACCATTGTATATTAGTAACATATAAAATGATGACATGTCACACTGCCATGTCATCAAGAGATGGTTATAATTTTTAAGTATGTTACATTCAATGGAGAACAACCTTTCACGTTAATGAGAAAAAGATGAAAGTAAGTTACATTTTCGTGTAATTAATTTCTAACTGAAGAAATCCTGGTCATGTAGTTTCTGTCAGGAGGACAATCTGAAATGGAAGCTACCCTAAACCTACATGCGATGAACCAAAGTCCAAACCCATGGCACGTGTCGTTCTCATACGCACGTGCACTTCAAAACTCGGTGCTCAAGGCATGGCAAGGACGGCCTGAGAACGTAGAAGCGGGCCAGAAAGCACTTTTGGCCCGTGCAAAAGCAAACTCACTGGCCCAGCTTGGAAAGTACTCCGCTGAAGGTGAAAGTGAGGATGCTAAGAAAGGAATGTTTGTCAAGGGCTACACCTACTAAATCTGTTTTGATGTCTGCTTGTAATTTTTGATTTGGTTGAATAATGTGGTCTGATGAGAATACTAAGAACCGACCCTATTGCAGAACAAAAACTCTATATTGATGCAGATCGGTTTTACCTATAGAGATTAACCGCTATCCTTTTCGTTTTGTATTATTTTATATTTTTTAATGATAGCGTGATGTGCAAATTGTTCAAAGTTTGGGTCTGGTAAAATAGTGTATATTCATCTTGACACCTGTTTGGGAGTTGGGCTCACTATCAATAAATATTTACTGTGAACTTCCATTGAATTAAAACTACGTCTTGAATGTATAAACATCCGACTTGATATCATCACTCCAATAAAAAGGATATAAGCCATGAAAAATAAGCAATGTGTAATAGAGAAAACATTAGGCAGACATGAGCAATCAAGTGACCTTAGGTGGCCACATGGGTGGTTTGTGCGTGTTGGGTAAGGAATCAATACCGGTTTAGGTTGAAATGGATAACACTTTATGAGACAGATAAACACTCTAGTAATCGTCAAAATGACGGGACGAGGGTAGTTCTACTTGAACAACACTTATAAGTCAAGCATCGATGATTTTTCACCAATTTGGCTGGTATTAATTTGTTTTAAGATATTATTAAATTTTGTTATAGCCCAAACCAAAACAGTAGAACTCATCTCAAAAGACTAGTTTGAAGAGTAAGAAAGTTCATTTAATTTATAAACATCACATTTGTTGCCCATACAAACAATATTCGAAAAGTCCCTTGACTAAATAGTCCACACCCAAATTCTTTGATTTAACCGATTTACTTGCTTTTGGCTAAAATATGTACACCCCTAGTATTATAGGCTTAATTTGATTCTTACCTTTTTAATTGAATAAAAATTAGCTTTCCATGCATTTATTTGTACCTCACATTCTCAATATTTTATCAAAATATTCATCATCCCAAATGCCCTCATCCAAACCCAAAAACAGAGAGAAAAATTATCAGAAATGGCGCCGGAAAATAACAAACAATCGGTGTTCCCGACGGACAAGGAAGAAGTGAAGAATATTTTCAACCGTTTCGACACCAACGGCGATGGTAAAATCTCCGAGGAGGAGCTAATCGGCATCCTCAAATCACTCGGATCCGACACCTCTCCCGACGAGGTGAAGCGAACGATGGCTGAAATCGATGCCGACTCCGACGGTTCCATCAGCCTAGAGGAGTTTATCGCATTCTGCAAAGGAATCGCCGGAGAATCGGAAGGAGATTGGATTAGCGACCTCAGGCAAGCGTTCAAGCTATACGATCTGAATAACAATGGCGTGATCTCCGCCAACGAGTTGCAGCAGATATTGAGTCGGTTGGGGGAGAGCTACACCGTTGAAAACTGTGCGAACATGATTAAGTCTGTGGATTCTGATGGCGATGGATTCGTTAATTTTGAAGAATTCAGGAAGATGATGTCGAAGAATGCAGGTGATGGTGCACCGTAGAATTATAGGTGCGGTTACAGGGAATCTCTGCTCTCGTTACCTTTCACCAAATTTTGTTTAAGAAACTTGTTATTTTATGATTTTTGATTTCACTGGCAAGTTTTTTTTATTCGATTAAATGTATGTATTGTATATAAATAAATTATTGGAATAACATGATATATTGCATCTAAAGTTAATGTAAGTTTTGTATTCATAAATCCCAAATGTATATGTAGAGTGCAATATGGGCCTAAACTATATTCGGCAGTGGCGAATTTTGAAAAAATAAGTAGCGAAGGCCGAAAGTCATAAGACCCAAATTTTTTTTCTATTGTTATGTTTCGTGTTATATGTTCGGGTCGGCGATTCAATTCGGATCGGAAACAAATCAACAATAAATAACTCTAAATTTCTAATTATCTATGATGATTCGAGAGAAAAATGGTAAGTACTCAAAAGAAGAGTTACAACTCAGCCCGACGACCTTTAATATTTTTGAATTCATCGATTATGGATTCCGAATCAAACTTATCAGCAATTTCTTTTCTCTATGTAAATCACCAAGCTATTTGCGAGATACTTTTTGTTCATCATCCTTTCTTTTATCTTGTTCATCATCAATTCTTTTGTAAAAAAAATTAATAGTTAAACTTTTCATCTTTCCCATGATATGCCTAACAAAAAAAACGATAGGATTGTATTAAGCAACTTTTCTCTTGTTCATCATCAATAATCATAATTCATAAATTATAATCTATAAATCATAAATCAAATTATCAAATCAATGAATCATAATCCATTATAACCCTAATACTTAACAATTCTAAGTAAAAATTCTAAGTTAGTAACAATCCATAAATCATACGTCAAATTATCAAATCAATGAATCATAATCCATAAGTAACAATTCTAAGTTAGTAAGTTTCTAATTCCATAATATAGTAATACTTACAGAGTTACAGTGACCGACGAGCGAGCCGCGAGCGGAAGGGCGGCGGAAGGGGCGAAGGGCGGCGAGGCACTGAAGCGGTGAAGGAGTGAAGGGGATTTCAGATTTGGGTGTGTTTGGGGGAAGCGGCGATCGACGAAAGGCAGTAACGAACGTTTCTTTTTTTTTTAGGGTGAATGATTTGAAATTTTCATTTTCCCTCCCTAAACTTATACTTTATGTTTTAAATGCACAAACTTTTTTTTTAATATTTTCGTACTGATAACTTATCGAATCAATCTGAATAGAGCATTGAACTAAAATTTTTAGGGATAAAAAATCAGAAGGGGCCAAGAATTTTTTAGGGAAAAAAATAGGGGGTGGGGGCGGCTCAATACGTACAAAAATTTTCGGATGAAAACGCAAAAATTTACACTACTAACGGAAAAAAATGTGTGGGGGGGGGACCCCTGGCCCCTTCTATGATTCGCCCCTGATATTCGGCTAATATTACACTTCACTATCAAATATTTATACAATAATACAATATATAGCTAATACACCCTCGCAGACGAAACGGGAGGAGGCCGAATGTTGAGACTGGATCGAAAATCTTGGCCAGACTTGGAAGACTCTTTGTGAATATGTTAGCGATCTGGAAGCGCAATGGAATGTGGAGGGCCCAGACTTGGCCACGAGCTACCTTCTCATGAACAAAATGAATGTCTATCTCGATGTGCTTCGTTCTTTGGTGTTGCACCGGATTTGTGGATAAATAGACTACACTTACATTATCACAATAAACAAATGTTGCCTTGGATGGAGGATGATGAAGTTCGCATAATAAGTTTTCGCACCCAACAAGTTTCAAAGCTTATAGGGCCAAGATCCTTCATGGTGAACTCGTTAGCCAAAAGGTTCATAAAACGGCGGCGAAGCACATCTAAAGAAGTAACCAATAAAATATCAACAACATAAAGTAAAATGTAGGCTGTGTCATGACCATGGTGATAGACAAATAGAGAATTGTCACATCGGCTATGTCGAAAATCCATACGAGAAGCGTACTCAGCAAAGCGTTGATACACGCTCTTGGCCCTTGCTTTCGACCGTAGAGAGATTTCTTCAATAAACACATGTAATCAGGAAATCGTGTGTTCCTGAACCCCATGGGTTGATGCATGTAGACCGTCTCATTAAGTGTCACGTGGAGAAAAGAATTCTTGACATCTAACTGATGAATAGGCCAAGATTTCGAAACTGCAATGCTGAGAATGGTGGCCGGTTTTACCACGGGGCTGAAAGTTTCACCACAATCCACACCTACCTGTTGTGAGTGACCGTCACATACCAAACGGGCTTTATACCTTTCCAATGAGCCATTCGAACGTGTCTTATGGTGAAAAATCCACATACTTCTCACAATATTCATTTTTAGATGACGAGGTACTAATTCGCATGTCTTATTAACGATAAAAGCACACAACTCATCGAGCATGGCGCTATTCCAAACCGGGTTGGTCAAGTCTTCGGTTGGACTGTTGGATAGGGACAAGGTGGAGAATGAGCCTAAGATGGCTAGCCGGGCTTTTGTGGAGCCTAATACGGTGTCGGTTAGGGCTGCGTTAGAGTCCACTGGTCCTGTTGAGAGGCCCAAAGAGGAGTGACAACCTGTTGAGGAGTCCAGGTTGACGAGCAATGAACCCAAGCCCCAAATTCCCCCCGCCACGGCCTCTGCTATTTCGGCCACGTCCCCGGCCACGACCACGAAGATTGTAGTTGTAGTCAGTTGGCGGCCGATAGTAATCAGAGGATCGTGACGATTGAGCGTTCAAAGCGGTGCCGGCTGCAGCGGCTGAGGTTGTAGCATGATTACTTTTCCTAGTCACTTCCAAGATCATTTTTAATCTGGCTTCATGAAATTCCGGCAGAGGGTTTCCTTGCTGAATCATCATAGCAATACCCTCGTAGGATTCAGTTAAGCCGCCAGTGAGTTGTAGAATCAGGCAAAGATTTGTTACCAGAGCGCTGACATTGGATAGTTGATTGGCAAGCATCTTCAATGTCTGACAGTATGTTGAGCAATTGGGAAAATTTTCTAGTTTTGTAGTAACAAACTTGTGTTCCAGATAGACTACCCGTTGATTTTGATTATCTTGAAAGATATTCTCAAGGGCAGTCCATGCCTGTGGTGCAGTGAATTAGGTTTGAGGATGGCATGTAATAGATCATTGGAGATTGTACTGTAGATCCATTGAATGACAATGGCATCCAAACGGGCCCACAATTATGCATTGACGGGTTTGATAGAAGAAGAAGAAACCATAGTATTAGGTTTGGCTTTGGGAGTAATATGATCGACAGCCTGAAAAGCACGGCAGTGGATTTTGAATAACTCTGCCTAAGACGTATACTGTCCGCTCTCCATCTTGAGGGTGACCGGAATAAAGTTCCAAATGTTAATTAATATAAGGGCCGGACGAAGCTGTTTTGAATACATGTAAAAAGAAAAACGGGTGGAACAGATGGAGAAAAACGGAGGAAGAAGCCACCGGAGGATGGTGGCTGTGTAAGGCCCCAAAACCGGGAACCTTACTTGTTGGCTCAAACGCAAGCTAAGTAGTCATAGACATCAAACTAAACACAAATCATTGCAACGAAAATCAAATAGTCAACAAAGGTCAACGACCAGACCCAAACATAATTCAAATCAAGTACTAATATCAAAATGTCTCAACGAAACAACTAGTAAATAATGTCATCACAAACGCCCACGGTAACCAAATGTCATCCAGAAGCCGCCAGCTCACACCTTCTCTTTACCTGAAATACATGCTTAAAAGTCAGCTACGCTGAGTGAGTTCTATAGTAGTTCCTTAGGGAATATTGAATCCCAAAACATTATAACATAGTTTCCATCTCAAAGGTTTATTCATAGTACTTTCTAAACAGTTCAAACAGGTATATTTTATCGACAAACAAT
The DNA here is from genome assembly GCA_023525975.1 of Smallanthus sonchifolius. Classification (NCBI taxonomy): domain Eukaryota; kingdom Viridiplantae; phylum Streptophyta; class Magnoliopsida; order Asterales; family Asteraceae; genus Smallanthus; species Smallanthus sonchifolius. The sequence goes on from CM042036.1 coordinate 16,839,920, forward strand.
TATACCATGTTGCCCGATCCGAAGACACAAGCAAACATGATCTCCCTCCTGACTTACGTCAGACACAATATCCCGTTGACTAACGTCAACACAATATCAAGCTTACGCTCAATCTCCCGCCTGACTAATGCCAGACTCAATATCCCGTTGATTAACGTCAACACAACATCAAGCTTACGCTCGATCTCCCGCCACGACGTTTAAGTACGTGACACAAACTCATTCACACATGCAAGCATAACGATTATTTAAAAGTATATATTTCTTTACCAAAAGCGTCGTCTATGCATGCAACTTACTAAAAACATGTTTTACATGTATTCATGCCCAAAGCAATAAAATATTTAAAGGTGGGCGATAGAAACTCACCTTTTCTCAACACACCTCGTTCTCTAAAACTCGCTAACTTCCTGTTCTTGTTTTTTGACTTTGCACCTAAAACACATGCAATACACGAGTCAATAACGTGACCCGACTTAATTCCACACCTACACGACTAACCCTACGTCGGGCACGACTTCATGCATGTGCATGGCACCATGCATGGTCTCCATGCAATACATGAAACTCACGTTCATGTTCCGGACGTAACCAACTACTTATCTCTCTTTCGTACGACTCCCTCCATGCACGCGTACCATAACCGGGTTCCCCAATGGTTTCCGGCAGTCCCTGCCGCGAACAGCCCATGCATGGCCCCCATGGCCTACGGCCGGTCTCCTCCCCGCCGCTGTGCCTCCCCGGATGCTACCGCCGTTAAGTCCGATACCACCACAACCGTGAATGGCTCCCTTTGGGGACTGTCGTGACATGTCACACCAACGTCGACCGCCTTGCGAGGGTTCCGGCTCCCCCGAGTCCTAGCCGCACGCCCGTAAGCCACCACCCTAGCACCCTTAGGGTTTTCGGCCAACGCTCACTCGATGCCCACAAGCTTTAACGAATAAAATGAGTATACGTACGTGATATAGGAATAATACCTTTGATCTGAGCGACTCGTGCAAATCGAATCGCCTAGAACTCTCCTTCTCCTTGCCCTTGTTCCCTACGAAACCCTAGAATCATACCACGAGTTATCACGGCTCTACGGGAATCAAATCACGTAAAAAAATGACTAAAGGCTCACGATCTTACCTTGCTTTGAACTTGAAACACGATGAACGGCCTCTCTCTCCCTCCTTTTCCTTCTCGGCAGCCGCAAAACCCAAATAGGGTTCTCCCCATTGCGTAACACCCTAAAAGGGTGTCTCCCTTATCGGGCTCGGCCCTAGTGCGGAACCGGTTAGCCCCCGGGCTCGGCCCATCTCGTGTTTTTAGTAGAAACCCCCACTAAGTCTTGATATTTACTCATCACCCCTTTTAGGTTTATTTATATAAAAAAAAGAAACCCGACACCACACCTCTGTTAGGTCTCGTTACTATCTCGTAGCAATCCGTCCATTATGTTACATTATATAAACATATGTACACTAATCCCATTGGTTTTATAAAAACCGGGATGTTACAAGTTTTCCCCTGTAAAAGAGGTTTCGTCCTCGAAACCTGCGTCATCTGGAAATAAATGCGGATATCGTTCACGCATCTTTGCCTCGGTCTCCCAAGTAGCCTCAGATCCCTTACGATGCTTCCATTGCACCTTAACGATCGTGATTACTTTCTGTCTCAATCTCTTTTCCTTCCTATCCAGTATAGCCACTGGTTCCTCTACATAATTTAGCTTATCGTCTACCACAATGTCGTCTAACGGCACATGTTCAGTAGCGTCTGCCAAACACTTCCGTAAATGAGACACATGAAAAGTTGGGTGTATCCCTACCGGTTCATCTGGCAACAACAGTCGGTAGGAGACACTACCAACACGCTCCTCAATCATAAACGGTCCGATATACCTTGGACTAAGCTTTCCGCGTTTCTGGAAACGAATGATGCCCTTCCAGGGCGACACCTTAAGCATCACATAATGCCCTGTATTAAACTCTATAGGTCGCCGTCTCTTATCATCATAAGACTTTTGTCGATCCTGAGCGGCTTTCATTCTCAGCTTTACCATTTCAAACTTCTCAGAAGTTGCTTTCACAACGTCTAAACTTCCTAACTCTTTCTGTCCGATCTCTTCCCAGTACACTGGGGTCCTACATCTTCTCCCATAAAGCATCTCGTATGGCGGCATTCCAATAGTCGTATGATAACTACTGTTATAAGAAAATTCCGCCAATGGTAAGTGACTATCCCATGCACCACCAAAATCTATCACACACGCACGAAGCATGTCCTCCAATGTCTGTATTGTCCGCTCTAACTGACTGTCAGTCTGAGGGTGATATGCCGTGCTAATATGTAACCTCATCCCCATAGCCTCACTGAATCTCTTCCCAAACTTCGACGTAAACCTCGTATCCCGATCAGATACAATAGAAATCAACACTCCATGCCTGGCAACAATCTCATTCATGAACACCTCAGATAACCTCTCAGAAGAGAAAGTCTCTCTAATCGGTAGAAAATGAGCGATTTTCGTTAACCGATCCACTACTAAAATTGTATCGTGCCCCTTCACCGTCTTGGGCAACTTCGTAATAAAATCCATCGTAATGTGCTCCCATTTCTACTTTGGTATCTCTAACAGTTTGATTTAACCATAAGGCTTCTGGTGCTCTGCCTTAACCTGCAGGCACGTCAAACACTTGCTCACGTACTGGATCACATCATGCTTCATCCATGGCCACCAATAGTTACCCTTCGTGTCCTGGTACATCTTTGTCGTACCCGGGTGAATCGAGTACCTTGACTTGTGTGCTTCGCCGAACACTTGTTCTCTAAACCCACCAAACTTTGGTATCCAGTTACGGTCATTCTTGACCCACACCCCGTGACTATTCTCAGTGAACAATTCACGCTGCCCGAATATTCTTTCTTCCTTCAACTTCTCCTCCCGTAAGGCCTCCGCTTGCACATCTCTTAGTAACGTCAGAAAATCTGGTGTTACTATCAATTGACATGCTTTAACCCTAATCAGAGCGTGTTCCTCCTTGCAAATCAACGCGTCCGCAACCACATTTGCTTTACTAGGGTGGTAAAAGATTTCACAATCATAGTCTTTATTTAGCTCTAACCACCTCCTTTGCCTCATATTTAATTCTTTCTGCTCGAAGAAGTACTTCAAGCTCTTGTGATCCATGTTGATCGTGCACTTGACCCCATACAAATAATGCCTCCATAACTTAAGTGCAAACACCACTGCTGCTAGTTCTAAATCATGGGTTGGGTAATTCACCTCGCGTGTCTTTAATTTTCTTGACGCATAAGCAATTACTTTACCTCGTTGCATCAACACGCAACCCAGACCCAAATAAGATGCATCCGAATACACCACTAAATCTTCCGTCCCTTTTGGTAACGTTAACACCGGCGCTTCAGTCAATCGCTTCTTTAGCTCTTGAAACGCACCTTCTTGATCTGCTCCCCAAATAAACTTCACCCCCTTTCGAGTCAATTTAGTTAATGGCATTGCTATCCTGGAGAAGTCCTTAATGAACTTCCTATAATAGCCCGCCAACCCCAAGAAACTACGCACTTCCGTTGGAGTCTTCGGAGCGTTTCACTTCACCACCGCTTCAATCTTTGTAGGATCCACCATTATCCCTTCTGGGTTAATAACATGACCCAGAAACTATACCTCCCGTAGCCAAAACGCACACTTCAAGAATTTATCGTAAAGCTTTTCTCGCCTCAACGTCTCCAACACTTCTCGCAGATGCTCTCCATGCTCCTCCTCGCTCTTAGAGTAGATTAGAATATCGTCAATAAATACGATCACCGATCTATCTAGCATCGGTCTACACACACGATTCATTAAGTCCATGAATGTTGTAGGAGAATTCGTTAACCCAAAGGACATAACTACGAATTCATAATACCCATAACGTGTCCGAAATGCAGTCTTCGGAATATCCTCCTCCCTAACCTTCAACTGGTGCTATCCTGACCTCATATCTATACGCGAAAACCACTTCGCCCCTTGCAGTTGGTTGAACAAGTCATCAATACGTGGTAAAGGATACTTGTTCTTAATCGTCAACTTATTAAGCTCTCGATAGTCGATGCACATACGCATGCTACCATCCTTCTTCTTTATAAATAAGACCGGTGCACCCCACTGTGAGATGCTTGGTCTTATGAACCCCTTATCCAACAAATCTTGAAGTTGCTTCATGAGCTCCTTCATCTCTGTCAGTGCTAAACGATACGACGCTTTAGCGACCGGCTGTGCTCCTGGCTGTAAATCAATCTGGAATTCGATTTCTCTCTCTGGTGGTACTCCCGTCAAGTCATCAGGGAAAACATCATGAAAGTCTTGTACCACCGAAACTTCTGACAATTCTACGCTCTTTGCTTCAGTATTAGTGATATAGGCCAGGTATGCCCCGCATCCCCGCCTCAAGGACTTTACTGTCTTCATCATCGAAATCAATCTCAGTAGAGAGCTCTCTCTGTCTCCATACACTGTTACTACCTTCAGAGGATCTCAACTTTATCATCTTCCTTCGACAAACTATATCCGCATCAAATGCAGCCAACCAGTCCATACCCAATACTACGTCAAAACCTCCCAAAGCGATTATAAATAATCTAGCGGGAAACCTATGACCCTCTAGATCGATATAACAATCATCTAATGCTTCAATCACCCTGGTGGGCGATCCCACCGCAGTCTCAACACTGAACGACTTCTCTATCATCCTAGCAGTTCTACGTAAACTCTTACAGAAATATGGGGCTACAAAACTCTTACTTGCCCCAGAATCAAATAAAACAGTAGCCGGTACATCATTAATAAGAAAAGTACATGAGACCACGTCCGGGTCGTTCTTCGCCTCAGCTGCAGTCATAGTGAAGGCTCTCGCCTTCGCTTAGGCTTCTCATCCTCTTTCTTCACTTGAACCGTTTCCTTGTTTGGTCCCGCACCCTGACCTGTCTTACAATCCTTTGCCCTGTGGCCGACACCTCCACACTGATAACACTTAGGATCACTCGGACACTCTCTAGAGAAATGTCCCGCCTTACCGCATCTGTAACACATAACAGAATCAGCTTTGCACTCGCCCTAGTGCAACCTCCCACATTTACGACATGGATCTGGACCCTCGGTCCTTGCCTTCTTGCCAAAGGGAACCTTTTGGTCCCTAATGAATCTCTTACTAGGCACAGTCCATTTCTTTTCTTTCGGCTTCTTTTGCTGCACCTCGGTACTCATGACATCATTATATAATGTCCCACTTAGTTCCACAGCTTCGTCAAAGCTCGGCGGTTGATGAGCCTTGACTAAATGCCTCACCTTATTAGGCAAACCTTCTACATATAATTTCTTCCAACGCTCATCAATAGCAGCTAAGTGTGGCACCAGACGTGCCATCTCAATGAACTTTGAAGTGTACTCGCGGTGTGTTAGTTTACCCGCCTTAAGAGTCAAAAACTCTCGCTCAACCCTCTCTAGCTCCCCTGGAGCACAGAACTTAGCGATCAAGGTAGGTCTAATCGGGGTTAACAGTCACACGGTAAATTCCCTTTAGTTCATATAATTGATTACTTTTTAATCATCTTTAGGTTAAGCCCACTACGTTATATAAAATTTATAACACCTAAATTTTCTTAAATTTATTAATTTCCTTTAATTAAACAACCAATTGATTCGTATAAGTGCCAGATTTTATTTTTTTTTTAAGATTCTACTAGTGAGCCAAACTAAATGATCTAGGTTGATCATATTTATGCTATTTGATTTTGGTTGTCACCTAGAATATGAGTTTTTATTTTTTTATTATAATATTTATTTAACATTTAATTTGATTTTTCTCTAACTTATTTGATCATATATATGTTACAGGCCGAAGTACACAGTTTTTGCTTATTTTTTATGAATATTTTGATATATTTTTTAACGAAAACGAAGTTATTTAAAAATATATATATATTTTTGGTCTCGTAATTGACAATTCGGATGATAAGTAATTGTTTCAAAATAATTAATATTTTTTTTTTTGAACAACAATACCCATCTACACCGATTTGTCGTAGACGGAGCTCAAACCTTTGATGTCAAGAGAAGTTTCACCAATTTAACTCCAAATGGTTTTCCATTGAACCCAAACTCTCACCCCAAAAATAATTATTAAAAGTGATTAATAAGATGCATCAGAAAATTAAAAAAAAAGTCCACTCACCTCTAACCCCATTACATATGCTTAGTGAGTTGTGAGGGGAACCCCTCGTGTCTACCTGACACATTTCCCCCCGTCTCACTTGACCATTACGTATGGCCTAATTTCAGCAAAAAAATGTTAAATATATATTGATTTGCTCTTTAGCATTCTACATTGCAGGCTTAGAAAGATGAAAACTGAACGCCTAAGCTTGGATATAATCAGCACCCTTCCTCAAAACATAATTGAAAATATTCTAAGTCTAATGCCAATCCAAGATGCACTAAGAACAAGCATTTTGTCAAAGAAATGGAGATATTGTTGGAGGAGCATGCCTAAATTTACGTTTACAAACAATATGATCAAACTACCATCTAAATGTGGTTGCAGCCATTTGAAGAAATATAAGGTTGTAAATGCCATCTTCCATGTTTTGTTATTACACAACGGTCCGACAATACTCGAGTTCAATTGGTCAGTTCACGAACTTGAAATGTTTTCCGAGTTTGACCAGATAATAAGTTGTCTATCAAGGCGAAATAGTGTGAAAGAACTGATCTTTGTTATTAAAGACGGCTACTACAGCCCACCTGTTTCTTTCTTCTCACTGCAAGGATTAGAATGTATAAGTCTGCAGAATTATGGGTTTGAACCTCCATTAACTTTTAATGGATTTAGTAGGTTGAGGAGGATATTGTTTACGAACGTTCAGGTTTGCGATAAAACGCTTCATCGGCTCCTCTCCAATTGCCCGCTACTGTGTGAAGTCTTTCTGGTAAGGTCCATATCAGGATCGGCTCAAACTTTTTGTGGGTCTAAAGTGGATTCTAAAATCAAGGCCCTTTTTCGTAAGAAGTCATATATTTTTGCTTAAAATAATAGCTCGTGGGAATATAATGACATATACTTTTAGTTTTTGTATACGATTTCTAAAAGAAACAAAACCACACATTAGCTTCAGCTTATAAGGGAAAATCATGAGAATAGCCATGTTGACCCCAATTTTTGCTCAAATAGGCACCGACTTTTACTCATTCATAGCCCACACACCTATAAATCCGGCACCTTTACAGCCCACACAACAATAAGCCGACGCCTTTACAGCCCACATACCCATAATCCGGCACCTTAAGAGCCTACACTCCATAACTCCGGCACCTTTAGAGCCCACTAAAAAGTCAATGTCAATCAGGCTTCTTCACAGCTCACACTCCATAAATCCGGTACCTTCACAGCCCACACTCCATAAATCCGGTACCTTCACAGCCCACACACCCATAATCCGGCACCTTCATAACCCAGACGCCGATAATCCGACACCTTCACAACCCACTTAAAAGTCAATGCCTATTTTATAAATTTTTTAGTCTACTTGCCTATTCTCATAATTTTCCTTTTTTTTATTTTTTTATACACTCGAGGCACCCCAAGTCCATATAACCATTTATAAAGCTCTTTCAATTAATGATGCTATTAAAAAGGTATTTTAATGCAGAGTGGATATCAAAAAGTCATCGACTTTGCAGCAGGAGGAAACAAGTTTACATTTATTGATCTTTTTCAATGTGTGCCTTTGATTAACACTTTGGATATCTCAAAGTATTATATGAAGGTAATATTTAGGCTAAAGATTATAACTAATGCAAGAATATTGTGTTTGCTAATTATGACTTTGGTTAAAGTATTTGTGTGCAGGTGGCATGTCATATAAGTTTCCAACTTCACTAACCATCTCAAACATCTGTATTTGGATCTGTGCTTGATGGAACACAATGAGATTTCTTCTGTCCTTTGTATGATGAGGAGCTCTCCATTGTTGGTGGAAATTATTTTTCTGGTAAATAGTTTTATTATTACTTATGACAAGTGGTTTTCTATACTTTTATTAACATTTTTTTTTCGTGTTTTCTAATTAGATGTATGATAATGAGAAGTTGCCTGTTCAACAAACTCCCACCAACTTTCTTGATGGCGAAAACTACTCAGATTTGAAGTTGGATCATCTTGAGACATTGGAGATAGATGAAGGCCCGGTAATTTCTAAGTGATCCCGTGAGGGGCGGCCCGAATTGTCCAAGGGAGGGTGGTAGCCCCTTAAGGGATAATTAGGGTTAATTATGTTTTCTTGCTTACCAAGTTTGGGTTACTCTATATATTGATTACAACCAAGTAGGGTTTAATCATGAGAGTTATTGTATTAGGGTTTTTGAGTTATATTTCCCTAGTATAATAAAAGTGAGTTTTCTCTAAATTGTGTGTTCATTTATTTTGTTTTGTGTTCTTAATATCGATTCAATTCTATCAATAATAAAAGCGAGTTTTCTCTAAATTGTGTGTTCGTTTATTTTGTTTTGTGTTCTTAATATCGATTCAATCTTTGAATAGGTATCAGAGCCACGTTAAAGAACCAAAACAATAAACTTAATCGTGATAGCCGCCAACAAGGGCCGTCGAACGCCATCATTGACCGAACAAGACTAGTTCGTAATCGAGGTAGCTTCACCGCCAAGTAATAGCGCCGCCATCACTAAGAAACCGATCAAACAAGTCGGTTTGATCGAACCTGATTCGTATAACGGATCCAGCCACTCCTTTAACGTATTCACGAAGAAAGAAGTCAATGGGAGACAACGTTCTGCCGCCGAAGGGTAAAGAATCTGGGCTGTCATCCGTTCAATGCCCGATTCTTTCACCCACGAACTATAGTGTTTGGTCTCTACGTATGAAGACCGTTTTACATATTGACAAAGTTTGGGTAGTAATCGAACCGGGTTCGACCGATCAAGAAAAGAACGATCTCGCGATGGGGTTGTTGTATCAATCGGTACCCGAGTCGTTGATCATGCAACTTGGTGATCAAGAAACTGCCAAGAAGATGTGGGATTCGATCAAGACTCGCCATGTTGGAGCCGAGCGAGTTAGAGAAGTAAGATTGCAAACGCTGGAGTCCGAGTTCGATCGATTATGGATGAAAGAATCAGAATCAATGGATGACTATTCTGGTAAGCTGTTCGGACTAGCCTTGAAATCCGCGGCTTTGGGTCGGGTTATCGAGGAGCCAAAGTTAGTAAAGGAACTTCTCAACAGTGTTCCAAGGGCGGAGTTTATTCAGCTTGTTGCACCCCTCGAACAGATCTTAGATCTTAAAACTGCAGCATATGAAGATGTTGTCGGCCAGTTAAAAGCTTATGAGGAACGAATCGAGGATGAGCATATTCGTTTAGGCTCAGGCATGGTCGCAAAAGTCGCTAGGCGCTCCCTAGTCGGAGTCAGGAGTACTCGGGAAGTACTCGGCCTAGGCGGAGAGTACTCGGGGAGTACTCGGCCTAGGCCTAGAGTACTCGGGCCTCGGCAACCTACCTTGTAGCGATTACTCGGGGAGTACTCGGCCTTGGAGACCTTGTTTTACAACAATGGGCTTAGGTAATCAGAATACCTTATTATATTCAAGTTTTGATTCTAACAATCGCAGGGGAAACGAAGGAGGTCGGTCTCGGGGTCGGGGGAACCGAGGGTGTGGTCGAGGTCGGGGTAATGGCCAAGAACGAACCCAACCGACTGGTGAACAGTCGAACCAAAAGGAGGATAAGGAGAAAGTCAAGAAAGATCGATCAAAGGTCATTTGCTACCGATGTGACAAGGTGGGTCACTTTGCATCGACGTGCCCCGATAGACGTGGTGGTAAGCAACACGAAGCCCATGTAGCCGAGACCCAAGAAGCCGGCAAGGCTTTTTACATGCACGAAGTAGTCTTCTTGAATGAAGACAGTATAATACCTAAGCGGTTCGAAACCAATACGGTGGAGACCGATACGTGGTATTTAGACAACGGGCTAGTAATCACATGATAGGTAACCGGTTGTTTTTCTCGGAGCTAAACGAAAGGATTACTAGGAAGGTCAGATTCGGTGATGGCTCATGTGTCAAAATCCGAGGCAAGGGATCGATATTGTTACAAGGAAAAACGGGTGGTCAAAGGTTGTTTACCGAAGTTTATTTTATACCCGAGCTAAAAAGTAACATCATTAGCCTCGGTCAAGAAACCGAATCCGGGTGTGATGTAAGAATGAAGGGCGAGTACTTGACCATGTTCGATAGTAGCGGGGTTTTATTGATGCATGTTACTCGATCTCCAAACCGACTTTATAAGATTCGATTGAAAGTGGGGAATTCGGCTTGCCTCAAGCCAAATTGGGTGATGATGCATGGCGTTGGCATGCCCGATTAGGGCACATCAACTTCGAGTCAATGAAGATGATGGGCAAGAATAAAATGGTGTACGGGTTACCGGATATTATACATGAGAACGAGTTATATGAATCGTGTTTGGTCGGGAAGCAAACCCGACACCCGTTTCCAGCAAGTGCATCTTATCGGGCCTCGCGAGTTTTGGAATTAATTCATGGAGACTTGTGCGGGCCGATCAAACCGCCCACTATTGGAGATAACCGTTATATTTTCGTGCTAATCGATGATTTTTCTAGGTACATGTGGTCCCTGTTGCTAAAAGAAAAAAGCAAGGCGTTCGAGAGATTCAAACGGTTCAAAGCGTTAGTCGAGAACGAAACAGGATCGATTATCACAACTTTCCAAACCGATAGGGGAGGAGAGTTCTCTTCATCAGCTTTTCATCGGTTCTGTGAAGAAAGTGGGATTACTTGAAAGTTGACAGCTCCCTATACACCTCAACAAAACGGCGTTGTTGAACGCCGAAACCGAACCCTAATGGAGATAACAAGAAGTATACTCAAGGCTATGGGTGTACCGAATTATTTGTGGGGTGAAGCGGTGCATCACTCAACGTACCTCATCAACCGGGTATCAACAAAGGCTTTAAAGAATCAAACACCGTACGAGATCTTCAAGAAAAAGAAACCAAGTCTCGAGCACTTACGAGTGTTTGGATGTAAAGCATACGCAAAAGTTGAAGGGGTAAATATGAAGAAGTTGGATGACCGTTCAAGACCACTAGTGCATCTTGGAACCGAGCCAGGTTCTAAGGCCTACCGGCTTTGCAATCCTACGACCCGAAAGATTGTTGTAAGCCGGGATGTCCTCTTTGAGGAAAGGGTCGGATGGAATTGGGCAAAGACAAACGAGACCGAAGAAAGAGAACCAGGTATGTTTGAAATGGTGTAGGGCAAGTATGTCGACATCGGAAATGGTCCGATTAACCCAACCGAGCCCAATTCAGCTGATAACGGGTCTAGTTCGTCGAATGGAAGCACTGCTAGCGGGCCTCAAAGCCCAGATTCTGCCAGCACATTCTCGGGTTTCGAAGAAGCCCAAAACAGCCTTATCGGAAGCCCAACTACGGCCCAGTCCTCACAGACCAGTAGCGGGTCATCAGCCCACTCCGAAACCCATTCCGACGGGCCTGTTCCAGCCCAACAGGCAGCCCAAACCGATTTGAGAAAGTCGAATCGTGTAACAGTACCACCGAGACACCTTAACGATTATGTTTTGCTTTCGTGTGATAATTATGAACATGTATTGCTAGCAATTAATGACGAACCGAGGATCTGTCTCGAAGCAAAAGAATCGAAGGAATGGATGAAAGCAATGAGGGCCGAAATCGATTCTACCAATAAAAACCAAACGTGGACTTTGGTTGATAAACCGAATGGGGTAAAACCCATAGGTTTAAAGTGGGTTTTCAAAGTCAAGAAGAATGCGGATGGATCAGTTAACAAACACAAAACTCGATTAGTGGCAAAGGGTTACGTGCAACAACCCGGAGTCAATTTCGAGGAGGTATTCGCGCCCGTGGCTAGAATCGAGACCATACTGTTGCTGATAGCCTTAGCCGCTTCGTATGGTTGGGAAATACATCACCTTGACATAAAAACTACGTTTTTACACGGGGAGTTGAAAGAAATTGTTTATGTATCACAACCAGAGGGTTTCGAAGAAAATGGTAAAGAGCACAAAGTTTACCTACTTTCTAAGGCATTATATGGGTTGAGGCAAGCACCGGGAGCATGGAACACGAAACTTGATAAGATTTTGAAAGATATGAAGTTTGAAAAATGCAAGAAAGAACAATCCGTATACCGGAAGACCGGAGGTAAACATTTTCTCATTGTTGCAGTGTATGTCGATGATTTATTCGTGACCGGAGTTCAAGTATCATACTCGAGTTCAAACGAGGCATGTCGGCTAAGTTTGAGATGTCCGATCTTGGAAAGTTGACTTATTATCTAGGAATCGAAGTCACACAAAGTGATTCCGGGATAATGATTAGTCAAGGAGGATATGCACGGAAGATTTTATCGGAGACCGGTTTGAACACATGTAACCCGACTCAAGTTCCAATGGACTTTGGTTTGAAATTTTGCAAAGCCGAGAACGAAAAGGAGATTGACGCAACGACTTATCGCAAAATTGTTGGATGTTTGCGGTATTTGCTCCATACACGACCCAACTTGTCGTATTCAGTCGGAGTCGTGAGTCGATATATGCAAAGTCCGAGAGAACCGCATGGGTTAGCAATAAAACACATTCTAAGGTACGTTCAAGGAACTGCAAGTTACGGGTTAAGATATGAACGTAACGGGTCAAGAGAGTTGGTCGGATATAGTGATAGTAGTCACAACGTGGACGAAGATGATGGACGGAGTACCACGGGTTACGTTTCCTATTACGGGTCTTCACCCGTTGCATGGTGTATGCAAAAACAGCCCACTGTTGCTCTATCTTCGTGGGAGGCCGAGTACATGGCAACCTCCACAACGGCGTGTCAAGCCGTATGGCTTCGGGAATTATTGGGAAAGATCATTGGAGAGCCATTGCAGAAGGTCGTGTTGAAAGTTGATAATACGTCGGACGAAACACATTAAATCCCGTTTTCATTTTATCCGGGAATGTGTTGAAGATGACGAGATTGAAGTCAAGCACGTTAGTGGTAAAGTTCAAAAAGCCGACATACTCACGAAAGCACTCACACGAATCAAGTTTAAGGAGATGCGCGAACTGTTTGGAATTGAAGACCTCCCTAATCACGACTCAGAAATTAGGAGGGTGAATGAAGACCCGGTAATTTCCAAGTGAGCCCGTGAGGGGCGGCCCGAATTGTCCAAGGGAGGGTGGTAGCCCACTAAGGGATAATTAGGGTTAATTATGTTTTCTTGCTTACCAAGTTTGGATTACTCTATATACTGATTACAACCAAGTAGAGTTTAATCATGAGAGTTATTGTATTAGAGTTTTGAGTTATATTTCTCTAGTATAATAAAAGCGAGTTTTCTCTAAATTGTGTGTTCGTTTATTTTGTTTTGTGTTCTTAATATCGATTCAATCTTTGAATAGAAATGTTTAGCAACTTATCTCTTGAGATGGAATTTGTGAAACTCATCATGGCCAAGTTGCCGGTGCTAAAGAACGTAAGAATTGAACCTAGTGACAATGTTACTGTTTATGAAGAACTGAAGATGCTTAGAGATTTGGTTCTACTCCCAATTCCGAGGGCATCGCCTTCAGCGAAATTAATCATTGGACGTTCTTAAACTTCTTTATAAATGCTGTTAATTTGTTGATGTTAGTTATAAACTTTCCTGTTTAGGATTAAGAGTATTCAAAGAATTGTGCTTTTATGGACTATTTTGTATTCTTTTATTAACATTCTTTCAACCTCCGTTGACTATTAGGTTATGTGTAATGCAAGTGTTGACCACGTGGGCCATGGGCCATGATTGGGTGTGGAACACCGCCCCTCTAGGGCGTTATTGGGCGTGAAGGGCGCGATCGTGAGGCTAATAACGGGGCGTGGGGCGCTGAGTTGGGTGTGTGTTATGCATATGTATATGTGTATATGGATAGTGAAACCATTATACACACCTTAGTGATTTTGTTTAGTGATTGCCTTAGTACTAACATGGCATTATTGACGTGGTGGGACATTATTCACTATTTAGTGATTCCGTTACACAAAGCCTTATAGTGATTTTCTTTGTTGGACATAAATCGCTTTAAGAGATTCTAGTTCGCTAATGACACACGCTAATTAAGATATAAAGTGGCAATTCTAATCTTTCTAACAAAGAACAAAACATAGGCATATTCACACAGCTAGTACCATTTACCAAATTACATGCTCACATTAATCTCTCTAACGACGACTCTTCCTGAAATAATCTCTCCCTCACCTTCTCCGCCTACATAATAAAAACCCGTCACAGATATCAGAGAACACGGCCAGTTACTTGTATAGTTTCTCAAGTTAAAAGACAATATAAGGTAATGAAATATGTTGGAGGTAAAGCGCGCATACCTGCTTTTCATAATTTGTGCAAATCGTGACAATACCAAGAAGGGTAAGTTGTATAAAGGCGCCCACGAGTATCCCGATCCATAGGCCCACTCCGCGTAGCGAGGTGCAAAACCCCAATATAGCAGCAACCGGGATCCCAGCAAGATAAAATGCTGCAAGATTAATGTAAGCCCCTAAATGCTGCCATCCAACGCCTCTCGAAACACCTGCTTGATCATACAAGCAACAAATGAGTTGAAATTCACTCAAAAGTGTATTTTTAATGCATAAAACTTCTAAATCATTGTATTCACTAGTTATATTATTATTATTATTATTAAAACTGTATATAACTTGAAAGGGTTCCTTGTAGACTATCCATCATAATGTTTAGGCAGAGAAGAGGTGCCATCTTTGTGACATAATCAATAACTTCCTTCTCATTCGTGAAAATGTACCCGAAAACATGTCGACTGACAAACACACTTGTGCTAACTATACTCGTCTCGACAATGGCAATAAGGAGGACAACATGGACAGCCACACGAGCACCTTGCGGGTTTCCAGCTCCTAGTTCATTCGAGACTCTGGTGCTGGAAAAGTAAAGGCAATGCTACTACAAACATATTAGTCCAAAACATTATATGCATATACCTATGTTCATTATTTGATTTAAAAGCAACAAGAATGACTCATTTACCTATGGTCGACTCGGGTCACATGAAAAATAACTATAAAACCAAGTTCGAAGTCCTTTAAATGTATTTTTAATGCAAATCTTTTTCTAAATCATTTCATTAAAGATATCAGAATGTTGGTCATATAATATTGTTTATAAAATATATAGCATCTCATACTCGTTTTTTTTACGTGTTATTTATGTATGAAACACTCGAGTGGAGCCGATTCATGACCGAACAAGAGTGACACTGATAAGAAAATCTTAGGCCCGCCACTGCCCTCCTCCCCTTTCCATCTGTATACAAATTAAGCATGAGAGTTTACGAACCTGACGCCAGCCCCAAATCCGTATGCTATGGCATAGAGTGTCGCGATAGTGTTGAGACTGTTCAAGAGATGCACAAGAAATTAATATCATAACTTTTGTTGCATATAAAACTGGTTTCATCATCCTGAATACATGTTTATTTATAGTCCTGAATAGTAATTTGTTAACTAATTAAAGAAAATGAATTAAAAAAAAGAGAAAGAAATTGTTGCATACCATACAGAAAGAACTGAAGTTTCAAGCTCCGGATTCGGCAGAAGACCAGACAACAATATTAGAAACTCATATGACCACCATTCAAGACTGCAGGTCATGTTTAAAACATATTAACAAATGAGACAGAAAAGAATTTGCTAGAATGAGCAATTTTGGACAAAAATTATACAAATATGATGGGTTTTCTGCAAATAAAACACTAGTAAAATCATGTAAAATATTTGCAAATAACGCATGCCCTTAGTTTTGTCCTTACAACTATCGCCATCACGTCATGCTACTTTAGTTTTTAAAATGTAGAAATAATTGTTAGGAGAAATGCATTGCTACGGTTTATCCTTAGAATTGAAAAATATTTAAAAACTGATGTGGCATGACATGGCAGTTATGACGACATGTGAATGTGGATGGTCTAAGATTGAGAGATAGGGAGGACTAGTTTACCAGATCATGATAGCCGATGGGATCGCATAGCTAAAGAACTGTTTCATCCCATGCAACACCTCAATCGATATAGGAGCGCGTGTCTTCTCACACGATGGAGAATATTTCATGTACAAAAACAGAAAAATAACATTTAACCACATAGTAACATCCATGGATATAGCTGCTCCAATATTTTCTAATCCTGTTTTGTATACAAGAACCCAACAAAGAGGAATGTGCAAACATAAAGCAACAGTTGAGCTAATGAGCATAGCCAACAACATGCTTTGCATTTGGAAATATCTAACAAGTGGTTGAAGTGTTGCATAAGCAAACAGTGAAGGAATAAGCCATGTTATGAATTTTCCAGCTTCATGTGAAATTGAAGGACTTTGGCCCATAAAAACGAGTATGTTTCCGGTATATTTCCATAAGACAGATAGAGGAATGCAGACTACTAAAAGAGAGAAAATGGCGGTATAAATTTGAGTTCCAAATTTCGTGTATTGTCGAGCTCCATAAGCCTGTCCACATAGTGTTTCCAGTGCACTTGCCATCCCCAACTGTAGGTTCAAAATGTCCAAAATGCAATTTAATAAGCTTCAAAATCTTAGAATTTAAGTGCATGATTATCCATCTATCAAATTAAGTAACAATTTTTGGGGAAAAGTATGCATTTCGTTGTTTGTAGTATCTTGAGTCTAATTAATGCCTGTTTTACATTAAAAAAAATTGACCTAAGTTATGATACTGATACAGAGTAGACTGATGAGTTAGCAGACAATGAATTTGACCATCTTTCTAAATTGTTCGGTTTTATTCTTAAAACTTAGGGTGTAAACGAGTCGAGTTTGAGTTAACCTAAACTTGAGTTCAGCTCGTTTAACTTAATAAAGCTCGAGCTTGGCTCGTTTCGAGTCCTATGTCTAATGCTCGAGCTTGGCTCGTTTCGAGTCCTATATATCATTGTAAGTTTATATACATGACATAATATATACTATTTAGTTATATTTATTATAATTGAAAAGAATAAAACCGAACAATTTAGAGGGCGGACTTTGGAGCAACTGGTAACTAGGTTGTTGCTTTGTGACCTTGAGGTCACGAGTTCAAGCCGTGGAAATAGACTGCGTACATCAGATCGTGAGGCGATCCGGCCCCTCCAAAACCCTACGCAAATGCGGGAGCTAAGTCAAGCACCGGGTACACCCTTATATTTATTATAATTATAAAATAATACTCATTATGTAATTATATAAATAATAGTTCGTTTAAGCTCATGAGTCATTGAGTCCAATCAAGCTTGTTGTACGAAACTCGAGCTAAGCTCAGCATGATTCGAGCTTTGATCTAGTCGATCTCGAGTAACTCATAAGTAGTTTGGCTCGTTGTCACCCTTAGGCAAATCACGTGAAATCAACTTTTTCACGTTTTTATAAAGGCAAATAATATTATGGCATTCAATTCCACTTTTGAATATTAATGAACCACCTAAATAAGGGCTATATCATCAATTTTTCTCTCAAAAAGTGTTAATGCATTGTGTTTTGCATCAGGAACAAGCATGAAAGCAATTATTTCCATCAAGGCACGTTATAAACTGTTTTATTCATGTTATACATTTCAATCCAAAATGCAAGAAACTAGGCTACTGTTGCTACAAAACTTATCGCCTAGAGGCTCAAGCTTCGGAGCAGTGCTGGATGGACAAGCTAAGCTGAAACTTCTGGACTTGAAGAGACGATCTGCAAAACAAGTAATACCGTGAGTCTCGCCACGAGCAGAAGGGATTCCTCCTCGTGACCACCCTCCGGCGTGAGAATAAGTATTTGTCTGGTAAAAGGTAAAAGGAGGGAAAGAGAAGAGGAAGAAGTAGTGAGTTCGGGTATTGAGGATATGAGAGTGTAAGAAGTGAGTGCCCTCTTTGAAACTGATGAGACTATTTATAGGGTCCTTCTGGTTGGGATGTCTGGACCAAAAGCCTATTTAGGGTTACCTGCAGTCAAACTTCCCTTCCTGTCTCTGCTTACAAGACCGTTATTCCCTTTTTGGTGTTGAGAGGGTTCAGGGTTTACATAAAATACTTTGTCTCCATAGTTGACCTATACCTCTTATGCACAGGTTTCGTACTTGGTATATTTTATCTTTTTAGCTGACTTGCCTTTCTGTATGCAGATTACGTGTCAGACTTCTTCCTGTTGCGAGTTCAGGTTTCCCTTTTATCCTTTGTCTTTATAGTTGACTCATATACCCGCCACAGATGCCAGTCAGGTACATGAGTATGAACCTTTGGCTTTTACTCTTGTTTTGTCTCTAGTTATTTATCATTATTTCCTAGTATCTAAATGAAATTATTTCCTTCATAACTTCTCAAATATTTCGTAAGTGTTTAACACGAATAGATGATTGCGCTTGACGCCGAATGAACAACACGAGTAAATAATTACACAAGTCCCTGTCCCGTGACACCCCTTGAGCCGAGCCGCGGCTGGGGTTATGTTATTTTGGATTGTATCATTGTTTTTCCCTTTAGACTTGGCAATCTCCTTTGGAACACATTGATCTAAGACTTGGCAATTTCCTTTGGCAATCTCCTGTGACTTGGAAAGAACCGTCTGAACGTCTCAGGAGCAAACACCCTCTAAGCAGCGGCAGGCCCTTAGCCGCGGTTGGGTAGCATGTGGAGACGGGATTCCGGATTTAGCTATTTGAGCCGGGTCACGCTGAGTTCTTTCGGACGGGGCACGCCCCGAGCCGCGGCTCGCGTCTTTGGGATGGGGAACGCATCGTGGTGGGTTAAAACCCTTCACGGATGAGTGTATTCTGTCCGGGACATGTACTCAGCCGGGACACGTATTCAGCCGCGGCTTGAGGAGATGGGCATTTTTGCGCATTTGCTATTATGTGGGTTAATCCCCTTCAGCTACAGACCCCAATTATCAACTCTATTGGTTGAATACCAGATATTTGGCTACTAGACAAACAACACATGATGCTGAACTTCTAATAGCAGATATTTGAACAATATTATAAACGGACTAGTACTATCTCCATTAATAACATGCTAAAATGAATCAGTCATCTAATGTGAAAACATCCATAAATACATGAGTGCGTGTGTGTGTGAGAGAGAGAGAGAGAGAACTGACGAGTAAACTGAAACCAGTGACGCTAGAAATGGATATAGCAATGGCGGTGCTAGAAAGAGCAAGCTCGCCGATGTGACCGACCATCATGACGGAGATAACCTGCACCAAATACTGCGACAGAGTCACCGCAACCATCGGCCCTGCTATGTACGCGAATTTCTTCGCCTCTTCTCCGAGCACACTCCACGTTAATCTATAATCATCTCGATTACCGTCGCTTCTTTCCGATAAAAATTCTTCTTCTATCGGCTCTCTCGCCACCGCCTCAGTCATACGCGCCGCCGTACCACAACCGGAATTACAGAGCGGATTATTTCTCTGTTTTGGCCCTGTCAGTTACGCTCTGTTCCCGAGTTCACGGGAAGAAATGTAAATGAAAAATAATCACGAGTGCAATGGTGATTAAAAGACATTTAAGAAAAAGAGATGATTATTGAGAGGCTGTCCCGATAATTCTTGAAATGTTTTGGACCTGGGGCGTGTAAAAAAAAACCCGAACCCCTGTAATATAAACTCAATAATTTTATATAGAAAAAATCATGATACAATACCTATTTTTTCTTGAGTTTAAAAATATGCTTAGGCATTTTATTTTTTATATAAGTTTAATTACAACTTGAGCCTTTTTTAAACAATTCGGGCCACATGTATAAGTGATGAACTAATGGGATTAGGTTTAAAACTAAAAATATATAGAATTTTTTATAAATATATATATATAATACAAAAAAAAAATTTAAGTTTGACCCCTAAAAAGACCCGGCCTTGGACGGTCGTCCTCCTAAGGGCCACCAAGTTAGGTTTAATCACTAAAACTAAAAAGAAAAAATAAATAAAAAGTGAAAACGTGCTCTCATGTTATTCTCATATCAGCACTAGGTAATCAATAAATAAAATTACTAAATTGTGTATCGGTATTAAATTTATAATCACTGACTAATCATTGTTATTAATTATTTATTATTTATTTTTATTTTAATAAAATACTAATATTTATTTAAAATGAAAAAAGTACAGTATTAATTTAATATTTACAAAAAACAATACTTGGCATAAAATTAAATCAAAAACCATTCATGAGACAAAAAAAAAAAATTAATAACTATGTTTTCGTTAAATTTATATTGGAATATTCAGAAAAAAAAAACTATGTATTTTATTTTTTTAATAATTATCTAGCACGAATTATTTAAGAAAAATCAAATTAAATCTTAAACTAAACGTTAAATTAGAAAAAAATAGGAAAAACAAGTATTAGGTGCCTATCCTTGATTGACCCATGTGTATATTAAATCAAATTAAATTCAAATATTGAAAGTATGTCTTGTGTATATTAAATCAAATTAAATTCAAATATTGAAAGTATGTCTTTTGCCCAACGTCCGTGAAGCTATTGACGCCTCCAGGGCCACACCCCATGTGACGCGGTGTGCAACATCGTGAAAGGTTGAGGTTGCATTCACGCCCCTTTTTCTTACGTCCATTACAAATAGTCTTATAAAAGTTTTAAATATGCATTGTTGCATTTAATTACTTAAATATTATTGAAAAATATGACTTTAGCTACAATATGATACTCATCAAAAGAAGAATTTAGTGATGATTTGTATAAAATATAAAAAATTTGCATACTTTGTATTTACTAAACAGTGAGAAGAATAATTAACAAAGAAAAACTTAATTTGGAATTGTATTTAGAAAGCAATGGTTGTGAATGTTTTGTTTATCTACTGTATTAGCATGTCAATTAGAGTGCATGATTCATGCAAGGATAATTACTATAATTAAAAAAACAAACCCAAATAAAATAACACATCGTGTGCATTTATTAATGATATGGATGTGTCATTTGTCAAGTCGTATCCATATGTCGAGATCATATTTGTCTTATTGATGTTCTTTATTTCACATTTCACACCTGTATTCCAGTTGTTATTGTTACATATATCATATTTATAAATAAATATTTTTTTATAATAACAAAAATAAGAATGTATCACGTAAATATTAATTAGAAATGGCATATGTTTACGATCTATTATTTTAATGTCACACATAAACATAAATATATGTAAGGCCCTAAACCTAAGAGGTTTCACGCGTTGAATTTACTCATTTATAATATAGTTCAATAACTGAATAACATAATGCATTGGCACGGAAACATCATTCATTACATAAAAGTCCCGGGGAATTAAAACATCATAAAATATTGTCTGTAAACATAACATAGAAACGAGATGCCAGTCTTGGGTCAAGTAGCCTTCATAATCCTAGTCCAGTTAGTCCCGAAAGCATTCCATTACGATCCAATTTTAACCTGAAGTGCAAACTAAAAAGTCAGCTAATGCTGGTGAGTTCTAATTTAAGCAATCAAGCAAAATCGTCATTTATATAACACATCATCATATAGAGTCATAGCTCATAATCATACATAATTATCACATCATCATATAGTGTCGTAGCTCATAATCATACATCATTAACACATCATCATATAGAGTCGTAGCTCATAATCATACATCATATCTATAAATAGGGTCATCTCATTTCATACCGGTTGTCACGAAGACAACCGTTGTTCGTATCGTCTACATATTCTGCCGTAATAGTTTGTACCGTCTACATAAGTAGCCGTAATAGTTCGTACCGCCTACATAAGTAGCCGTAATTCATACCGTCTGCATAAGTATCCGTACTTCGTACCGTCTACATAAGTCACTGTAATAGTTCGTACCGTCTACACATGTATAGCTATAATAGTTTGTACCGTCTGATGAGTAACCGTAATAGTTCGTGCCGTCTACATAAGTAGCTGTAATAGTTCGTACCGTCTACACATGTATAGACGTAATGGTTCGTACCGTCTACATAAGTAACCGTGATAGTTCATAACGTCTACGCATGTATAGTAGTTTCCCATCCGTCTACGTGAGTAGCCATCTAGTCATCCGTTTGCCACAAAGGCAACCGTTTAACATTCATCATATTAGTACATTTAGGTGCCTAACCATTTACTACACATCATCATATAGAGGGGAGATATATCAGACATTACTTCTTAAAGCATTCATTAATATGCAAGTATGCACCTCAGCCCAAAACGTTATAAAACTTCATTTAAAAAGGGGCATCTAGAACTCACATGTGGTAATTGAGTATTAGTGTTGAGTTCTTGATTAAATTTGTATGCTCTAATAGCTATGCCAAATCTGTACAAATACATCATGCGTACTTAAGCTCATAGGCAAGTATACGCACCAAGTATTTGTTCATTCCCTTTGGTATCCTTGCGAATACTCTAGTATTCGCACAATTATTCTCGAATACTTCTAAGTCTTCGCCCAAGAGTGTTCATGCGAATACTCCTAGTATTCACCCGGGAGCATGCATGCGAATATCCCTAGTATTTGCTCAGAGTATTCATGCGCATACTCTTAGTATTCACCTAAGAGCATGCATGCAAATATCCCTAGTATTTGCTTAGGAGTATTCATGCGAGTAATCTTGGTATTCGTCTAAAAACATTCCTGCATGTACCTTGAGTATTCACACGAGTACTTCGTGCGAATACTCTATTCTTCATTTTACGAAAACCCTAGCTTATGCATGGGTGGCTTCTGATCCGATTCTTTCATCAAGATTCTAACTTTAATCATTCAAAACATTCGTTTAGTATCCATGATGTTGGATCTATGATTTTTATGTCTTTTCATAAGTAAAAATGCAAACTTTTGGATTAAAACCCTCTTTCACTTAAAAAAACCATTTCTAATGAAAACAGTAGATCTAGGGCAGTTTTCTTACCTCAAAATCATGTATGGCTTGTGTCTCTTCTTCCTCAGTCGTTCTTGAGCAGGTTGGAATCGGTTTGGAAGGTTGGATGGAGTTCTTGCTTCACTTTCTCGCTCTAACTCTCTCTCTCTCGTCTGTCACTCTTGTTCCCTTATTTAGCAATTTTGCCATCTAGCCCCTCCATTTTTATTTCCTTCATCTAATTTCTCTTCTTTACAATTCTACCCATCTTACAAAAGATTTCGTCCTCGAAACTATTACAAGTCGAATAATTGAGGGTACGACTCCTTCATCTCCTCTTCTTTTTCCCATGTAGCCTCTAATCCCTTTCTGTGTCTCTACTATACTTTGACCAGTCAGATCACTTTGCTTTATAGTTGTTTCTCTTTTCTAAACCAGAATAACCTGAACCGATTAACCAGAATCTCGAATACCAAACCCGATCAACACCCCTATTGCAAAGTTGATCATGAGATTCAAAATTGCAGGGCAAGAGGAGTAGAATGGGCCAAAGTGGTGGGTTGTGTGATTCAACCCACACACTATATTGGTTAACGTAACATGAACCAAATGACCGGATCGAACCCTTGTGAGGTTGACTTTCTCCAGAACAAATGTTGACTTTCAACCAAATTATTTGTTGGGCTACATCCGATCCAATAGTACTTTGTGCTTCATTGGGTTGTATGGTAGAGAATGACCCCTAAATAGAGATAACCCTAGGATAGTATGTAAGTTGCTGAATTCCTCTAGATGCTTAGTATCAAATTTAGATATTCAAGAATATGCAAACATTTTGATGACCATTGTCAAATATTGCAAAAACCTAATTAACCTCGATAGCTAGATTTAGTGGTGTATCGTGTCGATGAAGAATGTGTGGTTATTATTATATGTTGTATTTGGTTATGGAAAGTAAAACTTAAAAACTTGATTGAGAAATGAATTATTTCTCTGTTGGATCAGTGGCCCGTCAGTGATCCAAATTACCGTTAAAAAAAATGAAATGAATTAAACAAATGTTACATTAAATTGCAATTAAACTAAGAATGGAACACAAAAATAGAAGACGAGAAATAAACAATCACTCTTGGTTTAATGTTGGAATTGACAATTGTGTGACTATGATGGTTGGTCTTACAAACAACGCTAAGAATAAATACTTAAATGCATTCTTAACCTTCTTGCACAAATGAAAATAAATTAGCAGCCGTTATCCCCACCGAGGGGTGATGGATAGAAGTTGCACTTTTCTAGTATCCCCGGAAAAGTTCCTACAACACGTCTCGCCACCTGTCTCGTTGTGGGGGACCCTGAAGGGGTCCTTCCTGACTGTACGGGTTCAGCTCCGGCATCTCCTCAAGTCTTGATCAGGGCTGCATCCACATAAAACGCTCGTTGGAGGGCCTGGGGGTTGCCCCCGAGGGCACTCCGACTCTCAAGTCAGTATCATCGTCAAGATGTGTATATATGCATGTGTATTTATATATTAGAGAGAGATAGAGATATAATATGGGAGAAGGGAGTTAAGGGAATGAAAGGAGAAGAAGAACATGGTTGCTCACGGGGGATGTGCTTCCATACTTATAATAAGTGTTGTGGGCTTTTTACCCTAATGGGCCTTTCCAGGATGGGCCTGGCTTGTCTGGGCTGGCAGCTGGGCCCTTGAAGGGGGTAGCTCCTACAAGTCCCTCCAGTCCTTTGTGCTTGTTATTTATAATAAGGATAAAGGATTCAACCTGACCATGCTATATCAAATTCTAGTTATGTTTTTACTCTCGTTATTCGGGCCTCGCCGTTGGGCCACTGAGGGGGGTAGCCCTACAAGTCCCCCAGTCTCGCATTATGTAGTGTAAGTTGTATTATCTCAGACTCTCCAGTCTGTCTTCGTCAGGTGACGTGTGGGGATGCAATACCAGGTCCCCCAAATCTATCACTGTTGTTGAGTTGCCTCGCAACCATTAACAACCTTTTTCCGCAATGTGGTGACTTGTATCGGTTGAGTAACGCTTGGTCTACGCGACCCTGGTCTATGTTTTTGTCCTGGATGGACCATTGTTTTGATGTCTCTTGATTCAGACATTTTTTGGGTTTCTTACTTTTGCCATGAAGCATCCGAGTCATCTTTTTCTTCTATCTTCACCTTGAGAGTGTCTATGGGGCCTTTCAAAAAACCTACAAATCCATGCATCACCTTTAACTAGAAGGTGGATAAGGTGGATCTGACCAAGGTACTGCTTGAGGACCACCCATATGCCCCACAAACAATCTATTTTGTGTAGAAAAAATATGTATATAAATCCATAGAGGGAGGGGATGAGTTTACCTTCTCCGAATGTATGAATTTGGTTACCTCTTCTTCTAAGTCCGTGAAGTAATAGATAGCTCGCTATCTTTTTATTAAAAGGTCCCATAGTTACAAACCTTTGACAGTAGGCGGCGCCTTGCTTTCTTCAAAGTTCTTCTAGTTGGTAGTATATACACGTGCTGGTGGATAATTTAAATTTTTTTTTGTTGACCAATATTTAGGGCCATCCGGAAGGTCTTGATCATATATGTGATCGGTAGATCACATTCCTTGTGCCCCGATGCATCATGCATCCTACTCGGTAACCTCCGATAATCAACTATTGCCTTGATGATGCTAATATAGTCATACCATCTAGCCCCCCAGTTCAATATTGTAAAGTCTTGTAGTATTAAAATAGTAAAAGAAAGCCTTTTAAAAGGGGGGCCTTTCCTCATTTGGGAAGGATAAATGAGTTGCGAATTTTAAGACGAGCTCCTGTTGTTCCGTAGCGGGGACTGGTAAGCTGAGACCCCTAGTAGATGCCTTTTTAGATCAAAAATATCAGTTCGGGTTCTTTTGGCAGACCCTTCTCCTTCTCTGGAAAGAAAATATCAAGTAAAGTCATTCTTGAAGGAAAGTATCGGTTCGAGTTTCTATATTAATTTGTGTCTTTTTGGAAGGAAGGTATCCGTTCAGTTTCTTCTATGAATAGAGTATTAGTTCTACTCTTTCTGGAAGTGGCATACCATTTCAGTTCCTTCTGGAAGGTAACTATAAGTTCAGCTCTTTCTATAAAGAGAATGTCAGTTCAGGTCCCCCTAGAAGGAGAATATAAGTTTGGCTCTTTCTTGGAAGAGAATATTATTTCAACTCTTTCCGGAAAGAGAATACTATCTCAGCTCCTTCTGGATGGAGAATATTATTTCAGCTTTTTCTGGAGGGAGAATATTATTTCAGCTCATTCTGGAAAGAGAATATCATTTCAGCTCCTTCTGGAAGGAGAATATTATTTCCGCTATTTCTGGAAAAGAATATCAGTTCAACTCCTCCTGAAAGGAGAATATCAGTTTAACTTCTTCTGAAAGGAGAATATCAGTTTAACTTCTTCTGGAAGGAGAATATCCGTTTAACTTCTTTTGGAAGGAGAATATCAGTTTAACTTTTTCTAGAAGGAAAATATCAGTTCCACTCCTTCGTTTTAGCTCTTTCTGGAAAGAAGATATTATTTCAGCTCCTTCTGGAAGGAGAATATTATTTCAGCTCATTATGAAAAAAAAAATATTATTTCAGCTCCTTCTAGAAGGAGAATATCATTTTAGCTCTTCTTGGAAAGAGAATATCAGTGTAGCTTCTTCTGGAAGACTTTTCTTCATTTCCTCGTGAAAGTTTGTTTCTCCTCGGATGGGAGTAGAGTTGTGTTTCTTCTTGAAAGTTTATTTTTTCTTGGGAAATTATAATCTTCATCACCTCATTGTCACACCCCGGTCGGCGGCGGATTATACGCCGGGGCTGACGCGGTTGTTCATAAGCACATGATCATCTATTAAATGTGATAATATTTATTCATCAAAATTAAATGCATCAGTTACAAGTAGAAATGTAAAACAAAGAGTTCAAATATAACATAAGTTGAATTTAATCTTTATTAAAGCTAGGTCCGAAGTCCTAAGTGTTCATGTAGTATCCTCAAACTGGTGCACATGAAACATGTGAGTAAATGTCAACTATAAGTAGTTGGTGAGTAACATAGGTTTTGACACCAAACAAAAGTTAAGTATAGGTTTACAGTTAAATATGTTCAAAGCATGTCTAAAGCATGAATGTGAAAACATACAAGGTTCCAAACATACAATCAAGCCTGGTAATGGAAAACTAGATACACAATCCCACTGATTGCCATTTTGAAAAAGTAGTAATATGGTACACACAAAAACCCGCCAAGGTTCTGGTATGTATCGGCTTCCTGTATAAATGATCATAAAAGGTATCACCTTAGGCTTGGGTAACAAGTTAATGACTGTACTGACATGAACACATGTAATGGTCACCAAGCAGTTTAAGACATAAAGCATAAAGACCATAGCATAAGAACAAAGATATTGAATTGTGTAAGTAATGTATTTGTAAACATGTTCCACCCCAAAAGTTTAAAAAGGAAAAAGTGGGCTATGTAAACTCACCTTGCAATGAGTAGCTTCAATGTCACACAAGTATGTTGTTTGTTGCATAAATGTTATAGCTAACCACAAGGTTAACCTATGTTTGATATATGTATCAATGATTTGTACAAATGAAATAGGGAATCCTGATGTGCGAGGAGATTGATGTGAGTGTCCTCATTTTAATAATAAAATAATTATTTGAGTTGCAATTAATATTTTATGTAAATCTTTGATAAATAATTGTATTGTAATAAGTGAAAGAATGAATAAGGATTTTGTTTGTTTGTAATAATTATATAAATGTATAAATAAATAATTAGGTTTCTTTTGTTTGTAAATAAATACACAAATAAATAAATGAATAGTTTTCTTTTATTTGCAACTGCATAAATTATAAAATGGATAAATAAATAAATGAGTAATAATTAGTTGAGTAATTAAATAATTTATTACATAAATAAATGAATATAACCTTTCATTTGATTTATGAAAAATAAATGTTAAAAAAATAATGATTTAATTAATTGGTAATTAAACCAAAATTTAAAAGTATAATAATAATGTTCTAATTAATTAATAATTAAACATAATTAATTATTAATTAAAAGTATAGAATTGTGTTTTAAATGACCTCATATAATAAAAATAAATTATATAAAAGTTTGTATAAATATTTGCAAATAAATGGGTTTATAATCATAATCATAATTAGTTGAAAGTGGCTGTTGTACACTAGAATGGTTATCATTCCAGAGTAGTACCTCCAACAGAAAAGTTCCCAGGAAAGAGTTGGTCGGATCAGAACCCCGTCTTTTCCTAGCCAGAACTTTAATGTTTGCCAGATAACTAAATACTGGTTTGAAATTTACTCTATTTGCATACTTAACCAAGTTCAGGGTGTGTTTGAAAAGTATATGTGCTAAAGTTGAAATATGAGTTTAGTATAGATAGAAATTGAATATTAAATAATTTAATTTAAAAATAAGGAGTTTTAGTAAAAACATGATTTTTGAAATTGAAAGGAACAAGAAAGATCAAACTAAGCTTTTAAATAAGAGCTTTGAACAAGTTTAATTAAAATAAGGCTTTTGATCTTGGATAGGTCTATGATTTTAACATAAACATGTTAGGGATCATAGATCTAGCTAGTTATGAGGGATTTTTTGAAAGGAAAGTATGAACAAGCAAGAACATAAGAAGAACTTACTTAGAATGGAAGGATTTAAGCTAGAATCTTCCGAAATATGAGAAGAACGGCCTTTAGTAGCTAGAGAACCCTAGAGGATCGTTGAGGTGCGAATAATACATGAGAATAAGGGCTCTATTTATAGGGTAGGATTAGGAGCTTATTCACGAAATTTAATTTGTTATAAGGACTAGGATGCAAAAAAATGAAGAATAGTTTTTAATTTCATAACATATTCTAACTTAAGTGCTCATTAATTTTATGTTTATAACTCTATTTCATCAACATAATTCCTATTTAAAATGTTTGATAAATGTAATTATATACTTATTTGTTTTATTCAAATCTTTATAAATCCCTAATTTATTTATAAGATTTATAACATTTGTTTTTGCATGTTTGTATATATATACATAGCCTAACCTGTATGCATTTGTTTAATAGTCATAGAACATTTATAACCCAAATAAATATGTATTTAATTTGAAAAGAATGCACTCAATATATGTATGTATGAACACTTACGAAATGTAATTGGAAAATAGGACACTTTCATAAATGCGAATCATAAAATAATGAAATTACAATTTGCCGGAAAAATAAAGGTCGGAATTTCCTGAGGATTACACTCGTCGGGTCAGAGTTCTCCACCATCTAATCGGATGGTGGAATTATTAATTTATCTCCGCCACCTTATTGGGTGGGAGTAAACTTCACCATCTTATCAGATGGGAGTTTTTATCCACTATCTTAAGAGAGAGGATTTTATAAGTCTCCATCATCTCATGGGATGGGAGTTATCTCCATCACCTCAAGGGGTGAGAGTTTTTATCCACTATCTAGTGAGATAGGATTTTATAATGTTCCACCATCCTTAGGGATGGGAGTTGTCTTCTTCATCTGGTGAGATGGAATTTTCATCCATTATCTTAAGAGATAGGATTTTATAACGCTCCACCATCCTTAGGGATGGGAGTTGTCTTCTCCATCTGGTGAGATGGGAGTTGTTTCCACCATCTTATGAGATGGGAGTTTTTTATCCACTATGTAGTGAGATAGGATTTTATAATGCTCCACCATCCTTAGGGATGGGAGTTGTCTTCTCCATCTGGTGAAATGGAAGTTGTCTCCACCATCTTATGAGATGGGAGTTTTTTATCCACTATCTAGTGAGATAGGATTTTGTGAATCTCCACCACCCCATCGAGGTGACAGTAATCTTCACCATCTTATGAGATAGGAGTTTTTTATCCACTATCTAGTGAGATAGAATTTTATAATGCTCCACCATCCTTAGAGATGAGAGTAAAATGATTATCTCCTTCAGGATGGGGCTCTTTTGTAAGAGACTTATACATCCCTTGCAGTCGATGCTTTGCCAGTATGCATTCTTCAAGTTGGAAGAACATTTTTATAATAGGCCATTGATCCTGCAAAACTTCATTAGTAATATTTGTATTTATGTGATAAAATATCCAAGGGCTTTCATATGTAGTGAGTAATTTCTTCTTCCACCTAAGGGGGACGTTCGGCCCGCCCTTGGGGATCCAAACACTTTCATGAAGGGGTTAAACACCAGTGGCCATGCCCCATGTTAGGCTCCCAGTTTAATGTTGTTAAATCACATTAGCAATATTTAACTTGTAACAAATCATTATTCAAATAAAATGCGCAATGCAATGTATAGACAAGTAATTGATTGTACCGTTTATGCCTTTTGTGAGAAACGATATATGTATCACGAAGATATCCGGTCATAGCCCGAGCTGGACATTCAAGTAACATGCTTGTTTCCTTCTAGCAATCTTGGTTTGTCATAATTGCCGTACTTTTGAGGAACAATCTCTCTTCTGGAGGTTTGTATCCAACCTTGTAGGTTTTCACCGGCCATGCTAGCTTTCTAGTTCAATGTCGATGAACCATTTTAGCAGTATTGAACTTTGTGATATTTCGCTCGACAATAAAGATGCCACTTTGTCTCTTCGCATTATTTTGTTGTTGACTCCATCTTACATATAACGATGTGTGCTTCCTTAGCTCTTATCTCAGTAGTGGCCACTTTGGAAATGATTAACTTTGATAGATGTTGATAATTAAGTAGCAATCATAGCCACGCCGCCTCTCTATTTTTCTGAGGTCGTATCATGTGCGTCCCAGGTGATACTATTTTTCTCTTATATTAACATGTCCGTTTTTCATTCATTTCCCTCTGAGTCGACATACTGCAGCATATGGATTCCTTCTAGCACAGACTGCAAGGGCATACATTTCCTTCAAACCATCCATACTGAGCAGAGGCAATGCTTCTTCATCAACCTTATGCATTTTGGACATACCTGCATATCTACTAAACCCCACACCTTCCAACCATCTACTAACGCCATTTATACTGACGGGTTCAAAAATAAAGTCATTCTTCTCGCGATTTTGACCCCCCCCCCCTTTTTTAAAGGTGGGTTCACTGAGATAGGTTTTGCCCGAACCTCTTTTGCTTATAGCAAACTCTTGATTACCAATCGATCCATAATTATCAGTAGATGGAGTTAGTGTGAAGGTCCCTGGACTTCTAAGAACGATCCTTTATGCTCTTTTGGGACATTCTTCACTCGATCATTCATGTGACCTTCAAATTCAGTCATCTCTTGATGGTTTTGTGATTCTCTAAGCATGTTTAAAATCATACACCCATGGGTCGTTCGTCATCAACCCGTAATTAGAGGCAGTAGATAAGTCACCCAGTTTTCCCCCATCTAACATTTTGACCATTCAGTCATCTTTGTTCCTTTGATTCCATGTGTGACATCGACGTTATTCCTACATTCTTAACCTTGAGTGTTGAGTGCTAGGCAAGACATGCATGGGTATCGGTTTAAATTTTTAATGGTGCCCTTTCTCATCCCCTTCTCTTACAAAACGAGTTGGCCTTCCCTAATCGTCGTTTGACTCTGAGAGCAGTAGCATCTCGTTCTTCCCATGTATTAAGTGCTCTTTGCATGAGACATGTAATGTGAGATAGGCCCTTCATAGGCCTCGTTTGTCTTGATCTTACCCTCTTGGCTCATCTTCTTTGCAGTCTTTTGGGTTCCTTCAGTTTTCATTCCTTCCTCCATGTCGTCCTTCCTCTTAGTCCCTTCGGTTGGGAGATTTGCCCGTTGGTGCTTGGGTAACGAGTCATTCCTTCTTCCTTCATGTGCTATTGTAACGTTTTTTGCTCAATGCGGGGGTTATCCCTATAGGTCCCCCTAGTCCCAAATCTGCAACTTCTGTCCTAAAGGACTTTTGGTGCGTTACTTATTCAATCCAAGGCAGACCCACATTCCCTGTGAAACTATTTTTTTCTTTTCCCCTTCTACTTTTTCGTACATATTAAGGCTTATTCATGTCTAGTGAGATATTGTCATGGAACTTCTTATGGAGGGAGATGCTCATGGTAAAGGCTCCAGGTTTCTAAAGGGTCTTTGTAAAAAGGACGACCCTTCAGAGGCAGTTCTTGTTAGATCGAAGGGGTTTCCGAATTACAAGGCTCTCCGGAAGGTATGTCCTCCGGAAGGAGATCATGTCAAATTGCAAGAGCGTATGTCCTTCTGAAGAAGATCATATCAGATCGAAGGAGCTTATATACTTCATAAGGAGGTCATGTCAGATCGAAGGAGCTTATGTCCTTCAAAAGGAGATCATATCAGATCGAAGGAGCTTACGTCCTTCAGAAGGAGATCATGTCAGATCGAAGGAGCTTATGTCCTTCAGAAGGAGATCGTATTAGATCGAAGGAGCTTATATATGTAACATCCCAAAAGTTCATTTAACTAACGGATCGAGTTAGTGAGGGATCGGAACCTCTTTTAAAAAACTCAGATTATAAAGGTTCCCCATAAAGCTTAGTTTATTATATTTAGGGACCCGGATGGTCGTTATTACCAAGGATTGGGTTGAAAGCGCGTTAAACGATTTAGGAGGGACCCGAGTAGAAACATCAAGATATTTAAATACCATCATTGGACAAACCATAGGCCATTCGGCCTAGGCTCTTCGCGACGGCAGCGCAAGGGAAAGAGGAGCCGAGGAGGAGACCTGTGGTGTCTCTGGGTGGTGCACGGCTGCCAAAAAACCGGGAAGAACAAAGGGAGGCCAACGACTGTGTCCCCAACTGTGTGGCTTCAAAACTTCGTTAAGGTAAGCTCGTTCATTATATTGCTTCAGTCATGTCTTGATTTCCGGTTATGCGTGAGATAACGATTAAGGTTTCTTATCTTATGGCCGTGAACGACGGCAGGGGTGGGTTCATGGTGATGGCCTGTTGTGGTGGTGACTCTCGACAGCCTGCAACGGAGCTACAGTGACCCGTTGGGGCTGGGTGCAATGAACAAGAAGGAAAGGAGGATGATTACTGGTTGTGGGAGAATGGCGAGCACACAACGGCGGTGCCGAAGGCTGTTGGCGCTGCAGCGGTAGTGTTCTATGGCGGGGAACAGCGGCAATGGCTATGGAAATGTTCTGGCGTGGGTGTGGCTTGGCAGAAAAGACTAAGGTGGCAGGTATGGTGGTCCATGATGGCGTCATGCATGGGAAGTACACGGTGGGTGGTTCGTGGCGGTGATGTGCGAGGATGGGGGTTCATGGAGACGAGCAAAAAGGAGGGTGGAGTCAGGCACACCCGATTAGGGTTATGTCTAGAAGAGGAGGACGATGACGGGACACGACGACGGGTCGGCTAGAGTTTCACGGAGTATGCTTGCAACAAGGACCTAACACAGGTGCACACATTCGCATGGTTAGGCTTTTACGTGCATGGCTTGCGTGTGAGTATGAGACCCGGTTCATGTACGTGTACTCTTGTGGAGTAATAGTTTGCATGGCCACAAACGTGCTTGCATGCGGGTCCAGACGGACCCAGGATGACCCGATCCAAGCAGACACGTGGATTAGGGTTTTTGCATGGTTGATGGGGTTATGTGGATGAGACGATTATTGGGAACATTTATGTTTTTAATTAGTGACACATGTTGGAACGTACTCTGACCATGTGATCGTACGTTGACAGGTTCAGGTTCGTACGAGGAGACCTTTGCAGTTCGAGAGTTGGATCTTCATATCCAGTGAGTTTCTAATCCCCTCTTTTAAATGTTTTTAACGTTTTTGGGTATCATACATGTTATGATTCATTTCACAGCTAGGGATCCTGGATCTTCGACGTACTTCGGTATCCTGACAGGTTTCGGTATCCTTAATTTCTGTATTATCTAACCGTTGTATCTTTCCTTTATCTTGACCAACACGCAGGTAAATCACGTGAAGTCGATTTAATCCCTGAAGAATCGGTCTAGAAGTTGAGAAGAACGTGTAGAAGACGCGTGGATTAGCCACCAACGGTCATATTTGAAGACTAAGTCGATTCCGGGATTCTCGGATAGTTAGTTAGCTTATCTTCTGTATATAATCAGCAGCTTGGTCGATTAGAAAACACACAACAACGCACTTAGCTATAGAGTACACTCGCAATCAGTCTTGTAACACTTAGATATCGATCATTTGCTGCTCAACACTTGTAATTCTTTATCATTTATTGAAGAAACGAGGCAGGTGTCGATTGTCACCTCCCGAGGTTTTATGCCAGAGATCCTGAACGATCAAGGGCTTTCCTCGTAAACATCTGTGTCACTCTTTACATTTTTACATCGTTTTATATTGATTTTACAAGCACATTATCTCACAAACGAAATTTGGTTACAAAGTTAGTTTACATAATTTTTACCCAAAACAATTTGGCGCCCACCGTGGGGCAAGTGGTGCTTTACTAAAATGTCGTCCCAATCCAAAAATATTTCTGTTTCTGCTCCATCTTGAGCTCTGGGTTGGTCAACCCTATTCCTCCTCCATTTCAAAAAAGTGTTAATCAGCCGAAGAAAACTACTCCTGCGGGTTTTTCGGGATCCGGAATACCTGCTGGTGGACCTGTGATCGTAACAAACAATGATATCCTCGATCTGTTCTCAGAGATGAAACAACAAATGGAATAATAGAGGAAGACTAACCAAGCGATGTTTCGGGAGATCGAGAAGGTTAAGGAATCGAAGAAACCAATGGAAGTGACGACCCCGCAACAACCAAGGGTCTTGGATTTCAATTATTCAGAATCCTCAGAAATCCATAAGGGAGATTTCCTTCCCATGCAAACAGGGATTACTGCAGTTGGCCCTACCCCGGCTGTCAGAGTTATGACAAATCAGGATCTTGGAGTTACTCCGGGATCATCGTTCCGAAATCCTGAGAACGTTAACACATTCAATCAATTTTCAAATACTAACGAATTTGTGCAGGAGACAGGAATAACTCTATCCATGGCCAAGGAGTTAAATAAGTTGAGAGAGATGATCTCCAGTGTACCGGGAGTGGTCCAACCTATACCGGAAATGTCCTCTACCAGTCACAGGATCTCCAGGTTCGCTCCACCGTTATGTGATGCTGAGATCCCCAAGCGCTTCCAGACTCCTAACATGAAGTTGTACGATGGAACTACGGATCCTGAGGAGCACGTCGCGCAGTACAGGGAACAGATGGAGATAAACCCCATTCCCTTGGGCCTAAAGAAAGCCTGCTTATGCAAAGGCTTCGGCTCTATCTTGACAGGGTCAGCCTTAAAATGGTTGCTTAATGTTCCTCCATATTCTATTACTTCATTTTCTCATTTAATTAACATGTTTAACAATCAATTCTCTTGTAGTAGAACTTTTGAAAGATTAACAAGTGACTTATACAGGATAATTCAAAATCCCGGAGAATCCCTCCGAGACTATGTCAGCAAATTTGGTCGGGAATCCCTGGATTTCCTGAACCTTGACGTTGCCACTGCAGTCCAGGCCTTCAAGATGGGACTACAGAAGGATTCTCAATTTTACAAACACCTTGTTATGAATCCTTGCAGGAACCTTGATGAAGTTAGGAACCGGGCATTGAGGTTTATTAGGCTGGAAGATGATAAAAAGATCCACCAAAGGGTGAATGATCCGACAAGCTACACTCAACCTAACCAGAAAGCTGAACCTGCACCTTTCAGGTCATACAGATCCAAGCCGTATTCTAAGCCGGACAATCACAGGGTCAATGTTGTAGAAGACGAAGAGGACGAGGAAGAATATCCTAAGTTGTCTGAATACTGTTTTTCTCTTGATACAACTGGTTTGCTATTTGCTATGCAGGATCTTGGAGAAAAAGCCAGATGGCCTCGCAAGTTTGAGAGGAACTCAGGGGAAAGGACAAGTCCAAGTGGTGTGCATTCCACGAACACTTTGGCCATATAACTGAGGATTGTATTGCTTTGTGGAAGGAGATAAGCTATCTCCTGAGCAAGGGATATCTCAAAGAATTTCTGGGCAAAGGAAAGACCAAGACCAAATGATCCTTCAGAGAGCAAAATCCCCACCACCATACGCCAAGGTAATAGGTTTTATATATGGTGGATCTGATATTTGTGGTACTTCTTACTCTGCAGCAAAAAGAAATGCCAAATAAGCAAAAACAAAGAACGGGGACAGACCTATCAAAACCTCCAGCTTAACTAAAGAAAAAGTGATCTGTTTCGAAGAACAGGACAGCGATGACATACAAGATCCTCATCACGATGGCCTGGTGATTACGCTATACATCGCAAACAACTTCATACGCAGGATACTTATCGACGGAGGAAGTTCTGTAAACATTATCCAGCATGAAGTCCTGAAAAGAATGGGGATCCCGGATTCTGAGATCATCTCGAAATCCTCAGTATTAGTAGGATTTAGTGGAGAGGTTAAGAACACCGTTGGTGAAATAAAGCTACCAATCTACATCGAGGGGGTAAACTCTATACAAATATTTTGTGTCATTGATTCTTTATCTTGCTATAACATTATTCTAGGAATACCCTGGATACACGACATGAAAGCAGTATCCTCAACATATCACCAATGTGTCAAGATGCTGACCCCTTGGGGAGTGGTGAAGATCAACAATGATCAACAAGAAGCCAAAAAATGTTGCACTTCTTCAATGAAAGCCTCTGTCAAAAATAGGCAAGCATAGCAATTAACGAAGCAGGCCAGGGATGTTCTGGAAACTAAAGAACAGGATGTTAAAGAAGTATCCCTGGATGCTGATAATCCAGATATAAAGATCCTGGTAGGGAGCAATATCCCTGAGGATATTGAAGAAGACATCTTGAATTTCCTGAGGGGCAGAAAAGCAACCTTCGCTTGGAAGCACGAAGACATGACAGGTATATCCAAAGATATCAAAACTCATAAACTTGGAATTGATAAAAGTTTCAGACCAATACATCAAAAGCGAAGGAAATTTGCTCCTGGGAGAAACGTGATCATCCAAGAAGAGGTGGAAAGACTTCTCAAGTCTTGAATGATAAGGGAAGTAAAATTCTCAAGGTGGCTAGCCAACATGGTGGTAGTCTAGAAGAAGAACGGGAAGTGGAGAGTTTGTGCAGATTACACAGACCTCAACAAAGCATGTCCTAAAGACCCCTTCCCATTACCACACATAGACTCGATGGTGGACGCTACAACATGCCACAAAATCCTGACTTTTATGGATGCCTCTTCAGGATTTCAACAGATCCAAATGGAACCATCGGATCAGGAAGACATGGCATTCATGACCCCGACATGTATTTATTGTTACACAGCTATGCCATTTGGTCTTAAAAATTCAGGTGCCACGTATCAAAGACTTGTAAATATGATGTTCAAAGACAAAATTGGGGACACTATGGAAGTCTATATAGACGACATGGTGATAAAATCAAAGAAAGCTAAGGATCATCTCCGGGATCTCAGAGACGCATTTGATATCCTAGACCAATACAATATGAAGCTGAACCCTTCGAAATGTCACTTTTGAGTGGGGGCAGGAAAGTTCTTGGGCTACATGGTGACCAAGAGAGGAACAGAAGCCAGCCCAGAACAAATCAAAGCTATCATCAATCTAAAATCCCCAGCAAATACTAAGGATGTCCAGAGACTGACCGGCAGAGTAGCAACACTCAACAGATTTATATCAAGATCCTCAGAAAAGTGCAAGGAATTCTATGACATCCTAGAGGAAAAACAAGAAATTCGAAGGGGAAGAGAAGCATGAACAAACACTCCAATCATTGAAGGAATACTTGTCAACAACTCCTCTACTGATGAAACTAGAAGATGATGAACCGTTATCCATATACTTGGCAGTATCCCAAAGCACCGTAGGTGCTGAATTAGTCAAGGATCTTGAGGGACAGCAGCATCCGGTATACTATGTTAGTAAAAGTTTGCTACCAGTAGAAACCAAGTATTCTCATTTAGAAAAGTTAATTTTAGCTTTAATAATGGCATCAACTAAACTAAGACATTATTTTGAAACTCATGCTATTCATGTTAAGACTAACTACCCTATTAAGTGTGTCTTAAGAAAGCCAGAGATGTCAGGAAGGATGGTTAAATGGTCAGTCAAGCTTAGCGCCTATGACCTCATATACGAACCTAGAACAGCAATAAAGTCTCAGGCACTGGCGGACTTTGTGGCTGATTTCAGCAGTGATATCCAACACGAAGCAGATCTAGTCCAACAACTAGAAGAGTCAAAGGACGAATGGACCTTATTCACTGATGGTGCATCAAATGTAAGAGGAACAGGTTTGGGAATCATACTAAAATCGCCAAAAGGGGACATATTACCCCAATCCATAAGCTGTGAGTTCCAGGCTACAAATAATGAAGCAGAATATGAGGCGCTGATAGCAGGATTGCAATTAGCCAAGGATATCAAGATCAGGTATCTTCAGGTATATGTAGACTCATTGTTAATTGCTAATTATTTCAATGGTTCATATGCAGTAAAAGGTGAGAAGTTAGCCAAATATGTAAGGCCCCAAACCCGGGAGGCCTCACTCGTTGGATTTACTCATTCACAAACAGTTATTAAACTTGAATATCAAATAACGCAGCGGAATCATTCATTCAACATAATTAAAACTTGTTCAAACATGCGGAAGCGTAACGTAGTCTATTACATAAACTAATCATAACGGGATGCCAGTCTTCATTTCATCCGGGTAACTCTTCTCGCTTGCCAAGCATCACCGTCCATCATCATAACCTGCCCTTAACCTGAATGTGCATACTAAAAAGGTCAGCTACGCTGGTGAGTTCTAGCTTTACATAAAACCTTAACATAAACATTTCGCCAAAAACATAACATACATTTGTTTAACAAAAGCGTACGTAAAACATGCAATAACTTAACATCATCATAACATCGTAACATAACATCATAACATAAGTCAACATGAACCGAATATGCGCCTTCTCGTAACCGTCAATCCCATACATCACGTACCAGCGGATGAACTTAAGGCTCGTTACCTCTAAGTCATCCGTCACACAGGTCCCCTAAGGCTCGTTACCTCTAGGTGGACCAAACATATGTCTCCTAAGGCTCGTTACCTCTGGGTAGACCAAACATATGTCTCCTAAGGCTCGTTACCTCTAGGTAGACCAAACATATGTCTCCTAAGGCTCGTTACCTCTAGGAAGACAGAACATAACATAGGCACTATTTCCCCGTAAGGAATAGTACCTTCCATCGGGATCCCGGTAATCCCATGGGTGACCGTCGTCACCCCATCATCAACCAGTTGTACAACCGTTAGCCAGCCACAAAGGTCCCCCGTAAGGGTGACGCCAATACATACATACATACCTTAGCTCCCGTAGGAACTCGTGGCAGATTCGTTCTTTCGTGACTTTCATAAAACCTTTACCTCATTTTAGTTAAAGCATTCGTACGTTTTATTAAACAAAACATCATCTCTTTCGTAAACCTTTCGTAAACTTCATTTGGCAAAACATTTCATAAACATCATCTCGTAAACATCATCTCGTAAACATCATTTCGTAAACATCAATTCGTAAACATCATTTCGTAAACATCATATCGTAAACATCATTTCGTAAACATCATTTCGTATGTATGCACACCAGCCCAAAAACATTTAATTAAAACATTTAAAGAAGGGCTTCTAGAACTCACCTTATAAGCTAGTCTCGGTTGTCCTAAACAAAGTCCCAACAACGTCACTTCCGATCTAAATTGATTAGTTAAATACACATCAGACCCAATCCTGACTCTAACGGTTTAACCATTCTAACATACTGACCTTACTTGACCAGCCTGATGCCTGCGCACTTAGCAAGTGTGCAGACCTTGCTTCCTGCGTACTTGATAAGTACGCAGGACCCTCTTCCTGCGTACTTGATAAGTACGCAGGACCCTCTTCCTGTGTACTTGATAAGTACGCAGGACCCTCTTCCTGCGTACTTGATAAGTACGCAGGACCCTCTTCCTGCTCCATGTGTACTTGATAAGTACGCACGATATGTTTCTTCGCAAAACCCTAACTTTCGCATTCAGGTCTGATCACGTCAAGATCCCGAACTTGTTTACATTCAAAACGTTTGCTTTTCATTAAGGAACTTAAAACTATGATTTTCTTCCAGTTTCATCCGTAAAAACGTTACATGTTCGTCCAAAACCCGAAAAACCCAAAAACGAACAAAAACTCATATTTAGGTCCGATCGTTACCTGAATCAAGTTTCTGATCCGAAGGTTCTTCTCACGAGCTCTGGAGCAACACACTTCTTCAATCTCGGGTCGATCCGCTAACTTTCTCTTTCTACGGTTTCTCTCTCTAGATGTTGCAAATTAGAGAAATGGGTGGTGACCTTGGCTATTTATAGGGGAGGCTCCCCTTCTAGCCCGCCGGCCCATCCGACCCGACCCGTCATGCCTCGATCGTTTATTCCATTATTATAACTGCAATTTTATTTTGGGATGTTACAAAATATCTCACAATAGTTAGGCAATTATCCATAGAATTCAAAACTTTTAGCATTACACAGGTTCCTAGAGAAGATAACACTGAGGCTGATGCCTTATCAAACCTTGCTTCAGTTCTTAGAGTACCAGAATGTACCAAAATACCTATCATACACATTCTGAGCCCAGCAATTGAGAAGGTGAATGAAGTATCCAACACTGAAGAAGAATCAGACATTCGAGATCTTGAAC
Organism: Smallanthus sonchifolius; assembly: GCA_023525975.1. Taxonomy (NCBI): domain Eukaryota; kingdom Viridiplantae; phylum Streptophyta; class Magnoliopsida; order Asterales; family Asteraceae; genus Smallanthus; species Smallanthus sonchifolius. The sequence goes on from CM042036.1 coordinate 16,880,695, forward strand.
CTATTCCAGGATCCTAGATTTCACCTATTAATAAATACTTGTAGGATGGTGAAATCCCAAGTGATGAAAAGAACCACAAGGCTTTTCGCATGAGGATGTCTCATTTTATAATGTTTGAAAATATTTTGTATAGAAAATCAATTGCAGGTCCATATTTAAGGTGCCTGGAGGATCCTGAAGCATGAGAAGTCCTCAAAGATCTACATGAAGGAGATTGTGGTAACCACACTGGAGGAAGAGCGTTATTTTCAAGGATCCTAAGGACATGATATTACTTGCCTACCATGAGGAAAGACGTTATGACTTACTCTCGAAAATGTGACGCTTGCCAAAGACACAGCAACATACTCCATCAACCAGCCGAACCTTTATACCCAATCATCTCTCCATGGCCATTCATGAAGTGGGGAATGGACATCGTCGGCAAACTTCCCAAAGCACCAGGAGGAAAGGTCTTTATGCTAGCAATGAAGGATTACTTCTCTAAATGGATCGAAGCTAAGGCATTTTTCCAAGTTAGAGAGAAAGAAGTCATCTCCTTCATCAAGCGCAATATCCTGACGAGATTTGGGATCCCGGCGGAAATAATTTGTGACAACGGATCTCAGTTCATGGGCAAATGAACAACTGACTTCTGTGTCAGCTGGGGAATCAAAATGATAACTTCTACCCCAGTACATCCTCAAGCCAATGGACAAGCAGAATCTAGCAACTAGGAGCAAAGAAAGGAAGATGGGCCGAAGAGCTGCCGTTTGTACTTTGGCAGATAGGACAACCAATAAAACCACGACAGGGCAGACTCCATTCTTCATACATGTGTTGTGTGTACTGTGTCGTTGTCCTTGTGACACGGTGGGTATTGTGTTTGCATTGTTGTCATTATGACACGACAAACAGGATTGTGGAGGACTATATCCTTCGGGAGGTCACCAAAGGTGACGATGTCCAACATGACAGTGATGAGCTCGGGGTGTGTCGAACGCCCTGACGAGGGTGCAGTAAGGAGGTATGTGTTTGTGTGCTTATATATTTGTGTTAAATTGCATACAAGCGTTGAGTTATATTTATTGTGCATGAGATAGCATTAATGTGGTGAGTAGAGTTAGACTGACCGTTGTGTCAGGATTGTGATGTAGTGTTTATGACTGTTATGTCAGTTGATTTGTAAGAGCCTTGGTTAAGGCTGAGTAAGTTGATTATTTAGGGATTTGTTATGTTAACCTAGTGTCGAGTTAATATGTGTACATGAGCATGAGTTATTAGTGTAGTAAGTTCGACCTATGTTGATGAGACCGCTGGATTATTATTATTATGGGATGAGTCTCGGGTAATGAGCTATTGTGGGATATTGGGTGATAACATGGGTTATCTATTTGTTAATGAATTATGGACCTATTTTATAAGGACCGTGGGTCCTGAGTAAAGTTTAAGTAACTTTTGAGACGAGATGGCTTTTAATCAACCTAAACTATTATAACTCACTCAGCGTAGCTGACTTTGTGTGTGCGATAGATTGTTTTGCAGGTAAGCGTTGCGTTGATGTATCTTGGCTTGGGAGCGGTGCTACTCGGATTGGTGTGCAAGCATTCGTGAGGTAACTTAATGACATTAAATGGTAATTAATGTTTTTAGAAAGACTTCTGCTGTAGGTTAATATATCAAAAATGAGTATTTTCAAGGGAACAACCCGTTATGAGAACCAACTGTAGGGTGCCCGGTTTTAGGGCTTTACAAGTTGGTATCAGAGGTGTGGTTTAAGAGAAAACTGGTGTTTTTAAGCAAATAAAACGCCTTAACTTAAACTGAAAATGGGACGAGGGTGAAACGAATGCCACCACGAGTAACCGCGAGCCAAGAGGTACGTCTTTCGAGTTGAGCAGTAATTATTATTTACCACTTGTGTAGTGTTACACTGGGTAAAGTGATTGGTGTGGGTAAATGATTTGTGGTTCCGTGTGGGATCATGATGGGTGCTATGTGTTGTAGTATTATGTAGAACCACTTGGAATTGTGTGGTGTGATTAAATGAGACCATGATGTAAGTTGAGTAATGTGAAGTAGCATTAATTGTAACTATGTGAGATAGTTTGGTGTGTCGATATGATTTTGTAATTTTGTGTGTAACCTTTGATGGTGTGAGATTGTGAAAAATATGATGACTTGCTAGACTATTGTGTGATGCTATATGAGTTGTGTGGGATGCATGTGCATCCGGGGTGTGTGAAAGATAGAAAGCTAGTGTGAATATAATGGGGAAGGTTTAGAATTTGGGTAGTAATGAGGACCACCAAATTGCATTTGATCACCGTGATTTGACAGTCTATGATTACTCTCATATTCTGAATTTGACGCCCATAGTAATCACTCCAACGTTCTATCTTGTGCAGGTACTGATGGCCATGACGATTCGGACTAGATGGATTAGACGGGGAGCCCTTATCAGGAGGTTGACAGAGCGGCGGGCTAGACGTTTGGCTGCCGTTCGCATGGTTATCTTTGGAGGGAGGCGAGTCTTAGCAACTTTTCCATTGACGGTGGTTCCACCGGTGGCTGAGTACGTGCAGGAGCTACCAGCACAGGAGGTGATTTTGGTGCTTCCGGCGCCAAATGCCCCCAATACTACTAGGGCAACTATGAGGGGCGGGCTCAATAGTTCATTTTACAGGAGAGGAAGAAATGCATTTGTAGTCAGGAGTCATCCCTCTAGACACTACGCAGAATCAGACAATGGATGGTTGGAGGAATCTGATGACGAGGAGCAAGTGGGGGATAACTTTGATTTGTTCAATGACTAGAATAGTGGTGGTTACCACGAGAGGACTAGAGCATTTTGAGTAATGGCTGGCAGGCACTTTTTTGACGAAATATTTGTTCTTGGTTTTTTCAATTGCTTGATTTTAACCTTGACAGTGAATCTTACCACGGGATGGTTTAAAACGTAGTTAATGATAATTGCATGTGTGATAGCTTGCTATTGATGGTGTAGTGTTAATTAAGTGTGGTTATGTGATTACCTTTTGAACAACATGAGTTCATACTAAACGTAATCTTTGATGTGATGCTATGACTTGGTTGATTAGACTATATGAATAGACCAGTGTGGACCTGAGTTTTGATTAATTGTGTGTGTCTACGGTTTTAAGATAGTGTCACCTATGTGTTATGCTTAGGTGATGTATGAAGTGTAAGGGAGTGTGTTTAGCCTTACTATGATATTAAATGTCCTTATATCATAAGGCGTAGATCTTCGCGAGATAAATATTTTGGTGCTTAAGGACCTGAGAGAGTTTTGTGAATAAACTTGTATGTCGTTAATTGAGTTGCTTATGAGTATGAGTTATTTGTGTCACGTACTTAATAGTCGTGGCGGGAGATCAAGTGTAAGCTTGATATGGTGTTGACTTTTTTCAACAGGTTATTGTGTCTGACAGCAGTCAGGCGGGAGATCGTGTTGCTTGTACCTTTGGGTTAGACAACATGATATACTTGTGTGTCTATAAGTGTTGAGGTCATATTGTATGCACGAAGAATTACTCAGATCTAGCTAGTTGTGTGAGTGTACTTTGTGCGAGTTAGAAGGTTGAGTTACTAGTACATGTGTAGAACATTGTGTGCTATGTAGTTATGTGCGTCGGTGTGTGTCCTTGTAGTACACGCTTAGTCGTGCATAGGACGAATGGTCAGTGTGAACAAGTATAGCATTCCAATCTTGACAATTTTCTCTAATCTGATACATCGAAGCGATGCGAGGAGTTTTGAGGTCTTTCTAGACGACCAGTGAGGTGCTCTTATGAGATGTGTATGCTCATATCTCGGGAATTCGGAGCACGAAGCCAATGGGAGGAGCCGTGAGAGTAGACAAGGAAAGCGTGTGCGTGGACGCTTGACCAGAAGTGTTTATGATGAGGTAAAGGTGATGACGCTGAAGATTTCAGCACGAAGTTAACAAGATGACAAAGGACCTTCATGGAACACGTTTTATATGAAGAATTCAGTCGAGATGAGACACCAGAAGATTAGGGATGTCTTTCCCTGGGCGAAACAACGAATAGCTGTGGCTTGTGAGCAGGCGGACTTCATGTTCGTACATGATAAATGAAATGCGGTCGAGGATCACATGGTAATGGTAGAGCAACATGGAGAAAGGTGAAACTTAGGGGGGACACATGCAAGATTGCACGTAAGAGACTAAGAAGGATATTCCTACGCTGGTAAATCCAAGACCAACTTAATATGAGATCCTAGGGAGCATGTAAGGAAGGAAAGTGTTTAGATGATTGAAACAGACACGACAAAGGCATATGAGCCTTGAGAACCATCGAGAGCTAATGAAGATGACCCTAGCGTTCGGTGTGTACGTACTTATGAGACGTATTGTACAAGCTCCTGGAGAATCATTGGAGAAGAGGCCTTGGTGCAGTAAGGAGGTATGTGTTTGTGTGCTTATATATTTGTGTTAAATTGCATACAAGCGTTGAGTTATATTTATTGTGCATGAGATAGCATTAATGTGGTGAGTAGAGTTAGATTGACCGTTGTGTCAGGATTGTGATGTAGTGTTTATGACTGTTATGTCAGTTGATTTGTAAGAGCCTTGGTCAAGGCTGAGTAAGTTGATTGTTTAGGGATTTGTTATGTTAACCCAGTGTCGAGTTAATACGTGTACATGAGCATGAGTTATTAGTGTAGTAAGTTCGACCTATGTTGATGAGACCGCGGGATTATTATTATTATGGGATGAGTCTCGGGTAATGAACTATTGTGGGATATCGGGTGATAACATGGGTTATCTATTTGTTAATGAATTATGGACCTAATTTATAAGGACCGTGGGTCCTGAGTAAAGTTTAAGTAACTTTTGAGACGAGTTGGCTTTTAATCAACCTAAACTATTATAACTCACTCAGCGTAGCTGACTTTGTGTGTGCGATAGATTGTTTTGCAGGTAAGCGTTGCGTTGATGTATCTTGGCTTGGGAGCGGTGCTACTCGGATTGGTGTGCAATCATTCGTGAGGTAACTTAATGACATTAAATGGTAATTAATGTTTTTAGAAAGATTTCCGCTATAGGTTAATATATCAAAAATGAGTATTTTCAAGGGAACAACCCGTTATGAGAACCAACTGTAGGGTGACCGGTTTTGGGGCTTTACAATATACTTTCAGAAGGAGATCATGTTAGATCGAAGGAGCTTATGTCCTTCAGAAGGAGATCAGATCAGATCGAAGGAGCTTACGTCCTTCAGAAGGAGATCATTTCAGATCGAAGGAGCTTACGTCCTTCAGAATGAGAACATATCAGATCGAAGGAGCTTATGTCCTTCAGAAGGAGATCGTATCAGATCGAAGGAGCTTACGTCCTTTAGAAGGAGATCATGTCAGATCGAAGGAGCTTATGTCCTTCAGAAGGAGATCATGTCAGATCGAATGAGCTTATGTCCTTCAGAGCATAGGGGCTCGTAATTACCCACATCCTGCTAGCTATTTCTAAAAATTTGACTTTTCTATGTGTTTCCAAATGTTTTTCACTTCCCAATGTTATTTCATCATTTTCCAATGTTGTCTTACCACTTTCCAATTTTGTCTCACCACTTTCCAATGTTGTCTCACCATTTCCCAATGTTGTCTCCCACATGGGGTACCCCCACCCTTTTTTTTTCTTTCTTTGCCTACTTGTCCACTTTATTGCAAATCAAACTGATGGGTGGTACCATGAGCTGTGCACTTTATCTTCTTGTGTGCAGACTTTGTAATAATGTTTTATAAATTAGAGTAAGGGTTGTATTATAGGCTTTGACTTTATACAACAATACGACTCTCTCATGCATTGTCACTTGTCAACATCCAAATTGTCTTTCTTCTCTGACACAAAAGACATATGTAGTCCTTCCAACCTTTAACCTATGGTTATAAGTGGTTGTCAACTTTTCCAAAACTGTTGTTACACGCCAAAAAAAGGTGACTAACCAGTCAATACCGAATATCGTTGGGTAAATCGGAATATCAACCAAAAGAAAAATTATCTTTCTTTTCTCTCATCTGTTGTCTTATCCATATGCTTCTACTAAGCTTATTTAAAATTAAAGATCCTTTCCATATACCCGTCTTCGTAGATTTTCAGATCTGATGTACGTACGTCGTATTTTCGTTTTCCCTCTAAGATAGACAACCTCTAATTTAGATAAAAAGAACTTTCCTTTGGCTCTCTCTTTTTTTTTGTTTGGTAAAAAATGGTATATGTGCATTATATCTTCTCTTGACTGGTGCATGATTTAAGATGTATGTATGTGGTTTTTTACATGCACGAGTGATTTATGGTCTATGAATTCTATTCATAAAGACGGGAGTTGCGAACAATCTCTCTATATGAAGATCGATAATTTCATGCACTAACAACAACGTTTAAAGCAAGTTGTCGTAGAGAGATGTCGAGATTTAGAACCTGTGACTGAAGTGGTGTAGGTAGATCTTGTCCCGCGAGTAAGATGCACACAACCGTAGACCTGAACTACCATGTGGAGGGACCAGATCTGTTAACCGGCGGTGGCATTCCTTTTTTCTGACCCTTTCTCTTAAGGTCCTTCCTTCCTGGTGTCTACCATCTAGTTGTTTTTCTTTCTTTTAAGTGCGCTTCAGTGGCGTAGGAGTTCTTCAGGCTCTGTTTGGATACACGGTCCCACGGTTGGCGCCTATATAGCAGTCGGTATCCCCACCGAGGGGTGATGGATAGAAGTTGCTCTTTTCTAGTATCCCCGGAAGAGTTCCTACAGCACGTCTCGCCACCTGTCTCGTTGTGGGGGACCCCGAAGGGGTCCTTCCTGAATGTACGGGTTCAGCTCCGGCATCTCCTCGAGTCTTGATCAGGGTTTCATCCACATAAAACGCTCGTTAGAAAGCTCGGGGGGGTCGCCGCCGAGGGCACTCTGACGCTCAGGTCAGTATCATCATCAAGATGTGTATATATGCATGTGTATTTATATATCAGAGAGAGATAGAGATATAATATGGGAGAAGGGAGTTCAAGGAATGAAGGGAGAAGAAGAACCTAGTTGCTCATGGGGGATGTGCCTCCATACTTATAATAAGTGTTGTGGGCTTTTTACCCTAATGGGCCTTTCCAGGATGGGCCTGGCTTTTCTGGGCTCGCAGATGGGCCCTTGAAGGGGGTAGCTCCTACCATTCCCCCAGTCCTTTGTGCTTGTTATTTATAATAAGGATAAAGGATTCAACCTGTCCATGCTATATCAAATTCTAGTTATGTTTTTACTCTCGTTATTCGGGCCTTGTTGTTGGGCCACTGAGGGGGGTAGCCCTACAATTCCCCCAGTCCCGCATTATGTAGTGCAAGTTGTATTATCTCAGACTCTCAAGTCTGTCGTCGTTGGGTGCCGTGCGGGGATGCAATACCAGGTACCCCAAATCTATCACTATTATCGAGTTTCCTCGCAACCATTAACAACCTTTTTTCGCAATGTGGTGACTTGTATCGGCTGAGTAACGCTTGGTCTACGCGACCTTGGTCTATGCTTTTGTCCTGGATGGACCATTGTTTTGATGTCTTTTGATTCAGCCATTTTTTTGGGTTTCTTACTTTTGCCATGAAGCGTCCGAGCCATCTTTTTCTTCTATCTTCATCGTGAGAGTGTATACGGGGCCTTTCAAAAAACCTACGAATCCCTGCATCACCTTTAACTGGAAGGTGGATAAGGTGGATCTGACCGAGGTACTACTTGAGGACCACCCATAGGCGCCACAAACAATCTATTTTGTGTAGAAAAAATATGTATATAAATCCATAGAGGAAGGGGATGAGTTTACCTCCTCCGAATGTATGAATTTGGTTACCTCTTCTTCTAAGTCTGTGAGGTGATAGATAACTCGCTATCTTTTTATTAAAAGGTCCCATAGTTACAAACCTTTGACATGGTAGGCGACGCTTTGCTTTCTTCAAAGTTCTTCTAGTTGGTAGTATATACACGTGCTGGTGGATAATTTTACTTTCTTTTTTGTTGACCAATATTTAGGGCCATCTGGAAGGTCTTGATCATATATGTGATAAGTAGATCACATTCCTTGTGCCCCGATGCATCATGCATCCTACTCGGTAACCTCCGATAATCAACTATTGCCTTGATGATGCTAATATAGTCATACCATCTAGCTCCCCAGTTCAATATTGTAAAGTCTTGTAGTATTAAACTAGTAAAAGAAGTGAAAGCTTTTTAAAAGGGGGCCTTTCCTCATTTGGGAAGGATAAATGAGTTGCGAATTTTAAGACGAGCTCATGGTGTTCCGTAGCGGGGTAGTAGATGCCTTTTTAGATCAAAAATATCAGTTCGGGTTCTTTTGACAGACCCTTATCCTTCTCTAGAAAGAAAATATCAAGTAAATTCCTTCTTGAAGGAAAGTATCGGTTCGAGTCTCTATATTAATTTGTGTCTTTTTGGAAGGAAAGTATCCGTTGAGTTTCTTCTATGAATGGAGTATCATCGTCAAGATGTGTATATATGCATGTGTATTTATATATCAGAGAGAGATAGAAATATAATATGAGAGAAGGGAGTTCAGGGAATGAAGGGAGAAGAAGAACCTGGTTGCTCATGGGGGATGTGCCTCCATACTTATAATAAGTTTTGTGGGCTTTTTACCCTAATGAGCCTTTCCAGGATGGGCCTGGCTTGTCTGGGCTGGCAGCTAGGCCCTTGAAGGGGGTTGCTCCTACAGTCTAGCAAGGATGCACAAGTTCAAGTTGAATACGTATACAAAATTTCAACTTGGAGTCTCGATAATGGTCGTGAGAAATAAACAAAGAGCTTGTAGCCCAATGGTATTCGCATGTATACACACTGGTGTCTATCACGAGGTTGAGGGTTCGAGTCCCAAAGTGGACAATGATGTAGATTTAGAAGTAGCTTTATGCTTTGGGTCGACCGACACCAATGAGAAAAATATTTTATTTGTTAAATGTATAATAAAATCCCGAGCGACAACCAATAATGTTTTACACCGACCCCCATCGATGAAATTTTTTTATGAATAACGACATCCAAAAAAATTAATTTAAAACTTTAGAATCTTACAAAATAAACCAATACATAAACTCATTAAATTAAGCCACCTCATTTCCCATTAAGTAATTACCCATCGCCGCATTTTAGATACACTTTATTGGATATTAATCAGGTTATAAATGCACCGATATAATCATATAATTTACTACTTTATATTGTTTTTATATTTTAGAGGTTTATATATATAATGAATTAGGTTAGAAACTCGGTGTATTACACGGATTGAATAAATACAATGTTATATATACTTAGTAATAAAGATTTACATATTACATATTTATGACATATTACATAGTTTTTTAATACAAATTTTAGAAACGTTATATAGTTATTTTTTAAAAATGTTTTATAAAAAGAATGAAAGAAATGTTCAATTTATAAAAATGTTTTATAAACAAACCTATTTTTTTTAAATAAAAAAAGTTTTATAAAAATAAGAGTAAACTTTGGTTTTGCTCCCTGTGGTTTCATCATTTTAACCATTTTGCTCTAATAGTTTGAAAATGGCCATTTTGCTCCCTTTGGTTTTGTTACTCCATTTTGCTCCTGCCCCTAACTCCATCCATATTCACCGTTAAATGGAGGGGCATTTCTGTCAATGACAATTAAAACCTTAAAACCCTAAAATTCCATACACGATCGTTCATCTTCAAACCAACGTGCAAAATCATTCTCTGGATCATCATCAAACGGATTCAAAATTCTCTTCTGGATCATCTTCAAACCGACGTGCAGAATATACGAAGGTGAAGAGCTAATCGTTCATTAATGTCGTCGTGGTACATTCGTCCTCAGGGAAGAATATACGACGTGTAGAATATACGAAGGTGATCACCCCAAGAATTAAACCCTGTTGCAAATTGGTCTGCAGTCTGCATATTGTCCACTGCTTTAACAAGCAAAAAATTGTAAAACAGTTTGCAAAAATTTGACTGTCATGTGGCATATTGTTCAAATTTGTCTGCATAATTGTTCAACTTGGTCTGCATAATTCAACATTTCTTACAAAAACTTGGACAACATTAATAATTTCATTTCATTACATTAAAATACATCATACATTTTACCCTTACAAAATGGCATTCACAGCATTTGTAGGATACAAAATCCTAACAAATGACATTCACATCAGTTTGATAACAAAGAATAAGATTACAAACAACCATGTAAACCGTCCTGGATTTGCTCGTGTCTAAGAAGTCCGATAGAAGGTTGGAGCTCCACAACAACACATCACATTATCGTCGACGGCCATTGCACTTTGATCCACCGGAGTTAATTGACTGCTTGTAAACGATTGAATGTGAAGCGGAATTTTAGGGTTTTATTTGTCGTTTGAATCAGACATGAAAGGGAAAAGACAGAAATGCCCCTCCATGTGAGGGGCACGTGACTGCCATTTAACAGGGATAATAAACAGAGTTAGGGGCGGGGAGCAAAATGGAGTAAAAATTGTAATCATAGGGAGCAAAATGACAATTTTCAAACTATTGAAGCAAAATGGTTAAAATGATGAAACCACAGGGAGCAAAACCAAAGTTTACTCTAAAAATAATTATAGAAATCGTTATTATTTAATAGGAGAGAGGAGCGGGAAACAAAAAATTATAAAAACAATTAAACAAATTTGAAAATTAATAGGAGAGAGAGGTGAGAAAAAATAGTTAGAGGATGTATAGGAGAGTGACAAGTGTATCACAAAAACCTTTATTTTTTAGAAAGTATAGATTAAAAACAATAAAACTTATATGAACTAAATAAGAAAATAATTAAATAATAATTAGACTAAACTTAATTGAACTTAAATAATTAAATTATTATTTTAAATTGATAAACAGGTGATGCATGTGATTACTTTTTGGAGGGACTATAGTTATTTGAGCCATAATATTAATTATCGGATGAAATCATGCATTATGACAACTTAAAGATTAGAGTAAATTATAAATTATGTCTTTTATCTATTCTTCAAATTGTATATTTTCTTTGACTTTAATAATTACATTGTACGTCCTTATTTTGAAACTTTTGCACACTTTAAATCCTTTTTACTAACCACTATCAAAAAAATTTGTTAAGTTAGGTCACGTGCTTTTCACATGAGAGGTATTTTCATCTTTTTATACTTTTTTATCTAAAATATGTAATTAAAAAAATAAATGAATTTAATCATCTTAAACCCAAACACCTGCGCTCTCTCTCTCTCTCTCTCCACACACTCTCTCTGTGTGCAGCAGCACCACCACTCCCTGAAATAGCCGGCAACCCTGAACTCGCAACCATCGTCCTCCTCATCGTTGTAACCTGGTGACCTCCACCATTAACACCGCCAACAAAAGCCGGAAGCTTTTCGACTGCAACCCTACCCCCAAATCAAACCCAAAGCCCAATCAAACCCCACTAAAACACCCAATTGGGTTTCTATTGCAACTCTACCCCCAAATTAAAAAAAAGGATGATGACGGATTTCTTACTGTAGAGAGGAGATCTTTGGTTAAAAAAAAGGATTGCAGTTGACGGTGGTAGGTGATTGGTTCATCTGGTGGGTGATTGCATCTGGTGGTGGTTGACGGTGGTGGGTGATTGCAGTTGCTGGTGGTGGTTACCGGTAGAGGGAGGGAGGGTGTTTACGGTGGTGGGTGATTGCATCTGGTTGCAGCTTCTGAATATGTTCCTCCACACACTCACTCTCTACACCACCACCACCACTCCCGGAATCGCCACCGCCGCCAAGACCTCCCCAATACACCGCCACCAGTTCCCTTGCTTAACCACAACAAAGAACAACAAAACCCATCTCAATCTCCTCTTTCCAATCCCCATCTCGCCATACCCAGTATCTCCGGCAACATGTTGATTATCCTCCAGTCAGCCAAGAAAACATCAAATGAGTTAAAAAGTTTGACTTTTGACTCGAAAGATCGGTAATCTGATTTGAGCTTTGAGGGTTTGAGGATTTTCGAGATGGGTTATGCCTAAAGATTTGATTTTTTGGTCAACGAAATCAAAGGTTTGTTTTTGGGAGTTGGTTTTTAGCAATGTTTTCAGAACCGGACCGTACGTCGAACCGGACTCCTTACCGGTCCACTGGTCGGACCGGATTTAAAAACCGGACGACGTCATAAATATTATAAAAATATATCAGTCTAAATAGCTTTTAATCCTTTCAAAAACCACCAACAAGTCAATTCCAATAATTTTAAACTAACAATTACCTATGAAATAAGAAGCTAAGAGACTTAAAAAATATTAAAAAAAAAAAAAAAAAAAATAGTCAAGCGGTTCAACCGGTCCGACCACCGGTTCGCTGCAGAAACGGTTCAACACATGTAACCGGACCGGTCAGACCACCGGTTCCCGGTCCGACTGGCCGGTCCGGTCTGGGTTTCAAAACATTGGTTTTGAGTCTTTTTGTGAAGTCTTTATGTGGGATTTTCTTGAGGGTTAAGAGAGAGTTTAAAAAAAAGGTCGTCCAGTGTAATTTTTGAGGCCAAATGACACAATCTATAATTTTGACTATAATTAAAAGATATAATTTATAATTTAATCTAAAGATTATTTGGGATGCTGATGACTCACGTGGATTACTAAAGCAAAGCAACAAAAGGAAAAAATTTAAAAGAAAAATAAAATTGAGCTTACAATGGACTTAACTACATTTGGGCTTAAACTAATTTCTTATTAGCTAGTTAAAGTAGTCGGGCCAAAATATGGGCCGCATGGAATAGACAAAAGAAAAGGATGACACAATTTAAAGGAGGAATCGCAGACGCAAGTTTGGATAGGCTTGTAAACGAACCAAACGAACACGAACATCAGCGTGTTCGCATTCATTTATTTAACTTTAACCGAACACGAACACATAATCGAACACATTTTTTTGTTCATGTTCGTTCATTAAGAAAATAGAAATGTTTGTGTTTGTTCATGTTCGTTCGTTCGTTAAAAAGCTAAACAAACACAAACGAACAAAATTAAACGAACGTAATTGAGCAAACATAAACGAACACAAACAACACATAAATAAACATTAATAAACACAAACGAACAAGTCTAATACATCATAATTCATCCAAAAACACATGTAAATTAGGAAGTCCGATGGTTTCTCTAGATAATCTAAGAGAATATTGAAAGCCAATGTTTCATGGCATGGAAAGCAATCATAATAGTTCTTTATTATACATTTATATTGGTTCTTAAGGATAAATAAAATAAAAAAAATATTTTTAACCCATTTATGATAATACAAGGTTCGTATATATTTAATTATTTTAGAAAAGTAAAAAAACATAAATGGGTTTAAAAACGAACCGACATAATATATATATATATATATATAGGGGAGGGTTCCAGAGAAAACCACAAGTTAGGCGAAAACCGAGAAAACCACTAAAAAACCAATTTTACCCATCATATAATAATTTTTATTTTTTGTTTTAGTTTATTTTTATTTATTTATAAGAGTATCAATGAAATTTTAAACATTTTTACACATAGTGTTACGTATACGTAAACATAAAACAAAAAAATTGTGGTTACGTATACGTAAATCAAAAAATTTGTTTTTGAATACGTAAATAAAAAAATTGCCTAAAATGATGTGGTTTTCTTGGTTTTCGCCTAACTTTGTGGTTTTCTCTTGATCCCTCCCCTATATATATATATATATATATATATATATATATATATATATATATATATGTGTGTGTGTGAAATTTTGTTTTAATATTTAAATGAACGAACGTAAATAAACGAACATATATGAACGAACGCTCACGAACATAAATGAACGAACAAGACATGTGTTCATATTCATTCGTTTAATTAAATGAACAAAAATTTGTGTTTATGTTCGTTCATTTATTTAAATGAACAAACATAAACGAACTTCCCGTCGAACAGTTCATGAACGTTCGGTTCATTTACAGGCCTAAGTTTGGAGGGTGACGGCATGAGCCTTGCAATGGACTTAACTACATTTACTAATTTCTTATTAGCTAGTTAAAGTAGTCGGGCCAAAATATGGGCCGCATGGAACAGACAAAAGAAAAGGATGACACAATTTAAAGGAGGAATCGGAGACGCAAGTTTGGATAGGCCTGTAAATGAATCAAACGAACACGAACATCAGCGTGTTCACATTCGTTTATTTAATTTTAACCGAATACGAACACATAATCGAACACATTTTTTGTTCATGTTCGTTCATTAAGAAAATGTTCGTGTTCGTTCGTTCGTTAAAAAGCTAAAAGAACACAAACGAACAAAAATAAACTAACATATTTGAGCAAACATAAACGAACACAAACAACACATAAATAAACATTAATAAACACAAACGAACAAGTCTAATACATCATAATTCATCAAAAAACACATGTAAATTAGGAAGTCCGATGGTTTCTCTAGATAATTTACGAGAATATTGAAAGCCATTGTTTTATGGCATGGAAAGCAATCATAATAGTTCTTTATTATACATTTATATTGGTTCTTAAGAATAAATAAAAAAAAATCTTTTTAACCCATTTATGATGATACAAGGTTCGTATATATTTAATTATTTTAGAAAAGTAAAACAACATAAATGGGTTTAAAAACGAACCGACATAATATATATATATATATATGAAATTTTGTTTTAATATTTAAATGAACGAACGTAAATAAATGAACATAAACGAACATATACGAACAAACATAAACGAACGCTCACGAACATAAATGAACGAACAAGACATTTGTTCATGTTCGTTCGTTTAATTAAATTAACAAAAATTTGTGTTTATGTTCGTTTATTTATTTAAATGAACAAACATAAACGAACTTCCCGTCAAACAGTTTATGAACGTTCGGTTCATTTACAGGGCTAAGTTTGGAGGGTGACGGCATGAGCCTTGCCTCTTTGGCTTTTGATGTTGGCGGCTGTTAAGGAACGCATCACGAGGGCAGCAACCGTTTATTTTCTTGGCTGCTTACGTTGATGGAAGGAACAAAATGTTTTGCACGTGAATCGAAATCATGAGCTGCTAAATCCACCTGTAAC
The DNA here is from genome assembly GCA_023525975.1 of Smallanthus sonchifolius. Classification (NCBI taxonomy): domain Eukaryota; kingdom Viridiplantae; phylum Streptophyta; class Magnoliopsida; order Asterales; family Asteraceae; genus Smallanthus; species Smallanthus sonchifolius. The sequence continues at coordinate 16,895,815 of CM042036.1, forward strand.
CAACTTCGGGTGGGGTTTGTATTAGTAATTTGCATTTAACCTAATTTTCTACGTTTATTGGATATGAATCTTTGTTTAGTCGAATTGTCTTGTGATGATTAGATTAGGTTTATATGTTTTTTTGTTGGTTTTAAAGAACGATTCACTTTTATCAGATTCAATTAAGTAATACATCAGTCATTGGTCTTTGCATCATTAACAATTATGATATTTGGTTGAATTTATGAATTTGGGTTGATAACTGTTAACATCTCAGCTTGCGTTCCTATTCGATTAAGGATCGTAGGTAACTCAGTTAGATTTTTTTCATATGATTATCCTTTAAAACACACCTAAACGAAGTTATGTCGTATGACCAAGCCTTCAATGCCAAATGGTAGATGAAGTCCGAGTAGCTGAGAAGGCGATCTTATGAAGTGAACGGAGTTGAAGCAGGTGAAGAGTGTAGAGACCTTGTTCACTGGGGTCGGTGAGAAGGGTAGTACGTATAGACTCGTCCTTCATAACAAAAAGGAAATAGGGAAATTCAAAAAAGTCATTTTTATCCAAAGAGGATTTTTGAACAGTAAAAAAGCCTTTTCTTAATTTCAGGTGAATGTTTAATCTTGATAACTATTAATATTAGGGAGGTGGGAGTGGTACCCTCCCACTTTAAAGTATCCTCCCAAACCCATCAATCACAAGATGCCACCTCATTTTGAAAAAACTAACCTCCCAAAATACCCTCTTAGGTGAGAGTGGTACCCTCCAACCCTCTTATTTAAAAAAAAAATTAAAACAAATAAAATTAATAAACTAAAATTTTAATTAATTAATTAAAAATACATAAGAATATAAAAGACAATAAATAAATAAAAAGACAATTAATAAAAACAACTTAAAAAAACACCTAAAAAATTAAAAATCACATGGCCAATCATACTTTGCGGCTATTTCTCTTTTCCGTTTCAAGATTATTTCCAACAACGGTCCGGTTAGATGGTCGTGCGGTTCCAAAAATATTTTAAATTCCCGGTCCATACGTTCAGACTTGACAGCCTCTCGTTGCTCATTCATCAAAGACCGTATGTCGTCGTCTTTTCCCTTTCTTGAATCAACGAATTTATTTATCATATCCTCCCGTATATTCACAAAGCGTGTAAGTTGTTCGACCACACTTCCTTTGGTTGACGACGACTCGGACGACTTCTTTGGTTTCCGTGTTGGTTTTGATGGTGTCGTGTCTTCGTTTAGGTCGGGTGCCCAACTAGTGAAATGTCCGTCGTTTGAACCCGTGTCCCCCGACTTTCTTTTATGATCGGATTGAGTAGCATCAAACTCCTCACCCATCAAAGGTAGACGGATCCATTTGTCATGAACCCGTACAATCTCCCAACATTTGACTTCGCTAAAAGTTTTTTATATTTTTTTTGTAGTCACTTAACGCTTTCTTCATTACATCCAAATCGTTGGCCCCACTAGCACATAGACGATCCTACAAATTATTAAAAAACAATATATTAATTAAAAAAAAGATTAACAAAGAATATTTCACAAATAAATGTACAAAAAAAATACATACCGCTTGAATCCAACATCCGTTGAAGTGACACATGGTTGTATTCAAAGAAGTCCACTTTGAATTAAGTTGGTGTCTACTTCGGGTGCTTCCTCCAACTAGATTATTGTAATGCTCGAGTATCCGATCCCAAAAATTATCTCGCTTTTGTTGATTTCCGATCGTCGGGTCTTCGGAAATATGGCACCAAGCCTTACACAAAGCTTTAGTTTGTGTGGGAGTCCACGGTTGACGGGGCACACGGTTTATGAATTTACCTTTTTTGACGGTTTCTTCGTCAACTTCAACCGCCTCATCTTCTTCTTCCTCAACTTCAATCTCCATCTCCTCATCTTCTTTTTCAACTTCATCTTCTTTTTCACCTTCATCTTCTTCCTCACTTTCGATATTTGGATATATATAATTCCTTCGATTATGTTCTAAGCTAGGATCCTCGTGAACATTGTAATCGCCACTATCATCAAAGATGAGAAGTGAACGTTCTTCTTGACGGGTGGGATTACGAAATGGTAAGTTGTGGTATCGAGGTGCAAAAGGCTCAAAACTTGCTTGATCGTGTAAGGGATAGGTGTATTGACCCGGTGCAACTTGCGTAGGCATGGCCGACATATGAGGATACGGTTGTTGAAGATACGATTGTTAGGGAAAAACGGGGTATGGAGTATACGGTTGTGTGGAAATTTCTTGGCTCGTTGGTTGTTGGCTAGAACCGCCTCTCGGTTTGGACACTTTTTTACGGTTAGAACCGCCTCTCGGTTTAGAAACTTTTTTGGAGTCCATGGTATTTTTATATAAATAATAGAGGAGATGGTATATATTTTTTATGAATTGAGAATATTAGATTTATATATTTACAGGGGATTAATTAATTAAATTTTTTTTAAACGGCTATATATGGTCGTTCAACGGTAACATTACAACGGCTAGATCTTCGATTTCAACGGGTAAAACATTCAATTTCAACGGGTACATATACCCGCTAGCTTCTACCCTCCGAACCCGCGGAGGATGCGGCGGTGTTCCACCCAAACCGCCCACTGCCCGCTTGGTACCCGCCTTCCACTCGCACCCCCCTTAGTTTATTAATTGTTTGGTTGAGTTCGTATTAGAGTATGATTAAGTTTGTTTGTTTATTTGATTATTTAATTAAGTTTGAGTTAAGTTAGGATTAGTATAGGTTTATTATAAATAGATGGTTAGGGTTCATGTAATTAGTGTGGTCTTTGATATTAATAAAAAAGTGTCGATCTTTGCGATCCATATTGTCAGTGTTTTATTGTTCGAGTTTGATCCAATTATCCAACAATTGGAAGTTCTGTGTGAGTTAAGGGAAGAAGTTCTGTGTGAACTAAGTAGAAGAGTTCTGTGTGAACTAAGTAGAAGAGGTATGTGTGATCAAAGAAAAGAGATCTGTGTGATCGGAGAAGGTCTGTGTGACCGAAAAGTTATGAGATTCTATGTGAATCATTCAGTATGGCTGAAATACAAGGGCACGCTGTTGGTGTTATAAATGTGATGGCCTTGACTACAGCCAACACCAGCAATACCGCGATAACTTACCCTGCTCCCATCAACAGTGTCAGAGCCTGCTATAAATGTGATGGCCTAGACCACCTCAAAAACCGTTGTCCCAAGTTGAACCCTACCAACAATCAAGTTGCTAATGGACGAGCTTTTGTCATTGGAGCAACCGAAGCCCATCAAGATCTAGCTATCCAGGATAACACAGATTCCACTAGTTAAATTTTGGGATGAAATCCTCTTAACTAGGGGAGGCTGTGACTACCCTGATTTTTTCCTCTATTGATTTATGTTTATTACTTTGAGTTATCTTGAATTCTATGCTTTCTTGTTTTGCAATATGAATTGGAAATTTCATTGCGTGAAACTTAATAGTACCAATGTCTACTTGAATCTCAAAGTAACATTTTCAGTCAATTTCGATTGCATTTTAATGTATATGATCTATCAAGTTCTATTATATGTCCATGACTACTCTATGACATCCACAAATTTCGCTTACATAACTATTATCATTTTATAGATACATAATGGAAGGACATAACACACCCATGTAAGGTAAATTGACTATTGCGGTGCGAAACGCAATCGTGAATTTACAGGTGCATTGGTGTGTATTGAAATTATGTTGTGTAACTAGTACCCCATACCCTTGACAATGTTCTAAACTCAATTTATGCCGCCAACACTAGCCAAGTTAGTGAGTACTTTTGGTAGGTGACTAGTACGCTTTCGAGGTGCTAGAGGTGTGGAGGGTTAGCTGTGGTACACCCTATATATAAACACTAATGGTATGTTGGAAGTCGGACTAGGAGTCGAAACAAGAACTAGTCTCAGATAACGACTCTACCCTCAATTTATACCACCCAACATTAGTCGATTAGTAATTAGTTTTGGTAAGTGATTGGTACGCTTTCAAGGTATTAAATGGGTGGTGAGCAAGCTGCGGTGTACCCTATATATAAGCATCTTTAATGCATTGAAATTAGGACCGGAAGCTGGACCAAGAACTATCCTTGATAACAGTTAACGAACCCACATCTATTTTAGGATAACACAACCTTTACTAGTTGAATTTCGGGACGAAATTATCTTAACTAGGGGAGACTGTGACATATCTGACTTTTATGCCTGATCTTATGATTCTACTTTGTAATCTATTGAGAATTTTAATACTATAAACCTATTGATGCCTCATATCACTTTTGATATCATTCCATTTCAAACTTCTGAGTCTGGCCTAAAACGAGTATTCTATTTCGCTTTAAAACGGCTTGCTTATTCTATTTTAATTCTATCCGATTCGTGTACTTGCTACTTATAGTAAATTTTGATGCCTAAGACTCTAACCTAATCAAAACAATTCAAGCTTGTAACTTCGTTTGACTAAAATAAAATTTCAAGGGTAAAAGTTACACATACGTAAATTTCAGGGTTTCTTTTGTAAACGTCTTCAAAATCTAGTTAATTTTTGTAAATTCAATTATATATTATTATTATCATAATTTTCAGATTTATATATATATATATATATATATATATTACTTAATTTATTAAACCAATTAAAAACCTTTAAATTTATCCTAAATGATTAAAAACCATTATTTTTATTCCTAAATCCTATCATAATCATTTCCATCCATTAACTAACTAATTTTGAACTTAAAATATTATCCATATCCTATAAATTTCGTGACCTAACCCCTCCCCCCTATTATTTTTTTTTATTTAAAATTTAACAAACTATTTTTATATTTTTGCAATCCTGGTCCATTTATCTATATAAATTTTGTAAATAAGTAACTTAATACCATCCTATAAATAGAGCCCTTATTCCTCATTTATTCTTCGCACCTCAACGATCCTCTAGGGCTCTCTATCAACTAAAGGTCGTTCCTCTCATCTCTTGAAAGATTCTAGATTAAATCATTCCATTCTAAGTAAGTTTTTCTTATGTTCTTGCTTGTTCATACTTTTTCTTTCAAAATACTTCATAATTAGCTTAGATCTATGATTCCCCAACATGTTTTATGTTATAATCATAGATCTAATCCAAGATCAAAAAGCATTATTTCATTAAACTTGTTCAAACTTTTATTTAAAAACCTGATTTTGATCTTTCTTGTTTCCTTTCAACTTTTAAAATTATGTTTCTACTAAAAATCCTTATTTTCATTTAAACCCCTCTAATATTTAATTATTTCATTTCTATCCATAATAAATTCATATTTACACTTTAACCCTTATATTTTTCAAACTAACCAAACACACACTAAACTTGGTTAAGTATACAAATAGAGTAACTTTCAAACCAGTATGTAGTTATCTGACAAACATTAAAGTTCTGGCTAGGAAAAGACGGGGTTCCGATCCAACCAACTCTTTCCTATGAACTTTTCTGTTGGTGGTACTACTCTAGAATAATAACCACTCTAGTATACAACAATCACTTTTAACTAATTATAATAACAACCCCTCCACTATTCTAAACTTGATCTAATTAGCTTAACAAACTTACTTAGGGAATCCTTAAGGCATTCATTCCAAGTTACATCAAGTACAAGCTCAACCTTCTTAAGTTGCAAAGTGAGTTCATAACCCTCTTTTACTTTCTACTTTGGGGTGGAAAACATGCTCCTATATCAAAACGGAATTCAAATACTAGATTCAAAACTATTCTTTTGCATTCAATAACAAAAATTCTAATTCTAGTAAAACTAAACTGGTTTATACATGTTGCTATTCTTGTCACTTTTTATTACAAAGTTTCTCTTATTTTCTAAAACCTAAACAATCATTAACTTTGGGAAGCCATGAGAGTATGTAAATAGATCGATTGGCCTGACTAACCCATCCGGTCCTCGGGTTGATGCATGCCAATCAATTCCGAGCGTCCTTCAAGTTGTGGATTGTGATCAACTTTGAAGGAGTTGGGGTATTTAGAAACTGCATACTTGACACTTATTCTATAGTCTAACACCTTGACAGGGTGTTGGACGAGAGAGCTATCGATCACTATGGTTGGTTGCGGACTCATGTATAAAAGTTTAATTACTTGAAATTGTGAAACTTGTTTATGACTTGCTCTGTGTTATCTATTACTTTATATCTATGCAAACCTATGTTCTCACCAACTTTTTAGTCGACCTATTTTAGCATGTTTTTCAAGTAATGGAAACTAAGTTACTGCTTTGATCACGCTAGGATTTCAAGGACTTATGCTTTAGTGGACTTAGCTAGATTTTAACAAAAGAAGATTTATTTGTTCTACTTGTTTTGTTTGATTTCTTTGTAATCAATGTAATCAACTATTCAATTTAACTAAATAGAAATTTCTTTTGATCCATGTGTAATAATTCAATTTCGTAACTTAATAAAAATTGATGGTAACTTATATACTATGATTACATAAGTTCATAAACAATAAAAAGAAGTATAATTTTAAGAGCTAATTGTATAAATGGTCCCTATGGTTTAATCAGATTGCACTTTTGGCCCTTAGGTTTTAAAAATTATAAACTTAGATCAAACGTTTTGTGACCTGGTTGCGCCTTTAGCCCCTCACGTTAATACCCAATACTTTTTAGCGGGCAAGTATCCCATGTGCCATCCACATGACTTACGATTGCAAACCTAACCCTAAAAATGAGTTAAAATCAATAAAAATTTGTGTAAATCAGTAAAAAAAATTTAGTGATTTGTATTGATATTTAGTGATTTTTACTTATTTTTTTGCTAATTTTTGCTGATGTTAACTAATTATTAAGGTTAAGTTTGCAATTGTAAGTCACGTGGATAGAGCATAGGCTAATTTTTCGTTAAAAACTAACTGGTACTAACGTCAGGGAATAAAGGCAACCAGATCACAAATGTTTGAGCTAATTTTGTAATTTTTAAAACTTAGAGGCTAAACATGCAATTTGATCAAATCACAGGGGCCATTGTGTAACCAACTCTAATAATAATAACTAGTATTTGTGTCCGACGTGTTGCAGCAGGAATAAACTCTATAACAAACAACCAACTCATACCTACTTAGGAAGTTTAAAAACAAACAGTTACGGAGTGAATTTTATTAAATTTCTTAAACAATAAAACATTAATATCTAAAACTTTTTTATCTTAATTTTATTTATAAAAGGTTGGCATACAAATAAGGAGGATTAAAGTAACTGATTTTAAATGTTAAGCTATTTTATGGTAACTTCTTTTACCTTTTATCATGAGAATATATCGTTTCTAAATTAGTAAGGGCTTAATTTTGGTTTACCTTCTACGTAAGAATAAAGTTCTAGTTAGGGCTCTGCAAAGGGTCGGAACCAACCCGACCCGGACCCTCCAGAACCGAAAACCCTTTTATTAATGAAATTGGGAACCACGAACCAAACCTTATAAACCTATGTGGTTCGGGTCCTTGAGGTTCCGGGTCCGTTTCACGGTTCTTAGGGTCTAGATCCACAACTTGTTGTGCAAAGGGTCGGAACCAAACCGACTCGACCCGAACCCTCCAGAACCGAAAACCCTTTTATTTATGAAATTGGGAACCACGAACCAAACCTTATAAGCCTATGTGGTTCGGGTCCTTGAGGTTTCGGGTCCGGTTCACGGTTCTGAGGGTCCAGAACCACAACTTGCTCACCCCTAATTCTATTTTTTCCCAATTAGTTTTTATAATTTATTTTCTAAAGTTGAAAATTAATTAGGTACTAAACATGCTTCTATAAAATCATAACGTTTAGTATGTTTTTAACTATTAATCATTTGCCATAAATCCACTATTTTAGTCCCATCTCAATTTTCAGGAAGTTCCAGATAGGGGTGAAAACAACCAAGTTAGTTCGCGATCTACTCGAGATCGGCTCGCTAAAAGCTCGAATCGAGTCGAGCTTTAACAAGCTCGAGCCAGAGCTTGAGCCTAAAAATAAGCTTATTTAATAAGCGAGCCCAAGCTTCGCTTATTGATGCGTGTTTTATGTATATAAAAATATATATATACATATAAATATATCCCCGGCAACGGCACTAAACACTTGATGCGCCGTTTTTAAAGTATATAAAGTAATGCTGAGTTTCGTAGGCTCCCCTATTGCGAACAAAACGAAAGAGCCTCTCTACTCTAGACTACAACTACGAACTGTAGAATTGTGTATTCTTCTCTGAAATATTGTTAAGGTGTGTCTTGAATGAAGAACCGAAGCCATCTATTTATAGGCCTCAAAATAAGCAATGCACGCCCGTGCATTGGCGTGCAAACACCCAGGGAATTAAAAGGTACACATGGCAGGGTACGAGAAAGCTTGGGGAGCAAGGAGGAGCAATGCACGCCCGTGCGTTGGGATGCACGGCCGTGTATCCCTCCCGTGCTCCCTGTTTTGTCTTTTAGCTGCTTGTTTGACTGGTGTTGACCTTAGTTGACTTCTTGGGGGGTCAAAGCTCGGGAATGATCATCCCAAAAGCTTTATTTCTTGATGTTTTTGAGTAGTTTTTGCTTTGTTCATCTCGGGACATCGTTTATCCTGCAATTGTGAAATATAAACGTTTTAAGTATCAATTGCAAGACTTTTGTTTAATTAGTACCATAATATGGGAATTATTATGCATGCAAAACATGTATAATTTAGGGCATATCACTTATCGAGCTCGAGCCGGCTCGCGAGCCTAAACGAGCCTATTATTTATATATTTTTTAATTAATATATTAAATATATATTTATAAACTAATAATTAGTATATATAAAATTATGATAAAAATAACAAAATAATATATTTTATGTTATATATAAAAATTATAATAAAATATATATAAAATTAATTATAAATATATATAAATTAAATAATAAATAATAAATGAGCCGAGCTCGAGCTTGAAAAACTACTCACGAACCGAGCCCAAGCTTTAGAAATAGAGTTTGAATCGAGCCGAGCTCAAGCTCTCAGTAAGTTAAACGAGCCGAGCTCGAGCCTAGTCGATCTCGGGCTCGGCTCGGCTCGTTTACACCCCTAGTTCTAGATATAAACAATTTTCTCTCACTCTTTGTCCTTCCATAATTTTTAAATTCCCCCCAAAACTCTCCCAACAAAAATCTGTTCGTAAAAAGATTGTATGTCACCCTATTGTTGAACTGACGCGTCGCTTCACCGGAAGGATACGATGTATTGGTTGACGGTTATGTAGGCGGCAATCAACGGAGAGGAAAATGGTTTTAAGTGGCCGAGAAGAAAGCAGAGGGATGGGAGACGGTTATGCAAGCGACGTTAACGGCGTTTGGCAGAGAGGCAAATGGTTTGAATCGTCGTTAACGGGAGGGACGGTTGTTTGAAGGATTAGGTTTGCAAGCGGCGTTATAAACTCTTATGCCTACGCTTTTTAAGGTTATATAAAATAATAGCTTATGGGCATCTAGGAACCGTTATCCTTTGATGTCCAAATTTCAAGTGCAAGTTTATAACATGAAGTGGGTTAACTTATTGGGCTTCAATATACAAGGAATAATAAAGCCCAGTAGGCAATAACATTGAATCATTGATTATTATTTTCTACTAATGTTTTCCCGGCATGAGGGACCGGACCTGATTGTAGTTAAGCCACAGAATCCGGCGCAGGCTCGACATAATAGAAGGAGTTAATCACGCCAGATTGCGACTGGTTTTATCATTCATTAAATTGCTCTATTTTTGCTTTTAAAAACAATAGATTAACTTCTATTCTTAAAAGAAAATAATATGATATAAAAGTTGGTCATGAAATCACTTATGAAATGTCATTTCTCATATTTGTTGTTGATGTTTTAAAATGCAAAATATAACATATTTTTGTTATCACAAAAAAAAAGATATACATATTATAATACTATTATGGGGAAAAATCTCTTGAAAACTCATAAATACTTGAGAACCACGAGAACTCGCGTAAAAAACAATCAAAACCATTTTTTTTGTTTTTACTATCTTTAATATTAAAATATAAAATAAAAATAATTTACCTCTCCAATTAATTATTCTCTACTCTCTAAATTATTCCTAAAAAATTGTGTACACATGTGTAAATGGGAAATTTACATATATAAATTTATTTTTTATGTTGTATTCTGATTATAAAGGTAGTAAAAAAATGGGTTTGATTGGTTTTTTTACGAGTTCTCACAATATTTAAAAGTTCTCAAATGATTCATTACATATGTATGCATGGTTTTATATACTAACACTTATTTTCGTTGCATATAAAAGTTGGATTTTGATAACTTTTATCTATAAATGATGCTATCTAAACCATCACTATATTTACTTATTAGACACCATCAATAAAAGCATACGAATCACTCCTAAAAACAATTCTTAATTATGGTTTTCGTTATCAAAAACCTATAAATTTATTGTATGACATTGTTATATGGATGCTATAAAAATTTTCATAATGTAAATGAACATTTTATATGAATTTAAAATTTTCATTTAACGGCTTGCTTGCAGTTAAGCATCATGAAATCAAACTAGACTATATAAGAAGAGCAGAAGTTTGACTACAATTAGGTCCGGTCCCTCATGAAAATCCTATAATCATGGTAAGTTAATTTGCATATTAATTTAATTGGCTTTGACTAAATGAACGTGTTTCTTCCATCGGTTTGGTTCATACTTTCAGAGATTCTTCACATTATCTAAAAACTTAATCGAGTTTAATTCATGACCCGGTCAATGTGGATTGGATTTAGGTTTTTCTTTTCTTCGTTACCTAACTTTGACTTCAATATAACTACCGTTTATGACGCGATTTATTGTTTAATTTCTCTAAACTTGATGACATTTGAAATAAAAAGTTTGAATTTCAAGGTTATTGAACGTCTGATAAATAAACCACTTTAAAATTTGTCTTATTTTAATTATATTGATTTTCATTTTTAATCATTTATTATAAAAAGAATACATTTTCCCCTCATTTTGTTATTGAACAAATACATCTATTAATCTTTATGTTAATATAAGTGCTATACCTTTTTAGACAAAATAATAATAATAATAATAATAATAATAATAATAATAATAATAATAATAATAAATAAATAAATAAATGTATCAAACCCTTGGTTTTTTATTTTCAACCATCTTTATGAGTATTGGATGGATACGATTTTGGTAGAGTGACTATGTTTGCACAAGAGGCGTAGGCGTTTGATCATGAGTCATTATTGAATGTGGGCCCATGATTCATATGGGCCGTTGATTAATGAGAGTGCATAAACATTATGATGGGAATGGGTCACAAATTCACTTTATTCGATTTGTTGCGTAAGGTTGTTACACGAAACCGTTAAGCCGTTTAGGTACTTTAAATGAAACCGTTAACATGGACTTTTAAAAAAAAGTAAACTCTTATTTTTGTTTATTTAGTTTAGTCATTTTTTTTAGTTTCATCTAAAAAATTTATTTTTCTTATATGTATTCTCGTGTTTTATAAAACTTGTCATTTTAATCAAATCAGTTAACTTCATTCATATTTTAATGTTAAATGAGGGGTATTTTGGTTTTTTTTAATATATTTATTTATTTTATCAATATTTTAAACCTTTAATTATTTCTCTCATCCCCTTAAACCGTATTAACCCTAATTAACCTACTAAGATCGTCCATGTGATCATCATCTTCTTAATCCCGATCGTCCATGTTGCCATCATCTTCTTTAATTAAAAAATGGGTCATCATCGTTTAATTCCAATTCTTAAGTTATTTTTTCAAGTAAAGTTTCAACCTCCGATACATTTAGGCAGAGATTTAATGCGGCGACACAAGTAATAACATGAGGCAATTCTTGAAAATACAACAACAGTCATACCCAGTAAAATCTCACCAATAGACAAGCTATTGGTAGGGTCTGGAGAGGGTGAAACCATACCCCCTATCCACGAAGATAGAGAGGCTGCTTCCAAGGATACCCCAGCTCCAAAAACCCTCTTTAGACCTGAATATATATATATATATATATATATATAAGAAATTGATCATTTGAGAACTCCTAAATATTTTGATAACTCGCGATAACTCGTTAAAAAACCAATCAAAACCATTTTTTTACTTCATTTATTATTAGAATACAACATAAAAAATGAATTTATATATGTAAATTTACATGTCTTTATATAATAAAAAATATACACATGTGTAAGTTTACCACTTACACATGTGTAAGTGTTTACCATTTACACATGTGTATAAATTTTTTTAAGAAAATAATTTAGAGAGAAAGGATGAATTAATTGTAGAGATAAATTATCTTTTATGTTATATTTTAATAATAAAGGTAGTGAAAACAAAAAAAATGTTTTAATTAGTTTTTTGACGAGTTCTCAAGTATTTATGAGTTCTCATTTGAACCTAACCCTATATATATATACTAGGTTAAAATCTCGTTTATTACACGGGTTGATAAAATGTAATATTATATACTTAGTAATAAAAAGTTTGTATTTTAAAAACCGTGTATTACACGGATTGATAAAATGTAGTGTTATATACTTAGTAATAAAAAAGTTTATATCTTTAAAAACCCGTATATTACACGGTTTGAATACATTAATTTTTATTTAATATAGTTTCACTTACATCACTATTTAGTTAAAAACAAAAGTTACATAATTAAATTTTAAATTTTCTTAAAAATAAGAGATAATTTAAAATAAATGTGTTTTATTAGTATAATTAATATTTTTCTTTAAATATAAATCATTATTAAAAAAATAGAGGTGTATTTAATAAGAGAGAGGGGTAGGAAAAAATGGTGAGAAGAGATGTGGACGCGACACGTGGCATAAATGATTTTTATTTATTATATAGTGTATATATATATATATATTAGAACAACAATTAAACATTAAACAACAACATCATCTAGTAAAACATAATCCATAAGCGACCAAGAAAAGTAGATGGTGAAAACATCTAAGTGGTGAAAAGTGGGGATAGTACATGTGGAATCATAGATACATGTAGCCAAGAAGGTAACATCACAAGTCTAGAAAGAACTAAACCCCTAAGCTAACGGTAAGCCCTTTTTCCTAAAAGTCCTTAATATTAATCATACGTCTCCACGAAGTCCTATCCTGACCATGTCCTCAGAGAGGTGCAAGTCTAGCAAATCATGTCTAATCCGCTCATCCCAAGTCAGCATGGGTCTGGCTCTACCCTCCTCCCGTTTATTGTGAGTGTTTCCACTGATCTAACCGACTCCGCATCCATCTCCTCTTCACATTCCAAAACCAACTCAGTTTCCCCTTACTTATCTTAACCGAAATAGTAGCCACCCCTAATCGTTCCCGAAAAACCTCATTTCTTATCCGATCTAGCCTTGTGTACCCGCACATCCACCTTAACATCCTTATCTCTGCTACCTCCAACTTATGTGCTTGTATCTTCTTTATGGCCCAACAATCTGTTTCGCATAACATAGCCGGTCTAACTACAACCATATAAAATTTGCCCTTTAATTTAGTTGGGAACCTCATATATTACGCTCGTGGCTGCTCTTCACTGACACCATCCTTCCTAGACGCGGTGAGTAACGTCACTATCTATGTCCCCATCACGTTATACAAACAATCCTAAATACGTAAACTTGGTCACCTGATTTCCGTAAATTCGTAAGGCGGTGGACGTCGTCACTCCGGAGACAGTCGCGATCGAGAGCCTGGAAATATTTTTTTAAATTTTTCATTCATCGGTGGTATCATGTTGGAAAATACCCGCCTCGTATTGAATATCCACTTAAATTTATACACATTGAAAAGATTTGGTTTAGTACTAAAACACTCGTATGATAATAAACTCCGACAAATAAGTTGTTGCGGCTACTTGTTCAATAATAGCCCAACTAGATGTCAGAAATGGTGTAACCTTTTTTATTCTAGCAAGTTGGTCATGAAACATTTGCAAACCTCCTTTTTGTATAATAGCTTTTTCAAACGTGTTACACATCGAATTTCATCTTGTATGTACATCCCAATTTGGACCTAGGCATTCGGTTTTACCGTCTTGACAAAATTGTATATATCTTACATATATTTTACACACACAAAAATTATCACGCAACATTTGTTTAAAAACATCTATTATATGTTCAATTTTGTTAAGACCATCTTACACAGTCAAGTTGATGATGTGTGTAACACATCGACTATGGAAAAAATTATCGTCGCAAACCGGGTTATATTTTAATATAAGTTGGTTTACCGCAACTCGATTATTCGAGGCATTATCAAACGATATTAAAAAAAGTTTGTTTTCTAATTTAAAATTTCTAATTACCTTCTTTAGAATATAAAGTAAATTGTCAACGGTGTGGGGATATCCAAAGAGTTAAAACCTAATCGTATGCTTTTATCATTTCCCATGTATCGGGATTTACCCAATAAGCGGTAACGCATAGGTACGATTCCGGTGAACCGTGAGAAGCCGACCAAACATCACAAGTTAAGGTAACACAAGTTGGTAAGCTTTCAAAACCTAAAATTAATTCACTTTTAGCTTTTTTTCACATTTTTAAACAATCACGTATAAAGGTAGCATGACTAACGTGAGTGTAGCGTGGTTGGAGCGTTTGTTAATAAGTCGAGTCAAACGCTCGTTGCCGAAGTAGTTGAACAAAAAACTCTCTTGAATCACAAAATGTGTCATCCTCTCCCGAACCGCATAAACATTGTAATTTCAAATATTATCGCCGTTTGTCATAGTTGATTGACCTCTCGACGCTTGAGGTTTCAACATCTTACAGTAGGCTTTTTCTATGTGGTTTTTAAGATTGTATTTGCTCTTTTTGAAAAAAAAATAAACACACAACTTGCAGCAACTTGTTCGGTCCACTTGACATCTCATAGAAATCATAATGTTGTCAAATATGTGGGTTCCTAATTGTAGGAATAACTATTACAACCATAAGACTTGAAGAGGAACTAACACCAACGGAAGATTGCTCACTTTCGGAAGCCATTTTGAGAGCTTTTTTAAACGTTTTTGAGAATATAGAGCGTTTTTGAAATTTAAGAGAATAGAAAGTGGCGTGATTCAACCAACACAACCAATATCTATTTATACTAACATAAGAGGATAAAAGGGTCAAAAATAAGTTCCAACGGATAGTTTAACGGTAAAAAAAGGTCAAAAAATCCAACGGCTATAAGCCGGTTTTATGGGTATGAACAGAATCATGTTGTGATCCAAACCGGTTCGGGTCGGGTTTCAAAGCGGACTCCTCCATAAAATCACAAACCTATCCCAAACCGACGGTTTGAGTCGGGTTCCAGACCGGGTTGGGTTTGAAACTGGTTTGGCGGGCCCAAACTGGTTTTTTGTCCATGTTTGCGGTATACTGGATCCGCCTTGGTTTTTTGTCCATGTCTGCAGTATACTCGATCCGCCTCTGATGATAATGTTTTTTTTAACTCATGGGGTTCATTCGAATGTCACAGTACACCTGTCTTTCCAGCTTGTGTTCGGTATAACTTTTTCTTGAAAAGATAACAGACAAACATTTAGCTTTGAATCGACAAGTGATCGATCAATTAATGCATGGGTTAGATAAGACGTGGGTCGTGGCATCCAACATTAGATGAATCCAAAATAAGAAGCTAAGAAAAATACAGAGAGAAATTGTTGTTAAGTTGGGGGCTTTTAAGAAATATTGTTTGGACGTGCATGACCAATTAGACGTGAATACAAAAAGAATTCACATGCATACAGTTGTAGTATGATTCATGAAAGTTCGATTCGACAGGAAACACAATACCAATTACAATTTTTCATATTATATTATATATAGGGGAGGTTCCACTAATAAGTGGTTTTTCGCTAATAAATACTAAGAAGTGGGTCAAACGAACTCCGATTGAGCTCATTCCAGCGGCGTTGTAACCGTCTCATCGAACCCTAACCCGGACCCAAAAACCTAAACCCCTACACCCGCACCCCCAAAAACCTAAACCCCCCTTCCAACCCTACCCCGAAAAGCCTAAAACCACCACCCACACCCCCCAAAAACCTAACCCCCCCCACCCCACCCCCCCCCCCCAAACCTAACCCCCCACCCACCCCCCCAACCCTAAACCCACCCCACCCACCCCCAAAAACCTAAACCCCCACCCCCACAAAAAAAAAACCTAAACCATAAAATCTAAACTCTAAAAGCTAAACCCTATGACTAAAACATAAGGCTAAACCCCTAAAAATTCAAACGTAAAATCTAAACCTTAGAAGCTAAACCATAAAAGCTAAGATGGTAGAGTTCGACGAGACGGTTACAACGCCGCTGAAATTAGCTCAATCGGAGTTCGTTTGATATTGTTTCTTAAGGTTTTTGTCATTTTTTAGATTTTTTAGCGAGAAGCTACTTCTTATTTGATCATCCCCCTATATATATATATATATATATATATATATATATATATATATATATAGAGGAGGGTTCCCCTACAAAGTGTTTTTTACCTAAAAATCCTAGGAAGCCATCTCAATCATCCATTTTATTAATTAATGGTTGAGATTAATTTAAAAGTTTGATGTTGATTTGCAATTATTACTAAGGGCAATCTAAACTTTTTGTAATTAATTCTACGTAAATTAACTTTTCAAATCCCTTAAAAAACGTTAATCATTAAACACATTAATTTTCTCTCTCTAATTCCTATAACCGATATACGCAAACCATAATACTGGTTTCAAAAAATCTATGTTACAAAAAATAAGATAAATGTAACCCAACCAGCACACAATTTATTTAAAAAGCCCAGCACACGTTAAACAGCACACAAGCATTTAAACAGCACAACACAAAAAAAAAGATAAATGTAACCCAACCTCAACATTCTTTCAGCCTCTGTTAAACTTAAACTTAAACAGCACACAAGCATTTAAATAGCACAGCACACGGGTATGTGATGTTTGATGAAATAAACATCATATGCGGTTATTTATGAAACAAATCAACACACCTAGTAAAACAGCACAAGCACACGTGGTATGTGCTGTTTGATGAAAAAAACATCATATGCGGTTATTTATGGAACAAATCAACACACTGTATACATATCTGTACACACGGATGATACATTGTGTCATTCAGCACCCAATCCAGTTTCAAATTTCATAAAAAAACATAAATACACAGTGTATACAAATCAGTACATAATCAAACATCCTAATATAAATCAGTACAATCAGAATATTTGAACAAAACATTACCTTCGATCCTTTCTTCATTGGAATCGCTACACATTGAATCTCTGAAAGTATGAACCAAACCGTATGGAAGAAACACGCTCATTTAATCAAAACCAATTAAATTAATATGCAAATTAACTTACCATGATTATAGGATTTACCATAACTAAATTGTTAGGAAAATACCAAAGTACCCTAATAAATCCATTAGATGTCACATGTCACTCTCACATTATTTCCTACACTTTTTAGGCAAAAGAGACTTTGTACTTGAACCCCCTATATATATGGGGAAGATCAAATAAGAAGTAGCTTTTCGCTAAGAAATCTAAGAAATTACAAAACCCTTAAGAAACGATATCAAACGAACTCCGATTGAGCTAATTTCAGCGGCGTTGGAACCGTCTCGTTGAATTTTACCATCTTAGTTTTTAGAGTTTAGCTTCTAAGGTTTAGATTTTACGTTTGAATTTTAGGGTTTTAGCGTTATGGCTTAGCCATAGGGTTTAGGTTTTTTTTTTGTGGGGGTTTAGGTTTTTGGGGGTGGGTTTAGGTTTTTTTTTTTGGGGGGGGGGGGTTGGGGGTTTAGGTTTTTGGGGGGTGGGGTAGTGGTTTTAGGCTTTTCGGGGTAGGGTTGGAGGGAGGGTTTATGTTTTTGGGGGTGCGGGTGGAGAAGGGTTTAGGTTTTTGGGTCCGGGTTAGGGTTTGATGAGACGGTTCTAACGCCGCTGGAATGAGCTCAATCGGAGTTCGTTTGACACATTTTTTTAGTATTTCTTAGCGAAAACTCATTTGTTAGTGGAAACGTCCTATATATATATATTTATATATATATAGAGTTTAGTTATTGTACGAAACAGATTAATCCTAAAAATAGTAGGAATAAATTTTGACCTTTTATCGGTATTAATTAAGGGTTGTGATTAAATCAATGGCAAAATAGTAATTAAGATGTTGATTTATTAAACATAAAAGGGTAATAAAGGGATTTCATGAATTCATTAACTAAATTTGGGATTTCACGAATTCATTAATTAAATTTATTGTCTCTCTCTTCCTTCTTATACGCCCCACCATTTTCTTTAAATCCTAAATTTTTAAACAACACAATTAGAAACTCAAATCAAAAATTAAAAAATGGTGAATCTTATCCTAAATTAATGGCAAATATAATGGATGTTGTTAATCTTGATTTTTCTTCTTATAACAACATTATTACTATAGTTTTTGGGTTTTATTTTCAATTCTATTCAATTGTTGTAAATATACATTAGTAAAAAACCCAATAAAGGGTAGCAGTAAATTTATTTATATTTTTTATTAAAAATATAAATTTATAAAGAAGAAAATAATAACTTAACTGTAACATCATGTACTAAAAAACATCAAAATTTAGTAGAATATTTGTTGATGACAACATAATAGTAAAATATTAAAAGCAATTGAGTTTATAAATTGAGTATAAAAACATAATATACAATTTTGTTTATAAATTGAGTTTGAAAACATAATAAAATGTGAGATTATAAATAATAAGTCAGTTTGTGTACTAATAACAACACAAATTGTTATGTGTAACAATAGATATCAACATTGTGTGGTTTTGTAGTGTGTTATTGTTATAACAACACTGTTGATTTTAATAAAAACAAAAACAACACATAAAAAGAAAGGTATGTAAAGAATTCGTTAATATTAAAACGTGGTTACTATGAGTGAAAAAGGTTAAATATATTTTATACGTAAACAACACCATGTATAAGTGTATACAAACACGGTGTTTGTGTTCCCATATAAAAATTGTATATTTTTCTAGCAAGAATGTCCGATAGTTTAAAATATAAAAACATATGATTATCAAACATGATAGTGGAATGAGCGTACGTTACATGATTTAATTTGGTATAACTTGAAATTTTGAAAAAAAAATAGACAGTGAAATGAGCTTATTAATTGATAACAAATCATGCAAGATTTAAGGGATAACCAAAATTAGAAAATAAGCATAATGACATACACACCCTTTAGCCAAAAAGTCAAATTATCCATGTGTCATATTGTGATATATATATATATATATATATATATATATATATATATATATATATATATATATATATGGATGAGTCTAATTCATAACCCAACTTTAAGGACTTAACTCATTAATAACTTTTGACCAATAAAATTGAGACACCACACTTATCCTTTTAAACCCAATAAGGGTAATATAGTCTTTTTCTACCATTGCATGAGCCAGAAATTTTCACCCGCATTA
This sequence comes from Smallanthus sonchifolius, assembly GCA_023525975.1. Taxonomy (NCBI): domain Eukaryota; kingdom Viridiplantae; phylum Streptophyta; class Magnoliopsida; order Asterales; family Asteraceae; genus Smallanthus; species Smallanthus sonchifolius. Next base: position 16,915,371 of record CM042036.1, read on the forward strand.
CCATCGTATAATTTGTTGCAGACTATTCTAAGATCTTTCCTTCCCAAAGATTTTCCTTTTTATCTTTTTCATTATACCACTATGTAAAGTCTCCTTGTATACTATTGGCATACTACTTTTTATTTTTTTCATTGTACGATTGACACAATTCCTTCTCCACAATGGAGCTCAAGCCAACAATCTCCTGTAATTTTCTTTTTTCAGGGTACGATTGAAACCATCTTTGTACAATAGAAATCTTTTCTTACAAGGGTGATGGGGGCCATTAACCCATTTACTTATCAAAACTACCTAATAGTATTCTGACACCTCAAAACTACTCATTTACTCAGATTTCATTGGAAACACCTTACTAATTTACTCACTCACTTTAAAAAAAATAAATAAAAATTAAATAGAAATGGTGTGTGTGGGAGTGGTGGGGTCCACTAGAGAAAGAGTGGAGAGAGAGTGGCTTCATCCGAATAAATTAACTCGGCCTCCCTACTCGGGGTTACCCGAACCATTGGGGGCGGTTTAGCCCATTTTACCTGATACACTCTCACTTACTCGGTTCCATCCGGGTAATACACCCCCATCACCCTAATGGGGGTGGTGTTGCCCAACTACTCGGATGCCCTCTCTCTTACTCGGCCCAAGCCGAGTAAGGCGCCCCGTATACCCTAAGGTGCTCTAGTTCTTCTCCTTTTCTACCTATTCTGCATTTTAGTTTTTCTTTGTATTCATAGCAACCCTTTCTCTATTCTAGCATCTTTTCAATGGTTGGTGATGAAGTCGAAGATGGTAATTCTACCCTGGTTTGTGTTGATGTCGATTCTGGTGGGGAGCTTGATGAAGCTAATGCTTCAATGTTGGTTGTTGATGTCGATTCTGAGTTGCATCCGGAGGGTTTTGATGTTGCTGTTGCTGAAACATTTGCTAACCTTATACCCAATTCTCCTCTGCTATTTATTGGTTATGATCAGCAAGGTTCGGTTTTTAATTTACATTCGTTCTTAATTATTCAACCTTATCTGATGATCAAGAAGCTTGTTTTTTTTTTTGATGAAAAAGCATTTTAAAACAAAAACATTCTTTAAAAGCATCCATGGTTTATAATAGTCTAATACCCCCGTTACATCAATGTAACACCCCAATTATCTTTTTTGCATTAGTATTGTTTTACATCAATGTATCCCCCTTGAAAATAACTTAATCTTTTTATGTTTGGTTTACATTATCAAATGACTTGTACCAATGTAGTTTTGATTTTAAGTTATATGTATTCAATTGCAGGTTCTATGAATATAATTGTAGCATATGAAATGGGGTAAGATGAGTATGAACATGAAGAAGGGATAGCAATAGCTGAGCTAATTTACTTACACCAATGTAATCAAATGACTTACACCAATCTACCTTTGATTTTTATTTGTTTGGTCTATGAATGTACCCAAATCTTTTTCTATCTTCTTGTGAACAAGATAAATTATTATGTAAGGACTTATGGTAAAACATATGTTACCGTTGGTGTTTTTTTTGTATCTTCTTGTGAGCAAGATAGTTTTTGACACTAAAATATTTAGTATTGGAAAGAAGATCAAATCAAAGTTATTCAAATCCCTAAATTCATCAACACTTCCCAATGCCTCAAACATCTTTTTGCTGAATTAATCCAACCGTTTCGAATCATCCTTTTTTTTTATTTGAAAACATCCAACCATTTACTTGTGATTTCTCATGTATTTTTTCTCCAACTCCATCCCCTTTTCCTCCTGTGTCAAACCGAAGCTGAAAGTTGGAGCCCCGAGATTCTCTTGATCAATTTCTTTGAACACCATCATTTTTGACCTGTCATCACCTTCAATTTCATTTCCTGTAAGGATCTAACAATTTATATTAACACCACACTCCCCCAACAAGTTTTACATTAGTTTTCATTATTTTTAAATATGTTAACCGCCTTTTTTTTAACCTATTTTATTGAAAGTCTGTTTACAAACTCTTTTTTTGTTGCACATTTGTATTAATTAAAAAAAAACAAATTAATTTTTCCCATCTATGTATTAACTAAGGAAAACATGTCCAAAAGATATCGACTTTTGTATTCACCTCGACTTTTATGTATGTCCTCCCCTATTTCCAGTTGTGTCCAACCGATGTTGAAACTAGATGCACCATTCACCCGGATCCTTTTCCTCAAGACAGTTGAAACCCTCCTTTACCAAACACTTTGAACTTTCATTTTTATGCCCTGTAACTATTAAACCAAAAAATTCCCATACAAAAGCAATCCATTAGTTATCTGATATTAAAACATATTATTGTATAATTATCCTACATTACACTAGTGTAAAATTACACTGGTGTTACTTTAATAGTTGTCAATATGTCCAAAAGAAACACTAACCTTCCAAGCTTCTTCCTTTTCTGAGAAAATGCAAACATGGCTGCTGAATGAGATGTATTTTTAGGGTTTGGAAATTTGGGGCTTTTGATACGAAGATGAATATTCTTTTATCTTCTTTCTCAATGAAAACATACCTACACAAACCATAGATCGAACTTGGTGTTACATCAACTCTTGCAGCAAATCAACAAAAAAGAAACCCTAAGTTACAATTTAACAAAAAAAACAATAAGACCACAGATCGAACTTAGTGTCAATGCAAATCTGGAAATAGGGGAGGACCCTAACCCGCCCCCAAAAACCTAAACCTCCTTCCACCCGCACCCCCAACCCCAAAAGCCTAAACCCCCCTCCAACCCCACTTCGAAAAGCCTAAAACCACCACCCCCACCCCCCAAAAACCTAAACTCCCCACCCCACCCCACCCCCATAAAAACCTAAACCCACCCCCACCCACCCCAAAAAACTAAGATGGTAGAGTTCGACGAGACGGTTCCAACGCCGCTGGAATGAGCTCAATCGGATATCGTTTATTAAGGTTTTTGTCATTTCTTAGGCTTATTAGCGAAATATCACTTCTTATTTGAACCTCCACACACACACACACACATATATATATATATATATATATATATATATATATATATATATATATATATATATAGGGAGAGGTTTAAATAAGAAGTGCAATTTGGCTAAGAAGCCTAAAAAGCAATCTCATCCATTCAATTGGATTATCAATGTAATAGCCACTTTTGTTGATTTTTTTCAACTTCTCCCACTTTTTTTAAACGTTCATAACTTTTTCATATGACATTATTTTTTTTTAAAACTTACACCATAAAATTGAGCGTCTTTTATCTTTAATTTGAGTATAGTATTGCTATATATTTTTGTAAAAACAAAATCGACACTTAATAAAATTATGCTACTTTACGTTAATGTGCTGGTTTATGGTAAAACAACACAATTTACGTAAATGTGCTGGCTTCTTTAAATTGTGCTACTTTTAGTCAATTATTATGTGACTAATTTGGTAGCATTATTTAAAAATAAAAATTTAAATCATCCATACATCAACAAAACGGTTCAGTGGTAGGCAACAAAAGGCTTATGCATCAAAATGTTATTTTGTGTTGGTTTGTTTTCTGCTGGTTTGATATACTACTTTTTTTTGTGCTGGTTTTGTTTGTACTTGGTTAGCTAAGAAAAACAAGTTACACAATTAATCATGTTTTTTGGTGTTGTTTTATTGTAAAACAGCACAATTAATTGTTATGTTTTGTGTTGTTTTATGATAAAGCAACCCAGTTAACTGTGCTAATTACAATGCAGCATAGTTAATTGTGCTGTTTTACCAGAAACCAGCACATTTACGTAAACTAGCACAATTTCGTTAAGTGTCGATTTTGTTTTTTGTTTTTTTAAATATTTAGCAATACTATACTGGAATTAAAGGTAAAAAAACGCTCGATTTTTTGGTGTATTTTTTAAAAAAAATAAGGTCGTATGAAAAAGTTATGTACGTTTAAAAAAGTGGGAGAATTTGAAAAAAAATCAACAATTGTGGGTTTTCCAAGAATAACCCTCCACCCCTTATTTTTCCTACACTTAAATCTCTACCTTTGATCATTATATTGAATGAATGAGATTGCTTCTTAAACTTCTTAGCCAAATTACACTTCTTAGGGGAACCATCCCCTATATACACATATAAAAGTTGTATTAGTTTTTATGAATTAATAAATTGTATTCAAGATTGATAAATAGTAATAGAGTAAAGTGTCATTTGCGTCCCTATGGTTTGGCCATTTTAGCCACTTTCATCCAAAAACTTGTTTTTTAGCTTTTTCGTCCCTGATTTTTTAAAATCTAGCCATTTTCATCCAAATGACTAACTTCTTCTACATTTTAACGTTAAATCATGGGCAATATTAGTTAAATCAGGGGTAATTTGGTTAGATTTTAACCTATGAATTTCAAACCGACCCTTGATTTAACGTTAAAATGTAGACGGAGTTAGTCATTTGGATGAAAATGACTATATTTTGAAAATTCAGTGACGAAAAAACTAAAAAAAAGTTTTAAGATGAAAGTGCTAAAATGACTAAACCAAAGAGACGAAAATGACACTTTACTCCTGTAATATGAGCTAGATAACGGGTATGTTAACATTATGAGCTAGGTGGGATGATATGAGTATATTTTTTTTATCTAACTTTCTTGAGTTTTATAAAAATTAATATGTTAAATGCGATTACAGATACTATATTATTATAATAATATATTAATATTCAAACTTTTTAATAAAATGATTTAGACCAGGGGCTAAGGTACACCATGGATGCTGATATGCTTGTTTTGGTTCAAATTGATGGTTGTAATTTATGATATGACTTGTAACATGACATGATTTGATACGAAGTTAAACGCGCTAGTGTTTAGGGTAAACGGGTTCTGGCCATAAACGGGTTGAACCTGCTTAACTTATTGTGTTAAATATGTTAATAGGTCGACAAGAAACATTTATGACTATGTTACACAGTTTTATAGTTTTAAAAATAATTAGATCCAGATTGCAACTTTTAGCAGCTTTTATTTTATCATGTTAAATATGTTCTATTATTTCTTAATCGTGTTTAGTGAATCGTATTAAATGTGTCATGTATTGAACTGTTTATATTCAATCGTGTTAACATATCGTGTCGTGTCTTCGTTTAAACTAGTAACATTTAATCGTGTTAAACAGGTCGTGTCGTGTTACTCACTTATTATGTATTTATGTGTACGTGTCGTGTTTGAGTTCATTATTCGTATTAAACAGGTCATGTCAAACACAGCCTGTTTGGTACGACACGACACGACACGTTACATCTCTACTCAGGACTTAGTTGTACGCAAGGACATGGGGGACAATGGGGTTGGTTTAGGTTTTACAAAACGTTATGAGTTGCTGGAATACGATAAGGATTAGGTTGAGTCGTGATGATGTTCTTCTCATATTATTCGTTTTAATATTTAATTAACATTGTTTATTGTGATAGGGGTTGGTGATCAAAACAAGAGGTTGAGTAATTTATATATTATTATTTTCTAAATAAAGGGTTAAATTGTTTTTCTTTTAATTAAAGAAAAAAAAACTTTCATAAATTAGACCTTAAATATATGTTTTTAAATGGAACACATGGAGAATTAATGTAACTAGTTGGCACTCCGCGCCCTCTTGTTGCGGCGATACACGCTTTAAGTCGGCTCGGTTTCAAATATATAAACGTTGAAAAAAAGCATATAGCGATTATATATTCGGAAATCACGTTGTATAAATGAAAAAAAAAACGAAAACGAATAAAAAAGTCGTTTAACGAAAAGGTAAAACCATGTGAAACCGTCGCGAACAAAAAACCATAAAAATAAAAACCAGTGCAAAAAAGTTATAAAGAAAAAAAATAGATAAATAAAATTAAAAAAAAAACATGTGTTTTACATCGATCAAAAACAATAAAAAAATAACGTGGGTTCCAATAATACTGATAACGGTACCGATGTTGTCCATTTGCAATCGGTTCGGTTCGTGAATGCACCGTGACTCGGTATATTTTACGATAGAAAAAGGTTTATTTGCGCTGGTTTCGTCACACAAATGTTGTACGGTGTAACATAAAAAATAAATTTGTGTTTTACATCTACCGAAACCATAGAAACGAACATCGATACCGGTTTTGATATATCAATACCGGCAACTATATTGTTCGGTCATTATCAGTTCGGCTAGTCACGATACCAAAACGATAATGGTACTCGCTATAGCTTACGATACAAAAAAATACTCGATTACGAATACAACTCTGTTTTCAAAAAATAAATATGTCAAAATGTTAGAAAATTAAACAGGCTAAAAACATATATTATATATAGTATACAAGACTAGAATAAATTTTTTTTAAATATATACATATATTCACTGTTGATCTTGTTGAAGGGTATTAAAGTAATTTCACATCAACCCAATCAATAGTACTTAAACCACCTCCCCTCCACCAACACTTCAAAAAATTCATTTAAACCAAACCAAAAAAATATAACATGAATATCCAAATTCCCTCCACCTTCTTCTTATTCTTCTTGTCTACCACCTTACTAACAACACTAACCACCGCCGGCAACCCTCTCCCACCAACATCCGACGACACGGACTTCATCCGTACAAGTTGCCGAACCACCTTATACCCACAAACATGCTTCACCTCCCTCTCCGGCTACTCCTCAGCCGTCCAACAAGACCCCGGCCGCCTCGCTCGTGTCGCAATCGGCGTCACTTTAACCAAAGTCACCAACATGGCCAAATACGTCTCCAACATTTCCCACCAAGTCGATAACGGCCGCAGCAGCCCGAGAGTTGCTGCGGCCGTACACGACTGCTACTCGTTGTTTGGAGACGCGGTGGACGATATCCAAGGGTCCTTACGGCAGATGAGGCGGCTGAACGGGTCCGGCGAGGATCTTCGGTTCCAGCTCAGCAACGTGCAGACGTGGATGAGTGCCGCGTTGACCAATGAGGAGACTTGTACGGACGGGTTTGAAGGTGTGGCGGACGGGGGAGTGAAGACGGACGTTTGTGGGCGGGTGGTGAAGGTTAAGGAGGTGACGAGTAACGCCTTGGCGTTAGTTAACAGTTTTGCTGATACGATACAAACTCCGTGAGTGTTGATTACTAACGGTTGTTTAAGGTTTTACCGTTAAAGTTTGTGACGGGAACTGAAAGTGTTTGTATTTAAAGGGAAAAGTGGAAATGTAATTATATTATGTAATTATGTATTTTATTGTCAGCGGATTGTGTAACCGTCGGCAGGGTTAATATCAACCCTTCGATCAAGCTCAGATTAAATATGAACTGTATTTGGAGAGCTAGGAGCGAAAAAGTCTTCCACAATCGAAGTTATCAGGACTATCGTGTTCTTACGAGTGAAGAATAGGGCCGACTTTAGATTGGTCATCTTGGTGTAGTTTTAATCTTCGTAGCATACAGCCTCCTTGAATGGTTGGTTGTTCTTTTGTACATTTTTTTTTTCGTTTTTAATAAAATTACCATCGTTCAAAAAATTAAAATGTTATATATAATCTACGGTTCGTTTTTTTATAACATTCACTCCGCTATTAACTATCAATGAGTTATCATAATGCTGACATGGAAAATGACTAATAAATATCTAAAATACAATTAAAAATTGTTCTTACAAAAATGTAAAAGCAAACAATTTGTTTGGTTTCAAATAACAAATTGAATGTAGTGAAGTTGGTTGTCAACCCACATTCCCACACCTCCATCAAAGAGTACCCAAAAATCCAAAATCGCATTTTTTAGGAGTGTTAGTTATAGCAGAATTCGCGCGTCGACACGCTTATATTACATTAACATGGATAGGCTAAAATCAATACGGCCGTCTTGAGTTTTTTGTCCTAGAAACGGCCTCAACGTGGCCGCGTAGCATTTATTTGTAAAACTGAAAATGGTCGTCTTAAGCTTCTTGCAGGCGTTTTCTAACTTTGACCCAACATCCCAAAATTATGTTACGAGCTTCTTTTATCATCCCAAATCTTTCCAAAGCTCTCGGTTATTCCATGCAATCGCTCCATGCCTACAAAAACACCAAAAAAAACAACCTCAAAGTAGATTATGTACCACTAAAACATGTATTTCATAAAATGATATTATATGGGTGAAATAAACGTATGAAATGCAAAATGGATGTTAAAACTTGATAAATCATGCATAAAAATGCTTCTAACAAATCTCCCCAAACTTAAACATTTCTTTGTCCTCAAGGAAGACGAGGAAAGAATAAAACGGGAAGTAAAATAAGTATGAAAAAGTTAAAAAAAAACACCCCAAATAGACAACTAAGAGCACACTAACATGTTCAATACAATATTAGCTTACACCTTTAATTTTTCTCGTCCCGCAAGAGATTGTGAGCATGAAATCATATTATTATTATTAACATCAAGTGATATGCATAGATAAGGCTTTCAAGTTTTTTATTGACAACAGGTACCTAATTTGCTAGTTATTGATTCTCTAACCCTCAAATATCGAATTTATTTACTTTTTCTTTTGTGCAACTTTTTTGGATCACTAACAGGCTACTGGCGCACCCGATCATCTCCATTACTCGAGTACGGAACCTTAGGGCTCTAGGCTGGCACATCCCCAAAAGAAAGCTCGTACATTAGTCTATCCCCATCGAATTTATTTACTCATTTCATATGCTTAACTCAATGATTTGGTTAATTAATTACGTTTGGCAATACTTTTCCTCCTGAAAACCTTCCTAACTTCGAGGTTTCTTAAGGTATCCATAAATCATAAACAATTGGTCAATTTTCACCACAATAAGTGCACAAGGGTTGGTTTTCGTTCTTTTTCTTTTTTTTTCTTTAGGATCATCGTCCAAGAGACAAACATGAAAAACCATTAATCCTCTAAAATTCATCTTCATATGAAATGAAAATCAATAAAAGAAACCGAAGGCAACTAAAGTTAATCCGTTTGTCATCAACTAAAAACCGAAAATAAATAATATGTACTCGTTAAATTGTGATATTTATCTTTCTTATGAAGGTTTAATCTTGATAACTATTAATATTAATTTATTAATTGTTTGAATGAGTTCGTATTAGAGTAGGATTGAGTTTGTTTGTTTATTTGATTACTTAATTAAGTTTAAGTTAGGTTAGGATTAGTATAAGTTTATTATAAATAGATGGTTAGGGTCCATGTAATTGGTGTGATTTTGATTTCAATATTAATAAAAGAGTCGAACATAGTTTGTTCAAGATCGTGTTTTGATGTGTGCGTGAGCCTGATTTCCAACATCTTATAGTCGTTTGGATTTCTAAAGATACAAAATACATATAATTTTTTTTTGACCAATGTGACATGGAGCTGGTTCCGACTAAGTAGCCCCCCCCCCCCTAGTTGTGAGTGCATATGAAGAGGCGGCTAGGGTTTAAGGTCTAGAAACGGGTAAGACTTAATGACGCGAACCTGTTTGAACCCGAGCACAAATGATTGGTCCAACGTTGGTTACGTTACGTCTACACTTACCCATACCTCTTCAACATGAAGCTCTATTCTTTGTTTCCCTCATTTATATATTAATTATTTTTAAAAAAAACATGTTCATCATAAGTCTGGTCATTATAGATGTTTCTTCACAACCAAACATATTCAATTTAACAATAAAGGGTGTCTTTTGTTTAGTTTTTAGTTAACCCATATTGATATGGATTCATATATATGTGCGTATATATAAAGAAATATTATGTTAATTTTAATAATTTTGTTTATCTTACGAATAATTTGAGACATCCTTATGGGCCAGAAATGGTAAAGTTGTGTCTATGTTCCTTATGCTTTTTCTTTAGTAATAATCTTGTTTAATTTTTTTTATTGATTTTGGTTTAAGAGCTACGACCCTACAAGTCCCAAGTCAACGCATTCAAATGAACACGATCAAAATTTCCGTTAATATAATTTTAACATGATCTACAATAAAACCAGGTTGTTACATGAGTAGTGTTAGCTGGTTGATACGTCGTGTAACAAAACATAACTTCATAAATCTATAACCCTAGACTTTTAAGTAAAGGCATGTATATTTATGTTGTGTTAAGAGCTTGATAATCTTTTGATTTGTAAGGGCTTTTTCTAGGTTTTACTTTTATCTTTTTGCTTTTGTAATTAAGCCATTTGGTTTACCAACTTGTGATGTGACAATTTCAATTGCTAACTTTTGACCTTATAAAGGGGTTACACCATATAATCATTTACATTATTAAAACTTAATGGGACTTTTATATACAAATGCACATAATTTGTTAGCTATCACCTAGCCAAACTTGAATTTTCATTATAAAGGCTCATTGAGTTATGACACTAATTTCGACCTCACTTAGCTTAAATCAAGCTCAAAATCATCAAACTCGAGCTTGGATGAGGTCATTTGAAACATGATTTTGCCTGAATTGTTTACATAAAAGGAAAAAGTGAATGGGTCATAAATTCCTATAATGGATAACCGTTTGTCTCTTAAAGTGTTATCATACTTATTATTTATATTTTGTTAGTAAAGCAAATCCTTTGATAAATTGAGCTACATGTTATCTATCTAATGATAGCAATTGAGCTTTAAAGCTAATTAATTTCGTTTAGCTTATTAAACTAGGAGTTTGTTTGCTAACTAACTACCAAAAAAAATATATCAAATGATTCTTCATGTATGACACTTAAATACAAGAAAGATATTTATTGATTTCGCCTTGTTTTATTTTAAGCTATTTTTTTCTTCTCATTTGATTCGTTATAGATATAACATAACTTGAATCAACTTATTCAGAAACTAATAGACCAAAATTGACACCTCTCAATGGATATGTATTTTTATAGATACATCGACATTGAGTAATTTCCAGATTTACTTTATATTGACCTACTTTTTTAACGACACGATGTTTGATGTTCATTTTTTAAATATCAGAAACATGATTTGATATTTGTTTATACTTTGGCCTATTACGTTACTTAGATTTATCTATTTAAAAGACTTGCAAATCCCCGAGGGACGTAAGTTGGAATTATACAAACTTAAGAACAGATATATTCGATTCACATCGGAAGCTTAATACATAAGCATTCATTATAAATCCGTTCTTGTCAAAAGCTGTTACATTAAGAGTTTAACTATGCCAAAAGATAAACTTGTCAAAAGCCCTAACGATGTCGTTCACAACTTCTCCTTTCCTTGGCAAATTGAAGCTGCTAACTTATCCGGAATGCATTGTTAAAACGATTCAGTTTACATTGGTGATTCTAAGTTTCACGTTACAAACATATCGAGTATAAAAATTTGAATTAGAATGTTAATGCATAAAAAAACATTTCCTAATATATCCTTTCGGACCTCTAGCAGTTGCTCTAGGGATTATCTTAGTCATTCCTTCCTAATGCCGCCACGAATACCTTAAAGCACTACTATTCAATGAGATACCATTCCAAACACATCTCAAGTGAACGAGTCACTTACATTAGGCACTACCGTACGGGCCGAAACATTCCTAGTAGTTACTTGATCAGGTTACTACTTAAGCAAGATACCATTCTAGGCACATCTCAATGAAATACAATTCCAGACACATCTCAACTTTTCCTAGTAGATGCTTTAAATATGTAAGGTATTAGGCATTAATCACATTTCTTTGCATAATCAGTTCGCTTAAACCGCCCTTTTTACCATAAACATCACATTCAAACAAAATCACCATGTTCGTACACAACAGAAGGATTAATGATAAAAACTTTACATTAACAAACTTTAAACAATCCTTCTGGCCCAAAACACTTAAATATAGGGCAAAAATATTAGAAATTCACCTTAAGCGTTTCCTTGCTACTGTTACTCGCTAGCTTAACTCAATTCACGTTCCTTTGACGACCTATAATTCAAGACGTCCTAATAATCATATACGCCCGTGCATCGAGCCGACACCACCCAGAAACTTTCTGTTTTAGCGAATCAAAATTCCCCAATACAAAAAAAAAAAAAAACATATGTCCTAGACATTTCCTCATCATTATAAACTCAGTTTTAAGGTTCTGTTACTCTTAGATCATCATGCATATGACCAATACTTGGTAAAAAAAAGCCCAATTTCTCATAAATACTCCGTTTTTATACACTTGCTCATGCAATACAAACTTAAATTATCAAATTTGTATAGGAGTGATTTCAACACTTCGGATTCTTTGATCACTTTCCTACACAACCCCAAACATCATAAATTCTCAATAAGGGTTTAGAACATTAATCTTTTAAGAATTTTGGGTTGAGAATGGTTACCAATGGATATGATGATCAAGATCAAAGGATTCTACTCTTTCTCAATCTTCTGTATTTCATAATTTCTCAAACAACTCCCTTAATCTATACAATTTCAAGTATTTTAGAACCACAAATCACCTGTAATTTCTCAAGAACATGATATAGGGTTTAAAAACTTACCTAGTCTTGGAGAACACCCAATAACACTCAAACTCTAGATTTCATCTTTCAATTTCTTCAATAATTAAAGACAAAAAGAAGAGAGAGTGTAAGGAGGGCAAAGAATGGAGTTCCAGAGGATCTTTGGGTCGGGAATGGTGAGGTGGGGTCGAATACAGGTGTCTAAAGTCGAGAAAGGGTGTCAAAAAATTACTAATTGTTAATTTATAACTAACTCTAAATAAATGTGTAAACTGTGTTCTTGGAGGTTTGGTGGTGGGTGTTGTAGGGCACTTAGAATCACTTAGTTGTTCACGCGTCCTTAAATCGTGTACCTAACAAGAACAACTATTCATGTAATATTATACTACTTGTTTTTAAAAAGTTGTGGAACCGGATTCGATCACACTATGGGCCGTTTGTCTCAACCACATACCCGAATTCAATCATCCGGGCCCCGATTTTAAACTCAACGCCCCCCCCCCCCATATTTGGGTCATTTTCTACGTAAAAACACATGAATATTTGATTTTAGTGATTTACGCTTTTATTTAGCTAATAAATTTAAAAATTATGCACTCAGTTTTAGTTTACTAAAATTTGGCTTCACATGCCAAATTTGAATTTACCTAGGGTTTGATGTAATAGATCATTGTCACTCCTCTTCTCAAACTGTGACATAGATCGCTGTTACAACGTCAAATCAATAACTAGAGACCCTTGTCTCGTATCATTATGACACGTGATAGTTTACTCGTAACTTAAAGAAAGATTCAAACAAAACATTTCTTTCGACTTGAGAAAACTCAATTCATACGAGGAAACCGCTAACGATAACCCTTAAAGTTATTGCTAATATAACAATTTAGATAAAATCATAACTATTTGTCATTAAAAAATTATCAATATTTTATATAAACTAGTAGGGTTGGACACCAATACACACTTCAATCCTCCATTGGTGTATGATTATAGATACATATGGATATAAAATATTGTTGAGTTGTCTTTGAAATGAGAGTGATGGGAGTAGATTATAAAAGCACAAAAGAGTGTTTTGTGGGAAGGTTTTTGGGGATTGAGATGAAGACAAGTGAAATTTGGGAGGGTAGCGTGTTGTTGTGATCAAATTATTGGAGGGTTGAAGCAGACAACTTGTCTTTTTTGTTTCTCCTCACGGGTTAACATCTACTTTCTGGCCTTAATAATACAAAATTACAAATCGACCCCTATCATTCATATTTTATCATTGAACTCGTGATTTCGCTTTCTTAAAGAATAAATGTGTACATTGATGAGAATCTTTGTTTTAAAAAATTAGAAATCTAATCACATTTTTAATTGGTGTAATGGATTTAATAGGGAATAGTGTTTTATTTTTGTTTATGATATGGGATGTGGCTTTTGGAGTCATGTGATTATAGAATGTTGGAGATGATTAATGTTCTTTGGGTCATTTGTCATGTCTCTTGGTAGGTTCTGATCAGACTCGTAGAGGGTATACATAGAGTTGCACATTTTAACCGTTTTATAAATCGAAATCAAACCGGAATCTTAACTGGTTTTTGAAAAACCGGTTTCTAACCGATATGAACAGGTGATTTTAGACCAGTTTGGGGTTTCTAGGCGTCGACCCAGTTACAAACCGGTTATTAATGTTACAAATAAAAAACGAGCCGTTTTAAATAGGATTTATAGACGTTTGCAGCCGGTTGAGCGACTTTTTTTTACCATTTTCCCCATAGGTATTGGGTGTATTGGTTTGATCACAACATTTCTTTAGGTTTCAAAAACACAAACAAACTCTCAAGTCTCAAAACGCTCACATAGCAAGCTCAAGTGAACCAATCGTGGTGAGAATCATACCAACAACGAGGAAAATTAATATTTGGTCAAATTTCGATTTATGTGAAGTGTCAAACGGTACTCGAAAGGCTCGTTGCAATAATTGTAATACGTTTTTCAAACCCGAGTCTAACTCTTAAAAGATCACTTTGATGGCGTTGAAGACAAAAAATAACATTAAATGAAGACGGCGGCATCACTTGTGTACTTTCAAATCGGCTCAAGTTTAAATACAGGTCACAACTACTAACCTCAAATGGGCATTGATTATGACATGTACTTAAACTTGTCGCTGATTTAAAGATATACGCATCAAGTAGCGAGTTCGAAATTATGTTCTGTTTTTTTCTAAAATTTAGAAATAAATAAAAAAGAACTTTATTGAGTTCATTTTATATAATTAGTATTTTATTGTATTTTATAAAAAAAAATAGTTGAGTAAACTGCCATTTTCATCCATGTGGTTTGGTCACTTTCATCCAAAAGGTTTATTTTTCTCCTGTGTATCCTCGTGCTTTTCAGAACTTGCAATTTTCATCCAATTGGTTAACCTCATCAATTTTTTAACATTAAATGAGGGGTAGTGTTATCTTTTTGTACATTTGTTTTTTTTGTTCATTTTTAAACTCTTAATTATTTCCCTCATTTAATGTTAAAAAAGACACAAATACCCATCATTTGACGTTAAAAACGGATGGGGTTAACCAATTAGATGAAAATGGCAAGTTTTGGAAAGCACGGGGATACGCAAGAGAAAAATAAATCTTTTGGATGAAAGTGACAAAAATGACCAACCACGGGGACGAAAATGACAGTTTACTCAAAATAGTTTAAAAAACTGGTTATTCTAGTTAACCGATCCGATTAATAACCAAACCGGTTTGAACAGTTAGGGCCTAGGACACCCACGAGCAGGTTTTTTTTTAAAGAAAACCGATTTGTGCACCTCTAAGGCTCTAAGTATACATAACTAGACAATACCCTATTATGAGTCCGGTCCAGTAGGCTTCAGCCCACACTGACTAAGCCAATTAGGGTTCTCGCCTAGTTCTTTTAAAAGAGGGGTGAAAAAACCGGTCAAAAAACCGACCCGGACCGATTAGAGTTGAACCCAAAACGCCAGTTTCTAATTGGTTTGTAAACTACTATGCTTGAACCGGTTTAACCTGAACTAAACCGATCACTTCTCTCTCTAAAAACCGGGTCCAAACCTGAACCGGTTCCACCAAAAACCAGTTTGTACACCTCTACAGATAGAGAAAAACTTGCATTGTAAACGATATTCTGTTATAGGTCTGGTCCAGTGGGCTTCAGCCCACACTAATTAGGCTTGTCAGGGACTCAGGGTTCTCGCCTGGTCCCAACTCCCAAGACTAGATCTGTGGGTTAACACTCAATAATAGTCAAAAATCCAGTTGCATGCATCTTATGAAATTAAAATATAGCCGCAATTTCAGGATATTGTTGGTAGATGTTCTCAAGAAACAACTGAATTATTAAAGACAACAAAACTTTGAAAATGAGTTAAAGCATTCAACAAACAAGGCAAATCTTGTGAAACTAACAAGCAAGCCCAGATTGCAGCATCTTGTTTTATTTATGTAATCACAGTGGGGGCGGAACGACCTGTGAATTCTTGCATCTTTGACAGCTTTAGTGCAATCTCCACCTGTGCCCAAACATATGACCAAAACTTAGTAATTTTACCACACAAAAACACGCCTTTTTGGTCATCAAATTCATTTCTTATTATATGTAATCAAAAATTAAAATTAATCAAATGAGATGAGATGATTTACCAGAGGAGCAAGTGCTTCTTGAGAATCTCTTCCGGTTTTGGATGAATCCTTTTCGTATTGTTCGATGTAAAGACGAATTGTGGCACCTTCTGACCCGGTCCCTGATAAGCGGAAAACCTGCAACG
This sequence comes from Smallanthus sonchifolius, assembly GCA_023525975.1. NCBI lineage: Eukaryota > Viridiplantae > Streptophyta > Magnoliopsida > Asterales > Asteraceae > Smallanthus > Smallanthus sonchifolius. Next base: position 16,931,566 of record CM042036.1, read on the forward strand.
CACGTTTTACACACTCAAAAGAGTTTCAAAAGTTCTACTTGCCTACTTTTTACTTTTAATTTTTTGACTTTATTAACTAAAAAATAATATAAAAACAATGATACTGAACTCACCAAACGTGACCCGTCTTCGAATAAATAGCGAATTCCCTGATTCTTAGAGATTGAACCGTCAACGGGATCTTTGTATTCAAATTCGTCAGCACTTGCAACATTTGCCACATCAGATCGTATTCCAGTTATGGTTCTGCAATAGTTAAAATTTATTATAATGAGATAAAATTGTAACAAAAAGAAAATCTATCTAGAAGAAATCAAGAAAATTACGTGTTAACATCACTAATAGAGGATTGCAACTTGACCAAGTTAGCCATTAGTTCTTTTGCAGCGCCTGCATCCACATTCTTGATAAAACAAAAATATTCCCATTAATATGAACGTTGGTTATAATTTCCAGCTGCCAATAGGGCTTTAAGTTTTTTAAAGAAAATATCGAGAATAAAGTTATTAATAAAGACCTCATAATCATAGCGAGTATAGTAGTGGCGTCCATAGGTAGCCCAGTGCTGTTTCACAATGTCTTCAACCGTCACAAGGTTCCCACCATCGAGGTTGTCCTTGTTTTTATGAGCAAGAATGGATAACCAAGCCAAGACAGCCCAGATTCCATCCTTCTCACGGATATGGTCCGATCCTGTAAAATTAAAATGTATATATAATAATATATTAAAATACAAAGCAGTTAGCCTCTTTTTTTTTCCTTTTTCTTTTGGTTGGCAGCACAAAATTAAAAAGAAAAAGAAAACTTACCAGTTCCGAAACTTTCTTCACCACAGACTGAACATAATCCAGCATCCATCAAGTTACCGAAGAATTTCCAGCCAGTTGGTACCTGAAAAAGTAAGATGAGTGACTTTTTGCTTTCAAAAAACGGTCTAAGCCCGTATTTATAAATTTATAATTATATTGTATGTGCAGAAGTACCTCAAAAAACTTTAAGTTCAAACTTTTGGCTACAACATCAAGAGCAGCAGATGTTGGCATGCTCCTAAGGGCAGAGAAATCACAGTAACAAATCAAAATTTGTTTCAATTGGAATCGGATATAAACAATTAACTAATTGCATGACGATCTGACAATATAAACAAAACTCCTATATAATTCTGAAAATATCACAGGCGGCAAGTTGAATGGATCAAGACAGATTAAGTAAAACGGGTCAAGAGTTCAGGTTGATACGGGCCGGAAGGGTTGGTCACTTCTTTGTCCATTTCTTTGTATTTTATAAATAACTTAATGTGTAATTACAATCACAAAGAACAATTTTTTTGTACTAATAATCTAAAAATTTTAAAAGATTTCCAAGGTCATCTGCATTAAGACTAGATTTTGGGAAATTTTGACTCGTTTGACCCATTCAACTCATTTGACACGTTACGCTTCTAGCTATTTTTTTTTATTTGACCCGTTTGAGATAAAGCACGACCTGAATCAACCCATTAATAAGTAAATGGGTAAAAACAGCGACCTGGATGCTTATTTTAGAAGGGTCACATTAATTTAAGAGAAGAAACCGAAGCACACAACGATTTGAAGAATTAAGCAAGTTTATATATGTTAAAATGTAACCTGGCAACACCCTTCAATCCAGATGAAAAGTAGGGTATAGATTGGACTGCATTGGCGGCAATGATAGCAACAGAATCTGATGGTGTAACAAAAAACCTGAAACCGCAAAAACATATATATTTTTACCAATTAGGACTCTTCCAAGATGTAATTGTAGTTATTCACTTCTAAATTAAACAATGTTTTACTTTTTACCAAGGACCATGTTCCTATCAGCATCACCATCAGCAGCCGCACCAAATTCTGGTGGGTTGCTATCAGGGTTTTTACCCAATCCCATTCTTGCTACCAACTCTTTTGCATAGGTAAGGTTGGGATCAGGATGGCCACCACCGAAGTCTTCCTGCTTGCATCATAAAAGTTCAGTAAAAAACAAAGTACGATACAAGTATAGCAGGATTTTCTCATGCCCAATAGCGGCTTAGCTAAAATTAGAGGTGGCACCAAGGCATGATGGCCAATTCGACCGTGGGTGATGGGTCAAAATGAGTTCATGTTGAAACATATAATTTTTAGCATGAATCCAAACCGATGGAGTTGGTTGGCCCGCAAGCACTTTTTATCCATTTTCTTTAAATTTCATAATAATAATAATAAGAGGCAAATTGGATTCATAACTATGACCCATTGGCGATAATAATCCATATTGGCAATTTGACCGGTGACAATCCTAACTTTCACTTTCGTTGTCAAGGGCAATCCTAGTAGCATAATTATCACATATACTCGATTTCGCTCAAAAATGATGATTATGAACGACATATAGATGGGTACAAGCGAGTGGAAATCTATGATGATTATGCTACTGGGATTGATCTCGACAACGAAAGTGAGAGTTAGGACTGTCACCGGTCGATTATTATGGGCCAATGGGTCATAGTTTGGATTATTAAAATCCAATTTGCCTAATAATAATAATAATTAATGTATGCATTTAAAAATAATATTTTTACAATAACAATCTAAGTCTTTGAATAAAAGCCATTTAGGAGGTTGTAACTAGTAAGCATTAAAAATAGACTTTGAGCAACTTTCGACCCGTTTGACTCGTTCGACCAATCCCCCTGATGACTCGCTTGAGAAAAAAACACAACCCAAAAAACCCTTTCATAAGTAAATGTGTCAAATCTGTCACCTTTAATTAAAATCAAAGAACAAATGAGAATGAGATGGATTAGATGAGCAGAAATAACCTTGGGAACACAGTTCAATAGTGAGCTCTCTTCTGCACCAAGCTCTTCAACAAATATACGTTTAGCATAAGCTCCAGCAACTCCGTGAAGCGCATCATAACTATCAAGTCAATTAGTCAAAGAATCAAGGATAACACAAAAAGATGGAAAAGAATACGCTGCAAGGGGGAGAGATAGTACCCACCAGAAACTAAAATGTGGAGATGTAATTAGCTTTTTGATGGACTGGAAATCAAAGATTGATCTGAAAGAATTCACTGAACCATTAGTGGAATGAAACAATGATGTCTAATTCATTTCTTTTTGCAAAAGCAAACATACTTCATCAATTTCACATAGTCACTTGATGAGTCAAAAACATCAACGTCAAATTGGCCATCAGGGCCTGAAAAGTTTGAAATGCCAATTGCTGAAATATCCACCTGCGTACACATTTCATGTATGTGATCAGAATGATACATGTATAATATAACTTCTTTTATAAGTTTTACTATAGCTTGAGGATTCAGCATTACATCAGGAAGGCCTTCTGCAATGAAATACTCCTTTATTGTTTTGGTGTTCTCAAAGATTTTATCAGTAATTCCTTCAGGTGCTGGCCCACCATTTTCCATATTGTATTTAATGCCAAAATCCTGAAAGAATGAACACGAAAGATATAAGTTCCACTATTTTTATCTTGTTTAGAGTTTTGTTGTTCTTAAGAAATTACAACATACCTCATTGGGACCACCAGGGTTGTGACTAGCTGTCAAAATAAATGCCCCATTTGCTTTGGAACCCTAGAATATTAATAAAAGTAAGGTTAAGCTAATCCTTGTTACTAATTGGCAAAGAGAATTTTAAAACAGATAAACTTACATCAGCGCCGACTCGTTCACGTACAACTGCTGATACAGCAGGTGTGGATAAAAGTCCATCTTGACCAACCCAAACACGTCTTACACCATTTGCAGCTGCCATTTTAATTATAATCTGCAGTTTTGAAGAAAAAAATATATGTTCCCTCGTTGTTTCTTGTCACTTTTAACAAGAATCCATTTAGTTCTAACTTGCTAAGAAAATATAAGCATTTCCATGTGGTCTGAAGAGATAATCACAAGCAATTCTTGTCATTAAATACTAATTAAGTTAACTACAAAGGTTAATATAAACACCTGGATTGCATCCTTTGAGTAGTAACGTCCATCACCCGAAACAACGAGTGTTGAACCTTTAACTTTCTCTGCAGAAAGGGCGTTAAATGTCGATTGAACAAAATTATGCAAGTAATGTGGTTGGGTGAATACTTTAACCTGCAAAATTTTAGGTCAAATCAAGTCAGTTTGCAAGTGAAGATGAAACTATGTGTCCATTAATGGAGGTTTTCTTGCAAGCAACAGTATATCAAATGAAAATAACAAGCATGCTGAATGAATATTTAATTTGGTAGCTTTTTTAGAGGAAAGTCAAAATCAACAAGTAAAAAGTTTATCATTACAGTAATTCGACATTAATGCTGCAGAAAGAAAAATAAAATCTATAATATCCCATGAAGGGCATAACTGGAAAAAGCATGGGGCAGTGGACCACTTAATCTAATTTACGAGTATTTTGTAAGTACAGAATACATGTACTAGGGTTAGAATAGGATATCCAAAATCCTACATATTGATGCGAATTTGTCGCCAATGTAAGTGATCGATATCTAGACCCGTACATGTCTATAGGATCCCCATACCAAAACATATTTGACATTCAAAACTTTTAAATAATATATTAACTTGTAACTAATAAAATAACATAAATAATAAATAAGGATGCATGTTTAATCTATGTTAAGAACAGCATGGTTTGGTAAAAGAACATAATTTATACCATTTTTAGTTACATAAATATTCTTTAAACATAGCACACTTAATGGTCTCATTTTCATGAGATATAAATCAACAAATAAGTGCAAATAGAATCCACATTTTTCTATAATCCAATAAAACATCAGGGACGTGTGCATGGTTTCTAACCATTATATGTCAAGTCTTGAGTTTTCTATGAATTTTTATTTTCCGACTTCTCAATACATAAAATCAACTACAAACATACAACACATCTAAGTTACAGAAAGAGCATATGTAACTTGGGATCTTATCCTAAAATTTTAATAAAAAGAGACCTAAAAGGATCTGTTTTCAATTTCATCAATGGCCAGTTCCTGAATTATCATTCTCCCAGCTCTTCCCTCATATGTCTATTAAGCAAATACTAATTTAGTGATTCAAATTGTAGTCTTAAACCCTACATACGAATGTCAACTGTTTGTTGAGTTGTTGGAAGAAATGGCCTGCATAGATCATAGATGTCTTATCAATGACAAACATCACAAATCAGCATCTTTATAGACTTCCCTGCTCTCATTCTTCTTGAAGAATAAACCCTTTCTAGATTGCTCTTTAGGTATCTTAAGATCCTTTGAATGGCTGGTATCTTTTAGCAATCTGCCTTAATTACTTAATGGAGAAGACCAAACAGCAATTAAGTGTCTTTTTTTCCCTTCTAGAAGATCAACCACATCCCAAGATTCATTCTTGTTTAAGTGCCTTAATTTCCTACCATATCACTTCCTTATTTGGAACATCTGGAGCCTTCTAGATACTACTATATGGCATTTCTACACTTGACAATTTGGGCATAGAAGCATGAAAAGTTAGAGATATAGGATCACTTGTACAGGCTTGTGTACCTTATTCTACAAGGAAAATCAGTTGACTCAAACAACAAATTATTTTTAATTATGTGAAACTTTCATACCATTATTTTATCTTGTTCAACTCCCAATTTGGACAGTTGGTTCTAATACATAATTTGTTTTATAAGCTTAAATCCCGTCTATCTTGACAAAATTTGGGTCGAGGAAGACAAAGTTGTAACAACCACTTTGGAGCATTGATAAGATTGAAAAGGTCTCTAAGGTAAATTAATCATTTCTGCCTAAGAATGACCATTTCATTTGGAAAAAATGTTGACTATAGGAATGACAGCTTCATTCGTTGCTAGATTGTGTTTTTAAATAGTCTTTCACTCTGACATCACTTGAAATCTTTAGTGGAAATTTGAAGTGTACATGTAAGCACAGGTTTCTCGTAGGATAATCTAGCAGCCTTTAGTGCTAACTGCAGCTTACAGTCTTGACCCTAAATGACACAAGTTATTCAATTAAGCTCTTAGATCTAGAAGAAATTGCATTTTATATATTTTATACATCCTACCAGCGTGTGAATCAAAGTCAGCTTTAGAATTTTAAAAACTCAATCATAGCATTTTCTAAGTTCAAACTTTAACAGTGCGGAGCCACATAGGGGATAACGGTGTCACCCGACACCAGTCAATTTCGCCTCCCATATGTAATGTGTAATAGGAAAATTCCGAGCGACACCATTGTTTTTTTACGATTGACACCACTGTTTTTTACGATTGACACCGATGGTTTTATAAAAAAAAATATCCAAACATTTTACATTATAAAAAAATTATAGTTTAAAAATTAAGCCCAATTACTTAATTTTTAATAGTGGACTTCAGATCATTAAAGGGCCATGTTTAATTTGTAATCTTTTAAGTTTTAACCCAAATAACCATTATAAGCCCATGTCCAATTAGTTTATATCATTTGTTTAACCTAAATAAAAAAAGAAGGCAGTTACATGAAAACAGGAGCTACTATAAAAATGTATTTTTTTTATATATTTAAAATGATTTTGTATTTTTATTATGTGTTCTTTTCAATGACATTGTACTTTTATTACGATATTGACTTTTATTATGTGATTCGACCCGACCAGAAAATTTTGACTACGGGTTATCATAAACCCGAGCATCGAAAAAAATGACACCATAAAAAAAATTTCTGGCTCCGCCACTTTCTATTAATTCAGCTCTAGTACAGACCAGCCATACTTTTCCCTAATTCCAATCCAAGGCACAAACACCATGCTCCAACACACAGCATCATAGTGCAATAGATCCGTCCACGGTAACCGACATTTTACGGATCGATCACACACCAGAACTCAAATAAGCACAGAACAATCCGATCTGATTTAAACAAGCATCAGCGGCAGGAAGCATTTTACAAATCAAACACAATTAAGATCAAAGCATGCAACAGATCTACAAAAAGCGAAATCTAATCATTTTAAAAACGAAGTAGGAGAAGATGAACCTTCTTCCTGAGTCCAGATGTGCCAGGCTTCTGGCCTTCAATCGGCGAGGATTCGACTCGATTAACCGTGAAACTCGCCATTAGTTAAGCTTTTTTCCTGTAATTTCAACGAATCAACATCGATCGAAGTAGATATATATAGTAGATGAGAATGAGAGAGAGAGAGATGCTTACAGAGAGAGTAAGGTTGGCGAGTATGGAGAGAAAGTGAGTGATGCCTGAGAGAGATCGAGTGAGATATACGGAAAGACGTGGCGGTGGATATTCTGTTATTCGGAACATCACGTCGTATATGATTATATCTCTATATACACACACGTATAGAGAAAGAGAGCGAGCGCTTCAGACGGTGATCTGTCGACTAGATCTGAGAGACACCGTTCTCGACTATTGCCCCACATCACCATTGGATCTAAGGAACAAGATATAAAGAATTGAAGTTATAAATAATAAATATAAATAATAATTAGGGGTGTAAACGAGTCAAGCCGGCTCGTGAGTAGGGATGTAAACGAGCCGAGTCCGAGCTCGACTAGGCTCGAGCTTGGCTCGTTTAACTTACTAAGAGCTCGAGCTCGAGTTCAGCTCGATTTGAACGCTATTTCCAAAGCTCGTGCTCGGCTCGTGAGTAGTTTTTAAAGCTCGAGCTCGGCTCGGGCTTGGCTCGTTTATTATTTATTAATTATTATTTATATATTTTATTATAATTTTTATATATAACATAATATTTATTATTTAGATATTTTTTATAATTTTATATATACTAATAGGAAAATACCAAAATGAACATTTGACCAAAAAACTTATCAAAAATGGGCATGTATAAATAACCAGCTATTTCATGGACATTGTGAGACAATAGCCTGCTAAACCGGCTAGGCTTAGCCAGGGCATAAATTTCCGTGCCCACATTCCCTTTTACAGAGTACGGACCAATGACAAGTAGACATGTGGCCGGCTATAGCCGGCAAAAGTATATATGTATATAAATATATACAAGTTTATATTGTATATTTGTGGGTGTACATATGTATATATGCAAGAAAAGTGAAGATAGAATACGAGATCGGTTAATGGCTTGCCACTTTCGTAACTATAGCTTAATGGCTCAGTTAAAGGCATGGCACTTTCAAAACCGTCAATTAAAGTCGGTTTCAGTTAAATTCGATTATGGTTCGATGCGGTTATTGGCTATTTTTCAGTTATGGTTAAACTATGCTCACCTCTAGTGACGGATCCAAGAACTTCTATCAGCGGGGGTAAAAAATGGGTCAGGTTAACACGGGTCAATTCATAACGGGTTGGGTAAAAAAAATATATTAAATCATATCGAAAAATCAAACTCCCAAGATTATGACATGACTTTAACTGATAATATAGACAACCACACCACATTAATAAATATTATAATTGTACATAAGTTTGAAGGGTGACACAAGTTGTAACCTCATAAGTTACGGTGCCACAAGAAGATACAAATTGACTTACCCTTGGTCTTTGTTGGGCATATGATTGTATGATTGTTGTTGACTTGTCATAAAATAACCAACCAATTAATCTATTTGACAAAAGTTGACTATATGCATTTGTTTATGGACATAAACATAATCTATTTTCAACAAGTGTCATACTAATTGCGGTTTAGATGAATAGGTCACACTACCTACATGGCAAGGTTTGATTAAACAAAGAGTTTTGGTACTTACTACTTAGGTAGTTTGGTGGGAGGTCAATTAAGCCAAACTATAAAAAGGAAACTTTGATGACAACGTAAAAGAAATTTTAAGTAATGCATGAGAGCATTCTCTTTTTTTAGCCATTTGTGATCATGTGATTTGGTACATTTCTTTTTCTCAAAAACATAGTAGGGTTCCACCCCCACTTGCAAAACAATTTATAAAGACACTTCTCTTGTATATTTCCTTTGTATTTCATATTTCAAAACCCTTAATTAATCCAACAATGCAAAATGCATGGGTTGAGGTTGAAAGGATGCGTACCAACTCCTGGACTTCTTAGGGTGAAGGGGGCACCCTACTCATTAAAAAAATTTACTCATCAAACTGTCCAATAGAATTCTGTCACCTCAAAACTACTCAAACTAATCATTTATTTAGATTTCATTGGAAACACCCTACTCATTTACTCACTCACTTTAAAAAAATATTTAAATAGAAAAAGTGTGTGGTGATTGGTGGGGTCCACTAGAGAGAGAGAGTGGGATTCATCCGCGTAAAAACACTTGGCCCTTCTACTCGATTGATCTACTCGGTTTGATGGGGACGGTGTTCCCCTTTTACCCGGCCTCTATCTCTCCAACTCGGCACAAGCCGAGTAGGGTGGCCCCTTCACCCTTAATGCATTTGCCCTGCATGTTTGTATCACATCCTAATAACCCATAGTTTGTGCATTCATCAAGCATACATGCACAACATTATATATATATATATGTGGGAGGGATCAAGAGAAAACCACAAAGTTAGGCGAAAACCAAGAAAACCACATCATTTCAGGCAATTTTTTTTATTTACGTATACGTATCCAAAAACAATTTTTTTGATTTACGTATATGTAACCACAATTTGTTTGTTTTATGCTTACGTATACGTAACACTATGTATAAAAATGTTTAATAATACATTGATACTCTTATAAATAAATAAAAATAAAATAAAACAAAAAATAAATATTATTATATTATTGGGTAAAATTGGTTTTTTTAGTGGTTTTCTCGGTTTTCGCTTAACTTGTGGTTTTCTCTGAAACCATCCCCTATATATATATATATATAATATATATATATATATATATATATATATATATATATATAATATATATATATATAGGGGAAGGTTCCGCTAAAAAGTGAATTTTCGCTAATAAACCTAAGAAAACTGGGTCAAACGAACTCCGAAGGAACTCATTTGGAATCGGCTCGTCGAGATAAACCCTAAAGCTAAACCCCAAAACCTAACCACCCCACCCTCACCCTCCAAAAACCTAAATCCCCCCACCCCCACCTCCAAAAACATCGACGAGCCGGTTTCAACGCCGCAGGAATGAACTCAATTAGAGTTCGTTTGTCCCAATTTCGGTTAAAAAATAAATCATTTGTTAGTAAAAATTCACTTCTTATTTGAACTTCCCCCTATATATATAGGGGGAAGATCAAATAAGAAGTAGTTTTTCGCTAAGAAAACTAAGAAATGATATCAAACGAACTCCGGTTGAGCTAATTTCAGCGGCGTTGGAACCGTCTCGTCGAACTCTACCATCTTAGCTTTTAGAGTTTAGCTTTTAAGGTTTAGATTTTACGTTTGAATTTTAGGGTTTTAGCCTTAGGGTTTAGATTTTATGTTTTAGGTTTTTTTTAGGGTGGAGGTGGGGGGTTTAGGTTTTTGGTGGTGGGTTTAGGGTTTTTTTTTTTTTTTGGGGGGGGGGGGTTAGGTTTTTGGGGGTTGTGGTGGTGGTTTTAGGCTTTTCGGGTGGGGTTGGAGGGGAGTTTAGGTTTTTGGAGGTGCGGGTGGAGGGGGTTTAAGTTTTTGGGTCCGGGTTAGGGTTCAATGAGACGGTTCCAACGCCGCTGGAATGAGCTCAATCGGAGTTCGTTTGACCCACTTCTTAGTATTTCTTAGCGAAAAACCACTTTTTAGTGGAACCGTCTCCTATATATATACGCATATAATCAGGAACGTCGACGCCCTCACCATATTACTGTTCATTCTTTACAATTGCTTAAGCAGAAAATGCAACTTGGTAATGCATGAATTGGTTATTATTATTTTTTTCAAGCTTATTTTTTGTACATATATACATTTGCCGAGGAATTTTGAACGTGAATGGGCATTAGCCATGAGACGCGGGTTTGAGTGCCGTCCCCCCTTTCCAGCCGATTCCTTCAATCGTCAACGTCAGCGTCCCCTATGCTGACGTCAACTTTAATTTAAATTTTTTTGTTTTCTCTTTTTTTAATAACTTTTTTTAAGACGCTGATTTATTTTATGGTTTAACTTTTTTTTTTTTTTTATTTAAAGTTTTGATAACATTAATTTTGTCTGAGGTTTTATTTTCTTTTTTTGTTTATTTAAAGTTTTGAAAACGTTAATTTTTTCCGTGTTTAACGCGCCGTTCTTGTTTATTTAAAGTTTCAAAAACGTTATTTTTTGCATTTTAACACGCCGCAACGCATGGGTTTAATACTAATATATTTTAAAACATTGGAGACTTATATCATACATTCATACATGCATACTTATAATATTTAAAATCTAAAAAAAAACAATAAACGTAATTGAATTAAATGTGATGTCATTTGTAAATTGTAACGAAAGCTTATAGCGATGACGGTGGACTAGAGGTGCACAAACCGGTTTTTTTTCGGAACCGAATCCGGTTCGGATCCGGACCGGTTCCGTCAACGTTGGTCAAGAACCGGATCCATTAGAACCGGATCGGATCCGGTTCCGGGTGTGGAGACTTGGAACCTATTAGGACCGGATCGGATATTTAGAACCGGACCGGATAAAAAAAACCGGTTCCGAAAAAAAAAATTAAAAAATTAACAAAGATACACTATAAAATACATGTTTTATTTATTTTGTAGATTTTTTAAAGTTATTTAACAATAGTTCGTACAAAAAAAATACAAAAAACATAATTGAATCACAAAGCATTAATTATTTATTATGTTTTCAATATTCTTCGTCGTAGTCTTTGTAACATCGGTTTTCATTCTTCTTCGCTTGAGATACGTTGGGCTTCATCGTAAGCTTGTTCTTCGTCCGAAAGTGGAGTCGCCGCCCCATGTTCTACTTCGAATTCATGTATTTCTTGTTTAACGTCAAGCTCGCCTTCTAGTTTTGCAACATGTTGTACACGTTCGGCGGCATCCAAATGGTCCTTCAAGAAAATACACATCTCCATAGATTCCGGTGTAAGCCTCGTTCTTCGAATAGATAAAACCCTGCCACTAAGAGAAAAAACGGATTCCAAAGCTACCGTGGAAGCTTGGACGGTTAGTTGGTCACGAGCCATTGCGGCTAGAACGGGATATTGGGATTCCCTTCCTTGCCACCAACTCAAGATATCAAAGTTTTCAAACTCTTCGGATCTTAGAGTAGAAATAAAGTCGGTTGCTTGATATCTCCCAAGCTCGCTACTTGGTGTGGTTCCACGAGCTCGTTTGGTATTTTCGTTTCTTAAAGTGTTAAATAAATTTAGCATCGGTTCCTTGAACTACTAGAAGTTGAACCCGAACCCATTGATTCACGTATGTTTGATGGATCACCACTTTCACCATATTTACGTAAATAATAATCAAACATATTATTAAAAGCCGAATTGAAATCCCTTATTGCATTTGATTCAAAATTTGGGTCTTCCTCGAACATATTTAAATCATCCGATATTGATCCAATTAATGTTTCAACACCGGTTACATTAATCGTTGGGTTTAAGGCGGCCGAACATGTAACAACGGCCGGCATTTCTGAAAAATATTTTTTAAATTTAGCTTTCATAGGTTTTACCATTTTTTCAAAAATAGGGCCGTGATATTCAAACTCTTTTAATTTATTACATATTAAGTATAATTGTTGAAGTATTAGCGAAGACGTGGGATAATAAACTCCCGATAAACATGTAGTTGCATTTTTAAAAACCTCAAGCAAATTAGTTAGTTTCTCGATCATATCCCAACTTATATTATCAAATTTTTGTAAACAACGTTTCTTTTGTACAAGTTCATCATGGAAATGTTTTAAAGTAATTCTTTACCTTAAGGCCGATTCAAACATTTTCCAAGTCGAGTTCCATCTAGTAGGTACGTCCCAATTCGGACCTAAAAAGATGAAATCCGTTTGTTGGCACAAGTTTCTATAGTTTATATATCTTTTTTTGCTTGTACTAAAAACTTCACGTAACATCACTTTAAAATTTTCTTTTACGTCTCTTATTTCTTGGACGTTTAGACCGTCTTGCACAACCAAGTTAATGATGTGTGCAATACATCGACTATGAAAAAAAACACCGTTACAAGGCGGTTCATATTTTATTTTTAATTTTTCGACCGCATTTGTGTTATTTGAAGCGTTATCAAAAGATATTGAAAATATTTTTGGTTGAATTTTATAAGTTTGAATTACCGAGTCTAAAATATAAAATAAGTTTTCACCGGTATGTGGATATCCAAAATAATCAAACGCAATCATACGCTTCATCATTTGCCACGACTCTGGTTGAACCCAATGTGCGGTAACACAAATGTACGATTCGGGTAAACCATGTGGAGCGGACCAAACGTCCGTTGTTAAGTTAATGCCGGTATTTAAATTTTCAAAACCTAAAATTAATTCTTTTTTAGCTCTTTTCCATATTTTTAAATAATCTCTTCTCAAAGTAGAACGACTTACATTTGTGTAACTCGGTTGAAGCGTCTCTTGTATCATCCTCGTCAAGGGCGGATTATTAAAATGATCAAAAGGTAAGCCTTCTTGAATGACGAAATGTGCCATTCTCTCACGAACCCTCTCGACATTGTATTGCCAAACTCTTCCATCCCTACCAATTTGAGTTTGATCTTCACCTTCTTGAGTGTGTCTTGCGTGACTAGCAATATGTTTCCTCAAACTGCTATTTCCCGCCGCACCCAAAAGTCTACCACAACGTTTGCAACGAGCCTTTTGCGAACCGTTCGACATTTCGCATAAATCGAAATAAGCCCATATTTCTTGGTTTCGAGAGCAAGGAAGTATTGACACAACCGTAACATTGCTAATAGAACCACCAACCGAATTTTGAGTGCTTGCGGAAGCCATGAGAGCGTTTTTTTTTTTGCTTAAAGTGAGCGTTTTTTTGCGTTTTGAGAGCGTTTTTGAGTTTTGAGAGCTAGAATGTTGTGGTGAACTAACTCATACACCCAATACCTATTTATACTAAATTTCAATCCTTAAAAACAAAAAAAAACAAAAAAAAACGGGCATAAAACGGCTATATAGCCGTTTTTTTTTAACCCCAACGGCTAGAACCGGTTCGGAACTGGTTCCAAAATGTCCAAAAAAAACCGGTTCCAAAATATCCGATTTTTATCCGGTCCGTCAAAAAACCCAGAACCGGTCCCGGAACCGGCGGTTCTCAAAATATCCGGACCGGTTTATAAAAAAACCGGTTCTAGCCGGATCCGATTTCGAATAATCTATCGGATCGGTTCCGGTTCTTTTGTGCACCTCTACGGTGGACTAGTGGTTAGATATATATTTTTGATAATAAAAAAAAGGATTTAGTGTCCTACTCAATTGGACTAAACAGATGTCAAGTTGGCACTTGTCCTAAGAGTGCAAGTCGATAACATGCGTGTAAAGTTTTATATAGAGTTGATTACACGGAAGCTCCATGTGGTTCTGTCAAAAACAGATATGCTTCCTAACTTTGAGAAATTACGGGTTTGACTCTAAGAAACTTTCATTTTGTTTCAGTGACAGTCCCTGTAGTTAATGAGAGTTGACTATTTCTGTTAACATTAAATAAATAAAAAATAATAATACATTTTTTTGGGCCCCACTATATTTTCAAATAAAAAAAATCAACGTAAATCAATATGTGGACCCCTCACTTTCTTCTTCATCAAACCAAACAATTACCAACACTTTCTTCTTCAATCGACAACCACCACAACGCCATCGCCTGAAACCGCCACATGAATCAATCATAATCAAGATCTAGCAAGACACAAATAGAATCGAATTACCATCTCCAATCAAAATCACGGACGGATAAACAATTGCAGCAGAACATGTCGAATTACCATCTCCAATCAAATTAAGAATAATTATGAATCGAAGAACCAGATACCGGTGAGATTTAGTTGATCGGAGTTCGGGGAAACGAAAGTAGGGTACGAAGGTTTAGAGGAGGGTTCCGGCTGGGCTACAAGAGGCAGTGGAGATGATGATAAGGACTGAACACGACCGTTGATGAGAGCAAAACGTTCCACTCCTTTCTCCGCGATTCGCCGACAAGGAGCAGCGGCATCCCTGGCAATTCCACGGTTCGTCAACATTTCAATAGAAATACCCAGCACCTTCTTCTTCAGCCGACGGGGACCATATTTGTAATTTCTTCAAACCATAGGGACCATTCGTGTAATTAACCCTTTTATATATAAATCTGTTTATTAAAATAAAAGAAATTAAGAAGCATTTATCATTACATAATGCTAACTATGCTTATTGAGTAACATACTTAAGCATCGTTTTACTTAGGTAGTGTTTGGTATGCATGAATGAATGGTGGAATGGAATGAGTCGTTACGTTGGAATGAAACAAAACATGTTTGGTATGGACCATTACATAAGTAATGTGATTCCTTCCCTTCTAATGATTTTCATTCCTTGGGGGAGAGGTGTTTTCTTTTCATTCCTTCAATTTTCATTCCTTCAAGGAATTGAATGATTTTGTTTAATTAATTACCCGAACCATGACTCAAAGCATGGCCTGACCCATGACCCGATCCACGACCCGACCCATGCCCATACCCATGACCTGAACCATGCAAGGAACCATGACCAGTCGCTTGACCCGAACCATGCCCTCCTGACCCATGACCCGAACCATGACACGTCAAATGACCCGAACAATGGCTCGAACTATGGCCCCGCCCATGGTCCGACATGACCCGAACCATGTCCTACCCCATGACGTGAACCATAACCCTTCCCATGACCCGTCCCATGCCCCGTCTCATTCCCCAACCCATGACTCGAACCATGACCGGGCCCATGCCCCGAACTGTCACACCCCAACCAACGGCGGAATACGTCGGGGCGGACGTGTAGACTGTTTATAAGCACATGATCAACTAAAATTCATATTGTTTAATAAATCAAGATTTTATTGCATAAGTTCAATCAACAACCAAAATCAAATACATCAACATGTTAAATTTCTTTGTTCACTAAGTCCAAATCCTATATGTAGCCTCTTGCATATGATCTCATACACTAGTACCCGAAACATGATGAAAACAGGGTCAACTAAAAATAGTTGGTGAGCATACATAGGTTTTGACACCACAAGTAAGGTTCAAATGTTTTGTGTACAAATCATATGATACATGGTTTAATAAGGAAATTATGGAGAATCACTATAGTTTAAACTGGGGCGTACAAACAAACCTTGTGGCTGATAGGCATAACTGTCACACCCCTAAATTTCAACTAACGAAGTTTTACCGTTTTGGGAAGTGACTAACCAGGATCTCAGACATTAGTTACTTTGAACGACTCTACATGGGACTCAAATGAAAATACCATTAAAATCAAAGTTCAATGCGGAAGCGTAACGAAAAGTAAATGCGCAAAATACACGCGCCCAAAACCAAAGTCCAAGAAGTCCAAAATGTCCAACCAACCAAAATACAATACAAGGAAGTCATAAAATATATCACAAGTAAAATAGTTGAATCCCATGCATGTCCGAACGTGCACCTTGTGTCTTAGCTTAGCGACCTGAGAAAACATGTAAGAAAAAGTGTCAACACAAGGTTGGTGAGTTCACAGGTTTCAAATAAATACGTAAGCGTTTACCAGATTTATGATCATTCAATATGTATCTATAGGTAGCTAACCTATGTTCATGTTTAGCTCAAGTGCTCGCAACCGAAACTGACTGTTTGTTTATTGCCTCCTGCCAGGTCTATCAATATTGGCCATGTGAGTAGGCTAACATTTAACCCGTTCGATATCCAATCGAGTTAGCGCGACTAAAGCGGGTGGGATTTGTCAAACCCAGTAGTACTACTAAACATTACCTCGCTAAGATCCATATTAACGGTTCGAGATAAGATGAGGACTTTCTGTGATAGCGTGTTACACTTAGCTTCAACATTGATAGCATATGAAATACAAAATCTCAAAAGCAGTTTAAGCATGTTTTCTCCCCCAAGTTAAAACAGAAAAAGGGGCCGTGAAAACTCACCTGTTTGGCGTTGAAGGTAGTTTCACACTAGAAGTAAGTTGGAACCACGAGGGTAAGTCTCAAAAGACCTACGAATGTCCTAAAATTATAAACATATAAATTAGGAACGATAATGGGAATTGTGACTGTGACATGGAAGGAACGTCTTAAAGAACCGTTCCAATGAACAAGAGTGGACGAACGTGTCCACGGGTTTAGGAATTACTTTACGCGACGAACGACATAAATAATAATATATATATACGAGTGGATAATATAATTAGTTATATTATTATTTAGTATCGATTGACTTACGGCGTTATAAAATGGTTTGAAATAATATAAATATATATTATTTAATAATACGGGTCACAATTTGAGAATAATATAAACATATTATTTTACACGAGTTTACGGCTTAAAAAAATATAAATATATTATTTTTACTTGTTAATAATAATAATGTATAAATTATAAAAGTGGGTATAATTTATAAAAACAAACTAATATTTCAAACCCGAGCCTACGGGTTGTTTTCCGGGTTAAAACCAATTTATATAATAATACAATATTAAAATGTTTGATTTTTATTAATTTAAAATTCCAGAAAACTGTTTCAAAAAATGAATGTGGGAGCCCGGCCTCGAACCCGGGTCTCTCCACACACACACAAGCCCTTAACCAGTCCGCCCGCTAGGGTCATCGTAAACATACCCGAGACTCATTTCTTTTAACAACCAAGTCAAACGCGATTTCCTTCCCCATAGATACCCAGATCAAATCCCATCCCAAACACTGAATCTGATCGCGAATAAGGTTAAGATTTACAGAGGTTTTGTTGTTTAGAGGATTACGAAACTGAAGATGTAAACAATTGTAAAAACGGTTGCGATTTAGGTTGTTAATTTCAGTTAAACAGAGTCGAAAACTATGGGTTAAGAACACAGATTGATTCGACTAAATCCGATATTAAAACTTGATGAATTTATGGGGTTTTTAACAATGACTGAATTGCGAGTCTAACCGTATAACTTAATTTGATTGAGGTTAAGTTTAGACCAGGGTTCGATTAAACCCAATGCGTGGTTCATCACTGATTCGATGTTACATACTCGAATAAGCATAGGGCTTTCAAAGCATAGATGATTTCGATTCTAACCATACCGTTTAATTGGATTAACATTGAGTCTAGGTTAGAGTTTGGCTAAAACGTTTTCAAATGAATTCCAGAATCTGATTTTGTAAAATTGGATGTTGTTTGATTCAATTAACATGGGGTTTTCATTAAACTGAAGATTTCAAAACTAATGGTATGATTTAATTGCATTGAGAACAAGTCTAGAACCAAAATCCCCAAATCCGATTTCATATGAACCCTAGAATCGGATTATGATTAAACCGATAATGTAAGTCCTGATAAGGATAAGGCTTTCATTCTACGGACTGAAACGAATCAAATGAATGTTTCAATTACCCGATTGGATGTCGGATTGATAGAGCCCGACTGAAACTGAGTCCGACGACGGCTATAGTGTTCTCCGGCGATGTCTGGTGCTTCTCTGACTAATCTGGTTCGTGTGAAAACTTCAGGGGGTTCGTTAAGTAATTGCAGCGTCTCAATTCGAGAAGGAAATACAGGAATTTGCAGGATTTGGTGACAATGGAAAGTGAAGTCGACGGTTACAAAACGAATGGCCATATTTTGATTAATTCGCATGTAATGCAGGTGATTAAGGCTCATTGATGGCCGAGAATGTTAATAATGTCTGTAGTAATTAAGAATTCCAATGAATTTCGGTTATAATTCGCGAATTGGAAAATCAAATAGTCGAATTTTGACTTCTAAAAGTCAACTGAAGACAAATTGGTCAATTTTGACTTTGGGGAGTCAATTTATTCAATTTGGTATAATTACACAATTAGTCCTTGCAGTTTTGAGTTGATATTGTGACCGTATTAGTCCTTGGGGTTAGATTTGATTAACGGGGTTAAGTTTTTAATAAGAAACTTAACGGAATAGTTAACGGGGTTAACCTAAAAAGTCGGATTGTCACAATAACACAACAGTTATCCTTAAATGTTAGGCATAACACAACATTTATCCTTAAGTGATAGGCATAACACAACTGTTATCCTTAAGTGTTAGGCGTAACACAACAGTTATCCTTGAGTGATAGGCATAACACAACGGTTATCCTTAAGTGTTTTCGGCAACAATCACCCTAACCGGGTGGGTTGGTCAGACTGAATAGATCTATCATTGTATACCGTCGGCTTATACATAGTTAATGATTGCACTTGCACTATGCATAAAAAGTAAGTAAATGTTGTTTTCACAAATAGTGTTCAAACATAAGGCACAAATTGCACACATGATCATAATGTTTGAATTGTATAAATTGCAAGTAGTTTGAATGTAATCATGTTTCTCCCCAAAGATGTAAAAGTGAAAAATGGGCTATGTAAACTCACCTGAGTTGTGTAATGCGTAGTAATTAGCACCTAACAAGGATTCAACAAAAACACAAATAGATCGTACGTGGACAGTCTACGAATGCCCTAGAATATGTTTACGATTGTTAGGAACACAAAGGATATTGTGACGACGACACGGGAAAGACCGGAAGTGCTAAATATGCTTTTGAACAACGACTACACAATCTTGTCATCGGGATTAAAGAATTCCTAGTTTGGTTTCTAACCCGGATGTGGTATGTGAAAAACACTACCAAACTCGACATAAAATATTTAATATTTATCTGTGTGATATTGTGAACGAAACAATTGTTTAAACGAAAATAATAAATATATTATTTTTAAAATGAAAATAACATTTAGAATTAATTAGAAATTCAATCCCGAGCACACGGGTGTTTTCCGGTAACGAATGGAACTAATTATAATATTATAATAGCATAGAATGTATTCTGTTCAAAAGACCAAAGGGACACACGACCGTGCCAGGGTATGGGCACGACCGTGCTTAGGCATGGGCCGCGACCGTGCCTAGCCAGGAGGCACAACCATGCCTAGTCACGAGGCACTACCGTGCTAATCGATTAGCACGACCGTGTCTGGACTTTTCCAGAATACAAATTGATTAAATCTTGTAAGATTAACTGTTGGAATCATAGGGCTTTAACTAAGTGGGTGTTTGCGAATCTAACCATGCAAATTAATTGGATTGAGATCATGTCTATACCAGGGTTCGATTAAACCAAAAACGTGATGAACCCTAGGTCTGATTCGAGTTTAATTCGATTATATAAGCCTTGAATAGGTTAGGGCTTTCACTCAAGGGATTGAAATGAGTCTGAGGATGTGTTTAGTTACCTTAAACGCTATCGAATCGACAGAGCTCGACCAAATGGAGTTCCGACTTGATCCCCGGCTTCTTCTCCGGCCAAATTAGAGTGTGCAAAGGCTTCACATATGTTCGTACAAGGTGTGTGTGTGGTTTGTTTGCGCAGAGGTGATCCCAAATGATCGAATTCGAAGGATTTGATAATGGGATCGACAGTTATGAGATTAAGGACCATAATGGAGTTTAATTTGATCATTACGAGTGTTTATTCACAAGATAATGGCTCAATGATGATTGCCATTAACCAGGTTACATTACAACTTCATATTCAAACGGTTTGGGACGTTACTGAATTGATTTGCGTCTTGACTGCACGAGGCGCGACCGTGTTCGCGCACCTAGCGCGACCGTGCTCGTGCACTGGCGCGACCGTGCCAACTTGAGTTTTGGTTAAATACATAAATAGTCCTTGTAGTTTGGTGTTGGTTTGAGCATTGACAGGTTTGGTCTTTGTAGTTTGAGAGATAACAGAGTTTAGGTTAACGGGGTTAACCGGAATTTATCGGGTGTCACATCATCCCCTAGTTGAAAGAATTTTCGTCACGAAAATTAAATAACGTAGTTAATAAAATATAAAAAAATATTTCGGACGTCTCATGTTAAAATAATAAATAATGTGGTAAGTACGGGATTGAAATGAAGTGTTATTATTGTACAAAATAAATAAAAATAAGGCCGAAAAAAATATTGGATGTTACAGTATCCCCAAGTTGAGGGAATTTCATCCCGAAATTCAACCAGTGGAGGTTACTTAGGAACGAGATGTAGGTACTTGAGCTTTATTTGTTTCTCGGATTCCCAAGTGAGCTCTGAGTCATGTTTGGATTTTCAATGAACTTTAAAAAAAATTGGTTTGAGAAGTATAATTGATGACAAGGTTCAGGTCTGATACTCGAAGTCATGAGTGATGATAGTAAATTTTGGTTTGGAGAGAGTTAAGGAGAAAATTGTCGAAGAGTATTCTGGACGTCAATGATGAAATGTATCCATTGAAATGAGAACGATGGGAATTTGATGATCGAAACTTGTTTAGAATGTAGTCTAATATGTTCAAGATGCGTTAGTGGTCAAGAGATTTCACAAACACTGGTCAAGGTTAAAATAATATAAAATTTTCACGTGACACGAGCAACGCTACTTCTGACAATTATAATAGGAACAATTATATATAGGAAGTACCAGCGGCGTATCCACCATGCCCTTATCATAACTCATTAGTTTCGTCACTATATATCACGATAGGTTTTATATTATAACACACGACAGAATTCACTATGTTTTCCATGCGCTGACTTTTATAATTACGTGTGCACCCGTAATTACTCGAATCGTCGCATGGTCTGTATAGATCCTTTCGTTGTGTGCGGGTCAAAAGAGGACACATAATCACTTAGTCCATATCTATTGTTTTCACGTATGTGTTGCTAATGAATAACTGTGCCCCTAGAAAGTAAGGTCAATCAGAAAGCCTAAGAGTAGTAATGTGGCATAACTTAGGGTTCCATAGTTTACTCGTGTTTGAACAAGAATACGTCAAATCCCGAGTAGCTTAAAATTTTATAGTTTTCAACCTTCATGGATAAAGTGAATTATTATGCCTTGTTCCATCAATTGCAACAATTGTACCCAATCTAGTTCCGTGTATAATGTAAACATCTAAGTTTCACGTTTAATTTAGTATCATGTATATTGTAAACAAATAAGTTTCAGGTATAATGTGGACAACTTAGTATCATGTATATTGTAAGCAAATAAGTCCCATGTATAATGTGATCAATTTAGTATCATGTATATTGTAAACAACCAAGTATCATGTATCATGTGATCAATCTAGTATTATGTATATTGTATTCAACCATGTATCATGTATCATGTGATCAATCTATTATTATGTATATTGTATTCAACCATGTATCATGTATCATGTGATCAATCTAGTATTATGTATATTGTATTCAACCATGTATCATGTATCACGTGATCAATCTAGTATTATGTATATTGTATTCAACCATGTATCATGTGATCAATTTAGTATTATGTATATTGTATTCAACCATGTATCATGTATCACGTGATCAATCTAGTGTTATGTATATTTTATTCAACCATGTATCATGTATCATGTGATCAATCTAGTATTATGTATATTATATTCAACCATGTATCATGTATCATGTGATCAATCTAGTATTATGTATATTGTATTCAACTATGTATCATGTGATCAATCTAGTATTTTGTATGTTGTATTCAACCATGTATCATATATCACGTGATCAATCTAGTATTATGTATATTGCATTCAACCATGTATCATGTATCATATGATCAATCTAGTATTATGTATATTGTATTTAACCATGTATCATGTGATCATTCTAGTATTATGTATATTGCAAACAAACAAGTTTCATGTATCATGTGATAAATCCAGCGTTATGTATCATGTGAATGCTCATATGTAAGTTACCGAATCTCATGAGTAACGTAAACTATCGAATTTTGTAGGAGGTCGAGTGTTGCGGACAAGCGTGCTGCTTGACGTTCATGTATAATGTGGGTAGTTGGGTTTTAAATTCTCAATCTTCTTGAGGTTTATATGAATGGTTAATGCCTACGCGGAAGGATTCATCTCCTTGAAGTGCCTAGTATGTTCATATATTTTCGAAGGTGCAAGATAACGAGAAGGTTTTGTAGGTGTTTAGAGTGATGTGCTTATAAATAACTGATTTGTGCTTTTTGTCGGTAAATAAACAAGTAATTGTAATTTATTATTATTTGTAAATTAATAAAATAGTGAAAATAATAAGTTGGATAACTCGGTAAATGGATGAATAAATAAAACCTTTTATTTTAATTTTAATTATCATAAAGGGAATGTTTCAAAGGAAAACAATGGCTAAATCATTTAATAATTAAGTCAGGATTTAATAATAATTAATTTAACGAAGTAAAAGTCATAAATAAATTATTAATTAAGATAATGTTTTTATAAAAATAGTTGCATTAAGTTTCCTTACAAGGTGAAAAAGTTTATAGAAAATTTTTATTCCAGATAATATTTGTAAACTAAGGGTTTGATAAAGGTTTTGCTTGAACGAGAAAATGATGTTAATAAAATAGTTAGTTTACAAATGAATGTTTAGGTATGTGTACTAAATTGCAATAAATAAAATGATGGTGTTTAGATTGTACTCATTTGGTATCATAACCAAATGGATACTTTGACAAATCAAGTGATTCAAATTCTTATACTTTCAAGAAGACATGCTTTAGCCTATAGGTGAACACTCACTTCGGGAATTCCCCGGAAGGCATACAGATCTTTCGGTTGATTTGGATTTATATGAAATGCCTTCCTAGACAGAAGACCCAAAGTACAAGAATTTACCCTTCCGGATTGCACATGTTCTTTACTAATTTTCAGAATTCAAAACTTTGACGGGATTTTAAAATTTTAATAGACTTTTAGGCCTAAGAGTTTAAATTTTGTTCACAAATGATGATGGCGACATAATTTTCAATGTGTAAAAGTGAAGGTGTATAAAGACTTAGATATGAATAAATGTGTGATGAGACTTAGGGTAGCATGTAATGGGATCATGTAGGTCCAGATTTCAGTCGAAATCACACTGATATGATCGATTGAACACACACACACAGGCGGAAACTGTGTATATGTAGGTGAAACAGATAATAGAAACAGTATTGGTGAAGATAACCAGCTAACCACACTATGAATCAACAATCAAAAGGTATGAAAATGTATGAACACAGTGAATAAACAACTGCAGATTGTATTGATTCAAGCAAAATGTGAAAGAGAAGGTTCAGGGTTACAGCCGCTACTCACACCCTAAACGATCTCAAACTAGGCTATTTATAGTAGTGACAGGTATCAAAACTATGGTCAATCGAAACTACTAGTTTCGATTGACCATTTACAATTGATACACAGACTGTCGAAACTACCATCTATCGAAACTACTAGTTTCGATTGAACAGACTCAATCGAAACTAAGTAGTTTCGATGGCCCAGACTTAACTAATTACAGAAAACTGAAATTACAATAATGAAATGACAGAAAGTAAACTAGTCTAAAACTGTTTAAACATACAATAAATGACAACAACTTATACAAAATATATGACTCTACAATCTCCCCCTAAGTTGTTGCATTACTGTCTTCAGCTTTTCATCAAGCAGCTGGTCCTTCAGATGTCTTTGGGATGAAAGGTTTGACATGGAGTGATACAATTCTTTGATAGGCTTTGGCATCAGCTTCATCTTCATCACTATAAGCCTGAATGTGATTCTGGAACATATCTTCAGGTTGAAATTTCAGCAGCTCCATTGGATCAAAGATGGTGATGTCTTCCTTGCCCTCACATTCAATAACTGCACTGCCAATGACTGGGTTATAGAACCACTTTCTGAAAGTTTGTAGCTGGACAGGTACAGATTTTGGAATAGTGATAGTCTTGTGTGTTTGGGCAGGCTTGTATCTTAGGAACACATATGGCTTTTTAGTCTTAGGATGAAACCTAGTCTTTGAGATCTTCTTCTGAGTTTTCCTAGGCTTCGTTCCTTTGAAATCATTGTTGACTTGAGAATGCAGAAACCTCTCAAAGTCATAAGCCATCATGACCTTCCCAGGGTTTTGAAGTGGAAGTTTTGCTAAATCCCTGAGGTCATAAAAAGGAAGGGTCTGGAAGTCAGTCATGTTTTTGAAGTGCTGAACTCCCCCTCTATATCGTCTGATGATAAAGAGCTTCCTTTCAGCATCGTATTTCCATCCAATTGGAGGCCTTTTCAGTTCTTGATGCTCGGCTATCCACTCATAAGTTTGAGGAGTATCTTCTGGAATGATCTTTTTAAACCAAGACTTCCTTGAAATAGGAGGTTCGGGTGCAGTTGAAGGTTGATCTTGAGTTGGATTTGACTCAGAGATTGGAATGGTTGGTTCAGGAATGATAGTCTTGATGAGATTAATCTGAACATCTTCTTCATCTGATAGGGTTTGAATTTCATCTCCTTCTTCAGTAAAATATCTAGTTCGTTCAGTTTCTTTCTCTTCGGTAGTTAGAATTCCTGGATGAAGGTCATTGTATCCAAAGTTGTCAATCTCATCTAGAAGAGCATTCAGCTCATCATCCGATGGGATGTCTTCTTCATCCAGAATCACTGTTTCAATATTAGCCATAGCTCCCTTCCCTCTCTTCCTTGCTTCTCTTCTTTCATGAGCTGAGGGAAGGACAGACTCTGTTTCTTCAACCTTTACTTCAACAGACTCCTTTGTCATGGCACCGTGGCCAGTATACACGGTTAATGCAGATTCTGGATCAGTGACAAAGGCAGGAGACGATGGTTCAAGTTCAGATGTAGTCTCCCCCTGAGCCTTTGAAGTGGTTTGCTGTTGTGGAGTAGGTTTGTTGACAGAGTCTTTGAGTTGCTTAACTATTTCAGCTAAGGCTTTAAAGTCTTCTTGTTGCCTTATGATTAGTCTTTGTTGAGTTTTCAGCTGAGTCTGCTGACTATCTATTTGAGTATGTAAGCCCCCAACCTCCAGCTTCAAGTCTTTGACTTCCTCCTTAACTTCTTTTAGCTTAGACTTCAAGCCGTCAATCTCTGTATCTTTCTTTTGAAGATTGTCTTGAAGTTTCTTTATTTCAAGACTTAGAGTCTTTACTCTCGGTACAGGAGAGGTTGAATCATGGTGTGGAGATGCAAGAGGTGTATGGATGGGTGATTGTTGTGGAGATGTAGGAGGTGTAGGGATAGGTAATTGTTGTGGAGATGTAGGAGGTGTAGGGATAGGTAATTGTTGTGGAGATGTAGGAGGTGTAGGGATAGGTAATTGTTGTGGAGATGTAGAATGAGGAGATGGTTCTGGAGTGGTGAATGAAGACTCTGACGAGGATGACAAATCCTCCAATCCAGTCTTTATCTTCTTAGCCCTAGGCTCCTCCTCTTCAAAATCAGATCCTGACTCAATTTGTCTTTTTGAGGAAGATGCAAGTTGCTCTATTCTTTCATCTGAATCAGACTTGTAATAGTCTGATCCATAAATTCCTGCATCTAGAGTCCCACTTGACTCTGCCACTTCTTCTTCATCCTCCTGTAAGCCAGCTTCAACATTTACTGCTGGCTCTTGAACTATCTGTATTTCTTCAACAAAAGGAGCCTCTATCACAGGCTCAATTACATGTTGCTCTTCTTCTTGAACAATAGGTATGTCTACCTCAATCTCAGCTTCATCAATAGGTGGATTACCTTGATTTTGTTCAGCTTCCAACTCTTCTTCATCTGATGATAAGTTTTCTTCTTCAAGATCAGGATCAATGTCAGGGATAAACTCTTCTTCTTCTCCAATGATATGACCGAACAGGGGAACGTCGGCTATCGCCCGGTTGGTCCTTTTGTTGGTACTTTTCATGTAGCTGAGTGTTTTGGCTATCATATTATCAAACACAAAGGTGTTTCCACCTTGTTGAAGCTCAGGAAGAAGATGATTGATGATAATTTGTAGAAATCTAGGATATGCTAGAAACTTCTCCTTCACTGCTCCAGTTAAGTTATCCTTTAGCTGAGTGAATATGAAACCAGAAAAGTTGTAGTCTCTTCCCTTTATTAATCCCAAAATAGCTGATCACAGAGTACTGTTAGCTGAATCAAAACCCCCTTTCCTTATTGATAGGCAGTGAATAAACACATGGACTATATATCTCCAATGGCTTGGTAAGGAGTTCTTGATTATCTGACCACTCTTGAACTCATCAGGATGACCCATTCTTCTGAAGCATTCTTTCACATAGAAGATTGGAAAATCAAAGGGTGCTTCTAGATTGTCATTTAACTGCAGTACCTCTCTCACTGTGTCTTCAGAAAATAATACTTCTTGGCCATGTACAATTGCTCTAATGTGCTGCACATTATCAACTGTGATTATCTCTACAGTTTCCCAAAATTGTCTAATAGTTGCCTCAAACACCGGCAGGTTGTGGCTTATGGCAAAACTTATGTTGGAGTTTGCCAGAAAGTTTAGGACAGGAATGAACTCAGCAGCTTTCGGATCATTGCTATTAAGGAATGCATAGACATTGTGCCTTTTCACGAATACGAGATCCATACCTATAAAATTCATCAGTTTTGCACAATAAGTAAAGGTTCTGAATATGGTCAATCGAAACAAGATATTTCAACACTTAGGAAAAATTAGAAATCCTTACTGTCGAAACTAAGTAGTTTCGATAGAGATGAACTTATCGAAACTAACTAGTTTCGATAGAAGCAATAAGCTTTGATCAACACTTATAAAATTTCTGAAATCAACACTGTCGAAACTAAGTAGTTTCGATAGAGATGAACTTATCGAAACTAACTAGTTTCGATAGAGGCAATAAGCTTTGATCAACACTTGTAAAATTTCTGAAATCAACACTGTCGAAACTAAGTAGTTTCGATAGAGATGAACTTATCGAAACAAGTAGTTTCGATAGAGAAATTAGGTCAAGTTTGGGTGTCGAAACCAGTAGTTTCAATTAAAAATTTTGAGAAATTTTGAAAGAGTTGAACTCCTTTATCGAAACTACTTGGTTTTGAAACCCAAACCCCTTTTGATTCACTATACTCAGACTAAAATAAACAGTTTAATGAAGGGTTTAGAGTGGCCTGTAAATGACGGAATGTCATCTTACCAAATGCGAGACTGTTATCTGCAATAAAACACAATAATCATGAGTTCTAAGATGATAAAGATGTTTGCAAACACGGATAAGCACACAACGACTGTTATTATGAAGATTCAGTCGAACAATTTTGAACTTTTGAAACCCTAGGCCTGTTGATTGGCAAGAATCATTCAAATGAAATAGTGAGACGTTACCTGATGATGAAGACGATGGTGACAACGGGGGTAATCAGGTGATTAACCCTGATAATTTGCAACTCAGACCAAGGCTTGAGAAATTTTGTGTGTGTCGGAGAAGATGAAAAGGTTTGCGAAAAAGACGAGTGAAGAAGATATGAAGGGAGGGATTTATTTATGAAGGCATTTAAATTGCGAGGAACAAAAGACAAAAATGCCCCTGTCAAAACAAGTAGTTTCGATAGGGCAAACTAGTTTCGATATGAACATAGTAGTTTCGATATGTCAAAATAGTTTCGATATGTACAAAGTAGTTTCGATAAGGCAAAGTAGTTTCGATATGAACATAGTAGTTTCGATATGTCAAAGTAGTTTCGATATGAACATAGTAGTTTCGATATGTCAAAATAGTTTCGATATGTACAAAGTAACAGAAATAAGACTAACATATATACATAAGATATTTACACTTATCTTCTTGAAAAAAATCCAATCATGAGATCAGATCTGGTCAGTCTCTTGAAACACTTCCTTTTGCAATTAACTACTGTGAGTCCCTGAAGATAGCTGATATTTGTGCAAAGTAAACCCAAACATTTGTTTGTATTTTGATTTCATGTGATTAAAAGGTACCATTTAAGCACTATACAAGGTGTACCCCACATATTAAAATAAAATGATTTTGAAAACCTATCAATCCTCAAGAAGTACCCATCTTCATCCTATCATCTCTTTCTGATTAACCAAGGTACCGTCTTAGTAATGTCAAAGTACCACCAAAATAAAATAAGATATCCAAGTGGATTTAGAAAATTAAAATAAAAAATATCCAAGTAGATATTAAAAATGTACGAGCATTCTAGATCTTTGCGTAAGCAAAACAGAAGAAGTCGTAAAATTATCCAAGCGGATAGAAAAATGTTGAACACCCGAGATCTTTGCGTAAGCAAAACAGACGGGGTCAAATCATCCAAGTGGATGGGAAAGGATGAGCACCCGAGATCTTTGCGTAAGCAAAACATACGGGGTCATCGGTGGTAAATATCGTTATATTGACGGTCACTTGGCGTATGAATAGGAATCCAATACGTAAGCCTGTATCTGATTGAATTGGTTTTCTTAGATATAAAAATGGGTTAGATGTTTCAATAATGGGTTCAAACACATAAGTATGAGATATATATTAAAGTTTTCACACTACTTACAAGTTTTAACCATATTTCGGGCCTACCAGCTATACCTCAGTAAACACCATCGCTTTTGGTCCATTCCATGTCTAAGAGATGAGATCAGACACTATCATTTCTCAAATGTCAGATTCAATTCTTCCTGCAACTCAAAACCACTTGTAAGATTATATACACAGCAATTCTTTTCAATATAATATTTCTCCCCCAAAAGATTTGCGTAAAAACTGTTCATAAAAATAAAATCTTTTTGGAATTTTCTTTGACAAGTAAATAAAATAAAAAAAATAAAATAAAAATAAAAAATACTATTCACACAATTTACTGAAAGTTGATCATTCCAAGCATCTCCACCAGTTGGGCGAATCTGGTAGAGTCAAAAGCCTTTGTGAAGATGTCTGCGGTTTGTTTGTGAGTTTTGACTTCAACAATTTGAATATGCTTCTTTTCAACACAGTCACGGATAAAGTGATGTTTAATTTCAATGTGTTTGGTTTTGGAATGCTGAACGAGGTTTTTGGTGATATGAGGAACGGCGGTGTTGTCACACAGAATGTGTGTCTCATGGAATGTGATCCCATAGTCAAGCATCTGATGGTGTATCCATCTGACTTGGGAACAACAGAGGGCTGCGGCAATGTATTCGGCTTCGGCGGTGGATTGGGAAACGGTGGACTGTTTCTTACATTGCCATGAGACAAGGCGATTGCCAAGGAATTGACAACCTCCAGAAGTGGATTTTCGGTCTAAGTTGCAACCCCCGTAGTCTGAATCTGAATAAGCCACAAGATCAAACAAGTCAGTTTTAGGATACCACAGACCCAATTTTGGCTTATACTTAAGTATCTTAAAATACGTTTTACAGCAGATAAATGAGAGAGTTTAGGATTAGCCTGAAAACATGCACACAAGCACACTGCAAACATGATGTCGGGTCTGCTGGCCGTGAGATACATGAGAGATCCTATCATAGAGCGATATAGATGCGGATCAACGCTTTCCCCATCCATATCAGGAGTCAAACAATGTCGAACTTCCACAGGAGTTTTTACTGGATGGGAATCAGCCATTTTGAACTTGGTCAAGATTTCTTTTACGTATTTTTCTTGATGGATAAGGATTCCTGACTCAGACTGATCAACTTGTAGTCCCAAAAAGAACTTCATTTCCCCCATGGAGCTCATGTCAAACTTAGATCGCATCACTTCTTCAAATTCTTTGCAGAGACGGGGATTTGTAGACCCAAAAATGATATCATCCACATAAATTTGCACCATGATTGTATCCTTTTCCTCCTTTCGTTTGAACAAAGTTTGGTCAATTGCTCTTCGTGTGAAACCATTCTCAAGTAGATGCTTTGATAAAGTTTCATACCACGCACGAGGTGCTTGGTGAAGACCGTACAATGCTTTGTCTAACTTGTAAACACGGTCTGGAAAAATAGGATCAATGAAACCCGGCGGCTGCTTGACATATACTTCTTCTTGAACTTTGCCATACAAAAATGCGCTTTTGACATCCATTTGATGGACGGTGAAGTCCATGTAAGCTGCATAGGCGAGAAATATTCGGATGGCTTCCAAGTGAGCCACTGGTGCAAAGACTTCCTCGTAGTCAATCCCTTCTTCTTAATAGAAACCTTGAACCACCAGACGAGCTTTGTTTCGAATCAAGTGCCGCCTTCATCCTTTTTGTTGCGAAAGACCCAACGAGTACCGATTGGAACTTTGTTCTTGGGTAGATCCACCAAATTCCACACATGTAACTTTGAGAATTGCTGTAGCTCTTCCTGCATTGCTTCCACCCAGCTGTTTTCTAGTAGTGCTGCTTTAATGTTCTTTGGTTCAGTTTGAGAGATGAAGCAGGAAAACATGCTATTTTCAAATGCTTCACAGGCACTTCGGGTACTAACACCCACATTGAGAGGTCCAATGATGTTATTGGTGGGATGAATCTTGTGAATTCGCAGTTGAGGAATTTCATCTTCTTCCACGACTTCTTCCAAATTGGTAAGATTTTCAGCAGGAGGATCGGCAATATCATTAATAGGATCTTCAGCAGGTGATTGTGGTGCAACATCTACTATTGGAATGGAGTTGTCTTCAACAGTTTCACTTGTTGCACCAGAACCGGAAGACTCCATATCAGATTCAGCATTTGCAACCACAGGAATTTCAACCTGAGCAGATGAGGAAGAACCTTGATCATTTAAGTTCCCTAAATTGTTCACAGAAAAATAAGGATTAGCATGAGTTGAGTCAATTGAGAAATCAGGAAGATTAAATGATTTAAAAACTGAATCGACGTTAAATAGCCAATTGGGATCGTCTCCTGCGTCCGTGTGAATATTTTCATGCCAATTGATATCAATGGACTCCAGCACTATTCTTTTCAGCTTATGATAGACACGAAAAGCACGTTGATTGGAGGAATAACCAACTAAATAACATTCATCAGCTTTGGCTTCAAACTTGTTGAGCTGATCTGAAGTGTTCAGCATCGTGCACACACACTCAAATTTTCTGAAGAAATCAATAACTGGCTTGCGCTTGTACATGATCTCATATGGTGTCTTGTTGCAACTTTTAGTGATAAGAACCCGATTTTGCACGAAACATGCAGTGTTGACCGCCTCAGCCTAGAAAGTCACGGGAAGCTTGGAGTCAACAATCATAGTTCGTGCAGCTTCAATTAAGGTGCGGTTTCTCCTTTCAGATACACCATTTTGTTGAGGAGTACGAGGTGCACTAAATTGACGAGAAATTCCTTTGCTTTCACAGAAGGAATCAAGAGTTGCATTCTTAAATTCTGTTCCATGATCGCTGCGGATAGTCTTCACACTTAAACTGAAGAGGTTTTCAATTTGAAGCAAATAGGTCTTTAAAATCTCTGGCGTCTCATCCTTCTTAGCTAAGAAAAACACCCAAGTGAATCGAGAAAAATCATCTGTTACCACCAGACAGTATGACTTTCGTCCAAGACTCATGACACTCACTGGACCAAAGAGATCCATGTGAAGCAATTGGAGAGGACAGTCAATGGAATTGGTGGTTTTAGGCTTATGTGAAGATTTGTGCTGTTTTCCCTTGGAACATGAAATACAGTGTTCCATAGGAGTGAAATATTTGAGAGGTAATCCAGTAACTAGGTTGCCTCGAACCAGTCGGTTCATTGTTTTGAAATTGACATGTCCCAACCTCTTATGCCACAGGAAATATTCATCTTCGGAAGCCTGTGAGAGAAAACACGATTCAATTCCCGATGGGTTGTTCATATCCAAGCTATATGTGTTGTATCTTCTGGGAGCACGCATGAGAATAAGTTCTTCCTGAATCACCACTCCCGGCTTTAAGATAAGACATTCTTTTGAATTGAATAAAGCACAAAAGTCCTTGTCACAAATCTGCGAAACACTCATCAGATTGTATTTTAACTGAGGAACATAGTTGACAAATTCCAGACTATTTACACCATTTGATACTGTTCCTTGTCCTTCAATCTTTCCTCCTCTTGGGTTTCCAGCAAAAGCAACATACTCTCCATCAATTTGATGATAATCTTGCAGCAAGTTAAAGTGCCTAGTCATATGCCTTGAACATCCACTATCTACATGCCAGATGTTATCGCCGGTTCTTCTTGATTGACCCTATACACAACGAACCATTTATACGTTTTGACCAAAAATGTTTCAATCAAGAGATTTTAGTGTCAGGATATGACATCTCATTGGAATCAGAAGTACAACCATCATTTGATGAAGCACGGTCATCAAATTGAACATTATTTTTAATTTTCCAAGTTCGTTTAAATAATTTTTAGCATTTTTAATTCTTTTACGCCTAGATTTCCTACTGTGAGAAGAATTAGGCAACACATATGAATTTAATGAACTTTGGGAAGGTGATTCTTCATTAAAATTTGCGGTTGTCAATTTACAACTCTTTGAAACATGATTTGAGGCACCACAACTAAAACAAACGTTTTTACAAGATATCTTAGCCTGATAATAGTCATCACAAGATGAAGATGATTGTGATGTTGAGGAATCTGAACATGAGACGGTTCTCTCATCAATAACTTTGTCTTGAAGACGATGTGCTTCCTTTAATCTGAAAAATTCCATGTTGCTCATGGTTTCACGTGGTACATCATTCACAATAATTCCTGCACTTTTAAATTTTGTAACACATGGCATAACATTCAAAGATTTAGGAACAAAAGGCAAGGCATTTTGAAATTTAGAAACATCACATCCCAAACCCGTATGCTCAGCAGGCATAGAATCAAAATACAAGTTTTTAACGTGTTCACAAATATTTGGTTTTGACACGGACATATTATTACATTCATCCGACTCAAGTTCTTTTAAAATAGTTCTATCATTAGCACTCTTATCACAATCATCTTCGGACTTTACACAATTTGACTCTGCACAAGAAGCAAAACTGTCAGAATCAGAGGATGTAATATAATCATCAGGAGATAATGTGCAAACAAAAGGTGTGGAAACATGTGGAGTAGGCATATCAGCAAATCTCCCTGATTTAGAATAAGGAGGTGGATGAGAGTTATACTCAAGACCTTCTGTGCCTTTTCTATTAAATTGTTTATCAATTATTCCAAACAGAATTTTCTGATCCATATCCATGTGATCAACCTGTAATTTGGCTTTTTCTGCCTTTTGGACTCTTTCTGTTAAAATTGTATTATTAATGGTTTGAGTATTGAGTTGCACAATTAAAGAACGATTTTCACCAGAAATATCACGAATTTTCTTTAAGTAAAGTTTCTCATTTTTGGCCACAGAGTCATACATCACCTTAATGTGATTTCGTTCATCAATCAAGGCTTGATTGATGAATCTGTATTTTTGAATTTCATTTAAGCAAGATCTAGAATCACAAAGTTTAGAAATAACCTCAGCAGGCACAGCAGTGAGATCCTCAGCTGGTTCAATCATGACACACTTGCCATTTTCCTCCACATCAGCCATCAAGGCTTTATCAGCAGCTTCCTCAGCTTGTTCTCCCCAATGATAATGTCCTTCAGCTTGGCACACAAGAGCTGTGGAACTTGAAGTTGTGTTTGTCTTTGGAGGATTGGCAGCTTGTTTACCAGAGGAAATCTTCTTATCTTGCTGATCTTTGGAGGACGGCTCCTTGCAGTTTCTGGCAAAGTGACCCAGCTGATCACAATTGTAGCATCTCACCTTCTTGATATCAAACCCAAGCGTCTTTCCTTGCTTGAACCTGTCTATACCAGTCCTTTTGATAAATCTCTTGGCTCTTAAGGTCAACATGGCCATACACCAATCAATGTCCATTTTCTCCAAATCATCAGGATTAATCTGCTCCAAGTCATCAGGTTGAAAGCTAACCGGTGTTAGATTTCCAGAGATCAGTGCATCATAGCACGACATGAAAGTAGTCATGATTGGGACATATTCATCAGGAATCATGGTGATAGTCTTTTGAGGAGCAGAGGAGCTGGTAGAATTAATTGCAGCAGCTGAAGGGGGGACATCAGTCTGAAAGTATGGGCTACCGGATGAGCTTGATCCAACAATGAGAGCTGTGTTTCCAGACTGATTTGATGGGGTGACTGCTCCCTTCTTAATCTCAATTTCATAAGATTCAAGAATGCTATAGACTTCCAGTTAAGACAGAGCACTCAGATTCTCAGTCTTTTTAATCATGATTCGATACATATTCCATTCCTCAGGAAGAGAGTCTAGAAGTTTCTTGTTTAGATCAAGAGTAGGGTACTCAACTCCCATTACCTTCAACCTTGATACAATGCTTGAAAAACGGTTGATCAAATCAGATATTGATTCTCCCCTTACACTGCTGAACATCGCATATTGTTTCTTGATCAGATCTCTTTTGCTTTCCCTGACATCCTCACTTCCCTCATATATTGTGCACAGTGCA
The DNA here is from genome assembly GCA_023525975.1 of Smallanthus sonchifolius. Taxonomy (NCBI): domain Eukaryota; kingdom Viridiplantae; phylum Streptophyta; class Magnoliopsida; order Asterales; family Asteraceae; genus Smallanthus; species Smallanthus sonchifolius. The sequence goes on from CM042036.1 coordinate 16,966,888, forward strand.
GCCCATAAGTCTTTGGCAGTTGTGTACTCAGCAAAGATGTTGAAAATATCCATAGGAAGAGCCATGGCAATAGTCCCATAGGCCTTGTTGTCTCGGGAAATCAAGGCAAGATCTTTCTCATCATACTCAGGCACTAACTTAGGACGTTGAACATCAGTAGTGGTAGTTACGGGCTTGTGGGGACCATCGGTGATAGAACTCAAAAGTGTATAATCATGAAATTGAAAGAAAAGCTTCATCTTTTTAGTCCAGTCATCAAAATCTCTTGTAGACACAAGAACAGGTGGTCTATTTCCCCCAGAATGTTCTGTTGAACTTGAAGTGGCCATAATATTTTGAATCGAAACTAAAACAGTAACTAGTTTCGATAGGTCAACTTCTATCGAAACAACTAGTTTCGATAGGACAACTTTTATCGAAACAACTAGTTTCGATAGGACAACTTTTATCGAAACAACTAGTTTTGATAGGACAACTTTTATCGAAACAACTAGTTTCGATAGGACTAGTTTCGATAGAACAACTTTTATCGAAACAACTTTTATCGAAACAACTAGTTTCGATACTGAAAATTTCACAGACTAGTTTCGATAACCACAGTTTCTATAAGAGACAGAAATCTAGTTTCGATAGTACCTTCTCCCGACAAAACGTAGACAAGAAGTTTCGATGATCAACAGAAATCAGAAATTGTTCCCCGTAGTTTCGATGCCTTCTTCTCTAAAACAGAAATACTCCATTGATGAAAAGCTCCAGAAATCAAAGGTGCATAAATAACAAACAAATCCAGCGAAAACCTTCGTCTAACTGTCCTGATCACGAATCCAACCTCCGATTCCGAAAATACGAGCAAAAACCCTTGAAAAATGATGAAACAGTACCTCGAGAATAAATGTGCAAAAACCCAAAATAAACAACGAAAACCCTCGGTAATCACCTAGAATCGATCAATAACCTGATAACACTCAAAAACACTAGAGCATAAAGCTCTGATACCAATTGTAGGTCCAGATTTCAGTCGAAATAACACTGATATGATCGATTGAACACACACACAGGCGGAAACTGTGTATATGTAGGTGAAACAGATAATAGAAACAGTATTGGTGAAGATAACCAGCTAACCACACTATGAATCAACAATCAAAAGGTATGAAAATGTATGAACACAGTGAATAAACAACTGCAGATTGTATTGATTCAAGCAAAATGTGAAAGAGAAGTTTCAGGGTTACAGCCGCTACTCACACCCTAAACAATCTCAAACTAGGCTATTTATAGTAGTGACAAGTATCGAAACTATGGTCAATCGAAACTACTAGTTTCGATTGACCATTTACAATTGATACACAGACTGTCGAAACTACCATCTATCGTAACTACTAGTTTCGATTGAACAGACTCAATCGAAACTAAGTAGTTTCGATGACCCAGACTTAACTAATTACAGAAAACTGAAATTACAATAATGAAATGACAGAAAGTAAACTAGTCTAAAATTATTTAAACATACAATAAATGACAACAGCTTATACAAAATATATGACTCTACAGATCAAATAGGTAGCATGCAATTAAACAGTGTGGTAAGCAAAGTATTACATAGATAACATATTTATAAGCATGTGAATTATCAAGTACTGTAGCACATAGAATATCATATATTGTATCATGCGATGTAATACCTAGGATATCATGTAAGATAATCATACAAAGTATTAAACATGTAGCATTTAGTAATGTGGCAAATACCATGTAACATAGAGCATGGCATAAGATGGGTGTCCTAAGGTTATAGTCTAGGTCATGTGTGTCTAATAACCTAATTCCCTATAACCAAGGCTCTGATACCAATCTGTCACACCCCAACCGACAGCGGAATACGTTGGTGCGGACGTGTAGACTGTTCATAAGCACATGATCAACTAAAATTCATATTGTTTATTAAATCAAGATTTCATTGCATAAGTTCAATCAACAACCAAAATAAAATACATCAACATGTTAAATTTCTTTGTTCACTAAGTCCAAATCCTATATGTAGCCTCTTGCATATGATCTCATACATTAGTACCTGAAACATGATGAAAACAGGGTCAACTAAAAATAGTTGGTGAGCATACATAAGTTTTGACACCACAAGTAAAGTTCAAATGTTTTGTGTACAAATCATATGATACATGGTTTAATAAGAAAATTATGGAGAATCACTATAGTTTAAACTAGGGCGTACAATCAAACATTGTGATTGATAGGCATAACACAACAGTTATCCTTAAATGTTAGGCATAACACAACAGTTATCCTTAAGTGATAGGCATAACACAACAGTTATCCTTAAATGTTAGGCATAACACAACAGTTATCCTTGAATGATAGGCATAACACAACGGTTATCCTTAAGTGTTTTCGGCAACAATCACCCTAACCGGGTGGGTTGGTCAGACTGAATAGATCTATCATTGTATACCGTCGGCTTGTACATAGTTAATGATTGCACTTGCACTATGCACAAAAAGTAAGTAAATGTTGTTTTCACAAATAGTGTTCAAGCATAAGGCACAAATTGCACACATGATCATAATGTTTGAATTGTAGAAATTGCAAGTAGTTTGAGTGTAATCATGTTTCACTCCAAAGATGTAAAAGTGAAAAAGGGGCTATGTAAACTCACCTGAGTTGTGTAATGCGTAGTAATTAGCACATAACAAGGATTCAACAAAAACACAAATGGATCGTACGTGGACAGTCTACGAATGCCCTAGAATATGTTTACGATTGTTAGGAACACAAAAGATTTTGTGACGACGACACGGGAAAGACCGGAAGTGCTAAATATGCTTTTGAACAACGACTACACAATCTTGTCATCAGGATTAAAGAATCCCTAGTTTGGTTTCTAACACGGATGTGGTATGTGAAAAACACTAGCAAACTCGACAAAAAATATTTAATATTAATCCATGTGATATTGTGAACGAAACAATTGTTTAAACGAAAATAATAAATATATTATTTTTAAAAAGAAAATAACATTTAGAATTAATTAGAAATTCAATCCCGAGCACACGGGTGTTTTCCGGTAACGAATGGAACTAATTATAATATTATAATAGCGTAGAATGTATTATGTTCAAAAGACCAAAGGGACACACGACAGTGCCAGGGTATGGGCATGACCGTGCTTAGGCATGGGCCGCGACCGTGCCTAGCCAGGAGGCACATCCATGCCTGGTCACGAGGCACGACCGTGCTAATCGATTAGCACGACCGTGTCTGGACTTTTCCAGAAAACAAATTGATTAAATCTTGTAAGATTAACTGTTGGAATCATGGGGCTTTCACAGAGTGGGTGTTTTCGAATCTAACCATGCAAATTAATTGGATTGAGATTGTGTCTAGACCAGGGTTTGACTAAACCAAAAACGTGATGAACCCTAGGTCTGATTCGAGTTTAATTTGATTATATAATCCTTGAATAGGTTAGGGCTTTCACTCAAGGGATTGAAATGAGTGTGAGGATGTGTTTAGTTACCTTAAACGCTATCGAATCGACAGAGCTCGACCAAATGGAGTCCCGACTTGATCTCCAGCTTCTTCTCCGGCCAAATTAGAGTGTGCAAAGGATTCACAGATGTTCGTACAAGGTGTGTGTGTGGTTTGTTTGCGCAGAGGTGATCCCTAATGATCGAATTCGAAGGATTTGATAATGGGATCGACAGTTATGAGATTAAGGACCATAATGGAGTTTAATTTGATCATTACGAGTGTTTATTCGCAAGATAATGGCTCAATGATGATCACCATTAACCAGGTTACGTTACAACTTCATATTCAAACGGTTTGAGATGTTACTGAATTGATTTGCGTCTTGACTGCACGAGGCGCGACCGTGCCTTGCGTTAGGAGCGACCGTGTTCGTGCACCTAGCGCGACCGTGCTTGTGCACTGGCGCTACCATGCCAACTTGGGGTTTGGTTAAATACATAAATAGTCCTTGTAGTTTGGTGTTGGTTTGAGATTTGACAGGTTTGGTCTTTGTAGTTTGAGAGATAACGGAGTTTAGGTTTACGAGGTTAACCGGAATTTGTCGGGTGTCACACGAACCATGACCCCACCCAAGCCCTGACCCATAACCCGAACCATGAAACGTCCCATGACCCGTCCGATGACCCGAACCGGGACCCAAACCGTGACCCGAACCGTGGCCCGGCCCATAACACGACCCATAAGATAATTTTATTAGTTAAAAATATTTTGTTTTTTATAAAATATTTTTCTGTCTACCAAACAGCACGAAGTAATGATTCATTTCATTCCCATATGGTAACCAAACAGTACAATGGAATGGTAATGATCCATTTCTTTCCTTTTATCCATTTCATTCACTCGTTCATTCAATTCATTCGTTCATTCCATTAACTCATATCAAATAAACCCTTATAGTTTTGAAAATAGTACAAACAGAAATTCAAAAAACAGATATTTTATCAATGATAATTTTATTAGTAAAGATTATAATATATCTATAATATTTTGAAAAATACACTTTCGTAAATCGGTCACTCTGTCGGTGTACCATAGATTTTAGGGGAAATTATATATATCCCTCTAAAAACTTCATTAATTATATGTATACCCAACTCAAAATTTTATTTACGTATATCCTTTTCATTAAATACATATATATCCAACTGGATGATGGAATCGATCAGAAGCGACGCTGGATGTTGGAATCGATCGGAAGCGGGAATCAAAATGTTAGGGTTTGGATGAATGAAATAAGAATAGTCGTATTTCTTGTAAGATTAAAAGACTAATTTTATAAAAGAGGGGGATATATGTAATTTAAGTTTTGGGTTGGGTATATATGTAATTAGGATTGAAAATAGAGGGATATATGTAATTCTATCAATATTTTAAACCTACATATTCAATTTAAAATTTTTAAAAATATAAAATATATTGAATAAGATAACTTCAATAATCAATCTTCTAAACTTAAATAAATACAAAATTTTAAACCTTAAACATTTCAAACATAAAACTAATTTAAAAAACAACCATCAAAATTCAAAACATAAAATAAGTTTAAAAATAAAAGTCGAGTCAATTAAAGAAAAGGAAAATTTAGTAGTTTACACTTTCAATTAATTATCATTAATAGATGAGATGTGTCGCATTTGATGAGACTTGTTGACTTGGCTCTCATCAAGAAAAATTATCAAATTACAAAAGTATGACGTACTCCATGATTTAATTTTATCAAACGCGTTGTTGAAAATACAATCCCATGTATGACGGTTCATTTTATTTATTTGTTTTATATTAAAATACCAATGTCAACAAAGAGGTATCTGAAGATAAAGAATGAGAAGAGGGCAAGCCAAGATAGAGAGGTTGCTTTTATATAAACCTCCCGGCTAAAGAAAAGTAAATCTTTTTTGAAAGAAGGTATAACATGCAACAAAGAACCATTATTAGCAATTTAAACAATATATAAACAATAATGTATGAATATCCTTAATACTAAGGTAGGTTAGACTAAAGCACACCTAAAATTACCAGCGCACCTAGAAACTAGAGGCACACCTAAACACTAAAAATGTACTCCTAATCCTAACAGCGGATCTAAGCCTAGAGGCAATCTAAAACTAAGCAGCCACCCTCACGGTCTCACCTACGACTAAAGGTAGCCTAAGAGCATTCACATCAGCTCCCCCATCTCTAAATTATAAAGAAAACATGAAAAATCATGTAATTTTACATTCACATCAGCTCACTCATCCCCATCTCCATCCTCTATATTTTTAGAGGAAACTATAACCACCCTTTTTATTTAGGGGGTTATCATTCACCCCTTATTCATTATTTTATACTTTTTGTAAGTGTGTGTGAGTGGAATAAATAGAAAAAATAAAAATAAATAAATAAGTATTATTTAATTGAAATAAGGGATAGATATGGATAGTCTGATGTGGAAGCTTTTTGAAAAGTGAGATACAAGTTTAAAAATGATAGTTTTTAGTTAAATTGTAGGGATGAGGATGAGGGAGCTGATGTGAATGCTCTAAGTGAATATCGCAAACCAAGCGAAGTAAGAGAAATTTAATCAAGAGTGTTAAATACTTAAATAGATTGTGTTTGTGGGTTGAACCCAACATGAACCTGAAAAGTCAGACAGATAAACCCAAAAATGACGAGTTTTCATAATTGACATGAACGCTACCCATTTAACATGAATTTTTTTAATATAAATACTCCAAATTACAAATTTACAACCAATAATCTATAGAACATAACTATATTATATTATAATATATATTTAAAGAGCATGAGGGGGAATAGTACCCTCAAATTTTTTATTTTTTTTTTGTAATTTTCATTTTCACCATCATACTATATATAATACTAGCTTAAAACCTGTGTAATACACACGGGGTGAAAAATATCAATACATCAAGTTCTTAAATTTTTATGTATATATTTTATATGTGTAAAAATGTATTACATATACTAATGATAGAAAACAAAATTCAAAATATGTAAAAAATAATATATAATTTGGTTTCGAAAATACGTTAATTACTATTTAATGTAATTTGACTTTTATTTATTATTTGATTGAAAATAAAAAATACATAATTAGATTCAAAGTTTTCTTATAATAAGAGATAATATAAAATAGAGGGAAGATCAAATAAGAAATGGATTTTGCTTAAGTAGCCTAAGAAGGATTTTTAAAAATTAAATATTCGGCTCATACGAACTCCGATTGACCTCATTCCAGCGGCGTTTGAACCGTCTCGTCGAGCTTTGTCATCTTAGCTTTTAGGATTTAGTTTTTAGGGTTTAGCTTTAAGTTTTAGCATTTAGGGTTTAGTTTTTTAGGATTTAGCTTTAATATTTAGTTTTTGGGTTTAGCTTTAGGGTTTAGCTTTTAGGGTTTAGCTTTTAGGATTTAGTTTTAGGTTTTAACGTTTTTAGATTTTAGGTTTAGCTTTTTGGGTTTAGCTTTAGGGTTTAGTGTTAAGGTTTAGGGTTTAGAGATTGTGTTTAGAGTTTGACGATCCGGTTCCAACACCACTGGAATGAGTTCAATCGGAGTTCGTATGAGTTGGATATTTAATTTTTAAAAATCCTTCTTAGGCTACTTAGGCAAAATCCCCTTACTATGGGATCCTCCCTCATTTAAAATAGGTTTTTTTTTTACATATTTCACCCTATTAAACTTCTAAATTACATATATTCTCAGCCCCCAACTTTAATTACATATTTCCCCAATTAACTTAAAATTACCCAATTGCCCCTCACAAATATTTAGGAATGAGATATATGTAAATAGTACTTTAATTGTTTCATTAAGGGTAAAATGACAATAAAATAAGTTATTTTAAATGAATTGCTAAATATGTAATATATATGTTTTAGGAAGAGGAAATATGTAATTAAATTTTAGGGTTGGGTAAATATGTAATAAAGGAACTTAGGAAGGGGATATACGTAAATGCCCCAAAATAAATGTGTTTTATTAGTATAACTAGGTTAAAGCCCATGTTTTACATGGGTTGAATAAATACAATTTGTTATAAAACAGTATTTTTTATGAAAATTTGTATGTTTGATTTTATTAGTCATCTGTGAAATAAGAAATAATAATTGAAATTTTCTTATGAATTAGTAATTTTTAATAAAACATTAGAATATATGTTAGATATTTAATTATTTAACATCATCATTATTTAATAGGAGAGAAAGACGAAAAACAAAAATGTAGATTTTATTAGAAGTCGACACATATGAAGTATAGTATATCATTTATTATAATATAGGTTAGAAACCTTGTATATTATACAGGGTGAATAAATGCTGTGTTATATATACTTAGTAATAAAGATCTAATATTACATATTACATAATTTTTTAATACAAGTTTTAAAAACGTTAGAGTTATTTTTTAAAAATGTTTTATAAAAAGAATGAAAGAAATGTTCAAATTATAAAAATGTTTTATGAACAAAGCTATTTTTTTAATTAAAAAATGCTTTATAAAAACCATTATTATTTAATAGGAGAGAGAGACGGAAAACAAAAATTATAATTTTTTTATAGAAACTTGTATCATTAAATAGGAGAGAGGCGGGAAAAAAAAATGTTGAGGATGAACATGGTAATGACATGTGGCACTCCAAAACCTTTATTTATTAGTATGTATAGATATAGATATAGATTAGTATTTTCTTTAAAAATATATTATTATTAAAAGATGAAAATGTATTTAATAAGAGAGAGAGGCGGGAAAAAAATGATGAGAACGAATATGGATACGACACGTGGTATTAAAAATCTTTATTTATTATATAGTATAGATATAGATACGCTTTTAATCTGTTTAAATTTATAATAATTTCGTTTTTCTGTAATAACTTTCGTTAATTAATTTAAATAAAAAAATGAAATGCGCGGCTTTCTTTAGTTTTTTTTATCAACATTCCGGTATAAATTTTATTGAAAACGGAGCTGTATTCAAAACCGAGTACTTTTTTTTATATCGTATGATATAGCAAGTATGCTTTTCGACGTAAGTTTTATCCCCGCAAACCAGCCAACCCGGCAACGATCAGACTACCGCCGCGTAGCGCGGGTGAAAAAAACTAGTTACATTTAAACTATGAAACTTGATACTTCTCTTTTATCTTTTACATTTTAACAATATAAATTTAGAAAAATAATAAAATTAAACAGGTTAAATGAATCAACCCGCGAACTGATCAGGTCGACACAAACATAATACTTAGCCACACGTGTTTTCAGGTTCAACCTAAAATTGAACTCGGAGATGTTTATACTAAACCCGAACCCAAGAGTTTTATATTAGATTTATCTAATGTTTTCACTGACTAAATTTAAACTTATATGCTTGATGAAAACTACAAGCATTTTGTCATAATAAAAAATATAAAAAAACACAAAAAATCTGTACCCTCCTAATTACACCTGATTACCTCAATCCTGATTCTCCATGGGACGTTTACCATGAGGATCTGATCTTGAATCAATATATACGGGACCTCGAGGATTCCGGTGAGGAACCGAATGTGAACCGCCTTGACCAGAGGAACCCGCGGCGGATGAACGAGAATGTGGTGCCACAAAAGCAGACCTATAAGTGGTACTAGCGGCCATGGTGGTGGAAGTGTTTGTGGCAGTGGCAGTGGCAGTGGCGGTGGCGGTGGAGGAATGAGAACTTGAAGCACCAGAAGTCCCGGCTGTCGAGGATGATGTGGCGGGTCTATGGGATCTTCTATACCTTGTACCTGGGATTCCCGGGCGGTTTGGTTCATCTAGCGTTCCTGGTTTTTTGGTTAGCATGATGCACACATTGCGCATGGTGGGTCGTTGTTTTGGGTCGGATTGGGTGCATAATAACCCGATTTGTATAGAGGCGGAAACCTGATCCGGGTCTGCTGATGAGGCCAGTTTTGACTCCAGAATTTCAAGGCTTTTGCCTTTCTTGTACAGCTTATATGCCTGTAAAGTATATTATTATGTCATTTCTCAAACATTAACCATAAAAAGGTTTAAAAATCATAGTTGTCGTAGGCGCAAGGCAAACTCAAGTTGCAAAGGATGAGCCTTGGGTATAGGCGCTTAAAAAGCGAGGGCCCGAGATAAGCAAGGCGCAAAGCATAAGCATACCATTTTTAGGGGTTTAGACATGTTTTTGGCTTGTTACGGACCATTTTTGGATGTTTCAGACCGATTTGGCCGGAAATTGCAATTTACAGGATTTGGCCGGAAGTTTTCTGGAGCGCCTTGATGGCCTCAAGGCGTTTTGCCTGCGCCTCGCCTGGGCACCTAGGCTTGCGCCTTGGGCGCCTTTGACAACTATGATAAAAATAATTAAAAATAAAAGGTTGAATTTTTATTTTCTTACCCAATCTAGTAAATTTTGGTACTCGGGATCGGGATTGAAAGTCGAGTTTTTCTGACCACTGATGAGCTCTAGAATCAAAACACCAAAACTATACACATCTGCCTTTACTGATAGAGTACCATGCATTACATATTCAGGTGCCATATATCCACTGTATCCAAAGAAAAAAGTGTCAAAAATCCGTTAGGAGATCTTAAAAACATGTGTTATAGATTTACTTTAAGGTTAATTACCAAAAAGAGAACATACTATATGGTATAACCATTTGTCAAAATAGTAAGCCTAGCAAAACAGGCAGGTCAGCCCAGGTCAAAACAGGTTCTTAATAAATTTGGTTCCGGTCAAAATGGTTTCTGATCAAAATCGGGTTGACATGGGTCGTTTTGGTAAATAAAGTATCAAAATGGGTTCGCGCTATATATATAATTTTTATGGCGGCTAGTGGTGACATATGGAGGTGGTGGTGGAGGCGGGGGTGGTGGTGGCGATGTGTATAGCATTGTACTTAAAAAAGATTTGGAAATAGCAATTGATGACTTGCACATAAAAAAGTTGAACAAAAAACAGGGTCAGGTCAACCCGATCTGTTTCAATCTGTTACCCACCTGTCTATTTTGCCACCTCTAGTTGGTTAAGACTTAAGAAACAAAGATGAATATATTTGTTTATATTAGTAGTTAAGCCATTAAATTAACTTAAAGAGACACTAGCTATGAACAAAATAGTAAAAACATACTTGGTACCGGCTACACGCGTGTTTATGTGAGTTTGATCTTCAGGGTAGAGCCTAGCCATGCCAAAATCCGCAATTTTTGGTATCCATTTTTCATCTAATAAAATATTGCTAGCTTTAATATCTCTATGAATGATGCGATCATGTGAATCCTCATGAAGGTAAAGCAAGCCACGCGCGACACCACGAATTATGTCATATCTTCTTTTCCAATCTAACACCTCTTTATTTTCTGATTATAAATCAAGAAGATCATAATCACCATCAAAATAGCTAGCATCAAAGTTCAACTAAGGTGTATTTTAAATCCATACAACCACCCTCTTGAAATGGTTTATTCAAAAATACAGATTACTATTGTAATAATATAGTTCTTACGCTTTAATTAATTATTTAAAAGTGTTACGGATAGACAAAAAAGTGTTTGCAGATCAACTCGACCCATACAAAATGCCCATCAGTTTGACCCGTTACCCAACCAACCCGAACCACCCATTTTGTCCCTTCTATTCAAGACCAAAACAACTTGCATTAATCAAACAAAACTAAATAAAAAATACTAGAAACAAGGAAATTGGAAGAACTTACTGAACAGAAGCTTGTCTAAACTCTCATGTACAACGTATTCGTATACTAAAAGCTTCTCAGGATTTCCACAATACCCCAACAAATTTACAACATTACGATGCTGCACGCGAGCTAACAGTTTAGCTTCATTGTTAAACTCCTTTTTCCCTTGTTTGGATGATTGTGACAACTTCTTCACAGCTATCTCCCTCCCATCCTCCAGCTTCCCCTGCATCCAAACACACCAAATTGCTCATTATGCACAATTCATAACAATCAATCATTATAAAACCCCCCAATTCTCCTTAATAATCACATACCAATAAGGCAATAAATTCATTTGCATTCTTCTACACCATTTTCCTTCATTTATAGGGGTGTTTGGATTAGACCTGGCAATCTTGATCCAAAGTAGGGAAAATGGGTTTATTTGGCTAAATAATTTTTTGTATTTTGGGTTGAATTGGGTAACACCATAACATAGAACGGGTTGAAATGGGTAACAGTGTAACACCTTAACACATTTTGAGTCAAGATGGGTCGCCTAAACGCCACCAACAGCCGCCGAAAAAAATATAACAGATTTTGGTACTTTTCTTTTCTATGACAACTCATTTCAACCCGAGCCACTTTTTTGTTACAACCCATTCTAATGCGAAGCAAATTGATACTTTTTTTTTTAAAACGACCCGTTTTGACCTGAACTCATTTTGGTCATAACCCTTCCTGACCCAAACCCGTTCTGACCCGTTAACCAACCGCCCGTTTTGCCAGACTTAGTTTGGATATATGGCAAATTGTTACACCCAGTTAAATACCTAGAAAAAAATTGTTAAATGAGATGAATTGAACCTTAAAAACAGGGCCATAACCCCCTTCACCAAGCTTATTATCCGGATGGAAATTTTTGGTAGCAGAAATTAGGGTTTCAATTTTGAAAATCTTCTGTTCTTGAGCAGCAATCTGTTCCAGTTCTTCATCTTGACTTTCTGATTTCCAATTCAAAACCCCAAAAAACACAAACATGTGAAAACCAAGATCCTTGAACAACATAACATCTAAAACAAAACCCACCTTAAAAACATCAAAAAGACACGATTTTGAAGAAATCTTGAAATGGGTGTTACCTCTAGTTGACTTGTGCTTGAAGGGTTTGACCAAATAGTACAAGAAGCTTTTGGATTTGGTCATCCTGGTTGGTAACTAGAGCAAACATTGAGTTATGAAAATACTTTACGAACGTTCAAGAAATAACGTGTGGATTGTAACAAGTTTACGTTTTTATAGAGGTTGAAGATAGTGGAATTTTTGAAGCGTGATGGTGATTTTAAATAGACGGTGGCCATATGTTAGAAATTGGTCAAAATTATTATTAAAGATTAATCCCTAATTATTAAATAATGAAGAATTAGTCAGCCACTGTTGTTGACACTTGACCCACATACCCCGCCTGAACTCAGTCCAAGATGGTCACAACAACACATAAAATAAAGGGAATGTCTTTATAAGTAAGCGTACCAAACGAAGACGATTCAAGATTAAGATCGACTATGTGGATAGTTTTAGGTCTGACTAGTCGATACAAATAAAATCAAGAATACTTAATGAGATCGATGAAGATGTAAGATCAACCTACTTTGTCGCAGAGTGGTACCAATCTCATACACTACTTTTTTTTTTGAAAGGATTTACACATCAAAACACACCAATTATATAACAATCAAACATTATGAACCAAACCCTACAAAATGCTCCACAATAGTTGTATACCAATAAAATTACACGTCATTTGCATATGTCTACATAGTTCTCCTTCATTTAGGGGGTGTTTAAATGTTTGTTTTGAACGCAATTATTAGGTTACTATAATTTCAAGACTTTATAACCTGTTCGAGTTATTATATTAAGGGTAAACTAATCCGTATGTTTTTTAACGACGAACATACACACACCCCTTCTAAAATCCATATGTCGTTCATTTTGTGATACTTAAATCCAGATTCAAACCTGGGTATGTTAGGTGAAAAGGGGATGGCTTTGCCATTGAGGCAAACAAAGTTTTGGTTATTGCTTTCATTGTCAAGTCACTTAACAAATAAAAAAAACACAAAAAAAAAATTGGTACTGTTCATACCGATATTACATTTTGTATTATGTATAACTGAAGTATGTTATTTATTTAAAAAGTTTATGCATCTACCTGATGGGGTGTTGCTTATTCAAAGATTTATGCTTACTAAAATAAAACTAATTTCGCGTAAGGATAAACTTATAATTTCAAATCCATATAAAATTGTCAGTTTGGGATATCAATCTCCATATGCTTGAAAACAACTTATTTTCGGTATAAATACTTTTCTACATCACAACACTCAAAAGTGTATTTGAAAAATACATTAAACAGATAGGATAACATGTTTAAATAAGAAATCCTAAACAACTGTTAAGGCTATGTGTAGTGGTTAGTGAGTATGAGCAAAAAGATGATGCCATGTATAGACAAGTAGTTGAAAAGCCGATTGAGGAGGTAAAGTCTATATCTTTCATTTGGGTCAAGAATCGATCGAAGAGGCTATCTTTGGAGTGGCAGGAGTGGAGTAAATTTTCATTTGTGTAAGGAGTCTCTGTTCTAATTTGGTGTATGTTTTTTGTTCTCTAGTCTCTTGCTAGACTTCAATTGTTTGAGTAATAATATGTTTCGTTGATGTTAAAAAAAACGTAGGCAAGTAGTAGTGGTGGTCACGCTCTCACTCACTAAGGGCATTGAGTATGGTCAGTGATTATGAGCCAAAAGTGGTTGCCACATAGGCGTCCCCTCATTCATATAAGAGGTATGGTTAGTGAGTGTTAGTGAGGAGTTACGGTTAGTGAGTGTGAGTGTTTTTTTTATAAAAAAATAGTTAATGAAAAGCTTAAATGCATGTGTCCAAAGGTGATTGGTTGGTTTGAAGTCACCATTCACGAGTGACCCATACACATATAAACATAAGTTAAATGAAAGGTGAGGTGTCAAGTATTCATTGACCCATTCAAATTCTTAATTGTGCCTAACGCCCATGGGCTCACGGGGAAGGGGCCACACCCTGCCTCGCACCCCATGGGGGCGGTGTTTCCCATCATGATCAGCTGAGGTGGCACCCACGCCCCTCACCCACGCCCTATTACACTTACCCTAAAGACACGACAACCGCATCAAGAAAAAAGTTTAATAACCTTAAATATTACGATTTTCAAGCGTATTTAGTGAGAACAAGGTCCTAACCCCCTCGATTCAAACATCCACACACAAAGACACAAAAAGCAAGATACTTGAAGAGCATAGCTTATAAAATAAAACCCATATTACACGTTTGAAATGGGTGTTATAGATATTTACCTTTAGTTGACTTTAGCTCAAAGGGTTTGACCAGAAGCTTTTGGGTTATTTATTTATTTTTTTAAAATTAACTTGTGGATCTTAAGAACTGTAAGATTGTCCTTTTATAGTTGAAGAATGTTAATTGTTTGATTCGTGACGGTGAATTTAAATCAATAATTGAGCTTTCTTAGAAACTTTCAAAAATAAAGATTACGTAATTACTAATTATATCGATGTATTTATTAAGTAATTAACATACAATTAAGTGTATATATATATATATATATATATATATACACACACACATATATATATATATTTTGAACGACAACGCTAGATATTCTAGGATAATTGGGCTTCCCCGGGGCAACACCTAGAACATCTAAAGCAGCCCACCACAAGAGGAACCTCAACTGGGTAAACCCCCTGACCTGTCAACAGACCCCTTTTTTGCTGTTGCCAGGATTTGAACCCAAGACCTACATAATGGGAAGTATTGGGGCTATCATTGCACCAAATGGTAAACGGTATTAAGTATATATAAAATGCATCAGTCATCCTTTCTATACAATCACACCACCGTCAGTAGCCACGATACCACCAACCGTTCTCTATCACCCCAAATCAAAGTCTACGATAATGTTTTATTAATTTCGCAACCCAAAATCAGAGTCCATTTATCACCTCCATCCAAAATTTCTAAGATTCACAAACAAAATCAAAACTTATAAGACCAGGTTGGATTTCAATATTTCATGAATAGAGAGTAAAATTGGGTTCTCATGACGAAGAATATGATATTTCACGATCATTCATATTTGTTAGAAACTAGTATTTGGACCCCGCGCTTCGCGGCGAGAGCGTGGTCATTTTCCACCCGCATTTCATGTAAGGAGTTTGGTCGTTATCGGTTCGGGTTGTCGAAGCTCATAAAAGCGAACAATGATACCGGTTACGATAAAACCAAAATAGCGGCAACAATTTTGTTCACTTAAAAACGGTTGTGTCTGTAATGGTACCGCAACGGTAACGTTGTTCGCTATAGTACACGATAAAAAAATACTCGATTTTTAAAAAAATGTTAAAAATAATATTAATAAAACCAAACATAAAACTAAAGTATTAAAAAAGAAAAAAACAAATACTAAAAAATACCAATGAAGAAAAAACAAAAAACAAAAAACTTGTTTTTTCAACGGCTATATTTCTTCCATTTTCAACGGCTTCAAAACATTGTTTCAGCGAGCAATAACCACTCCAACAAGGGAACTTGTTATTAAAATTCAACGGGACTAAATATAAACACAAAAAAATTGTTAAATAACAAAAAAGAAAAACAAATGCCGCCCAAAAACCTAGTTATTGTGCATCCCAATTGAAATCAGTAAAGAGAAATTAATATAGGTCAAGGGAAGTATAGTCTTTTGGTTAATTAGGATTTCCAAGATTTCTCCTATATATGGAGGCTATTGTAAGGGTGGTGGGAGTGGTAAGCGGGTAGAGGGAGGGTAGAAGGCGGGTTCGAGGGTACACCGTCGGCGGGTAGTGGGTGGCGGGTTGGGTTAGCGGCTACTTATACTCGCTGAAACAATGTTTTGAAGCCGTTGAAAATGGAAGAAATATAGCCGTTGAACGGCTATATGTAGCCGTTTAAATTTTTTTTAATATACCCCTATAAATACATACCCAATCATTTTATTCACTACACCAAAAAATACATTCTTTCTAAATATAAACCATTTCTATTGTATCCACTCAACCAATATATGAATACGTTATACTTCCCACCCGAATCATCAGAAGAATCGCTCGACATATTAGTCTTCGATTTGATCTCGTGGAACATATCGCGAGAAACACCCCGGATTTGGACGAAGACGAAGACTAGATGAATTTTTATTTATTGTCTTTTAATTTATTATGTATTTTTAATTAATTAATTAAATTTTTAGTTTATTAATTTGATTTGTTTTAAATTTTTTTTAAATAAGAGGGTTGGAGGGTACCACTCCCACCTAAAAGTATAGTTTAAGAGGGTAGTTTTTTAAAATGAGGTGTCATCTTGTGATTGGTGGGTTTGGAAGAATACTTTAAAGTGAGAGGGTACCACTCCCACTCCCTAATGTTGTAACTATGCAATCAAATTCAATTTAAATTTTGCATCACAAACCCTAAAACCTTCATGGTATCAGAGCACAATGCTCATCCATGGTGACATACCTCTTCTAATCTTCCTCTTTCTTTGCCAAATTTGGTGCCAATCTTTTTCTGATATACCTTTCTTCCTTCTATACCTTCTATTTCTTGTTTTAAATTCTCTTCTTTTTCTCTTAAATTTATTCTTCTTTTCTTTCTATGTTCTTTTATGTTCTGGTTAACTCTATACCAACAACAAATATTATCAAGGAATTAATACAATTTCATAGCTTCGTGTATCAACACCATCAACCAAATATCACTAGTTTTATATCTATAAAACAAGATCATGATAATTTTCTGCAATGGAAACACCAAATCCTCATTGTTTTGAAGACCAAAGGCTTATTATCCAATCTAAACAGCAACATATCAAAAGCAGCAACAAACTCACATGTAAGGCGGACTTGGAAGGAAAATGACGATTACATTTGTGATAGCTTAAATGCTGCTTTGTCTCCCTCAATTGCTCATGTTGCTAAAGGTAAGACTGCATCTGAGATTTGGTTTGCTCTTGAGAAACACTTTTATGAACAACATATAATGTTTTCAACAATAAGTGACAGTGGCGGTGAAATCCCTATCGGGGTTGTCAGTCGCGATACACTCGCGGTGAACGGTGGCTAGCGGCGAATGTGGCCATTTGATGGAACACCAGGCGACAAAACCCTAATCCCTCATCTCTATCTCTCTCTGTTTCACTTCCCAATCGCTTACTCAGACCTAACTTTCGCATTTTCCAAACACAATCCATTATTGAATCGCCTCAAGTTGACAACTCAACGCCTACTGTAGAACAATCAGAAAAACAAGATGATGAAGGTTATGGCATGAAATTGCTTGCTCGGAATGTTCTTTAGACTTGGAACTCTTGTGAAAATCGAGCGACTAGTAATGGTGGAGCTTGGTCAGGTTGGATTTAGTGGTGGATCAGGTTCGGATGAACAACTTAGTAGACTTGGATTTTTAGGCCAGAACTTGTGATTTGGTTACTTTTCTCACATAGACCTTCTTGGATTCTTTAGATTAATATGGGAGCTCGGTTTATCCTTGTGCTTTTGTTCTTTTATTGCAAGCTAAATGCGACCACCGACGTTTAGTTTGAGGGAAACTGTATAGGTTAAGGGTAGTACAGTCTTTTGGTTAATTAGGG
This sequence comes from Smallanthus sonchifolius, assembly GCA_023525975.1. NCBI lineage: Eukaryota > Viridiplantae > Streptophyta > Magnoliopsida > Asterales > Asteraceae > Smallanthus > Smallanthus sonchifolius. The sequence goes on from CM042036.1 coordinate 16,984,832, forward strand.
TTTATAAGATTTCTCCTATATAGAGGCTAATGTAGGGGGAGAATCAAATAAAAAATAGTTTTTCGTTAAAAAAATCTAAAAAATAACAAAAAACTTAAGAAATGATATCAAACGAACTCCGATTGAGCTAATTTCAGTGGCGTTGGAACCGTCTCGTCAAACTCTACCATGTTAGCTTTTAGGGTTTAACTTTATGGTTTAGTCTTAGAGTTTAAATTTTATGGTTTAGGTTTTTTTTTTTGGGTGGGGGTGGGTGGTTTAGGTTTTTTTTTTTGGGGGGTGGGGGTGGGGGTGGTGGTTTTAGGCTTTTCGGGGTAGGGTTGGAGGGGGGTTTAGGTTTTTGGGGGTACGAGTGGAGGGGGGTTTAGGTTTTTGGGTCCGAGTTAGGGTTCGATGAGACGGTTCCAACGCCTCTGGAATGAGCTCAATCGGAGTTCGTTTGACCCACTTCATAGTATTTCTTAGCGAAAAACCACTTATTAGTGGAACCGTCCCCGGCTATTGTAATGTTTTAGTTATGCAATCAAATTCAATTTATATTTTGTATCACAAACCCTAAAACCTTCAATATTAAAGACTAAAACTAACCAGGGCTCAAAACACCAAACATATCATTAAGACAACTCATAAATTTTTTAGAGCGAATTACAAATTACGTCCTTTAAGTATTACCCATATTTTAGAATACGTCCTTTAACTAAGGAAATTACAGAAAACATCATTTATGTTTAAAAAACCTTACACGTTACATCCTTTAGACTAACGAGCGTTAAATTTCACCGCTAAGTCAGGTCACATGCCTTGCATGTGAGGGCGTTTTGATATTTTTACCCACAAAAGTAAATTTAAAACCCTAAATTTGTAAAAGCCCCACCCATTCTCAGATCTAGGTACCTGAAATTGTGGGTAAAAAGACCAAAACGCCCTCAAATGCAAGGCACCTGACCTGATTTAACGGTGAAATTTAACATCTGTTAGTCTAAAGGACGTAACGTGCAAGGTTTTTTAAACATAAGGGACGTTTTCTGTAATTTCCTTAGTTAAAGGACGTATTCTGTAATATGGGTAATACTTAAAGGACGTAATTTGTAATTTGCTCAATTTTTTATAATACATGCTTGAATGATTGTTATAAATCTAAAAGTTCATTAAAATACAACATCGAGGAAGGTCACACATTATTCAATGAAGAGTTAAGTACATAAAAGGTCTATATGGTATGTTTATATTATGGATTGGGTCTTTAGTTTTGAAAAATTACAGCTCCGACTTCTTAAAGTCATACAATCACACGTATTAAAGTTGGAGTGACTTTTAATAAAAAGAAAACTCTTTCACGTATACTGAATTTTTATTTTTCTTTTCAAAATCTAAAAATTAAACAAAGTTAAATTTTAAAAATTGGGGGCCCCTTAAATATGAAGCCATAAACGGCAGCTTGTTTTTTTGTATAGTCGAGCCACCCCTGGTGAGAGAGAGACTTCATCTTCTTCAACGGACAAAACCCCAAATTTCTCTCGTGAGCTTACTCATGCCCCCCCCCCTCACGCCACCGAGGGGGCAATGTTAGAACCATTGATTTTGAATTTTATATTTGAGATTCCGTGTTTTTTTGTATTTATATTTCTCTTATACTTTATAAATTTAATGTGAATGTGATAAATAATGGGACGTAAAAAAGTAAGATCACAAATCTAAGCTAGACTATTAGGTAGTGTTTGGTACGCATGAATGAATGGTGGAATGGAATGAGTCATTACGTTGGAATGAAACAAAACATGTTTGGTAATCACATAAGAATGAAATGAACCATTACATAAAGAATGTGATTCTTTCCTTTTTAATGATTTTCATTCCTTGAGGATGTGTGTTTTCTTTTCATTTCTTCAAGGAATGAAATGATTTTGTTTAATTAATGACCAAACCATGACTATAACCATGACCGGACCCATGACCCGAACCAAGGACCGACCCATCCCGGACCATGAACCATCCCGTGACCCGAACCATGACCCAAAATATAAAACTATTTTTAGCTTCGTACTGAAACCGTCATCCATACATGTAATTATTATAAAACAAAATATAAAACTATTTTTATCTTTGGGTCAGGGTCGTCCCTGAAATTTCGGATGCCAAATGCGACTATTAAAATTGGGCCCGTAAACTATAAAATTATATATATATATATATACATACATATTAATATATATATATATATATATATATATATATAGAGAGAGAGAGAGAGAGAGAGAGAGTTATGTTCAAATGAGAACTCATAAATACTTGAGAACACACGATAACTCGTCAAAAAACCAATTAAAACCATTTTTTTTTGTTTTCACTACCTTTATTATTAAACTATAATATAAAAAATAATTTATCTCTCCAATTAATTTTCTTTTATCTCTAAATTATTCTTAAAAAAAATTTATATACATGTGTAAATAGTAACCACTTACACATGTGTAAGTGGTAAACTTACATATGTGTAGATTTTTTTTAATATATGAATACATGTACATTTACATATATAAATTCATTTTTTTATGTTGTATTTTAATAATAAAGGTAGTAAAAACAAAAAAATGGTGTTGATTGGTTTTTGACGAGTTCTTGCGAGTTCTCAAAATATTTAGGAGTTCTTAAATGATCCATTCACTATATATATATATATATATACTAAAAATGTGGTTTTTCGCTAAGAAACGCTAAGAAGTGGGTCAAACGAACTCCGATTGAGCTCATTCGAGCGGCGTTGGAACCGTCTCATCGAACTCTAATCCGGACCCAAAAACCTAAACCCCCCTCCACCCGCACCCCCAAAAACCTAAACCCCCTCCAACCCCACCTCGAAAAGCCTAAAACCACCACCCCCACCCCCTAAAAACCTAAACCCCCCCACCCCACCCCCCCAAAAACCTAAACCCACACCCCACCCCTCAAAAAAAACCTAAACCCTAAAATCTAAACCTTAAAAGCTAAACCTTAAGGCTAAACCCTATGGCTAAAATCCTAAAATTCAACGCTAAGATCTAAACCCTAAAAGCTAAGATGGTAGAGTTCGACGATACGGTTCCAATGCCGCTGGAATGAGCTCAATCCGAGTTCGTTTGATATCGTTTCTTAATGTTTTTGTCACTTCTTAGATTTCTTAGCAAAAAACAACTTCTTATTTGATCCTCCCCTTATATATATATATATATATATATATATATATATATATATATATATATATATATATATATATATATATATATATATATATATGGTAAGGATCCAATCAAAACCCTTTATTATTGTGTTAACCCAAAAACCCCCGCAAAAATCGATCCAATCATCATATTTTTTTTAATAACATTATTACACGAATTAAATAATGATTGAATCGATTTTTGCGGGGTTTTTTTTGGGTTAACACAATAATAGAGGGTTATTTAAAGATCCCAATCCTATATATATATATATATATATATATATACTAGGTTAGAAAAGCGGTGTATTACACATGTTGAATAAATACAATGTTATATATACTTAGTAATAAAGATTCACATATTACATATTTATGATATATTACATAGCTTTTTAATATAAATTCTAGAAATGTTATATAGCTATTTTTTTTAAAATGTTTTATGAACAAACCTATTTTTTTTTAAAATAAAAAACGTTTAATAAAAATAATTATAGAAATCATTATTATTTAATATGAGAGAGAGGCGGGAAACAAAAATTATAAAAACAATTATAGAAATTTCTATAATTAATAGGAGAGAGAGGCGGGAAAAAAATTTAAGAATGCATAGGAGAGTGATAAGTATCCCACCAAAACCTTTATTTATAATATAGTATAGATATATATATATATATATATATACACACACATACATACATATATAACAACACACACACATAAATTCATTAAAACAATAAACAAAACAAAATTATTGTAGCAAATGATCTATTTACATAGTTAAACGAATTATCCTAGCATTTTTTGAAGCAAAGTTGTTGATTAACTCTTCATAATCCGTACTCTCTAAATAATCGTTCTCAATAGCTATCATTGTCAATCCATTAAGTTTTTCTTGAACATTCTGGATCGTAAGTAGTTTAACAACTTCAATTTTGAAAAGCTTCTTTTTTGCAGATGCCACCGTTGCTGGAATAACCAACAAGACTCTATATGCAATTAATGCATTAGGAAAACAATCGATTTGTTTCAAATATTTTAAGACATCATTAGGGCATTTTTATTTATCAAACGTTCTTCAATCGTCAATCACAATCAGCCTGGGTTTTTTATTTATCGGCAGTCGACTATCGTGGTTTTTTTATGTATCTTATCGCCATACGCCAATCATAATTGTCAATCCCGTAGTCTATCTCCTTTTTTGATTTCAAAAAATAAAGATTAAAGAATAAATGTATTTAACCTAATTGGTAAACAACTTGATTTATTATACTCCCTCTAGAAATACCTTTTCAGCAAAAGCACATGTGACCCCCTCTAGAACATGTCATTACTAATAAGTTTATAATTTTTTATATATGTTAATCAACCTACGGTACCTAAACGAAAAAAAAATTTGGGCCTCCTTTAGAACGCAGGCCATGTACGGTCACCCACCCTGCACACCCTCAAAGACCCTTTGCTTTGGGTATGGATTTATAATGCTAACATAAACATAATATGAAGTCTAATGTATTAAATGAATAAGTAAAATTAGTTTTGAAGAAATAAAAATCTAAATCAAAGTTGTGTTAAGTGTGAAAAAAAAGACTAGAACTAGTAAACCACTAACTAAACACTTAAAACAACTCAAGGTATGTGTATGAAATGCTCAATAGTATGAAAACAATGTGTACAATGCAATGCCTACGATATATATAGGAGCCTGAATAGAATATGTAATAGAAAAAATGAAAAATAACCACATATAACATAAAACTATATGTCAACAAAAGTCTAACTATTTAACTATATGCTCAAATATGCATCCTCAAGATAAACGTGCATAACAACGTCAAATTTGGACCTAAGAGTGTCAAACCGAGTATATGAGACCCTTTGGTCAAAATATCAGCCAGTTCCTTAGAAGTAGGCATATGATAAACACAAAGAAACTAAGCCAAAACAACGTCTCAAATAATATGCAGTTCAATCTCAAGGCGTTTCGTACGCTGATGAAATACTGGATTGACTACTAAGTATGTAGCACCAATGTTGTCACACTAGAGCGTAGGTGGACAAGGAAAAAGAATATGTAGCTCATGTAAAAGAGATGTTATCCAACGAATCTCTACAATAATGTGAGTTAGTGCATGATACCCATCCTCTACACTAAAGCAAGCAACAATATGTTATTTCTTGAAACTCCCATTGATGATGTTGGGTCCAAGAAACACACAATAACTTGTAGTACCGTCATCAGGGAACCAACCCAATCAATATTAGAATAAGCATGCATAATAAAGCTAGGAGAGCATCAAATGATCAATCCATGATATATGGTGCCCTTAAGATACCGAAAAATACGCTCAACTACAACCCAATGACGGTTAGTATGTTTCTATTAGAACTGAGAAACCTTACCTATCACATAAGTTATGCTAGGGTGAGTCAATACAAGATACTATAAAGCTCCCACGGTGCTCCGATATAAAGAAGGATCATCCATAAAAACTAGTATGGCAAGAAAGATGTTGTCCACATGATACATGAGTAGATAAAGGCCTACGCTTAGACGCTTAATAAGACAGTGCGTTGTAATGAATCATGTAAGTATCAATGTTGCGAAAGATGTAGAGTATCATAAAAAAAGTAGCTTGAACTCCCAGCAAATAAGATAATATACCCGAGTCTTTAAGCATCAGTCAAATCTGTAACAAAAACAGATGAGCTCCCAGTAATGATAACGTCATCAATATAAACCAAGACATAACAAGTTATAGAATCTCTATTGTAAGCAAATAGTGGTTTATCTTAAACACTGAGAAAACACAAGTAGTAAGAGCAGAAGGCAACTTCGAAAACCAAGCAAGGCGCCTGCTTGAGGCCATAAAGAGCCTTGATGTCGTCCGGACGGTCTATATAAAAACTAACAAAACCTAACCTAGACTCCTAAGTAATAATAGAAATACCTATGAACTAAACCGCACTGACAGGCAAGTGTACCTATCGAGTGTAGCACAGCTTAACGGTAAACCGGAATATCGAATCCTAGAGACACTGTATAACTATACTAGACTCTGACTCGGACTAAAGATTGATTTGGTTTGGGGGGGTTTACTACACTAAATATTAAACTAAGGAATGCAGCAAACTAATTTCCACTCAACTATCAAGAACAGAAAACTAAAGGTGAAATCAGACGATGGGAAGAATATCACCTAGGTCGGAATCCTACTTGCAAAGCACAACTTCTGTCGGTTATGGAAACTATACTGGATCTGGGTTTCTAAGGAAACAACTCTAGACAGCCTAATGGATCCCTAATCACTTTCAGGGTGTCACCAACTAAGGAACCTAAAGTTGTACTAACTCACCAGATTGTTGGATCACTTCTCAGGTATTTCCAACTATGATAAAATACCCTAATAGACAGATTACCTCTCAGTCTCTCCGTCCACCAATACACTCGAAGAATGCACAGGGTAATATCAAGATAACAACTATGACACGAATAGCAACAATCACTAGACACCTAATATCGGCTTCCTCTAAGACAGCTGACACTCAGATTCCTAAATGACGAAGACCAAATGACTAATTCTCACCTCTCAGGTATTGAACTAGGATACACATTTAACTCTAATCAGTAATCAAAGACAACTCCTATGGCTACTACGTCTAGCAAACCACCGTAATCACAAACCCTAAGATCTATGACCAAGATACGCAGATCAAATTGGTAGACAACCACAATCAACATAAGGAATTGAAATCAAACACAAGATCAGATCTAACCATGCAAAAATATCACAATTATCAACTCAAGATCTTTTACAAAATCATAAACCCATTAATTGAATCCAAAAACCAATAAAAACTGAAACTTTAACAAGTATTCATCATATGACCTAGGCAATATCAAAGTTTTAGCCTAGGATCATGCTTAAACAACCAAAGCAGAAGTAATAAACAAGATTCATGGTTTCAAACAAAGCAAACGAAGATAAAAATCCAATCTTGCAAACCTAGAACGTAAAACTACGAACACGGGATCCAAAGATTCAAGCTTTAGCCTTCAATTGACCTACAATCTCCCAAAATCGCCTCTGGTCTCTCTCTAGACGACTGAGAATCGACTCTTTTTGCATAATGGGATTAAAATTCTATTTATATTGGAAAATTAGGGTTTTACGGAAATTAGCTCTCTCGCGTACCGCGAGACATTTGGATTGGGTTCCTCGCGTACCGCGAGGAACAAAATAGTCGCGGCCGGATTTGGATTCCCTCGCGTACCGCGAGAACTTTGGTCTCCACTCTTTGCGTACCGCGAAGGATCCATTTTCTTCATTTTTCACTTTTTATCTCTCGACTTTCTTCCGGCTTCGTTCTCTTGCTTGGTTTATTCATGTATTCACTTGCATACGAGCACCTGCAAACAAGACAAAGACTCAATAGTATACAAAAACGACTCAACACGAACACAAAACTAGGTAAAAACGCACTAAACAATAGGAATAAAGATATGTGCTTTGCACTACATCAAACATCCCCACACTTAACCTTTTTTCGTCCTCGAAAAAGCTGCAATTGGATTCATAACTCATATCTACTTAACAAATATCAATTACCAATTAGCAAAATATACACACGCATTAAAAAGCAACAAATATTCTGTCTGATTTAACCCAAGCACCAACTTTCAAGCCCCCCTTACGTGTTCTAATTCCAATTTATACAGTTATCAATCAACCTATGTGACTCACACTTAGAAGTTACAGCTCTACCTAATCCAGTCTCACGGTCATGTCCAGGCATAGATCAAACCATATAGATTTACCGTACCACGTTAAACTAAAATTTACAGGTTTTTAGAAATCAAGATGATCAATGAATGAATGGATGGAAATGAGCATAATTAAGCAAAAGAACTTTCGTCTAGAGGCGTTTCAACCAAGTCACTATCTCGGAGGGTAACACATAGACTAGATTCTATCAATAAAGCACATAATAATCAACCCAGTGGGTATTTCAATCAGACTGGAACCCGACGTGTGACACGTAGGCGAAACTTAGATTTCAATTAAATAAGCTCAAGAATTATGGAATATGGATGCGGGCGCCACCGAAACTCGGATTTATTCTCATAAAAAGAGAGTGGTGTGCCATGAAATTTCAAAAACCTCTAAATTTTAACTTAACGTGGTACCTATCACCCTATGTTGACAGTTTTAGTATTACCGATTACCCTAAGATGAATACCCACAAGATATCATGAATTAATTCAATTATTAATCTTATTTAACACAAACAGGCTATTTACGCTTTACTAGCTGGCTGGGTCTACCAAAACATTACTAATTAGACACGTTTTCTATTATTTAAACCATTTAAACTCACAAGTAATATCCAGTTGTACTATCATTTTCCAAGTATATGCAATTATTTTCAAGTACATTTTTTTCAATTTTTTTAAATTCTTTTTTTGTATTTTTGATTTTTTTTATTTTTATAAACAAACTAACTAAACTAGACACTCACATCCCCACACTTGAAAAACACATTGTCCTCAATGTGAAGTAAGACACAACTAAAAATAAAAATGCAAAAATAAAAGGAATCGACTTAGCTGGTAATGTAGCATGAATGGTCCAGCTTCCTTCATCCTTATGTGCACCGTATAGCATTTCGGTTGCGGTTGCACAGACAGTCGGGTTGCCTTTAAAAAATTCATATAAGTGTTGATCGATCCCGCCCGAATGGAGATTGAGTACGGGCATAATGATAAAACCTGTAAAATAAACCTCACAACAAACCCGCAGCATTAATTGACTCAAATTAAAATAAAGACTAGACAGTCGGGATAGATAGCATGATGTAGAGAAACATACTAGATGTGTGGCAAACACATAAACATGAATGCCACAGCAAAGTAGATCATCGGTCACGAATGGTTTCAAGTTTCCCATGGTACCGGTGGTGGTCGGTGAAATGGTATGATGATCGTGGATGAATGGTGGTAGGTGATAGTGGGTGGTGGTGTAGTGGATGGTGATAGATATGGAAAACCAAGGAAAAACAAAGAAAGGAGGGTGAAGCCAGAGAGGCCCCGCGTACCGCGATAAAACCAGACCCACGCCTCGCATACCGCGAGGCAATGAAATTCAGGCCGGCCCTTATTTCTATCCTTCGCGTACCGCGAGGAACATAGGAAAACCTCTCGCGTACCGCGAGAACCCTCCGGTGATAGAAAGTTTTGAGGGTTTTTGTACTTAGAAAATTTTTTGACCCCTCAAACTTTTTCCACCCAAATTCCATAAAAACCTATTCCAAGCATAAAAACATATGTAAAAATACCTGGAACTTCATTCCCGACAATTTTCCTCGCAGAATCAAGCGCGAATCCCTACAAAACACGACACAAACAAAACACATACCGAAAAACACAAAAGTAGACACGAAATCAAACCAAGTAATGCACACAAACTCTACATCCCGGGCACTTGCCCGAGATTCAAGCAAGCATATCAAGAGGCTTCTCCTTGATCCTAACCGGCACCGCCTTCATCCTTCGCGGTCTCCCGGTTCTCCACAACCCTAACAAACAAAAATTCCTACCAAACTTCAAACTTATACTATGTCTATCACTTCGATCCTTCCACCATAGCTTAAACTTACCAGGTTCAAAGATAACCCGGTTCAAGTATTTCAACAGCTTATCTCCCCTAGACATCCCCGCACTTGGGGTTTGCATTCTCCCTAAATCAGATGGATCTACCAACGTACGGGTTCTCTTCCGGGGTGGCCTAGATCTAGGGGTGACTCAGTCTCATGCCCCTCAGCACAAAGAACAAAAATGGGTATAGGCTCAGGAGTAAGATTCTCTATGGTTATGACCTCCAAGCTCTTACCAGGATCTTCCGGTTCATCTACACCCACCACTATGGGTGGCTCACATACTATCTTCCCCACTTGTGCTAGAATCTCACTCAAACTGAAATCATCATCGTCAGCACTCAAAAACGAGGATCCTATTAATTTTCTTTCAAATTCCTCAAGCCAATCCGGCAGGTCCTCAATTCTTCCTCCTCCATCTCCCTCAACATCATCTTCTACTGGATTAGAGTCCCAATGATAGTCCATGAAGGTATCAAGCATGCACACGGAGTGGCTATGCCCGCCAACATCCTTCGTGGACTCTATAGCATCGAATGTAATATACTCATCCCCCACACGAAGTGTGAGTTTCCCATCGAAGACATCGATCATCGCCTTGGCGGTACGTAAGAACGGGCGTCCTATGATGGTGGGACTCTATCATCCACCTCCATGTCCAGTATGAGGAAATCCATGGGGAATACAAACTTACCGACTTTCACTAAAAGATTCTCCACAATTCCCCGTGGATACTTGACTGAGCGGTCAGCCAAGGAAATGCTCATATTCGTCGGCTACAGTTCACCTAGGTCTAGCTGCTTATAAACAGAATATGGCATCAGATTGATGCTAGCACCCAGATCAGCTAACGCGTGGTTTAGATGTAAACCGCCAAACAGACACTAGATCGTGAACCGACCCGAATCCGCCATCTTCTCCGGTAGTTTGTTCTACACCACAACAGAACATCGCTCACTAAGTGAGACTTCAGAGATCCCTCCTAGTTTCTTCTTGTTGGAAAGAAGATTTTTGAGGAACTTGCCATACTTAGGCATATGCTGGAGGACCTCTATAAATGGGAGATTAACCTTGAGTTGTTTGAACATATCATGGAAGGTACCGTATTCCCTAGCGTGTTTATGTTGCAGCAAGCGCGCTGGGTAGGGAACACAACTCAAGTCAATCTCGGGGGACTTTATCACCACCCCTTTCTTCTTCTCCTCTGCCCTCTCGGTAGGTTTCTCCTCTAGTATCTCTTCATTCACCGACACTTCTTCTTTTACAACCGGTGGGGTTTCCTTCTATTCTGCCCTATGACTTCTTGTCGACACAGCTTTCGACTCAGATTCCTCTAGCATCCTAGCATCGATCTCAGCAAATCGAGCTCTCCAGTCTACCATCCTCACTTCCTCTACCGAAGGTATGCCATACTCGATGGAGTGGGAGTCATCCTCTACAACCTCTTTCTTCTCCACACTCCTAACTAACACGACCATCACTGAAGCATTTGAGCCCGAAGATGGGCCTCCTTGTCTACCCTTCAGGCTCTGAGCGATGTCTTCTACCATGCGTTGCAAATCCTGGAATGCCGACTGCTGATTCTTCAATAGAGTGTCGTGGCTATCCGGTCTTTGCCGAGCATCCCTATCATTTTGCACTAACTGAGCAAGAAACTGTGTCTGATTCTCTATCATCTCCTCAATCTTCCTTGTGTTGACACTGCTTCCTAAACTTGCTCCAGTCTCTCCTCCTCCATACTGCTGCTGAAGACCATTAAACCCAGGCGGGTTATTTCCAGATCTCCATCCCGAGCCATAAGTATTGTTGTTATTATATCCTCGGTTCTGGTACTGGTTGCCAGCATAGCTCACATGCTCCAGATTATTAACTGGGCAGTCCCTGGTGTCGTGGCCTCCCCTTCACACTTGACACCGCTAAGCACTGAGCTTCAGCTCCTTAATCTCGTTAGCCATTGAGGCGAGTGTAGCAGCTACGCTAGTATCAGGAGTGACCTGATGCACACCTCTAGGAGAAGAGGCGGGTGCTATAGCACTAGGAAGGGAAGTCCTAGTAGATGGATACTGCTGTTCGGCTTGAGCGAAGCTCTCGAACATTTCCTCGCACTCATCAGGCTCGAGTCTCTACATGATATGTATTGAACATTTGCTGCTTATCGAAGGTGAGACCATTGTAGAAATTCTCCACTAGAGCCCAGTTGGAAAGACCGTGCTGTGGACATCGGCTCAACAGCGCGTTGAACCGCTCCCAGTCCATGTGATAGGGGTCGTCAGGATCCATCCGGAAGGAGTGGATCTGATCCCTAAGGCGAGCGGCCCTGGAAGGTGGATAATACTTCTTTAAGAACTTGGCTTCGAGATCATCCCATGTGGTGATTGAGTTATCTGGGAGAGTGTCGAGCCAAGTAGATGCACGACCAGACAAGGAGAATGGGAAGAGACGCAAGTAGATTGCGTCCTTAGATACACCCGTGAGATTGAAAGTATCACATATGCGCGCAAAGCGGGACACATGTCCGGGTGCATCCTCATCCTCGAGGCCATGGAATTGAGTAGCATGAGTGATCGTACTCATGACATGTGATGGGATCTGCCATGTATTGGTGTTCAGAATAGTGGGGCGAGTGATCGAAGATCTCGCGCCCGTGACCCGATCACTAGCCCTCTGGTGCACGGTAGATCTCGCTCGTGGGTCAGCGTCGCCCATAGTAGGAAATGGAATTGGGCTAGTAGAACGTACCTGGGATTCGTAAAGCTCTTTCAAACGCTCCCGAAAGTCACGGGTGCGCTCGTGTAGCTCTCGTTCGGGCTCTTGAAAAGCTGAATATGGTGGTGATCCCTGCGAACGAGTGTGGTGCATAAACTAACACAAGAATGAAATAAAACAAATAAAGACTCAAAGATAGAAAAACTCGTCCTATTTTAGACACTCAGAAAGCATGTAGGACAAGCACAGAAGCCACACAAGACTCAAAAACAAAACAAACCAAAAATCACTAAAAGAACCAGTCAAAGCTAATACTGCTATTACAAACCAAAAATTACAAAAAGAACCAGTCAAGGCTAATATTGCTATTGCCAAGTGTCCCCGGCAACAGCGCCAAAAACTTGGTGTCGTCCAGACGGTCTATATAAAAACTAACAAAACCTAACCTAGACTCCTAAGTAATAAAAGGAATACCTATGAACTAAACCGCACTGACAGGCAAGTGTACCTATCGAGTGTAGCACAACTTAACGGTAAACCGGAATATCGAACCCTAGAGACACTGTATAACTATACTAGACTTTGACTCGGACTAAAGATTGATTTGGTTTGGGGGGCTTTACTACACTAAATATTAAACTAAGGAATGCAGCAAACTAATTTCCACTCAACTATCAAGAACAGAAAACTAAAGGTGAAATCAGACGATGGGAAGAATATCACCTAGGTAGGAATCCTACTTGCAAAGAACAACTTCTGTCGGTTATGGAAACTATATTGGATCTGGGTTTCTAAGGAAACAACTCTAGACAACCTAATGGATCCCTAATCACTCTCAGGGTGTCACCAACTAAGGAACTAAAGTTGTACTAACTCACCAGATTGTTGGATCACTTCTCAGGTATTTCCAACTATGATAAAGTACCCTAATAGACAAATTACCTCTCAGTCTCTCCGTCCACCAATACACTCGAAGAATGCACGGCGTAATCTCAAGATAACAACTATGACACGAATAGCAACAATCACTAGACACCTAATACCGGCTTCCTCTTAGACAGCTGACACTCGGATTCCTAAATGAAGAAGACCAAACGACTAATTCTCACCTCTCGGGTATTGAACTAGGATACACATTTAACTCTAATCAGTAATCAAAGACAACTCCTATGGCTACTACGTCTAGCAAACCACCGTAATCACAAACCCTAAGATCTATGACCAAGATACGCAGATCAAACTGGCAGACAACCACAATCAACACAAGGAATTGAAATCAAACACAAGATCAGATCTAAACATGCAAAAACATCACAATTATCAACTCAAGATCTTTTACAAAATCATAAACCCATTAATTGAATCAAAAAACCGATAAAAACTGAAACTTTAACAAGTATTCATCATATTACCTAGGCAATATCAAAGTTTTAGCCTAGGATCATGCTTAAACAACCAAAGCAGAAGTAATAAACAAGATTCATGGTTTCAAACAAAGCAAACGAAGATAAAAATCTAATCTTGCAAACCTAGAACGTAAAACTACGAACCCGGGATCCAAAGATTCAAGCTTTAGCCTTCAATTGACCTCCAATCTCCCAAAATCAACTCTGGTCTCTCTCTAGACAGCTGAGAATCGATTCTTTTTGCGTAATGGGATTAAAATTCTATTTAAATTGGAAAATTAGGGTTTTGCGGAAATTAGCTCTCTCGCGTACCGCGAGACATTTGGATTGGGTTCCTCGCGTACCGCGAGAAACAAAATAGTCGCGACCGGATTTGGATTCCCTCGCGTACCGCGAGAACTTTGGTCTCCACTCTTCGCGTACCGCGAAGGACCCATTTTCTTCATTTTTCACTTTTTATCCCTGGACTTTCTTCCGGCTCGGTTTCTTCACGTATTCACTTGTAATTCATACGAGCACCTGCAAACAAGACAAAGACTCAATAATATACAAAAATGACTCAAAACGAACACAAAACTAGGTAAAAACGCACTAAACAATAGGAATAAAGATGTGTGCTTTGCACTACATCAAGCCTTCTGTAGTAAACACGCATGATGAGGGCGGTTGAGTCAACAAAGCCCGATGCTGTGTCATGTACATAGTGTACGATAAGTCACCATGAATAAAGTCATTGTTGACATCAACTTGTCGAATATCTCATATGCGAGAAAAAAGACAACTAATATAACTAGCTGAACAGTAGTGGGTTTAACCACATGGCAAAACGTCTTAGTGTAGTCAACACCTCTGTCTGATGAAAGCCTATAACAATAAGCCAAGCTTTATAGCAACTAGTAGATCTATCAGAATTACGATTAATCATGTATACCCACTTATAACCAACAATGTTGGCACCAATGTGAGCCGACACCAATACGGGGCCCTGTTCGAGTGCAAACTAGCAACCTCAGTATGTATCACATCCCACTATAGATGCCATTTCTAAGCCTGATGAAATGTAGTAGGCTCAATAGTAGGAGTGGTAGAGACATGAAAAATAACATGATCCGGAAACTACCTAAGCTGATGAGTATGATCACGAGTACGGATGACCAGAGGATGAGAATGAACAAGTGTAGGTGTAGGTGGTGGTGGTGGTGTTGGAGGTGATGATGAGGATGATAATGATGGAGGAGGAATGGCAGTCTGATGGTACAGTGGAAGTAGAAGACTCAAAAGAATAAGTGGTGTCATGAATGGTAAATATAGACTTATGGAAAGTAACATGCCGTTAAGTGGAGGTACAACGTGTATGATGATCGTAAATTATGTACCCACAATGATCTGGAGCATATCTAAGAAAGAAAATGGGCGTGAATTTCGGTGAGAGTTTATTCGCTCGAGTATCACCAAGGAACATATAACACAAACACTCAAAGGTATGTAGAATGGAAAAAATTATGACGAGAACTAAACATAATCTCATAATAAATGAATGATATAGAGTCGGTGAGGGTAATCGATTGATGAGAAAAACAATTTTGGCATAAGCATCATACCATAATTTCTGTGGTAGATGAGCATGAAACAATAAGGCTCGAACTTTCTCAGACAAATGACAACTTTTTATGCTCAGCAACCCTGTTTTGTTGAGGTGAGTATGGACATGAAATACAATAGGCAATGCATGAGTCACATAGATATTTGGCTATTGGGCCACGTGTAAGCTCAAGAGTACCATCTCATTTGTAGGTACTTGATGGCGCATGAAAAGAATTTTGGGTACATTCAAGTAAAGCAACTTAAATTATCAATGAAACTAATAAAATGTCACACCCTAAAACCCGGGTGTGTGACTTTGGTTGTATTTACTCACAACACACAGCAGAAGAGTTTACCAATTTACATTACTTACAGTTTAAACCCTCTAATTTAAATCCATTCCAAACTCATTATAGGATTGATGTGCGTGTAGATAAGTATATAAAATATATATAAATATATATTTGTTTTAGAAATAGTTTTACGAGATCAGGTTTTAAATTTATACAATGATAAATACTCAAACTTAAAACACACACAATAGACAAGTGTACCTATCGCAGCGTAATATAGTTTAGGTAAGAACCAAGTATCGAACCAAGGGACACAGTCGAGTTACAATACTCAACTTTTGTTATCGTTTAGACGATTTAATTAGTGAGTGAGTTTTGTGTGCTTGTGAAGCGAAAAAGTAAACGCAGAAAAGTAAATGACGGTAAAGTAAATGACAGGAAAGTAAAAATGTGCGTGATGTGTGTAACAAAAATGTAACTAACAGAATAGTAAATAGCAGGAAAGTAAATATCTCGAAAATGATCAGGTTACGAAGAGTATTGCTTTGGGCTTCGAAACTGCTTGGTACGTGATAATGTTAAGTTGACTAATCCAGTGGTATGACTACTAAAACTTGTGACCCGGGTCACCGCTAGAGCCTCGTCCTCACGACATATGATTCACGAATTAAAATATTTAAATTAAAATAGTAGTGCCTCCCATTAGGGACAACATTTACCCTCAACTCTTTGGTGTTATCTCCAAGTTGGTTTAGAACATCAAACTTAAATGCTTAAGTATTATTGTTAAATAGGTGATTATACTTTGCTTACCGGGAGGCGGTGTTACAATGAGACCATGTATACAGATGTACTGTTCCCAACATGAGTTCACCAATTCTTAGTCGCATAATAAGTTCGTATAAAGACGTACGACCTTACTAGTATTAACCAAGCCTTGGCTTATCAATATTTGCTTGTATAAAGACGTACAAGTTTCAAAAGAAGTTTGATTAAAAAGGTTTTATGGTTTTACACTTTTAAATCAAGAACACTCACAAATATAAAGACAGATTTAGACAACAATAAAAAGCCCTCCAAGAGGTGGTTTTAAGAGCGAATAGTTAAAGACATAAACATACTATTAGATTAATACGTCAAACATTAACATACACCAAACTTCATCTTCACCCTAGCAATACAAAGAGTTTAGCCATGAATGGCCATACTAACTAGCGTAACGCTGAGTTTCGTAGGCTCCCCTGACAAAGAGGAGGAGCCTCTCTACTCTAACTACAAAATACTCTCTCTGGAATAGTGTCTTGAGGTATGGAATGGTGTGTGTAACCAAGAACTCAAGCCCTCTATTTATAGGCCTCAAAATAAGCAATGTACGACCGTGCATTGGATTGCACGAGCGTGCAAACACCTCGGGAATCAAACAGGGTACAGAGGACAATGTACTTGAGCCTTGGGGAACAAGAGAGGCTTTGCACGACCATGCAATGGGATGCACGGCCGTGCATCCCTCCCCTGCTTCCAAGTTTTGTCTTTTAGCTGCTAGTTTGACTTGTGTTGACCAATTTTGACTTCTTGGGGGTCAAAGCTCGGGAATGATCTTCCAAAAGGCTTGATTTCTTGTGTTTTTTACTGGTTTCATCTTGATTTATATTTAGAACACCGAATAACCTGCAATTATGGAATATAAACGTTTTAAGTATCAATTACAAGGTTATTAGTCAATTAGTACCATAATATAGAGATTATTATGCATGCAAAACATGTATAAATGATGGCACATCAAGGATATCAACTATCCTTATCAGATAACCCGGAGACGCCATGCCACAACTCATCTTAACTCACCCTGAAACACATACTAAAACAGGTCAACTTTCGTTGGTGAGTCTATAACTTACAAAAATGTACTTTATTATCAAAACATCATTAAATCTTTCCAAAACACTGTATTAAATGATTAAGTTTTAGATACTTACACCCACACCTCGTCCCACGATAACACACAACACTTATCACACTTAGCTTACTTACCTACACCACACAACATTTTAACTTGCTGGTTTTATTAACTTATAACTTACACTTCTCAAAATAAAAATATTAGCTACACACGTGTATTTGATATAATTGGGCCCACGCACACTATCAACGTAAGATACAAATTGTTTTGTCACTTTCATGGACTTCACACTGCTTTGCTACCATCGTGGATTTCAGACACTCATACACACATTAGTCAACACTTTTCCCACACTCATGGCCATAACATCTCAACCTTTAGCTCAACATTTCTTTTAAAAAGCTTTAAAACACTTTTACTCACAATTTAGTTAAAACCACTGTTTAACTCACACCACTGATCACACATAACTCACACTCATGGCAACTAACTCACATATATGGTTATATAAGCTCATCATGTCAATACATTTATACTGGCTCATTCATGTGGGCTTCCTTATTTAAACTTCTTTATATAAAACAAAATTCATGTAAATTTATTTAGATAATTCTATCTACGCCAACTCACTAATAAAATCCATTCACGTATTTCACTTACAATATCAATTCTACCTAAATCATTCCAATCAGCAACACATAACTCACTACACGGACTGATTATTCACATATACACACACACCATGCATATCATAATCAACACAATATATTATTTATCATGTAATAACTCACTAACATACATGATGTGTCATAAATTTCACATGTTTTATGATCAAATTAATCTACATTTTTAGTTATGTTTTACTGCGGATTTATTGGTTCTATACTCAATTGCATTATAAGTGAATTTGCACGCCTACTTAGAGAATTTTATGAATTTTGGAAGAAATTCGGTAGATATCAAGGAAGAAGGACTAGGATGCAGTTTAGAGAAGTCGAGTTAGCCACAATACGACCGTATGCCACCATACATGTTGTATGCCGTAAACTTAAGTTGTAGCCGTAAACTTAAGTTGTAGCCGTAAACTTAGAGACGCGATACGAATGTATGCCACCATACGGTCTATACGATAGAGATTTTAGTGAAGATTCGAAGAAAAGTCAACATGTGCAAAATTATGTGATGAGTGGAGCACCATGCGGGCCATATGATTTGTAACATCCCGGGTTTTTACCTAATAAGCGGGATTAGAGTGTATGTGTATATGTTTGTACATAGTAGACAAGAATGTTACGGGAACGTGACGAGACCTAACCGAAGGTGTAGTAACGGGTGTTCTTTTAATGTAAATATATCTAGAGGGGTTGGCGAGCAAATAACGTATTGTAGTGGGATGGTATTGAAATTACGAGACAGGCCAAGCCTGAGGGGAGAGCCGATGGCGCGCAAGGGCCGAAGCCCGGTCCAAGGGTGTTACACCCTAAAGGTTCACGGCGCAAGGGGGAGACCCCCATTTGGGTTCTTGCGGCTGCCGAGAAGAAAAGGAGAGGGGAGCAAGTCGTTGGTTGTATCCCGTGATCAATCCAAGGTATATTCGTGATCCTCTAATCATTGTTTACTTGTTTTGATTCCCGGATGATCATAATAATCGTTTTATGATTCTAGGGTTTTTACAAGAGCAATTCTCGTGAAGGGAGGGTCCGGTTAGGTATTCGGCTCACACGAATCACCTGGTTTCAAGGTATAATCATTCATTCCCTCTATGTTATTGTTTATGTATCGATTAAGGAGAGAGTTAGTCGGATTTTGGTGATAGCCGACAACCTGAAGGGAGTCCTTGGGAGAGATGCGAGGCCGAGAGAAGTAGAGGAGGGACCCGACGTCGCTCGGTGGTGGCCGGCTACGGCTGTGGCGGTCCAGAAAGATGAGGACGACATGGGGGAGGAGCACGAAGGCCATGGCAGCAGTGAAGGGAGGCCCGCAAGCCGGTCGCGCGATAGTGGTGGCTTCGCGTGGCACGGCAGCAGCAAACAGAGAGGGACGACGACGGGAATGGTCGGCCATAGACCATTGCGGCTGCGTTTGGGGCAGTCCACGATGGCGAATGGGCGACGGGGCTGCTCGGAGTCGTCGGGAAGATAGGGAAGGACTAAACTTGGGTTCGTTGGTGGAAGGTGTAAGTCTAGGGTGAGGAACGAGGTACCGGGTTGTTGCTTGCGGATCCGGTAACCCGAGGAGACGCATGGGGTTGTGCGAGTGGTTACGCAGTGCATGCAAACCATGCATGGTAGCATGCGTGCACGAGGAAAACATGCATGTAGTAGTTCTAGCTAAGTGAGCGAGATGTGAGTATTGAGTCGCGTATTGACGCATGAATTGTGTGTATTATGTATTCCCCCAAGAAATTCCGGCCTTTATTTTTACTTTTTTTCGACACTTATAATTTCATTATTATGTGAATTGCAACTATCCATTTCAATAAAAAGATTATCATATTTATCCGGTTCATTTCATGAGTAAACGTACACACATACCTTGGGTACAATTGTTTCACTACAAAGCTAACAAATATTTATATAAGGATTTATGTAAATAATTGTTTAAAATTCTATGAAATAAATATATACATATGCTAGGTTATTTTCTAAACCTATATATCTATATATATACTATATAATAAATAAAGATTTTTGTGAGACATTTGTTACTATCATGTTCACTCTCAACATTTTTTTCCCGCCTCTCTCTTATTAATTATACAAATTTCTTTAAATTTTTTTTGTTTCTCGTATCTCTCTTCTATTAAATAATAATGATTTCTATAATTATTTTATAAAACATTTTTTATTTAAAAAAATATGTTTGTTCATAAAATATTTTTATAAATTGAACATTTCTTTCATTATTTTTATAAAATATTTTTAAAAAATCAATATTTCACCAATAAAATCCAACATACAAATCTTCATATAAACTATTGGTTTATAACAAATTATTTTTATTCAACCCATGTAATAAATGAGTTTTAACCTAGTATATATATATATACACTAGTTTATAAACCCCGTGTATTACACGAGTTGAATAAATGCATATTAAAAAAGATTTACATATTACATATTGATGATATATTATATAGTTTTTTAATACAAATTTTAGAAACGTTATATAGTTATTTTTTAAAAATGTTTTATAAAAAGAATGAAAAAATGTTCAATTTATAAAAATGTTTTATGAACAAACGTTTTTTATATAAAAAACGTTTTATAAAAAGAATTATAAAAAATCATTATCATTTAATAAGAGATAGACGGGAAATAAAAAATTATAAAAAGTTAAATAAATG
Organism: Smallanthus sonchifolius; assembly: GCA_023525975.1. NCBI lineage: Eukaryota > Viridiplantae > Streptophyta > Magnoliopsida > Asterales > Asteraceae > Smallanthus > Smallanthus sonchifolius. The sequence goes on from CM042036.1 coordinate 17,005,920, forward strand.
TTTATAATTAATAGGAGAGAGGGGCGGTAAAAAAACATTAAGGATGCATAGGAAAGTGACAAGTGTACCACAAAAACTTTTATTTATTATATAGTATAGATATATATATATATATATATATATACATACTCCTTTACAAAGGATATTAGAGGGGTAAAAGGGACTTTTCACGTAAATTTTAAGACTCCGGTTTTAAGACGCTTCATCATCCCACCGGAGCCCTTTTGTCGGAGATGATTCGTCTTCGTAACTGATTTTCCGTTTTATATTTCCATTCAACTTTCAGATTTGCCCTAAATGGATCTGCTACCTTCTCTCTAAGTTTCACGATTTTATCATTATCAGCTAGCAATGATTTTACAAAGTATTCAGGTCGAAGATGATCGATTTATACCCCTGACACTCTTTGTTTTCCTTCGATATCTCGCTTCTCTCAATTTTGTTCCAGAATCTCTATTAGATCGCTTCAAATTCGAAGATTGCACAAAACAAGTGTGTGTTTGAAGCAAATCAAATCCTTGATTTTACTTGATTCCGTTTGAATCCGGGTTTCGAAATTACCAGGTGTGTGGATCTGATTTCGTTTGATTTTCTCATAGTATTTGATTGTGATCTAAGTTTTATTACAAATTTTAGGTAATATTAATGCGTCATTGGTGTTTCACTATTTGAATTGTGAGTTTACATCTCAATTCTTTCAAAGAAATGGTCAGGGTAGCTATAGTTGCTGTTCAGGTTTGTATTATGTACCATTTATATGAGAATTCGTAGATTGGAAAACCCAGCATGTGTTTACACCTGATCAGTTGACCGATTCAAATTTTGTTTTTCTGGTTGATTTGGTTTCCATCCTGATCAGTTGACCGATCAACGAATCATCGAGCACCTTCTTGAGATGACAAATCACTGTAAAGTTTTTTATAGCATCTCCAATTCATTTTTAATAAATTATAAGTCACTGTGCAAATTTGTTTCTCTATTTTGTAGATTATCAAATTTACCATACAAATTTTTGTACTTTAAATTAGCCAGTTTTACATTAGCGTCTCGTACTATTAATTAATACTTTTCTTAAAACGACCCGTTTTGAGTCGTACATAACCATGGATAAGCTTCTGCAAGTTTGCAAAAATTTTGTTCTGTAAGATGCTCTACTGGATAAGCTTCTGGAAGTGTATTCGTATCCTACTATATTTATATGCTCTTGATCCAATCTTATGCTCAGGGGCGGACTTACGTATGCCGGAGGGGGTTCACAGGAACTCCCCGAGTTTCGAAATTTTAGTGGAACGTTAGGTAAAAAAACTGGGGTGAACCCCTTAAAAAATTATTGGGTGAACCCACTTACAAAGTTTAACAAGTGGTGTAGTGGTTTAGGCTTAGCATTATAAGATGGAGGTTGTGGGTTCGAATCCCTTCCCTAATATTTTTAAAACCTTTTTTTAGCTAATTTCGTATGGGCCTTGTCTCACTCTCAACTGGTGGGCCTTTTTAATTGTTTCTTGTTTTTGTTGCGCTCTTCACTTAATCACTTGGGCTGGTAGTATAACAAAGAAAAAAGAATCGCAGATTGAGGAACTAGGGAAAGAAAAGAATCAGCGCAGCTCCTGCCCTCCTCTCCACTGCTGTCGCCTGTCTGCTGCTGAGCTGCTCCCCTGCCGGTTGCCGCCGCCGGCCACCGGCCCACCGCTGACCGCACCATCCACGGCTCCACCACAGTCCACAGGTTAGTAATTAGTTACTTTTTATTCCCACTTACTTGTTTAGTTGTTTGTTGTTTACTTGTTTGAAAAATAAAATCTAGGGTTAATTTTAATGTTAATTTGAATGTTAGATTAGATGTTAATTTAGATTTTAGAAGTTAATTTGAATTTTAGATGTTACTTAGATTTTAAATGTTAATTTGAATTTGATTCCTAGTACTATTAATCTATTATGAATTTTAGATGTTAATTCGTATTTTTGTTATGTGTTGAACTTTACCCGACCCGAACCATCGAACCGACCCAAACATCGCTGAGACAATTTGGATGCTTCTTCTGAGGTATTTGTTTCTCGATGGAATTCATTAGATCAAATGAGTGAAATTGTTTTCTGTCCTATAATGTTTGTCTGATAACAATGTATGTGGTTCGGGATTCCACTGATGCTTGTATTTTGGCAGGGGGTGCTTCCAAGGACCAAGATGCTTGTATTTTGCAACTCAATCTTTTAATATGTTCAAGGTATTAATTTATCATTCAATCAACTTAATCTTTTAACTCTGATTTGTTTTGATATGCTCATTTAGATTAATGCGTGATTTGGTCATTTAAATTTAAGTGTGATTTGCTTATTTAGAGGAGGGTTTTTAGCGTGAATATTCATACGAGATGCATTTCATTAGTGCGTTCAACAAGGTGCAACTCGTGTAATTGTAAGCCCTTTTTTACTGTTCCCAGGGCGACACCGGCACCATGTATTATAGTAAAAGACAATATTTTGTTTTTTATTTTATTTTTTATTTTATAATTTTCATCCGCTAGATTTGAAATAAAAAAGAAAAAAGAATGCTTTATAGAAATTTGTTTTTGCGGGATATCCCTTCTTTAACTGCTAAGGCTGCAAAAGACTACCCGGGTGTATCATATATGATAACTGCACCTCTTGGACTACATCCACTTCTTGTGGTATGGATATCTTTAAATAGGATAGATTGCTAATTCAAGTCAGTATCAATCTATTCTCACTCAAAATATCACAAATTACACAAGCTTTTATTTTATTTTTCATGGTTTCCTATTTAAAGTATAATTTTGTTTCCTTTTTATAACATTTACAAGTTGATAGCGTTGCATCTAATAGACGGCTGAAGGCCTAAGTCAAGCTTTTCGTGGTGGGTTTTTTGTTGGTGGTGTGTAACTGGTATTATAAGATGATTGTCACTATGTTGTTTCTTCATAGATGGTCTCTAATATACAAAGAAGAGAGTCGCTTCATTTTTCAAGATGATTGTCACTATGTTGTTGCTTAATGTTTCAAGAAGGAATGTGTTTCCATTCTCATATGATGCACCGTTCTTGTGAATTCCCTTGCTGAAATATCATGTGAGATCTAAATGTAGTGACCCTTTTACTAATTGAATTGATTTGATGTTATGCAGGCAATGCATGTGTTTCAAGTTTCATCTCATAAGGAACTAAGTTTCGCAATTGGTGATTATGTTGTACTTAGAAGGTTTAATAAAATCTACCAGTTCCACAAACGGGTCAATTTGGGTTGTATTTATGTTAAACGGGCCAAATAATTTTAGTACCTAAACGGAAACGAACCAAATTTGGGTTGTAATTTTTATTTGTAGCTACTTTCAACTGCCGGGGAAACGATTATCAACATCCTATAAGGAAGAAATATGAGTCCGGCCACCAAGGGATGTTTAGGAAAGTTGTCATTGGCTTTTAAAAGCATACCAGTAAAATAACATTGGGAGGAACTCCTATATTTGACAGAGCCAGAAAAATGGTCACCATATGAGATGGATCAGGCTCCCTTGGTGGCCAGACTCATATTTATAATAATAATAATAATAATACCCAACTATAATCAGTGTTTAATACAGTTCGAGTTAGATTGCGCTCCCCAAAAGAGCCTCGGTGATATCCGTCGCTTTGCGCGGGCCAACCCACTAGTATATATAAATACAAACTTATATAAAATCTAAATTATAAATTCTATAAACGAAATTAGGGTTTATAAAAAAAGGGATATTATTTAAATAACAAAGTAAATGATTTTAATAGGAATAACACCATTTTATTTTGCAAAAAAATATTTTTTCATGTTTGAAACATTTAAAAATAATATTAACATTTAATTGAGTTTATAAATTTATTATTGTTATGTTTTATAAAAGTCCAGGGGTTAATAAAGTAATTTCTGAAACTTTAATTCCATTTACAAACAAAGTTTAAACATAAAATGATAAGGACTAAAACCCCAGGGACCTGTTCTGCCAAGTTCGAATTCTTTCCCTGTTAGGTGTGGAGTCTCGTTTAGAGGCGGCCGGCCCTAATTAGGGTTAGCCGGCCCTAATGGGCCTACCTCTACGGTTTGGGCCTAACTTGGAGAACAAGTTAGGAACCCTAGTTTTAATCTATAAATACCCTATGTTGTAATTGTAATATGTGTGCCTAGAGCTTAATGAAATAACCTAGTTGCAGCCCGTGGACGTAGGTCCCCCACTGGGACCGAACCACGTAAAATTCTTGTGTCGTTTATTTTTCTGTACCGCGTGATCATCGTTTGTGCATGTGTGTGTTGATTCCGCTGCGCCACGTTGTTCCTAACAAGTGGTATCAGAGCTTTGGCTCGTTATTTACACACGGTCTGCACGGTTTTCGATCGAGAAAAAGGGTAGAGGCTGATCGAGGGTTGATTCAGATCTGCTGCTACAGTACCGCCGCCGCCGCTACAGTACCGCCGCCGCCGCTACAGTACCGCAGCGCCATGAACAGTGTTTTCCGGCAAGAACAGTGTTTCCGGATGAACAGTGTTTTCAGAATATTTTTTTTTGCGCAAAAGGGAGAAAAAAAACAGGGATGTTTTGGAGAAAACAGGGCTGTTCGGGACTGATTTGGAGTGATTTTGCAATTAGAGTTTCTGTTGTGGATCTCTTGGAGTTGCTGGTTTCACTCGGGTTTGCAGATGAAGCGTCGGGTCAGGTGTCTCGGGTTATGATATCGCAGGTATAAATGGTTTTGTTTATAGTACCGGGTTAATCTCTTTGAAGCCGCCGATTAGGGTTTGGTTATAAAACTCTTGGATTCGTCGGGTAAAGGTTAGAGATTTGGTTAGTTTCTGTTGACTGTTTATTATCACCTGTTTGGGAATCGGGTTATGTGAAATTCAGTATTCGGGTTTAGATTTGTCTGCGAGGTTTATTGCGGGAGCAAATTGGTCATTTGACATGTTCTGTAGAACATCTGTCAAGTTCAAGCCCGTGCAAGTGTTGTGTTTGTTTCACTGTTTCGATTTGTTTCCTGTTTGCTATTGTTATAGCTGAAGACGGAATGGGTGTAATCGAAGGTTTGACAGTTATGTATTTTGGTTGATGGGTTTGTCAAAATGGAACTAGAATGGGGTACTGGTGTTGGATAAACCTGGAGAAAATGGAACCAACGGGTGTGCTGGTGACGACATAAGTGAAAAAAAAAGGAAGTCAGGTGATATTGCTCAGTTGAAAGATTTTTCGGTTAGGTTTAGTTGATCGGGTGTACGATCGCGGAATCCTTGGTACCGTTTGCTTTCATGAAAGCTCTGTTGCTGTTATAACTGTTTGCCGGTTAGCTGGTCTAGAACTGTGAAGTTGTTTCTTGTTCGGTGGTGATCAGTGGTACAACATTTGGCATGGGTTGGGATAACAGGGACAGTGGGAGCTGAACATAGTTGACTTGGTGGAGCTGCATGGAGGTGTGGGACATTCTTTAGAGTCGATGTCAAATATAGTAAATTCTGCTTCTGAGAATGTGTCTGGGTTGATGCATTGGGACTCAGTGAAGGCAGTGGAGACTCTTGGGTTCAAGATTCTGGTATGCTTCATTACTCACCTCTGTGAAGCATTGGTGAATCTATTGTTTGAAGACTTTGGGAAGATACAGGTTTATGTATCGCTGGAAGAAGGGAACCAACTTCCGAGTATTAAAGTCTTGGCTCGCTGCATCGGGTAGAGCTAAGTGGATTCATTTTGCAAGTGTGAATCCTGGAGCTACGGAGATGTTAGTTGAGTGCATTAGGAGGTTTAAACCAGGTCGGGGGTTTTGGGAACAGTGGGAGCATGGGACGTGTTCTGTGTACAGTTCAAAACACCGTTGGGTTTTGAAGACCGGAATTCCGAATGGGAAAATCTCTCCATGGTACTTGCAGGTTTTGGAGAGTGGTGTTTCCTCTCGAAGTCTCTGGAATCGGTAGTTCGAGTGAGTAGGTGCCGGTTGAGATTGAGGATGAGTCAATGGCGGGTTTTGCCATGGCTGGGTCAGTGATGACTGCTGGGTTGGAGCACGAGGGAGCTTCAACGGGCTCTTCTGGTAATTGAGGAGTTGGCTGCTGCAACTAGGAGGATTGGATTGAAGTCTTAGCTTGTTTATGAGAACTGAAGGCTTGGAGGACTTTTTATTATTTGAAATCTTAGCTTGTTCTTGGGAGCTGGAGGCTTGGAAACTTCTAATAGTGAAGTGTTAGCTTGTTCTTAGAACCGGAGGCTTGGAGGATTTCTGTTATTGAAGATTACTGGAGTTACTGGTATAGGGTCTGCTTGGATGGTGGATTGAGGATTGCTCGAGCCTCCAAGTGGGAGATTGTTAGGTGTGGAGTCTCGTTTAGAGGCGGCCGGCCCTAATTAGGGTTAGCCGGCCCTAATGGGCCTATCTCTACGGTTTGGGCCTAACTTGGAGAACAAGTTAGGAACCCTAGTTTTAATCTATAAATACCCTATGTTGTAATTGTAATCTGTGTGCCTAGAGCTTAATGAAATAACCTAGTTGCAGCCCGTGGACGTAGGTCCCCCACTGGGACCGAACCACGTAAAATTCTTGTGTCGTTTATTTTTCTGTACCGCGTGATCATCGTTTGTTCATGTGTGTGTTGATTCCGCTGCGCCACGTTGTTCCTAACATTCCCCTTCCCAAACCAGTCACAGGTTCAAGCCTCTTCGCGACCGGTTTTCAAGCTTTAAATCCCGAACTCGTTACTGAGGTATTTTCATGCGAAATCAAAACCAGCTACACGTTTAAACCACTCAAACAATTCATTCTCTGTGATTAATTGGATTTTTATGATCATCTTGATGCCTAACTCGTAACCGAACTCCCAATCATTTAAACGATCAATTCAATGCGGTACAATTGAGTATAAATATGCACACACAGTTGTTAGCGAAACCCATTGCAAGCTCACTACACCTTTAATCGCGTCTGATTTCACCTCGGAAGCACCTAAATCCACCGAAGAACACGAGCCTGTTTCGTGTAGTCGTTCTCACCTTTCACACAACCATTTCAGGTAAACTTAGTGTCATTGAACTCGTCTCAGTCTCACGATCAAAAGCCCTATGATTCGAGCTTCAGCCGTTTGCTTGATCGGGGTCAATTTGGTGTCTAGGGTTATGGGCGAGATTGGGGAAGAAGATGATTTGAGACTTGTATGTTAAAACCAACATGTATCAGCCTAAGACCAAGGCATCATGCCCTGGTCTGGTGGTTAGTGCGCGCGTGTGTGTGTGGCTGGCTCTGGCGCGGGTTCGAGTCCCGACAGCCCCTTTTGGTATTATTTTTTTTAAACTCTTTTAATGCATTATTTAAAGGTTTAAAAATTCCAATTTAATTTTCATAAACTATATAAATATATTCTATAAACTCTATAAAAACAGAAAATATAAATTAGTGTTTTAACTATTTTATTTTATTAAAAACATATTATAAAACCTTATAAATTCTTAAATAAATAATATAAAAGATTTGTTTAGACAAATTAATTACGCTATTTTATTTATAAATTCATAGTGTTTATTACACAATTTTTAATTAAATCTTTAAGCATTATCAAATTCTTTTAAGCGTATAAATAATTGTTTGGTATGAATAATTATTTATAAACACTTTCAATTTTATAAATACTTAAATAATTATTCTAAATAATTATTTGATACAAAATTCAATTAATTTCATTTAAAGCCTATTTATTTAATTAACTCTTTCTCATTTATAAGAGACTATAAAATAGCTTAATTAATCATTTTGTTTACATAAAATAAATTAATTAAATCTTTTCCATTTCATAATTTATTTATAATTTTTTTTTAGAATTATTTTATAAATAAATCCAAATGCATTATTTTAAACTTATTCCATTCCATAACTTCATTTATTAATTATCTTTAGAATAATTATATAGATAAATTACTATGTAATTAATTAGAAGTCTTAACTAATTCTAATTACTTTTATGAACTACTTTTATTAATATTTTAATACTAGTCACAAACTACTATTTTCCTACAAATATATGCAAGTTCATCTTCAAACCCAAACCCTATGAAACCCTAAAATCTTAGAACTTCCTTATCTTATTTAACACCCTTTAAATTTAGTGCACAAATTATCTATATAGGTTGATTGTGAGGAAATCCTCATGAAGCCTATTCATCCTTATTGAATCATACCATTCCTAGCTTCAACTCAAGTGAGTTTACATAGCCCATTTTTCCTCTTTTTTACTTTTTGGGGTGAAACATGTCCTTCACTTTATTTCATGCATAATTCAATACCTTTGTTCTTATGCTAAAGTCTTTATGCTTTATGTCTTAAACTGCTTGGTGACCATACGTGTGTTCACGTTAGTACAATCACTAACTTGTGTGGCAAGCCTCAGGTGGTACCTTTTATGATCATTTATACGAGAATACGATATATTACCTAACACAAAACCTTGGCGGGTTTTTGTGTATACATCTTACTACTTTTTCATGAAACAATCAGTTGGATTGTGTAAACCATTTTCCTATTACATGGCTTGATTGTAGGCCTTGGAACCTTGTATGTTTTCACATTTATGCTTTAGACATGTTTTGAACATATTGAATTGTAAAATATACTTAACTTTGTTTGGTGTCAAAATCTATGTTTCTCACCAACTACTTGTAGTTGACATTTACTCACGTGTTTCAGGTGCACCAGTTTAAGGATATAGCATGATCACATAGGACCTTGGACCTAGCTTTAATAAAGATTGGATTTAATTTATGTTATGTTATGAACACTTTGTTTCCTATTTTCTTTTGTAACGGATGCTTTAATTATGATAAATAAATATTAACACTTGAATTGGGGTTCTTGCAGCAGTGCAGTCAACCAGCTTGAATCTTTCCAAAATGCTTTTAACATTTTTGGATTGGCTGATGAAGATTCCATTTGGAACTTGTTTGACTTGGAGACCCAAAGAGAAATTTAGTTCACCCATTGAACTCATTTCAAACTTTGAGTGCATTAGGGTCTTAAAGTCTTTGCATAGCTTCTTCTTTGTTGATCCAAAGATGATGTCATCTACATACATTTGCACCAGTAGAATTTCCCCCCTCCATCTTTGATAAACTAGGTCTGATCCAAAGATTCAAGCTGGTTGACTGCACTGCTGCAAGAACCCTAATTCAAGTGCACCATCAACTGTCCCCAGACAAGAGTAGTCAAGACATTGATCAACATCAGTACAGGGCAATGATTGGATCACTCATGTATATGACTGCTCCCATACCAGATATCGTGTTTGCAGTATGCTTATTAAAGACTTCACATTTATTTGCAAGATTTCAAGCAGCTCTAAATCTTTAATAAAGATTGGATTTAATTTTGTTTTCTTTTGTAATGGATGCTTTAATAGATGATCATGTGCTTATGAATAACTGCGTCAGCCCCGGCGTATAATCCGCCGCTGGCCGGGGTGTGACATATTATAGGTGCAAGGTCGAAAGGCGAGCACGAGAAGTTAGCGAGTTCTAGAGATCGAGGCGTGTCAAACAAAGATGAGTTTCTATCGCCCACTTTTAAATGTTTTAACGTTTTGGGCATGAATTCATGTGTAGCGAGTTTTGGTAAATGCATGCGTTGACGATGTCTTGTGATTAATATTTATTTTTAATAATCGTTATGTTTTCATGTTGTGCATGAGAGTGTGTTACGTGCTTAACAGTCGTGGAAGGTGGTCAAGCGTAAGCTTGACATTGTGTTTCCTTTAGTCAATGGGTTATTGTGTCTGACGGCAGTCAAGCGAGAGACCGTGTTTGCTTGCATCTTCGGGAATAGTGAACAGGAAATAAATGTGTGTTGTTGATTATAATTACTTGTTTTGATACAAATCATTTATGAGCTAATACCTTTGCGATATAAACCATTTTTATAACGGTTTCGGGATCCGATATCCCTAACAAACTACTATAGAACTCACTTAGCGTAGCTGACGTTTTAAGCCTGTATTTCAGGTAAAGAGAAGATGTGAGCTGGCGGCTTCTGGATGGCGTTTGGTTACTGTGCGTGTTCGTGATGACATTCATTTATTAAGTTGTTTCGTTTAGATATTTGAATATTAGTACTTGGTTTGAATTATGTTTGGGTCGGGTCGTTGACCATTGTTTGACTATTTGATTTCCGCTGCAATGAATTGAGTTTAGTTTGACGTCGGGTTCCCGGGTGTGGGGCCTTACATGATTCCATACGGAATATATGGCAACCTGCGTAAAAATCCCTACATTTTCATATTTAAGCACATTAACAGTCATTCTTTAAGACATCAACTGACATGGACTAGAGGCAACAATCAGAAGTCTTTGGGACATATTTGGGGCATCTTGGAGCTAGTGGATAATCTTACATCCTTTTGTGCTTATATTTCCCCAAGAATCATTTTGTTGGCTGAGTCTCTGACTTCAAACTACAGGAGAGATGTGTTCACATCTCTTACTCTCAGCCTAATTAAAAACCAACATTTGCATATTGTTAGAGAGCTCTAGAGCACCTAATGTTAGGAAATGACTTCTTAACACATGCTCAGGGAAAATACAAAACTTTGACATTTAACACTGTAACATCCCAAAAATAAAACGACAGTTATAATAACGGAATAAACGAACGAGGCATGTCGGGTCGGGCTGGATGGGCTGGCGGGCTAGAAGGGGAGCCTCCCCTATAAATAGCCAAGTTCACCACCCATTTCTCTCATTTGCAACTTCTAGAGAGAGAAACTGTAGAGAGAGAAAGTTGTCGGATCGACCCGATATTTGAGAAGTGTGTTGCTCCAGAGCTTGTGAGAAGAACCTCCGGATCAGAAACTCGATTCAGGTAACAATCTGGCCTAAATCTGAGTTTTTGTTCGTTTTTGGGTTTTTCGGGTTTTGGATGAAAATGTAACGATTTTACGGATGAAATTGGAAGGAAAACATATATTTAGGTTCCTTAATGAAAAGCAAACGTTTTGAAGTAAACAAGTTCGGGATCTTGACGTGATCAGACCCGAAGGCGAAAGTTAGGGTTTTTGCGAGGAAGCAGTTCGTGCGTACTTATCAAGTATGCATGAAGCTGATCCTGCGTACTTACCAAGTACGCAAGAAGAGGATCCTGCGTACTTATCAAGTACACATGAAGAGGGTCATGCGTACTTATCAAGTACGTATGAAGCAGGTACTGCGTATTTATTAAGTACGCATGAAGCAAAGTCTGCGCACTTATTAAGTACGCAAGAACAAGTCCCTGCGCACTTGCTAAGTGCGCAGGCATCAGGCTGATTAAGTAAAGTCAGTATGTTTAGAAGGGTTAAACCGTTAGAGTTGGGATTGGGTCTGATGTGTATTTAACTAATCAATTCAGATCGGAAGTGACGTTGTTGGACCTTTGTTTAGGACAACCCAGAGTAGCTTATACGGTGAGTTCTAGAAGCCCTCTTTTAAATGTTGTTTATGAATGTTGTATGTGACGTTTTATAAAATGATGTTTATGAACGATGTTTTGGAAGGAAGGGTTATGAAAGAAGTGTTTATGAAATATTTTTCCAAAAGAAGTTTATGAAGTGTTTATGAATGAAGGAATGATTTTTAATAAAACGTACGAATGCTTTAACTGAAGTTTTGAAGTAAAATAAGTGAATGTTTACGAAAGTCACAAACGAACGAATCTGCCAATATTCCTTAGGGAATGAAGGTTATGGGTATGGGAAGTATGTTATGGGCCTTTACCTTTTAGGGGCCATTGTGGCTGGCCAACTGTTGTACAACTGGGGTGATGACGGTCACCAAGGGGATTATCGTGATCCTTGAAGTTTGGTACGATTTACCTTACGGGGTAGTCGTGCTTGAAGTTTGGTACTTGCACCTTACGGGGTGCAGTGCTTGAAGTTTGGTACGTGTCATCCTTGTGATGCCGTGCTTGAAGTTTGGTGCTGAATAACCTAAGTATCGGGCCCTAGGAGTTCCTCACCCGAAGGACAGTACGGTGTTGATGGGCCTAGTGGTGGTGATCTTTAGGTTATTCCACTAGTATGTGACGTATGGATTTGACGGTTACGAGAAGGCGCATATTTGATATGTTCGTTGACTTATGTTTGATGTTATGTTATGTTATTGCATGTTTTTGTACGCTTTTATTAATGAAGTTAAATGATATGTTTTTGGCAAATATTTGAAGTTAAGGTTTTATGAAAAGCTAGAACTCACCAGCGTAGCTGACTTTTTAGTATGCACATTTAGGTTAAGGCAGGTTACGATGATGGAAGGTGATGTTGGGCGGCTTGATGAGTTACCCGGATGATACGAAGACTGGCATTCTGTTATGATTAGATTATGTTATGTTTATGTAATAGACTATGTTACGCTTCCGCATGTTGAACAATGTAATGGTCATGTTTTAATGAAGTATTTTCCGCTGCGTTATTTTGATATTCAAGTTTAAGAACTGTTTGTAAATGAGTAAATCCAACAAGTGAGGCCTCCCGGGCTTGGGGCCTTACAAGTTGGTATCAGAGCAATAGTTTGAGAGATTGGGACACTCCCAGTGTCTGAACTTAAACTGTGAATGGGACCGAAAGCGGATGCCAGTACGAGTAACTCGAGCCACAGCATCAGGTATGAAGGTAGTATATATATTTACATATATATATATATATGCCTTAGAAAGGGTTAGGTAAGGACTTGTGTTCTGATGGAATCACAAAGGTGGTCAAATAAAAATCGAAAGGTAATGTAATGGTTAATTGCAGATGACCAGTGTATATTAACATCTTACAGTGCTTATTGAATTTTATTTGTTAACTAGCGTGATGACATTGGATTCCTTGTCTTATAGAACGAAAAAGCGGGACGAAAGAGCGGAAGGCGTGGTGTGGGCCGTATCGGTGGTCGTACCGGTGGTCGTAACGGTGGGCGCGGCAGGACCCCTGCACGCCAAGAGTATAGTGAAGAAGGAAGTGTTCACACTGAACCGACGGTTGGTGTGCATGGAACCGGGTAGACACAGGTTGAAGAACAACCTTTCACTTTTGAACAAGAAGTGAGAGCAGCCATAGCTCGAGAGTTCACTGAGTTGATGAAGGTTTCCTTACCAAGACTATTGGTAGAAGCATTAAAGAAGGTTAATGAGACGGGTGGGTCTAACACGGCGGTTGATACCCCGAACACTGAGGCAATCAACGCACCGCTTAACCGTGGTTGCGACTATAAGTCCTTTAAGGCATGTGACCCGCTGGTCCTGACTGGGAAGAAGGACGCGGTGGCTACTTTTGATTGGGTAATCCGTATGGAAGCTGCCATTTGCCTGAGCGAGTGTCGAACGGATCAAGTTATGAAATTTGCTACTAACTCCTTGAGAGAGGAAGCATCCCATTGGTGGGAAGGTGTACGTCAAGCAAAAGGGAGCGAGGTTGTGGATGCAATGATGTGGGCTGATTTGAAAACCTTGGTGATCAATAATTTCTGCCCAAGGAACAAGATTGAGAAGGTAGAGAGGGGATTTCTGGGTTTGAAGGCCGGGAGCATGACGCACCAACAGTTCACAACCCGATTCAACGAACTGGCACGTCTGGTGCCACATCTTGTCACGACTGAGGAAAGAAAGATTGCATGCTACATTCAAGGACTGCCGGACCAGGTCCGCACCTATGTTAAGGCAAACGCCCCTACTACCTATGATTCGGTAGTAGAACTGAGCGGTGTGGTATTTGATGATCTGGCGCTGAATGTCGTTGCCATTGAAGAGCCTAAGAAGAAACTGAGTTTTCCCGCTAAGCGATCGGGTGGGAAGTTGTTTAGGGCTCGGGACAAACAGGCCAGGGTAGGTGAGACGACAGTCTGTGGAAGATGTGGGGTAAGACATGCGGGTGAATGTCGGTTAGGGTCTAATCTATGCTTTAAATGCGGCAAGACCGGACACTATTCCCGTGAATGCCCGCAAGGATTCAAATGCTACAATTGTGGGGAAAGTGGTCATATGAGTCGGGAATGCACCAAGCCCAGGATGGGTCAAGCCGGGAAAGGGAAAGGCCCGGAGAGGAAAGAAGAGAGACCCCGAGCAAAGACTCGAGCCTATGCGCTGACACAGGAACATGCCAGAGTGGACCCCGACGTGGCGTCAGGTACGTTTATCCTTGACAACACTTTTATATCTATGTTATTCGATTTGGGTGCCAGTAAAAGTTTTATATCTGCGACTTTTTGTAAGCGAGTGAAGTACACTGTCAGTAAGCTAGAAAGGGCCTTTAGCGTAGAAACCGCTGAGGGTAGAACCGCGAGAGTGACTGATGTAGTTGACAATTCCACGATAAAAATAGAAGGCCATAGATTTCCCGTCAGGTTGTTTGTCATGGTTTTGGGTGGGTTCGATGTCGTGTTAGGAATGGATTGGCTAACTGCCAATGAAGCACAAATTATATGTAAACGAAAGATAATCCGACTCAAGGCTCCGGATGGAAGCGAAATCGAGGTTTTTGGAGATCGTGACGCCCCGATGCCAAACATCATCTCGATGATTAAGGCAGCAGATTACTTGAGGCGCAGACGCGAGGCTTATCTGGTGTACGTAATTGACGAGTGTAAGGAAGTGAAGGAACTAGACGATGTACCCGTGGTACGCGAGTACCCGGAGGTGTTTCCAGAGGATTTGCCTGGGATACCACCCGACAGAGAGATCGAATTTCGAATCGACTTAGTACCAGATGCCCAGCCCGTGGGTAAGGCTCCATATCGACTAGCACCAGTGGAGATGAAAGAGTTAATGGCACAACTAGACGAGTTACTTGAAAAGGGATTTATCCAACCGAGCATCTCGCCGTGGGGTGCTCCGGTGTTGTTTGTGAAGAAGAAAGACGGTTCGATGAGAATGTGTATTGATTATCGCGAGTTGAATAAACGTACGGTGAAGAACAAGTACCCTTTACCAAGGATCGACGACCTGTTCGATCAATTGCAAGGCGCAAGTTGGTTCTCAAAAATCGACCTTCGGTCCGGGTACCATCAGTTGAAGGTGAGGGAAGAAGACATACCGAAAACTGCATTTCGCACGCGTTATGGACATTTCGAGTTCCGCGTAAAGTCTTTCGGATTGACGAACGCCCCCGCAGCGTTCATGGATTTGATGAATAGGGTTTGTCGACCAACGCTGGATCGATCGGTAATCGTGTTCATCGATGATATCCAAATCTACTCCAAGAATGAGGGTGATCACGTGTGTCACTTGAAGGAAGTATTGGAAGCTCTGAAGAAGGAAAAGTTGTATGCTAAGTTCTCCAAATGCGGGTTCTGGCTTAGGGAAGTCCAATTCCTAGGTCACGTAATTAACCCGAACGACATTATGGTTGACCCAGCAAAGATAGTGACGGTAAGGAAATGGAATATTCCTAAGACGCCAACTGAAATCCGCAATTTCTTGGGATTGGCAGGCAGAATTTCTCAAAAATAGCTTCGCCATTGACAAAGTTGACTCGGAAGGAGGTAAAGTACGAATGGGGTTCGCCCCAGGACGAGGCGTTTAAGGAATTGAAGGAGAAACTAACCCAAGCTCCAGTCTTGGCCCTTCCCGAGGGCAATGAAGACTTAGTGGTATACTCTGACGCTTCGGGTCAGGGATTGGGATGCGTGTTGATGCAACGCGGGAGAGTGATCGCGTATGCATCACGGCAGTTGAAGATTCACGAAGCTAATTATCCGACTCATAATTTGGAACTTGCTGCTGTCGTATTCGCATTGAAAATATGGAGGCACTACCTGTACGGGGTGAAGTTTACTATTTACTCTGACCACAAAAGTTTGAAGTACTTCTTCGAACAAAAGGAACTTAATATGAGGTAGAGGCGATGGTTGGAACTGTTGAAAGACTATGAATGTGAAATAATATACCATCCTGGAAAGGCAAACGTGGTGGCTGACGCTCTAAGCCGAAAGGATGTGCCTACTCTTATTAGAGTGAAATCTTGCCAGTTGGTGGTAACATCGGATGTGATGAGAGAAATTGAAAAGGTTCAAGATGAGAAACTTAAAGAAGAAAACATAAAGAAGGAAAGGATGGTTGGCCAACAGGACAAGTTAGAATATAACACCCTTGGTGTTAGGACACGTTTTGGACGGGTATGGATACCTATGGGTGGCGAGCTTAGAACCAAAATCTTGTATGAGGCTCATAAGTTTCGGTACTCTATCCATCCTGGTACCAATAAAATGTACCAAGACCTAAGGAAGGAATACTGGTGGCCTGGAATGAAATATGAAGTGACAAAGTATGTAAGCAAGTGTTTGACTTGCTCGCAAGTAAAGGCCGAACACCAGAAACCGTATGGAAAGATTCAACCACTTGATATACCGGAGTGGAAGTGGGAACACATTACCATGGACTTCATAACCAAGCTATCTCGCACAGCTAAAGGTCATGAAACCATTTGGGTAATTGTGGACCGTTTAACGAAGAGTGCTCATTTCCTACCTCTTCGCGAGACGTTCTCGTCAGAAAGGTTAGCGGAATTATTTATTAGAGAATTTGTAGCACGGCATGGGATGCCTTTGACGATCGTATCTGACCGGGACACATGATTCATATCGAGGTTTTGGAAAAGATTTCACGAGGCGATGGGCACGAGACTCAATTTTAGCACGACATACCACCCACAAACGGATGGTCAGTCCGAAAGGACCATTCAAACATTGGAGGATATGCTTCGTGCTTGTATTATCGATTTCGGCGGCAGTTGGGACAGTCATCTGCCGTTAGCCGAATTCTCCTACAACAATAGTCATCACACGACGATAGGCATGCCGCCTTACGAAATGTTGTATGGGAGAAGATGCAGGACCCCGGTTTGTTGGGGTGAGATTGGACAGAAGGAATTAGGAAGTCTTGAAGTCGTAAGAGAAACGTCGGAAAGGTTTGATCAAATCAAAGCACGAATGAAGGCCGCACAAGATCGTCAAGAGTCCTATGCAGATAAACGACGAACGCCTATTAAGTTTGATGTTGGGGACAGAGTAATGTTGAAAGTGTCACCCTGGAAGAGAATCATACGATTCAGGAAGAGAGGAAAGTTAAGTCCGAGGTTTGTCGGACCATTCAGGATAATGGCACGGGTTGGTGAAGTCGCTTATCGGTTAGAGTTGCCTGATGAGTTAAGTGGGATTCATCCTACCTTCCATGTATCACACTTGCGAAAGTGTTTGGCGGATGAATCGGCTCACGTACCACTTACTGACATCGAGGTCGACAACAGCCTTAACTACTTCGAAGAACCCGTGGCCATCTTAGACAGAAAGGAGAAGCGTTTGCGTAATAAGATTATTCAATTGGTTAAAGTCCAATGGAAGCATCGAAGGGGATCGGAGGCCACTTGGGAAACGGATACGAAAATGAGGGAGTCGTTCCCTCAACTATTCGACTTATGATAGGTTTCGAGGACGAAACCTATTGTAAGGGGGGTAGACTTGTAACATCCCAAAAATAAAACGACAGTTATAATAACGGAATAAACGAACGAGGCATGTCGGGTCGGGTCGGATGGGCCGGCGGGCTGGAAGGGGAGCCTCCCCTATAAATAGCCAAGGTCACTACCCATTTCTCTCATTTGCAACTTCTAGAGAGAGAAACCGTAGAGAGAGAAAGTTGTCGGATCAACCCGATATTTGAGAAGTGTGTTGCTCCAGAGCTCGTGAGAAGAACCTCCGGATCAGAAACTCGATTCAGGTAACAATCTGGCCTAAATCTGAGTTTTTGTTCGTTTTTGGGTTTTTCGGGTTTTTGATGAAAATGTAACGTTTTTACGGATGAAATTGGAAGGAAAACATATATTTAGGTTCCTTAATGAAAAGAAAAAGTTTTGAAGTAAACAATTTCGGGATCTTGACGTGATCAGACCCGAAGGCGAAAGTTAGGGTTTTTGCGAGGAAGCAGTTCGTGCGTACTTATCAAGTACGCATGAAGCTGATCCCGCGTACTTACCAAGTACGTAAGAAGAGGATCCTGCGTACTTATCAAGTACGCATGAAGAGGGTCATGCGTACTTATCAAGTACGCATGAAGCAGGTACTGCGTATTTGTCAAGTACGCATGAAGCAAAGTCTGCGCACTTATTAAGTATGCAAGAACAAGTCCCTGCGCACTTGCTAAGTGCGCAGGCATCAGGTTGATTAAGTAAAGTCAGTATGTTTAGAAGGGTTAAACCGTTAGAATCGGGATTGGGTCTGATGTGTATTTTACTAATCAATTCAGATCGGAAGTGACGTTGTTGGACCTTTGTTTAGGACAACCCAGATTAGCTTATACGGTGAGTTCTAGAAGCCCTCTTTTAAATGTTTTAATAATGTTTTTGGGCTGGTGTGCATACGTAACGATGTGACTATTTTATAAAACGATGTTTATGAATGTTGTATGTGACGTTTTATAAAATGATGTTTATGAACGATGTTTTGGAAGGAAGGGTTATGAAAGAAGTGTTTATGAAATATTTTGCCAAAAGAAGTTTATGAAGTTTATGAAGTGTTTATGAATGAAGGAATGATTTTTAATAAAACGTACGAATGCTTTAACCGAAGTTTTGAAGTAAAAGAAGTGAATGTTTACGAAAGTCACAAACGAACGAATCTGCCAATATTCCTTAGGGAATGAAGGTTATGGGTATGGGTAGTATGTTATGGGCCTTTACCTTTTAGGGGCCTTTGTGGCTGGCCAACTGTTGTACAACTGGGGTGATGACGGTCACAAGGGGATTATCGTGATCCTTGAAGTTTGGTACGATTTACCTTATGGGGTAGTCGTGCTTGAAGTTTGGTACTTGCGCCTTACGGGGTGCAGTGCTTGAAGTTTGGTACGTGTCATCCTTGTGATGCCGTGCTTGAAGTTTGGTGCTGAATAACCTAAGTATCGGGCCCTAGGAGTTCCTCACCCGAAGGACAGTACGGTGTTGATGGGCCTTGTGGTGGTGATCTTTAGGTTATTCCACTAGTATGTGACGTATGGATTTGACGGTTACGAGAAGGCACAGATTCGATATGTTCGTTGACTTATGTTTTGAAGTTATGTTATGTTATTGCATGTTTTTGTACGCTTTTATTAATGAAGTTAAATGATATGTTTTTGGCAAATATTTGAAGTTAAGGTTTTATGAAAATCTAGAACTCACCGGCGTAGCTGACTTTTTAGTATGCACATTCAGGTTAAGGCAGGTTACAATGATGGAAGGTGATGCTAGGCAGCTTGATGAGCCATGTCATTCTGGCAAGAGCGTTTGGCGTCTTTGTTCTTTGAATGTTTCTCCACCAACCTAGTGCTTCATTGGTGAAAGAATGAGCGACATATTTAACCACCTGGTCCGGTCAACATTCGCTGATGTTGATTACAACGTTCATCCTCTCAATCCATTCGAACGTAGCCACTGAATCTTTGTTCCCATCGAACTTGGGTGGGTCTCTGTCCTTGAAACCTTTGTAAGTACACCCACGATTGCTTGATCCCACCTTTACTTCATCCCCATCACTGTCATACACTTTCTCTTCATGGTCTCCTTCATCCTCCTCTCTACTTTTCTTTAGTGCCTCAGATAGTAGATCAGGCAATACTTTCTTCAGAGTGAGTACAACTTCGCGGGCAATAGCATCCCTGACCTCGGGTTCCAACTGTAGATGCTAGGCAGCTTGATGAGTTACCCGGATTATACGAAGACTGGCATTCTGTTATGATTAGATTATGTTATGTTTATGTAATAGACTCTGTTACGCTTCCGCATGTTGAACAATGTAATGGTCATGTTTTAATGAAGTATTTTTCGCTGCGTTATTTTGATATTCAAGTTTAAGAACTGTTTGTAAATGAATAAATCCAACAAGTGAGGCCTCACGGGTTTGGGGCCTTACAAACACTCATTACCTCAATTTTAGCGAAACATTAAAAAGAACGAATGTGTTAAAAACGCGGTACCGACGCGTACCGGTTTGGACATCACTCGAAGCGGAAAACTTCATGATTTAAATTGTTGAATGATATTATTATTAACTTTTCAAAATCCTAATTAATTTAAAATAATAACTCGAGAATTTTTGTCAAGGCGGAGACTCGAATGGATACGCGTGTAACACCTAAAATTTTTGACCGATTTTAACTTCGAAAACACAAGCGGAAGTAGGTCTCATTAATGCTCTTTGACAAAAGAACACATGTTAACTCCAATGAAAAGACAACACCATGATTTGGTTTTAAAAAGAACGCCCAAGATCCCAAAAACAACGACAAGTTTCAACATTTGACAAGTTAACTACGACAGTTAACTTAACCTCATTTTAGACATTAATAAATTCAAAACATAAGTTCTACTCCTGGATTACACCCATTCATACATTCATAAGGTTTAGGCACTCATAGAGGGGCTTAAACATACAACGGTTGCACAAAAAAGTCTTCCAATGAGAATCTAAAGGTTGAAGCTTGAAACTTGACCCAAGACTAGACCGGAGCTTTCCCTACATAAAAACATCCAAATAAACAAACATTAGTAATGATAGACACCCTTTAGGACCTTTTACAAGTTTATGCCTTAACTAAGGACCAAACGACACTTTTCGGAAACATTTCAGTGCAAATCAGTGATGCGCTGACCAGCGCATAATGCGCCAATACCAGATCATTATGCGTTGGTGTTCAGGTCTGCACACACCAAATCCGTTTTAAATGCATTTCAGCCCTTCCGACTCGACCCCCGGTCATTTTAACGATCCTACAACATTATGTTGTCATTACAATGATTATAAAACACTTCGTTGGCATCCCATGATCAATCTTAATCATCTAAACAATCCATACATATTTCAAGAACTAGTTAAACTTGCATTTTGCAAAGCTCAAAACTTGTTAAAATTCTAACACACATTTGTGAGGTTCAAAACCTCAATTACTTACTTGTGAGATTCCTTGATCTCAAACTCCATTCATACTTGTGTAGTTCTTTTGACTACATGAACAAACCATTCTTGTGAGGTTCTTAGACCTCATTCGCAACCACCTTAGTGAAGTTCACGACTTCAAGTACTACATGTGAAATATAACATCCATGATTTCCCGGCCACATTATTTTTTTATTTTATTTTTATTATTATTTATTTATTTATTGTCTCATGTAATAATAACACTAGACATAAACCCTGTGTTTGTCCAACATATTATGCCATATTAACTATTATTTTTAACATATATATCAATTCGATATCTTTTAATCTTGTATTACATATTACTTCTTTATTTTATGTATAACACGTGTAGGTATATATATTTACATATGTATATAAGTAAACATTTTATTACAATAAATGTATATAAATGTAACCCATGGCTTTTAATTCATGTAACCTCACTCCTATATATATATATACACATATATAATCATGAATATAAACTTACTTATATATTTACAATAACCAAACCCTATTTAAAAATAATTTTTTTTAACAAGTCACATATTTAAATATGTTTAAATGAGATCTTATGAATTTGTTTAGATCAAACCTAATAAGTTTAGTCTTTTATAAAGTTTATTAAATCAATTTAACTTTGCATCTACTAATGATTTTAATCAATTAAAGAGTCTTGAACCCCCCACATCTCCATTTGAACTATTGCCAAGAAATGAACCCCCATTCCCGTAATTTGACTTTCAAAAGTCAACAGGGACATAATCCAAGCATAATCGGATACCAAATCACCAGTTCGTGTGTAATAACTCCAGGAAATCGTGTGCGAATGGTTATACGACTGTTTCAAATGTGATTTATGAGTCAATTAAACTAATATCAATGATCGGAAGTCAAATCTCTAGCCAAAATCGTTTCTATACTCGAATTGATTCGATTCATGGACTCCGGACATAATTAAACCAACTAAACGCATCTCACACCGTTGATATCTCCGCATTGAACTTTCTAAACTCTCAAACACACCCAAATTCACCTCTGGCACACTGAATTTGGCCGAAGAACATCGGGACTGATACTCTATCCGTGCTCCGTCCTCACACAACCATTTCAGGTGATTCTTATACCATTACAGTCGTTGTTACCCAGGGAATGAAAGCCCTATGCTTTCGGGATCAATCGCTAAGCGATCGAAGCATATTGGGGGCTAGTGTGACACCCAGTATTCCAGGTCAAAAGCCATATTCATGATTTCACGTTCATAATTTATATTTTCTAGTTTATTATTTGACAAAGTGTTGTCAAGGAATCTAGCAAAGGAACACACATTACAGTTTAGTAATTTTTAGAATTACTAAGGAATAAACAATCATAACCCACAAGGTACGTTCGTCGGTGATTAACAAGATTTTATTTAAATAAAGTCTAGTGACACGTTATAATATAAAAACTTAAATATTTGTGACTAAACTCTTAAAATTTGACGTCTAATTGTTTATTACATGACGTTAAGTTATTTTTATGTGTATACATGTATATTATAGTTAAAATATTAACTATGACGGGTTTAACTAGTAGATTATTAAAACTAGTCAAGATACAAAATACATAAAGTTATTCGATCATAAAAAGTTATACACCGGGTATTAGATCATGGGATCACCTACCGGGTATACACTACCTAAGTACCATCTACCTAAACATTGTAATAATGACACATGAGGTGACAACACCAATGTGGGGCCACCCACTAGTCATCACAAATCCCATCACCATGATGACGTGACATGAAAACTCATGCCCTTTCAAGTGTCATCCAATCCAACATCACATCAGGTCAAATCGTCCATGCTTAGTAATGATGACTCTTGATGTGACAAGACCCAACCCCCCACCCTACCCCATATTTCGGCCAAGCATGGCCTAGTGGGGGCCACCCACTTGTCTTTTTCCATGTATACCATACTTGCATCATAAGAACCATGCCTACTCGAGTATGGATAAGGCTAACATCAAATCCACCATCATTAGTCATCATTTTGTTCACTACAACACTCAACCTCTTTCTCTCTCTATATATACATCGACATATGTACACACACACACTTATACATTCAAAATCCAAGAGCAAAAGTTAGAGAGTTCTAGCTAGAGAATCGGTGATTCAAGGAGTTCTTGAAGTCTAGGAGCCAGTTTTGCTAACAACTCAAGATTTTATCATCCTCTACTCGTGTTTCTTCACCTAGCTTTGTCTAGCGGTATGAAACCGACACTATACTTTATTTTCATCTTTATTCTTGTTTAAAGCTCGTTGTTCACCAATGGAAATAAAGGATTTAAAGGGTTAAAGAGTTTTTATAAAGTTTAACTTTATTAAGTTTAAAAAAACTACGGTTTTGTACAAATATATATATATATGTGGTCGAAATATTGTGTATATATATATCTATATATTGTTTTGACCATATGATGATAAGATTTGGGTACTAAGTTGAAAACATGATTACCAATCTAAAAAGGTGGTTAATACTTGATGAAAAGTGGAATATATATACATACATATATATATATATAATCGTGATTTATATGTATATATATATGTGTATGTTTAAAGTTGGTAACTTGGAAAGATGGTTAGATATAAGAATATGTTTGTGTATATAGAGTTACTGTTTACTTGGAAGTTGTTAAAAGTGTACATATACATGGATAAGAACCGAAAGGTATATATATATGTATGATTATGCATATGGAGACCATGATATATGTGTATATATACATATTTGTATAGTTGTCAAGTTGTTAATTTAGAAACAAGATCAAAGGTTTATACATGAAATAATGAAATATATTCATGTCTTGAAAATAGATCATGGAAATTATAAAAGGAAACACTTAAAGAATTTGGAACTTGCAAATTATAGTTAAGTGTTGAACATGAAGTTTGTTATGATTAAAATGTTTAAGACATTTGGTAATCATAAGAATCATATATGCATATATCATGATGGAATAATCATAGGTAAATTTATGTGCATGAGATTAAAGATGTTCGATTAAAAGAAATGATCACATGTTATCGTGAAACATATTTAAGCATATGTTGAACAGTTGGAATACTTGTATGCATATATTAGTATAAATAAATGCATGACGAACGTAACCAAAGTAATAAATGTCGTCCGGAACAAGTATTTGCATGTGGACATGTTAACGAGGTTTATACGCACGTAGGATAATTAACATGCATACAATATACTTGGACGATATTTGTGGTTTTATATAATTATTGGTAAGAAATAATTATATGTTTATATGCGAACGATAATATGAATATAATATAAGTCGATGCAAAAATAATATTTATTTTTGGTACACCTAACAAGTCACCAATATGGAAACATAATATTTTCTCGAAAAATATATAAGCGTCTAGACTAGAATAATAATCACCAACGAGTCGTCACATGAAAACACTGTTTTTCTAAACAAAGGCGTACTTAACGGGATTCGTTAAGTCGGGTGAACAACTTGATTTTAAGACGGGTAGTCTTAACTCATTAGTACCATTGTGTGATTAGGGTACGGATAGACATGAACTTTTAGCACACTGTTATTTGCTAGGATTTCATCAGACATAAGGTGAGTTCACGGCCCCCTTTTTGCTTTTTAAACTGCGGGGGGAGAAACATATTTACATCTTATATATTACATTATTGTTTAATACATTTGGAAACATTGTTGAGAAAACATTGCAAACATTTTTATATGATAACAACGAAACAAGATACTAACATTATGTTGTACATGAGGAACAATATAGCGCTTAAAGTCCCCGGATTAACACTTTTTGTAACCATTAGCTATGGTCTTAGCCTGGGATTCTATGGATAGTACTATTGGGGGTGACGTCCCACGTCATGGTTAGTCGTGCTAACCGGGGGTCCACATGGCCGAATGACCACATATTGTCTTATTCTCGTGGTTTAGCGAGGGAGGGGCATTCATTTGTCATGGTTTGGTTACGGTTTCATGTACGAACATAGGTATTTGTAAGCCTAGCTAGCTTACGAATGGATCAATAACACTTGTTTCGTTTATCATATGCGTTTATAATTATTTTTACTTAATTATGACGGTAATGTCATGTGCATGTTTTCGGTGAAAACTACTTATTTTATGACGATTAAGTCATGGGTACGTTTTCGGGGAAAACTACTTATTTTATGACGGTTAAGTCATGGATACGTTTTCGGTGAAAACTACTTATTTTATGACGGTTAAATCATGTATACATTTTCGGGGAAAACTACTTATTTTATGACAGTTAAGTCATGTATACGTTTTCAGAGAAAACTACTTATTTTTATGACGGTTAAGTCATGTATATTTTTCCAGGGAAAACTACTTATTTTTATGACGGTTAAGTCACGGATATGTTTTCAGGAAAAAACTACTTATTTTATGACATTTAAGTCATGTATACATTTTCGGGGAAAACTACTTATTATTTATGACGGTTAAGTCATGTATAGTTTTTCAGGGAAAACTACTTAGTTTTATGACGGTAAAGTCTTGTACATGTTTTCGGGAAAAACTACTAGCACTGATATAACTAACTCTGTGAACTCACCAACCTTTGTGTTGACACTTTTAAGTATGTTTCTGAGGTAACCCTTAACCATGGCGCGGTTGGAATAGGCTAGCTATGCTGGATTAATTCCTAGTAACTGGAAGGGCATAGAGTATCAAATCTCAAGTCTATCGTTGATCTAGAAGAACTTAGATCATTGTATTACTTAGTTTTAGTAATTGTATATGTAATCAAGTCTTAGAAATCACTATTACAGCTTCCGCTATTGTGTAATGAACCAATCGTTGCAATCTTTATTTATTTATTAAGTGAATAAATTTGGGGGTGTGACAGCTAGAGTTACGGATTGGGTTGAGGAATAAGAAGGGCTCGAGCCTGCTTCTTAAATAGAAAGCAATCCAATACCTAGCATGGCTTCATGCCCAGTTCGCTTGGTTAAGTCTCTTTGTCTCCATAGCCCAGGTCGTGGGTTCGAATCCTGCGCCCCTCCGTTTTTCTTTTTCCTTCTATTTTCATGTTTTTTTTACTAGTTTTAATACATAAGCTAATTTCAAATAAATTGTTATAAATTTAATAAACGTGTTTTATAATATAAATTAATGTTTAACCATTTTTATATATATATATATAAAATATATTAGAAACTTTATAAATTCCTAAATAAATAGTATAAATGATTTATTTAGACAAATCTAATTATGTTGTTTATCTATAAAACAGTAATGTATTAAAAAATTTTAATTAATTGTTTGAAACATTATTATCTCACATTTTAAACTTATAAATAATTTTTTGACAAAAAAGAATTATTTAAAACATTTTAAAAACTATAGAAATACTTAATTAATTATTTTAGATAAATAATTATACAAATTCAATTTATTTCAGTTAACACTTATATTTAGTTAATACCTTCTTTTATAAACCATTTAGAAGAGATTATTTAAATAAGTCTAATTAGCTATTTTATTCACATAAAATAATTATTTAAAACCCTTTTCATTTCATAAATTATTTATTAATTATCTTTAGAATAATTATATAAATAAGACCCAATCGTATTATTATTTGAACCTTTTTCTACCTCGTAATTTATTTATTAAATTATTTTAGAATATTTATATAAATAAATTCAATCATATCCTTATTATTGTAAATATTTTGTAATTAATTAGAGTTTCTAATTAATTCTAACTAGTATTATCTTATCATTATAAAATATATATTTTTCCTACAAAACTTGTACAAACCCTACATCAGACCCCGAAACAACAAAACCCCTAGAGACACAAATAGACTTAGAATTGTTTGTTCTCATTGAGTCTAGAATACAAATTTATCTGTGTAGGTTTATTGTGATAAATCCTCACGAGGCCTATCAGTATTTACCAATTCATACCAACTCTAACTTCAATACATGCGAGTTTACATAGCCCCTTTTTACTCTTTTTACTTTTTGGGGTGAAACATCTTATTAACTATATTTCATACACAATTCAATACCTTTGTTCTTATCCTTTGATCTTTATGCTTTATGTCTTAAACTGCCTGGTGACCATTACATGTGTTCATGTCGGTACAATCATTAACTTGTGTGGCAAGTCTAAGGTAGTACCTTTTATGATCATTTATACGGGAATACGATACATTACTTAACACGAACCTGGGCGGGTTAATGTTTATATTTAGAACTTCACGCAATCCGGGGGATTGTGCATACATATAACATGGCTTGATTGTACGTTTGGAACCTTGTGTGTTTTCACATGTATGCTTTAGACATGCTTTGAACATATTGAATTGTAAACTATACTTAATTTTGTTTGGTGTCAAAACCTATGTTTCTTACCAACTACTTGTAGTTGACATTTACTCACATGTTTCAGGTGCACCAGTTTGAGGACACTACATGATCACTTAGGACTTCGGACCTAGTTTTAATTAAATTCAATTTATGTTATGTTTGAACCCTTTGTTTTCCATTTATACTTGTAACGGATACTTTTAATTCGAATAATATATATTGTCATATTTAAAAGATGATCATGTGCTTATGAACAACCGCGTCAGCCCCGACGTATAATCCGTCGCCGGCCGGGGTGTGACATGAGATTCTTAAATCTCAATACCAACCTTTAATATACATCAAAGCACATAACCACACAAGATACATAAACCATATTCTATACTTGATATGTGGATCCTAAACCACCCATTTACTTGTGAAGTTCAAGACTTCAAACCCCTATTACTATACTATCATTTGCATACAAACACAATCATTTAAAATGTAATTAAACACCTTATTTACAATCAACAACAAGTAATCTACTTCTAACATTACTAAGTAAGTACAAAACTACAACTAGTGAAGTTCAAAGTCTTCAAACATCAACAACAACACATGTGAGGTCCATGACCTCAACTACAACAAGTAGGGTTCTTAGACTCCAACTACCGACTCTAAACATACAAACAAGTGTCACACACATTACCAATCCATCTTTATAATTCATACTTAATTTACCAACATGTGGGATTCAAAGACTCCAAACCCACCCTTTTCATTTGTGAAGTTCAAGGGCTTCAAACTCTATTTCACTCCCAACCCTTGCATACAACATGGTCATACAAATACAATACTTTAAACACATAAGTAATTCAAAGATATTAACCACCATACTACATTGTGAGGTTTATAAACCTCAAGCACCTTAAACACTAACCCTTTGCATATATCCCCATATGCAAATCTACCAAATCAACAAGCACATATTGCACATATGATATTTAACAAAATTAACATGAATATCAAGTATGTGTATTTTGCTACCACCTATCATTACTAAGTAAGTGCAAAGCACTTACCTTTTGCTAAAGATGATCTTGCTTGATCCTCCAAGCTAGATCCCTTCATACTTGATCACCTATACGACCCATTTATAATTAGGAATCCATAGATCACCAATTGACACCCAACACACATTTGTGATCCAAATGACCCGTCTAACTTATAATAGTCAAACTTTCAAACCCATCAATTCACCATAAGCTTATGCCCATTAATTTAAAGTTGACTTATAATTCTTTATATTAAACAGGTAAACCTTGTAATTCACTCAAGTTTTCTACTAAACATTTTGGTTTAGGCATTTAATCAAACACCTTATGGTCATAACTTTAAATCACCATTCAACATTCAAATTTTGAGGATTTCACCAAATGTTGTGTCTATTGTCATAATGGACACATTCCAACCTTCAATTTATCAATATGACATCCCCAAATCAAAAACCCCCAATTTACAACTCAAGAACCCTAATTTATGAATCATCAAATTAGATGATTCTAAGGTGTTATACACCTCACAACACCCTTAGTTAAGCTAGATAACAAGTTATCTATCACCAATTTCAACCAAATTTCGATTTCTACTAAAACCCATCAAGAACACCTTTGGAGAAGATTAAAGGATGGAAGAATGCTTACAATTGACGTTTGAAAGAAGAGGATTGCATCAAAAACCACTGATTTCACATGCATAATCTCAATTTCAGATTTTGGTCTTCCCCTTCTTGTTCTCCTGATGATCCACGCCAAAACACACACATATGTGTGTTTTGCGTGACACCCCCCTTAAACACAAATCAGGTTTCTGTAAATTACACAACAGCCCTTACACTTCTAATTTTGACTCCCTCTTTCATAACTAGTGAATTGTATTGTTTAAAATAAACCCTCCATGTAACTTTAATTCAATTTCACCCCTCGCACTAATATTCAGGCAAATAATATTAAATTTGGATTTTTGGTTCGTTACAACGCGGTTCTGCAAAACCAATATTTTTCCTCTTGAAAACCCCCACCCCAAAACCCTAGATATAAAACCATATTATCCTCAATTTCCCTCACTCCCCAACCTCCATCTTCACACACCCAAAACCTAAGTTCTAAAAGAGAGAGAGAGAGAGAGAGAGAGAGAGAGAGGCCGACCACCTCCAGGCGGCTCCTCCGGCGGCTCAGCCACGTCCGGTGCAGCACCCAGTCACGAAGACGACGTCGGCTGCAGAGTGACTAGTCCAGCGGTAGCGGCGACGGGATTCTAGGGTTACAAGGAGAAGACGGCGGGGGTGTCGGAAACAAAGATGATGACGGCCATGACGGAGGCCGGTTCTCTGACGACGGAACCTAGTGGTTCCATCGTAACAGCGACAACAGGGGTGTTCCACAATGACGACTGTGAACTGTGGCGGCTAGGGTTCCGACGGGGGATTACACAGTTCCGACAACCCGAGTAGAGCTCCAACGAGACCCAAAAACCAGTGGGATAGCGATGGTGATGGTACTAGGGTGTGGTAGCAGCAACTCTGGTGGGTTTGGACTCCAAATCTCAGCTTTTTATGGCCAGGATCCGGTAAAAACACGGTTTTCTGGCATCCACAAGGGTTCCGACGAACCCGACGGGATTTTGGTAATTTCCCTCCCTGTTTTATTGTCATTCCAGATTAGATCTACATGTTTGTAATGGTTACTTTTCTGTTTAGAGCTCCGACTAGTCTCCGACGAACTTGAAATGAACCGATCTAAGTCGGCATGTTGTTCCCCTGTACCGATCTACAAGGTTTGACCTTAGTCTTGTTAATTCTAGTTAATTTCAATACTGTTAGTTATTTTTCCGTCTAGATTTGTCGAGTTGGTGGCCGGGTTTCATTCCCGAGTATTAAATACGTGGTTTTTGGACATATTTGAGCATTCCGAGTCGTGGTCAAAACCGGTCAACGAAAGTCAACTGGTCAAATCTGGTCAACTGTGGTCAACGGGTTTGTATACGCGAACCGAACGCATAAAAAGGTATATAACGCGTGTTAAAATGGCTATATTTATTTACGCGAGAATAAATATGCGAGCGGTTAGATCATGTTGAGCTTAAAAGATTCATTAACGGTAAAAATAATAATAAAATAAATATTACCATAACAGTTAATATTAACGAGCCGTAAATACGTATCTTTGATAAAAGAGTTCGTTCCAACTAAAACATATAATTACTCTTAAACGAGGAAATAGGTTCGTAAATATGTAATCGGTCAAACGATAATCTCGAATACGATCAACGAACGATATGTACAATTATAAAATATTGCTCATGAACATATAAATATTTATATTACATTTGTAACACAAAAATCGTTGATGGTTATAGCTGAATACGAATATACGTGATTTGAGATTCTTTGAATAACAAATATATTTTGTATAAAATTTATACATTAGGTGCTTCATTTAGATCTATATGGACTTATACAAGGACACGTATGATACTTGTGGTATGAAACGGTTTATACAAAATAAATACGATTGGAATGATTTTAAACTTTAAGTATTTTGTATAAATGTACGTATATACATACATGTATATATATATATATATATATATATATATTTATATATCTAATTGATATTAGAGGTGCACAAAACGGTTTTTTTTTCGGATCCGGACCGGTTCGGTCAACGATGGTCAACGGTCGGATCCATTGGAACCGGTTCCGGATCAGATCCGGTTAAGGGAGTGGAGAGTTGGAACCTATTAAGACCGGACCGGATTTATGGAACCGGATCGGACAAAAAAAAACCGGTTCCACCGGAGTTTAAAAAAAAATTAAAAAATTAACAAAGATACACTATAAAATACATGTTTTATTTATTTTTTAGCTTTTTTTTTAGTGATTTAAAAATTGTTCATACAAAAAAATTACAAAAAACATAATTGAATCACAAAATATATATTATTTATTATGACTCGTTATTCGTCGTCTACTCGTCTTAGTCTTCGTAACATCGGTTTTCAATCTTCTTCGCTTGAGATACGTTGGGCTTCAGAAAGTGGATTCGCCGCCCCTTGTTCTACTTCGAATTCATGTATTTCTTGTTCAATGTCAAGCTCGCCTTCTAGTTTTGCAACATGTTGTACACGTTCGGCGGCATCCAAATGGTCCTTCAAGCAAATACACATCTCCATAGATTCCGGTGTAAGCCTCGTTCTTCGAATAGATAAAACCCTGCCACTAAGAGAAAAAGCAGATTCCGAAGCTACCGTGGAAGCTTGGACGGTTAGTAGGTCACGGGCCATTGCGGCTAGAACGGGATATTGGGATTCCCTTCCTTGCCACCAACTCAAGATATCAAAGTTTTCAAACTCTTCGGATCTTAGAGTTGAAATAAAGTCGGTTGCTTGATATCTCCCAAGCTCGCTACTTGGTGTGCTTCCACGAGCTCGTTTAGTATTTTCGTTTCTTAAAGTGTTAAATAAATTTAGCATCGGGTTCCTTGAACTACTAGAACTTGAACCCGAACCCATTGATTCACGTATGTTTGATGGATCACCACTTCCACCATATTTGCGTAAATAATAATCAAACATATTATTAAAAGCCGAATTGAAATCCCTTATTGCATTTGATTCAAAATTTGGGTCTTCCTCGAACATATTTAAATCATCCGATATTGATCCAATTAATGTTTCAACACCGGTTACATTAATCATTGGGTTTAAGGCGGCCGAACATGTAACAACGGCCGGCATTTTTTAAATCGTTGGGTTTAAGCTCTTTTTTCCACATTTTTAAACAATCTCTTCTCAAAGTAGAACGACTTACATTTGTGTAACTCGGTTGAAGCGTCTCTTGTATCATCCTCGTCAAGCGCGGATAAGCCTTCTTGAATGACGAAATGTGTCATTCTCTCACGAACCTTCTCGACATTGTATTGCCAAACTCCTCCATCTCTACCAATTTGAGTTTGATCTTCACCTCAAGTGTGTTTTGCGTGACTACTAATATGTTTCCTCAAAGTGCTATTTCCCGCAGCACCCAAAATTTTACCACAACGTTTGCAACGAGCCTTTTGCGAACCGTTCGACATTTTGCATAAATCGAAATAAGCCCATATCTCTTGGTTTCGGGAGCAAGGAAGTACTGTCACCACCGTGACATCGCTAGTAGAACCACCAACCGAATTTTGAGTGCTTGCGGAAGCGGAAGCCATGAGAGCGTTTTTTTTTTGCGTAAAGCGAGCTTTTTTTGCGTTTTGAGAGCGTTTTTAAGTTTTGAGAGCTAGAATGTTGTGGTGAACTAACTCATACACCCAATACCTATTTATACTAAGTTTCAAGCCTCAAAAACAAAAAAAAAAAAAATGGCCATATTAACGGCTATATAGCCGTTTTTTTTTAACCCAACGGCTAGAACCGGTTCTAACCGGTTATATTTTGTCCGAAAAAACCGGTTCCAAAATGTCCGATTTTTATCCGGTCCGTCAAAAACTCCTAAACCGGTTCTGGATCCGCCGGTTCTTAAAAAATCCGGACCGGTTCCAAAAAAACCGGTTCTAGCCGGATCCGGTTTTGAATAATCCGTCGGATCGGATTCGGATCCGGTTCTTTTGAGCACCTCTAATTGATATGACGCTAAATGGTATTTAAACGAATGTTTAGACGAAATAAACAAGGTTTGATACGACTTTTTTATATAGATATAAACATACCATACAAACAAATAGATATACTTATATAAATACCTACAAGTACATATTTGTATAAAAATATTCACATTTTATATGAGAATCAAACGATTATTATATAACACGATGTTTAGTTTCGAAAATAAATACATGTATATTCACGTGCTAAAATATATATGTATATATGTATCGTTAAGACCTTTGGATTTATGACACGAACGTTTAGAAACTTAAACGAATATGTTTTGAATAAATATGAAAAACCGTGATCGTCATAGTAAAACATAAAGTTGTATACATTCCATTAAGAGACGTACGAAAGAGATTTATTATTATTTATACGTGCATATAGTTACGCACCATTGTGTGCGTGACAAACTAATATTTTTAAACATGATTATTGGAACATGTTTGAGTTGAGAATCCCGACTCAATCTAAGTATCTAATATTACCGATCGTTAAACCGACATCGTATACTGAACTGGTAATACTTTTAAGAATCAACAGAGCTCAACCGCACACGTGATAACTCGACGCGAGTTTAGATTTACTTTATAACATTAGGGTTAGTTCATAAAGCTCTTTAAGTACCTACAGGTATCGTAGGACTCGAGTAGGAAGTAAACCCGTGACTATCATATCATGTGGACATTGGTTTCCATTGCTATCAGAAGGACATTATTGTTTCTGACACGTCACCAAGTGAGTTCATGACCCCTTTTAATTTTTAAATGTTTTAGAAACATCGGGGGAGAAACATACTTGCTTTATACATTTGAAAACAAGTAACATACTTGCTTTATACGTTTGGAAAACATGAAACATACTTGTTTGATGCGTTTGAAAAACATGAAACATACTTGCTTGGTACGTTTGGAAAACATGAAACAAACTCGCTTTATACGTTGGAAACAAGAAATCATGACCGACCATTTATGTTTACATGAGATATTCGTTGAGATCTCGAAGTCCCCTGCTACAGTTTATAACCACTAACTTGAATAGCCGAGATATTGTGAATAGTACTATTGGGATTGACACCCCAGTCATGGTTAGTCGCGCTAACCATGGGTCCGCATGGCCCGATGACTGCACATTGTGTTAACTCGTGAGCCCGTGGGGAATGGGCTAAGGGCGAAACACCTGTGTTTGGTTTGGTTAAAACTCTTGTAAAATAAACTCCGTATACCTAGCTAGTTACGATGGGTCAAACTTGATATGATTGCTTTGTTTTATTTATCGTATACTTGAAATCGTTTTCGTGCACATGAATACTTGAAACTTGAAATCGTTTTCGTGCACATGCATATACTTGAAACTTGAAATCCTTTTCTTGCAAATGGTTTTCTTGCAATTGGTATCATTTAAATCTGTAAACTCACCAACCTTTGTGTTGACACTTTAAGTATGTTTTTCAGGTAATTCATAGCTATGGCACGGTTGGAGTAGGTTAGCCATTTGGATTAGACCCTAGAGGCCGAATACCTTGTGTTGATCAAGATAGGCTTTTAGATCGCTCATCATGAAGACGCACCGTTGTCTAACCTCAAGTCGTTTTGACTTACATGGTTTTAAATTAATGTAATATTTTTTTGTTAGTGTTGTAAAGTTGTTCAACACTTTAGAAGTGTATATTTTAGCTTCCGTAGCTGTGTCATGGTATTAATCGTTGCAACCTTAATTTATTTATTTATCTATTAAATAAATAAATTTGGGTGTGTGACATTTATACAATTAAACATAAGTATGAGCCCTTGGATATGTTTTAGAAATTTAAACAGGAGATTGAGCTTGAAACATCCCTAACCCTAAAGGTAAAAACATTACGCAGCGACTGTGGCGAAGAACTCCTTAATACCTTGTTTTCAAAGTACTGTGATGAAACCGAAATTCACCACAACAAAGCGGCTTTGTGAAAAGGCGAAACAAGATGATTTTAAATACAACACGAAGTATGATGAAAGTAATGCATTTACCACAAAACTTATCGGGTGAAGCCGTTTTAAAAGCCGTTTTTATATTAAACCTAGTACATACCAAGGCCAGTTTTGTAAAAATCTCTAAGCGCTAATCGGGCGGTGGGGTACCGACTAGCGATTAACCGGATAGGAATTTTATATGTTTTTAGAATTATTTACCAAAAAATTAGCTATAAATAAGCTTTATATATGTTTTAATATATAAAAAATATATATGTACAACCTAAAAACCTATATGTACAACATCTTGATGCATACACATGTAAAAGTCTTTGTCAATTTTGTTAAAACTATAATTTTGAGGATGAAACTTGTAATTTTATTAAAAAATAAGTGATAAATGAAAAAAAAAATTAATAAAGTCTTGGTCACTTTTGTTAAAACTATAATTTTGAGGTTGAAAATTGTAATTTTGTTTGAAAAAAAAATTAAAAAAAATTTTTTTGAGCAGATTTGGGCCGACTAGTGATTAGTGGACCGATTACATAAAAATTCCAAGACGATTCCCCGATTAGCGATTAATCGCCAATTAATCCCGTTTTTGCAACACTGCCAAGGCCTTGAAGATTGTAACACCATATGAAGCGTTGCATGGAAGAAAGCCAAATATATCACACCTACGTGTTTTTGGTTGCGAAGCCCATATGAAAAATACCATCCATGAACGTGTCAAAACTCGATGATCGAAGCAAATTGGTTATCAACCTTGGAACCGAACCAGGCTCAAAGGCATTTAGAATTTATGACCCGTCTCAAAATAGACTATATGTGAGTCATGACATAAGGTTCGAAGAAATACAATGTTTGATTGGTCTAACTACAAAACGTCGATGAGTATTGGTGAAGGATCAGAATGGGTTGAATTTTTGGTACAGATTGACGAGGCCACTACTAGTACGCAGCAACCAGCAGCGACAGAACTGCCCTCGTCGCAAACCTCAGCCCAAACTGAATAGGCACACGGTTCCGATTGAGTACAGACTAGCGAGCCGGTTCAGGAAGAAAACGAGCCAGACTTTGAGCCAGACCCAAACGAAGCTGAATTAGGGGACGAACAAGTCGAACAACACCTGAGAAGAACATCGAGACAGACCCAAATGCCAAAAAGGTTCGAAGACTTTGTTATGTTAACAGAAGAAGGCCTACTCACTAATGACGAACCTTTAACGTGTGAGGAAGCAAAGGGTAGTAGAAACTGGGGAAAAACTATGAAGGACGAGTTAAACTCAATTGAGCAAAATGATACATGGGAATTAACAACTTTACCGATTGGGTCGAAGGCTATAGGAATGAAATGGATTTTTAAAATCAAGAGAGATGCAAACGAGTTTGTAACAAAGTACAAAGCAAGACTCGTGGCTAAAGGATACGTCCAACAACCGGGAGTGGATTTCGGAGAGGTGTTTGCCCCGGTGGCAAGGATGGAAACCATCCTGTCAATTTTAGCTTTGGCAGCAAAAAAAGGTTGGTTTGCGTACCATTTAGACGTCAAATCATCGTTCTTGAATGGCAACCTTAAGGAAGTTGTTTATGTGAAACAACCAGAAGGATTTGTAGTGCCCGGTAGAGAAAATATGGTATACAAATTGCGGAAGGCTCTATATGGATTACACCAAGCACCATGGGCTTGGAACGAACACTCGATAAGATGTTAAAGAACCTTGGTTTTACCCGGTGTCCAAGAGAACAAGCGGTCTATAGACGAAACACAAATGGGGCATTAACTATAGTTGATGTTTTTGTAGACGATCTTATCATGACCAGGGAAAAAGCTAGACGATATCGAGAAGTTTAAGAAACAAATGATGGCAGAGTTTGAAATGCAAGATCTGGGTCTTTTATCCTACTATATGGGTATTGAAGTACAACAAAAGAAAGGAAGAATTAACTTGGATCAATCTGCATATGCAATTAAGATTTTAAAAAATGCAGGAATGGAAGATTGAATGAAAAATTGATTACATGCTAGTAAAGATGAGACATGAGAGGAAAAAAATGCAAGAACCGAAAGCTAGTCATTTGCAACTTGTTAAGCACATATTACATTATGTGAAGGGTTCTATCAATTACGTTTTATCATACGATCAAAATGGTGAAGATAACTTGATTGGATTTTGTGACAGTAGCACGCAACTGACCAAGCTGACGGAAGAAGCATAATTGGCATGGCATTCTATAATGGTAATGCTATTATTTCGTGGAATTCTTAGAAGCAAAAGACGGTCGTTCTCTCGTCCTGTGAATCAGAATTCATGGCAGCAACAGCCATAGCTTGTCAAGGTGTGTGGTTAAGAGGTCTTCTGAGTGAATTAACTGGATGTGAAGAAAAGGTTGTGCTCATGCGAGTAGATAACAAATCCGGGATAGCTTTAATGAAGGACCCGATCTTCCATGGTCGTAGTAAGCATATCAATACAACATTTCATTTTATACGGGAATGCATAGAACGAGAAGAGGTTCGAGTTGAGTATGTTAGAGAAGAACAACAGGCAGATGTACTGACTAAAGCATTGCTTAGGATAAAGTTCGAAGAAATGAGTTGATATTATAAATAAAAAGATAGTTTGTTCTATAATTGTTTGTTACGAGTTTTTATCTTTTGAAAATGATCGATTGCATCTTCATTCGAAACATTCGTAAGTAATTGTTTTTCTATGTAATAGATGCGATGCAACAATCGTTCATATAATCATCACTAACCTAATTAGACAAAACTCACTTCACAAGCTTCATTGAAAAGACAAATGATAACTTTAATAATCAGTAGACGACGGATAAAATAGTTCTTTTTTAGGTTTACCGTGTCAATGATTTTTTATATATGTGATTATCCGAAAATACATTGGATCACTCGAATTTCGAATATAAAAACTACATATCACTTTTCTCTAGATGTGAAGTGACAATGTCCGCCCAAAGAGTCCTTCCACATTAACACATCAAACAACTAATCACATAATTTTTTATGTTATTGTAAATATTTCTTTTATTTATATTCATTTTGCCTGATATTTATAAACATTAGAAAATAAAAATAATAGAAAAATGGAAAAGAAAACGAACGGCGCCAAAGAGAATGATGATGGAATGCTGGATGAATGGGCATGGATGTAATCATGTACCTGCCACCAAACGTGAACCGATCTCAATCATTATTTCCTTTTAATTAGTTGATGACATTTTTCAAATAATTAATTATCTCCTTAATCCACTTTTTATTATCTGTAAATCATCATTAACTTTATAACTTTTCAAGTGTCTAGACTCTCCCCAAGCCTTCATAATACGAATGATCTAAGATAACCATTTATTAGGAAAATTATAGTCAAAAGTGTACAAAACCATGTCTTTATCTAGTATTTCATCCATAATACAAAAATGAGGTGGTGGT
Source organism: Smallanthus sonchifolius (assembly GCA_023525975.1). Taxonomy (NCBI): domain Eukaryota; kingdom Viridiplantae; phylum Streptophyta; class Magnoliopsida; order Asterales; family Asteraceae; genus Smallanthus; species Smallanthus sonchifolius. The sequence continues at coordinate 17,044,344 of CM042036.1, forward strand.
TGGACAATGGTTTTGTTTAAACTCATAATCACACCATCCATAGTGGAGGCATGATCACCAGGGCCGGCCCATAGGGGGGGAAGGATTATATATGTACTTTTTATTTTAGAGGCCCGACAACCCCCGAGGCCCGAAATTATAATTTTATATATATATATGTGTTTTGGATTTTTTTTATATATGATTATTTACTTTTTATTTTAGAGGCCCGAATTTTTTTTACATGTCCCTGACCCAAAACGTTTTAAGAATTCTCGGGACCGGGCCTGATGATCACTCACACCCTCCTCCGCCGTGGCAGCCACTTTGGGGGCGTGAAGGAGCAAGAACACTGTGTCGTAGGGGCGTTTTTGGGCGTGAGGGGCAAAGGCGTGAGGCAGACCAAGGGGAGAGGGGTAAAACATGGAAGAAGAGAGGGGCGTGAACATTTTTGCCTACGTAGAGGGTGGACCACGCCCTGGGCGTGAGTCCACTACGGAGAGCCTCACGACTCTTTACAATTAGCTTACATTGTTTTGAGTATTCACTGGTTAGTAATAACTAGTGAGTTGGCCCGCGCAAAGCGACGGATATCACCGAGGCTTTTTTTGAGAGCGCAATCTAACCCGACTTCTCTTAACCAAAATACAAACAAAGTCAAAACAAAATAATATAAAACTCTGGACAAAACATTTGAAATAAATCATTATTCCAAATAAATTGTACCATTTTCAGTAACAAAAGATGCACAACCTACTTTGAATATCAAACCAAAACAGATAAAAGACTAAATTTAATGGAGCATGAGATGAAGTCATCTCTTGTGTGATTCGGTTGGCTCACACGTGCGGTTACCTGATTTTCTTCTTCGATTCAAACTAAGCATAAAAAGTAATACTATTTTCATAATATAGTTCGGTTTTTTACATATTAAAAGTAGAATATTGTACACATTGATGCTTCTAATTTGTTTAGAAATATGTCCCAGACAACTGTGATTAATTCTGGACCGGAAACAATCAAACAAATATAAATAAAAATAATTTAAACATAAAAAAAAATGTAATTTACTCTTCAAAGAGGGGTGGAAGCAAGCCACGAAAATCCAATCCAGCCCAACCAAGTTCCATGGCGCAATACTGTGAAGCACGAAGAGGATCGATATTAAGTTAAAAAAACAAAATTAGAAATGTTTTAAAGTAGTATGCATGTGTTAAAACATACCATGCACCGGTCTAATAAATTAGACAAAGAACCGCCTTCAGTTATCTTTGGGAGCATGATTTTGAGAGTTTTAATGTGAGATGATATCTCATACATGACCCAACTGAACATAAAATTGTCATTAGCAGGTGATTAAGTTAGGTTGGTTAAAAGAGATTACTTCGAAATGACGCCATGTCGGCAACTTAAATAAGTGAGTAATTAAATATAAATGTGGATACATGTAGGTGCATTCGGCTGGTTGTAATGAAACTTCTGGGCTGAACCGCTAGATACGTTTTCAGGAAACAACAAACCAAACTGGGCCGTTTTAGCTGTTTGGCTGTTTGAACCGGCTTTTTAATTTTTATCTTTTTCAAAATCGTTGGTTTGTACTAAAAGAATATAGAATGATAAAGATACTGGCTTACCTCTATGAATGCTCGGCACAGAGACAGGAAAAGAACGGATTCATTTTCCCAAAGCACCCTGCTCTTGTTGTACCTCAACAATGAATCAGAAACGGTCTGGAGTCCCTTCACTAATTCTTGAGCAAGTTTATCTTTTAAACTTTTTGGGGCACAGGGGGTAGCTCATTCATTGCAGCAGATACACCTGATTACAGAAATAAACACACACATTACTACCTCGTTATTTGACCTATCAAACATGCTAGCAAAATCTTGGTAATAGAAACCAAAAATAAAAACTAAGAGGTTAATTTTATATATTTGATGACACAATTTAATAGATAAAGGTTATTTACATCTTACCATTAATGAAAACGGCAAGAAGTGGATACTCCATTAAATTTGGAGGTGGTGTAACATCTTCCTGACTTTCTTCACCAAAGTTGTTGGATGAGAAGCCAACTGCTGGTTGTGGGACCCATCGATGAGAATCCAAAACCAACTATATAAATAGAAAAAATATTAATAAATAATGAATATATACAATAAAGTAGAAACTCCCAACATAAATTGATATGCATTGTGTAAACAGGTGACTTATTATGATCAACATAATATTTTCACATGAAAATTCTCAACGGTTGTACTCATATTCTTTGAGAATAGGTTTAGGACAGCCCTGCACAAATGACTAAAAGTGAAGTTGTGCACTTTGTGATTCAGGACCAGAAACAAATATAAATATAAATAAAATAAACATAAAAAAATAAAAAAAATTGTAATTTACTCTTCAAAGAGGGATGGAAGCAAGGAACAGCAGGACCCAAAATATGTCTGGTTATATAAAGTGCTTTTACACGGCAGCCCCTGCTGCTTGCTTTGCAACGAACAACACGACCCAAGTAGGTCTGCTTATTTGTGTAAAAGTGACCCGAAAATAATCGTAGGCAACACATTTAATGGATGCAATATGTTGTGTTGAAGGTTAAAAAACACCTAAATAGATCTCAGCTAATTACCTCAAACTGAAAATAAACACCTAAATAGATCTCAAATAAGTACCTCAATGAATAAATTAACTCACGGAAATCATTTGAAACAGTCGTAACTTAACAATTGAAAAAAGAAACATATTCATGTATATTAAGCAAAAAAAAAACAAATAATCAAACTTCGATTTCATAAAAATGTAAATAAAAACTCATCAAAATGCAGAAAACAATTACCTGAATACCGATAATTATGTAGTTGAGTCGTGGGACTGGATTCCAGTGACATAGATCTTAATCGAGTGGTGCTTTGCGCACATCCATCGTCTATCACTCTATCCCTCTAGTGTCTGAAACACGTATCTGCAAACTCAAACAAGTATGAGAGAAGAAGTAAGGATACGATTAGGTCTAGTGTTATCGGCTGTAAGTCACAAAAGAAAGGCAGAAAAAGAAAACCTTGTTTCAAGGCATTGTTTCTTAAGTCTATCTTAACGATGTATAGGTTGTTACACAAACCACTTTGACTCCCCTATAGTATTAAAATGCCATCAAGAAAATAAATATTTAATTATAGATTAGCATTCAAAAAGCCACTTTAACATTCTATTTATTTTTGGGTTGATTATGTAATTTAAATAGGACTTGCATATAAAGATTCTTCAGCACATGAAGATGTAATACAAAACTAAGTTTGGAAAAAGATATAAAATGGATTCTAGTTTTCTTATTATGTCCACTAAATAAATTGCATCTTTAACAATCTTGGATTCTGGGTGTTGGTAAACTTCTGATCAAGATCAGGAATCTCATCTAAACTATGAAATTGATCAAATTCATGATTCTGGCCAACCTGAAGCTCACAATTGAACCACTGAGCTTCAAGCAGATAGATAACCCAATTTAACCACTTTTTTGTTTCAAAAAGAACATAAAGATTAACACATTAATCATGATCATAGATGGATTAAATAAAAATAGAGAGACTAATTGTCAGCGTAGCCAAGTTTAGTAACAACATCAGCAAATTTGTCTTATAAATCAGCAGTCCATCTGAGCCATGGTTTGGAGTCTCTTGTCATTACCACCCCACCACCTTCAAACCAAAACACCTCTAAAGATGGAACATAACATAATATCTAGCTAATAGAAAACTCAAAATATTTAGGTGAGAAAGATTAACTTTTTAAGGGTTGATTAGTTCAAATTGTCTAAATAAAATCCATGACCCATTATACTGGTTTCGGGACATGACTTTCTTTAAATGGAAGAAAAGGAAACAATAGAATGGAAAAGCCTACCATTCCGCTGCTTTCGTAGTAATTGCCAAGAGCCTAATTGCAACAGAGGGCAGCCAAACTGCACATAATCACCACTAACAAACAAAGTCAACTCTTAGACTATTCAAAATAATCAAATCATTACATTATTATCTTCATAAACATACTTGCTATTAATTCATTAATAGAACAAAAAATAGAAAAATACTCGTCGATGGGTCAACCCAAGATCACAATGTCTTCATAGTATATATGCAATAAACTAAGCTTGTAAAATGGGTGGGTCAGGTCAGGTAATTGGTTAAACATGTCTTTTTTTTAAATAAGTAAACTTTAACAATATGTGTTTTGTATATCCGCTATGCAAACATTTTCATAAATGGAAGCTAAGAAGAGCATAATTCTAGATTTCTACATATAGTATACATCTCATGTAGCAAAAAATTTAAAGATTCACCTACAGTGTTCTATCATTTGTAATTTCAAGAACATTAATCCTATAGAATCGTGTGTACCTCTATATCAAGTATCCAATTCTTTGACAAATAGAAACATGATCTTATATCAGGTGTTTGATGCCAAAGAATCATGATCTTCCTTAAAAATATAGGTAATTAGGAAACTGGTAAACTTAAAAATTTACTTAAAATATTTTTAACCTATTAAAGGCCTAACCCGTCTGTGCAAAACAATGCGTGCAACCCATTCCATAGGAGAAAGAAGAACCAAACTGAAGAGGAAGAAAGAACAGCACATGTTCAAGCCGCACAAACCAACTGCAATAAACGAAAGCCAAGAGTTCAGTAGCAAGAGAACAATACCCTAGCTAAGCAAGAACGAAAACCCACCCAAACAGATCACAAAATCGATATACCAACATATTAAATTTCATATACAATTTAAGTAAGGGCAGCAAACAAACAACGACCAATAACGGGTAATTTATAAAATAAGTTGAAATCATAAGCAAAACTTACATTGATCAAAGGAATTGAGGAATCACTCGGCGCAAAGACGAAAAAAAAACTTGTGCCGATACTTGTAGAAGCTTACCCGTCCTAATCACTGAGATTAAAGAGTAAAAACCAAACATTAAACACAACATCTGATGATTTTGGAACATCACATAATTTCATAATCAATTTGAAATCCATTAGCTGAGACAGAAACCTATTCAATCCATATGTATTCAAGATTTCAAACATAAAGAAACAAAAAAGAAGCAGTAAACGTTAAACTGGTGGTTCAAGAACACCAAAAATAGGGGCAAAAGGGGTTTCTCCTCTCTACTTGTTTGGCAATTGGAGGCGCAGCTATGGAACGTAAGGCGAAGAAGAAGGATGTAAACCGCCGCGTCGTCGGTGAAGAAGGGGGAGGGCAAGCCAGTTAGTAGAAACCGACGTTGATACTGTCGGCGTCGGAGAACCAGACGCTTCTCCCCCTCTTTCTTTCTCGGCGTCTCCTCCTCTTTCTCTCTATCTGTTTCTTTCCTTCTTTGAAAAGACCGGCCAACAAACAAACAACCGCTACCACAACGCTTCCACCAACACACCACCGCCACCTAGGACAAATCCTGACAACGATGGGAAACCCTAGGACAAATCCTGGCTGCGAAGAGCAATCGTCGTAAAGGAGGGAAACCCTAATCTCTGTGGTATGAAAAGCGGTGGAAGAAAGCCAGATCTGTATGAGGGAAATAAAGACTCATCAGTGCACTTGTACTCAAAGCGGTGGTCAGTTACCCATATGAAACGTCTCCGGTGAACAGAAAAAAAGCTCCGGCGTCTTAAAAAAAGTGTGAAAAGACATATTTATCCATCTAATATCCTGGAGTATAGATATAGATTATAAATCATTGATTAAGTGATTAAATGAATTAAAAATCATTGATTAAGTGAATTTATTTGAGTTGCTAAAAGACATGTATACCCGTTAAAAATGTTTTAGTTAAGGTTTAAGGGAATGGATTAAAAGGTAATTAATAAGTTTTAATTATAAATAGGGGTTAAAAAGTAATTACACCTATTTGAGGCTTTATTATGTATATCATGCAACAAGAATGGTATAAAATGTCTTAATATTTTTATAAAATTACATTGTTATCCTTCTAATCCCTATTATATAGTAGTATAGATATAAATATAGATATTTGCTTCATTTAATGCATACCAAGAGGTCGATGAAATATTTCATTGAGAAACAGTTTTGAGTTTTGACCACTTATATCATGAGATTTCCTAAATATTTCATTGTTATCTTCCTAATCCTTAATCCTGAACTAAACCCTTCTACCTTAATTTCGGGACGAAATTTCCTAAAGTAGGGGAGACTGTAAGATCTGGGATTTTTACGACGTAACTTTTCCTAAACTTCTACACGTTAAAAACTTAAATTCTTATTAAAACTATTTTCTTGAACAATAAATATTAAATTTATTTAATATGGATTTAAGGAAAAACGATCATACTTATATGTGTGTTTATAATTTTATAAAAATTATAATTAACAAACTTACTTAACTTATAAACTTAAATATTCGAAATCTTTTTTTATAAACTTATAAAATGATAAAACTTATTTAAATTTATAAAATAAAAACATATATAATCGTTTTTATAAAGTCAGGGGGGCCAAACCGTCATTTTGGAAACTTGTTTTAAACTAAGAAGTTAACTTTTAACATGAAATGTTAGACCAGAAACCTCAGGGACCTGTTTTGCCATTCACCAAACAATCCGGAACCCAGAACCGATCATGGGTTCGAGTCCCGCATCACCCGTTTTTCCACTCCCATTATCCGAAATCGCAAATCCGACTACATTCAACGAACCTCGAGTCACACCTCGAGCGTGCGTCCGTAAGCCGAGGTGTCTCGGTAACCAATTTCGATTTTAATGACCGCGTGAGGCTCGAATGCGAAGCCATCGGCTCAACCCCCATCTCCCCAACCAACTGAGCATTAATGGCGAAATCACCTATAAATACCGACCTCCGAAGCTCATCAACATCACCCTTCAACTTCCTTCACTCTCAAATTCCCCGATTAACACCTGCGTTGGACGATTTGAAGCCGCGACAGTCAACCGGAATACCCACCTCGTTCTCCTTCGTCCCGACTTCAAATCAGGTTATTCGAAATACCAATCCACTTGCTTTTACTCTGAGATCATTAGCCCCTTATCCATTTGTATGGTCAGGGGGCTAATCGATGTGTATTTGATAGATTTTGATTCTAGGGTTCATATGGGTATTGGGGATGAATCTGGCTTGTGTTTAAGTATTTGATTTCCTGAGTTATACTCAGCGAGACCCGTAGCCGGGATGGTTAAATGCGTGTGTGTATACTTGACCCGGTCCCAGACCCGAGTTCGAATCCAGGGGGACCGGTTTTGCCCATTTCGTTTGTTTCAGCCTTTTAAAAACAGTTTTTAAACTTTTAATAATTTTTATAAATTATGTTAAACTTATATAAACCTAAAAACGATTTTTATCTACACTTTTACATTCTGGAACATTTTTAATTAAGTAAAACTTAGTTAAACCTATAATTAATTAAAACTTTAATTTTGGTTTTAAATTCATAAAAATACTTTTAAAACTTTTATAAAATTTATAATGTCACAAAAACTATTTATTTAAAATAAACTTAATTTATTATTTGTATCTTAAATTAAAAGAGTTCTTTTATTCTAATCTTTAATATAAACTTGTAAACTTTTAAACTTATATAATTTTTGTAAGCTTAGAAAAGTTATAGAATTTATTTAAAAAACAGAAACTTATAAATTTATAAATTTATACACTTTATAAAATGTATATAAACAAAAATCTATTTGTTTATATAAAACATTAGAAATAACTATACTTTATTTACTTCCTAAATAATTATAAACTTATGAAACTAAATGAAAACTTTAAATATTATGAACTTGTAAACTTTAATACCTTAAGAAACTTTATTTAAAATATGTATAAAGTCATATACAATTTGAATACTTATAAACTTATTATTTTAAACGCAAACTTTATTTAAAGCCTTATAAACTTATGGTTTTCCTTTTTGACTTTAAAAATAGTTATAAACTTATAACTAAGGTATAACCATTATAGAAAATTCTATTTAATATCTTATAAACTTATAAGTATTATTATTTATTTAAACTTACTTATATTACAAGTAATTTGTATTATAAATACTTAGAAAACTTTAATAGATTATTACCTATGTGGTGTAATTGTAAGACCTTTATTCCAAACAAATAAATTTGTTACACTTTGATGTCTTTCATTCAAAATCTCTATTTAAACTTGATTAAAACTTTATAAACTTAATCATTCTCATCTCCTATTTGGAACCCTAGTCCGAATCTCAAAATCCTAGATCTTTTGCCTTAGACTTGTAGAAGCAAACTTAAATCTTTAGACTTGTATTCTTAGACTTATTGTTAGGGTATTCTTCCTCAAAATCTTGCAAATACTTATCCGTGTCAGATACTCTTCATCAATCCAAGTGAGTATACTTAGCCCATTTTTCCTTTCTATACTTTTGGGGTGAAACATGTTCAAAACTTTAAACTTATACAATTCTTGTACAACTATGACTAGATGCTTATTCTTATGTTAAACTTGAGACTTGTATGCTTAGATTAAACTTAAAACTAGCATATTCATTAACTTTGATCAAGACTATGGTAACAATGATAGATCTATTGCATTTGACCAATCCACCTTGATTGATTGACCCTTCGGGGGGAGCCCTTGGTGATTGTTACTGAATTAAACTTTTAAACTTGAGACTTATAAGGGTAACCTGCGGGTTATGCCTAAACTTGGTTGGAGGGTTGATGTGCACAATGTTTAAGATACTTGTTCTCATACTTACATTATAGAATGCATATATCATAGTGAATTGTAATTCTTTCCAAATACTTGTTAAACTGTGTCAAAACCTTTGTATCTCACCAACTATTTTGTAGTTGACAGATTCTTTCATATGTTTCAGGTTCAACATCATGAGACTTGTTTGTGATCATGTAGGACGCTTTGGACCTAGACTACTTATTAAATAAATGTTGTGTACTTGTTATTTCCTTTGTATTGAACCTTTGTGTGACACCCGACATTTCAGGTCAATATCCGTACATGTATTAAACAAGTGTACGTTATAATTATTTTTGTGATTTATTTAATTTCACAAACAAAGACATTAAGGTCTAACAAAGACCGTACGTGGTCTCATTTTAAATTTTTGGTAATTCTGGGAGTTACCGATTCACATACCAGTATAAACCGACTAATACGAACGTTAGTGGTTAATTTAAATAACCAGAAAAATATATAGGTATATATATTACACAAACTTTACGTGGAACAATAAATTATTTTTATAATAAAATAATAATACCGTGGGGAACCTAAACCGAATTAAATTACCCCTTAAAACTCTAATTGATATTAATACCATTAATAAACTAATACTTAAAACTAATTATTAACACTCAAATCACTTTTTGACTTCTCGGCCGAAGTGCAGAGAAAACCATCCCCAATCTCACGTCCCATTTACCATATTTTCAAATTGACCCATACCATACCTGTGAGAAAACTCAGATATAACCCATACCCCTTTTCAATCAAAACTCTCACAAACCCTTTTATCACTCATTTTATTACGGCAATTTCCCCATTTCTCTCCAAATCGAAGCCAAGTTTTAAGACAAAAACTACCATCATTCGGTGTTTTAAGAAGATTTCAAGTGTTTCTAAAGGAAATTTTACAGAAGAATCAAGATCATTCTCTGTTTTCTTTCATCATCTTCATCTCGGTTTTAAGGTAAAAATTCAATACTATCCACTTTATTTTCTTTAAAACCGTATCTAAGCATACAAAATGTTCAATCGCAAGTAAGATAACAAGAAAAGTGTGTCAAATTCAAGTTTTAAAACATAAATATACAGGACTGATTCTGTCAAACAGAAGTCCAGTAATCAAAACTAGGAGTTTCGATACCAGTTAACTCAATCGAAACTAGGTAGTTTCGATACCTTTTACTCAATCGAAATTAGGTTGTTTCGATAACAACTACTCAATCGAAACTAGGTTGATTCGATAACAACTACACAATCGAAACTAGGAAGTTTCGACACTCAATTGCCCAATCGAAACTATGAAGTTTCGACACCTGGTCATCAGCCCCATTTGGGCAGTAACTTAGAACTATTTTATAACAAAACAAGTGTTGAATAACTAAGGAAATATTTAAACAAAAACGACCAGATTTACAAAGTCGGTGAACAATTTGCAATATGAGACGTTCGGTCTTAACACAATTTACCCTTTAGTATCTAGGGTACGAATAGTCAAGTTTGACTACAACAAGTATCATTACAAGTATACACAAAAACAAGGTGAGTTTCACGGCCCCTTTTTACTGTTTTCTATATTTGGGGAAAAAACATACTTACAACTATTTTATGGGATAACAAGAGAATAAGGCACGACTTTTATGTTTACATGAGATGAGAACAACAAGTGAGGCCGCTAAAGTCCCCTGGAACAATGTAGTAACCATTAACTGTAGCCTAGGGTCCTATGAATAGTACTATGGAGAGTGACGTCTCCCGGTCATGGTTAGTCGCGCTAACCACAATCTGGAGGATTTATGGCCGCATAGAACCGGATAACGAAATTAGGGGCGTGTACAATTGTCATGGTTTGGTTACGCCTCATGTATGAACATATTATTTGTATTCCTAGCTAGTTTACAAATGGGTCAACAATTCTTATTCTACTATTTACGAACAATTGAATTTTACAAAGAACTATTTGATTAAACCTGTGAACTCACCAACCTAGTGTTGACAATTTTAAGTATGTTTTTCAAGAAATTGAACGTGATCGCAAGGTTAGCAATGTAGATTACATGCATGCACGATGGATACAACTTTTGGGGGATTTCTCTTGTATAACTCATTGTAATAGAGTCATATTTACGAAATCTTCACTTTTTGTAAACTCAATTTACATTTTGGAATGTAAAACTTTAAACTTGTTTATGTATCCATTTATCATGTATGTGTTTGCGGTAATCATATGCTTTGGAAACCATGAACGTCACGCCTCGCGTTTCCGCCCTGACGGGGTGTGACACTTTGAATCTATTTATTAATGAAATATTGAAACTTTAATAGTCAACCTTGTGCTATTGAACAACCACGTCCGCCCCGACGTATAATCCGTCGTCGGTTGGGGTGTGACAGATTGGTATCAGAGCCTTGATTATAGGGAACTAGGTTATTAGACACATTACCTAGACTATAACTTAGGAGACCCAAACATGAGTTATCTCATGTCCTTTACTAGGAACTTTCTCCTCGTTCTATTCTTAATTCTTATACGTGAACGCTTGGAAATTCTACGCTTCTACTTATCTACATGCTACAAGAGTCTACTACATCGAGGATACGTTCTTAGGCTTTAAGTCTAAGCCACCAATAAATTCTCGTCAAGAGTATTTAAGTTCTATACAATGTATGAGAACTTGTGCGGACCGGAAGGGTGGATACCTGTATTCTGGGAAATTCTATCAAGGAAAGCATTTCGTACAAATCCAAATCAACCGTTGGACCCGTATACTTTCCTGGGAATTCTTGGGATGAGTATCCACTTAAAGGAATGCACGACTTCTCTAAACATTCAGGAACTTGAATTCCTCTTGATATGTCAAGTACTTATTTAGTGATGTGCACTAAATGAGTACTATCTAAAAAGCTTTATACCCCAAAACTTCATGATTCCAAGACTTTCCTCTATAACCTTTACTCTATGATTCTTATGTCCCTTCTTTTCAAGAATTGTCACATGACAGCATGCTTACTCGTCATGACCTAAAGGAGTTACCTTCAAGAAGAATTCTTACGATATCAAAAAGAAAAACTATATACATAAACTTATATCTATATAGATACTACCCAATAAACCTCATGATCGTTGTAATACAACCCTTAAAACTATGTATTACCCTACCAATCCTTCTACAAACTTCGTTATTTTATAAACATGACACATAAGGGGAAACTCTTGTGTTTTACCTTATTTTTGTCACTCAACCAAACTTCAATTGATAACTAACTCAAACTTTTGTTACACTTTTATACATCTCAAAACTTTCATACTTCTTTAAAACTTACACATCACCATCTCTTGTAAACAAAACTTAACGTGTTTTAAATCCTAAAGTACATTAACAAAGGAATTAGTAACCTAAGTGTTTTCCTTGTAAGAAAAGAAGCCTGCTATGGAATAGACAAGCTCCACGTTTAAGGAATCTAAGCCCAAAATAAACTTGACATAGTCCCATAAACCCAAACATCGGTGACAAAGACTGAGAGAAGTTGTAGGCCCATGAGGAAGTTCCGATTAGGGAAATAGGGCACTTAACTGAGTCCTTGTGACCACCCCTTCTTCCAGGAATTCTCCTCGTTAGCCCATCAACTTTCAATTAAAACTATTTTTGAAAATATTACTGTGATAACTCAGTATTATGAATAAAAACTTTTGAACATATTTAATCAACTTACTTACACACCTTAATTTTTCTATTTAAATTGTATTATGTAAGGGCTAGAAGTCCCAATTTTGAAACATTTAACGAAAGTTATTTTGAAATTTATCTTGTTATCACTTACTAGCTTGACTTTCCTTCTAGCACTACAAACTTAACACTTCTACCCAAACACTTTCGTCAAGAGTAGCTCACGTTAGTACTTGAGATAATTAACGACGTTGCATTAAACTATAAAAATCCTAAGTGACACACGCATACTTGAAAAATCAAACCTTCTAATTCGTAAGAACTCTTTTAAAACAACACGACTTACGAACCACTGTCGTAATCAACTATGATCCTTACCCTTTATATAGACGTAACACTTCTAAACTTGACCTATTTTTTCGTTTGGCAATCATACAGACCTTTTATAAAGTCCTACTTATACTACTTATCGTTGCCTAACTCGTCGTTTTTGAACCTCTTGATTTCATGCTATACAAAAGAAAACTATGCCTGTTGTTATGAAACAAGATAAATCACTTGTAAACACACTATCGTAAACCTTATCGAAACTTTTTCCCGTTACCCTACGCTAGGAAACTTTCCTCATTCAAACCTTGTCACATAAAAGATTTGCTATGAATCACAACGGAAACTAAAAGCTTAAATGCACGTTATTAAAAACATTAAACTTCGTATACACCACTATAAGGTCGGAGACTTTTGAGTCAAGTAAAACTTGTACAAATACTCAATCCCGTATTCCTGAAACTAAACACCTTCTAAACCACCAAAGGAAGCATGTCCAATAAGGGATCATGTGAAGCTTAATACTGAAACTTGAAACTCAACTGACTTATCCTATTTTCAAACTTATACTTGGATTCTTAGTCTTGAAAACTTTGTTTGTCCATCTTAACCAAACCCTATAAGACTTGATAAACGTACATTCCATATATACGAGAAAACTTCACTCTTGATGCTAGACACTAGCAGGAAGGAGGACATTACTTTCTTTAGCAGAGTACATCCCCTGACTCCTATCTAAACCAAACATCGAGATCCACCTAATCTTCTGGATAACTCGAATCTTCTGTGAGAAAGAGTATAACGGTTAATCCTGTTCCAAATGCTGTCCCACACCTCTCTTAAATACTAGAGTATTTAGATAACCGCTTTATACTCAAAACGTAATCGTATACTTCTATACACTGAGGCTGAAATAAGAGACTTTAAACTATCCAATGTTTGACGTATTCTTGTTCAAACACAATTTAAACTATTATATGTTTGACGTATTCTTGTTCAAACACAATTTAAACTATTATATGTTTGACGTATTCTTGTTCAAACACAATTTAAACTATTCTATGTTTGACGTATTCTTGTTCAAACACAATTTAAACTTTTATATGTTTGACGTATTCTTGTTCAAACACAATTTAAACTATTATATGTTTGACGTATTCTTGTTTAAACACAATTTAAACTATTATATGTTTGACGTATTCTTGTTCAAACACAATTTAAACTATTATATATTTGACGTATTCTTGTTCAAACACAATTTAAACTATTATATGTTTGACGTATTCTTGTTCAAACAAAATTTAAACTATTATATGTTTGACGTATTCTTGTTCAAACACAATTTAAACTATTCTATGTTTGACGTATTTAAACCATTCTATGTTTGACGTATTCTTGTTCAAACACAATATAAACTATTCTATGTTTGACGTATTCTTGTTCAAACACAATTCTATGTTTGACGTATTCTTGTTCAAACACTATGAACGTGTAAAGACTTTAAACTACTCCATGTTTGACGTATTCTTGTTCAAACACAATGAACGTAAAAAGACTTTAAACTACTCCATGTTTGACGTATTCTTGTTCAAACATGATGAACGTATAAGACTTTAAGCTACTCCATGTTTGACGTATGCTTGTTCAAACATGATGAACGTAGAAGACTTTAAACTACTCCATGTTTGACGTATGCTTGTTCAAACATGATGAACGTATAAGACTTTTAAACTACTCAAGGTTTGATGTATTCTTGATCAAACCCAAGGAAAGTGTAAAGACTTTAAACTACTCAATGATTGAAGTATTCTTATTCAATCACGAGGAAACTTTGAAACTCTAAATCTTGTCACATTCTTTTCTTTACTCATTGAATGACGCTTCTCTCTGAGGGACTCGTTAATCAATGATCACTCTTATGTGGAAACTCTAGTCGTGAGTTAAACAAATTCTGGTACTCTTTCTTGATCCACACACAAACGGAAGGACCTATGCGGACTATGCAACGATTTGAATGCTTGCGGGTGCACACGTAAGTATGAAAATCAGCGTATGAAAAGACATAGTAAACTCTGTCGTGTGTTACGATCTAAGACTTATCGTAAAAGGGAGCCACGGAACTTAGGTACCGTAGCAATCCATAGACGTATTAGTCTACAACTCAAATTCTTGAACTATCATCGAATCCATCCTGAGTGATACATCTCACTTTAAATCTTGGATAGAAATTCAACAGTCATCCTCTCCAGTGCTTTTGAAAACGAATCTTCATCTATCTCAATAAAACTATATGTTTCTTAGGGAAACTCTTGATAACCATATGCATTGAAAACTTAGAAACTCGAGCGTAATCTTATCCCTATCCTTACAACTCATTTAAAAATCTAAACGTAACCCAGGGTTTACTTGGGAA
The DNA here is from genome assembly GCA_023525975.1 of Smallanthus sonchifolius. Lineage (NCBI taxonomy): Eukaryota > Viridiplantae > Streptophyta > Magnoliopsida > Asterales > Asteraceae > Smallanthus > Smallanthus sonchifolius. The sequence goes on from CM042036.1 coordinate 17,059,479, forward strand.
CGTAGAGCATCTTTCTCATTATCCTTGTGCGTATCATAGACTTAAATCCCGAACTAAACCCTTCTACCTTAATTTCGGGACGAAATTTCCAAAAGTAGGGGAGACTGTAATATCTGGGATTTTTACGACGTAACTTTTCCTAAACTTCTACACGTTAAAAACTTAAATTCTTATTAAAACTATTTTCTTGAACAATAAATATTAAATTTATTTAATATGGATTTAAGGAAAAACGATCATACTTATATGTGTGTTTATAATTTTATAAAAATTATAATTAACAAACTTACTTAACTTATAAACTTAAATATTCGAAATCTTTTTTTATAAACTTATAAAATGATAAAACTTATTTAAATTTATAAAATAAAAACATATATAATCATTTTTATAAATTCAGGGGGGCCAAACCGTCATTTTGGAAACTTGTTTTAAACTAAGAAGTTAACTTTTAACATGAAATGTTAGACCAGAAACCTCAGGGACCTGTTTTGCCATTCACCAAACAATCCGGAACCCAGAACCGATCATGGGTTCGAGTCCCGCATCACCCGTTTTTCCACTCCCATTATCCGAAATCGCAAATCCGACTACATTCAACAAACCTCGAGTTACACCTCAAGCGTGCGTCCGTAACCCGAGGTGTCTTGGTAACCAATTTCGATTTTAATGACCGCGTGAGGCTCGAATGCGAAGCCATCGGCTCAACCCCCATCTCCCCAACCAACTGAGCATTAATGGCGAAATCACCTATAAATACCGACCTCCGAAGCTCATCAACATCACCCTTCAACTTCCTTCACTCTCAAATTCCCCGATTAACACCTTCGTTGGACGATTTGAAGCCGTGACAGTCAACCGGAATACCCACCTCGTTCTCCTTCATCCCGACTTCAAATCAGGTAATTCGAAATACCAATCCACTCGCTTTTACTCTGAGATCATTAGCCCCTTATCCATTTGTATGATCAGGGGGCTAATCGATGTGTATTTGATAGATTTTGATTCTAGGGTTCATATGGGTATTGGGGATGAATCTGGCTTGTGTTTAAGTATTTGATTTCCTGAGTTATACTCAGCGAGACCCGTAGCCGGGATGGTTAAATGCGTGTGTGTATACTTGACCCGGTCCCAGACCCGAGTTCGAATCCAGGGGGACCGGTTTTGCCCATTTCGTTTGTTTCAGCCTTTTAAAAACAGTTTTTAAACTTTTAATAATTTTTATAAATTATGTTAAACTTATATAAACCTAAAAACGATTTTTATCTACACTTTTACATTCTGGAACATTTTTAATTAAGTAAAACTTAGTTAAACCTATAATTAATTAAAACTTTAATTTTGGTTTTAAATTCATAAAAATACTTTTAAAACTTTTATAAAATTTATAATCTCACAAAAACTATTTATTTAAAATAAACTTAATTTATTATTTGTATCTTAAATTAAAAGAGTTCTTTTATTCTAATCTTTAATATAAACTTGTAAACTTTTAAACTTATATAATTTTTGTAAGCTTAGAAAAGTTATAGAATTTATTTAAAAAGCATAAACTTATAAATTTATAAATTTATACACTTTATAAAATGTATATAAACAAAAATCTATTTGTTTATATAAAACATTAGAAATAACTATACTTTATTTACTTCCTAAATAATTATAAACTTATGAAACTAAATGAAAACTTTAAATATTATGAACTTGTAAACTTTAATACCTTAAGAAACTTTATTTAAAATATGTATAAAGTCATATACAATTTGAATACTTATAAACTTATTATTTTAAACGCAAATTTTATTTAAAGCCTTATAAACTTATGGTTTTCCTATTTGACTTTAAAAATAGTTATAAACTTATAACTAAGGTACAACCATTATAGGAAATTCTATTTAATATCTTATAAACTTATAAGTATTATTATTTATTTAAACTTACTTATATTACAAGTAATTTGTATTATAAATACTTAGAAAACTTTAATAGATTATTACCTATGTGGTGTAATTGTAAGACCTTTATTCCAAACAAATTAATTTGTTACACTTTGATGTCTTTCATTCAAAATCTCTATTTAAACTTGATTAAAACATTATAAACTTAATCATTCTCATCTCCCATTTGGAACCCTAGTCCGAATCTCAAAATCCTAGATCTTTTGCCTTAGACTTATAGAAGCAAACTTAAATCTTTAGACTTTAGGCTTATTGTGAGGGTATTCTTCCTCAAAATCTTGCAAATACTTATCCGTGTCAGATACTTTTCATCAATCCAAGTGAGTATACTTAGCCCATTTTTCCTTTCTATACTTTTGGGGTGAAACATGTTCAAAACTTTAAACTTATACAATTCTTGTACAACTATGACTAGATGCTTATTCTTATGTTAAACTTGAGACTTGTATGCTTAGATTAAACTTAAAACTAGCATATTCATTAACTTTGATCAAGCCTATGGTAACAATGATAGATCTATTGCATTTGACCAATCCACCTTGATTGATTGACCCTTCGGAGGGAGCCATTGGTGATTGTTACTGAATTAAACTTTTAAACTTGAGACTTATAAGGGTAACCTGCGGGTTATGCCTAAACTTGGTTGGAGGGTTGATGTGCACAATGTTTAAGATACTTGTTCTCATACTTACATTATAGAATGCATATATCATAGTGAATTGTAATTCTTTCCAAATACTTGTTAAACTGTGTCAAAACCTTTGTATCTCACCAACTATTTTGTAGTTGACAGATTCTTTCACATGTTTCAGGTTCTACATCATGAGACTTGTTTGTGATCATGTAGGATGCTTTGGACCTAGAGTACTTATTAAATAAATGTTGTATACTTGTTATTTCCTTTGTATTGAACCTTTGAATCTATTTATTAATGAAATATTGAAACTTTAACAGTTAACCTTGTGCTATTGAACAACCACGTCCGCCCCGACGTATAATCCGCCGTCGGTTGGGGTGTGACACCCACTATCATCATCTTCTCCATTATCTTAGAGAGAGAGATAAGGCTAGAGAGAGAAAGCTTCAAAACACAACCTGAGACCTCCATTCGTGGCGTAAATCACTGCTGGAACGTTGTGAAGGTCGGCCAAGAAGGAATCAAGCATTACATGTATCAAATCGTTCTCAGAATCGATTTCTGGATTGAAAATGGGTTTTAGGGTTTTAAAGTGGGTTTTTTTTTATAAAAGTCAGGATTTTTACGATTGAATTGGCTTAGAAAGTATGTATTTAGCTTCATGGAAGCTAGATATAAGTGTTGGACGTAAAAAGATCGAAGCTTGGATCAAAAACGAAGAAATCAGCCAAGATCAGATGAATCGTCCGAAATCTCTATGAATGGTTCGAAAACGTTGATGTGTCCGAAAAGTATTTCAGACATAATATTTCGGCCGAAAAGTATTTCGGACATAATATTTCGGCCGAAAAGTATTTCTTACACAAGGAGATTTTGGACAGATGTTTTCAAACGAAATAGTTTTTGGACAAAAATTTTCGAATGAAATAGTTATTAAGTGGAGAACATTTTGAACAAAGAGTTTTCGGTCGAAATAGTTTTCGACCGAAAAAGATTTCTCTCGAAAAGGATTTCGGACAGTAGGTTTTCGAACGAAATGTCTTAGTCATAATGATTTATTGACATGCCTAGTTCGTGACTCTTGGACAGATCGATTAGCATCCCACCTAACTTAAAGTTTCAGTGCTAAGTGAGATAACCCCGTAATGTTAAGTGAGTTCTTATTGCTATTTTTCCCTAACGGTTTTGGGCTCGCATGAATACTAGTAAAAGATTTGAAAGGCAAAGTATAGTATTTTGTTCTTTTTATAAAGTGAAAGAGAAGATTATAGTTTTTATAAAAATGTTATTTTTATAAAAAGAAAGTTAAAGTGTTAAAGAGTATAGTACTATCTTTGAAATACATTTTTAAATAAAGTAAAGAGTTAAAGTAAAGCAAGTAAAGGAGTTGCACTTCGGTGTTGCTTGACAGTGACAGTGACAGATGCTATATTATATGTTCATGTGTTAATATGTGTTATTTGTCTATATGTTATATGTTTCAATGGCATTATATTATGTGACGTAGTATAATTGCATAGTAGTTGCAAAGTAAAAAGTCTTGCATGCAAACAAAATAGAAGTCTCACCCCGAGGTGTGATCAAGCAAAGTAGAAAATCTCATCCTGAGGTGTGGGCACAACAAAGTAAAAGTCTTACCCCGAGGTGTAAGCGAGAAAAGGGATCTTTTCCTCGGACATTGATCCATATGTGATAGTTAAAGTATGTTATAGTCACTTTTCCTGTACGCGTGAAGAGCAAAGTTGAAAGAGTAAAGGAGGACACCTTAACTGGTTTTCCTCAAAAGTAAAGTTTTAAAAGAAAGATAGAAACGAAATGATTTTATAAATTGTAACGTTGTAAAGTTTTAAAGCAAAGTCAAATGCAAAGTTGTTTTAAAATAAAGAAAGAAAGTTTATTTTATTTTTATAAACCTAGCTATTTAAAGAAAGTTTACAACTTAAAGTAAAGATAGAACTCACCGACGTTAGCTGACTTTTAGTATGCATGACAGATAGTAAAGGCAAGTCAATGGTAATATAGAGGAGCCGTGAGGGCTTGGTAGCATGGACATCGAGTTGCTGCGCTGAAGGCTGACATTTCCTTTTCCTGATAGTTTATCGTTGGACAATGAATTTATGATTTGGATTATAAATATTTTGAAAATACTTCCGCTGTAATAGATTCTGATTCTGGTTTAAGAGTTATGTTATTATGTTTTGTGCCGGCTATGAGATGTATCCGGATTATGACGTTTCAGTATGTATGTGTAAATATTTATATGTGCATATATGGAAACTAACATTTGATTGACTTATATAAATAATTAATTATCATGCCAATATTTATTGGAAATCAATATGCAAGACTTCAAAATTAAATTATCAAAGGGAAGTTTATGTTTTGAAATTAGAATTTGAATTGGAATTTAAAGGATTATTTTGAAAATTCATAATATGTTTGATTAATACATTTGTTAATGGAATTGATCTGTAAAAATAACTAAAATGATAAAATTATCCCTTAAAATTAACAAAATATAAAAAAAACATACAAAAAAAGCTAAACTTATTACGTAAAAATTATAAACATTAATGAGGCTTCTTTTGAAATGTTCAGAGATTCTGAATTCCATCAATTGGAGGATTTGATTAAAATTAATTCTTATTTCAGGTGCTTCTCAGCCAACCAAGCATACAAAAAAATAGAATTTAAATTTCAATTTTATCGAATTCTCATGAATCCCTAACAGCAAGCATATGTTTTATTGTGACTATGGACTGAGATCATGCAAATTACATTTTCACTTTTTCAAGAATTTTTGTTTTTGCTTTAGTTTACCCAATATAAACATATGTATGATTAATATAAAACAGACAAACATTCTAAACAACAAACACACCGTAACCAAATTGAAGTAGATGCCAATAAACAAATAAATTAATGAGTAGACATAGGACAATTAATTCCAAACAAAAGAACAAACTTTATATACTTACAAAAGGACACATAAAATATAAGGAATATGACCCCTTGCCCTTTCTTCCTACTCCAAAGACAAATTCAATACAAAGAAACAAATTCTAAAATTTTGAAATTTTCCTACACCTAATTGTCAACAACCAAATTCCTAGGATCTACTATCATGTCATCATGTATGTCTTATCATTATCTCAACTATATTATAAGATTATACAATACAACATAATATGATAATACAGATTATGTTATACAATACAACCTTAGAATATGCGTAAGATAACAGTAAAACATACAAAATGAAAAAAATAGATCTTTAACTTATAACCAACCCAATAATACGCGATGTAACATACGTGTTTTAATGTACAAGTTAACTTTACTTAACTTGAAACTAAATCTTTGTGAAAATGGTAACTTTTCTTACCCTAACTTTTCTTTTTCTAAAACCTCATTATCCTGCACACTCGGACCATCATCATCATCTTCCTTTTTCCCCTTAAAAGTAGAGATGAAATGACTCAAAAACCCTTTGATGTTTTTAGAAACATACTAAAAGCACAAGGGCATATGTGTAACAAAGAAAAAACCACATCAATGAGCCTCCAAGGAGTTCCCTTCCATAATGCACCACTTTTTGACCCTAAACATATGGAAAAAAGTGATATAATAAAGTAAAAGAAAAAAATATAATATTTTTTTTAATTATCACGAAATATGATTGTCGCATCAAGAGTTTCTACCGGAAGATGGAAACTCTTGATGCGTAGTTAAATAAAAAATGGTTAGTTACATACCGTGTATAATTTGTAACGGATATCATAAGAGGACATTCTCGGTGTAACTCTTTGCTCGAAGATTCACGTCTCTAAGGTCTCGTAAATGATGTAAGATTTCTTGAAGAACTTCCATTCCTTTATCACCCTTTTTCATTGATCCAATACAATGTTTTAAAAACTCTCTATCAGCCTCTAAGGCTTGTAACCTTCTATAGAGTTGATCTACTTCCTCTTCCATATCTATTCGCTTCTTCTCGAGTTCAAACCTCATGGCAGCCGTGTCTTCAAACTTAGAGAGATGAAAACCGTTCTCGTATCCGTTTCTAACAGTCACATCATCTTCCACCCCGATACTAATCGCGTCAAAAAGAGGAAGAAGTTGTTTACCCATCGGTTGTTTTCCGTTTCTCATGAGTCCATTTGTAGTACATTCGGTAACTTGACCACTAAAACCAATATTGTTAACCTCTTCATAGTGATCCTCTATTACCCTTACATTAGCAAAATGTTGTTCTTCTTCATCACTCAATGCCACAAGCTTCTCTTCTAGAATCTTCAATTGCTCGAGAATCGAAACCCGTTCTTCCTCAAAGTTGGCTAACGCCGATTCCAAATCCAAAACCGAGTCAACCGAGGTATGCGGATGTTGGATCACTCGATCCTCGTCAAGGGCGTTTTCATCTTCGGGTACATGATACAAGTCGACTGATGACCCTTCGTCATCCTCAGAACGACTCCAAGAAACTGAACCTGTTCTCATCTTCTCGTAATCCGAAGCTTTCTTTCGGTACGAATCCAATTCCTTTTCTTTCTTCATCATAAGTTCATTCAAAAGTTGTAACGCTTCTTGATCGTATTCCGACTGTTCTTCCATCATTCGTCGATACTGTAATGCCTCCATTTGCGTCGCCGCCTTCTCTTCTTGAAGCCGATTGATCATAGCCATGGTCTGGTTAGCGGCCACCGCTGAAGCGTTTCTCTCTTCCTCCAATTCCATGTATAAATCGCGTAACGCTTTTTGCTCGGCTTTTAAAGCCGATTTAAGCTTCTCGGCCGTGTTCACGGGATCACCACCGTCGGTTTCACTAATCACACTCCCGTCAAAAGACTCTTCCGCCCCCCAGTCTTTCGTCTTCGGGATCAACCACCTCTTGTGAAACGGATTCGGGCTATACATACCCGATGGTGTCTCCGGAGCTTTGTCTTCCTCAATCTCTTCCACCTTTACACTCAAGTTCTTCAAATCCCCTGCATTTCCTTCTCCTTGAGCATCATTACTACCTAATCAAAATACAAAAACAGAGCATCATGAAATCTTGAAATTAGCATTCAATTGGGTAAAAACATCCTCTTATAACACTATTAAAGATCACCATTTTCAAAGTCTGAATCCAAATTGTTAGAAGTTGTTGAAGGTTCTTCATGTTTGATCTCATCACATGAATCCAAAACAGGAATATGTGTTCCTATGGACACCACATCTTCTTCATGGACTACAGAAACCATAGAATTCGATTAAAATGTAAATAAATTTGATTAAAATTGCAAGATCAGACTTACCTGAATGACTATCTTGAAGTTCTTCAGTGTCGATTAATGGGGTTTGAATTTCTTCGTCCCGGAAATCAATCAAATTCTCTGTTTTCTGGTGGATAGAATCGATAATTTCTTGTGAATTCATCTGAGCTATCTGAAAATCCCCAAATTCATGATCTTCATCTTCAAAACTGCCTGGATGTTCCTCAATTTTCGGATCACATAATTCAAATGGAAACAATTGATCAAGATCCAGAGAATTCAAATCTTCCCCATTTTCAAATTGAATTAAATCCTCTTCAACACAATTTGATTCTCTAACAACTTCAATATCATGTTCCTCTGTTTCAAGTTCTTCACTCTGTTCTCTGTTCTCAATTTCTTGATTTTCTTCAACATAATTCGATCCCATCCGATCATCTGCAACTTCTTTCTCAATATGATGAGTTACAAAACAAGAAGATTCATCAACAAACTTCCTTTCAAAATTCCCTCCACAGCAAGAACACTTCAAATCAATTTCACCCTGAATCTCATCAATCCGTTCGACCTTCGAAAACACAAAATTCCTCGATTCTTTCCGAAAACCCAGATCAGGGGAAGAACAATTCTCACACATATGACCAAATTCAGCTAATTTCTGATGATTTGAACAGAATTTTAATTCGGATACCTCTTTCGAATGAAGCTCACAGAGATGGTAACGCGATCGATTGATTCGTGCACACGAGAAACAGGGAGGGTTTAAACCGAAGTATCGGGCGAATTTGATGATGAAGGAAGAGAAAACAGAGTGGAGAAGGAGGAGGATTATAAGTGTCCATTCAAGAACTGTGCAAAGGAGAATGAGTGTGATCTTGTTTGCAGCCATTGGACTATTTTTGTGTTTATTTACAGAAGCTGAAAGTCTTGAAATTGGAACAGGGTGTTAGGATTTGCAGAGATTTAGACTGGAAATTGGGTTTTTGGATAGAAAGAATAAGATGGAAAAAGAGAAAGAGAAAGATGTTGTTGAAGGTTTTGACAATTGAGAGTCTTGAAAGAGTTTTAAGCAACACATTTAGACTTGTATGCTGTCAATGGGGCTACATTCTTCTTTAGTTTAATATATTTTACATAAAGGTAAACTAATTGGAATTGTTTTGTATTTTAAAAGTAAACTCATGATTTCAATTCATTTGAATGATATATTGTTTTGTATTTTTTTAAAATTTTTTTTTATGGTTGGAGCTTTCAGGCTATAAATTTTTTAATCAGGTTATTATTCGAATCGGATTCTGAATACGGTTTTTGAATTTATGAATTTCAAACTGAATCGAACCAATTATTCAAATTATACCCTTTTTGTTTTTCAAATACATATTATATGTATATATATTAATTTTTATAATTTGGGTGAATTTGAATCAACCCGAGTTCGAATGAACCAGATTCGAACCTTCGAATTCGATTCAGTTTGAATTATTTGAATTCGAATACGTTCAAATAGGAATTCAGCTTAAAAAATGTCAAACCCGAATAACCCGATTAGATGAACACCACTAGATTAGACGTACAAGACACACTTTATACGTTACCAAATTTAAATTGAAAATCATGAGGATCACACAAATTTTTTTTGAACATGGTGTTTGATGGATATTATTAAAGTTATAAAGAGTGGGTATGTTACAACAGTTAATGCAAAAGATACAAATATTTATACGATTTTTTAATTCTTTATATAGAATTAGTTCTGTATTGAACGGACGTATAATATCAACTTTTGTAGTCTTTAAACGATTTAGAAAACTTCAAACAAAAACTAATGCAGCGACCATAGTATTTTTGGGTTTTATTTCGTTGTGTTATCATTTTTTAACAACCATTTTTATTTTTCTATATTAAAATACACATATGATGGCCCATGAAAATTAAAATTATATAAACTTAATCAAATAAAATATAATATCATAATAAGAAAATAAAAGCCAGTTAGAGGGGTCAATAAACCACAAAATAAGTTGGTGGGGTTTTTCAAGAAAGCAAGGTGTGGGGAGCCGCTAAGAATATCACATGTTGGACCTAATCATATATATTTCTGTTACTAAAGCTGGACCGGGTTGGGTCAATCGGTTCATTCAATTACCGGAAACTAGGGGTGTTCACGGTCTGATTTTCGCGGTTTTTCGGTTAAAGCGTGAGCCAAACCGTTAGTAACGGTTTTTTATTTTTGTAAACCAAAACCAAACCGTTGAAATTTCAAACCGAACCAAACCAAACCGTTAATAACGGTTTGGTTCCGGTTTGGTTTCACGGTTTGGACTCATTGGGATTTTATACAAGTTATCCAAAAATGGTATGAAATTAAAAAAAAAAACTGTCCAAAAGCTATCTAAAATATAGTTGCCAAAAACTGTCTATAATTTCATTAGACAAGAAAAATACAAGTTATCTAAATTATACACTATCTATATAGAAGTTGCGAGAGTTTAGGCTCAAATTCCCAATAATCTGATATATATGAATATGATTAGTCATTTAGCCCAACTCAGTTTAATATATTGTTTATAATTGTTATATACTAGGAGGACACCCTGATAAGTGGCCAAAGTTTCATGTATTAAAAGGTGTAATATGTTATATTTATGCAATTTGATATGTGGAATACAAAGGTTTTGTGTAGCCATGCATGTGCAGGTGTTGGAAGCTTAAAGTATGATTTTGGAAGATATTACGAGAGAGTCGGAAGAGACACGGAGAAAACGGGGCAAAAACTGTAGGCACAGCGTAAGCCTACGCCACCAGCGTAAGGCTACGCCATATCAGCGTAGGCCTACGCCTAAGTAATTTCTTCACAGCAGCTTCCAGTGGACCGGCGTAGGCCTACGCCCTCCCAGCGTAAGCCTACGCTGGGTGCGTTTCAGACGCGGGTTTTGGGCGAAACAGCCGATTTTCAATGGTTAATTAGGTTTTTCTTCCCCAAATTCGAATCCATCTTTTTGCTACACACTCCTTGGGCGATTTTGAGGGGATTCACACATCCACTTGAAGATTGAAGATGATCTCTCTCACCATGAGCGGGTGATTCACTTGTGGCTTCCTCCAGGCGGACGGTTCGTATAGGTTTTTGTATTTGATTCAGTTTATTCATGTTTGGATCTTGTTAGTTTCTGACAATAACTTGAGAGATTGATGTATTAGTTGATTTAAACAGTTTATGATTATGCTTTGAGTTTGCTTACTTTACGATCTTGTTCGGTTGATGACAAAACCTAATAGCAGGGTTGGGTGACTAAAGGGGGTAACTTGGCATTCATAAATTGGGTGATTGAATTATACTGGTTTGTGACGGAACTGGTTGTATAGGTTGCTGACAACAGCCTGTCTTCAATTACTATTTTAACTGATTTTCCAACACTATGTCTATGTGGTGTCCAATTAAATAACTGGGTTTTGCATAAACCTAGAATCTGAAGTTTGGAGGAGGTTGCACCTTTATTTGATCTGTGTGTTTTCATCCTAATTATCAAACTAAGCAATTCCACTAACCATTGATTCCTCGTGGATACGATACTCTTCTTACCCTTATTAGTTAAGTGTTTAAGGATTGTTTTTGACCGACCTAACGACATCGATCACACCCCGCGCTTCGCTACTGTGCCGTAACTCGCGATAATGTTATATACTAGTAGTTATATGATTCATTTAGTAATTTGAGGACAGAGTCATTGCTCTGATGCGCGCCCTATTCTCTAGTGTTATGAATCTGAATCCGGACAAAACCGTAGAAGATCATTTGGCTAATGAAGACACCAATGGTGACACGGATTCTATTCTTCAAGGCCTTGTCAGAGACGTATCAGAACTGAGATCTGAGGTTGCTAAGGATATATCAGAGATGAAACTTGCGATTACTAAGGATGTACCTAGGGATATATCGGAGATTGCTAGGGATGTAGCAGACTTGAGAGCAGCCGTTGATAATTTGAGTCACAAGATGAATTGATGATATGGAGATATCTCGAAATAAAGGTACTTTTGATATGTCACATTTTGAATTGGATATAGGTGAGTAGTACAGTCTATTGAATATAATATTTGTATAAGAATCCCAATTATTGAATATAATATTTGTATATGAGTACAGTTTATCATCAATGAGTACAGTCTATTGAATATAATATTTATATATGAGTACAGTTTATCAACTATCTGACATATTGAGATTTGAGTCTTGAAAAGAAATAACTCCCTAGGGTAAGTGTTTTATCATTGATAAATGCATAGATGTATAACAAACCCCTTGACTGAAAATTGAACACCCTACGTAAAATGTCATCTATTTTACTTAATATTTTGGCAATTTACTTGTTGATAACTATATAACAGTTATACAGGTAGAATACAGACTCGTGGTTATAACTAACATTAATGGTTAAACACCATATAAATACTAACAATTTGTGAATGAGTGAGATGAATTTATTTTCAAGTGTAGCACATGGTGTTCATGCATAAAGCTTGTTTTTTTAGACAACACACAGGAGAATTCCAACCAATTGCGTTCATCTATGTCTTTGAAAATGTGCATGTGAAAACATGGATAGCCTACAATATGCAGAACAACAAACCTGGTAAAATGTGAACATCACACATCTAAGCATTCCAGTTAAATCCCTAAAAAACCACTGAAGAAAACAGACATCACCGTAATAAAAACAAGTTGGATAGGTCACGATTAATAACAGCTTGATACGAAACTATTGTAACTGAAAAGTAGCCCAATAACAGTTGCAGATTTCTCACCAACTCCTACAACACTTAAAAGAGCCTAGCAAAGTAGATCCAATAGAATGATTTTAACACAAATTTGAAACTGAAATGATTTTACACATCTGCAGTGGTGTTCTATTATTTTTTTTCTATTTAATGTGCACCTAATTTCCATTCTTTAATGTATATTATGAGTTACTATATTTTTTAAGTTTCGAACCAAGGGTAAACTGGATTATTTGGGTAATGTCTTGCATGATGGGTCAGCTCTAAAAAAATTTGTCGAAATGTGAACGGGTCAGATGTCGCATATAACATATTAAAAAATCTCCTAATTATCAACTTTTCTTAGTTGTATCTAAAACATTTAATCATTTATAGATTTTTTTGTAACCGCCACATTAGATATCAACTTCTAAACCCTCATGCTTATGCAACTGCAACTACAATTCAAGGTAAAACCCAAATTATTATTCATTGGTTTGTAACATTATGGCCTTATTTGACTCTGCATGTTTATGACACATATTTAACTTACCACAAATAAATGATTTTGAAAAGTGGATAAATTTGAATTTTGTATTCCCTTAGTTAGAGTAGCAAGAGCCAAAGCTATATTTAGTTTGAACCTTTTTGGCATCTAGAAGCTGAGATATATATCATGCTCAGTTCTTTAATTTACCTGCATTGAAGCATCAAAGGTAATGTAATTTGTTTCATGGAAATGCAATTTAATAATTTATTATGCGTCTAATAAAGCCTTTTTCATTTTTAACTTATGTGATTTGCGTGTTTTGGTCGGGTTGTGTTGCCACTCGGTTTGTTGGCCTTAATTGTGTGATACAAGTTTGGATAAAGTTAACGGGTCAAAGTGTAATTAGTCTAAAGTATGTTTAGTGTCTATTATGTATTTGTCAATAAATTAAGGAGTAGTCATTGTGTACAGTTATAACTTAGAAACTGATTGGAACACGTAGGCGTATCCATCCCTAATCAACGCATCGGTCCATCATCATCGGTAAAAAAGGCCAATCACATGTAAACAACATTGGGTACGATCAATACAAAATTCGTTTAGGGTTAATCCTTGTTGTTCGTCTCTTCATTTATTGTTCTTGATTGAATGGGTTGAATCATGGTCTCCTGGGGATCAAACGGTTTGAGTAGGCCCTAATTGCATATTATATACAATGAACAAGACTTCTACACAATTTTGTATTTTGGTGGTTTACCACATCATCATAAAGTACATGTGTATGAACTGTAGGAATTAGCATTCAACAAAGATCTAATAAGTGTTGTGGTGATCAGTTTTGACTTTTTATCAAAACGGGTTTTTGACAGAGAAATAAATTAATTCAGTTAATTAATAAATACGCAGCGAAAAATAAAATCATAACCTATTTAACAGCACTGACAAACCGAACAGGATCTGGTTATGAACACGAAAAAACAATTAATCTACTGATGAGATTAATTATACCTTTGTGGTTAATAAATAACCGATCGAGACACCGAGGTACAACGAACTGATGCTAGATCACGAACCGAAAACGAGAGAATGAGAAACGCCAGGGTTGGCCGGAACTTGCAAAACCAGGACTTGCTAGCTGCTTCGGAATTTACAAAACAAGAAAAATCGATTTCTTGTTTCTCCTTCTTGTTTGGCGGCTCCAAAAGTTAAAGAAAACAAAAGGTGTTTTCTTCTCACGTTTTGGTTCTGGCGGCTCCAACTTCCTTGGAGCAAGAATTAGGTTTAGAGGTAAACAAAATTCATTATATATTCAAGATTAAAACTCTTAATCGATATATAATAATTCTTTTAAATTACTACCGGTATAAAACCCAATAGTTAATATTAAAGCCCAAATCTAGTTAATTTGTTTTAATAAAAATGATTAAAACAATATATAATTATTACTTATAAACCAGTATAAATAATAATTCCCGTCTAACGAATATATATAAATATATATCGTCTCGCTAACAGTTCGTAAGTACCAGTTAAGCAGGTTAAGTGGATTTAATGTCCGTTGCCCTAGGTGTAACTCTTACGGGTCATAGCTCGGTCAGCCGCGTTGTCCATCGGGTCGGTCCATAAAATCCAACAATCTCCCACTTGTACGATCCACGATAAATCAACGCAAACAGTCAGCGGCGCTCTAGCTGCACATGGTTGTCCCTAACAAGGTATGACGCTTTAAAGTCATTAACCAAATATCTCGGTGTTAGTAACAGCTAACTAAAGCAAGACAATAGACTTATGGCAATAGTTGTCATTCATCCTTTCCGTATAAAACATCAATTGAATCAATGAGACATGAATTTAGTTCATTCTCATATGGCGTTCAATTATTATTGTTCTCGATCAAGAATCAAAGTGGTCCAATCAAACACACAGTAAGTTTAGGTAAGGCCTTACACTTCACCAGTTTGAATCAACGAGGGCGCCACGATGCATATCTGTTACATATAATGTAAGAGTACAGAATCCCTTATTGACTACATACAACTCCCACTGAACTTCAGAACTATTCCTAATCAAAGTCTTTATGACTGGCAGTTACGCGACAGCGTTTGACAGTGATTAAAAAATGGTTCTTGGTAAACGGCAGTTCTAGTACGTATCTCAAGTCAGAGGATACTAATAAGTATACCAATAGCAAAACATCTTATGACAAAGATCCATGAAGATGATTTGATGCGAGTTACATCCAACGTCATTCAAAATGAGGCCTGTGAAGTTCGGAGTCAACTCCTTGAGCCGAAGTTCAGAAAAGTCTTAATTCAGAGACGTTCCCACGATTCTGACCGACTACGGATAATTAAGAATACAATATTCATGGATTAAACGTATTAAAATCGAACACAGTTATAAGAATTCAGAATTGCATTTAAATCAGTAAACCAAAAAGAATTCAAAAGTACAACTGTTTAATTGTTCACACATTCAAAATACTAAATCAAAACATATCGCTAGCAAATCTAAGACCAATAGCATCTCTGTGAAGATCATGCTTGTCCTGAGTCATGGGCTTAGTAAACGGGTCCGCTAGGTTTTGATCTGTGTCTACTTTGCTTATCACGACGTCTCCACGTTCCACAATTTCCCGTATATAGTGGAACTTCCTTTGAATGTGCTTGGCTTTGTGATGAGATCTGGGCTCTTTGGCTTGAGCTATAGCACCTGTGTTATCACAAAGTATCTCGATTGGTTGGCGAATACTCGGAACCACATCGAGGTCAGTAATGAATTTCTTCATCCAAGCAGCTTCCTTAGCAGCATCTGATGCGGCTATATACTCAGATTCGGTGGTTGAATCCGCCACTACACTCTGCTTGGAGCTTTTCCATGAGACAGTTCCTCCATTAAGAGTAAATACAAAACCTGATTGTGAGCGAGAGTCATCTCGGTCAGTTTGAAAGCTAGCATCAGTGTAACACCGTACAGTGATCTCCTCTTTCACTCCTCTAAATATTAAGAACATGTCTTTGGTCCATCTTAAGTATCTTAGGATGTTTTTGACTGCAGTCCAATGGGCAATGCCAGGACTTTGCTGAAAATGACTGGTCATGCTTAAAGCATACGAGACGTCAGGTCTAGTGCACAACATAGCATACATGATAGAACCAATCGCTGAGGCATATGGAATTGCTTCCATTTCCTTAAGTTCAATGTCCATGGAAGGAGATTGAGATTTGTTCAACACAGTGCCTTTAGTCATCGGAACACCTCCTTTCTTGGAGTTTTCCATCCTAAAGCGTGTCATCATTTTGTCTATGTAAGTACTCTGACTTAGCCCTAGAAGCCGCTTAGATCTATCCCTGTAGATCTTGATTCTTAGAATGTAAGCAGCTTCTCCAAGATCCTTCATTGCAAAACAAGATCCTAACCATTGTTTGACTTTGTCAAGCACATAGATGTTGTTTCCAATGATCAGTATATCATCCACATACAAGATGAGAAATGATATAGTGCTCCCACTAGCCTTTCTGTAAACACAATGCTCATCTTCATTCTTGACAAAACCAAGTTCTTTGATTTTCTGATCAAAATGAAGATTCCAGCTTCGAGATGCCTGTTTAAGTCCATAAATGGACTTATTCAGTTTGCAGACCCTACTAGGATACTTTGGATCAACAAAACCGTCAGGCTGAACCATATAGACATCTTCAGAGAGATGTCCATTAAGAAAAGCAGTTTTGACATCCATTTGCCATATCTCGTAATCATGGTACGCGGCTATGGCAAGCAGTATCCTGATCGATTTGATCATAGCAACGGGTGAGAAAGTTTCATCACAGTCAATACCTTGAGTTTGAGTGAAACCCTTTGCAACTAGCCGTGCTTTATAGCTTTGTGTATTACCATGCATGTCGGTTTTTCTTTTAAAAATCCATTTGCTCCCTATTGCCCGAGAACCGGGGGGTAGCTCAATCAAGTCCCAGACCTGATTATCACACACAGATTGCATCTCAGCGTTCATGGCTTCAAGCCATTTCTCGGATTCAGGATCTGAGATAGCAGATTTGTAGTTTGTAGGTTCGTCATTTGACTCAGCTACTAACAGGATTTTAGAAGCTTCAAGATGCCATAGGTATCTATTAGGTTCTTTACGAGACCTGCTACTTCTGCGAACGCTTGTGTTTATGTCTGATTCATCAGCAACAACTTCTTGTTGATCAGACGCTCCGACTTCCTCAGCGGTTGTTTGTGTTTCTGGAATTTCTTCAAGATCCATAATATTATTTCCGGTTCCTCGATTTAGAAGATCTTCCTCGAGAAAGCGTCCTTTCCTTTTGATGGAAACAATGTTTGCATCAGGATGATAGAAATAATATCCACTTTTGTTGTAGTAACCGACGAAAACAACTTTTTCGCCTCTGGGATCGAGCTTGTCATCAGAATCGCTGGTGACATATGCATCACATCCCCATGCTCTAAGGTAAGACAAATTGGGTTTAGACCCGTGCCATATCTCATATGGGGTTTTGTCCACCTTCTTAGTCGGTGCCAGATTTACAAGGCGGGCGGCGGTCATAAGAGCATAACTCCAGAAGGAGTGAGGCAAGTTAGTTCTACACATCATCGATCGAACCATATTAAGTAGGGTTCGATTTCTCCTCTCGCTCACGCCATTAAGTTGGGGTGTGCCAGGAGGAATGGGCAGAGAAATAATTCTGTGCTCCTTCAGATGATTAAGAAATTCTAAGCTGAGATACTCGCCACCTCGATCTAATCGAAGTGTCTTGATAGATTTATCGAGTTGTTTCTCTACTTCGTTTTGAAACTCTTTGAACTTTTCAAATGTTTCATGCTTATGTTTCATAAGATAGACATAAGCATATCGACTATAATCGTCAATAAATGAAACAAAGTATCTTTCATGATTTCTAGACATGGTTCTGAAAGGGCCACACACATCAGTGTGTATAAGGCCTAGCAGATCCTTGGCTCGTTCACCGACATGAGTGAAGGGGTCCTTTGTGAGTTTGCCAGCTAAACAAGACTCGCAATTATCAAATGAGTCATGTCCGGTAGGTTCAAGAATTCCCTCGGATTGGAGTCTTTTAATGCGTGTCTTGCTTATGTGGCCAAGTCGACAATGCCATAGAAAAGTATCATTAATGCCATATTTGATACGTTTAGAAAGATTATATATGTTATTGTCAGTTTAAAAGTCAATCTCATAAATACCGTTTTGAGGTTTAGCCTCAAAATAAAAGATATCATTTAAATAGGCAGAAATAGCAATACCATTAAAAACGTACTTAAATCCTTGTTCAAACAATAAAGAAACTGAAATAATGTTTCTGGTTAAACCGGGTGCAAACAAACAATTGTTTAAAACAACCACAAGGCCAGAAGAACATGAGAGATGATATGTTCCAGTTGCAAGAACTGGTACTCTTTTCCCATCACCAACGATAAGCTCCATGTCGCCTTGTTTCAGCTTCCTCCAACTTTTAGGCTCCTGCAAGACATTAATGATGTGGTATCCACATCCAGTATCAAATACCCATGTGTTGCTAGAAACAGTAAAAATTTCAATAACATAAAAGAGAATACCTGAAGAGGTGCCCTCACCACTGGCCCTCTGCAACTTCAGCTTGGCTAGATATTCAGGACAGTTACGTTTCCAGCGTCCCATTTTGTTGCATTCAAAGCATTGGCGCTCCTCAGGAGGGGGTGCATTTGAAGCTTTCTTGTTATTGTTAGTGGCAGGCTTGGCAGCAACATTAACCTTCTTCTTGCCTTTGCTATTATAACCT
Organism: Smallanthus sonchifolius; assembly: GCA_023525975.1. Taxonomy (NCBI): domain Eukaryota; kingdom Viridiplantae; phylum Streptophyta; class Magnoliopsida; order Asterales; family Asteraceae; genus Smallanthus; species Smallanthus sonchifolius. Next base: position 17,078,375 of record CM042036.1, read on the forward strand.
CTTTTCTTGGGGTTAGGATTTTTAACACCAGCAGATCTGACCATCAGAACTTGATTTTTCTTTCCTTGGATATTCATCTCAGCCGTTTTGAGCATACCATGTAGCTCGGCCACTGTCTTCTCCAAGCCATTCATGTTGAAATTCATTACGAATTGAGCATAGGAGCTTGGGAGAGAGTTTAAGATGAAATCAGTAGACATGTCACCCTACATGGGATATCCAAGTTTGTTCATCTGGTCAATCATGTCAAAGGCACTCAGGTCCTCCATGCTCTTTTGGAGCTCACGGGACATGCAGGCTAGCATAAGGCAGGCCACCTCAGTGACATCATCTCTTTCTTTTTCCCAGGCCTTACGAGCGGCAACCGTGTTACCATCGGGTGCCTCAGGGACTGGTGCATCGAGAACATAGAGCTTCTTGGCCATCTTGAGAACTATTCTCAGATTGCATTGCCACGAGAGAAAGTTGGTGTTATCAAGCTTTTCATTCTCAAGGATAGACTTGAGAGCGAATGAGTTATTAGTATTATTATTTTCAGTAGACATCTGTCAAGATAAGCAAAGAAAATAAATTAGTATAAAGAAAGTGAAAAATCCTTATTAATTTATGACCCAATTACAGAAATTAGAATAAGGAGTGAGAATCTAGCTAAATCAGTCACTAATGGTAGCTGTGGCATACAACATTAGTAAGTGGGTAACTAGACTGACAATTAGTGTCAAATGTGGAAAGATGCACAACTCTCGTGTATGAGGCCGCTAAGACAAGACATGTCTATGCATTGATACGTTTAGCCTCATCTATGCCCACTTTTAATCTCTTAACAGCTGGGGCATGTAACAAGAGAGAAAAGTAATAGTCGTCCTAAAACAGGTACTTGCGGAAGGGTCGGATGTGTCAACGAAACCCTTGCGCCTTGGAAGGATAAACTACGCATCCAGTGCGGTGCTGTGGCTTCAAACACCGATGTTTCGTTTTATGCTCCAAGTGTTCCTTATAATAGGATGGCATAGACCATTGGTATTAAATATGGGTTCCAATTTTAGTGTTTACCGAATAGGGTCAAACACAACGAATAATTAAATCATACGTGTGATGTAAAAGCCAGTTTTACTATTTAAAGTCATGACAAATTTGATGAACCATTTCATCTCTCAGGACACTTAATTTTAAATAACCTATTAAAACTAAGTTTGTCGCGACTTGAATAACCAGTTAAAGTTAATAGTTGAAAACTATTAAGTTATAAGTTTTGAAATTAAATTTAGTTTAAATTGCAAAACTTTAGCGGTTATTTATTTTATAAAAACAAGTCAGTTGTTATTTTTTTATAAAATTCTACAAGTTGTAAAATTAGAACTTGTGGTTACAGATTGTGACATTTTAAAACTCCTTTTAAAACGTTTGGAGTTTGGTTGGTTTATAATAAATTTAAGTTATAAAAAAAGTAAAAGCAACCATAAAGCAAATAAATATGTAAATCTTTTAGGGCCAAGTTTGTTTGATCTTGCTAGAGCCAGTTAGCAAGACCAAATGGGTCACGGGGTTCACAAAATTAAAACAACCACAAGGATGGACTTCCGTGCATCTAGTCGCCTCGGATGACTCCCACTGAATCCATGATTCCTGTTGAGTCTTCAGATTTGTCTTCGGGTTTTTATTACATTACATAAAATAAAAAAGCCTATTCTATTACAACTTTGAGCCATCAAAAGTAGGCCAAAACCATAAAACCAAAAAACTGAATAATAAACACAAACAACTCAATCACATGGGTCGGGCCAGATTTACATATTCAACACAATCACATACGGGCAATATATTTGGTCAAATAAAAAAAAACGACCAAATTAATAAATAAAAAAATTGCCCCAAAAAAACAGATCAGATCAGAATTTCAAGATAGTTAAAGTTTGTGATTAATCTAACCGGTGAAACCAGACCGGTTCCGATTTGCGTGTTATAACCCAGGCTCTGATACCACTGTTGGGATTCAGTGGTGATCAGTTTTGACTTTTTATCAAAACGGGTTTTTGACATAGAAATAAATTAATTCAGTTAATTAATAAATACGCAGCGGAAAATAAAATCATAACCTATTTAACAGCACTGACAAACCGAACATGATCTGGTTATGAACACGCAAACACGAGAAAACAATTAATCTACTGATGAGATTAATTATACCTTTGTGATTAATAAATAACCGATCGAGACACCGAGGTACAATGAACCGATGCTAGATCACGAACCGAAAACGAGAGAATGAGAAACGCCAGGGTTGGCCGGAACTTGCAAAACCAGGACTTGCTAGCTGCTTCGGAATTTACAAAACATGAAAAATCGATTTCTTGTTTCTCCTTGTTTGGCGGCTCCAAAAGGCAAAGAAAACAAAAGGTGTTTTCTTCTCACGTTTTGGTTATGGCGGCTCCAACTTCCTTGGAGCAAGAATTAGGTTTAGAGGTAAACGAAATTCATTATATATTCAAGATTAAAACTCTTAATCGATATATAATAATTCTTTTAAATTACTACCGGGTATAAAACCCAATAGTTAATATTAAAGCCCAAACCTAGTTAATTTGTTTTAATAAAAATGATTAAAACAATATATAATTATTACTTATAAACCAGTATAAATAATAATTCCCGTCTAACGAATATATATAAATATATATCGTCTCGCTAACAGTTCGTATGTACCAGTTAAGCAGGTTAAGTGGATTTAATGTTCGTTGTCCTAGGTGTAACTCTTACGGGTCATAGCTCGGTCAGCCGTGTTGTCCATCGGGTCGGTCCATAAAATCCAACAATAAGCACTTTGTGGGTTTATAAACATGCAATCAGAACTTAAAGTTCTACCGATATAATGCTTTGCATTGCATTTTTATTTGCTGCCTTTAAAGAACAAAAAAGATAAAGATACAGTAAATTTGACGGGCCATACTAAATTAATGATTGGAACATTAAACATTTCTTAATATATGATCAAATTTTAATTTGAATCATAGAAGGCAATATATTCAGCACCATCACTGAATAGCATATAAACGTGTTTAGTTCAAAATGGGTTGAGTCAAATTGAGTACATGTCGTTTTAACAAAACATTAATTTGGTCGGGTTAAAACAGGTTCTAAAAGATATTTAATTGTCTGACTTGAAACCCATTCGGGTCAAAGACCCGTTGTATGATTTGAGTTGGCCCAGCTTTCGCCGTAGTTTACATGTGTCAAATTGACCCAAATGAACCCATGTATCGCTTTTTTTTTCCTAAATCAACCCATTATCGCAAGAATGGGAATTTAAATCTGATTTGGATGAATAGATAAATGGTACAATAATACGTAATGGTAAGGGTGGTGGGAGTGGCACCCTCCAACCCAAAGTACCCTCCCAAATTAGACCAATTAGAAGATGTCATCTCACTTATCCAAACTATCCTTTTAAAGTACCTTACATGGTGGGAGTGGTACCCACCAAGTACCCTCCAACCCTCTTATTTTTTTTAAAATTAAAACAAATTAATAACCAAATTAAAAAACCAAAAATTTAATTAATTAATTAAAAATACATAACAATAAATAAAAAGACAATACAAAAAGTAAATAATAAAAAAAAATTCATCTAGTCTTCGTCTTCATCCAAATTCGGGGTGTTTCTCGCAACATGTTCCACGAGATCAAATCAAAGTCTAATATGTGTAGCTACATCGTGCAACTCCGAAAGGACGTTATCGTCAATAACTGGTTCGACTGGAGGATCCCTTATGTATACCGGTGATATTGCATTCCCGTCATCTTTTAAGATCATATTGTGCAATATCATGCACGCATATACCTCGTTCCTAATCTTCGCTAATTTTAAATGCCGGTTTGGTCGACGAAGTATACCTCATTTTAAATGCCTCTCATATATTGCCCGCGCAATCTGGTCGGACAATTTATCCAAACCAAATGTGTACAATCGATGCTACCGACCATACCCGGAATGTCATGTTTTTCTTCATGTGTGATGTACAAAAGTGTAATGTCGTGGCTTGTCGGTCTACGTAAGAACTCTGCCCCGTATAACTGTATTATTGCATTACAAATATACTCTACGCATTCACTTGAGGTTCTCCTGGCCATACTTAAATAGTCGTCGAATTCTTCGGGAGGATTACCGGTTGCGAGTTGTTTAATCGTTGTGCATTTTTGTAACGCCGTGAAACTCTTCTAGTTCCTAGCGTCTTCACCCTCTTGAAAATATTCAAACCTAGCTTCTACATCGCCAACTATTTTTAAAAATAACCTCTTCGACATCCGAAACCTATCTCGAAACGTCTCTTCTCCGTGTGTTGGGTTTTCGTAGAAATAATCTTTTTTAGATTCTGTAGAGCATGTTCACGATCACGGCGTACATATGTCCTTGATGATGTAGTTGTGTCTTCCTCTTCGGCTTGGGTAGCAATATCACATAGAAATTGCATATTATCGCCGCCGAACACGAAGTCGAGCACATCATCCGATGAATCGGGCGGGAAGTATAACGTACTATCCACACTTTGAGTGGGGGTGGGTACAAAAAAAATGGTTTATATATCAATGGTATGAAATATATTTAGAAAGAATGTATTTTTTGTGTATTGAGTAAGATAATTGGTTATGTATTTATAGGGGTTAAATTTATTTAAAAAAATTATATTTTTCAATTTAACGACTCTTTTTTAAATTTCCAACGGCTCGTTCAACGGTCCATTTTCTCTCCTTTCAGCGGCTTTTGATACCCGTCACCCTTGCGGCGGTGTACCCGCGTTCTACCCGCATTCTACCCGTGCTCCACTCCCACCACCCTAGGGATTTGGATTTAGGGAATAGGTCACCAAAGAATTACAGCTCAACCTACAACACCTTTGATGAAACAAACAAAGCCATACTAATCAGAAAGTACATTACTACACTAATGACTAAACAATCATATTTTTTAGTTTAGTAAGTGACAAACTTTCTTCATTTAACCCAACATAGTCCCTATTTTTTTCTACAAAGTAGCACTTGAATAAAACTTGCCTACTAATATAATCTTATGCCAGCTTCATGTCCAGGTGCTACAAATCAAGAAGCCGGCAAAAAATAGAACCAAAGTTTAAAATGGAAACTAAATGTGTTTGCGCAAATGTCAATAAAAAGGAATCATGAAAACAAACTTATGTTACTCTTTACTTTCAAAATACATTTGTCCCCTAAATGCATTTGGTTATGCTATTAATAGGTCCTTGATGTAACATACATTAGTGTAAATTGATGCTTTTATTTTACTCCTGTTATTATTTGTTTTTAGACTTCCTAAGCTTGTATGAGTTTCTTTTTTGCTATAATGTTTGTTCCGGCCGCAACGCGCCGTTGACACAAATACTAGTTTAACCCTAAATGTTAAATTTAGACAAATTAATAAACAAATTTGACGGATGGGATTTTAATAAATCGGATTTTTGCAAATTACCAGTCACGGTCCTGGCTATTAAAAGTTGGCGGGGAAGGTGCAGGGCCAGGGGTAGGATGGTCATTTGACACAGCGAAATTATCCATGGGCACATGTTTAGCTTCAACATGTGAACTTGCATCTTCAATAGGCTCATTGTTTTCTTCTGGTGTATAAGTCAGCATAAGCCTTTTGACATAAAAGTGCAAAATATAATGAAAAAAAATTATTTATTTTTGGGGTATAATAATAAATTCACACGCACCAAATTGTTCGTTGGGACGGATTAGAGGTGCACAAAAAAACCAATTCTAGAACCAGACCCGAGGGTTCTAGCCGGAACCGGAACTGGTTTGGACTCGAAAAAACCGGTGGTTCCTACCCGGTTCCTATTATTCAGTTTTACACCGGTTCTAGAACCGGACCCGAACCGGCCAAAAACCGCTCAAACCGGAAAAAACCCGGTCAACAACCCGATCAATACCCGGAACCGGTTCCACCTCTACCCGGTTCCACTCTCTACCCGGCCACTCCCTACCCGGTTTGGAACCGGAACCAGTTTTAAAAAAACCCCGGTTTGTGCACCTCTAGGACGGATACCATCTGTGATGCTTCTGTTATATATACCTCCATAGTCACAAGAAAAAAATTGATCCATGATACTTGTGCTCTCATTCTAGCTACTCGCTAGTTTTTTAGTTAATGAAATCTTTTGTTGTTAAAAAAATCACTAGAAAAAATTGTGTAGGCTGCAAAAGTTTGAATTACCAATAATTAAACCCCAATGAAATAATGATGGGTTAATTTAGTAAACTTATCTTATAAGATAAAAACATCCACTTCCTAATAATAGATTTATAAGGTATGTGTAATGGTTCATTACAATGCTTGATTGTTTTGTATATTTTCCTAAAAAAGGAAAACAAGTGGTGGATCTTGACAATCCCTATCATAATGGGGTGAGTTCAAAGTCTTTCTTGCTTCCTCTATTAGGAAAACACAAACTACAATAAAACATTATAAATCACCATTGTTACATTAAAGTACTAATTAAAGTTTAATGACGTATGGACGTTCTTGACTTGCCATATGACGAGAATGAACATAATGGTGTTATAAAACTTGCCATATTGACGAGGTTCAAACTCATAGGAAGGTTATGTGTTGACCAGAAAGTGTGATCAACCGATCCTGGTAAGTCAAGAACACCACTTACAAACATCATGCAGTTGGAAAGCCATCTGCGAGGGCTGTAAATTGTAATAATGAGTGTGTGTTCGAGATGTAATGTGTATTTATCTTAACCCGATTTATCAACATATATACCCCTTTGTAGAGGTGCTCAAAAGAACCGGAACCGAATCCGATCCGATGGATTATCCGAAACCGGATCCTTCTGGAACCGGTTTTTTTGGGACCGGATTTTGTGAGAACCGGTTCTGGTTTTTTTGACGGACCGGATAAAAATCGGACAAAATGGAACCGGTTTTTTTCGGACAATTTGGAACCGGTTCGGAACCGGTTATAGCCGTTGGAAGAAAAAAAAACGGCTATATAGCTGTTTTTTTGTTGTTTTTAAGGCTTGAAACTTAGTATAAATAGGTATTGGGTGTATGGGTTAGTTCACCACAACATTCTAGCTCTCAAAACTCAAAACGCAAAAAAACGCTCACTTTACGCAAAAAAAAAAAACGCTCTCATGGCTTCCGCTTCCGCAAGCACTCAAAATTCGGTTGGTGGTTCTACTAGCGATGTCACGGTGGTGTCAATACTTCCTTGCTCCCGAAACCAAGAGATATGAGCTTATTTCGATTTATGCGAAATGTTGAACGGTTCGCAAAAGGCTCGTTGCAAACGTTGTGGTAAAATTTTGGGTGCGGCGGGAAATAGCACTTTGAGGAAACATATTGCTAGTCACGCAAAACACACTCAAGGTGAAGATCAAACTCAAATTGGTAGAGATGGAGGAGTTTAGCAATACAATGTCGAGAGGGTTCGTGAGAGAATGGCACATTTCGTCATTCAAGAAGGATTGTCTTTTGATCACTTTGATAATCCGCGCTTGACGAGGATGATACAAGAGACGCTTCAATCGAGTTACACAAATGTAAGTCGTTCTACTTTGAGAAGAGATTGTTTAAAAATGTGGAAAAGAGCTAAAAAAGAATTAATTTTAGGTTTTGAAAATTTAAATACCGGCATTAACTTAACAACGGACGTTTGGTCCGCTCCACATGGTTTACCCGAATCGTACATTTGCGTTACCGCACATTGGGTTCAACCGGAGTCGTGGCAAATGATGAAGCGTACGATTGCGTTTGATTATTTTGGATATCCACATACCGGTGAAAACTTATTTTATATTTTAGACTCGGTCATTCAAACTTATAAAATTCAACCAAAAATATTTGCAATATCTTTTGATAACGCTTCAAATAACACAAACGCGGTGGAAAAATTAAAAATAAAATATGAACCGTCTTGTAACGGTGTTTTCTTTCATAGTCGATGTGTTGCACACATCATTAACTTGGTTGTGCAAGACGGTCTAAACGTCCAAGAAATAAGAGATGTAAAAGAAAATTTTAAAGTGATGTTACGTGAAGTTTTTAGCACAAGCAAAAAAAGATATATAAACTATAGAAACTTGTGTCAACAAACGGATTCCATCTTTTTAGGTCCGAATTGGGACGTACCTACTAGATGGAACTCGACATGGAAAATGTTTGAATCGGCTGATGAACTTGTACAAAAGAAACGTTATTCACAAAAATTTGATAATATAAGTTGGGATATGATCGAGAAACTAACTAATTTGCTTGAGGTTTTTAAAAATGCAACTACATGTTTATCGGGAGTTTATTATCCCACGTCTTCGCTAATACTTCAACAATTATACTTAATATGTAATAAATTAAAAGAGTTTGAATATCACGGCCCTATTTTTGAAAAAATGGTAAAACCTATGAAAGCTAAATTTAAAAAATATTTTTCGGAAATGCCGGCCGTTGTTACATGTTCGGCCGCCTTAAACCCAACGATTAATGTAACCGGTGTTGAAACATTAATTGGATCAATATCGGATGATTTAAATATGTTCGAGGAAGACCCAAATTTTGAATCAAAGGCAATAAGGGATTTCAATTCGGGTTTTAATAATATGTTTGATTATTATTTACGCAAATATGGTGGAAGTGGTGATCCATCAAACATACGTGAATCAATGGGTTCGGGTTCAACTTCTAGTAGTTCAAGGAACCCGATGCTAAATTTATTTAACACTTTAAGAAACGAAAATACTAAACGAGCTCGTGGAACCACACCAAGTAGCGAGCTTGGGAGATATCAAGCAACCGACTTTATTTCAACTCTAAGATCCGAAGAGTTTGAAAACTTTGATATCTTGAGTTGGTGGCAAGGAAGGGAATCCCAATATCCCGTTCTAGCCGCAATGGCCCGTGACCTACTAACCGTCCAAGCTTCTACGGTAGCTTCGGAATCTGCTTTTTCTCTTAGTGGCAGGGTTTTATCTATTCGAAGAACGAGGCTTACACCGGAATCTATGGAGATGTGTATTTGCTTAAAGGACCATTTGGATGCCGCCGAACGTGTACAACATGTTGCAAAACTAAAAGGCGAGCTTGACATTGAACAAGAAATACATGAATTCGAAGTAGAACAAGGGGCGGCGAATCCACTTTCGGACGAAGAACAAGCTTATGATGAAGCCCAACATATCTCAAGCAAAGAAGAATGAAAACCGATGTTACGAAGACTACGACGAAGAAGATTGAAAACATAATAAATAATATATATTTTGTGATTCAATTATGTTTTTTGTATTTATTTTTTACGAACTATTGTTAAATCACTTAAAAAAGCTACAAAATAAATAAAACATGTATTTTATAGTGTATCTTTGTTAATTTTTTTTAATTTTTTTAATTTTTTTTTTTTTTAAATCCGGTGGAACCGGTTTTTTTTGTCCGGTCCGGTTCCATAAATCCGGTCCGGTCCCAATAGGTTCCAAGTCTCCACTCTCTTAACCGGATCCGATCCGGAACCGGTTCCATTGGATCCGGAAAAAAACCGGTTTGTGCACCTCTACCCCCTTTGACAAGGATGAAACATGGAAAAAATCTCTCAAGTATAGTGTACCTAATAGAACACCAAAGTTGTACTAATCCCACACAACTCGTACTAATCCCACACAACTCGTCAATAGAGGAAATCTCTTACAAGTATAGTTGCAAAACCGGGTCAGGTTCCCAACCCGGTTTTTTTGCCCCTCTGTCGTGAACCGGGCTAGGGTGGGCCAAAGTTCACTAGATCAGTCCTGATACCATAGCAAAATAGAAAAGTAAACTTGATCTAATCAAGCCACAATGTGACAATGTGCGCGTGTGTGGTTAGAGCTCACAAAGCTCGATTAAGCAAATCACAGTATACTTGGTAACAAATCAACAATGACCGAAGGAAAATCAAATAATTATCTATACTGATGGCTCGAGTAATAAAATGTCACAAAGATTGCTTTGCAATTAGTTTAAACTACATTTAGTTATAAGAAGAAAAAGATAAATAGTAGGTACCTCACTCTCGCTTTTATATAATTTTATTATAAATTCGTTCGGATACTGTGTATGTTAGTCGTCGTCTTAGACGAACTTCTGGATGTTTATAACTTCAGATAATCTGTTCCAATCCAAAGACTCCAAGGTAGTTGGAGTCAGGAATGCGGCCCCCACGCCAAAGGCAACAATGAGGAACACTGTAGCTTTGATGCAACCCCACCCGCGTGTTAGCCTTCCCAATAACACCTTACAGTATTTATCTGCTTCCTTGTAGAGTGCCTGATCACCAGACTCATCTCCCTCTGTCATCGCCTTCTCGTTCTAGAGAAAAAATAATAAATAAAAAGAGACCAAATAAGTTTGGTTTGGTAAATTTATAAAACAAAATGGATAAGGCTGTTTTCGGGTCAACCCGACCCGGCCCGTTTTGATCCGATACCTTTCTTTTTAAACTTCTAAGAGTTTCAGTAAGGGCCTCAAGAAAAGACTGTTTTAGAGATAATTCCTTCCACTGTTCATTGAGCCTTCTCAAAATAATGATGCTTGCTTCTAGATTATCCAAATAGACCATATCCTGCACATATTCATATTTAAGAATTAATGATATTTAGTTATAGTTTATAATATAACTCAACACAAACTGAATTTATTATTTCAATGAAAATATGAAACCAAAGATAAAGGTTGTAATGTAGTTTTTGGAGGTGGCAAGAACATGCAACTTAGGTAATGGGATAAAATGAGTTCATGTGAAAACAGCCACTTTTATTCTTGAGTCAAAACGGGTCAATAACTTTTGTCCATTTTTTTTAAAATTATTTAATGTACTAAATATGATTATTCATATAATAATATAATTTCATTTAAATAAAATGATTAGGACGTTGTAACCATTTGAATAAATGTTGAACAACTATTGACACATTTCTTTTTTAGCGGTTTTTTGTATTTTACCTATTTGACCAGTTACCAAAAAAATACAGCCCAAAGTGACTCGTTTTTCATATAAATGAGCTAAAGTAATAGACAGTAACTATTAGGCACTTAGATTTACAAGATATAACCTCAAGTTGGACATCGAAGCATGGAATTGATAAATCCTTTTCGTCTTTTCCCATGAAAGGTCAATTTTATCACTATTATCTATCATATACACAAATATAAACACCAGGGTTTTGATACCCTTTAGGGTATAACTAAGGTCTTTCACTAGTTTGTATGCTAGAGGGATAATGTTGTCTTCTTTAGCCTGGGTATCGATGCACAATAAAAAATCCCAGGATAGAGTAACGCGGTTAGAAAAAAAAAGGCATGTTCAATGCCATTATCCTATTGTATGATTAGTGTTTCCTCTAATCTTTCATGGCAGGTGTATAGTCTAGAAAAAAGTACTGATTTTTTAAGGGTAAAGACGCATGAAAAAAGAATATGCAACTCACCCATTGCTTGCAACAATCAGGATTTTGAGTTAGGCACCAGATAAAAATATTAGAAGCTTCATTGGATAGCTCAGGGATCCCTACCATTGCCAAAGAAAAATATCAAGAAACTAACTTTTGAAGTATCTTCTTCAATTTGGAAATTTAATTTAATAAATAAGTGTACCTTCTCCAGAAGCTTTTAAAGAAATAGTCATAACTTGTTGATAAACTTGTTTCATGGCTTTGCTTCCGGGGGAACCGACAAGAGCCACCTTTTTGAGTGTAGGATACACAGCTTCAAATCTTTCAGTTGCCTGTACAATAACAAATATTTAAAGTTAGAGGTGGCAAGATAGGCTAACAGATTCACTTTCAATCTGGCCATTTTTAGTGCAATTTGAGAAAGACCAGCCTGGATTGACCTGCAAACACTTTTTGTCCATTTTCTTTCAAAAAAATAATGAGAGAATGTATGTTGAGGCCACCCAAGTATTTTTCATTGAGGTCACCCAAATATTAGAAGTTACTTCATAGCCTCATAGGCCATCCAAGTGTTCATCTTGTTTCATTTATACGAATTTTGACCAAAAACATGCCGAATGACGAAAAATATCTTGAACTCTTAGAATAAAAAACCAACTTTAAACCATAACATGTTGACACCTCATCATATATATATTTTTGTCTTCACAAGATTTTTGGGTATTTTCTTTATCTTGGCGTATTTTGGCCAAGATAGGTATGAATGATACATACTATGGTGGCCTAAAAAGTAGTTTTAAGTTTTAATAAATGAGTGGCGATGTCGTATTAATAAAAAAAATTGAATACTTGGGTGGCTCCCACATAATAACCCTAAAAATTATAAATAACTATGCATTAATTATGATTACAAAAACAATATTACACCAATAATAATCTAAAACTTTGAATAAAACGATTCAAAAAGTTGTATGTATAGTAAAAATGACTCCAGATGACTTCCAACCTATATGACCATTACCCTTTTAGCTCGTTTTTTGTTGGACGCATTTATTATAAAACCAACTGGGTGTCAACCTATTCACAAGTGGGTGAAAATTGGCAACTCTACATAGAGTGATAGTGTACCAAGCATCACTTTTTTTTCTTACTCATTAAGTGTATGCAATGAGATACGTATGGAGTGAGCAGTGTTATTGTTTGTTTTATGTGTTGAATGAACTGTATGAAAAATAGCAAATGACCATTTTATCCTTTTTCAAGGATTATTACCAAAGGGAAGATAGCTGTCCATAGGAGGTCAAATGTCAATAGTAAACGACCATTTTACCCTTTTCAGGAATTACTACTGAATGAACAATCTGAATGACAGAAAATGGCCAATATAACCTACAGAAGTCACACCTTGAAACGAGCTGAAGATGAAGGGAAGGTGGTTCTCAGTAGCAGGTCAAGTGCCGATGGTGGCAATAAACGCTCACCCTTTCGCACAGCGCCATTCACTAAAATAGTCTGAGCCTTTGGGGCAGAGAGAATCCTATGAACACAAGAAAAATAAAGAGCTTGTCACAGGTTTGCAGGTCTTAGAGAAAACTAGTATACTGGATTTGACGAATATGACCCATATAAAAATGACAGGGTCAAACGGGTTAAAAATTGCCAATCATGTATTCAAATGCTTACAATGTTCTAAACAATTTCAAGTAAAACGAAAGTATCTTATGATTCTAACATCTTACTTTTTGTAATCTTACTTTATACAGTATCTAAAAACTTAAGAAAAAGGAAGAAAAAGTTTTGGCAGGCCAGCTGACTTGTTTTAATGAACCCATTATGGCCGGTTACCCAACCCGCCTGCTTTTGATCTCTGCAGTAAATGGTAAAGAAAAAAGGTCGATTTAAAACCTTTCCACTAATTGCAATATTAGATCCCGGGTTTGTGGATTGGAGCCCGATTTGGTCCCTACTATAGGCAATATCAAATGGGACCACAAGTACAACCCGACCGCCAGGTCCCCTTGTGAGGCCTGCATATTTAAACTCTATATTATCAATATATAATCCTTTATGGAACCATAATAGAATCTTGCTTACTCATAAACAGTTAAAGGTACCAAGCTAACTCACTTGTGTTACCATCCACACAATCAGTGGAAGCTTGTCTTGTCCATGATACTTTGGTGTTTCATTTAGAGTTGGTAATATGGTAATTAACGCATCAGGTTTCCTTCGTAACACCATTGCTAATACTACAAACAGACCCACCTGTTAAGGATTCATAGGAATGAAAATCAGTTAAACTTTACTGCATGAAGATAAAGTCTAAGTTGATGAAGAACAATCAAGAGATTTCCCTAATCTTACTTGAGATTTTGAGGATGTCTTTTGGGCACCTTTCTTGGAACCCTTTGGACCACCTAATTGGCTTACAAGGTCAGTAAGAACGTTGTCTAAAGACCAAAGGAGAAAAGAACTAAGGGCTTCCATAGATCGTTTGTTAATCCAATCAACTGATGTTTTGTAAACAGCCTCAGAAATATGTGACACTGGATTCTGCACTTAAAAGAATAGAATCACACAAGAGGAAGAAGAAAAGGGTTAATACCTAGAAAACCAAATATACTTTTTCATTTGTGCAAAAAGTTTCCCTACCTAATTTTGGTATATTAAAGTACGTTGGGTTTTTTGGTAGAGAAAAAAGTTCAGCTTTGTACAGTAGTTTTCCGATTCGTGAAGAAGACACTGAATCAACCATACAGAAACAGTTTAACTGTATGGATTTCAAACTCTTAAAACCATGATATCATACAAACCAGCGGAAAATACAATCACAAGCACTATAATTTGGTAGTATAAGGTCAAATTATTTTATAACTTCCATTATAAGCATAGTGTCTAGAAGAGAACTTACATCTGCAACCTTTGCAACAGGCGATTCTCTAAATAACTTCACCCAAGGAAACTGTGAAGCACTCACACTAGAGAATGCACGTCCAAAGTAGTCAGCAAACTTCATCAATTGTATATCTTGTTGTGCCTCAAATGTAGTCTATAAACACAAATACACAAGTCATAAACCCTAGTTTCAAATATTTCAACAAATGATCAAACAAAACGTTAAGTCACTCAAAACTAAGCTAAAAATGTGTATTTTGTTCCAATTGTATATCCTCTTGTGTGAGAATGAAGCTGTGTAAGTAATTACAACCACATTAGCAACAATTTTCATCCTAGAGCAATAAATTTTTAATAGTTTTAACTAATATTGAAAATAATCATAGCAGAACATTTAATTGAACAAACAACATCTACGCAATTCACTCACCGTCACATCCAACAGAAAACTAGCCAATTCGTCAGCGTCAATCTTCGCCGCCGCTTCCGCAATTGTGACTTTAGGTTTTTTCACTTTCTTCGGTTTCTTCTTCTTCAAATCAACATCATCAGTTACAGCTGCGCTATTTTCAACAACCTCTTCATCGCTATCCTCATAATCGGAGTAGTTCTTCTTCTTCGACGATCTAACCGGAGGAGCAGGATCATCGATCGCTAATCTCTGAGCTTCTATAATCTTCCGACGCTCTTCCGATTTCTTCTCAATAGCAGTGAACACGCTACTATTACTAGCGACGGTGGATCCGTTGGCAAGCGGCGGCGGCGGCGGCACCTGATTCTTCCTCTTCTTCGCGTAAGTAACCTTCTGCCATCCGTGATTGTTGTTATTGTCTTCTTCGGCAATATTGGTGGATTCGAACTCCATATTTTGTAGAGATCGGGATCTGGATGAGGAAAACAGATCGGAGTAACGTTTTGTAGGTGAATTAGACTCCAAGTCTGACTAGCATTGTTGATAAATGTAGTTTTTTTAAGATATTACAGTATAATTGGTTTTCTCGGCTAACACATAGAACATCCGAGGCAATCTATTTACCTTTAAACTGGGTAAATCACTTGACCTGATCATAGATCTTATTTTTATTGTTGTTAGGATTCGAACCCAAGACTTTCACTATAGGAAGTCTTGAGGCTACAATTACACCAAATAACCAATGGTTGATAAATGTAGTTAGGTGACACAAGATCGAAGGAGTCGAGTTTTTATTGAGTTTATAAAATATAATTGATTGAATCTAGTTCTTATCCAATTTTATGTAATATATTGATTTGAATTTATAAATATTGTTATTTTTAAATTATATTATTTTTTTTGAACCACCAACGAAACTTCATTAGAGCATTCACAGCAGGTTCCCCATATATTTGTGAGTGGGGTTCCTCATATTTTAGGGAGTGGTTTAAAGTGGTTGTGAGTGGAGGAGAGAGAAAATGTGAATTTTTTTTATATATTTGGGGAAAACACTTTTCACCTGCATAAATTTTTTAATATTTTTTGAAAGTGTTGTGAGTAGAGGAGAGAGAAAAGGTAATGATAAATGTATAAAAAGATATTATTTAATTGAAAAGGAGAGAAAAAGTAGTGATTTTTAGTGTAATTATAGAGATGGGGATAGAAAAACTAATGGGAATGCTCTTATATATATAAAAATAGGGAATTACGAGGTGGGTAACCAAAGGTACAACACCTAAAGAGAAAGCCTTCTATCCAAAACCAACCAAAAAACTATCAAAACCCCTAAGATTCGCCCACCCATAGAGGAACCAAGTTATACAAAATTAAACTTTCTCCAATCCTCCAAAGTGATCGCTTTTATTCTTGAGCGATTCATAATCCATAGGAGGCCCATGGATTTTATATCTTCAATTATCATAGCAAGAGAAGTAGACTTGTTGTTGAACACCACTTCATTTCTCGCCTTTCACAAATACCAAATTGTTGTTAAAATAATAGCGTGAACTATCTTTGCCAACTTTTTTGAGACCTTTAGAACCTTATGTATCTCCAGGAGATCTCGGGTACAAAAGGCATATATAGAAGGGATTTTGCACCATTGAGAAATTATTTGTCAAATTTATTCAGCAAAGTGGCAAGATACAAAAATGTGAATCCACCGTTTCACCACAATCCTCACACAATTTACACAAACCCGGATTGGCAACAATGTTTTTCTTAATCAACGAATCCAAAGTTGGTAATCTCTCCATCTCTGCCCTCTAAGCAAGAATACCGACCTTATTCGAAATCCAATTATTCTATGACATCACATAATTAAAACCCACATCGTTCAAGTCTTGAATTCGAACCTTAATACTCTTGACCGAGAAAATCCCGGAACCATCCAATTCCCACGACCATTTATCCCTTGCCGAAGACAAGCCCAGCGAGCAAATCATCAATGTCAACTGATCTATAGTTCTTTTTTTTACATAGTTGTTGATTTATGATGAACTTTTTTTTTATTTTACATATTTTAAATGAGTCATGTTAATATAAGTTTTATACATATTTGAAATAACTATTTGTTAAAAATAACAATGTCTACATACCATATCTTGTTGAAAAACTGGCTATTACTACACATGCAATTTCATCATGTCGGGATTACATATTTATAATATATGAATTATGTCGGATGCTTCAATACATCGTGTAAATTCAATTACATATTACAATTTAAGTGATAAACAATTTTATAGCTAACATTTTAGCTATAAAGCAAGGTGATTAGCAATTTCTTCTTAAATTTGCTCACACAAGTTCATGCACTAAAATTATTGATGATTAAGCAGTCTCTTCATCAAATGGTAAGTTGTCCTCTGACAATGATGTATAGCTTTTTCATAACAGTATTTTCATCAAATTCAAGTGTATGGAATTTTGTGCGAGTTTGGATATTTTGTGCAAATTCCTTTGATCACAAACACAATGACAAGGTGGTTCCCTATTCGAATCTTCCTTCGGTTGGGACATGTAATTCCTCGAATCTGGAGATGTTTACGGTGATTATAAATATTTATGAATTGTAAGTCATCATGTAGAGATTGAGTCTCGTGAAGAAGAGGATGATACAGTTGAAGCAGAAAATAAGAAGACGATGATCCAAAATATGATAATGTTGTTGGAATCGCAAAGTAAAAACATTTCTAGTGTAAAGTACCAATTGATAATTTTTGGTCAATGCTCGATCAAGCCACTGCTAACGCAAGTTTCAAAATCAATAACTATAAAACCTAAAGTTATGCCAATGGCCTCTTCGTCTAATGGCATCTGTTGTTTATCACCACCCAAATGATGCAGGTTCAAATCTCACGAGTGGGCAACATATGGATTTAGAAGTAGATTATAAGAGGTTTGTGTTTACGGTTCAAAATAAATAAATAATTAAACCTAAAGTTATGAGTCATGTCCACATGTTGATATAACATAAATGAGGGAACAATAGTATACAATCGAGTAAATTGGACATCGAATATTTGAATATGAGAATAACGTGTTGTAGAAAATAACAAACAAAAAGCAATCCTAAATATTAATATCCTAAAAAATATCGGAGTAAACTGCAATTTGTACCCCTGTGGTTTAGGCCTGCTGACACATTGCAACCCTGTTTAAAACAAAGTGCAATTTGCCCCCATGTAGTTTGGTTTCTCTATCTCTTTGCACCCCTGTTGACATATTATGTTAGGTTTTGGGTGAAATGACCTTAAAACCCCTAACGGAGTTAAAAGACTAACGGTGTTTGTAACGGCAGGGGTGCAAAGAGATAGAGAAACCAAACCACATGGGGGCAAATTGCACTTTGTTTTAAACAGGGTTGCAATATGTCAACGGGCCTAAGCCACATGAGTGCAAATTACAGTTTACTCAAAATATCAATAGAATACAATACAATAAATATAAACAACCTAAATGCATTAAAGGGTGAGTTGGAACGATGCACACATCACCAACCTATCAATACATATTTCAAAGGGTAAATTACCGTTTGAGTCCCTGTGATTTACACGATTTAACACAATGTGTCTTTAACAAGAATTTTTAACGCTTTGAGTACCTGTGATATACAATTTGTAACACTCTGAGTACCTGAACCTAACTTCGTTAAAAAATTCTGTTAAGTTTTTAAACGACCAGGGGTAAGATGGTCATTTGTAATTTTATATAACCCTAGTTATCACTTGAGTCCCCCACCCCATTTACCTCCCCCATCCCTCCCCCCCTACCCGACCTCTTCCTTGCCGTCGACGTCACCGACCCACCGCATTCCACTCGCCGTCGCCGTCCATAATGGCTCTTCACCTTCGACTGGATGCCATCGTAGACAACCAGGTTGTCACAGGTACGATCGATCGGTCCAATTTTTGACCTTTTTAGAATTTAATCGGACATACTAATAATCGTCACTTTTGTTTTTGAAGCCGGAATACGGGTCCATGCGACCCCTACTCACCTTCGGGTGCGGGTCGTGTTGAAGTTCCTTTTTGACTTGGACTTCAACTTTCAGGTGGAATATGGCGAGGGCATGATCGAGTAGGAGACAAAGGGTCTCTGTATATAGTTTAGGATAACTTTTTGGGTGGTTAATGATTCCTATTAGTATGTAAGTTGTTAGAATCAAATATTTTGGATAGCGACATCATCGTTTTTGGGGATTTTTTTGTTGATCATTTTAACCAAAATGTATAATAGTGGCATGATTAAGATGGCACCCCCAAATGTATCTAACTTTTGTATTGGTTTGATTCTAATCTAACGAAGTTTGATTATAAATTTGCATTGTATGTAACTGTGTTTGTATGGACAATGTGTTTGTTTTTTTTATTAGGATTAGCATTTGCAGCAACATAGGCATGTTCCTGTTTCTGGTTGTGTGTTGGCATGATCAGGATTAGCATTTGCAGCAACATAGGCATGTTTTTGTTTCTGGATTTCTGTTAGCACACTTTCTCGTTGGATGAACAGCAGCAGCAAGCATGTAAAAATAACAACTGCAGGAAGCAGCACAGCAACAAGTAACATCATTGTGTTTTCTTGTGTTTGCAGCAAACTAAATGTAGTTTGGATTGGATTTTTGGTGTTTTGGGTTGTAATTGCTTGTGTTTGGAAGTTTAAATTAGGATTTGGATGGTTAGAATTGTTTGTTTGATTGATGCTTTATTTGATTGTGTTAGTTGTAATTTGAGAGGGAAAGAGGAGGGAAATCAGTTTTGCCAGCAGGGACTCAGATAGGGACGCAAACATATATTACATGTTTTCGGGGACGCAGACTGTTATACAGTAAAAGGGTACAACGGACATTTCACCTAAATTTAAACTAAAAATTTGGCGGAGTTAAGTCTAGGGACTCAGAGTGTTACAGATTGTATACCACAGGTACTCAAAGCGTAAAAAATTCGTGTTAGGGACGCATTGTGTTAAATCGTGTAAACCACAGGGACGCAAATAGTAATTTACTCTATTTCAAAATTGGAAGGATAAAGCGAAGTCAAAACTAGCTTCCGAAATTGGAAAAGATGTTCAACAATTGCTGGATTTTTGTTTAATGTGCTGAACTAGTATACGTTGCCGCACGTTACAGCAGTGACATTGACGTGGTTAAGTACATAAAGAGAAACATATGAAGTTGTGGTGGCTCGATTCTGAATATCAAAATGCAGATAAAAAAACACGTCGCAACAGAATATTCAGAAATCAACAAAAAGTCACGTTGTAAAAATGAGCATTAAAAAACATGAAATTTAAAAAAAAGAAGTAAAAACATATCATATTTGACCAAGTTGGACTTTGAATAAAATTTACGTTGAAAACGTTGATCGGTATGGTTTTGAATAAAATTTACCAAAACGTAGATAAAAAATGACGAAAACCCGCGCGTTGCGGCAAAGGCGTTGATAATATTCGGAAGTTTACATAAAAAAACCGTGAAAAAGTTCACGTCGAAACGTTGATAAAAATAAGCATAACGCAATAGAAAATTCAGAATTTTATAAAACATCATATTTTAAAGGTCGTAAAAGTAAAAAAAATTGTCAAAAAAATAAACATTGAAGCAGCTTTGACAGCTCGTACGTCTGTGCTTCAGTTATTTGTACATTATTACGCACAACTCAGTTTTGAAATTTTTTTTACATTGAAACGTAGATAAAAATAAGCTCGTCGCAACGGTACATCCGAAATTTTATAAAACCTCATATTCGGCGTGGGTGTTCATAATATTCGGAACTTTATATTAACAATATAAAACTGTGAAAAAAATTTACGTCAAAACGTTGATAAAAATAAGCATGTTGCAAGAAAAATTCGAAATTTTATAAAACATCATATTTTAAAATTGTAAGAGTAAAATAAACTGTAAAAAAACGAAATCTCGAAGCGGCTTTGACGGCTTGTACGTTTGTGCTTCTGCTTCGGTGACTTGTACATTACTATGCATAACTCGGTTTTCAATAAAATTTACATCGAAACGTAGATACAAACAAGTTCGTCGCAACGGTACATTCGGAATTCTAAACATCTTATTTTAAATGTTATAAGAGAAAACAAACTGTGAGTGAGGCACGTGTCTCGTATCTTAATTGGTTCAAGAAAAAGAAAAAAAACAAAAAAGAATGTCTAGAGTATAAATGATAAGTTTAATTAAAGTTAGGGGCACTGTTTGTTTCAATTGAATAAGAATGAGTCTTATAAAATACATGTACATTTTATGAATGGTAATATGTGTGAGAGTAGGTGTTAGGTATATACTAGTAATGATAATTTCCATCAACAATTAAATATGGGAAGTTTGATCAAAACTAGCATCTGGATTATTGCAGTGGTAGAATGGTAATTTCACAGAATAAGGGAAAGCAAAAGTCCATGGATGGTTAAAATTGGGAGCTATTGTCTATCGTTGCGGCTCCAATTAATTACATGATAGGACCACTTTGGATATGGTGAATTCTGTTGGAATTTAATCAAATCTGATGAGCTACCACATATCACTCCGACTAACCACTGGGCTTTGGTCTAGTGGTAAAAGGCGATGAAGGTTTGAATAAAGTCACGCAAGTTTAAACCCGAGCCAAATCGGGTTTTAGTCCGGAGTGTGTTATGTTAGCGGGTCTTGGCCCGTGTAGCGGCGCAACTGTTGTCAAGTGGCAGCAGACTTCATGGTTTCCCGGGGAACGCCTAACCCCTCGCTCTGAACCCGCAAGCCCGGTTCAGACAACGTAGTGGTCAGGTATTAAAGGGTGATGGGTCTCCGACTTGTCGGAGATACGACTGTCACTCAACGAATGAAAGCCGCCGTTCAAAAAAAAAATATCACTCCGACTGAAAAATCGTCTGGTCGAAAAGTGTAATTATCTATATATATATATTTCCCATGGGGATTAATAGTGAATTTTTATTTTTTATTTTTTATGGGGATGAATAGTAGTTTTTTTTTTTTTCTTACAAAAGTTTTTTTTTATTAACCGGCTACTAAAGTTCAAAATAAGCTTTAATTTTCTTTTCTTTTTTACTCAAAACTTTGGTTTTTATAGATTTGCCACATAAGTTCAATAAACTTTCGTTCGTTAACTTTTTTCAAAATACAGGTGCGCCGTTTTTTTTTTTTGTCAACGTTCCGATATAAATTTGTTTTAAAACGGAGTTGTATTCAAAATCGGTTTTTTTTATCGTTGCCTGTATCGAGTGCCGTTACCGTTGTGGTACCATGACGAACCGAACCTATTATGGGCGAACAACATCATTATCGATATTGGTATTATCGATTCGCCTTATTGTTTTCGACAAACCGAACCGGTAATTTTTTTAATTTGTTTTCCCCTTTTTTATTTATTTATTTTTTTTTCGTAGGGATGAATAGTAGTTTTTTTTTTTTCTTACAAAAGTTTTTTTTTATAAACTGGCCACTAAAGTTCAAAATAACCTTTAATTTTCTTTTCTTTTTTACTCAAAACTTTGGTTTTTATAGATTTGTCACATAAGTTCAATAAACTTTCGTTCGTTAACTCTTTTCAAAATACAGGTGCGTCGTTTTTTTTTTGTCAACGTTCCGATATAAATTTGTTTTAAAACGGAGTTGTATTCAAAATCGATTTTTTTTATCGTTGCCTGTATCGAGTGCCGTTACCGTTGTGGTACCATGACGAACCGAACCTATTATAGGCGAACAACATCATTATCGATATTGGTATTATCGATTCGCTTTATGGTTTTCGACGAACCGAACCGGTAATTTTTTTAATTTGTTTTCCCTTTTTTTATTATTTAGTTTTATGTTTCATTTCTATTAACATTATTTTTACCGTTGTGCCTATGCTTTCGTTTAAATTTTATTACCCGACAACGTTATCTATGATAACTTTCGTTTGTTATATTTTATATATTTATTTCCCATGGGGATGAATAGTGTTTTTTTTTCTTTTCATGGAGATGAATAGTAGTTTTTTTATTTTTATTTTTTTTTCTTATAAAAGTTTATTTTTATAAACTGTCCACTAAAGTTCAAAATAAGCTTTAATTTTTTTTTTCATTGTGATGAATAGTAGTTTTTTTTTTTTCTTACAAAAGTTTTTTTTTATAAACTGGCCACTAAAGTTCAAAATAAGCTTTAATTTTCTTTTCTTTTTTACTCAAAACTTTGGTTTTTATAGATTTGCAACATAAGTTCAATAAACTTTCGTTCGTTAACTTTTTTCAAAATACAGGTGCGCCGTTTTTTTTTTTGTCAACGTTCCGATATAAATTTGTTTTAAAACGGAGTTGTATTCAAAATCGATTTTTTTTATCGTTGCCTGTATCGAGTCCCGTTACCGTTGTGGTACCATGACGAACCGAACATATTATGGGCAAACAACATCATTATCGATATTGGTATTATCGATTCGCCTTATGGTTTTCGACGAACCGAACCGGTAATTTTTTTAATTTGTTTTCCCCTTTTTTATTATTTAGTTTTATGTTTCCTTTCTATTAACATTATTTTTACCGTTATGACTATGCTTTCGTTTAAATTTTATTAACGATGGGCCTGACAACGTTATCTATGATAACTTTCGTTCGTTATGTTTTATATATTTATTTCCCATAGGGATGAATAGTGTTTTTTATTTTTTTTTCATGGGGATGAATAGTAGTTTTTTTATTTTTTTTATTTTTTCTTATAATAGTTTTTTTTTTATAAACTGGCCACTAAAGTTCAAAGTAAGCTTTAATTTTCTTTTCTTTTTTACTCAAAACTTTGGTTTTTATAGATTTGCCACATAAGTTCAATACACTTTCGTTCGTTAACTTTTTTCAAATTACAGGTGCGACGTTTTTTTTTTTGTCAACGTTCCGATATAAATTTGTTTTAAAACGGAGTTGTATTCAAAATCGATTTTTTTATCGTTGCCTGTATCGAGAGCCGTTACCGTTGTGGTACCATGACGGACCGAACCTATTATGGGCGAACAACATCATTATCGATATTGGTATTATCGATTCGCCTTATGGTTTTCGACGAACCGAACCGGTAATTTTTTTAATTTGTTTTCCCCTTTTTTATTATTTAGTTTTATGTTTCCTTTCTATTAACATTATTTTTACCGTTGTGCCTATGCTTTCGTTTAAATTTTATTAACGATGGGCCCGACAACGTTATCTATGATAACTTTCGTTCGTTATGTTTTTTTAAATAACGGAATGCGCCGTTTTCTTAACAATTTCTTTTGTCAACGTTCTGGTTTAAATTTTATTGAAAACAAAGTTGTATTCAACTTCAAGTGTTTTTGGGTATCGTATGTTATAACGAGTCTGTGATTCCACGCAAACGAGCCAAACCAATAACAAACAGACTCCCGCCGCGAAGCGCGGGGGGTAAAACACATGGAGGAGAATAGTAATGTGTACAAGATGCAATGCAGCATGTACAACTCTTGCTTATGGTTTTTATGCGTGTGAGCATCCCCTTTTTACGCCCATTTCTTCTTTCCCCTTTCACACCATACCAAATTAGGGTTTCCCTCATTCACCATCGTTTCACCATACGACCCATTACTAGCGGTGAGTGAACACCACCGGCTCTTCCACCGCTAATAGTAGGGTTTTTTTTTTTTTTTTCAAGGGGATGAATAGTCGTTTTTTTTTTTTTTTTCTTACAAAAGTTTTTTTTTATAAACTGGCCACTAAAGTTTAAAATAAGCTTTAATTTTCTTTTCTTTTTTACTCAAAACTTTGTTTTTTTATAGATTTGCCACATAAGTTCAATAAACTTTCGTTCGTTAATTTTTTTCAAAATACAGGTGCGCCGTTTTTTTTTTTTTTTTGTCAACGTTCCGATATAAATTTGTTTTAAAACGGAGTTGTATTCAAAATCGATTTTTTTTATCGTTGCCTGTATCGAGTGCCGTTACCGTTGTGGTACCATGACGAACCGAACCTATTATGGGCGAACAACATCATTATCGATATTGGTATTATCGATTCGCCTTATGGTTTTCGACGAACCGAACCGGTAATTTTTTTAATTTGTTTTCCCCTTTTTTATTATTTAGTTTTATGTTTCCTTTCTATTATCATTATTTTTACCGTTGTGCCTATGCTTTCGTTTAAATTTTATTAACGATGGGCCCGACAACGTTATCTATGATAACTTTCGTTCGTTATGTTTTTTTAAATAACGGAATGCGCCGTTTTCATAACAATTTCTTTTGTCAACGTTCTGGTTTACATTTTATTGAAGACAGTTGTATTCAACTTCAAGTGTTTTTGGGTATCGTACGTTATAACGAATCTGTGATTCCACGCAAACGAGCCAAACCAATAACAACCAGACTCCCATCGCGAAGCGCGGGGGGTAAAAACTAGTTTAGTTTAAAGGAGGCTTTCTTTAATTTACTCTAAAACAAATTCCCAAACCCCCCACCACTAATTTCTTCTTCTTCTTCCTCCTTCTCAAGAATCATGCGACCGGTCCTTACCCCTATCTTCTTAGATTAGTCGTCTCCTTTGGAGGGTCGTCATCTCCAACGACAAAACCAATCGATCTCTGTTTCACTCTTGAATGTCCCTCTTTCATTCTTATATTTTTGTCGTCCTCTTTTCCTTCTCACGAACTTCTGTTTATAGGCGATAAACCAACTGAAATAACATCGAAACCAAAATTGACGATTACCGGTCATATCTCCACCCAAATTGAAAGTGAAGAAGATGAAGCAAATCTCTAAAACTCTACTTTCTACGTTTAATCGGTGGATAGAACAAGCTCCAACCTCTGTAACAGTAATGAAGAGGGGCAACCGACGAACTTGAGGTGAGGCTATCAAGATCTGTTGCTGCTGTTGGTCGTGATTATTGGATGACGCAGGAGGATGGGGCACTCAAATCGAGATGGGCATGATGGAGATCTAGATATTTTGCTAACGTCGTCTGCACCTTATGGAGGTCTAGCAGAAGAGGGGAGTGGTGGTGAGTGACGGTCAGGGTAGAACTTGCCTTTCAAACCTCAACAAATGAGTAGTTTAAATTATTAATATAAAGTATTATAGGAGTAACATTTTTTATTAAAAAAAATTCAGCCTTTTGAACTAGTTTTTTTTGGCAACTATTGGTTAAGGTTAAAGCTCATAAAAAGCTACTTGCGGTGTACTTTTCTGACATGGAAGAGCAAAACGAGTTGTACACCTTGCAATAGGCGTTGTTGTAACTCTTTGGTTGATGAGTGTGGTGGGTTGTAGGTGATTTAATAGTGATACTGTACTTGTAAATCCAACTTTTAAGATGAATGTTTTGTAATTAGATTACGGGCATGAAACCATGTTCAGGTTTGGAGAGAGATTACCTGATCTGAAGAAGAAATGTCAAAATGTGACTTACAACTGTGACGCGTACTTGACAAATCTAGGGTTTTGTAGTGACACTAAGTACATGAATGTAACACCCAAAATTTGAACTTTTAAAAACACGCGGAAGCTAGGTCCCATTTGACAATTTACAAAGACTTTAACAAGTTCAAGTTTACAAAACCACAACACTTGATGAAGCTACTTCATCAAGTCTCTATAATTGGGGTGACCAACATTCAATAAGTTAATTACATTGCAAACACCACAAAACGTTGTTTATAAAGGTTTCACAACAAGTTAGTTGCAAAAGAACACCAAACATGACAAAGACATCATGAGAATCCAACTTCACCCGACGAGCTTCCCGAGGCTTGCAACGGAGTTTTTTCTACACCATACAACAAGTCCCCATAGTCCCTCATGGGTTATACCTAAGAAAAACTCAAAAAAATGGGTTTCATCATATAAAAGGCGTAAGCAGAATTAACCCAGCATGTGCTTATCACAACCCCTGCACAAACAACCTCTTTTTTAGATTCCTCTCCTCGAGGCACCTAGGTTTCACATATTATGGCTTTCGTAACTCATTACCTTGCCCGAGATATGCTTATTTGAAGTTCGTGACTTCACAATCCCACATATGAAGTTCATAGACTTCAATTACATTGTTAGCCAACCCATGTCCGTTTTGGTGAGATTCTTATGATCTCAAACACCCACACACACCATTTGGAAGTTCGTAACTTCATGACACCCCAAGTGAAGCTCATAGACTTCATTCACCAATACACCCCCATGTGAATTCATATTAATCACCGTTACACCCAAATGAAGTTCTTGAACTTCATTTACCATATCACCTCGTGAAGTTCAAAGACTTCAATCACCATTTATATACATATTACACCTATGTATATCACCATTATATGATCATATTTACACTATTACACCAACGTGAAGTTCAATGACTTCAATTATCCACCACACACCCATATGTGAAGTTCAAGACTTTAAACACCAATTTAACAAAAGTGAAGTTCATAGACTTCAAACACCAATTCTTAACCCACACATTACACATATCTACCATACCATAAACACCAATTTGACATACATACAAGTGTACACAAGACACAATTCTTCTTAGATAACCCTTAAGTTATTTATTAACATGTGGAATTCAAAGATCCCAATTTCACCATTTATTCTTGTGAAGTTCATTGACTTCAATTACACCTTATTCACCCACCCTTACATTCAACATAGACATACAAATAACACCATTAAACTCATAAGCAATTCAATGACTACAATTACCATATGACATTATGAGGTTCATAGACCTCAAGCACCTCGAGCACCCACCCTTTGTATACATTCACCATATGCAATTTCATCAAATCAACATACACACAATTGCATATATGATAATCAACAAAACCAACATGTATGTAAAGTATGTGCATTTACTACCACATATCATTACTAAGTATGTGCAAAGCACTTACCTTTATCTAAGGAGGATCTCACTTGATCTTCAAAGCTAGCTCCTTTAATACCTTGATAACCTAAACAATTCATCTTATCATAAGTCTAGATATCTCAAAATTACACAAATTGAGATTATAACACACTCCCATACCAAATGACCAACACCCTAACTTAATTTAGTTAACACAACCTTAACAAAACCTCCAACACCCAAACACAACCTTTCAACCCATTTTAACCCGTTAAGTTTTATCCAAGTTCATCAAAATCCCCAAGGTTCTTGATTTACCAAATTGATTATGGATTTTCATTAGGTTTTGTGTTTATGAACATCCTAAACACTTCTAAACCTTTAACAGATCATTTAAACACCCAGTTTAAGAAAAAAACCCCAAATTCACCTCAAGAACCCTAATTTTGCAAATATGAAATTAGGTGTTAAAACCAAGAAATTCTTGTTTCTCCAACATCATTAATACTAGATTAAAGCTTCTAAACAAGATTTAATCCAAATTATTCCATCAATGTAACCCATTTAGGATTTTTCACCAAAACCCACCTAGAACTCAGCTAATGGAGGTTTAGAGGAAGAATAAGACACTTACTTACAATCTTGAAGAAGATGAATATTCTAATCCAACCTGATTTCATATGCAAGTCTTTGATTTCAGATTTTAGCTCCTCTCCTTTACTTTTCCCTGGTTGTTCACGCCAACACAAACACACATACAGTGTGTTTGTGTAAACCCCACCTCCATATCAATCTAATTTTTAAAATTTACACAATTCCCCCATGCACTCCCATTATTCCAATTATTGACCCTTTTTTGCTAAAAAGTCAAGTTTGCTCAATTACACAATGAACCCTCCACTTTTATTTTGGTTATTTACATCTTAATAATATGTTTACATATATTATTATTTAAACCCGAAAATGGTTCGTTACAATGAAGCATGTTTAGTCTCCGGTCCTACGGATGGCGCCAATGTTACAACCAAAAGCCACCGGGTCATAGTCGATTTGAGGTAACACCGGTTGAGGGGAACAAATCTGGTTCGAATCTGCCTTGGTGATGATATGGAAATGAATCTTCATCTTCTCGAGTCCAGATATAGGTTACATCAACATGAAACTCTCGTTAAAGATCTCGGGGGTTTAGCCTCGAAGTCACTTCGACGCTCAAGTCAGTATCATATCAGCGATGGTAATCATATATATGTAAAAGGAGTAGAGCGTGTAGAGAGAAATTATGTATGCCACCGATGTGATCAATCAGGGCACGTATCAAGATGTTATCCCAGGGTAAGATGCTACAACTGTAAGGAAACGGGGCACTTCAAGGATGATTGCCCTAAAATCATGACAATAACATATACGAGATAGAAAAGTAAGTAGTACCCGTGTAAAAGAAATATGTATTTACTTTTCTTAGACTTAGATTAGTTAAACCAATATCGAATTAGTATCAGTTCTGAACACCATTAGAAGTAGCAAGCCTAATTAAGGATCTATAAGATTGAATTGATACCTGAAGTGAAATCAAATACCAAAGCACGTTATTGTCTAACTCCTTTGGAGATAGAAACAAGTATATTCACTCATTCAAATAACGTTTCAGTTTTGAGGACAAAGTTTCATATAAGCAGTTTTGAGCATCTTGTGCAACTCCGTGATGGTCTTTTCCCAACCATTCATATTACAGTTCATAATGAATTGGTCATATGCCTTGGGCAACGGATTAAGGATAATATCCGCTGCTAATGTATTGCTTAAGGAAAACCCGAGCCTTTCTAATTGATCAATGTAGCTCTTCGTTTTTAGAACATGACAGCTAACCTGAGACCCGTCATGCATACGACATCCAATGAGTGATTTCATGGTTTCAAACATCTCATGACGTGCTTGCTGTTGGAACATTTCGTTTAGCTGTCCGATCATGTCATAAGCTGGATGATGCTCAAGGTCCTTCTGGAGTTCTGGAATCAGCGTAGCCAACATGAGGCATGACACCTCTGAAGAGTCTTCGACATGTTTCTCCCACGTTTTCTTAACCGCGTCAGTAGTATTATTAGTGGGTTGATTAGGGATAGGATTTTTAAGAACATAGAATTCCTTGTCCGTCTTGAGAACAACTCTTAAGTTACGGTACCAATCAATGAAGTTTGAGCCAGTTAGTTTCTCTTTTTCCAAAATGGATTTAAGAGAGTAGTTGGAGTTTGAGGGATTAGTGGTATTTGAAGACATCTAGAAAACAAACTAGTTTTCTTTTGGTATTTTTGATGTTTGAAAAACCTTAATAATAATGATCCTTGGAAAACATTATTATCTTTAAGAAATGAGATCCATGGTTCACCAAATTTCATGATTGAGAAAGCATTTTTCACAAACACATGGCTTTGTAGGTCGGTAACAATTACTAATTCTACTCATTACAGTTCTTATATGGTTATGGGGTTGCAAAGACAAAGGAATGTCTAAGACATGGTACGTTCAACCTCATATATGCCCACTCTTCCCTACTAATTGGAGAAGGCCTATCTTATAGAGTTGAGTGATTAATCATCCTAATTTAGCAATTTGCGGCAACCGGCCTAATACTCTCGGAAATCACGGTACCGCCCTGTTCCCACACCCGTAGGCCCAAGTGTAAGCCTGAGGCACATGCACTCAGGGGTTCGGGTATATTAGTTCAGGTGTCCTAAAATAGGGTGGCATACACAAATCAATTTTAAGAAGGGATTTAGTTTAATGTTTTACTAGTTTGGGTTGAAAACACATTGCTTGTCATATAGCATGTTAGTCTGTCACACAAGTTTAAAATTCTCAATTTTAATCGATTTGTGATTTGATAAAGAAAAATTTTATCTATCGAGACACTCATTTTAATATCCTATATTAATAAGTAAATTGTTTTAATTGTGAATCATTTTATCTATTAATAAACCCCTTTATTAATTTATGGGTTTTGAAAATTAAACCGGATTTCATTTATATATATTCCAAAGTATGGTTTTATCTTTTAAAATAACTTTTTATTTAATAAACCTTTTCACGAGACAATCAAAATTTCTATTTTATTTTCTCGCCATTTAATTTGTTGTTTTGTTTTAAACCCTTTTAAAACGTTATGATTGTTTTATGAAAGAAAACATTTTAACCCTAAATATCAAAGTAAAACAACCACAAAATATAGGTTAATCAAGCCACTAAAATGTATGACTTTGCTAAAGCCATTTAGCAAAATCACACGTGTCAAAGGGGTAAGCAATTCATAATATCTCCTGGTCTTGAACACTTCCATTTGCTTCTAGATCTCCATCTTTTTCTCCCGGTCGTCTTGGTTCCTTAATCTTCAAATCTTGTCTTGACTTTATAAATTATAATTTATAAATAAACCTAATCAATTACAAGGGGCTTCTCCAAAACAACAAAAAATACATGATATTTCAATAAACCAAAATTAAACTCAACCACGGGTCTAGGACTTGATTTACAATAAACAACAAAATCATCAATCAAATGAAAAAGGATGCAATCTTTTGTCAAACAAAAGTTTTGATAAAATAAAACCTTATTCCAATTATAAACAAATGTTATATTTGTTTGCAAAAGTGGCTTTGGTACCACTGTTGGGTTTCGTATACTAGTTTTTAAATTTTGTAAATAAATAAGTAGCGGAAGCGTGTATACGAACCGATCTAAATCAGACTTTGGATCGCCCATCAGGAGTCTAGATGCGAGCCAAATAGAACATTAAACCAACCATAGATTAGATCAAGAACCATACCTTACAAGTTGATAGCTAATCAAGTTGGAACACCCCGAGATCAACAATCCGGTTGCTAGATCGGGCAACACGAAACAAAACCCGCAAGGGGTTGATCGATGGCTTTAGGGCTGTGGTGCCAGCGGCAGCGGAGGAGGTTGGCGAACCGACAGCGGCAGGGTGGCCGGAGGTGGTGGCGGACAACGCAAGGGAGTGAGGGAGGGGAGAGATTTGGGTTTTCTATTTTCTGTGTCATTTATTCTCCATATCCATTCCTATTTATAATCTCTCAAAGCTTTAGGAACAAGTTAGGGTTTTAAATCTAATATTTAAATATTAATTATCTACTAACTAGATAATTTAATTAATTAATAACCCTTTATTAATTTATTCTAAAATAAATTAATTACATTTCCTTTAAATTATTTCATAAATAATTTGTTCGCGTCACCTCTTTGTGTTTAAATCATTTATGGCCCGAAGTGTAACTCTTTGGATCGTACCTTAATAGCAGTATTATCATATGTCGTTACTTGGGTATATTAGTTTAACAGGTACATGCTGTGCTCTAAACAATCTCACGCAGCAGCTATGAACCAGATCCTTCGGTACCTCCAGGGTACAACCGGTTATGGCATATAATACATTAGAGGAAAAGAAAGCATTCTAATCGGCTATAGTGATAGTAATCACAATGTCTATCAAGATGATGGTAGAAGCACTATGGGATACGTGTTCTATTTTGAATCCTCTCTGATTACTTGGTGTTCGCAAAAACAAAGCATCATCGCACTTTCGTCATGTAAAGTGGAGTACGTGGTGGTAAGTGCAGTCACGTGTCAAGCGGTTTGGCTTAGAGAATTATTGAGCGAGATAACCGGGAAGCACTACAAGAAGTATTGTTAAGAGTGGACAATACATCGGCGATTGCACTAGTGAAGAACCGTGTCTTCTATAGTCGAAGCAAGCACGTTAAATCTCGTTATCATTTCATCCGGGATATGTTGAACGAGATGAAGTGGCGGTCAAGCACATCAGTGGCAAAGAACAACGAGCCGACATTTTAACGAAAGCTCTCGCAGGGATCAAGTTCAAGGAGATGTGGGATCTCCTAGGTGTTGAAAACCTATCTATTTTGAGTCGAAGATTAAAGGGGTGAATGTTGACGATAATTTCAGGACCCGATTCACAAGTCGGTGAAATTGAGGGACCAAAGTTGACAAGCCGATCAAAGTTGGTTTAATTCATAATTAGATTATAATTGTTATGGTAATGCATTGGTTGGCAAGTTAGTATTAGTTTATATAAACCGAGTTAGGGTTAGACATTGTAATTAAATTTTTGAGTGAGAATTCTTGGTTAATAAAACGTATGGAAGTTAACCAAATTGTATTTGTGATTGTTTTTTTATATCAAATTCACCAGTTGAATATCTCATAAACACGTTGAAGATTTTAAGTAGGTAAATATTCGAAATTGAATATTTAAATAGAAAGTATTATGAGCTACATATAAGACTGTTGGTTGTGGTAAGCGAGCGAGGGGCGCCAACGGTGGGCTTGAGCCACCGTGGTGGCGAACACCGCAAGGGTGTCCAGCGATGGGGGGCGCTATGGGGAGCTAGGGGGTGGGCGTGGGTGGGCTAGCGGGAGAAGATGGCGTGATATGGGTGAAAAAAGTGTTTTTGGATAAAGCCCCCGCTCACCTGCACCACAACACCCTCAAGTGCTTCAACAGGGGCTTTATCCACTGCTTAGTCAGCATCCAGTCAGCGCCACATGGCGTGATATTAGAGGATGAATCCACCCTCAATAAAGCCCCACAACCAACAGTCTAAAGATAAAAATTTATCTTCCAAACCAACCAAATATATCAAATCAAGACTTACATAATTATTAGGCAATCATCTGTTATAACAAGTTTGCTAATAATAAGGAAAAAAAAAACACTATAAATACTAATCTCCTTCATAAAGATTAGGCAAACAACTAAAATCTTTGATTATTTCAAGGATGGAAATACTTGCAAGTCTAAGTATGTTCTTAGATTCATGTGTTCTTCAAACATGTCTATGATTATGTCACGCAATCGTTAATTCTTTTATTGTATGTTAATAATATATGAAATTAATCGTTGAAAAGCATGCAACTGTGGTTGGTTTTCGAATATAATTAAGTCTCTTATCTTTTCAAACCAGATTTTAGTAATTGTTCGTAAGTACTAAACTAAACAACTTCACAGATGTTGCAAGATAACACATTAACACTGCAAGTTTATCATCAATATTTATAATCTAAAGAGATTAACTAAAAGCTTTTAAGGTGAGTTTCCTTTAACTTGTTTACACAATTGCATTCATAGTTACGCATGTTATACGTACAGCACATCGACATTTAAAAAAAAGTCGTTTGTTTATAATAAAAGTATAGCAATACTATACTCAAATTAAAAATAATAAAATATTTGATTTTATGGTGCAATTTTTTTTAAATAATATCCTATAAAAAAGTTATATGTTTAAAAATATGGGTGAACTTGAAAAAAAGTCAACAATGGTAGAATATCATAATTTTATATCTCCGGCTCATTTTCATGCTTAAAACAATTGTTGACATGACATCTTTTCATCTCAACCCTTGATTATCTTAATCAATGGTCCATAATCCTTCGTAGACTTTGTATTTTAAAATTTTCTCTTTCTCTCTCTCTCTCTCTCTCTCTCTCTCTATATATATATATATGGAGGATCAAATAATAAATAATTTTTCCCTAAAAAATCTAAAAAATGACAAAAACCTTAAGAAACGATATCAAACGAACTCCGATTGAGCTAATTTCAGCGGCGTTGGAACCGTCTCGTCGAACTCTACCATATTAGCTTTTAGGGTTTAGCTTTTAAGGTTTAGATTTTATGTTTGAATTTTAGGGTTTTAGCCTTATGGTTTAGCCTTAGGGTTAAGCTTTTAGGGTTTAGATTTTATGGTTTAGGTTTTTTTTGGGGGTGGGAGTGGGGGGTTTAGGTTTTTGGGGGGTGGTGGGGTGGGTTTAAGTTTTTAGGGGGTGGGTGGGGGGTTAGGTTTTTGAGGGGTGGGGGTGGTGGTTTTAGGATTTTCGGGGTAGGGTTGGAGGGGGTTTATGTTTTTGGTGGTGCGGGTGGAGAGGGGTTTAGGTTTTTAGGTCCGGGTTAGGGTTCGATGAGACGGTTCCAACGCCACTGGAATGAGCTCAATCGGAGTTCGTTTGACCCACTTCTTAGGATTTCTTAGCGAAAAACCACTTCTTTGTGGAACCGTCCCCTATATATATGTGTGTGTGTGTGTGTGCATGGGCCGGTTATTGTACAAAGGCTGTTTAGCATGCGAAACGTACGAAGCCATCAGGACGCGACACGTGTCCTTGGGGCGAGGGGTAAAGTTGTCCGCGTTATAATAATAACACATGTTTTATAATAACGTTTGTTCTAAAATGATAATAACATATGTTTTAAAATGATAATAACGAATGTTATATGAATAATAACGTGTGGTGATAACAGTGGCAGATCCAAAATTTTTCGTAAGGGGGTGCATAAAATGGGTTGGGTCACATTAGAACGGGTCCGGTAAGAAAAATTACATTAAATCGTAGCAAAAAAATCAAACTCCAAGGATTATGGCATGACTTCAAAAATTTGGAACCATGAAACAAACATTCAAATTCAATCTAACCTTTTATAATTGATTTCAGAGTAAACCTACGTTAATTTAGATATCAGAGCTAATGATCTTTGAATCAAAAACCATACGAACTAAGTAATAAAGCAAGTAAAATCAATGATTAAAAGTTTATTGGGTTCTTTTTGCTAGTTTCTCGCTAGCGTTTATACGAATATTCTCATTGTTGCTGTTAAAAAAAATTATATTAATGAACTTATATTTGATTTACTAAATGACAATGAACACTCAACTAGTCAAAACTAAACAAATAGAATTTATTGCGCATACTAAAGAATCCGAGTCATGATTGTGGTGGGTTTTAACTTTTTCCTCGGAAATCACTTTTGCATGATGACAATGAATACTCAAGTAGTCATTACAATTACTAGATTTTCTAGACACAAAATCTGAAGACTTAACAAGACCATGAAGATGATGATTTTAAGATTGAGTGGTAGAGTCTTGGTAAAAAAATAACCCATTTTTCAGGTAATTGGGTGGCCTTTTTAAATTTGGGCTTCAGAGCCCAGTTGACTGATTTAAATAAGCTGGGGGCTGAGTTAGAG
The DNA here is from genome assembly GCA_023525975.1 of Smallanthus sonchifolius. Classification (NCBI taxonomy): domain Eukaryota; kingdom Viridiplantae; phylum Streptophyta; class Magnoliopsida; order Asterales; family Asteraceae; genus Smallanthus; species Smallanthus sonchifolius. The sequence continues at coordinate 17,114,044 of CM042036.1, forward strand.
GTGTACAAATCGGGTTTTTTAACGAAACCGGTTCGGGTTTAAAACCGGGTCGGGTTGGGCAAAACCCGCTTGGACCGGGTCGACGTACGAACCGGGTTCAAGGATCATCGAACCCAACCCTACCAAACCGGATCGGACCGGGTTGAAACCGGGTTGGCTACTAAACCGGTTTGGGTCCCAAACCGGTTTACCCGGATTTTTTTTAAAAAAAAAAACCGTTAATTTTTAAAAAAATTAACCGTTAAAGATATTAACTTAACTTAAAAATTACAAAACATACAAGATAAAGTTTAGAAATTACAAAACAAATAATTAAAAGTTTACAAATTAAAAATACATTAAATATAAAAGTCTTCTTCGTGGATATATTGAAAATCCGGGTAGTCGGTACTAGTCGGATCCCGAACTCCCTCGTAGGAGGTCTTCGCCGATTGCTTCAATCAATCCTCCCTCCACCTCGTCCTCGTATATCTCTCCCTCGACTTCGAGTTCGCCTTCAAGGGAAGATATATGTTGTATTCTTTCCGCCGCGTCCAAGTAATCTTTTAAGCAAATGCATGTTTCCACCGATAGCGGAGTTAGTCTTGTTCTTCGTAAAGAAACAACCCTGCCACTAACAGAAAAAGCAGATTCCGAAGCTACCGTAGAAGCTTGGACGGTTAGTAGATCACGGGCCATAGCGGATAGGACGGGAAATTGGTTTTCCTTCCCTTTCCACCAAGCCAAGATATCAAATGTCTCAAAATCATGAGCATTCATACCGGTTAAAAAATCCGAACCGATATATCTACCTAATTCGCTACTTGAGGTATTACCCCGTTAACGTTTACTATTTTCATTAAGTATAGTATTAAATAAGTTTAACATTGAACTCCGACTAGTACTTGCACTTGATGGAGCGTTTCTAAATTGCTCATAAACGGTAGATGTTGTACCATATTTTTCAACATAAACAGTAAATAAAGTAGACAAATTTTGTGTAAAAATAGTTTTTGCTCTATCCGTTAAAAATACGTCTTCTTCGTATAAATCCAAACCGTAAATTATTTTTTCAATTAAAGTTTCAACACCCGAAACATTTAAGCACGGGTTTAAGGCGGCGGCGCAAGTAATAATCGGAGGCATTTCTTTAAAATATTTTTTAAATTTCTCTTTCATTGGCGGTATCATTTCTTTAAATATGTCGCCTCGCATGGAATATTCGTTTAATTTTTCGACCATTAAAAAAAGTTGATTTAAAACCAAAGGACTTGTGGGATAGTAAACTCCCGATAAATAGGTTGTAGCGGTTTTAAAAATATGGAGCATATCGGCTACACCTTCAATGATACCCCAACCCGCTGTCGGAAATTTTGTTACTTTATTTTGCCTTGCTAGTTGGGCATGAAACATTTGCAAACTTCGTTTTTGTTGAATGGCTTTTTCGAACATGTTACACGTTGAGTTCCAACGTGTTGAAACGTCCCAATTTGGACCTAAACATTCGGTTTCACCGTCTTTACAAAATTTTATATATCGATGATATCTTCTTTGACTTGTATGAAAAATGTCACGCAACATTTGTTTAAATTGATTTCTAACATCGTCAATGTGTTTAAATTGATTTCTAACATCGTCAATGTGTCTAACATCGTCAATGTGTGCGAAGCTTGAGACTTTATAACCGAACAATAGTTTTTTTCAATGTGATTATTCAAAGTTGTGTTTGCGTCTTTTCCAAAAAAATGCCCGCACAACTTGCATCGAGCCTTATGACCACCATTCGACATTTCGCATAAATCGAAATGTTGCCAAACATTGGGATTCCTTGTTGTAGGAATAACCCGCACAACCGTGGGAGCACTAACACTTTGAGAAGCACCAACAATATTAGATTGTTGAGATTCGTTTGCCATTTTGGGAGTTTCGACTTTCGAGCGTGAGCGTTTTGAGAAATAAGAGCGTTTTTGAGAAATGAGAGCGTTTTGGAATTGTGTGGTTGAACCAATACAACCCACACCTATTTATACAAGTTGTAGGGGCTCCAAAATACAAAAAAAAACGGTCATATAGCCGTTCCAACGGCTATAAAACCGTTAAAATCGAAATTTACAACGGTTCGAACCGGTTTGAGAACCGGGTCGGGCCCGAAACCGGTTTGAGGGTGAAACCGGTTCGGGTCGGGTTAAGAACCGGTATCCAAAATTTTTTTAAAAACTGGTTACACACCTACGGGTTTGGATCGGGTTTGGTGAAACCGGTTTGTTTGTGAACCCGGTTCGGGTCGGGTACCAGGGACCCGGTTTGAAACCGGTTTTTTTGCCCACCTCTAGGCTGAGTAAACTTTTGTTTCAAATGCACTATTATTACACTAACAATTTTGTATTGAGGTGGTGCCTTTCCCCCTCTCACCCCTGAATGAATTCATCACCGGGTTAATCACGCATACATTACCGGGTTAATCACGCATATAATACGCACAACACATCAACATTTCTTAAAAAAGTTGGTTTTTTATATTAAAAGTATAGCAAGACTAATATCAAATTAAAGAGAATAAAATGTTAGATTTTATGATGTAATTCTTTTAAAAAAATAATGTTGTATAAAAAAGTTATATGTATTTAAAAAATGAGGGAATTTGAAAAAAAGTTAACATTAGTAAACTATTCCAACTTTACCTTTCTAGGCTTTTTTCATGCAAAGAAAAAAGCTGAATAGACACACGTTGATCTTAACCTTTGATTTCCTAGATCAGTGATCTATATTCCTTCGTACCTTCGCACGATAAGAACCATTCGTATTTAAACATTTCTCTTTCTCTCTCTCTCTCTATATATATATATATATATATATATGTAGAGGGAGGATAAATAAAAAGTGAGTTTTGTCTAAGTAGACTAAAAAGGATTTTTAGAAACTCGATATCCAGCTCATACGAACTCTGATTGAACTCATTCTAGTGGCGTTGGAACCGGCTCATCAATCTTTGTTATCTTAGCTTTTAGGGTTTAGTTTTTTAGGTTTTAGCTTTAAGATTTAGCTGTAGGGTTTAGTTTTAGGGTTTAGGTTTGTGGGTTTAGCTTTTAGGGTTTAGCTTAGATTTTTGCGTTTTTAGCTTTTAGGTTTAGCTTTTATGGTTTAACTTTTAGGTTTTAGCCTCAGGGTTTAGCTTTAGATTTTAGTGTTAAGGTTTAGGGTTTAGTTATTTGTGTTTAGGTTTCGACGAGCCAGTTCCAACGCCGCTAGAATGAGTTCAATCTGAGTTTGTTAGAGCCGGATATTTAATTTTCAAAAATCATTTTTAGGCTACTTAGGTAAAATCTCCATTTCATGGGATCCTCCCTCTATATATGTAGGTATATGGAGATGTTCAATTCAGAACAATTATAATCTGTGAAAAAAAAAACATCCAACCAATCGTATTTTTTCTTTTCAATTTGTATTTAATTTTATTACAACGGTATAATTGTAATTTGTAAAACTAAATTAATTAATTTATTTTGTTATCCTCCTATTTTCAACAATAATTACATATATACCCAACCCAAAACTTAAATTACATATATCCCCTCTTTTATAAAACTACCCTTTTAATCTTACAAGAAATACGACTATTTTTATTCCATCGATCCCAACCCTAACATTCTGATTCCCGCTTCCGATCAATTCCAACATCCAGGGTCGCTTCTGATCGATTCCATCATCCAGTTCGGTATATACGTAATTAATGAAAGGGATATACGTAAATAAAATTTTGAGTTGGGTATATATGTAATTAATGAAGTTTTTAGGGGGATATATGTAATTGCCCCATTTATTTTAGTTAACTTCACTAATTTAGACATCTAAAATTATTCCTTTCAAGTTTTATCTATTGTCTTTTCTAATTCAAATTTTTATTTATCTTCAATTATATTGTTCATTCAAAAAATTAAAAATGTTATTTTATCATCTAAAAACTCACATTTCTACACAAACATATCTCCTGCACATTATTGTTACATACAAAAAGTTACCTATAAAACAACACATAACATCCTACACATTGATTTGTAGTTCCTACATAATAACAAGTATCTTACTCATAATACATGTGAAAACAACAAAAAATAAATATAGTCCCCTATAAAGTCATATATTTACCTACACATATTCAAAATGTTACGAAACATAACAATTTTAACTACACATTTTGCTTGAATTTCGTGTATAACACACCTTCCTACACATAAACACATCTCCTAAATACGTCACTTTTACATACAACAATTCCTCATAAACCAACACATATGTATGTCTTACACGTTTATCTAGAATCCCTACATAATAACCAAAATACGTAGGTTGAAGCTTTTGTAGTTTCTGTTAACAATAGATCAAATAGAAACGAGAGAGATAGAGAATGTTGGAGAAATCGAATGGGATGAGAGAGGGGGAAGATATGAATAATGAAGAAGAAATAAAATAGGAGAGAAGGGAGAAAATCATGGGATTTGATTCCTCTATTTATAATTGTATCATTTAAATTAAATATATTCTACACAAACAATTTGTCAAAAACACCCATGCACACATAAAAATTAAAACAAATGTATATTAATATTTACAATATTGCCACTATCTACTAATACCATTTATTAAATCTAATATAGGGTCAAGATTAGTTCGTTTTGTTCTCGCATTAAACCCCGTTTTGCAAAACGGTCCCACGGATGGCGCCAATTTTGCTACCAAAAACCATCGGGTCAGAGTCAATTTGAGGTAAAACCGGTTGAGGGGAACAGATCCGGTTCGAATCTGCCTTGGTGATGATATGGAAATGGATCTTCATCTTCTTGGGTCCAGATATAGGCTGCATCCACATGAAACTCTCGATAAAGAGCCCGAGGGTTTAGCCCCGAGGTTACTCCGCCGCTCAAGTCAGTATCATATCAGCGATGATAATCATATATATGCAGGTATATGTAATGGAGTAGAGAGTATATATAGAAATTAGGGTTTAGAGAGTGGAGAAAAGAACCTGATAGTTGTTGTGGATGATGTTCTCTTATATAGTTATATAGGGAGAGGATGTGGGCTAAACCCTAATGGGCTAGCTAGCAATGGGCTTACTAAAATTGGGCCCATTTGATTTGGGCCTAACATGTTGGGTTATGGTCCAATATGAGGGTATCTCACCCTCTCTAGCATGTTATAGTGCAAGCTACGTTATGTTAGACTCATATAGCTTGTCATCGTCAGAGTGATATGGGGGTAGCTCATAAATCGTTGCTCCATTTACTGTTATCGGTAGCTTTCTAATACTATTTTATTAGATCTTTCTGTTATATGTTGTTTAAATCTTTTGTGATGAACTATACGATTCTAACGTACTTTTTAGGTCTAGATAGAGTTTTTGGAGTTAGGGGTCTCCCTATAAGTAGCCTATCAATCCTCTAGGATAGAGATATGGTTTGCCTACATCTCACCCTCCCTAGACCCTACCAATATCTTGTTATTGATGGGATTTTACCGGGTATGGTTGTTGTTGTTTTGGTTTGTATTCTCTAGTTTTTGCATAATTATGTGGTTTTACCTGGAACCCTTATATATATATTCATATATATACGTGTGTGTGTATGTATGTATATGTATGCATGTATAGATATTGAAATTGTGCTACAAATTCCTAAAAAGAAATATTGGGTCAGACTGCAGAGTTTGCCATGAGGTTTTAGGTTGGATTAGTGGAAATAGGTTGGAACGGGTAGATACAACGATCCAGATCCAAGTAAAACATAAGAAATGAGTAAAAAAGGAAAGGAGCTCGGGAGGAAAGCGGTTCGAACATAGAACCTCCAGGTTGTGATGTGCGTAACTAGTGGCCAAAGCCCCGACTTGTTTGAAAAATATGTTTTACATCGTTTAAAATTGGTTTTGTTTGTGTCATTGTCTTCAACTATATATCACAATGACGGGAAATTCGTTTTGGACCAAACATTTTATTTCAGTATTTTTGGGTGTATTGTGGAATGTAAAAACATGTGGGATCTTAGTATTACCTTATGTTTCAATGTTAGTTTGGGTATTTTAATTCTTCAATATATTGGAACTTCGAATCGGACGATAAGGAGAGCCATAGAGGCTGATCTACAAGTGTATTGTTATATTATGAAGAAGTCGAGCCCTGGAACAATTACCCTTGCTAAGATAGATTTCTTAGAATGATCTTTGTTGCAATTGGTATTGTGATTAGTATAATTTTAATTTATTATGTATATTGATTGATTGTATTAAACCTTATGTAAGACTTCAATTTAGATTCGAAGCTTTGTGAACCACTTGCGACCAATAACTGTTACCGATGGGGGCACATATAAGTGGAGAACTATTGGGAGAATAATAGGCGGAAACGATTAGATTGTCTATGCCTACATAGTGAGAAAATAAAGCGTGTTTGAATCTTATACCTAATTTCTATCAAAACTTAAGGAATGTATTGAAGAAATGGAATGTATCGAAACTATTGAAAATTAAAGGAATGTATCGAAGAAAATTGAAGGTCGTCGATGGTATCGTTCATGGTTTTATCCATTGATGTAGGTTTGTTTTCAGAATTTGATGATAAACTTATATTTAAAATCTCAAGATAAATGAATATAATGTGTTAGAACTTAGAGCAACCGGTGTGGGTGTGAAAAGGGGTATGTGAAGGGCGTGAAACACCACCCCCTTGCCATGTGAAAGGGACGTGAAAGATGAAGGCGTGAGAATTCTCATGGGCGTGAGAATTCTCATGGGCGTGATTGGGTTCTCTCTCACACACTACACTCACACCACTCAACTAAATTTTATAAAAATAATTAATTTTTATACCACTCACACGGGTATACCCCTTGTCATGTGAAAATTGTTGGTGATGAGGTGTCATCCACGTGGCATACACTTTTTTTTCATATGAGTCTCACTCACGCCCGGTATACTCAGGGACGAAGCATAGAAGGGGCCATGGTTGGCCCCGGCCCCTCCCGTTTTTTCCGTTAGTAGTGTAAATTTTTGCGTTTTCGTCTGAAATTTTTTATATGTATTGAGCCGGCCCCCCCCCCCTTATTTTTTCCCTAAAAAATTCTTGGCCCCCTCTGATTTTTTATCCCAAAAAATTTCAGTTCATTGCTCTATTCAGATTGATTCGATAAGTTATCAGTACGAAATTAAAAAAAAATGTTTGTGGATTTAAAAAATAAAAGTGTAAGTTTAAGGGGGGAAAATGAAAAGTTGAAATCATTCACCCTAAAATTGAAATCCCCTCCTACACCTTTCGTCGATCATTCTCGCCTCCCCCAAAATTGAAATCCCCTTCACCAGTTCACTCCTTCACCACTTCAGTGCCTCTCGCCGCCTCTCGCCGTCGCTCGCCGCCCTCGCTTGCCGGCCTGTTGCCGCTTGCTCGCCTCTCGCTTGCCTGTTGCCGGTCGCCGCTCGTCGCTTGCCACCGCTTCACTCCTTCACGCATCTAATTCTTGGTAAGTACTAACTTAGAATTGTTAAGTATTAGGGTTAGAAACTTATGGATTATGATTCATTGATTTGATAATTTGATTTATGATTTATGATTTATGAAGTGTTTGGATGAAAAAATTGTTTATGCTTAATTGCTTATCTTAGGGTGAAATTGTGTTTAAATAAGCAAATCCCAAACATCCAGAAATTGTGTTTTCTTGGTCATTGTTGTCCCAATTGAGGTTTCTTAATGTTTTCTCTTTGTGGGTGGTTATTTTTGAGGTGTTTCAAGTCGAGTTAATTTTGAGAAGGATGAGAAGAAGGCAGAAGCAATGTGGGTAAGTTTTTAGGAAACCTAAGTAATTTAAAATTTTGGCCGTGTTGGTTCCTCTACATATTGAAATAATTTAGTAATTTAATCATATTGGCACACTGATTATCTTTTTAAATTTAAATTTGTTAGGTTGCTCAAATTCTCGGGAAGGTCGTCGGACTAAGTTGTAATTCTTCTTCCAGGTACTAACCATTTTTCTCTCACATCATCATAAACAATTAGATATTTAGAGTTATTTATTGTTGATTTGTTTGACCCGACCCGAATTGAATCGCCGACCCGAACATGTAACCCGAAACATTGCGATAGGAAAAAAAAAATTTGGGTCTTGTGACTTTCGGCCCCCGCAACTTATTTTTTCAAGCTCCGCCACTAGGTATACCGGATGACCTTAGAACTCAGAAGATATGTAAAACTTATGGAGTTGATGATTTTGATGATAACTAGTGATCTAGTGGTATTGTGTTTGCCACACACAACAACGATGAGTTTAAATACTTAAAAATACAAGATTAGGTGGTATATTTAGATGTAATAAATTGTTGGTTTAAAAAAAAACAAGTGCATCGTAATAATCCTGGATGAAAATAATAAATAAAATTTAAAAAAAGAACAGAAAATTTGATACAAACAATATATAAAAAACTGTCTCATCATGGTTAGTTAAGTGATTTGACCGAGAACAAATGATATTGCATAGACAAGTTATTGTCAACATATAACACCATTAAATCATAAAACAAGATATAAAACTGACAATTGATTTGAAAAGCAAACAAAACCCTAACCACACACAATTTCAAGTTTCATCCGAGAACAAAGAAGATAACTTCACAAATTCAAATTCTAAGCAAATCAGGATATCAAGATTGTGATGATATCCAAATATTATCAGATTCTGTTGTAACAATTCAATGAGATGATACTTTGAGATTGAGTGATTTATTGAACCACGCCTTCCAGCTTCCGGTGCTCTTCCTCGGCATTCCCACAGCCACCTGCTTCTTATCGTCGCCGTCCACCGCCGCCTGAGGCTTCTTGCTCAGCATGAAATTCCTCACTCCAAATGATCCAATCGTTTCCCACGGCTTCAGAGCTGCACAAAATCAAATTCACTAGCCCTCTAATTCAATTCTAATTTCAACAATCATGCACAGATTCAACAATTGAGAACAACTTCGTGAAAACTGAAACCCTACCTTCGGTGCCGACGACGGAACAATACAGAACGAAATTATTGAAATTAGATCCGAGGACCGGAAGACGGCCTTCGCGCGCGTAAGATTTAAGCGCGGTATCAATGACGGCCGCCACCAGTTCCTCCTCATTCACAACGAACCGGATCGGGCCGGCGCTTCCGACGACGGTTACGTTGATCAAAATCCGGTTGCTGGCGACTTTCGAAGCCTGATTCTTCTTATGCTTCGTGAGCAACATCTTCTTCGAACAATCAATTTTTATTTTCCTCTTTTTTTATCCTTTAAACGTAAATCGAAAGAACAATACAATGAAATCAAATAAAATCGAATCAAATAGTAAGAAATTGAGGACGACGGTGATTAGAGGGATTCCGAATTTCCGATTTCACGGATCGACGCCGATGCAGCGGTAGTACCAGCCTTCCTTGCAGGATCCGAAGGAGAAAGCGGTGGAAAGAGAAGAGATCCCCCTCAAGGGAAGGGGGAAGATCATCCACCAATGGAGAAAGATTTCCACCATTCACAAATGGAATTACGCAGGGGTGATATGAGAAAGCTTTTGGGGGAGAGCGAAGGGATTGGAGGAGAGGGAATTAGGGTTAGGGTTTGTTTGTTGGTTCCGATTTGAGCGTGCGTCTCCTTATATATTAGGAGTCTGGAAGATTGGGGAAACTAGCCGACTCGATTGAGTTTTCTTGTTCTCAAAGGGTTATTTTTTTTTTAAAAACAATTAAGTAATTATGTTTATATATATTTTTAGTGTTAATTACGTTTTCTCTCTCAATGAGCCACAGATCAATTGGTTTGGGAGAAGTCACCCCCATGGTATTCCAATGTGCAGGTCATGTGTTCGATACTCACTTGGTGCAATATGCTAAGGTGGGTCATGGATTTTTCCACAGTGGGCCTTCGGGTGGTGGGTTTCCCTTAGAATGGTGGACGGGCCGGGTCACCAGCGTTGTCTGTGTTCGCAGACGTGGGTGGCCTTTCGCCAATGGGTTTTCCCGGGTGGCCGGGCTTATAGTATTCGTTGACCGTTCAAAAAATTTTACGTTTTCTCTTACGCTATGTTCCCGGGTCCTTTTTAACGAGAGATACGAAAGGAAGTGGTGAGAAACAGAAAAATATTTGTGTTCATGAGTTTTTTAGTAGAAGGAAGTGAAAGAAAATAAAAGAAAGTTGGAAGAAAGCTTTTAATAAACTTCCAACTCCTTCCAAAATGGACGTATATGAAGAGAAAGAAATGAAATACAAATATATGGTTTTATTATTTATCATTTTACCCTTTCACTTAACATATATATGTATATAAACATAAGAGTATAATGGTAAATTGTAACTTTCTTTTCTCTTCTTTTAAACTCAGGAACACCTAAAATCTTTAATTTATTTTCGTTTCCTTTGAACTCGAGAACACGAAATTAAATTATATTTTTCCATCTCCTTCTTTTTCTTTTCTCTGTTTAATTCCTTTCCTTTTTCTATTCTTTCGTTTATAAAACTAGGGAAGATAATGATAAAGATTTGATCAAAATATAAAAGAAAGAGGAATACATAATACAAAATAAATTGTAAATATGGCATTATGAGAATAAGATACACACTTAGGAATTATTATTATGTTTAATATGATACGTAATATGGTTTTTTAACAATTTTTATTTTACTTTTAACTATTTATGACCGTCTTATCTTTATACTAACTAGATAAATACCCGCGCTTCGCGGGGAGCGTTAGATCATCTAATTTGTTGATAATAGGTTTGGTTCGTCACAGTAACACAACGGTAACGTCACTCGATATAGGTTACGATACAAAAAAACCCGATTTTGAGTACAATTCCGTTTTCAAATAAATTTACATCGGAACGTTGACAAAAAAAATAAAAAACAAAAACAGCCACGCAAGCCTTTTTTTTTAAGTTAACGAACAAAAGTTATTAAAGAAAAACGAAATTAATAAACGCGCTCCACGGCGGGTGACGGGCCAATAGGCGACATGAGCTTGGTTGTTATCGGTTCCAGTGGCGTACCCACCCTTTGTGGGGTGGGTCGCCCCACACCCATGGAATTTTTGTTTGTTTGTTATATATACGATCTAATCCCGAGCGACCCCCGTGAAATTTTGACACTGACCCTCATGAATTTTTTTTGACCAAACCGACACTCAAAAAATTAATTTAAAACTTTAAAATTTTACAAATATAAACTTATTAATTGTTATAAACTAACTAACAAAAATAAACCTATTATAAATTATTTAGTTATTTGAATCTATCCATTAATCCTTATAAACAATTAAGTTCACTAGGTCACTAACCATTTAACCTAATAACCATTTACTCTAAGCTCTTCTGTTCATTTCTAAACAATTAACTGGCTTTGTAAAACCCTCCTCTAGGCCTGTAAACGAACCGAGCGAACACAAACTAGGATTGCTCGTGTTAGTTCGTTTAACTTTAAACAAACAAATAAACAAACATGAACATTTAAATGAACGGATTTCAATCCGGCAAAAAAAGTTCAACTCAATATTTCGGTGACCTAACTCAATTCGGTGAAAAAAGTTCGATGACCCAACTCAATCTAGTAAAAAAATTCAATGACCTGACCTCACAAAAATCTATTTTAATAAACATTCGAACACCGAAAATTTCCGACACCCATAAAAAATTTTATGGGTCCGCCACTGATCAGTTTGGGTCGTCGAAAATTATAAAAGCGAATACCAAGACGATTCCAATAATACCAATACCGACAATAGATGCGCCACGCGTCAAACAAAAATACACGTCACATGAAGAAGTTCACAAATTAATTACAGGTGGAAGTAAAAATAGAAAAGGGGAAAAGATGAAAGGAAATAAATGTAAAAATAAAAACTACTATTATACAACTCGAACCTGGGGCTCCCGGCTACCATAGAAAACACTACACCAGGGGAAGGACATGGAGTAAAATGTAAAGAAAAAAAATACATTTGGGCTAACCTGTTTGTCCATTACAAAAAAAAAACCAATAGTTGGCTTTCGCAGTTCGCGCAGCTGCATGTAGTGGTGTTCAAAAAAACCGGTTTGAATTTTCAAACCGGTATTAACCCGAAAACTGGTTAGCCATAAACCGGTTTACCGTAAACCGGTTCAAACCCGAAGAAAACCAGCGGTTACAAACCGGTTTGACCTTTCCTGATGCCGACCGGGTTAGGGACCGGTTCCTCTGAACCGGTTCAGAAAACCGGTTTTTTTGCTGAAAAAAAAAAAGATCCGTTACTCAACGGATTTATAGCCGTTAGAGTCGAATTTGACCCTTTTTTGGCCCCATTTGCACCCTTAAAACACTATAAATAGGTGGGGGTGTTTAGGGTTGATCACACCTCTCTTTACACTCTCTAATCTCTAAAACCGCTCTTTAACCGCTCAAAAACGCTCTCTAAACTCTCTCAAAGAAAATAACCATGTCAAGTGTTGGTGGTTCCTCAAACAAAGTTAGCGTTGTGTAAATTCGACCAACAACGAGAAATCCGGCAATTTGGTTCTTTTTAGCGTTTATGCCTCCTACCGTTTTTGAGGAGTTTGATATTTTGGCTTGGTGAAAAAAAAACGAAGCTTCGTTTCCGATTCTTTCCGCCATGGCCTGTGATGTACTAACCGTCCAAGCTTCCACGGTAGCTTCGGAATCTGCGTTTTCTTTTAGTGGTTGGGTCTTATCGATACGAAGGACTAGACTCACCCCCCTAGCGATGGAAAGGTGCATTTGTTTGAAGGACCATTTGGATGCGATGGATAGGATACAAGACCAAACTTCTCTCGAAGATGAAATTCAAGCCGAAGAAATCATACACAACAACGAGGTTGATCTTGGAATATCCGAACCAGTCACCGATGAAGAACTAGCCGAAGATGCAAGGCTACGAAGCTCCAGTTCCGAAGACAACGCACAAGATTAATCAATCAATATTCCAAAAAATAAAAATATATATTTTCATTTGTAATGTTTTATAATTTTATAATTTTATCTTGTCATGTTTTTTAATTTTTGAATTTTTCAAATATTAATAAACGCTGCACTTTATGTTTTATAATTGTTATATATTTTTTTATTTTTTATTAAAAATATCGAATTTATTTGAATTTATTCAATTTTTTTAATTAAAACCGGTTTAACACACAAACCGGTTTCAACCTAACCCTAACCGGTTTAATATGTTAGGGATTTCCTTGCCTCCAAACCGGTTCGGGTCGGGTTCAAACCTGTAACATCCATGATTTCCAGGCCATAATCTTTTCTATTTTTATTTTATTATGTACAATAATAAACACTTGAAGCCTCATACTTGTTCAAACATAATATGTTATAATAATTGTTATTTTAACATACAATTTTCAAACTTCACTTTTACATATAATTTCCTTATTTTATGTAACTCATGTAGGTATAATATATATATATAAGCAAACATTTTGTCTTAACCAAAATAGAACACAAGAGTTTTAAAACCACTCTTCTATAACTTTTGCATGTAAACACATATTTTGTTTATGAATTTTGATCATGTGGTTACACACTCTTTCGTATGTATTTATATATATATATATGTGTGTAAATATATATTTTGACTACTTTAAATAAACCATTCATACAATCCGTATATATTATAAAATATAAATGGAAATTTATTCCTTTATAAATACTTAGATTTAGAACAAATGATGTTTAGGTTTTATAAATTTTTATGAAATAAGTTGTACATAAAGTAAAAAGAATTTAAACGAATAACTTGAACTTGAACCCCATTCTACTTTCATTTTAAACCCCCTCTAATTGCTATTGAACCCTATCACCTTAATTTGAACCCCCTTTAGATCAAGAACCCTGGAACAAACATTCAAACCAATTTTGACTAAGAGAAAGTCAAAACCGCGTCAAACCTCTTCAATCCCTGAAAATCCGAAATCCTAATTCCCCCAAATCAATATACTATTCAATTTCGATCGTTGGAACTTTAAATCATCAATTTTGATTGAGAATTTTTGGAAATTTAAAACCCTTTTTAAGGGTTACGAAATGGGTTTCAAAACTCAAATCACGCCTCAAAATCTGTAAATCCCGTTGAATTCAAGCCGTGTAACGCATTCTAATCTCCCTTTAAGACCCTTTAACGGTTTGCAAACCGAGAGCACCTCAGATTCGTCTCTTCCCATTTCTGTCTTCCTGGTCGGACCAAACTCCTAAGCCGCACGCAATCCATTCCGGTTCGGTGCTGTTCTCGGAGGACAAATTCAGGTAACGACTCCTTCTTGTTACTCGCAAATCTCGTTTCCCTTTCCCCCTGGTTAATCGTATGAAGTTAGGGTTTGGGGGATGGAGTCTTGTTACAATCTGGGTTATGGATTGGGGAGGATGACTCCTGGAACTAGTATGATAAAACACAATTTACTCTAATCCTTTATAAGTCTTCAGCTTAGATCAGCCGGTTAAAACTTAAGCCCTTTAATCGCAGGTCTCGGGTTCTAAACCCACAGGCCTCTTTTTTTGTGGTGATTTCTTTTGGGCATTTACTCACACACATTTAGATGTCTATAAACTATTATGATTATGCTATGGTTATAAAACTAATTCTTGTTATAGGGTTATAACTAATATCTTCTTTAAAGTATTCATATATACGTTTAATTATTGCCTAAAAACATTTTGATCATCACGAACGTATAACTTATAGTAAATGAACATCATCATTTTAAATACGTATTATTTCGTTACCACTTTTATATATTTCAAAAAAATGAATAAATGACAAACATTATTGTAATATCGTAAACCTTATTATTTTTAAATTATGAAATAATCGTGTTTTTGTAACGTTACGAGTTTAATTAAAAGGGGTATATATATATATATATATATATATATATATATATATATATATATATATATATTACTAAACCTTTAAAACAACATATTATTAATATGATGTTATTAGTGTTACTAATTTTGTTTAGTAATCAGATTTTCATAAATAATAATATCATCATTCACTTAACTAATTTATTTAAATTGTATCTTTATGAGTATTATTACCTCATAATAATGATTATTTTAGTCTAATTTTATTCACTTATGATATTGTCATAATAATATAAATATTATAGATATTATAACAATATTTTTATAAATAATATTCCTTGACACCTAAATCCCTTTTTATAAAAGTTATAAAAACATTTTCTTTAAACTCTATTCGTATCCTCGTCCACTCGTCCATTCCAAAACCCTAAATCTCAAGTCATTCCATTGTTGTTGTTCTTAAACCGTCTTTACATTATAATAACGTATCGTATTTAACTTAGGGCATCGTTGAATTTTATTACTACAAGTTACAATTCCAACCCTCTACTATTCAAGGTGAGTATTACATAGCCCCTTTTAATCTTTTACACTTTTTGGGGTGAAACATGAACTCTATACACACAATTGCTTACATTTACACAAACTACACAAACACAAATCCTCTTTACATTTATGTATGCAAAATTTAAGCTTTATGTTTGAGTGCTAGGTGTGTTAACTGTTTGTGTGCAATTTATGTGCAATCATTAACTATTCAAGCCGATAGTTAACAATGATAGATCTATTGAGTCTGACAAACCCACCCATATTGGGGTGATTGTTACCGACAACACAATTTGCATGCTAGTTACAAATGCTTGATTGTACTTTGGTTACACAATAGTTACTCCCCATAAATGCCTTATTGTATCATGTTATGTAAGGATTTGATTAATTACATCTATACCCTATTTATGATTAAACATGTGTATGCTCACCAACTTTTTAGTTGACCTTATTTTATTCGTGTTTCATGTGCTAATGTGTGATTTTGATCAAGGCTTGCTACACATAAGTTTTGGACCTAGATAATTTTAAATAAAGGATTATGTATTTCATTTTATGTACTTGGTTTGATTTTGTTTTGTCTTGAATATTTGCAAGGAATTTGAATGATTAATATATTTCAAGTTAGTCAACCTTGTGCTCATGAACAGTATACATGTCCCGCCCTGACGTTTCCGTCGTCGGTTGGGGTGTGACAGAACCGGTTCGGGTTAAAAAATCGTTTTGTGCACCTCTAGCTGCATGGACTATTCAATTACACTGTCTTTTAATCTAATTTATAGTAATAAAATTATATGAGAGTTATTGGGGTTGGTGGTCCAATAGTAAAGGAAAATCCTCTTAGAAATCAAGGTTTGAGAAAGTTATGGGTTCAAGTCTCACTCCCAAAGTATTAAAGAAATTTGTCTTTAAAAAAAAAATCATATGAGAACAGTTGTCATTTTCTGGTGCATCCCCAACATGCTTTTTCGCCTATCTCTCATGTTAAATAACTATATTAAAAATATTTTTTTAAATATTTAATATAAATCTAATTATGGATACTTATTATTTAATTATAAATAGTTATTATATTATTAACCAAATGAATTTAATATAAATTAACATTTCTAATTACATAAAAAAAATTAGGGACATTTACATATTTCTCATTCTTAAGATCATTAATTACATATTTCTTCAAGATAAAAAATCAATTACATATTTCCCCTTCTAAAATATATATATTACATATTTATTTATTTCATTAAAATTAAGTTATTGAATGTTTATTTTACTCTTACTTGTACTAAGGATTTTTTACACATCCCCCCTTCCTAATACCATCAAGTACATATTTCCTCGAGTTGTTTAATGGAGAATAGAATTAAACCAAACGACGAGCTCAAAAAGACACATAAATGTCCGCGTTATGGTGAGTATTAGGGCTGGCAATTTTTTACACGGACCTGTTAACACGACACGAACGACACGAAGTTAACAGGTTTCGTGTTTGAGCTTAACAAGTTTCGTGTCTTAACATGTCATAACCTGTTTAGACACGATAACAAACCTATTTATATTTTTAAATATTTTAAAGTATACAAATATTTATTATTTAGTTATTATAATACTATTTACTTTAAACAAAACCCTAGTTCCATACCATCGTCCATTATCATCCCGTCTCCCTCTAAAGAAAGACCCGTCAGAGCTCTTAATTGTGATTTTTATAAAAATATGTTATGTATTAATTTAGACTTTTATGGATTTTTTTTTCAAAAATGTAAAAGATTATGTATTAATTAATACTTTTATGGACTTTTGGCAACTTTCGTTTCATCAAAAATGTGATAAACAGGTTCGTGTCCCTAAACAGGTCTTATCGTGTAACCTGTTTCTAAAGAGGTTCGTGTTCGTGCCTGAAAAAATGACACAGTTAGTTATCGTGTCGTGTTCGTGTCTAGCACTTCACGTAATAGTGTCTTATCGTGTTGTATCTGACCTGTTATGCTAGCTCTAGTGAGTATGGACACCGTGAAAAGACATGTAAAATTCTGGCGTCCAAAGATTCTATTCAACATCAAGCGTCAACAAGTAGAAAGGGACAAGGAAAGAGTACAAAAGATCATGAAAATAATTAATCAAAGTGGAGCAACTGATTTTTTGGTATTGTAATTGTTTAGAACTTTGGCATTTGTTTTTGGTATTTGGAGATGTAACTTTGATTATCGGTGATTGTTGTTTTGAAATGAAGTTTTAAACGTTTGGTATTGTAATTATTTATACAGAAGGCTCGAAGTTGTGTGGTTGTGTTATATTTAAAAATTTTAATTTATTTTATTTAAAAAAAAAGTATTCACAAAAGCAAAATAGAAATTAAGGAACTGAAACTATTCTCTATAAAAAACTTGAAAAAATATGTAATTGATGGTATTAAGAAGGTGAAATATTTAAAAAATCCCTTAGTAAAAATAAGAGTAAAATAGTCATTGATTTTTTAATGAAATGGATAAATATTTAATAAGTTAATTTTAATGAAATGGATAAATATATAATATATATGTTTTAGGAAGAAGAAATGTGTAATTGATTTTTTGGTTCGGGAAAATATGTAATTAATAGTTTTAGAAAGGGGAAATATGTAAATGTCCCAAAAAATTAATACCAGTTGAAAAGAAAATGTTTTAAAAATTAACTTAACAGAATTTATAACTGTTATGTCAAAGTACTTTTTTTAAAGACATATTTTGGCGAGTGTATATGTTAACAAATTACATTATATTTTATTCAACCCGTGTAATACATGTGTTTTTAAATACATAATTTTTTTATTAATAAGTATATAACATTACATTTAATCAACCCGTGTAATACACGAGATTATAACCTAGCATACATTATGTACAAAAATCTATGTAATTTTTATGGCTTTTCAAAAAAAAAGTTATACATTAAAACGCCTTTAGTCCTAATAATTTATTTAGGGCTAATATCATTAAAAACCACTTTCTTAATTTAAAAAAAAGTTCGTTAACATAATTATGATAAATTAAAGTCTTTAAGTATGTCAGAAAAACAAGGAAAAATCCTTCAATTTAATTTTTCTATATTAAAATTTTTAAATTTATTTATGAAAAAAATATTTAAAATAATAATTTATTACACTTTAAATTAGTTAAAATTTGATAAAAACGACAATTGATTTTTTTTTATAAACAAATTTTGTAATCTTGCTTTAATTTATTTAAAATTTAAGAGGTAAATGATAACTATTTTAAATATTTTTTTTTATAATATTAACCATTTATTTACTGCGGATTTTGAATGGATATTTTTCTTTCAAATCAACAAATTTCGTCAAAGATAACTTCCGGTTTTTTAGACTTTGCATGTGCTACTCACTCGAGGAGCTTTAGTATTTTCATGATTCCTCTCTGTTTATTTGGATTTTGGTCCATGCGCAAATCATTTGACCATGTGAGTCATATCTTCTTATTCTATTATGTTTTGAAAATGGTTATATGATTCACGTCGATCTTTAAGACTTTAATGAACATTCATTGCTGAGATAATAATTCACAGTTTATTATAAGTTTATCTCTATTAGACTATGTGTAACGATAGGGTGAAGGTGATGGATTTTTGATGCCACGTAGACCAGGGATTCCCTCACTCAGGTGTGTAATGGTGTGGAGTAAGAGCCTAATTTGAGACCCACAAAAATCACCAATTTTTGGTCTCTCCCTCATTCTCACGCCCGTTACCACCATCACCTTGCCCCTCTCACGCCCCCCTCACCTCCACCCGGCGCGGTGTTTCACGCCCGTGGTGGGGTGAGGTGGCACCACGCCCTCCCTCTCACAGGCACATTACGCATAGTAGCTTATCTTTAGTATTTAAGTTAGTTTTGGATTTCGCTTTGTACTCTAATGATATTGATATAAAAATGGTATTAATTTAAATTATGTAAGTGAAAATTTATATTGTATTTTAAGAGGAAAAATTGTTATTCAAAAAAATTTAAGTTAGTTTTGATTATTAATTTAAAGTTTATTTTAAAATGTATCTATATTATCTTTAGTATTTAAGTTAGTTATGGTTATTATTTAATATTGGGAGCTTATCCTATTGTTAGGTTTATTAATTTAGAGTCCTAGTTCGACTCTAAGTCGGTCTTCTTTGTAATCCTTATTCATATGTTTTTCATTGGTGAATAAGAGTGGATTATCTGCAAATTCCCGTGTTCAAGGTTATGGTATTTTTCTGATCTAACATTGCGGTATCATAGCGATCTAGGTTCTCAATTAATTCTTCCCAAGATTGATTTAGTGATGGCAAAAAAAGGGAATGGGTCTGACGATTCTAGAATCGATGTTTAAGGGAGGACACGATTTTTGGCGTATCCGTATGAAGACCATTATGGTATCTCAAGATCTTTAGGATCTTGTGATGACAGGTATAATGAAGCCGTTGAGGATCGTGGACGTGTGAAAGAAAATCGAAAAAGTGATGCAAAGGCACTTGCAATCATCCAACAAGGGGTGCACGATGAAGTTTTCTCCTGTGTAGCGGCAGCAAGTACGTCCAAACATGCTTGGGCCTTACTGCATAACAAGTATCAAGGAAATTAAGACGTGTGCGATTCGTAACATAAATAATTAGGAAATTTCTTACACATGTTTAGTTTTAAAATGGTAATCACCAAGAACCAAACTACACATGTATACGCAAGTATACCTACCACAGCGCAATACAGCAGCCTGGTAAGAACCGGATATCAATCTCTGGACACGATGGCTCTTAATAGTAGACCCTCTATCAATAATCAACATATGAAAAGGAGAATTGTTCAAAAAACTAATGTTAGACTCAGAAAACTAAGAACGGATTTAGAAAGCTTTTGGAACTCAGATTCAAGAGATTACCGTCAGGCTCGAATCATCTAATTTGGAATAACAAACATGATTGATTTGTTATGAGAACTGCTTATATGATTTAGATGAAGAACAAAACAATGTGTGAATTGCTATAACGGATGTTAAAACAGACAAAGTATTAATCCTTGAAACCAAGGATTTAGTGCTATAGACACACACTAATACCCTAATCAAGTAAAGCCAATTTATTACCAATTCTTTATGACCTAGAACCTACCTAAATGATCTAGAAAGATAAGCGCCCTAACGATTTACAATATGTGATTAGATTAATTAGAGAAAACCCTATCAAGTTCCTAGACCTTTTTATTCAAATCTATTCCCTAGGTAGTTCACTAGTTTTACTAGTTTTATTATCTGAATTGTCTATTACCGGTTAAGGTGTCAAGCCCCAGGTTATACATGCACTTTTATACCCTAGAGATAGAACTAGATGGTCAAGCACGCATAACTTCATAGAAAGACCAATCAAAACCACACAATCAGATTCAAAACCAAAACTAACATGCAAACACAAACATCACAAGTTCTATGATAATAAATTGTAACAAAATCGCATAATCATACCACAACCAATCCAAACAAGTTAAACCATACAAAGAAACATCTCATCCAACATGTTTAGTCTGACATGGTAATGAAATAACTAAACAAAACATAAGTAAACATGTTAAGAAAGTGAATGAAAACGAAAAGGAATAGCAAACCAAGCCGATCTACGCAAGTATATGCGAACTGGAGTGCCAGATCTTCACCTTCTTCATCCCTACAGGTTCCTAGTGTCTTTTCTATTCCAAAATAGTCTCCTTGGCCGTCAAAATGCGAGTACCTAACCGTAGAGCTGTAATGTTGCTTAAATACGGTCGTATGCTCATTAATTGGTCGCGTCAAACTTAGTCCTCCTACTACTTGTACCTTCTCAAACAAGTATGACCGCTTACATACAAGACGTACCTTGGTCTGTCTTGGGCTCCTTTCTCAAGTTTTCCATCCAACAGCTTCAAATCTCTCCAAATTCACTTCTTTTGCATCAAAATCTACAAATCAAGAGAAACCCAATTAGGTATCAATTCTTATCAGATTTGTAACTAAAACAATTCAAAATGTGAGCAGTTATATACAAAATAGATGTGTAAAACCCAATTAGGTATCAATTTTTTTAAAATTTAAATTGTGTCTCTATATTATAACTTAGAGGTTCTATAATTTAAACGTAACAATTATATATATTCGTATTTTGTTGTAAACTAATAAATTTAGGGTATTAATATGAAAGCAAAAATGTAAAAAGTTTCGAGATAAACGGGTCGTTTTCCTCTCAACTTGTGAAAACTCATGTCATGTTTGGGTTGTATCTTACATGATTTTCGAAAGTTTGTGTCAATTTTCTGGTTTGGAAATTTGCGAACACGACCCGTTTAAGACCTTATTAATAACTATAGTTCCATATATATATATATATATATATATATATATATATATATATATATATTTTGAACCATTCCCTATATATATAAAAAGTTAGTTAGTATATGAACACTTTTCTATATATATATATATATATATATATATGGGAAGAATCATAAGAAAACTCATTGTTCATAAGAAAACCAAAAAACTATTTATTAAAGGTAAAAAAAATAATAAAAAAATCATAACTCAAAATATAAATCAAAAACTAAAAAACTGTTTTGGAGACCTTGTTCCCCACGTCGTCCTCTTTCAAAAAAAAAATTCTACGTTTTACTACATATGTGTAGCATAGTTAGCTTTTGGGTGTGGTTTTTTGGGTTTAGTTTAGCTTTTAGGTGGGGTGGGGGTGGGTTTAGGTTTTTGGGGGGTGGGTGGGGTGGGTTTAGGTTTTTGGGTGGGGGGGTTAGGTTTTTGGGTGAGGGTTAGGCTTTTGAGTGTACTACACATATGCAGCACCTTTAATGGGTAGTTTTTTTATTTTCTCATAAAAATGAGTTTTCTAGTGAACTCACCCCTATATATATATATATATATATATATATATATATATATATATATATATGAGAAAGAACAATAATGAGAGAGATTTGTATTATTGACGAATGTATATTACAATCAGATCAATATGGTGTATATATGAGAGAAAAACTTAGAAAACAAGTTAATCTATTTTAGATGTTGATAACCATAATATTATAATATATTAATGATATAATAATATCTATATTTATAACACTCCCCCTTGGTTATCAACTTCATACGCTTAGAGATGTTGTCTCGTTAAAAACCTTGTCTGGAACCGGTGGAACAAAACCACAAAACCATAACTAGGGAAAAAGAGTGCAGCACGCATTGTCTCCTCCTAATACTTCTGGATCATTTGTGTTGTCTTATTAAAACCGTAACTAAGAAAACCAATGGGACAAAACTTAGTGAAGAGAAAAAGAGTACAACTTGTATATTACTTCTCGTCATTTTAATATGTATCCTTTAGTTGGCGTGTAACGATCTTTTGTGAAAGTTGCTCAAAACTTATGTAGTCAATGGTTTCCACTTGATCCCTTGATGGGGCAAATCTTTATAATCTTCATGTAAAACTTTCACTGCCTTCTCTCGTAAAAAAATGCCACAAGATCCACATTTGTATTGTATTACATTCCCTGCATTTACAAAACTAATTGAACTTGTTTCGAGGGGTGAGTAAAACATAAACACATATTTTTGTACCTTAAGGGTATCAAAATATTTGTTTGACCACATTCCAATATCTCCCCTATAGACGAGCTATATCTTGCCATCTAATCTTGTACATCTTGCAAGAAACATTAATGCACAATCACACTTAACTATGGTACTTCTAGATCAAGATTTTCTCATTCTTTGAAAATGGTCATTCTGTGTATCAGGTAACTTGACAACCTTAACGTACTTAGATGATAAGCTTTGTCCATATTAAATGTTTCAACATCTTCTTGATGTTACTTTATTGATAGATAAATTACAAATGCTCGTTTTGCTATTCGTGCCATAAATTTGTAATACCATCTTTCATTTCAAATTCTTTCTTTGATAATTTGAACCTTTTCGGTCTCTTTAGATCATCAATGTATATTACAATACTTGTGAAAATTTCATATTGCTCTTTTAATAAAATACATGGACCAACTATGTCATGCTTATATATCTTTTCTGATATAATCACTAAGTCGATTATACCACACTCAACTCGACTAGTCCATACAGATCTTATTAACTTTACAGAACATTTCTTAAGGTTTTGATATCATTGCATAAGACATTTACAATAATTAGTAATCTTTTTTCTATCTTGACCAATTATGCATGTGCATTCACTCTTCAAGAGTTTTGGTATACAAACTTTATCATTTAGCAAATCAATTACAAAATAAAAAAACAACTGATTCATTTCCAATTTATTTTGTACCATTCTTAGACATTGAGATATCATAATCACCATGTTCAATTTCTTTCTTGCATGTTTATTGGTGCATAAGGATTACATCTTTAAGATGTCTCAAATACTTTTAAACACTCAAATGCTTTTGGAAACTCATCAGGAGTTATGGTTATATTCAATTCAAGAATGTATATAACAAACATAATGTATTTGGATTCGAATCTGTATACAACAATCAAAGTGTTCTTGAAAACTTACTTTACATGATTTTAGTAGTTTTAAATCCTTTAGGGATTTTCATGTAAATTTCAATATCATGTGAGTCACAACTTTTATCAAACACATATATATTATATCTTTGTATTACCAGACTAATGAGATATTGGAAAGTCACTACATCCACCACTAGAAAATATGTCTCCTCATAATCAATTATAGGTATTTGAAAATATTCTTGTGGCACCAATTTTGCCTTATATCACTTAATTTGATCTTTCGATTTATGCTTTCTGTAACACCCGAAATATTAAAACATAAATTTATACATCTTGCGGAAAATAGGCCCATAATTTTCTTTTTAAATAAGAACTCATTTCACCAAAAGTAATACCTTATATAATATTTCACCAACATTCACCCAAAGAATACTCATAAAACGCACCTAGGTTTTCTCATAAAATTTCAACATGACCCGTTCATAAAATAAACAACCCTTACGGAGCATTAACCTATTTAGACACCAATAAAACCAAACCAAGTGACCAAAACATCCACGGACACATCGACAAGTAATAAATCAATATGGAGTTTACACTCCAAGACGCCAATATAAAAACACTAGTGGGGAACCCGCGCGCTGCGACGAAGTGTACAATTCACGGGTTTGTACTCGTCTTTCGTTAGTTTATCAATTGGTTTGTAGTCAAGGGAATATTTATATTAATATAAATGGATAAATACAATACATCAACATATGGAAAATCAGACATTGTTAACAAATGAACGCGTTCTTTATTCAAAAAAAATATGGAGTGTAGGAAGTTTACATCCATGGATCCCTATAGCAGTTACTTTCTAACTATGGGAATGAGAAAGACATTCCTTTAACTTGATCCCTATTTTAGAGAATGAGATGTAGTTTCAAATTGAATTGAAACCTTACAGGCTATTAGCCACTGCACAATAAACTGGTCTTGTTTATGGTTCAACCGTTTTAGACTAAACATTGGGTTTGCTTTCTTTTTTTTTTTTATCTAATTGTAACTTTTTTATACCTAAATATCACATAAACCCGCCTTTACAGGATTTGAACGTACATCATTTTCATGGGGGCAATCACCAATAGCATTAAGCCACACCATTAGGTTTCCTTATGGCTCTCTACATCAAGCTAAAACCTATTTGACTTGAATGGAACCCAACCATCTCTAATGCACCTGTGAACCCAAATGGGTCCGAACCAACTTGACCATGAGCAAGAAAAATGGGTTACTGAAAACAAAAAAGGCAATGAGGTATCATTTTGCATTTTGTTCACTTGTAACATTAGTGGAACAAATTCAATTATTTCTCTAAAGTTAAAAACGTTGTATATACTTACATCAACAAACATATAACCATCATCTAAATGGCTCGATCGGTTCTGTTTCCTTAAGTATACTCGCAACCTCGAAATAGTCCATAGCTTCCTTTATGAACATCAGGCCCTCATCTTTGTAAAACTGGCCCAGATTATACCAAGCCCACGAGTTCATTCGGTCTAACCGCAATGCTTCAGTCAAGAAGCTTCTGATCACTGGTCCAGGCTTGCCACCGACCCGTCTTAAAACCATAGCCATGGAAACAAGACTTTGCACATGACCAGGGTCAACGTCTAGAGCAGTTTCATATGGTTTTAAAGCTTCTTTATCCACACCTTTTGCTTCATACAATAGACCTGTAAGAACCATAATACTAATTCTTTTAAATTTCCAATAAAGATGTATGCATTGGTGGTTAGCACCGGTATCACATGGCACCGGTAAAAAAATAATTTTCTATTTATTATTTATAACCAAAAGTCAAGTAGCAGTGGCACCATATATTTTCGAAGGATGACACCTTAAATAAAGACCACATAAAACCTTATAGGCAGTCGAGTAGACTAATCTTAATCAATATATGGAGCTACTTGAACAGGAAACAGGCTTTGTTGGCTGTAAGCAAACGAAAAGTCTGTGAATTATAATCTGTAACTGTTTCATATTATTCTTGCTATAATATTGTTTTTTCTATTCAATTATTTATAAAAAAAATGAACAAAAAAGAGTTTGCTTTATTTTGTAAAAATCTTTGAACCTTTTATGTTGTTGCTTTATTTTCCATGAAAACAATTATCTGGTACACCAAGAATAGATCAAGAAGTTACCTTTGCAAGATTTTGAAGAAATATCTTCCCATCTGTAGGATCATTTTTAGCAATGAAACTGCAAATCAAGAATCCAAAATTGCTTGTCAAGTTCATCTTCTTGCTCCTAAAACATTCAGTAATCCCAAAAATGGTTAGAAGACCTTATCCGATTAATTCTAACTAAATAGATTCATTTAATTCTTTTTGTTTTCAATATTGAATTCTTATTCCCAGCCCTACCACATCCCTACCCAAGCACCCACCACCCACCTTATTATCTTCACCTTGAGCAGGTCTCGGGATTCGATCGGCTTACCTTTTTAAGCTAATCCCAAAACTGTACATTTAGAAAGCATAGTTATATATCCTGGCATTATATGAACTATTTATTATTGGGCAATAAGGATCAGTTGTAGTATCATTACACCTTCCTCAACCATAGGAACTGCAAGCTTCAAACCCACCCTCACAACTTAGAATTAGAAAATACAGTTCGACCTAAAATGTCAAAATTTACCTCATTATTGTATAATCCATCACACAAAAAAGATTTTACATGATAGATGGGTAAGTCAAGCAGGTGGCATCACACATTCAGGCTGCCCCTAACAAAAAAGTGTTAGGAATCAGAGTCGGTAGCGCAGCGGACACAACACACAAACACACTTAAACGAAAAGAAGAAAGCAATAAACGACACAAGGATTTATAGTGGTTCGGTCAAGGTGACCTACATCCACTTGCTGCAACTAGGGTTTACTTTTATTGATAGGTGCTACGAGAATTACAATTACAAGTCTGAGATATATATAAGACAAAATTAGGTTAAACTAAAATAGGTAACAATGGGTTTTAGCCCATTAGGGCCGGCTGCCCTATTCCCCTTAATTCCAGCCGTAACAGGCCCAAAGGGGAGCCCAGCCCGGCCCAAACCCAATAGCTTTCATAACCCAACAATCTCCCACTTGAAAGCTTTGCCCATACAAACCATCCAAGCCAACTCAGCACCAGTAACTCCAGTAATCTTTATAATCAAGTCCTCCAAGCCCAAGCTAAGACTCCATGTCAAACCCTCCTAGTTGCAGCGGCCCTTATCATCAGTTACCTGAAAGGCCCGTTGAAGCTCCACCGAGCTTCAACCCAAAACCAGTCATACCAGACCCAGCCGTGATTATCTCCACCACCGACCCATCTTCTGTCTCAACCGACTTGCACGTTCCGCCGGCTCCAGAGATGCACCGAAGACCATCATCACTCTCCAAATTCAGCAAACAATCCTCAGGAGAGACTTTCTCATTCGGATTCTTGGTTTTCAAAACCCAACGGACTCTTGGAACTGTACCCGGAACACGTCCCGTGCTCCCACTGTTCCCAAACCCCCTGACTGGTTTCACCCTCCGAACACATTCAACTGACATCTCAGTAGCTCCAGGCTTCACGTTTGCAAAGTGAACCCTCTTAGTGCGAGATTCAGTGAACCGGATTTTATCACTCTGAACCGGGACGGTCACACATCCCTCAGCAGGTACCTCAACTAAATACAGTGATCCTCGTTTTTCTCCCCGAGCAATAACGAGATTTCCATCTAACACTTTCCACTTTCCACCGCCAAACTTGACATCCAGTCCCTGTTCATCCAATTGACTAACAGAAATAAGATTCATCATCAGACCTGGAATTACCCTGACGTTTTGCAAGTTCCATGTAGTTCCTAATGGAGTCTTCAGATTACCATCTCCCATGCCAGTAACCTTTAAGGTTTCACCATTTCCTAGTCTTACCTGTCCAAAATCACCTTCTTTTAGATTCACCATTGACTCACTGCTGTGCATAGCATGAATCGATGCTCCTGAATCCATGACCCAAGAGCCCACACTGCTTTCCACACTACAAACCAGTGCATCATCATAACAGACGACCTCAGTAGTGTTCACTTCAGCAGACTTTTCCTTTTTGGCCTTTGGGCACTGACTCTTAAAATGCCCAACTTCTTTGCAGCCCCAACATGTGACAGTCTTAGGAGTTCTGGATGCACTCCTACCCCTGCTCCCACTTTCCCTGTTATTCCCTCTTCCCCTGCTTACACTTAACAATTCAGAAGAAGATGAGCTACCTTGCTTCCTGCGTCTTACATCTTCACCAAGAATCAAATCTCTCATCCCTTTAAATGTAAAACCACTGGGCCCTGTAGAATTGGTAATAGCAGTTACCGTTCCGGACCAGCTATTCGGCAGTGAAGATAACAGCGCCAGACCTTGAGTTTCATCATCAAAATTGATTCCCACAGAACTCAATCCGGACAAAAGTGAATTTAAATTGTTGATATGTTCTGTCACAACGTCTCCTTCCTTCATCATAGTCAAGAAAAATTCTCTCAACAAGAACAGTTTATTTGCCGCCGACGGTTTCTCATACATGTTTGACAGAGCTGTCATCATGCCACGAGCCGTGGTTTCCTTCATGATGTTGAACGCAACACTCCTCGTCAAAGACAATGTAATAGCCGCCTTGGCCTTCTAGTCCTTCGAATCCCAAACATCTTGACTAATCTTATCAGTTTTTTCTTCCAATACCACATCCAAGTCCCTTTGACTCAACAGAGCTACAATTTGCATCTTCCACCATGCAAAGTCTGTCCCGTCGAACTTCTCAATCTGTACCTTCCCGTCCTCAGCCATCACAATAGCAAACAGAAAACAGATAAACGAACTTGAACACGAAAAAAAAACTTAACCCGTCGACTCAAGGGTTAGAACCCTAATCGGCGATCAACCTGGCAGCAACCCAAATCAACAGCGACCAGAAAACCAGCCACCACAGTCCCGGCGACCAAAAGTTTGTCCCGCGGCTACCTCAAAACCCTAATCGAACCCGCTCTACTCTTCCTCCCTTCCTGTGACAGCGATTAGCAGCCAAAACAGGCTCCAATCAGCCCTGTTATGGCCGAACAGAAGCAGAACAGAATCGAAACAGCAGCAACAGTCAGCGACAAAACCAGCCGCAGAACAGACCCAACCAGCCCTTGCGGCTTCGAACCAGAACACAGCAGATTGGTTAAACACCAATCGCAATTCTGACAGCCTCTCGGATCGTTTTTCCGTGCGAAAACCGTGTGTAACAACGAGCCAAAGCTCTGATACCAGTTGTTAGGAATCAGAGTCGGTAGCGCAACGGACACAACACACAAACACACTTAAACGAAAAGAAGAAAGCAATAAACGACACAAGGATTTATAGTGGTTCGGTCAAGGTGACCTACATCCACTTGCTGCAACTAGGGTTTACTTTTATTGATAGGTGCTACGAGAATTACAATTACAAGACTGAGATATATATAAGACAAAATTAGGTTAAACTAAAATAGGTAACAATGGGTTTTAGCCCATTAGGGCCGGCTGCCCTATTCCCCTTACTTCCAGCCGTAACAGGCCCAAAGGGGAGCCCAGCCCGGCCTAAACCCAATAGCTTTCATAACCCAACAAAAAGCACCGCCAAAAACAAAAATTCATTTAATTTTCATTAGTGCCAAAATGAGCAAATTAGGTTACGGGTGAACACGGGTTTAAGTAAAAAACATGTGAACTTTGTACGGGTTGGGTCAGGTGGAGAATTCAGTTGACCCAAAACATTTTTTTATCAAATTTTCTTTAAACCAATAATCCAGGTGTCATGCATAAAAAACTACACTTTGGATGACAATTGACTCTTTTGAACGTTTCCTTTTTAAGTTCTTTTTTACCCGTTAAAGATAAAACATAACCTAAATTGCCCCTTTTATAAGTAGATGAACCAAAGTGACACCACTATGCTGCAAATAAACCATTAATCTTTGAGAAAATGCAAAAACACATTACGGTTTTCTCTAGTGTTTTCCACTAATCTTGAATTTTCTTTTTCCAAGTCCTAAGAGGCTATAAACATGTCAACGAAAATATAATTACTAATAACACATTCTTAGTTTAATTAACAAGTCGAATACATTGGTCATTTCAATGGTCCAAACTTAAGTTTACTAATTCAAATCATCACAAAATTGAAGACCAACATCATCACAGAATAACAGGGAAGATATATGAGAATTATGAAACAATGAGGAAATTTCTACCATTGATTAACACAGTTTAGAGAAAATAGAACCCTATTGAAAACAAATCAAAATTTCTGCCATTTATTTGCTTAAAACTGAATATCAGATTGATACAACTAAGAGAATATCATATTAATACACATTATTCAATGCCAATTATTAAAAAGTTAGTAGAGGTGGGTGGGGTTGAGTTAGGTTGACCCGAAACCCTTTGTCCAAAGTTGTAAACCTTTTTTTTGTGAACAATTAGAGTGTCATATATGGTTAAGAATTAGATTATTAACTTTCTGAAAAGATAATAAAAGTAAGAAATCAAATATTTACATATAAAGATACCATATACGCTCCAAAAGTCATAATTCCTGCAGGAGTGTCGACTTTTAGATTGTTAACCCCATAACCAACTGCAACAATTAGTCCTTCACCTTGTAATTTTTAAGATGAAACACATGAACAAAAAGAATGAAAAATTATTAGTTGTTAAAACAAATCTTTGTACCAATTAATTTTAATAAAATTTTATAACCAAAATGAGACAAAATATTAGTTTTTACCTTCCCAGCAAAAAAAAAATAGACAAGATTGAATACGAGAAACAGAACAGTAATTCCAGAGTTATCATATCATTAATCAAAAGCCTTGCAAGTGCATCTAAACTTGTGTCCTGAAATCAACAATTAGGTTAACTGAACTCACACATAAAGTTAATAGATTTAGATCGAAATTTGCAAGGAAGTAAGATGTGAATATGAAAGCTAACCTGCTCAGACGGAGATTTAGACGACGACGAATCGACATAGGTTTCTATATGCTTGACGTGGGTAATCGTAGTTGAATCAGCCATCGGGGAATTGGTTGGTTGAAGCTCGTAGTTGAATCACCCATTCGCAAAATTGGTTCTCTTGATCTAGGGTTTTTCAGATGAGACTGGACTTTGAAACGAGCGATTGAGAAGACACGAAGTCAGAGAAGGGATGAAGGAGGTGAATTGATTGCAGAAGCGGTTACCCACTGAAGAAGAAGGTGAATCGTCGTCTGTTAATCATTTGGGTGGGTGATTTTATTTGAGTCGGTAAAAAGACATGTATACCCATTCAATACCTTTTAGTTAATATTTAATGGAATGAGTTAAATGGTAATTAATAAGTTTTAATTATAAATAGGGGCTACAAGGTAATTATACTCATTTGAGGCTTTATGAATGTGTACATCATGCAATAACAATGGTACAAGGTGTCTTAATTTTTATTGAAATTTACTTTGTTATCCTTCTAATTCCTATTATATAGTAGTATAAATAATGTGAATGCAACGATTTTACAAAACGACCATGTAAAATCATGCACCACACCAACTCCAAATCTACATCCCGTTGACCCGATCCCTTGACTTGATCACCAACGCCTTTCACCATCCAAACTGTCACATGACATCACCCAACGATTAGTTAACTCACAATTCAAATATTTCTATAGTATTATCCCCGCGACCACATATAAATATATATACACACACATCTAATTATGTGTTTATCACTCAAACCAAATAATTGAAAATGGTTTATTTATTCACTTATCTTTTAAGTCGAGTTAAGCCACCTCTTTGACATTCTCGTTACTCCAGGATAAACGCCGTCAGTTAATCCCCCAAAGGTATGTAATCCAAGCCGATCCGCTTAATCCACATATCTTCACCACCTCCGTGTATAAACGTCTCTTCATACCTACACATTTCCAGCACCATAACTAATTAGTCGAAGCTAAGTGAGGACTCACATTCCACTAATAATTTATCCAAATACGATTCAAATATATAAACTCGAAGCGTGTCAAGCTTCACACCCGTGGCACGACTCCCACAACGGTTTAAAAGTCTGATGTATACTTTTTGGTTCTTTTATTCTCCCGACCCCAAAGTCGGGTCGTTTCACCTTTGATATCCATGTTAATACGAATTTAAAACACTACAAACACCATTAATAGGATAATTCACATCGTAAGAATTAAACAACATAATAGACCAACATTCATTGTGTTTCACACCACAACCCGTCCGGTTGACAACTTGTTATTACCCCCCTCCACACACCCTTATTAAGTTTATGACATTCACCCGCCTTTAGTTTGTAATTCACCTTAAACGCCACATTCGGTAAAAATATGTTTAACCGGGTTACAAACTTGTGACGCCATGATTACATCAAACCCCACAACTTAACCAAAAATCCCACCATTTAGTTTATTCTAAATCAAGGTATATCTCATCCCCAACTCATGTATAGAGTTTTAGACACATTGAGGTTTACAACCATATAAGGATGATGGAATCATGCTTTAATCTTCTTGATTCGGGGTTAATAGGAGAAATCACCACCTCCCTTTCGATTTTCTTTCTGTCGTTGCCTCCTGCCCAAAACCCACGATCTCCACCTTTTTTCTATTTTCATTCCCTTTTAATTTGTAATTTTCCTTTATTACCACAACTTTTGATTTTAATCAAGGTTAATCCCTCCAATTTACAAACTTACAATTATCAAGTGTACGTATAAGTATATATTCCACCTCACACCATTTAAGTCCTCTAACTTTCAAATCTCTATAATAATACTTAGTTATTAAAATTAGATTCAAGCTTTGATAATTAAATTATCAAATACTTCTCCTAACACCTTTAAATCTTAATAATAATTATTTCATAGTATTTATCTAAAGCTATTTCTACCAAAATAGTTTCACCTTGATACCGGATTTTTATAGAAAAATATCTTTTTCACCTTATTGAAATCGGGATGTTACAAATCTACCCCCCTTAAAAAGGTTTCGTCCCCGAAACCAAAATACATACTAGAATAGGGTATTACCTTAATTCTTTAATCACCCATCCTTATTACTTATTCTCATATGCTTAGGCAAGAAGTCAATTCAACCCTCGATTATCGCCACCCCAATGTACAAGCATTATCAATTTCATATTTTAGAATAACTTACTTGCATTTTTAAGCATATAATCCATCCAAGCTAATTCACGCCCCGTTGCGCATCACCAATGCAACTTGCATCCATCCTTCGCCTTTAGCTTTAGTCATTCCTTAGCACCAGCATGCACACCTTTCTCAACTGTGATGCTACAACACTACATCAATTCTAACCAATTTCCCATAGTAGTATACATATGGTTAATGATATCCACCGGTTATCAATCAATCCTAACACCCTTTGAAGTTCATAAACTTCACAATCATGCTGATTAAGGCTTATGAATCTAAGTTCATCACTCCCATTTCAATTACATCCATTGGGATTTAAAGATCACATGGTGAATACAAATGATATCTTCTCATCTTTTATTACAATCCACATAAGCATGGCTACATCAAGATCACATTAGGTCTCTGTGTTTACTATTTCACTCGCGACATGGAATAGTCACTTAGCACTAATGATTTCTCGTTGTTACCATGTGATGTTTCAAGTCATAAGGTATAGAACAATTGCTTACATTTTGAAAGAAAAAAAACTTCGTTTACAACCAAGTCATGTAGGTTTAACCCCCCACACGTTTTCACACCGTATGTTATATACATATATTCATTACCTCATTTTGATCACAATCTTGTGATTTTTCACCCGCATTTGAGATTTAAGATCTCAACCCTCTCATTATTTATTTAGGAGTTCTAGACTTCAAATCACACATGGAATATTTAACTCCAAGTCCTACCATCCCCTTTGTACTTATGTACTACGACCGGCATTTAGACAAGTATATACATCATACAAGTCATATTAATCTACCAACAATCAATTAATCATTTAGATACGTCTAATGCGAGAACCACAACTCACTTTTCTACATAGAGTAGTTGACTCCATGTCCACCCATGAAGTATTTCACTTCACTATCACCCGTTTCCACCCAATTACTCCTTAGGCAATTTAACACTTTCATAACACTATACAATTTTCTTTATTTTTTCTTAATGATCACCCCATATTTGGTCAAATTTCATTTCCCTTATGGCACAAGACCATAACTTCTTTACATTTTCATCATGGTACTTAGACCATAAATTCACCACATTTCCATTATGAAACTTAGACCATAAATTCACCACATTTCCATTATGATACTTAGACCATAACTTCACCACGTTTCTATTATAGTATTTTAACTATAACTACATTCATACACGTGTTTATACCACATTCATACAACAATCATACCACATAAGTTAATTATGCAAACATTCTACACATGTAATTATAATATATCAACATCACTAAATAAGTGTGAGTACACTTACCTTTCGGATTCGAAGATCCCGCTTCTCCTCCTCGATGGGCAATTAGATTACTTGCAATTCCACCCTTATTACTGGAGATCACCGTCTCCAATTCCCTAGAGTTGTCGTCTCAATACCTCTCGGGACCCCCGTCCCTTTAACTTTAAAGTTCTTCGTCTCTAAATTAACCCGGAGGTTATTTCACCACTACTGATATCACAATACACCCATGTGACTCCCATATTTACCACCACTATGAGGTCACAAAACACCTATGTGACTCCCATATTTACCACCACTACTTAGGTCACAAAACACCCATGTGACTCATAAGTAGCTCCCTACATGTGATCAGCCTGTAGTATCGCCCATGGATGATCAGTCCGCCTAATCCGGATGGTCTCCACCGTGACTCTTACAACCGGTCACACTAAATATCACCATATCAGCAGCCAAATGCCACACACCAGTGACAACCCCATTCAATGGCCGCGTACCCGCATTCTATTGTTTCATCTTTTCCTGTCACAATAAAATTCAACGCCATTAGTAGGATATGCCTACTTACTTTTCAGTACTTTCAACACAATCATGACAATACTAAGAACATTCTAGTTCTATGTGTTGATCAATACACTGGCTAGACATACCAATCAACACACTATAAATAGTTTTTCTTATTATCACCACAACGTGTTAAAGGCAACGAATTTTAGTTTCATATCCGTCAATGTTCATAGCATTAAGCTTCCCTTTTAATATATCAACTTCACCTTCAAGTGACGTTAAAATCCCATTTCATCCCCCATACACCTCCCATTGGCCATAAGGCTCTAATCACCAGTTGATATATATTTTAAAATAAGCAATTGACAACCATAGAAATTTTACTAACCACGTGCATTTGGTTGCATGATCAAGTCTTGGGTCAACGTTTCCCCCCATCAAGAGCACTGAGGTTGAGCTTGAATACTAACATATATTCAAATCCCTCAACCTACGGCTCTGATACCAAGTTGTAAAACCCGAAATATTAAAACATAAATTTATACATCTTGCGGAAAATAGGCCCATAATTTTCTTTTTAAATAGGAACTCATTTCACCAAAAGTAATATCTTATATCATATTTCACCAACATTCACTCAAAGAATACTCATAAAACGCACCTAGGTTTTCACATAAAATTTTGAAATGACTCGTTCATAAAATAAACAACCCTTACGGAGTATTAACCTATTTAGACACCAATAAAACCAAACCAAGTGACCAAAACATCCACAGACACATCGACAAGTAATAAATCAATATGGAGTTTAAACTCCTAGACGCCAATACAAAAACATAATGTGAATGAAACGATTTTACAAAACGACCATGTAAAATCATGCACCACACCAACTCCAAATCAACATCTCGTTGACCCGATCCCTTGACTTGATCACCAACGCCTTTCACCATCCAAATTGTCACACGACATCACCCAACGATTAGTTAACTCACAAGTCAAATATTTCTATGGTATTATCCCCGCGACCACATATAAATATAAATATATGTGTATATATATATATATATATATATATATATATATATATATATATATATATGTATACACATCTAATTATGTGTTTATCACCCAAACCAAATAATTGGAAATGGTTTATTTCTTCACTTATCTTTTAAGTCGGATTAAGCCACCTTTTTAACCTTCCCGTTACTCTAGGATAAACGCCTTCAGTTAATCCCCCAAAGGTATGTAATCCAAGCCGATCCGCTTAATCCACATATCTTCACCACCTCCGTGTATAAACGTATCTTCATACGTGCACATTTCCAGCACCATAACTAATTACCAGAAGCTAAGTGAGGACTCACATTCCACAGATAACTTACAAATACGATTCAAATATATAAAATCAAAGCGGGTCAAGCTTCACCCCCGTGGCACAAATCCCATAACGGTTTAAAAGTACGATGTATACTTCTTTGTTCTTTTATTCTCCCGACCCCAAAGTCGGGTCGTTTCACCTTTGATATCCCTGTTAATACGAATTTAAAACACTACAAACACCATTAGGGTTAATTAACATCGTAAGAATTAAACAACATAATAGACCAACATTCATTGTGTTTCACACCACAACCTGTCCGGTTAACAACTTGTTATTACCCCCCCCCCCCGCCACGCACCCTTATTAATTTTATAACATTCACCCGCATTTAGTTTGTAATTCACCTTAAACGCCACATACTGTAAAAATATATTTAACCGGGTTACAAACTTGTGACGCCATGATTACATCAAACCCTACAACTTAACCAAAAATCCCACCATTTAGTTTATTATAAATCAAGGTATATCTCATCCCCAACTCATGTATAGAGTTTTAGACAAATTGAGGTTTACAACCATATAAAAGACACCTCCAATAAATCCTCGGTTAATCCCCAACAATTTTATAAATATTATAAAATTCCAGTTTCAAAACAGCCTTGAGCGGCTGTAAAAATTCAACATTTACACCCACTTACAATAGGTATTTCACCTCAGCTAAAAATTTTGAGTATTGTATACTCGTGGAGCTTTCCGTCGATGTATAATACACCTCGAACGAACATCCGGTTAATTTAATATGAATATTTCAAAACCGGGTAAATTATGGAAATATGCTGAATTTTCAGCACTTGGGTCACTTGACCCATTGCCAATTCGCACCCTTTCTTTATAAGTTTAAACCCCCAAAACGTCGTAAAAACAATACGTTATTGTTAAGTTAAACCATATTTAATAATTTATATTAAACCACCTTAATCATAAGAATCCCAAGTCATTATTATGAGTATTATATTCGAATCCAAATTAGAGTCACTCACCTTCGCCCGTATGAATGTTGTTGCTTTACCACCCATTTGACCGGTTGCCATCCGAGCTTTGTCACACCTATCTTGATAACAAATCAAACTTGCAAACCATTAGAACACATAACTGGGTTATTCATTCCCCTCATACAAAAGTATGTCACCCAACCCATACGTGTGTTCTTTGTCATTTACAACATTCATCGATTAATTGGGTTATCCCCATCCATTTGACCCGTTAAACACCAAATTCATTTAATCACATTCTTCGGGTCATTATAACCATTTCGACATATTACATTCCACCTTTAATTCTTCGATAAACAATATTGAAATGGCATGATCTGACCCATCTAGGTGATTAACTCAAAACGACATTTTGATTAAATAAACATCAATCCAATTCACCATTTAGATTCATCGTAAGCTTATGCCCACTAAAAAACTCTTGATTATTAACAAACTATTTAAACCGAGTAAATATTATAAAATCTCTCAATTAACACCATTTATTTGGTTCAAGCATTTCATCAAACACCTTGTGGGCATAACTATAATCCTCCATATAAAACATCCATATGAACATCCATACTTCCTTTTGATCATCAAAGATGACTACTTTCTTCATAATCCCCAATAGTACAATCTTTTTAAGTTTTGTTTTAGTAAAATCACCATTATTTAAATTATGCAATTCTATTCAGATTTGCTCAGCAACTAGACATGGTTTACCCATATATCCCCCCAAACACATGAATTTTCATGGTATTAACAGCTAATCCATGAATGCAACTAAAATTTTGATTCAAATACCACAGCAATAGTTCTAGCATACAAGTTAGGGTTCTTCCTATACAAAATCATACACCAAAGCCCCCAAATTCGTAACTATTATATCAAGAACCAACAAAATCCTAAATCATGAATTTGATCATCAAAACAGGGAAAATCACCTACCAAAGGGTTAGAAATCGCATAAGGATGACGGAATCATGCTTTAATCTTCTTGATTCGGGGTTAATAGGAGAAATCACCACCTCCCCTTCGATTTTCTTTCTGTCATCGCCTGCCCAAAACCCACGATTTCCACCTTTTTTTTATTTTCATTCCCTTTTAATTTGTAATTTTCCTTTATTACCACAACTTTTGATTTTAATCAAGGTTAATCCCTCCAATTTATAAACTTATAATTATCAAGTGTAATATAAGTATATATTCCACCTCACACCATTTAAGTCCTCTAACTTTCAAATCTCTATAATAACACTTAGTTATTAAAATTAGATTCAAGCTTTGATAATTAAATGTAACATCCCAAAAATAAAACGACAGTTATAATAACGGAATAAACGAACGAGACATGACGGGTCAGGTCGGATGGGTCAACGGGCTATAAATAGCCCATACCACCCCTTTTCTCTCATTTGCAACTTTTAGAGAGAGAAACCGTAGAGAGAGAAAGTTGGCGGATCGACCCGAGACTTCAGCAAAGTGTTACTCCATAACTCGTGAGAAGAACCTCCGGATCAGAAACTCGATTCAGGTAACAATCCGACCTAAATCTGAGTTTTAGTTCGTTTTTAGGTTTTTCGGGTTTTGGGTGAAAATGTAACATTTTAACGGATGAAACTGAAGGATAAACATAGATTTGAGTTCCTTAATGGAAAATGAACGTTTTGGATGCAAACAGGTTCGAGATCTTGACGAGATCAGACCTGAATGCGAAAGTTAGGGTTTTGGGAAGAAACAGGTCGTGCGCACTTACCAAGTGCGCACGGAGCAGGTCCTGCGTACTTATCAAGTACACAGGAAGAGGGGTCTGCGCACTTGCTAAGTGCGCAGGCAGCAGGGTCTGCGCACTTGCAAAGTGCGCAGACATCAGAACTGGTTAAGTGAAGTCAGTATGTTAGAATGGTTAAACCGTTAGCGTCGGGATTGGTCTGATGTATATTTAACTAATCAATTCAGATTGGAAGTGACGTTGTTGGACCTTCGTTTAGGACAACCCATATTAGCGTATCAGGTGAGTTCTAGAGCCCTCTTTTAAATGTTTTGTTAAATGTTTTGGGCTGGTGTGCATACTTACGAAAT
This sequence comes from Smallanthus sonchifolius, assembly GCA_023525975.1. Lineage (NCBI taxonomy): Eukaryota > Viridiplantae > Streptophyta > Magnoliopsida > Asterales > Asteraceae > Smallanthus > Smallanthus sonchifolius. Next base: position 17,153,449 of record CM042036.1, read on the forward strand.
GATGGTTTAACAAATGATGTTTTAACGAAACGATGTTTACGAAAGGAAAGGTTATGAAGCGTTTTTGCCAAAAAGGTTTACGAATGTTTATGAACGGTCTAAATGAGGAAATGTTTAATGAAAAGGGAAAGAGGTAAAGGTTTAAAGAAGTCATTACAAATCTAATCTGTCGAATGAATGGAATTGACGAATGAAGTCTGGGAATGTGATTCCCAGCCTTGTGTAGATTATGGACAGCGAGCCATAGTTACCATAAGAACAACAGGGCAGTGTCTTGGTGGCCTGTCGATGGTTTTGATGTTGTACAACTGGTAAGGGAGTAACAACGGTTACTCGGGTGATGACGATCATCCTAAGTGAATAAGCTAAGGGAAATCAATGACGGCGATACGTAACGGTTGATTCCCAAAGGAAAGATGCGTGTTGGGCAATGACGGCGATACGTAACGGTTAACCCCACGTAGTGAATGGTTGGGCAATGACGGCGATACGTAACGGTTGACCCCACATAGTGAATGGTTGGGCAATGACGACGATACGTAACGGTTGACCCCACGTAGTGTATGGTTGTGGCAATGACGGCGATACGTAGCGGTTGCCCACAACACCAAAGGTTCCTTCGGGGACACTGTGACGCGTAAAGTAAGATACATAATTAGTTAACGATAATGTATGACTTAAATGAATGTTAAAAGTTTTAACGAACGATCCGTTCAATGGTGTTTATGATAATGATGTTGATGATGATATGGGTACGAAACCTTTTTTAAAGATGTTAGATTATTACATGCTTTTGTGAAAGGTTTTACTAAATGAATGAATGATATGTTTTTGGCAAATGTTGATGTTAAAGTTTTTATGAAATGCTAGAACTCACCAGCGTAGCTGACTTTTTAGTGTGCACATTCAGGTTAAGGCAGGTTATGAGGATGGACGGTGATGCTTGGCTAGCGAGAGGAGTTACCCGGCTGACTATGAAGACTGGCATCCCGTTATGTTTTAGTTATGATGTATTTATGTTTTAAACAATGTTTACGCTTCCGCATGTATGAACAATGATGACGTTATGTTTAAATGAAATTTTCCGCTGCGTTATTTGATATTCATGTTTAAGAACTGTTTGTGAATGAGTAAATCCAACAAGTGGGGCCTCCTGGGTTTGGGGCCTTACAAGTTGGTATCAGAGCACTAGTTTGAGAGATTCGGACACTCCTAGTGTCTGAATTTAAACTGTGAATGGGACCGAAAGAGGATGCCAGTACGGGTAACTCGAGCCACAGCATCAAGTATGAAAAGTAGAGTATGTGTATGTAGTATGCCTTAGGAAGGGTTAGGAAAGAACTTGTGTTCTGATGGAATCACAAAGGTGGTCAAATAGAAATCGAAAGGTAGTGTAATGGTTAACTGCAGATGGCCAGTGTATATTAACATCTTACAGTGCTTATTGAATTCTATTTGTTAACTAGCGTGATAACATTGGATTTCTTGTCTTATAGAACGAAATGGCGTGGAGAGGGAACGGAAGGCGTGGTGGTCATACCGCCGGTCGAAATGGTGGGCGTGGCAGGATTCCTGCGCGCCAAGAGCACATTGAAGAAGGAAGTGTTCACACTGAACCGGAGGTTAGTGTGCATGGAACTGAGCAGACACAAGTTACAGAACAACCTTTCACTTTTGAATCAGAAGTGAGAGCAGCCATGGCTCAAGAGTTCTCCGAGTTGATGAAGAATTCTCTGCCAAGTCTGTTGGCTGAAGCATTAAACAAAGTTAGTGGGGGAAGGCGGATCTAGTGCGGCAACTGGTGCCCAGAACAACGAGACCGACAAAACACCGCCTGCTCGCTATAAGTCATTTAAGGCATGTGACCCGCCGGTCCTGACTGGGAAGAAGGACGCGGTGGCTACTTTTGATTGGGTGATACGTATGGAAGCGGCCATCCATCTGAGCGAGTGTCGAGCAAATCAAGTAGTGAAGTTTGCTGCTAACTCCTTGAGGGAGGAAGCATCCCACTGGTGGGAAGGTGTACGTCAGGCTAAGGGGATGAGGTTGTTGACTCGATGATGTGGAATGACTTGAAAACTCTGGTAATCAAGAACTTCTGTCCAAGGAACGAGATTGAGAAGGTAGAGAGAGAATTTCTGGGTTTGAAGGCCGGGAGCATGACGCACCGGCAGTACACAACCCGATTCAATGAACTGGCACGTCTGGTGCCACATCTTGTTACGACGGAGGAAAGAAAAATTTCCTGCTACATACAAGGGCTGCCGGACCAGGTCCGCACCTATGTTAAGGCAAGCGCCCCTACTACCTATGATTCGGTAGTAGAACTGAGCGGCGTGGTATTTGATGATCTGGCGCTGAATGTCGTCGCCATTGAGGAATCGAAGAAGAGACCGAGCTTCTCAAACAAGCGAACTGGTGGAAAGATGTTTGGGACTCGTGATAAGAGGGCTCGGGTAGATGAGCCGACTATTTGTAAGAAGTGTGGAAGGGAGCATACTGGTGAATGTAGACTGGGATCTAACTTGTGATTCAAGTGTGGCAAGACCGGGCACTACTCCCGTGAGTGCCCACAACACTTCAAGTGCTATAATTGTGGGGATGCCGGTCATATAAGTAGGGAATACCCGAAACCGAGAATGGGTGAAGCCGGGAAAGGGAAAGGCCTGGAAAGGAAAGAAGAGAGGCCCCGAGCAAAGACTCGTGCGTACGCACTGACGCAAAACCAAGCCAGGGCAGACCCCGACGTGGCGTCAGGTACGTTCATCCTTGACAACACTTTTGTTTCTGTGTTATTTGATTCGGATGCTAGTAAGAGTTTTATATCTGCGACTTTCTGTAAACGAGTGAAGTACACTGTTAGTAAACTAGAAAGGGCTTTTAGCGTAGAAACCACTGAGAGTAGAACTGCGAGAGTGACCGATGTAGTTGACAACTCCACGATAAAAATAGAAGGTCATAGGTTCCCTGTCAGATTGTTTGTTATGGTTTTGGGCGGGTTCGATGTCGTGTTAGGTATGGATTGGCTAACTGCCAATGAAGCACAAAGTATATGCAAACGAAACATAATCCGACTCAAGGCTCCGGACGGTAGCAAAGTCGAGGTTCTTGGAGATCGCGACGCCCCGATGCCAAACGTCATCTCGATGATTAAGGCAGCAGATTACTTGTGGCGCGGATGTGAGGCTTAACTGGTGTACGTGATTGACAAGTGTAAGGAAGTGAAGGAACTAGACGATGTACCCGTGGTACGCGAGTACCCGGAGGTGTTTCCAGAGGATTTGCCTGGGATACCACCCGACAGAGAGATTGAATTTCGAATCGACTTAGTACCAAATGCCCAGCTCGTGGCTAAGGCTCCATATCGACTAGCACCATTGGAGATGAAAGAATTAATGGCACAACTAGACGAGTTACTTGAGAAAGGATTTATCCAATCGAGCATCTCACCGTGGGGTGCCCCGGTGTTGTTTGTGAAGAAGAAAGACGGTTTGATGAGAATGTGTATTGATTATCCCGAGTTGAACAAACGTACGGTGAAGAACAAGTACCCTTTACCAAGGATCGACGACCTGTTCGATCAATTACAGGGTGCAAGTTGGTTCTCAAAAATCGACCTTTGGTCCGGGTATCATCAGTTGAAGGTGAGGGAATAAGACATACCGAAAACTGCATTTCGCACACATTATGGACATTTCGAGTTCCGCGTGATGTCTTTTGGATTGACGAACGCCCCCGCAGCGGTCATGGATTTGATTAATAGAGTTTGTCGACCAATGCTGGATCGATCGGTAATCGTGTTCATCGATGATATCCTCATTTACTCCAAGAATGAGGGTGATCACGCGTGTCACTTAAAGGAAGTATTGGAAGCTCTGAAGAAGGAAAAGTTGTATGCTAAGTTCTCTAAATGCACGTTCTGGCTTAGGGAAGTCTAATTCCTAGGTCACGTCATTAACCCGAACGGCATTATGGTTGACCCAGCAAAGATAGTGACGGTAAAGGAATGGAATATTCCTAAGGCGCTAACTGAAATCCACAGTTTCTTGGGATTGGCAGGCTACTATCGGAGATTCATCGAGGATTTCTCGAAAATAGCTTCGCCGTTGACAAAGTTGACTCGGAAAGAGGTTAAGTATGAATGGGGTTCGACCCAAGATGAGGCATGTAAGGAATTGAAGAAGAGGCTAACCCACGCTCCAGTCTTGGCCCTCCCCGAGGGCAATGAAGACCTAGTGGTGTACTCTGACGCTTCGGGTCAGGGATTGGGATGCGTGTTGATGCAACGCGGGAGAGTGATCGCGTATGCGTCACGACAGTTGAAGATTCACGAAGCTAATTATCCAACCCACGATTTGGAACTTGCTGCTGTCGTATTCGCATTAAAAATCTGGAGGCACTACCTGTACGGGGTGAAGTTTACTATTTACTCCGACCACAAAAGTTTAAAGTATTTCTTCGAACAAAAGGAGCTTAATATGAGGCAGAGACGATGGTTGGAACTCCTGAAGGATTATGACTGTGAGATCATGTACCATCCTGGAAAGGCAAACGTGGTGGCTGACGCTCTAAGCCGAAAGGATGTACCTACTCCTATTAGAGTGAAAGCTTGCCAGTTGGTGGTAACATCGGATGTGATGAGAGAAATTGAAAAGGCTCAAGATGAGGCACTTAAAGAAGAAAACATAAAGAAGGAAAGGATGGTTGGCCAACGGGACAAGTTGGAATATAACACCCTTGGTGTTAGGACACGTTTTGGACGGGTATGGATACCTATGGGTGGCGAGCTTAGAACCAAAATCTTGGATGAGGCTCATAAGTCTCGGTACTCTATCCATCCTGGTACCAATAAAATGTACCAAGATCTAAGGAAGGATTAATGGTGGCCTGGAATGAAGCATGAAGTGACAAAGTATGTAAGTAAGTGCTTGACTTACTCACAAGTAAAGGCCGAACACCAGAAAACGTATGGAAAGATTCAACCACTTGATATACCGGAATGGAAGTGGGAACACATTACCATGGACTTCATAACCAAGCTACCTCACACAGCTAAAGGTCATGACACCATTTGGGTAATTGTGGACCGTTTAACGAAGAGTGCTCATTTCCTACCTATTCGCGAGACGTTCTCGTCGGAAAGGTTAGCGGAAGTATTTATTAACGAAGTAGTAGCACGGCATGGGATGCCTTTGACGATTGTATCTGACCGGGACACACGATTCACATCGAGGTTCTGGAAAAGATTTCACGAGGCGATGGGTACGGGGCTTAATATCAGCACAGCATACCACCCACAACCGTATAGTTAGTCCGAAAGGACCATTCAGACATTGGAAGATATGCTCCGTGCTTGTATTATCGACTTCGGTGGCAGTTGGGACAGCTATCTGCCGTTAGCCGAATTCTCCTACAACAATAGTCATCACACGACGATAGGCATGCCGCCTTACAAAATGTTGTATGGGAGAAGATGTAGGACCCCGGTTTGTTGGGGTGAGATTGGGCAGAAGGAGTTAGGAAGTCTGGAAGTCGTAAGAGAAATGTCGGAATGGTTTGATCAAATCAAGGCACGAATGAAGGCCGCACAAGATCGTCAGAAATCCTATGCGGATAAACGACGAAGGCCTATTGAGTTTTATATTGGTGACAGAGTAATGCTGAAAGTGTCACCATGGAAGGGAATCATAAGATTCAGAAAGAGAGGAAAGTTAAGTCCGAGGTTTGTCGGACCGTTCAGGATAATGGCACGGGTTGGTGAAGTCGCTTATCGGTTAGAGTTGCCTAATGAGTTAAGTGGGATTCATCCTACCTTCCATGTATCACACTTGCGAAAGTGTTTGGCGGATGAATCGGCTCACGTACCACTTACTGACATCGAGGTCGACAACAACCTTAATTACATCGAAGAACCTATGGCCATCCTTGATCGGAAGGAGAAACGTTTACGTAGTAAAGTTATCCAATTGGTTAAAGTCCAATGGAAGCATCGAAAGGGATCGGAAGCCACTTAGGAAACGGAGAAGGAAATGAGGGAGTTGTACCCTCATCTATTTGACTTATGATAAGGTTTCGGGGACGAAACCTATTGTAAGGGGGGTAGACTTGTAACATCCCAAAAATAAAACGACAGTTATAATAACGGAATAAACGAACGAGGCATGAAGGGTCGGGCCGGATGGGTCAGCGGGCTATAAATAGCCTATGCCACCCCTTTTCTCTCATTTGCAACTTTTAGAGAGAGAAACCGTAGAGAGATAAAGTTGGCAGATCGACCCGAGACTTCAGCAAAGTGTTACTCAATAACTCGTGAGAAGAACCTCCGGATCAGAAACTCGATTCAGGTAACGATCCGACCTAAATCTGAGTTTTAGTTCGTTTTTTGGTTTTTCGGGTTTTGGGTGAAAATGTAACATTTTAACGGTTGAAACTGAAGGATAAACATAGATTTGAGTTCCTTAATGGAAAACGAACGTTTTGGATGTAAACAGGTTTGAGATCTTGACGAGATCAGACCTGAATGCGAAAGTTAGGGTTTTGCGAAGAAACAGGTCATGCGCACTTACCAAGTGCGCACGGAGCAGGTCCTGCGTACTTATCAAGTACGCAGGAAGAGGGGTCTGCGCACTTGCTAAGTGCGCAGGCAGCAGGGTCTGCGCACTTGCTAAGTGCGCAGGCAGCAGGGTCTGCGCACTTGCCAAGTGCGCAGACATCAGAACTGGTTAAGTGAAGTCAGTATGTTAGAATGGTTAAACCGTTAGCGTCGGGATTGGTCTGATGTGTATTTAACTAATCAATTCAGATTGGAAGTGACGTTGTTGGACCTTCGTTTAGGACAACCCATATTAGCGTATCAGGTGAGTTCTAGAGCCCTCTTTTAAATGTTTTGTTAAATGTTTTGGGCTGGTGTGCATACTTACGAAATGATGTTTTAACGAAATGATGTTTTAACGAAACGATGTTTACGAAAGGAAAGGTTATGAAGCGTTTTTGCCAAAAAGGTTTACGAATGTTTATGAACGGTCTAAATGAGGAAATGTTTAATGAAAAGGGAAAGAGGTAAAGGTTTAAAGAAGTCATTACAAATCTAATATGTCGAATGAATGGAATTGACGAATGAAGTCTGGGAATGTGATTCCCAGCCTTGTGGTAGATTATGGACAGCGAGCCATAGTTACCATAAGAACAACAGGGCAGTGTCTTGGTGGCCTGTCAATGGTTTTGATGTTATACAACTGGTAAGGGAGTAACGACGGTTACTCGGGTGATGACGATCATCCTAAGTGAATAAGCTAAGGGAAATCAATGACGGCGATACGTAACGGTTGATTCCCAAAGGAAAGATGCGTGTTGGGCAATGACGGCGATACGTAACGGTTGACCCCACGTAGTGAATGGTTGGGCAATGACGGCGATACGTAACGGTTGACCCCACGTAGTGAATGGTTGGGCAATGACGGCGATACGTAATGGTTGACCCCACGTAGTGTATGGTTGTGGCAATGACGGCGATACGTAGCGGTTGCCTACAACACCAAAGGTTCCTTCGGGGACACTGTGACGCGTAAAGTAAGATACAGAATTAGATAACGATAATATATGACTTAAATGAATGTTAAAAGTTTTAACGAACGATCCGTTCAACGGTGTTTATGATAATGATGTTGATGATGATATGGGTACGAAACCTTTTTTAAAGATGTTAGATTATTACATGCTTATGTGAAAGGTTTTACTAAATGAATGAATGATATGTTTTTGGCAAATGTTGATGTTAAAGTTTTTATGAAATGCTAGAACTCACCAGCGTAGCTGACTTTTTAGTGTGCACATTCAGGTTAAGGCAGGTTATGAGGATGGACGGTGATGCTTGACTAGCGAGAGGAGTTACCCGGCTGACTATGAAGACTGGTATCCCGTTATGTTTTAGTTATGATGTATTTATGTTTTAAACAATGTTTACGCTTCCGCATGTATGAACAATGATGACGTTATGTTTAAATGAAATTTTCCGCTGCGTTATTTGATATTCATGTTTAAGAACTGTTTGTGAATGAGTAAATCCAACAAGTGGGGCCTCTTGGGTATGGGGCCTTACATTAAATTATCAAATACTTCTCCTAACACCTTTAATTCTTAAAAATAATTATTTCATAGTATTTATCTAAAGCTATTTCTACCAAAATAGTTTCACCTTGATACCGGATTTTTATAGAAAAATATCTTTTTCAACTTATTGAAATCGGGATGTCACAAATCTACCCCCTTAAAAAGGTTTTGTCCCCGAAACCAAAATACATACTAGAATAGGGTATTACCTTAATTCTTTAATCACCCATCCTTATTATTTATTCTCATATGCTTAGGCAAGAAGTCAATTCAACCATCGATTATCGCCACCCCAATGTACAAGCATTATCAGTTTCATATTTTAGAATAACTTACTTGCATTTTTAAGCATATAATCCATCCAAGCTAGTTCACACCCCGCTGCACATCACCAATGCAACTTGCATCCATCCTTCGCCTTTAGCTTTAGTCATTCCTTAGCACCAACATGCACACCTTTCTCAACTGTGATGCTAAAACACTGCATCAATTCTAACCAATTTCCCATAGTAGTATACATATGGTTAATGATATCCACCGGTTATCAATCAATCCTAACACCCTTTGAAGTTCATAAACTTCACAATCATGCTGATTAAGGCTTATGAATCTAAGTTCATCACTCCCATTTCAATTACATCCATTGGGATTTAAAGATCACATGGTGAATACAAATGATATCTTCTCATCTTTTATTACAATCCACATAAGCATGGCTACATCAAGATCACATTAGGTCTCTGTGTTTACTATTTCACTCGCGACATGGAATAGTCACTTAGCACTAATGATTTCTCATTGTTACCATGTGATGTTTCAAGTCATAAGGTATAGAACAATTACTTACATTTTGAAAAAAAAACTTCGTTTACAACCAAGTCATGTAGGTTTAACCCCCCACACGTTTTCACACCGTATGTTATATACATATATTCATTACCTCATTTTGATCATAATCTTGTGATTTTTCACCCGCATTTGAGATATAAGATCTCAACCCTCCCATTATTTATTTAGGAGTTCTAGACTTCAAATCACCCACGGAATATTTAACTCCAAGTCCTACCATCCCCTTTGTACTTATGTACTACGACCGTCATTTAGACAAGTATATACATCATACAAGTCATATTAATCTACCAACAATCAATTAATCATTAAGATACGTCTAATGCGAGAACCACAAATCACTTTTCTACATAGAGTGGTTGACTCCATGTCCACCCATGAAGTATTTCACTTCACTATCACCCGTTTCCACCCAATTTCTCCTTAGGCAATTTAACACTTTCATAACACTATACAATTTTCTTTTTTTTCCCTTAATGATCACCCCATATTTGGTCAAATTTCATTTCCCTTATGGCACAAGACCATAACTTCTTTATATTTCCATCATGGTACTTAGACCATAAATTCACCACATTTCCATTGAGATACTTAGACCATAAATTCACCACATTTTCATTATGATACTTAGACCATAAATTCACCACATTTCCATTACGATACTTAGACCATAACGTCACCACATTTCTATTATAGTATTTTAAGTATAACTACATTCATACATGTGTTCATACCACATTCATACAACAATCATACCACATAAGGTAATTATGCAAACATTCTACACATGTAATTATAATATATCAACATCACTAAATAAGTGTGAGTACACTTACCTTTCGGATTCAAAGATCCCGCTTCTCCTCCTCGATGGGCAATTAGATTACTTGCAATTCCACCCTTATTACCGGAGATCACCGTCTGCAATTCCCTAGAGTTTTCGTCTCAATACCTCTCGGGACCCCCATCCCTTTAACTTTAAAGTTCTTCGTCTCTAAATTAACCCGAAGGTTATTACACCACTACTGAGATAACAATACACCCATGTGACTCCCATATTTACCACCACTATGAGGTCACAAAACCCCTACGTGACTCCCATATTTACCACCACTACTTAGGTCACAAAACACCCATGTGACTCATAAGTAGCTCCCTACATGTGATCAGCCTGTAGTATCGCCCACGGATGATCAGTCCGCGTAATCCGGATGGTCATCACCGTGACTCTTACAACCCCATTCAATGGCCGCTTACCCGCATTCTATTGTTTCATCTTTTCCTGTCACAACAAAATTCAACACCATTAGTAGGATATGCCCACTTACTTTTCAGTACTTTCAACACAATCATGACAATACTAAGAACATTCTAGTTCTATGTGTTGATCAATACACTGGCCAGACATACCAATCAACACACTATAAATAGTTTTTCTTATTATCACCACAACGTGTTAAAGGCAACGAATTTCAGTTTCATATCCGTCAATGTTCATAGCATTAAGCTTCCCTTTTAATATATCAACTTCACCTGCAAGTGACGTTAAAATCCCATTTCATCCCCCATACACCTCCCATTGGCCATAAGGCTCTAATCACCAGTTGATATATATTTTAAAATAAGCAATTGACAACCATAGAAATTTTACTAACCACGTGTATTCGGTTGCATGATCAAGTCTTGGGTCAACGTTTCCCCCCATCAAGAGCACTGAGGTTGAGCTTGAATACCAACATATATTCAAATCCCTCAACCTACGGCTCTGATACCAAGTTGTTAAACCCGAAATATTAAAACATAAATTTATACATCTTGCGGAAAATAGGCCCTTAATTTTCTTTTTAAATAAGAACTCATTTCACCAAAAGTAATACCTTATATAATATTTCACCAACATTCACCCAAAGAATACTCATAAAACACACCCAGGTTTTCTCATAAAATTTTGACATGATCCGTTCGTAAAATAAACAACCCTTACGGAGCATTAACCTATTTAGACACCAATAAAACCAAACCAAGTGACCAAAACATCTACAGACACATCGACAAGTAATAATGATATACTTCCACCACTGTAACACCAATCTTGATCTCTTGTTATCTTTGCTTTATGATGCGACCAACAGGGTCGGTCCTGAAAATTTAAGTATCTCGACCGAGCCGGAAAAAAGGGCCCTATGAACAAAATATATAAACTAATTTTTTTTCAACGACGATTAATGTTATAGCAATAAACATAGAAAAAATTTAGTATGTTACATGACATACCGTAAATCCGTAATAGCTAACCGATGATTCGCGAAGCTCTCTTAGTATTTCTTTATAAAGATCAGGGCCCAACCATTATATATTTACATTATAAAGATTAAATAGATTACTGGATTAAGGCCCAACCAATCAACCATTACATATTTACATTATAAAGATTAAACGGATTAGGGTCCAACCATTACATTATAAGGATTAAAGAGGGTCTAACCATTATAAAGATTAAAGAGGGTTCAACCATTATAAAAATGGCCCAATATGTTTTTAGGTTTTTTTTTATAAAAATGTCCTAATATATAAAACCGGTATATAAAATTTTATAATATATATATATATATATATATATATATATATATATATATATATAGGGAAGGGATATTTTAAAAACCTATTTGAGTTGTAAAACATTTAAAACTTTCAAAAAAACGTGTTTTTACATGTTTTTTTTAAAAAAAAATGGAAATCATTCTAAGCAACTTTTATAAGATTTTCGTCAAAAAAATATAAAAAACGCCGAGCGATTTTTTTTTTAAATGGATAAAAATCCCCGTTTTTTTGTGTAAAAAAATCGTGTTACTTAAGTAACACAACATGGTACATATGTAAAAAAAACATGTTACATATGTAAAACAACTGAGCAGAATTTAAAAAATAAAAAATAAAAAATCTGGTCGGCGCTTTTTTGATTTTTTTTATAAAAAGTTTTGAAATTACTTATAAAAGATTTTCAAAAAAAAAAATCATAAAATTTCGTTTTTTGGAGAGTTTTCTATGTTTTCAAAACTTGTAGGGGTTTTCATCATATACATTACCTCTCTCTCTCTCTCTCTATATATATATATATATATATAGATAGATAGGGAAGGGTTCAAATGATAAACAATTTTTTATGTGATAACCATTATCAAACAATCACATAATTTATAAATTATTTTTTCTTTTATTTGTTAAAAGAGTATTTAAATACCTTGAACATATATCTTGAACATAAATACGGAAATGATGAGTCTTACATATACGTAGCAAATAATGTTACATATACGTGACACATAGTGTTTACATATGTGTAACTCTAACAAAATGATAATTGCTACATCTACGTAACACTATGTTTGAGAGTGGTTATCATGGTTATCACATAAGTATTGGTTATCTTTTGAACCTCACCCTATATAACATATATATAAAATTTTAGGCCCCCTAAAACAATGGGGTCTGGCTGGAGGTCCGGCTCGACCTACCCAGGGCCGGCCTTAGCGACCAACTCAAAAAGCAAAAAAAAATATGAGAAAAAGAAATAGGGAGAGATATTTGTATTATTGATGAATGTATATTACAATGAGATCAATATTTTATACACAGAAAAAGAAATAGGGAGAGATATTTGTATTAATGAACAAGCTAATCTATTTTAGGTGTTGAAAAACCATAATCTATACTAATAAATAAAGGTTTAAAGTGGACACTTGTCACTTCCTCATGTCTTCTCACATTGGTTTTCCCGCCTCTCTCTCCTAATAAATGCGTCTATATCTTATTAAATAATAATGATATTATAAATATATTATTAAAGAAGAATAGTAATTATATTAAATAAGAATTTATAATAGGAAATCAAAATATAACTAATTAAAAAAAATACTAATCTATATCTATACTATATAATAAATAAAGGTTTTTCCATGCCACATGTCGCCTACACATTCATTCTCATCATTTTTTTCCGACTCTCTCTCTCTTATTAAATGCACCTCCAACTTTTAATAATAATATATATTTAAAGAAAATATTAATTATACTAATAAAATAAATTTATATTAAATTATCTCTTTTAAAACTTTAAAATCTAATTATTTAACTTTTATTTTCAATCAAATAATAAATGAAAATGAAATTACATTAAATAGTATTTAATGTACTTTCGAAACTCAATTATATATTAGTATTTACATATTTGAGTTTTGCTTTCTATCATTAGTATATGATACATTTTTACACCTGAAAAATATATATATATATATATATAAAGATTTAAAATTTTTATTTATTAATGTTTTTCACCTCATGTGTATACACGGGATCTAAACTAGTAATATAATATATTAATGATATAATAATATCTTAGGTTTCAAGACTTTCCATAGTATAGGTCTTGGGTTCGAATCCTGACCACAACAAAATAGGGGTCTGTGGCCAGGTTAGGGGGTTTACCTAGTTGGGGGTTCCTCGTGTGGTGGGCTGCCCTGGATGTTCTAGGTGTTGTCTCGGGGAAACCCAATTATCCTAAAATATTTATGTGTTGCCGTTCAAAAAAAATATAAAAATATCTATATATAATACTTTCTTATCGTTTACCCTAATTTGCAAACGAAACAAATAAATGTTACCATCCGACAAGTGTATTTCTAAAAATATGTAATTCTTTACTTATTACCTTTTTATATCTAGGGCTATCGGTGGGCTCAAATATGGCCCGAGTCCAAGCTTGGGATACTATTATAGATCGATTCCAGAAAAGATTATCTAGATAGAAAGTGAAGATGTTAATAATGGGGGGAAGATCTATGTTGCTATCATCGGTTCTTAGCTCGCTATATGTCTATTTTTCCCATGCCCGTGTAGGTAAAAAATAAATTGGAATCTTTGCGTTTTCGATTCTTTTGGGGTGGTGAAGAGAGTGATTGTAAGATTTCTTGGGTGAAATGGAATTTAGTATTGGCGTCTAAAGAAAAGGTGGATTGGGTATGGGTAGTGTGAAAAGTTTCAATTACGCTTTGCTCCAAAAATGGCGGTGGCGATTCGTTAGGTGTCCTTCTCTTCCTTGGGTGAAGGTTATAAAATCGATTCATGGTGACTATGCAGGTTATATTGTTGACTCGAACAATATTGCCGGTACTAGTGTGCGAAACAGAATTGTAAAATCATCTTTTGATCTCCATGCAAAAGATATATTGCCTCTTTTTACTTTGCGGAAGAAGATTGGTAATGGAGATTGCACATCCCTTTGGCATGATTATTGGCTTGGTGAATATCTCTTGCGTGACAAATATCCTCGCCTATACAATTTGGAGGTCGAGAAAAATTGTCGCCTGAATAGCCGGTTGAGTAACGGTTCGTGGATATGGAGGTGGCGTCATCCTATTAGGGGGGAGTGGAGGAATCCCAATTTAATGATTTGCTTTGGGAATATTCACATTAGTACAGATAGTGAATCTGATAGATGGATCTGGGATATGGATCTGGTAGAGGAGTTTTCGGTTAAGTCAGTTAGGAACTTTATTAAGTTGCTTGTTCTTTCGGAAGGTGTTTTGCTACTAGGTGGAATTGGTTTGTCCCTAGAAAAATTAACATTTTTGCTTGGAGATTGCTTTTTGATCGTATTCCGACAAAAAAATAATCTCGTAAACTGTCGTATTCCGACAAAAAATAATCTCGACAAAAAATAATCTCATTCTGAAACTTCGGCGCATGTGTTTTGGAAAATGTGAAGTGGCAGAGAGAACTTAGATGGCAGTGGGGCGATGGCTTGAGGTTCCATTTCCGTCTTCTTGTAATCATTCGGATCTGGCATATTGGATCGACTCCTATATATTCAACAAAGAAAAAAGATCAGTAATTTAAACAGTTATTATGACGGCTTGGTGGGCGTTCTAGAGATTCAGAAACAACAAGATATTTTCAAATAATTCCAGTGCTCGAGATACTATTTTTGATAATACCATCAATTACTCGTTTTTTTGTTTTTCTAGTAGGTATAGAAAAGCTAAAATAAGCTTTGTAGAGTGGTTAAAAAGCACTTTCATGGCGTTGTAATTTTTGTGTTTTATTCCGCTATTTAGCTTCTTGTTGATAGGGCTTTTTCTCTTTTATAAAATGGCGTTTAAAAAAAAACCACTATGAAAAAAACAACGTAAAATAGGAATAAGTAGAAGATTTAACAGTCAAAAGGATAAACGCACAACTGGATAGAGATGTTTAAAAATTGTTGAAACCGACCGAACCATCTAAACTGATTTAAGTTGGCCGGTTTGGCCAGATTAGAAGTATCACAGTTTAATTTACAGTTTAGAACTGGCCGGGTAAATTGAACCGGACAATAAATTAATAAAAAATAAAAATAAATAATTTTTTGAAAATATATAATTTTAATAAAAACTAAAATAATTTTTTTTCTTCATGTATATAGATCTAAAAGTTACTCTAGATATTTTTAATTATAATACGTATAAATTATTAATTTAACTGACTTTCAAGTTTTTTTTCTTCACTTTTTTTCATAAAACTCTTTGACACTTAAAAGGTAAAACATTCATTCTTCTTTTTTGTTTTTCTCGAATATCATAAAAATACTGAAAATGGATCGGTTTCGTGTAAAAAAAAACCTAAACCGTTAAAACCAAACTGTTTAGGCCAGTTCGGTTGTCCCAACCAACCCGGCTTGTTTGGTTTAGTTTAGAGTAAATTATAGAAAATGACATTTATCTTTATACCTACTTGCATCTAAAAACCTTAATCTTCAGTAATTACACTGGACATTCTTTAAGTTTAAGGTATGTAACAAATTATGTCCTTTACATCGGCCAACCGGGGTTGGATTTTCTCTTAATTTTTTTAACAGACCAAACTACCCGTATTCAAAAACAACAAAAGGATTATAGTTGAGGGACTATTATGTAACTTACTCAAAATTATATAAAAAAAAATAATAAACTCAGCTTGAAAGAAATGATGTTTGACTAAATAAAGTCAAAATAAGGATTTGAGTCGTAGATATTGCATCATTCCATCACATCTTAGTGAAGCTGATAACATTACGAATCCATCTTGTTACCTTTCTCTGTGATTTTTAAAAGTCAGCGTGATTTATGGTTAGAGGCTCAAATTTGCAAATCTGGAATTGGACAAAGGGGATTAGACAACGCCATGGCTACAACATCAATCTTGATTTGACACGATATTGAGCATTGTACATGGATGTGGACAGATGATGGGCTTGATGCCGGGGTCTGGGTAGAGCGACGGCGATTTCACGAATGGCGGCTTGTATCCAGAAATCAACTAAACAAGTAGGTTCCTCACCAGACTTCATTTTCTTTTTACCGGCACAACCGACGAGCGTTCCGACGAGCCTCGCCGCCGTTAATCTCGCGATTTTGAAAGCAAATCCTGGTAAATAAATCGATACCTTCATAAATACGACGTTGAACAAATTGTAATCATCGTGTTCAATGCCAGAGATGAGGTGTTGGTCAGAAACGATGCAGCAGATTGTCTGGTGGTTTTCGTCGGACTGGAAGAGTGAAGGGTTTGGGGATATAGGGTACAAGACATTGAAGAAGAGGGTGGGGTTGGGTAAGGTTGGGTTTATTTTATTTTATTTGATGTGAACTGTAAATAAATCAGTTAAAAACATGTACATAAATGATGTTTACTATAATTATTGAAGATAAAAGTCTTTAGATGCAAATAGTTATAAAGATAAAAGTTGTTTTTTTGTAATTTACTCTTTAGTTTATTTGAAAATCATAGTTACCGGTTCGGGTCAAAAATCCTGTCAAAACCAACCAAACTGGACATCCCTACACTGAGCCCGTAAACCCATGTTATGGGCTGACACTTCACATAAAATGGGCTGATATATATAAAATAAAAGGTTACAAAACGGACTATTAGTTGAATAAGGTGTCCTGTAAGTGTAGGCCATGTTATTCTATAAATATTAAATGGGCCAAAACCTTGAAGTGAACTGTACCATGGCGTTGCAAGCCCATTTAGTCATCAGTTTAGTTACCGTACTATTAGCCCATCCAAATTATCAATTTTAAAGAAATATTACATCATTTATATAAACTTTTCTAAGCAACTATTTTTCAATATAACAAACACAACTATAACTCAAATTCTCATCACTAATCCGATTACACAAATCCGACTTCACATACTCCATTGCAGAAAAACATATCTCAACACTTGCTGTTGCAACGGGTAAAACTAAAGTCAACTTCAATAAACGGTACACCAACGTAAAGTTCTGGTGTTTCTTTGTTTCAACCATCAATTTTACAAGCCTAAATAAACCATTCAAGTTCGCAAATCTTATATCTGCTTTCAAATTATCCATTTAGTTAGGGAGTTTAATCTTAAGGTTTTCTTTATCATGTTCATTAAAATCATATGGATACATTTCGGCTAACAATAATATCTTTGGTATATCAAACTCACGAAAATTATCATAAGGACTCAAAGCGGATAGCTAAATAAGTAAATCGGATGTTACCTCGTTAAAACAGTTTCCAAACTCTTGGATTTGCATATCAAGCACCGTGTTGAAACAATCATACTCATAATATTGGCTATATGTCATATTTGCCTTTTGTCTTAGCTTCTTTAGGTTGATGTAGTAGTCATCCATGTTTATCATTTCAAGTTCATGTTTTTCACAAAAAGAGTTGACTTCATTTAAAAATGATTCAAAACAATCTAATCTAAGCTTCTCGAGTTGTTGCTTTGTCGATTTGACCAACGAGGTTGCATTCAATAAATCTTATTATCCCCTTTGAAGACATTGTGACAATATGTTTGTGTGATCTAGAATATGCTTCATCAAGTATAGGTAAAAAATTAAAATCATATTTTTTCATTTTCGATTGAAGTCTAACAGCTTGTTTTTTTGCTGGCAATAGTGTTACCTGTTTCTTCAACATATTCGAGCACTTCAATAACAGACCATTATAAAGTAACCAACCGAGTAAGTGTTTTATGATGAGAATTCCAACGAGTATCTCCGACCCTTGTAAGAGAAATTTCTTGATTCAAGCCACTTCCCGTACCAATCTCATCTTCCAAATTCTTTTTTTTTTTTAAGTTCTCGAAGCTTGTCTACTCGTTTGCAAGATGCACAAACGACATTCGTCGTTAGTGTTTTATGATGAGAATTCCAACGAGTATCTCCGGCCCTTGTAAGAGAAATTTCTTGATTCAAGCCACTTCCCGTACCAATCTCGTCTTCCAAATTCTTTTTTTTAAGTTCTCGAAGCTTGTCTACTCGTTTGCAAGATGCACAAACGACATTCGTCAAACACCCTACCATTTCGAAAAGCCTCCAAACACCCGTAAGTTTGTTTGCTACCGCTACAACAACTAGTTGAAGTTGGTGGGCAAAACAATGTACATAAAATACTGAAACATTTTCTTGCAAGATTAAAGATCTTAATCTGTTGAACTCATCGACCATATTACTAGCGCCATCATAACCTTGACATCCAATATTCATTAAACTCAATCCATATCGGGCAAATAAATCATCAATAGCATGTTTGAGAGATAATACATATGTATCAACTACATGGATAAGACCAATAAACCTTTCTTTAACAACCCCACATTTATCAACATATCGAATAACCACGACCATTTGTTCCCTTTTAGATACATCACTTGATTCTTCAACTAATAAAGAAAACACATCATCACCTTGATCGCCAAATATTTGTTTTAATATTTCTTGTGCAAAACAATGTTTAATGTCTTGTTTAATTTTTAGAGATGTCATTTGGCTATTCCCCGGTGCATTCTCTAAAATAACCTTACCAAGAGCTTCATTTTGTTTTCCCACTAATTGTAAAAATTCCAAAAAATTTCTTTTGTTTAAAGAATCTTTTGATTCATCGTGACCACGAAAAGGCAATCATTGGTTCAACAACTTTTTTGTAAGAGAAGTTGAAGCACTTAATCTCATTCTATATTCTTTCTTTTGTTTATCACTATGCTTATCAAATTTAACATGTATTGATTGATCTTGTCTAAGCAAATCTTCACACATTTTTTGTGCATTGCTCCATGTGGTACCGAAGTTGGGGCGTGATGTTCCCGCTGCTCTCGCCCGTAGTGGCATCCTACTTGCTGCTTTTCTTCTTTGATCCTTCTCTAACTTGATATGGCATCCCGAATCGGCATACAAAAATCTTCATCTCTCTGTCACCTCAATGACACATTGATGATCCCGCTTCCACACCGCATGACCTTAGCACTAAAAAACTCATTATTCACGACTTGAAAACGCAATAAACATATAAGTGCTAAACTCATTACCAAACACCCGTAATCTATTAAAAAAACACCCTAACAAAAAAAGAGCAAACTGTCATTTTTTTTTCCATTTGGTTTAGTCATTTTTGTCAGTTTTATCCAAAAAGTTTAACTTTCTCCTTTGTATCCTTGCGGTTTACAAAACTTGTCATATTCATTCAATCAGCTAACTCCATCCATATTTTAACATTAAATAATGGGTTATTGGGTCTTTTTATATATTTCATTACTTTATTAACCCTTAATATTCCCCCCAATCCCCCCTCTTAAACCGTAAAACCCAAATTCATCAATTACGATCGTCCTGTGTCTGAATTACATCGCGAAAGAAATTGAAATTACGATCCCATGTGGATCGTCCATGAACTTCTCCATCTTCGTCCCTGAAATTCAATTGCTGAACATCAACATATCCAGATTTGAAGTCCAACTTTATTTAGATGTTCATATTTAGTTGGTTTGACTTTTAAAAGTCAAAATTGAACTTCTTTGCTACTCTAGCTCTAATATCAAATGTCCAAATTAACCTTTTTTCTTGATTTTGTTTTGCAAATGATTTTACCCAAAAGACAACAAGTAATGTTAAATAAAGAGCCACGTGAATCACGATATGCAATTGCCATTGTTAGAAGGCCGGGGGCATCATGTTTCAACTTGGAGGATTCATCTGAAATGCCATAATCATTTATTATTATTAATCCTCCAACCTGCCGAATCGTCTTCACAGTTGTCGCCGGCGATTACGAGTGTGTTAATCCCAGGTTAGCTCTGATACCAATTCAAGTTGAATTGATATAAAACAAAACAAGCAAACATAATCTTAAATCGGAACTTTTCTTTTGGCTAAACACCCGAACTTTTTATTTAAGAAACTTCACAAAACTTGAACTACAATCCTAATACCCAATACATGGTATTTATAACTAACCTAATCACGTTAGAAATATACTAGGATTGCTAATAACCAGGACATGATAATTACAGCTAATAATTAAATCAAACACATTTAATTACTTATAATTATCCACTCCTAAAATATCTCCTTTAACCTTGAACGCCAAGGAGTCTTCATTCGGAATTCTTAACAATCACCCCCGGAATTTCGAACTCGAATCTGACAAGTCTTCAACTCCCAGCTTATCAACCATCTCCTTGATCCTCCCAAGAGCTTTCGTTAAGATGTCGGCTCGTTGATCAACGCCACTTACATGCTCAACACTTATCTCTTTACGTTCAACACATTCCCCGATGTAATGAAACCGGGATTGAATGTGTTTGCTCCTACCATGGAAAACCGGATTCTTTACGAGAGCTATCGCCGATGTATTATCAACACGTAACACCACCGCTTGAACTTTCTTGCCAATTAACTCACTTATAATTTCTTTAAGCCAAACCGCTTGACAAGCGGCTGCACTGGCTGCCATATACTTCGCCTCGCATGACGATAATGCCACAGTACTTTGTTTTTGAGAACACCATGTAATTGGTGAAGACCCAAAGTAAAACACGTGTCCCGTAGTACTTCTCCCATCGTCTTGATCAATGTTGTGACTACTATCACTGTAACCGACCAACACATTTTTCCCACGAGTATATGTAATGCCATAGTTAGTTGTTCCCTTTAAATATCGAAGGATTTGCTTGATCATGGCTGCATGAGATTGTTTCGGGCAATGCATGTACCGACTTACCACTCCAACCGTAAATGCCAAATCCGGACGAGTTTGTAAGAGATACCGGAAACACCCAACAAGCTTACGATAACTCGTAGCATCAAAATCTTCCTCATCTTCAAACTTAGAAACTTTCACATTCGGATTCATGGGAATATTTGTTGGATTGCAATTCATCATTCCGGCGTCAATTAAAAATTTTTCGCGTACGCCTCTTGCTTAATTTTTATCTCATCTTTGCTTTGCGTTACTTCAATTCCAAGATAATATGTAAGCTTTCCCAAATCCGACATCTCAAAGTTTTTAGCCATCCCGCGCTTAAACTCCATAATTAAACTCAATTGGAACCCGTCACGATTAAATCGTCAACATAAACACCAATTAATATCACATCCGTTCCAATTGTTCTTCGATATACGGCTTGTTCTTGCGAGTACCTTTGAAATTTCATGTTCAACAGAATACCGTTTAACTTCGTGTTCCACGCTCGTGGGGCTTGCCTCAACCCGTACAACGCCTTTGATAACTTATACACTTTATGCTCTTCGCCTTTTCTAATGAATCCTTCTGGTTGAGCTACAAATACCTCTTCTTTTAAGTCGCCATGTAGGAACGCGGACTTAACATCAAGGTGATGCAATTCCCATCCTTCATTCGCTGCGAGGGATAATAATAACCGAACCGTTTCAAGTTGAGCCACCGGCGCGAAGACCTCGTCAAAATCAACTCCGGGTTGCTGAACATAACCCTTTGCCACGAGTCTCGCTTTGTGCTTATTTAGTGAACCATCCGCGTTTCTCTTAATCTTGAACACCCACTTCAAACCAATCGCCTTTGCACCACGTGGTAACTCGATCAAAATCCATGTATTATTTTTATTTATCGAGTCGATTTCAACACGCATTGCTTTCATCCACTCCGATTTAGATTTAGCATCATCAAAACAAACCGGTTCATCATCAGTAAGTAACAAAAAATCTTCGTCAATCGAACTCGAATTTAAAACATAATAATTAAACCGTACTGGGGTAGCAGTAGAGCGACTTGATCTTCTTAATTATGGCTCGGGTGTCTCTAACTGGGCTACTGAGCTGCTGTTAGCCGCCCCTGTTGGGCTGGTCTGACTCGGGTTCTGGCCGCTTGACCCGGTTACTGCTGGGCTGGTGACAGACGCAACTGGGCTGCTGGTCTGTGAGCTTTCTGGGCTGATTCTGTTAGCTGGGCTGCCTTGCCCATCACCACTGTTCCTATTTGAGCATGAGTTCTCTGAGTCATTTTGTGAGCTGCTTGTTTCGGTGTTAATTGAACCAACACCAGTGTCAATTACACTATCAAATTCTACCCAAAACATGCCCGGTTCACGAGTTTCATCATCATTATTCGCGTTAGATTTTCCTCAATTCCAACCACGTTTTTCTTCAAACTCCGTATCTCCGTCTCGACCAACTACACTTCTCCGAGTCGTTGGATTGTACAAACGGTACGCCCCCGAACCTTTCTCGCTTCCGAGATAAACCAAACGAGTCGAGCGATCATCTAATTTTTTAAGATTGCCCCCACACTTTTCGAGTATGCAGCACACCCGAAAACTCTAAGGAATTTCAGATCAGGCTTCTTTCGTTTCAACATCTCATACGGTGTTTTGTCTTTTAACGCTCGTGTCGGAACTTTATTGATCACATTTGTTGAGTGCCTCACCGCTTCTCCCCATAAATAATTTGGAACTTGTCTTGCTTTCAATATACTCCGAGTCATCTCCATTAGAGTAAGGTTTCGCCTCTCCACTACACCATTTTGTTGGGGTGTATATGGAGCGGTCAAATGACGAATAATGCCTTCGTTTTCACAGAACCGATTGAATTCATGAGACGTAAATTCTCCCCCTCGATCGGTTCGAAACGTCTTGATTTTGTTCTTAGTTTCCACCTCCACCATGATTTTGAAATTTTTGAAGGTTTCAAATGCTTCACTCTTTTCCTTCAAAGGATAAGTCCACATGAAGCGTGAAAAATCGTCAACAAGAACAAATACATACCTATTTCCCGCTATAGTAGAAGGGGAAATTGGTCCGCATAAATCTCCATAAATAAGCTCCAGGGCACGAGTTGCCCTAAAAGACGCCGTCTTTGGAATGGGTTTCCTAGCTTGCTTCCCAACTAAGCATGAATCACAGACTTGATTCTCATGACTGATTTGTGGCAGTCCCACGACCATCTTTTGCTTCACCATTTGTTTCATAGACTCGAAATTTAGGTGACCTAGTCTCGCATGCCATAACCAATTTTCATTATCAATACGAGCTTGCAAGCACACAGGTTTCCCCATCTTGAGTTTAATCGTATAAAGACGGTTTTTAGACCGAGTGACAATCATCAATAGTTTTCCTTGACCATCATGCATTAACAAGTAATTGTATTTCATACGAATATCACACCCACACTCCGTTGCTTGCCTGAGACTAATGATATTACTACGTAAACTAGGGATGTAATAAATGTCGGTTAATAATCTTTGCTCCCCCGTTTTACCCACTAGTAATATAGACCCTTTCTCACAAATGTCTACTTGAGAACCATCACCGAATTTAACTTTGCCACCAACACGCTTGTTTAATTCAGAGAAGAAGGATATGTTACCCGTCATATGGTTACTTGCACCGTTATCCAAGTATCACAAGTCTTGTTCACTCGAACCATTCTCGTAATTTTTTGGAATAACATTTTCTTCATTCAAAAACACCACTTCTTGAATGCTTTGAACCATAAACAATGACGGGTCACTTCCTTTGCATCAACCAAGTTTGCTTGGTTATCTTTCTTTCGCTCCGGGCACCTCGAAACAAAGTGGCCAAACTTGTCACACCGATAGCATTGAACTTTCGAATAATCCTTGTTTTTACCTTTTTTGCTTCTCCCCATCGTTGAACCCTTCTTGTGATCCACGGCTTTGACCAGAATGGTCACAGCTGCGTCCACCACCACGTCCACGATACGAGCCCCTTCCGCGTCGCCTACTCGATTCGAGTGAGTTCTGTCTCGAACTCGAAGAGGAATCAGAATTATTAAACAAAAGTTTTCCTTGTGTACCTTGATTATTCGACTGTGATTCTTCGTCTTTAATACGTTCTTCATACGCCTTCATCCGTCCAACCACATCATCGAACTGAATAGACTTTAAATCCACGAGTTATTCAATCGATGCTACCATGTGTATGAAACGTTTTCGTAACCCGTTAAGGAACTTTTTCACGATTTTTTCTTCTTCAATTATGGCTCCAAGAGACGTTGATTTTGAAGAAATCCCCATTAACTTGCTGGAAAAGTCGTCCACGGTACTCGGATCCTTCATCTTCATTCCCTCAAACTCCGCCATAAGTGTTTGAAGCCTTGCCTCTCGTACCCGATCGGCCCCCAAGGTGACGGGTTTTTAGTGCATCCCACATCTCCTTCGCCGTCCTTAGATTACCGACTTGCAAGATCTGATCTTCAGGTATCGACTGAAACAACAATGCAATTTCCATGTTGTTTTTCTTCGCATCCACCCCTGTTCCCGGTTCAATAGCGTCCCACACGCCATGAACATTAAAGATAGCCCTAATCCACATCGCCCAAATCATATAGTTAACTGACGTTAACATAGGACATTGGAGTGATGTGGTATTCGGGTTACCCCTCACAGGTGGATCTGGTACATCGCCATCTACCATCTTCTTCCTCCGAGTGTAGGTAATGGATGACCCTGGTGTAACTGGTTCGGTATTATCCAGCCTACACTATTAACGTATCCGATCAAGAAACTTCCGGCCAACTCTCAATCAAACAACCAGCAGGACAATCAGTAGTGGTACTGCTTCCAACCTGCTTGTGTTTGTTGATCAACAGGACAATCAGCAGCTTCAAGGAAGCCGCCTCCAACCTGCCGAATAGTCTTCACAGTTGTCACCGGCGATTACGAGTGTGTTAATCCCAGGTTAGCTCTGATACCAATTCAAGTTGAATTGATATAAAACAAAACAAGCAAACATAATCTTAAATCAGAACTTTCCTTTTGGCTAAACACCCGAACTTTTTATTCAAGAAACTTCACAAAACTTGAACTACAATCCTAATATCCAATACATGGTATTTATAACTAACCTAATCATGTTAGAAATATACTAGGATTGCTAATAACCAGGACATGATAATTACAGCTAATAATTAAATCAAACACATTTAATTACTTATAATTATCCACTCCTAAAATATCTCCTTTAACCTTGCACGCCAAGGAGTCTTCATTCGGAATTCCCAACAGAATGAGAATAAAATATCAAGAAGCCATTTATTCCTTAAAAAAATGCACAGAACAATGATTTTAAAGCAATTTAGATACTAAATGTATGATTGATTAGAACCATTTTCTTTGTGTTTTAACATCATAGATTTCAAAGCAATTCAGATAGAAAGGCACACAAGGGACGATCGTAATTTCACAAATTTTGCAATGTAATTAAGACGATCGATCGTAATTGATGAATTAGGGTTTTTACGGTTTAAAAGGGGACAGAGGAATAATTAAGGGTTTAAAATTTTGATAAAATAAAGAAATATATAAAAAGACACAATTACCCCCCATTTAACGTTAAAATACGGATGAAGTTAAATGTTTAGATGAAAATAACAAGTTTTGTAAACCACGAGAATACACATGAAATGTTGCAGAAGTCACTAGGTGTTGCCAGGTCGATCGAATGGGGAGTTGCGAGTACTCGGCTTAGGTGGAGAGTACTCGGACATGGTAAATTATAAAGAAATTTATTTTCGGGAAATTATATATATGTCAAATATTATAAGTTCACTAAAATTTATAACAAAATACATGAGTATCAATATAAATCAAAAGGATACATATCCAAATACTAGAGTATTTCAAAATTTAATATTCGTTCTTTAATATTACAGCCATAGTAATAATTTAATTCTTGTCTTCCGATGTATCTTCGTGAAAAACGACAAAAATCCAACAAGAATCGGTGAAAAACAGCGAAAATCCGTAAAAAACAGCGAAAATCCAACTTGACCGAGTTGGACCGACTAGCTCCGAGTTTGTCCGATTCCTAGTAATGTTAACCGATTTGAAGAAAATCGCCTCGGCACCCTATTGAGTACCGAGTACTCGGCCGCCTAGACCGATTTTTACAAGATTGCGCACAGGAGAAAAATAAACTTTTTAGATGAAACTGTCAAAAATAATTAAACCACATGGACGAAAATAACACCTTACTAAAAAAAATTATATATTTTGAATAATTCATAAATGCAATGTTTTTTAATCTTATTTGTGGAAGAGTAAATGACAGGTCTCAACCTCCCATGTACAAGGGATGGAAGAAGGGGTTTGACAAGGTCATTTTTTTGTCAGCCTCTCTCTTTTCATTTATGAACAAATAATAAATCAAAAGTATCCAACCTTCTATCATTTATGATGAACATAACTAAGATCTTCAAGAACAAAATTAGAGGGACCAAATGGAAGGAGTGATGGGAATTTTGAGGCTAACAATAAAGAAAGGGACCAATCTCGCCATTCGCGATTGGACCCGGGGTACAAGTGATCCTTATGTAGTCGCAACCTTGGATCATCAGGTCGATTATGTATTTTTGGCCTTTTTTATAACCGAAGGGTTCTTTTATTTAGGTTTCCATTGTAAAATTATATTTTTTCTAAACAGAAACTCAAATACAAGAACTGAGATATGAATCTCTTTATTCTTTTTTTCTGCTTTTAAATCAAATTGTTTGGAGATTAGTTTCGCTTTTAAATATTTAGTTAATATTTTCTTGGGTTTATTTAATTAATATGAGCTTTACTTTCTTATTTGCTGAGATGAATTATTTAGTTAAAACAAATATTTATGTTTTATTGCAGAAAACAAAAACCAAGGTGGTGAGGGACAATTGCAATCCTGTGTGGGATTGTGATTTGACAATGATCATCAAGGACCCCAAGGCTCCAATCACACTTGTAAGCAACCCATTATAAGTTTTTAAAAATATAATTTATTCTTATTATCACCGCTAAGTAAAAACCCGAGCCACTTTTAAATGTCGTCGTATAAAGAGTGACAAATCTAGGATTTTCTAATCTTTTTTATATTTTCCTTTTCTTTTTTTTAAACGGAAACCAAAACAGGTTCGTTAAGGTAGATTGGATTGTGTATATAAAAAACTTTAGGCCTAAAAGATTTTATTAAAGGGTGATTTGACTAGGGTCGGACATTTTTATGCCTAAAACAAAAAATCTTGATTAAACTACTATCATATAATTTTTTTTTGAACTGGGGGCCTCAATAATTTAGGGAAACTAGATTCAAGCCTAAAAATCCAATACAGATACACACACATGCTTATTAGGGTGGAGGGGCGCCTGCAGGTAGTAGAGGGTTGTGCGGGAACACCGTCGCAACCGGCACGGCTAAGGGAATTGGGTTCACGAAGGTTTTGAACGTTATTTTTATTTAAAAAAATGTAAGGGTAGTTTTGGGTCGAAAGATGGGCACCCCCTCCCTTTAAGATATGCTTGTGGGTTCTTTTGTGTTCAAATGAGTTTGCAGGTAATTTTGATGGAATTAATGATATTTATAAGTATTTGTAAAGAGGATATTTAATCGTGAATGCTACTATTATGTACAATTTGGTTTATAGTTACTATATTTTAATCTTGAACATATGTTTATGTTTTAGACCGTACATGATAAAGACACGTTTAGTGATGATGATCACATGGGAGTAACAAGTTTAGATTTAAATCCGTACGTAGAGTGCATGGAAATGGGCACGGACTTGCACCACCTCCCGGTTGGAACAAAACTTGAAACCGTTCAACCCGATGAACATAACAACCTAGTCGAAGAGAGCTACATTATATGGAACAAGGACGCGATCACACAAGATATGCTTCTACGATTGAAAAATGTCGAAACCGGTGAAATTGAAGTGCAAATAGAGATCACTCCTGTTGAAAATCATCTGTTAAAACTCCAAGATGATATTGTAGAAAGTGAGTAAAACCATATTAAAAGGGTGATGCATACTTATTTTTGTAACTATTGTTATGTTTGATGTAATATCTTATTGCTAGCAAAATATATAAGAAAACAATAACATTACATCTCAAAAAGTTCATGGGTGTATAAAGATGTTCACCAACCACATACAATCTTTTATAGTTTCCGGATACAACCGATGAAGCCAATCGCCATACCTCGAATAATTGCAACATACATCTCATGTAGATGATATCTTCGATTCCGGTTACTCAAAACCGATACCATATCCGTTTAGCGGCACAAACACCAATTGTTTGGTTATGATTTTTTTGATAACCGACTTTTGCGGTGCGGTTATAGTTATATGTATATAAATAGTTGACTTAACCGGAAAAAACCAACACAGCCCGCCATGTATATAAATGTATGTCCCCTCATATACTGTCGAAACCGACGATATAACATTGACGTCTGACGTTGTTCTCAGCCAACCACAACCCGCCATGTGTACAAATCACCGGTATGTTTATAAACACCGGCGGATTCGACTGTATTTGATCTTTACAAAATTGTTGAGCTAGGATCTCATTGTATTTATATAAAATCATTAATTTTTTTCAAAAAAGATTTTATTCTTTAGAAAATCGTCAGGGTAGGTTTTTTCTAAACACCGTCGGAAGACGGTATAACATCGTCAGATTTTTTCAAACACCGTTGGATTTTTTTCAAACTCCAAATACCGTCGGAAGATGGTATAACACCGTCGGATTTTTCAAACACCAAATGTCGTCGGATTTATTTCAAACACCGTCGTCCGACGGTGTTGAATGGGACATTCTCGGAAAAAATAAGTCCAACGGAAAAAATTGAGGGACAATAAAAGTAATAAGGATATTTTAGGGATTTTACTGTTAATATAACACAAGATAAAAAGAAGAGTTAATTACACGGATGGTCCCTATGGTTTACACAAATTGCAACTATGGTCCCCAAGTTTGAAAAACGACACTAATGGTCCACAAGTTTGCCAAAACGTAACATGGACGATCCCTGCAGTGGATGGATGTTAAGTTTTCTGTTAAATTTTTTAAAAATGACCAAAATACCCTCGTGTTAAAACTAAAAATTATATAATAAACTGGTGGGCCCCTCCCACATTTATCTTCTCCGGCCACATAATCATCACTGCCCACCCCAAGTACTCCGACGACACAACTCCGGCATACAACCATGGAGTAACAGAAGACTTTGATCGAATTCAGACTCATGTACCTGTGAATATTGAGAACTATGTGACTCAAAACAAGAACCCTAAAGTTAGAGACGATTTTCAGGGGGTTATGGTCTGAATTAGGGGGTAGAAGATAGGCCCGTGTCAGTTTGATTTTCCGGCAGCCATGTCGCCCCGCCCCTCCAAAAAAAATCGTTCAAGCAGATCAAATTTGTTGTGCTTTGGGTCTATGGGTCGCCGATCTCAAGAGCGACATTCCGGTGAAAGTTATCGGGCCCGTTTGGAGGTCAGGGCGGGACGGCCTTCGACGACGAGAATGAGGGGTGTTTGGATTGACTTATAACTTATAACTTATTAACTTATATAAGTTAATAAGTTATAAGTGATAAGTAAGTTCCTCTTGCTTCTTGAAAATGACATAAGTAGGATAAATAAGTTAGCTCCCCCAAACACCTTATTAACTTATATAAGTTAATAAGTAAATAAGTAGGGTAAATAAGTAAATCCAAACACTCTATGATTTGTGTTTGTCTGGGTGGGGAGAAAAGGGTTAAAAAAGTATTTATATTGTTTTTTTTATTATTTTGTGTTTTTAATATTAAATGGGTCACGCATGTCACTTATATTTTGTCTTTTAGCAAGGGGTAAAAAAGTTATTTCTCACCCGTTTTTTTTAAAACAATTTGGATAACTGACGGGCCACTGACCCACCCGATCATCTCCACCTCCCTCAGGAGGAAAAACTTAACCTCTATCCACTCCAAAGACCATTGATATTACGTTTTAGCAAACTTGTGAACAATCGATGTATTTTTCAAACTTGAAGACCATACTTACAATTTATACAAATCAAAGGGATCATTATTTAATTAGATCTAAAATGAAAAAGACAATAGAACTCTATCTTAAGATTTCTCTTGTTGACAAGTGCCAATCTTTTTACTCTATCCAATGCTCATTGTTAGCTCTTTATTTTCGGACCTGGTGACGGTCCGCTACCCATGTTACACGCGTCAGATTTAATGGCTAGTCATCCAACACGTGGCATCTCCTGATCAGTCCCTTGCGCCCTATGTAGTGGACAGCTAACCTTTCTGGTGGCGGTTCGTCACCGTCCAACTTTCACTATTTTTCATTTTTAGCTCCTGAACTTTGAATCAATTGCATTCTAATCGCTGGTACTTTAACATAATTTCATTTTAAATCCCTTAGGGTTTCTTCGGCTTTCTTCTAATGACCATTTCAGTCCCTCTACTTATGTTCTTTGCAAAAATTATGGTGTTACAGAAGATATATCTTCTACCCCCAACCATTCGACTCCTTCTCTCCCTCCGTCTCCCTCCCTCCCTCCCTCCGTCTCCCTCCCTCCGTCTCGATTCCTCCGACGACCTGCAATTTGTCTTCATCTTCTTCGCCGGCCACCTCAACCCACCGCTCCCCCACCATTTCTTTCGATCGATCTATCGCAACCCTCAACCCACCGCTCCCCCCACCATTTCGACTCCCTCCCTCCGTCTACATCACCTCCGACCACACTTGAAGGAACCGCTCCCCCCACAGACCAATTGCAAACCTCAACTGGCCGCAACCCCAACCGATCGCAACCCTCAACCGAACCCCCAATCGACTTGACAAATGGCAACCACTGTTTCTGTAGAAGCTACTGTGGACACCGATCGTGTTAGAGGTAATGGTTAATTTCTGTTAAACTTGAAATTTAGGAACTTGAACTCGAGATTTGTCTTTATATTTTGGTTTGATCTTGTTTGTAGCCGGACTGACTCTTAGTGTGACAATTACCCACCTTGCTTTGCAACTTAGGGTGGTTTTGAAATGGTTTAGCAACATCACCTTCAACATCAGGGTAGAAATAAACCGTCATACGCTGGAGTAGAAATGGGTGTGGATGGCTGATTTCATGGGTTTTTTTTGGGTGATTTTTACCCTGAAATCCTATTATTAAGGTATTTGTAAGATATTGATGTAGTTAGGGTAATCGTATTGTAAGATATTGATCTTTTAAACATGATTGTAGTTAGGGTATGTGTTAAGAGGTAAATCTTTTGAACATGATTATATGTGTTTGCTGCAATTTGGGTATTAATGTAGTGTGTTTGGTGAAATTTGGTACAATTTGGTGTAATTCAGGTGGAGGTTCAGGTAGTGTGATTGTGCAGTGTGGTGGTGCTGGATGGTGGTGGTGCAGTAGTGTGGTGGTGAAGGATGGTGGTTGTGTAGTGTTGTGGTGCAATATGGTGGTTATTCAGTGTGGTGGTTCGGTGTGGTGTAGGTTGGTGGTAGAGGTTGAGGGGGTGGTGGCCGGACTTTAGAGGGAGGGAATGGGGATGGTGATGGTTTGTTTTTAGAGGAGTTGTTTATATACGTTTGGATTTATATACGTTAGGGGACTCAAACTGCAAACAATTTATTTTTTTAAGGGCAAAATAGTCATTTCATATTTATTTAACTGAAAGTTAAACCAATTTGGATGGAGGGAGTTTGATTTGAAGTGAAAAATAAGTTTAGGGGTTCCCAGTGTTATTATTTTAAATTAGGTACTCAAAGTGAAATTAGCCCTAAACTATAGGGACGTAAAAAACACTTAACTCAAAGAAAAAATATATATATATATATTTTTAAATCCGTGTATAAAAATAATAGTTTTTTTTAAGTAAGTTGGTAATTCTCTCACTAATTGGTCTGTTGATAATCCGTTGGTAATCTACATTTATATGACGGACTTTTACAATTGAACGCTGACAGCCATTATTATCGACAAACTTCTGACGGGATCGTACCACGGTGAATTTTGTTCTCTTTTCACCGTTTGTGCAACCATTTGTTGGTGATTTTGGTTGATGGTATCGAGGCATACTGTTGCTTTTTTTTTTCCAATGATTGTTACTTTGTTTTGCCGGGGTGTGGCTCGACCAGTTAAAAATAATGGAGGCTTTGCTGTCAGTTTATTTTTTTTCTCAATTATTCTTTTGTATTTAATCTTTTAATTGTTTGATGTTATCATGGGTCACCACTCTAATCTATCATTCTGACATGGTATAATCTATGTTGTCAAAAGCCCTTCGGACGTGCGCCTAGGCCCTTAGGCGAGGCGAGGCGCAGGAAAAGCGCCTTGCTGCAACACAGGCCCTCCAGCGACCTTCGAGCGAGATTCCGGCTAGATTACGGTCCGATTCCAGTGAGATTTCGGCTAAATCCTTAAAATTCTAGCAAAATTTTACAAGTTTCGGGCAAACTGGTATTAACAATCCAAAAATGGCTCACGACTAGCCTAAACTAGCCCTAAACAAGCCTAAAACATGTCTAAAACCCCAAAAATGATATATTTGTGCTATGTGCCTTGCTTATCTCGGGCCCTCGCTTTTCCATGTGTTTCTGCAGCGTCAGTCCTCAACGTCTAGAATTGATCAGTTATATGAAATCTCATATCTACCCGATGATTCTAAAATCCCTATCACTAGTATGCCTTTAGTTAATCCTTATAGTGTCTTCTCTAAACCCCAAAATTCTATAACAAAAAGAGTCAAAAAAAATAATTAGTCATTCATCCAACCCAGGTGTCAAGGAGTATGTTCAAACTTCCAAGTTTGATTCACACCAGCTTCCAGCTACAACTTTCGAACACTTAGTAACCCTATCCCTTCCCCAGATCTTCCAAGGATCTGTCAAGCACAAGGTTTCACCCACATCCACTTTGGTGCAATAAGACTCGCTCTTACCTTCCATGGTAGAAAAGGCCTACCAATGTTCTCTCGAATCGCCTTGGTCGACACCAGATTTGTAGAATACCAACACGCATGTATTGGTACTATCCAAACCACGTTGAACGTCGGCACTGTGTTTGTCACTTTTTACCCAAACTTCAATATGCCCCTAAATGACCCATCACTGTTCACCGCCTTAAAAGCTCAGATCCAGATTGGAGGTGCTCAACAGGTCAATACTTTTCAAGCAACCTTCCATTAACAGATGGCGTACAAGGTCCAAAATCACGCTTTAGACATCATGGTCCCAGAGCATGACAACAGTGGAGACGCGTTGTTCATCGACATACATATGTTCCTAAGAAGTTATCCAGAGAAGAGCTTCTAAAACTTCTTCCAGAAAAATAGATAACTAATTACGAGCAGATCCATCAGGCTCCAGTCCAGACAACGACAACCCCAGACTTCGTCCGACACCAGGATGGCCTTGTTGAAGTCAAGTTTAAGAAGCAAGATCGACGAGACGTTTTCTCAACGATGTTTATGATGCAGCCTGTAAAAACCCCAAGCAATACTGAACATTTCTAGTATGACGTATGCAACTGTAAAACATGCTTAGAAGAAGCTGACAAGGTTGAATATGATGAAGATGTCCCTAAGAAGAAGAAAGGGTTCCAAAAGTCTCTGAAGAAAAGATACGAAACAGGAGATCCAAGCGTTGGCCTTCTTGGTGAATCATCAGGCAAGTTTGATTACTATGTCCTCTATGGTGACTCACCCCCAAAGCCGAAACCTAAACCAAACAAGCCTTCATCACTCAGAACCCGTCCTATTTCCCAGCCAAAAAGGAATGTTCATGATCACCCCCATCTTCCTCAACCTCAGAGTACGAAGCTGAATTCCCAGCCTTAACCACGTTCGAAAACCCTCAACAAAAAACCAAGCACAATTGAAAGATTTAGAGTTCCAACGTCGTGGGTCCGACCGGGTCCCCCGACCGGGTCCCCCAACCGGATTACTGCTGCAGAAGCTACACTGATCTGGCAAAGCGAGAACATTGTTGTTCAGAACAACGTTCTTAAAACTATAATAGCTCAACAAAGCAGGTTTAACTAGACCTAAGAAGCCTTGGTTGATAGAGTACACTCTCTTAAGAACATCATCTATGAAGTTCGATCCAAAATTCTTAGACTTCATAATGAATTACTTGAGATGGTCCTTACCAGCACTATCTCACAAAACCCAAGAGGCCTTGTTCAGAAATAAGCCGAGATGAAGTTCCTCAAAACCCAACTTGCAGATCTTGAAAGGCAGTACAAACAACAAAGGACTTCAATTATGGTTGCTGACCCATGGAGGTTGCCGAGTGCCCCATTTGTCAGAACATCTTTTGATCCACAACCGTTACCTATACCACCGTTCTCACAAACATCGCCATCAATGAATCTTTGGTCAAACGAACAAGCTCAGATTAGAGCAAGAGCAGAGAGTCATCATCAAACCGCAGTACTTCCTCGAGCAGTACAGGACACAAGCCATCCGCCAGCGGTCCCAAGAAAGACAAGGGTGTCCAAGATGACAGTATGATGATGGCCTCCTCAAAAGCCTCGGAAATGCTAACAATCAAGGTAGAGAGTCCTATTCCCTCCCTCTTCCAATCTGTCATCCGGCAAAACCAATCAGCATTGCCAACCGTCACCTTTCACTCTGACAAAGAATTGAATGCCCATTCTAATAAAGAACCAGAGTTAGCAACAGGATCCTTTTATAACCTATAATCACACCTTAGTCCCATTCCATGCTACATGGCAAAGACGCACTCTCATCGAAAAACCCACAAACACAAAACGAAGGTTCCAGAACCAATTGCTAAGGTCCATCTTCTCACAAGTACATATGCAAGACCTATCCCTGTCATTGCATTCTTTGATACTGGCTCATCAGCATCGGTTCTAAACCCAGATATTCTCCTTGATGAATATTGGAAACCACATCATCAAAGCTTTATAGTAACAAACGGCGAGTCGTTTATAATTAACAAAAAAAGTGTTCCAATACATCTGAGAATTTCCCCACGTGCACAACTAAGCACAAATTTTTAGGATCAAATTGTCATGGGAAAGATCTTTTGTTAGGGTTCGATGTCCTTTACCAGTTACGAGACCTGAGGTATGGAAAAGACGGTCTTAGATACAAAAAGTTTACAAATCCATGGAGCACCGTTTCGAAGATTTTCATGGCATATTCTATCCCATTTGAGGCTATAAGAGAAAAGATTATCGAGACCTCTTGTACCTCCAGTCATACGAAATTCCTTAAAAAACACAATTCTCCGTTATGGCTAAATTCATTGTTCTTTGTGGAGTTACCGTTCAAGAAAAATGAAGACATAAACCCCACAAGGGCTAGCCACCCTGGCATGAACCCTGATCACACAACCTTGGCCATCCAAGAATGCCTAAAGTTGGAAAATCAAAATCTCATAGAACCAACAACATCCCCATGGGTATGTGAAGCGTTCTACGTTAATAAAAGAAGTGAGCAAGTCAGAGGAAAACTCAGGTTAGTTATAAACTACCAACCATTGAACCACTTCTTAACTGATGATAAATTCCCACTCCACAAAAGAAGTCGTTATTCCAGTCACTAGTAAATGCAAAGGTTCTCTAAAAATTTGACTTTAAAGCCGGTTTCTGGTAATTAGGAATCAAGCCAGAAGATAGACACAAGACAGCCTTTTGTATCCCAGATCACCATTACCAGTTGAATGTAATGCCGTTCGGGTTAAAAAATGCTCCATCCGTTTTCTAAAAGGCAATGATACGTATATTTGAACCTATCTTTAATAATGTGCTGGTCTACATGGATGATATTCTCCTTTTCTCAGAAGATGATGAATCTCATACAGAGTTGTTGCTAAAGTTCCACTCCATAGTCCAACAATATGGGATTATGTTATCAGAAAAGAAAATGGTAATTGGGGCTAGTACCATTGAGTTTCTTGGCATGAAGCTTGTCGATGGCAGGTATCAACCACAACCACACATTTCCAGATAAGCTTACGTCACAAAAGGACGTACAACAGTTTCTTGGAATAGTTAATTATATGGCTGATTTCTTGCCCAAGCTATTCGTTCACACATCCCACTTGTTCCCCATGTTGAGAAAGAATCCACCAGCCTGGTCAGAAAGCTAGACATAAGCGGTCAAACTCATAAAAGAGCTCGTTGACAAGATGTCTCCTTTAAAGATTCCTGCACAATCCGACAAGAGAATCCTGCAGACAGACGCTAGTGACGAGTACTGGGCAGCATTATTGTTTGTAGAGGACGAAAAAGGAGTCAGAAAGGTATGTGGTTATAAAAGTGAAGAGTCAGAAAAGCATTATCACTCCACGTACAAAGAAATCTTTGCTGTGAAGAGAGGAATTGAAAATTTTCAATTTCACTTAATTGGATACAACTTTCTGATTGAGATAGACATGTCAGCTTTTTTGAAGATGCTACAGTTTGGTCAAAAAATTATCCCCGGATCGCAATTATTACGCTGGGCAAATTGGTTCTCACAATGGACGTTCACGGTTAAACAAATCAAAGGCAAAGATAATATCCTTGTAGATTTCCTGTCAAGACCAAAGGATTACAAACCAAAAGTCTATAAATACAAAGAGATGCAGTCAATTCAGCACCACCACACCCAGCACCCCCAAATCTTACCAGTATTATTCATGATGAATAATATCAGTTCTTCCAGTTCCTCCTCAGAACCATCCACCAAAAATTCAAAGACAAAAACCTCCCAGAAGAAATCATTGAAGTAATTGCATTTCAAGCCCTGAAAGAAAGATCATTCATAAACTACAGGACGTTTCTTACCATCATTCTAAAGAACCATGGTCTATTCATGAAAGGCTTAGGCCCTGTTTGGTAGCCTCTTAATGTCATTAAGAGGCTACCTCTTAATGGTTCAAAGCCTCTTAATAGTTAAGAGGTAACCTTAAGTCTGAATGGTTAAGAGGTAACATCTTAATGGTAAGTCCTCACAAGTTACATGGCCCCTTACCTCTTAATCATTAAGAGGCTTTGAACCATTAAGAGGTAGCCTCTTAATGACCATAAGATGCTACCAAACAACCCCTTACTATTCCACCCTGAATATACCTTCATGAACGTCTTCCATATTAAAGACTTGTACGGTTTACCGAAAGAGGCTGTATGCTTCTTCTGATATCTCTTTGAGTCTCATACAATCGTCATGTCCTTCAACGCTGCAAAATTGCGCACATATCTCGTTGACTATCGGTGTGAAGACCTACTTAAAGAAAAGAAAAACACCTTCACCCTACTCAAATGGTTCCTCACACCCCATTAATGGACTATACATGTTACATACTCCAGCAAAAAATATTGTGTTGTAATGTTTCGAAGCCCAGGATGCTACATCCCACCAACAGCCATCAAAAAGGGACAACAGTCAGCAGTCCTCCATGCTCCGTGTTGTTTCATTCATGCCTGATCAGACCTTAAAATATCAAATATCTCATGCAAGGTCTGGTTCCCAAAAGAATGGATGCATATTCGTATATGCTTAGCACTGGAAAATGGCGTGCAACCACAAACCATACCAATAAATGTCTTAAAAGGCACAAATGCTTGGGAAAGTGATCACTCATACTCAAAAACATGGAACACGGTTTTAAGAGAATATGAACGAACACATCTGCTTAACCATATGTCTGAAGACAATGAAGATAAGTATGAAGACGACCATAGCGACCATGATCCATATGAAGATGACCCGTCACATCCCGATTCCCGCTGGAAATAAAAGAACTGTTTTTAGTTATATTGTATTGATAGTATGTTAAGTGTTTGATGTGTGCTTAGATTAATCGTGTGCTAAGTGTGTGCTTAAGAATAAAGCTTTAATCACTCTTAAAGTGACGTAAGCGCTCAGGTCATGTTTTTTTGTATTTTTGCTTGTATGATTGAGTGTGATGTCATGGATGATGTAATTGGTGCCTTTCCTCCCCTATGTAAGGAAGGCTCCCCCTTGTTTGTAAATCATCATTGGAAAGAAATAAAATCTTCTTATATATTTGTCTAGGCTCTCTCTACTTTCTCTCTCTAGAAATCTTTGAGTCTTTTCCTTTCTTCTTTATTTTGTAGTTGTGTTTGGGTCCTCTTAAGCCTAAAGAGCCTAGTTCTTGAAGTTCCTACTGGTCTTCTATAGATCAACCATACACTCCCCCCTTAAATGGTATCAGAGCCTTAGTATCCCTACTCAAAGGTAAATTTCTACTTTGACTTTCAAGGTCAAACCTTTTACTTTTCAAATCCAAAATTCACATAGATTTTCTTACTACCTCACCATGTAAACTTTTCAACTTTTTTATGTTTTCTTTGTTATTTACAAAATCTCTTTTAATATCTTGAAACATTGGACTCCATAGTCCATACCAGTTTTCTATTCCCAAGATTAGTCTGTTTGACCTCAAAAGTCAAACATTATGTTTGCTTTCTTTATGTATTAGTTGCAGGCATACTTGGTAAATTGATAAGTTGTGCCTAAATCCTCAATTTGTAAGGAACTGACGTCCAAGTATTCTTCAGTATAAACCAATTAATATAAATTACTATCTATGTATGTAGCAAGCCAGATTCATAAGCCTTGCAAGCATCATGGATTGACAGCAATCGAACGTGGTTCTATGAATGTATTGAATCTTGGTACATAATTGTAGACGCTCAAAGTATCATACTAGATGTCCCCGCCTATATCAGTTACGTATATTTTTTTACATAGTATAGAAATATATAATTTTTGTTATACAACCCCGTGTAATACACGGATTTATAACCTAGTTTCATATATACCCCTACAATATGGGAAAATATCATATATACCTAACTAAAACTACAAATATCATATATACTTTACAAACATGTAAAAATATCATAATTTTATTAAAAACAATTTAAGAAATGACCATTTTACTATTATTTTTTAAAACTTTAAAATTTAATATTTACTCATCTTTAACTTTAAATTTTCATATTTACCTTTTTCTTTAACAACGGCAAATTTTATAAATAAAAACACCGACTAGTAAGATGCTAGGCGGCCAACAAAAACACCAACATTAGATCACTCAAAACGGGTTCTTTATCATCATCCATATAATTTAACTAAAAAATAAATTTACCTTATCAATTTAAAGGTTTTAAAAAAAGCCCAAACCCGATTCCTTATATTCATCTCTATTTAATTTAATAATATTTTTTAATTATTTTTTTATTATTCTTTCTCTCTCTTCCATTCACAAAAGAATTATAAAAGATGAATATTGAGTTGGTAAATATAACAAATTATAATTCAATCTATATATATTATCCTTATAATTTAAGTATAAGGAAAAATATAGAGAATGAGATGGAGTGGGTAATTTGAAAAGTTTTTTAAATTTACCTTAAAATATAAGGATAATACATGATTTACAAAACTAATTGTGAGTGCTCTTACTTAAAGTTTAGATTGTTTTGTAACCAATTTCTTTTATAGCATTTATACGTCATATATGGAGGGATATATTTTCTTTTATAACAACTATAAAAAACGTGGTCGAACTAGCAATGAAACTCGCAATCGACGATGCCTTCTGAATGGATTTGGAGAATCACGATGGTCGCCATCTTTTTTACGTATGGGATAAAACAAAAAAATTAGGTTATCAAAAATCATATACTAGATAAGGGTAGAATGTCATAAAGTAAAAAATCAATTAAATTAGGTACACATAATATTTTTAGTTTTGGTTGAATATATATGGTATTTACCCATAGGGTATATATGAAATTCTCTCTTTTTTTTCATAAAATAGTCATGCTAAAATATTAAAGACAGACTATTAGATTTTTTTAATATCTTGTATACAATAAAATCAATCATTTAATTAATTTAGCCCATGGTCTAGTGTTCTCTTGGCGTTGACAATTGCCCTTCATAAATGTGGTGTGTGTTTAAACCCTGAAGTACAGGTTTAGGTTGTATTTTAGGAGTAAAAATATTAATTAATTAAGTTAAATTTCTTTAATGATGATTTATTTACTTGGTTAAGATAATCCAGAACACTCCCAAAAAAAATTTAAAATTTATATCAATTTAAACGTTTTTTTAGCGTTACACGCGGATCCAATGTATTATTTGACTTTTTGGGCTTTTATCTTTATGATTATTGAAATTAATATTACGCATGTGTATTGTGCTCCAATTGTATGTTTTCTTAGAATGACCTCAAATCCTATTTTTAAATCTATATCTTTGTTTACCATATGACTAGAACCTTTAATCATCCGAGAAAAAAACATCATTATATACACACCTTGATACCGCTAGGCTTCAATTGTTTGTTCCTAAGTGCTATTTTTTATGCAAACGGAAACACAGTCAAATGACAATCAAGAAACACACGATGAAAATCAAGCACTTCGAGTCAAAAGCTTTGATAACTGAAAGCTTTGATCGGAAATTCAATAGAAATTATAATTCAAAAGTCTGAGGACAAACCAAGCCCTAACTCTCAACTTATAGATGAGAGTAATAGTTTAAACAGGAAAAAATCACATTAATTAAGAATTTCAGATTTCAAACAAAAATAAAAGAACAACCCACGAATCCCGCTCCCGAATCGGCCCAATACGGCGAACTAATCCATGAACTCCCACCCTTCACAAGCCCACGTCCTTTAAGGAGAACCGTAAGAAATCCCAACGATGCTCTTGGATCACTTTTGGTAATATTAATTAATATGTGTTTATGACCGCTCTTATAGTTTTTCCTGGTCGGCTCCCCATCTCTATAATTTAACTAAAAAACATCATTTTATAATTTTATCTTTCATTTTCTAAAAACCTCCTACATCCCATATTTATTCAATTAAATAATACTTATTTATTATTTTTTTAATTATTTTTTTTTTCTTTCACTCATATTTACTCAAAAAAAATATAAAAAAATAGATATATAGATGAATAGTGACCCCTCAAATATGGAGGATGAGTTTGTTTTTCTCTAAAAATATGATGAGAGGTTATAGGGATGGGAGATGGGATGGACTGAGTATTTTATCTTATTGTGTTAAAATATGAAATGGAGTTGGGGATGGGGGAATGGGTTGGGAATGCTCTAAGAAAAGTTAAGAAAATACAATAACACCAAGAATCTCAATCCAGATTATACAACTTTCCCTTATTTTTTATCCAAAAAACAAGAAGAAGCCTTTATTTCTTTAACTATTTATGTCGCCTCTTGCCTTTTGTTTTTGAAGATCCATCTATCCCGTGCTTTCCAAACCAACCAAAGTGTAGTTAGGAGAATTGCGTACAACACCTTCGCTTGTTCCGAAGAAAAGCGTCACGAGACCGGTTGTAAGAGAAGCTCCCTTAGGCCTTCCGTAATGGAGGCGTGAAATACAGAGCGTGAAGCCAAGTGGCATTTTCACGTTCATGAACACCGCCCCCCTACTCGGTGAAAGGGGCGTTATTGAGGGGGGCATGGGGCAATTCACGGGGAAGAGGGGCAAATGACTTCCAATCAAATGTTTACACCTCACTATTTCAGCTTTAGCAAAATCATGTTTTACAAACATAAAATTTTAAATGCATAAATTTAAGCTTCCAAATCAAGGTAACAAACATACATATGTATTCCAACTAAAGGGTTAGACTGTATGGTGTTCATCACAATCCTTTCTTCTTTCATTTCAAAACCAACTTAATTTTGAACTTCAATTGCAATGAATGAACAATATAAACAAAAAAAAAATGCATTGATATTGAACTTTGAAGTATATATTGTAGATTGGATCAAAAAAGTTAAATGGAAAACACAAAACAAATCCATTTAATTGTTGTTAAACAAATGCAGTTTGTTTTAGTGCGACTTTTAGTTTGTTAGAGAGACTATATCTGATTTTACTCAGTACCTGCCCATCTGCAATAATCAATAACACATGATAGTGACCCTGCTTTTACATTACAAAACATTATTTAGACATGTATTAATATTACACATACAGATCCAAAGAAACACAGCTCCTAATTTGAACTAAATCTGTTCACCTAGATGTTTTATGATTAATAGATCCAAAGTAAATTAATAATTTGGGAATTTGTTAAAAACATCTATTTATCTTCAAACTAGCTTAGATCCCGTGTGTTAAAAAATATCAATACATAAAATTCACTTGCTTTGTAGGACTGGTTCTTTCCATCATGTAGATGTATTAGGCAAGCAATTGCTTAATATATTTTCAGTAGGGCCGTTTGGGTTTTTCTCATCAAACACAAACATGAGGCAAGCAATTGCTTAATATACTTTCATAAATTTGTAAGGACTTAATTTGCCAAAAACGTCAAAAGAATTAGATGTGACAATGGATGGGAGTTCACATCAAACAAGATGATTGATTTTTATGCCGAGCAAGGAATTGTTCTTGAGACGACTTGTCCACGCACACCCCCAATAAAACGGGGTGGTGGAACGCAAGCATAGACATTTGCTTGAGATGGCACGGGCCCTCAAGTTTGAAGCAAACTTGCCAAATAATTTTTGGGGGGAATGCATATTGACGGCCACTTATATAATCAACTGATTGCCCTCTGAAGTCATTGGGAATAAAACTCCCTATGAATTGCTATATGGGGGAAAACCCAATTATGAGCATATGAGGGCTTTTGGTTGCCTAGCATATTATAGAAACATAGAAACGAAAGGAGACAAGTTCGAGGTAAGGGGGAGACCGGGTGTTTTCTTGGGATACCCAAGAGGGACAAAGGGATACAAGATTTTTGATGTAAAACGTGGAAAACTTATTATTTCAAGGGACGTAAAATTTGTTGAACATATTTTCCCCTATTCTACCATTGATCCTTGTGAAGACAGAGAAGAAATTTTTAAGTTTCCTACTAGTTGGGATGAATGTCCCTTGGGCGAAGAAGACTCAACACCAGCCCAAGACAATTTGGGTGATGTGGATCCAAACCGAGAAGACCTAGCAGTGGCCCAAGAAAATTTGGGAGATGACTTGATGGGCCAAAATGAGCAAGAAAGCCCACCCATAGAAACAAATGAGCAAAGTGAGGAATCGATGGACCAAACTGAGAAAGAAAGTCCAGCCACAGAAACAAGTGAGCAAAGTGGTGAATCTGTGAATTTTATTGACCATGATGAAATTGAAAATGAGGTTGTAGAACCAAATAGGGAAAGAAGAAACAGAACTCAACCGAAACATCTAAACGATTATGTCGTCAAGCTTCCCCCATCTCTGGATCATGCACAAACCGCTTCCAATCAAGAGTCCTCAACGGTACACCCCTTAGCTAATTTTATTTCTTATGACAAATTCTCTAACTCACATAAAGCTTTCTTGACGGCCATCAATTCAAACGATGAACCAAAGAATTTTGCTCAAGTTGTACATGACCCTAAATGGACAGAAGCCATGAAAAAAGAAATGCAAGCACTCGAGGAAAACGGTACGTGGATTTTAGAGGAACTGTCGAATGGAAAGCGAGCCATAGACTCCAAGTCGGTCTACAAGATAAAATACAGGCCAAATGACGAAGTCGAGAGGTACAAAGCCAGACTAGTTGCAAAAGGCTTTACGCGAATGGAGGGGGTTGACTTTCACGAGACATTTGCACCAGTTGCAAAACTGGTCACCGTACGAAGTTTACTTACGGTTGCGGTCAAAAGAGGTTGGATCATCCATCAGTTAGACGTGAACAATGCGTTTCTGCATAGAGACCTAGACGAAGAAGTTTACATGAAGATCCCTCAAGGTTTTTGTAACATTTATAAGTTTCCATTGTTTCACTTTAATCATCCTTATGTTACAATGATAAAATTTCATTTTTTCGATCTCGTACTCGCTCAACACATCAACAAATGCATACATATATACACATATTCATATAAATTATACATGTAGATATATATATATATACACAAAAATATAAATAGATTGACTTTAAAAAGTCAAAATTTAAACAATTTCCTAACAAATCTACCTGTTTGACTTTCAAAAGTCA
Source organism: Smallanthus sonchifolius (assembly GCA_023525975.1). Taxonomy (NCBI): domain Eukaryota; kingdom Viridiplantae; phylum Streptophyta; class Magnoliopsida; order Asterales; family Asteraceae; genus Smallanthus; species Smallanthus sonchifolius. The sequence continues at coordinate 17,197,518 of CM042036.1, forward strand.
AACAGGGGCCGAATTTACCAAAATCAAGACTCGATTGTTCGACCAAATTGACACCAATGGACTTCGGTACGGGTACAATCAATAATCGACCCAAAACAGGCCCATCCATCGAACCAATTCGGTCAATTTACACGGATTATTCAAATTTAAACAAGTTTGACTTTGGATAGTCAAGCCTTATCAAATTCACGAAATTAACGCGTGTAAATCCCAGGAATCACACGTGAACTGATCTGGTACGAACCTAGACTATTATCAAGACCCAATTCATCCCCAATTCAATTGATTATCTCGTAAACAATCGCCGCGACTTTCCCGGTCAATTTGAAAATCAAATTAACATATACGGATGAAATCAATCAAATTAAAACACTCTCCTACTCTCGTAATCAATCACACAAACTCCTTCAACCCTCTTTCGATCCGCAAAACACCTCTGGAATCCTGCTAAGCCTCAAGAACATCGAAGTAGAACTTGTAGCCGACTGCATTCTTGCCCCCATCAATCGAGTAAGTAAATACACCATTCGAATCGCCTCTGAGTCTTGATTAAAACCCCCTTATCAATTTGAGTTAACATAACAGAATTGAATTCGATTTGGGATTAGGGTTCTTGGCGGGTTGATGTGTTTTCGAATTTGAGTTTTGTTTAATCTCGTGTTTTAATTAATTAGGATTCGTAATAGACCAGCGAAACCACCTGGTCCGGCCGGTAAGTCACTGCGCCGCCGAACCAGGTGGCGTGGGTTCGAAACCCATACTCAACGGGTTTTTTTGCGTGTTCGTTAAACCCAAACCGGCTCCTACTCGAATGCGGGTTATTACAATATTGAACCGGATATGTGTCAAGGATTTGGTCCCTGGTCCAGTGGTTGGGCGCTTGCATTCATACAGAACAGACCCGGGTTCGAACCCCCAGGCCTGTTTTAATTTTTAAAACCATTTTTAAAGCCCGAAAATTTTATAAAAAAATATTTTTATAAAACCTATAATTATTAGAACAGAATAAAACAAGTTTCACAATTTTTGCATAAAAATCGCTATTTTTATAAATTTATTTGTTAATTACTTAATTTAATGTATATTATTTATTTTGAGTAATTCTTTTACCTAATGTTATAAATTTTGTGAAAAAGTTTTATAAATACTTTTTTTAAGGTTTTATAAAATTTAAGTTATATATTTAAAACCTAATAATACTGTATCTAAATATATATAGTTTTTATATATTTAAAGACTACAAGTCAATTTTTAAGTAAATTTATTTATTTTAACATAACCATTTCAAATGATGAATAAATAAATAAATGTATTTATTATTTATATAAATTACATTTACAAATACACTTAGAGTTTAAATTATATTTACGATTAATTTTATGATCCAATATTTACACGTCTTTATAAGCAGATAAATAAAGTAAAATTTTATTTAATTTATATTTAATATAGAACACACATTCTTATAAATAAATAAAAATATCATTTATTTAAATCATATTTAAATAAATATAATATCTATACTATTTTTCCTAAACTAAATAAATAAATAATAATTATTGATTTATTTAGTTATCAAACCCAAACTCAGATTCAATTATTTTATAAACTATTTGATTTAATATTAAATCGTGTAAATCACAAACACCCTCAACTCAAAACCTTTGTACACACACTCAATTAAATCATAGTCTTAGACTCAGAATTGTTGGATACATTAGTAATTCAACATTTATTACACATTAGGTTAACCTTGTGAGGTTTCAATCATCATTCTACCGTCTAGCCGTGCGTGTTAGCTACACCTCTAATCAGGTGAGTATTACATAGCCCCTTTTACTCTTTTACACTTTTGGGGTGAAACATGAACTCTATACACACAACTATTTACAATTACACAAACTATACAAAACATAAATCCTATTTACATTCATGTGTGCAAAAATTTGAGCTTTATGTTTGAGTGCTATACGTGTTAACTATTTGTGTGCAATTTCATGTGCAATCATTAACTAATAAGCCGACGGTTAACAATGATAGATCTACTGAGTCTGACAAACCCACCCAGATTGGGGTGATTGTTACCGACAACACAATTTTTGCATGCTAGTTACAAATGTTTGATTGTACTTTAGTTACACATTAGTTACTTCCCATAAATGCCTTATTTATTCATGATATGTAAGGATTTGATCTTTCACAACTATATACTATCTATGTACAAACCTGTGTATGCTCACCAACTTTTTAGTTGACATTATTTTGTTCATGTTTCAGGTGATAACGTGTGAGTTGATCAAGATATGCTACACGTAGGACATGGACTTAGTTAAAAATTAAATAAAGAATATTATGCAGTTCTTTTCGTATTTGTTTGAACTTGATTGTGTTTGGTTATTTGAAATGAAGTTATGATTTAAAATATTTCAATATAGTAAACCTTGTGCTCATGAACAGTCTACATGTCCCGCCCCAACGTTTTCGCCGTCGGTTAGGGTGTGACAGATTGGTATCAGAGCCTTGGTTGTAGGGAACTAGGTTATTAGACACTTTTGACCTAGACTATAACTTTAGGACACCCATTATGCCATGCTTCATGATTATTTGATATATGCTACATGCTATGTGTTACATGCTTACTATATTAGTTATTATTTCATTTGATGCTTTACTTGTTAAAAATAAAATAAACTATACTTAAATAATAAATTAAATAAACAATATCCCTACCCATACCCTAAGCCTCATAACCTTCTTACCTGCTTCTCTGTCATTACCATCATAGCATGTGGAAACTTCATGGACCTAAATCTATAAAATTGCTTTATTTCTTCGTTAAGGTTTTAAACTTTGTTAATTATTAGAGGAAACGTGCAATCTGGAAGGGTGACACCTGTATTCTGGGTTTTCTGTCTAGGAAAGCATTTCGTATAAATCCCAATCAACCGAGGGACCCGTATGCTTTCCTGGGAATTCCCGGGATGAGTGTTTACTTATAGGCTAAAGCATGTCTCCTTGAAAAATTATATCAGTTTAATTAGCCTTAATGTGTCATAGTATTCATGTGATTATGTCACTATTTGAGTACAATCCAAACTATGATTAAACATTTTATTTATTATCTTATCCTTTTAAAATCCAAGCAACTCTCACAAGTTCTTATATTTTTTCTCTTGTCTTGTGAAAATCTGTAGAATGCCTCCTCGTCGTGCTGCCGTGACCAACAACAACACCGACATTGCTGCTATCCTTGCACAACTTGTAACTCAACTCACCCAAGCTAATGGAGCCACCAGTGTTAACCATGGAACTAATGGTGGTGGTGGTGCCAACCCACCACAATGCACCTTCAAACACTTCAATTCATGCAACCCTCTTAAGTTCTATGGTACCGAGGGAGCCACAAGACTCCTGCAATGGTTTGAAAGTATTGAGGGCACCTTCCTCAATAGTGACTGCCCCGATAACCTCCGTGTTCGTCATGCCACAAGTGTCTTTCAAAAACGGGCACTCACGTGGTGGAATGGGGAAAAGAGGACTAGAGGCATGGAAACAGCAATGGCCTTACCGTGGGATGAGGTTAAAAGATTAATGACTGAAGAGTTCTGTCCTCGGAACGAGGTGAAAAAGCTGGAAGCTGAGTTTTGGGATCTTACCCAAGACAGTGGTGAAAGTTTGGCTTATACAACCCGGTTCCATGAGCTGAGTCTCCTTGTACCCCATATGGTCACACCGTTATCTGATCGGTGTCGAAGGGACCGGTCAAAGATAAAGAAATAGAGTGTCTTAATCACCTTAAACTAGTTAGGGTAAGAAGGGTGTCGAACCACGAAGAGTTTGTGGTCGGTGCTCAACTTCAATTAACAATGCAAATTATGAAGTTACAACGGGTCTTTCTGACCAAACACAATCAATGATTTAAGTGAAAACTTTATAAACTCAACAAACAAATCAAGTACCAAACAAAACGGTTTAAGTTGTAAACAATAATTAAAAAGGGTATCCACCCGGGTTTCAAGTTCACAAGTAATTAGGGATTATCACACCAACATTTGAGTTCAAACAATCGAATGGTTATCCAAATCTAATTAACCAAATCTAACCAAGAACATCAACATTCATACATCATCGGCAAATAGTGTAAAACAATATTCACGAATGAAATCGAGACAAATGTATGCAATATAGAATTAGATTAATCAATAGATTCAACATAAATCAAAGTTCATAGCAATTATCATCTAACGGGATCAATGGTGCGAGAATTTATCGACTCCCGTGAGTTCATAACCATACTAAACACAAAGATTCACGTGTTTCAAACCAAACGATTACAAGAATTGTTTCTCAAAGCTAGCACATGATAAAACCCTAAAACTTACAAACAATCCACCCGGGAATGATTACCGGTGGATTAGCCGCTCATGGTGGTGGAAATCATCTTCAATCTTCAAATCGGATGTTAGAATCGTGTTCTTTAGCCTCCGAGAACTCCAAAATCGCCCAAGAACTATGGTGTAAAAGATGGATTCGAATTTTGGGGAAGAAAAACCTAATTAACACTGAAAATCGGGCTGTTTCGCCCAAATTTCGCGTCTGGAACGCAACCAGCGTAAGCTTACTCTGCCAGCTGAAGCTTCTGTTCAGAAATGTTACCGGCGTAAGCTTACGCTCCTATGGCGTGGGCTTACGCCCCTAGTGTATTTTTTTTAACCAAATATTTGGATTCGGCTTCTCGAGCTACCCAAGATTCATATATTATGGGTCTCGTAACTCATTTTCTAGCTCGAGATATGTCTGTTTCAAGATTCAGCTTCCAGAACTTCCACATCAGCCTCCATCTTTTGTATAGTTTCCGATCCAAACCCTCTACTTCCTCTCTAATGCTTCCAAAACACGTACTTAGCATCCAAACACCTACAAATCATAAACACATGCAAAGTAAACGCGTTTCATGCTAAATCACACATAAAAACGTATATTTAAAACCTAATAATATTGTATCTAAATATATATAGTTTTTATATATTTAAAGAGTACAAGTCAATTTTTAAGTAAATTTATTTATTTTAACATAACCATTTCAAATGATGAATAAATAAATAAATGTATTTATTATTTATATAAATTACATTTACAAATACACTTAGAGTTTAAATTATATTTACGATTAATTTTATGATCCAATATTTACACGTCTTTATAAGCAGATAAATAAAGTAAAATTTTATTTAATTTATATTTAATATAGAACACACATTCTTATAAATAAATAAAAATATCATTTATTTAAATCATATTTAAATAAATATAATATCTATACTATTTTTCCTAAACTAAATAAATAAATAATAATTATTGATTTATTTAGTTATCAAACCCAAACCCAGATTCAATTATTTTATAAACTATTTGATTTAATATTAAATCGTGTAAATCACAAACACCCTCAACTCAAAACCTTTGTACACACACTCAATTAAATCATAGTCTTAGACTCAGAATTGTTGGATACATTAGTAATTCAACATTTATTACACATTAGGTTAACCTTGTGAGGTTTCAATCATCATTCTACCGTCTAGCCGTGCGTGTTAGCTACACCTCTAATCAGGTGAGTATTACATAGCCCCTTTTACTCTTTTACACTTTTGGGGTGAAACATGAACTCTATACACACAACTATTTACACTTACACAAACTACACAAAACACAAATCCTATTTACATTCATGTGTGCAAAAATTTGAGCTTTATGTTTGAGTGCTATACGTGTTAACTATTTGTGTGCAATTTCATGTGCAATCATTAACTAATAAGCCGACGGTTAACAATGATAGATTTATTGAGTCTGACAAACCCACCCAGATTGGGGTGATTGTTACCGACAACACAATTTTTGCATGCTAGTTACAAAGGTTTGATTGTACTTTAGTTACACATTAGTTACTCCCCATAAATGCCTTATTTATTCATGATATGTAAGGATTTGATCTTTCACAACTATATACTATCTATGTACAAACCTGTGTATGCTCACCAACTTTTTAGTTGACATTATTTTGTTCATGTTTCAGGTGATAACGTGTGAGTTGATCAAGATATGCTACACGTAGGACATGGACTTAGTTAAAAATTAAATAAAGAATATTATGCAGTTCTTTTCGTATTTGTTTGAACTTGATTGTGTTTGGTTATTTGAAATGAAGTTATGATTTAAAATATTTCAATATAGTAAACCTTGTGCTCATGAACAGTCTACATGTCACGCCCCGACGTTTCCGCCGTCGGTTGGGGTGTGACAGTTTTGGGAAGGGCGAGAACACAAAAGTTTGCAAGCTAAAGAAGTCACTCTATGGTTTAAAACATGCATCATGAAATTGGTATCAAAAGTTCACGGAGGCCCTTATCGGAATCGGCTTCAAACAAATGAAGGTTGACCACTCTCTTTTCATTTACAAAAACAAGATGTTTATGTGGCTGCTCTCATTTATGTAGATGACGTGATAATTGTCGGGAACAATCACGATAAAATCCAACGAACGAAGAATTACCTTGATAAGAAATTTAGCATCAAGGATCTTGGAAATTTAAAATACTTTTTGGGGATAGAGGTGGCCCGTACACAAGATGGCCTTGTTTTGAGCCAAAGAAAGTACACTTTAGACATCTTAGATGATAGTGGGATGCAAGGGTGCCATCCTAGCGCGCTCCCTATGGAGCAAAACCTAAAGTTAGATAAGAATGGTGATGATGCTCCAACCGATGCCAACCAATATCGTCAACTTGTTTGACGGTTGCTCTACTTACAAGCCACAAGACCGGATTTCACTTACTCAGTCAATGTGTTAAGCCAATTCGTATCCGACCCACGACATAGCCACATGGAGACGGTAACGCGAGTCTTACGATATTTGAAGGCAACTCCGGGACAAGGAATTTTACTTCCAAAGGAAGGAGGGACAAATCTTGTCACATACTGTGACTCGGATTGGTTGGGGTGTCCCTTTTCTAGAAAATCACGAACAGGATACTTGTTACTTCTAGGAGGAGCCCCTGTCTCGTGGAAGTCAAAGAAGCAAACAATGGTGTCTCGCTCTTCTGCTGAAGCGGAAGAGCGAGCCATGGCCACAACAGTTAGTGAGATCCTATGGATGAGGTGGTTGTTAAAGGAGCTTGAAGTTGAACAAAGTGGACCGACACCTCTATTCTGTGACAACCAAGCTATGCGACACATAGCAAATAACCCCGTGTTTCATGAACGAACAAAACACGTGGAAATGAATTGCTATTTTGTTTGGGAGAGAGTAGAGTCTCAAGAGATTCAGCCTTTACACAGATACAAAATCTCAAATTACAGACATGTTTACTAAAGCTTTGAAAACTCAACAATTCCGTTCACTACTTGACAAGTTGGGCATTCGAAACCTCCACGCTCCAATTTGAGGGGGAGTAAATGACCGACCTTATTTTTTCTCGTAATTGTATCCCCACCTTTGACCCATATCCTCTCCTAATTTAGCCACGTGTAATCAGGAGTGATTTTCTCTCCTTTTCCTTTTAGCCTTTATTTTCTTCCATATATATTTGTTGGAATAGGGCCAATGATCTTGAATGTAATTATCTGAATATCAAATCAAAGTACTCAATTTTGAAATATTTATATGTATACTTCATCAAATTAATTCTGTTAGGTTGTACATGTACTGTTGATATCAGTTCTTAAATACTTTTCATAACTTAACAATTATTTTAAAATTGTATATATATATATATTTAATATATAGTGAATAAAATATAATAAATTATTATTATTTTTTAATAAATAAATATAATAAACTATTATATTATCAAATATTAAGTTTAATTATTTAAAAATAAAAGAAAATATATATTCTTACCCTCAACTATTTTAAACAGAAAACAAAAAGTTAAATTAAAAGATGGAAGGTAATATGTATTTTTATACAATTTTTTTGTTCATCCATTTAAACTTCTAGAGAATTTATAATGAGATTAGAAATCTTGTATCACACTTTATCTTTTTTTTTTTCAGTTCAATAATATAGTGAGGTCATATTTATGATTTTTGGTTCATCCTTACACACGAATGAAATCCTTTTCTTTCTTCTTTTCAAAAGCAAAGTTAAGAAATATGTTTTTTGTGAACTTCAAATCCCGTTAATAGTGCTCTCAAACTCTTTTAACTTACTAAACAGTAATATTATTTGACTGCAGTCAAAATACAAATTATATAAAACAAGTAGGTGACTTTAGTTACATAAGTTGCTGTGTTTTTATTAGTGTTTTCATAATCAGACCTGACCAGACTAGATCGGACCGGCCGGTCGAACGGATCGGGAAGCGGACACATAATCGGTCCGGTTATGTGTAGTTGAACCGTTATTTGAATCGATCGGTGAACCGTACCAGGTGGTCGGACCAGATTTCAAACTTTTTTTTGTATTTTTTCCTTTCAAAATCTTATTTTTTGATTAATTTGTCATTTCAAGTTACATATTTTATTTATTTAAATATTTATGCCACTAAAATTGCAAATTTACATAAAATAAAAAACATTTTTATATTTTGTACGTATATAAATAGTTTAATTTTTATATTATTTATAACGTCATCCGTTCTTACATCCGATCCAACCGCTCCGACCAGTAAACCTTTTACTCGGCCGGTTTACTTTCCAGTCCGGTTATAAAAATATTGGTTTTATCATGTTACTTTAGCGTCTCATAATATCATCATTATTACAATTTTCTAATATTGAAATCCACGTAAATAGTTGCCTTAAATATTGGTCGAATTATTGCCATTCATTGTATCCCAACAAGTCTTCCTTTTGATTTGGTTCCACTCGATTACATTTCAAAATTTCATTATCAAACAACTGTCATCCCATCCCCTTCACAGTGACCGGCGGGGTGTAAACGAGCTGAGCTGGGCTGAGCCTGAACTCGACTAGACTCAAGTTCGACTCGTTTAACTTGTTGTGAGCTTGAGCTTGAGCTCGAGCTCGACTCGATTCGAGCTCTATTTCTAAATCTCAGGCTCGACTCGTGGGTAGTTTTCAAAATTGAGCTCGGCTCATTTATTATTTATTAATTATTTTTTATATATTTATATAAATTTTAGAGTTAATTTCGTTTTTGGCCCCTGTGGTTTGACCTATTTAACCATTTTAGTCCAAAAAGAAATATTTTAACATATCAACCCCTGAGATTTGTTTTTTGTAACCATTTATGTCCATGACACTAACACTGTTAACTTTTTCTGTTAAGTATAGAGACATTTTAGTAATTTTATTTCTAAGTGAACAAGTTTAACCTTTTCAGCCCAATAAAAAAAATTTAGGCTTTTTCATAAAAAAAATTTTCAACTTTTTAAAAACTTTTTTTTTTTACATTTTTAAAATCATTTTTTAGTTTTTTTTTTTCCATAAAAACGTATTTTTGAACCTTTTTAAAAACGTTTTCAAATTTTCTAAAAATATTTTTTTATATAAAACGTTTTTAAAAACATTCTTTTAGTTATTTTTTTATAAAAACGTTTTTTAGATTTTTTGTAAAATGTTTTCTTAACTATTTTAAAAACGCTATTTACAAAAAACGTTTTTTTTAATATTTTTTTCATAAAAAACGTTTTTAGAAACATTTTTTTAGTTTTTTTTATAAAAACATTTTTTTAGCTTTTTCGTAAAATGTTTTTTAACTATTTTAAAAACGATTTTTTTATAAAAACGTTTTTTTTATTTTTTTCGTAAAAAACTTTTTAAAATCATTTTTATAAAAAAACGTAAAAAAAATGTTTTTAAAAATTTTTTTATGAAAAAACATTTTTAGAAAATTTGAAAACGTTTTAAAAAAGGTTCAAAGAAGACGTTTTTACTGAAAAAAACTAAAAAAACGATTTTAAAAAAGCAAAAAAAAAACGTTTTTAAAAAAGTAGAAAACTTTTTTTTTAATGAAAAAACCTAAAAAAAGTTTTTATTGGACTGAAAAGTTTAAACTAGTTTACTTAGAAATAAAATGACTAAAATGTCCCCATGCTTAACAGAAAAAGTTAACAGTGTTAGTGTCATAGACTGAAATGGTTACAAAAAACAAAGCTCAGGGATTGATATGTTAAAAGATTCTTTTTTTTTCCATTTCAATAATATAGTGAGGTCATATTTATGATTTTTGGTTCATCCTTACACACGAATGAAATCCTTTTCTTTCTCCTTTTCAAAAGCAAAGTTAAGAAATATATTTTTTTTGTGAATTTCAAATCCCGTTAATAGTGCTCTCAAACTCTTTTAACTTACTAAACAGTATTATTATTTGACTGCAGTCAAAATACAAATTATAGAAAAGAGTTAATTACATGGATAGTCCCTGTGGTTTGTCAAAAGTAACAAGTTCAGGTACTAATAGTTTGAAGTTGCAAGTTTGGGTACTAACTTTTATTTTTGTAACACTATTAGATACTAAGACTAACGTTCGTTAACTTTTTTGTTAAGTTGGAGTTAAATAACTTTTTTACCCTTTGACTATTTTTAATAGGGACTACCTATGTAACTGTTACTATTAACTGGGACCATTTATGTAAAAGTCACCATTTCCTTGTTCTCCTATCTTCCTCATTTGACCTAAAAACACCTCCTCCACCCTTCGCAACAGTAGCCTCTCCCTATCCCATTTATTTCCGGTCGCCGCCCCTGAAAGAACTCCAGCGATTGAGACCTGTCTCCTGTGTCGGATTCCTTTCACCATCTTATATTCGACTTCCTCTTTGGGTTATCAAACGATGATGGTTCTCATTATTCTCTCAAATTTGTAGAGTTGTGTCCAAATTGTTGACTACACCATTGCATATATGAAGCCACCGATTGCAAGATTTCAAGATATGTGAAGCTAATTTGTTCTCTGTTTGAACTGAATGCCAAATCATGAGAGATTTTGAAATGGTGAGTTATAGTGGCAAAGGGGTAAGGTTAAAGGTGCAGTAGCAATTAACGTCTTATGTTTGATCACAGAACCCAGAAATTCAAAATTGAGGGCTTACACAATGACGATGGTGGAGAAAGAGATGAGGGGGCGTGGATTTGAACTGGACATTGTTGTGATTATGTGTGAAGAATATGATTTAGATTTAAGTTTATTTATTTAATATTTTATAGAAATTACACAAATGATCCCTATCATAAAATAGAGTTAGTTATATAAATGGTCCCTTAAGTAATTAAAGGATAATTTGGTCATTTTATCTAAACTTAACAAAAAAGTTAACGAACGTTAGTCTTAGTACCTAATAGTGTTACAAAAATGAAAGTTAGTACCCAAACTTGCAACTTCAAACTATTAGTACCTGAACTTGTTACTTTTGACAAACCACAGGGACTATCCATGTAATTAACTCTATAGAAAATAAGTAGGTGACTTTAGTTACATAAGTTGCTGTGTTTTTATTAGTGTTTTCATAATCAGACCAGATTGAACCGGTCGGTCGAACGGACCGGGAAGCGGACACATAATCGGTCCGGTTATGTGTAGTTGAACCGTTATTTGAATCGATCGGTGAACCGTACTAGGTGGTCGGACCAGATTTCAAACATTTTTTTTGTATTTTTTCCTTTCAAAATCTTATTTTTCGATTAATTTGTAATTTCAAGTTACATATTTTATTTATTTAAACATTTATATGTCACTAAAATTGCAAATTTACATAAAATAAAAAAACATTTTTATATTTTGTACGTATATAAATAGTTTAATTTTTATATTATTTATAACATCATCCGTTCTTAAATTCGATCCAACCGCTCCGACCAATAAAGCTTTTACTCGGCCGGTTCACTGTCTAGTCCGGTTATAAAAACATTGGTTTTATCATTTTACTTTAGCGTCTCATAATATCATCATTATTACAATTTTCTAATATTGAAATCCACGTAAATAGTTGCCTTAAATATTGGTCGAATTATTGCCATTCATTGTATCCCAACAAGTCTTCCTTTTGATTTGGCTCCACTCGATTATATTTCAAAATTTCATTATCAAACAACTGCCATCCCATCCCATCCCATCCCATCCCATCTCATCCCCTTCACACAGCTGAGCCTGAGCTCGACTAAACTCGAGTTCGGCTCGTTTAATTTGTTGTGAGCTTGAGTTTGAACTCGACTCGATTCGAGCTCTATTTCTAAAACTCAGGCTCGACTCGTGGGTAGTTTTCAAGCTCGAGCTCGGCTCATTTATTATTTATTAATTAATTTATATATATTTATAATTATTTTTATATAAATTTTAGAGTAAATTTCGTTTTTGACCCTGTGGTTTGGCCTATTTAACCATTTTAGTTCAAAAAGAAATCTTTTAACATATCAACCTCTGAGGTTTGTTTTTTGTAACCATTTCTGTTCATGACACTAACCCTGTTAACTTTTTCTGTTAAGTATAGGGACATTTTAGTCATTTTATTACTAAGTGAAGTAGTTTAACCTTTTCAGTCTATTAAAAACTTTTTTTAACCTTTTTCATAAAAAAAAAATTCTACTTTTTTAAAAACGTTTTTTTTTTTACTTTTTTAAAATCATTTTTTTAGTTTTTTTTCTTCGTAAAAACGTATTTTTTGAACCTTTTTAAAAACGTTTTCAAATTTTCTAAAAATATTTTTTTCATAAAAAACGTTTTTAAAAACATTTTCTTAGGTTTTTTTTTTACAAAAACGTTTTTTAGCTTTTTTTGTAAAATGTTTTCTTAACTATTTTAAAACGCTATTTTTATAAAAACGTTTTTTTAATATTTTTTTTCATAAAAAACGTTTTTAAAAACATTTTTTTAGTTTTTTATAAAAAAGTTTTTAAGCTTTTTCGTAAAATGTTTTTTTAACTATTCTAAAAACGACTTTTTTATAAAAAACGTTTTTTTTATTTTTTTCATAAAAAATTTTTTAAATCATTTTTATAAAAAAACTAAAAAAAAATGTTTTTAAAAGCGTTTTTTATGAAAAATCATTTTTATAAAATTTGAAAACGTATTTAAAAAAGTTCAAAAAAGGAGTTTTTACTGAAAAAAACGATTTTAAAAAAGTAAAAAAAAAAGTGTTTAAAAAAGTAGAAAACTTTTTTTTGATGAAAAAACCTAAAAAAAAGTTTTTATTGGACTGAAAAGATTAAACTAGTTTACTTAGAAATAAAATGACTAAAATGTCCCCATACTTAACAAAAAAAATTAACAGGGTTAGTGTCATGGACTGAAATGGTTACAAAAAACAAATCTCAGTGATTGATATGTTAAAAGATTCTTTTTTGGACTAGAAGTGTTAAATAGGCCAAACCACATGGGCCAAAAGCGAAATTTACTCTAAATTTTATTATAATTTTTATATATAACATAATATATATATCATAATTTTTAATATACTAATTATTATTTTATAGATATATATTAACTATATTAATTAAAAAATTATATAAATCGTAGGCTCGTTTAGGCTCGCGAGCCGGCTTGAGCTCGATAAGTGACGCTGGGCTCGAGCTCGTGTATTAAGCAAGCTTATTTTTATGCTCGAGCTCGTTTAAACTCGGCTTGATTCGAGTTTTTAGCGAGCCGATCTCGAGTAGCTCGCGAGCCGGCTTGGCTCGTTTACACCCTTAGTGATGAGCCCCCTCCATATCTTCATGTAACTTTTGATTTGAATAACGAATCGTTTGGTTGTTTGTGAATAACAACATATTAATATCATATGAGGACAACGATAATAATAATGATGGATAGCATACACATTACACACAAATACAAGAAGGCATATATGCCTCTTAACTTTATTCTTCAAACTACCATCTTCATTTTATTCTTTTAATAAGAAAAAAACACACATTATGTAGAACTTCAATCAATTCCACCCGTTTTCAACTTTGATTAGAACTATTTAGTGTTGTTATGGGCATCCAAATCCTTAAAAAGATTGCGAAGGTAATCCATAAAAGAAGTTGGATAGGGTACACTTGTGTAAACTCAAAGGTAAATGTGCCCACCTGCCCTTCACCCATTGGTTTAACATGCCATGTGATTCTAAAGCTCTTGTATAGCTCATCCACAAGCTCCCCTTATTACCTTGAACACAACCATGTGGTTTTCTTCGTTCACTGATTCAATTATCTCTGTCGCTATTTTCTTCTTTCCATCTTTTTTCCATGCATAAAAATTATGATTAATCTATCTATATGTATGTTACACAAGATTCGGGAAGAGACCAGTAAGTGTGATCATGATACGTACCATGAGTGTGGTGCCAACATATGACTGATCCAACAACCCCTCTCTCACCTTCATGCAACTCACAGTCATGAATTTTATCAGGGACTAATGCAACCATCTCGTGAGGTTTGTGACTAAAGAGATCATGGAAGACATCACTGTTGTTACTGATCTCCACGTAACCAATTAATTTGTAGAAATCGGGTATCAAAAAAAGGATATTCTAAAAGTCATGATTAACACTTTTAGATTGAAACAATTTGATAGTTCCCTCGAATTTTCCAACCGGATAAAATCGGTTTTTTATTCCAAATCGGGGGGGGGGGGGGTGGAATAACTCCTCTTAGGAAGTTATATAAAATTTATCTAAGAAACAGAGTTGCATTGTTGAATTAGTAATGCAAGTCTGTTTCTTAGATACCCAAGATATAGCACCTCCTCCAAGTAGGAATGTCCATCCACTTGTGGAAGAATGATCTTTCATATTGGTAATCCAGCTTGCATCTGAATAACCTTCTAAAATAGAAGAAAAACCAGTATAAGTCAAACCATAAGTCATGGTTCCTTTCAAGTACTTAAATACACGATTTATAGCTTGCCAATGATTTGAACTAGGATTACTAGTGTACCTACTAAGCTTTCCAACAACATAAGCTATATTAGGTCTAGTACTTATCATAGCATACATGAGACATCCAATAGCTCTTAAGTATTCAAGTTGACATACTCCATCACCTTTATTAAGCAAGAGCTTAACACTAGGATCTATAGGAGTACTAATAGGAGAACAATCTTGAAAACTAAATTTCTTCAAAATCTTCTCAATATAATGAGATTGAGAAATTGAAATACCATTGTTCTCATGCTTAATCCTTATACCAAGGATCACTTCAGCCTCCCCCATGTCTTTCATATCGAAGCAAGACGACAAGAATTTCTTGGTTTTATCAACTTGATCTTGGTTTGTACCAAAGATAAACATGCAATCTACATATAAGCATATTATAACTCCTATACAAGAAGCATTAAATTTGCTATATACACACTTGTCTGCTTGGTTAAATACAAAAACATTAGACAACACAACATCATCAAATTTTTGATCCCATTGTTTTGGTGCTTGCTTCAGCCCATACAGAGATTTAATCAACTTACAAACTGTGTTTTCATTACCAGGCTGGACAAAACCTTTTGGGTGTTTCATATAAATCTCCTCATCCAAGTCACCATTCAAGAATGTATTTTTCACATCCATTTGGTGAATTACAAGGTTGTGTATAGCTGCAAGTGCTATAAGCAACCTAATAGTGGAATTCCTTGCAACAAGAGCATATATATCAAAGAAATCAATACCTTACTTTTGTCTAAAGCCTGGAATAACTAGTCTGGCTTTAAACTTATCTATACTTCCATCCACTTTCATCTTTCTTTGGAAGATCCATTTACATCCCAAAGGCTTACACCCAGGTGGTAGATCAGATAACTTCCAAGTATTGCTTTGCATAATAAAATCCATCTTATCTTGGATTGCTTCTTTCTAGAAAGCAACATCCCTAGATGTCATAGCTTCATTCTAAGTCCTTGGATCCTCGTCTATGTTAAAACAATACTGATATTGAGATTCAATCTCATTCCTTGACCCTTCAACTAAATAAAGTTGAAAATCATAACCAAAAGACTTAGCTTTTCTTGCTTTTGTACTCTTTCTAAGTTCAGAGGTAATAGGCACAACAACAGTAGCAGCAGATACATTATCAGTATCAATTGAGTTCCTACCAAAAGAATTCTGAATCATATATCTTGGCCTAGGTATAGATGTAAATCTTTCTTTATCAAAATTTGCATCTCTTGACTCTATGACAGTGTTTATAGACACAGCGTCATAAGGTTCTAACACATAGAACCTATAAGCCTTGGAAAGCTAAGCATACCCAATGAAGATACAATCTATACCTTTTTCTCCCAAATTTTTTTTCCTTTTTGGTTTAGTAAGTCTCACAACTGCTCTACAGCCTCAAACTTTAAGATAACTCAAGTTTGGTGGGTTTTTATTCCACAATTCATACGGAGTAGTCTTGTTCCTTTTATTAGAAATCCTATTTAATAGATAACAGGCTATTAACATAGCCTCACCCCAAAATCCTTCACTCAAACCAGAATATGATAACATAGAATTTACCATTTTTTTTAAGGTCCTATTATATTTCTTTCTGACACACCATTTTGTTATGGTGAATAAGGAGTTTTTGTGTGATGTATTATACCAGTAGATTGGAAATACACTGGATCATAATACTCACCTCCTTTATCAGTATGCAGAGTTTTAATTTATCAAGAGCTTCATCTTTAGAATGCAATAGATACACATAGCAAAATCTAGATGCATCATCAATAAAAGTAATAACATACTTTTTATTTCCAAGTGAAGGTATAGCCTGAAAATCACGTAAATCACTATGTATCAGTTGTAATGCCTTTGTTTCCCTCTTAACACCCTTGAAAGGATTTGTAGTTATCTTAGTTCACATGTAAGTTTTACAACTTTCATTATGTATAAGTTGTAATGCCTTTGTTTCCCTTTTAACATCCTTGAAAGGATTTCTAGTTATCTTAGTTCACATGCAAGTTTTACAACTTTCATTATTCATGTCAAAATCCGGTATCAAACTCATTTTAGACATATCTTTTAATCTTTTATAATGTAAATGTCCTAATCCATCTCAACCCCAGCAGGGGCTGCTGCCCCTTGGACCCCGCTTCCAACGCTGCCCCTAGACCCCCTCCAAGGGGGTGTTGCCCCCTTAGAACCCCCTTTACTTAGGGGATTCGCCCCTAAGTAACAATTAGGTTCCTAACTACTTTAAATCTTAATAAACTCATACAAGTGTGCACTAAAATTAGGGACTTGTTTGATGTATATTATGATTTACTTTGGTCAACAAAGTCAATCCAATTACACTAAAACGACCAACATTACTTCCTGATAGAGCCATCATGGAATGTAAGGCCCCAAACCGGGCACCCTATAGTTGGGTCACATCGCAGCGTATTCTTTTAAAAGCACTTAACTATCTACGAAAAACATACAACGAAAGTCTTAAATCAAAACAAGATTTGTATTTTAAATTCATTATGTAAGGCCCCAAACCAGGCGCCCTACAGTTGATTCTCATAACTGGTTAAATTTAAAGAAAACATCTAACATCGGAAGTCTTTCTCGAAATAATGTTATCTTTAAACTCGTTAACTTTCATAACATTACCTGACAAATACATGTGCACCAACCCGAGTAGCACTGCTCCCAAGCCAAGATACCTCGACTAGCAGACTGACCTGCAAAACGATCTAATGTACATACAAAGTTAGCTACGCTGAGTGAGTTCTAATAGTTTAAGTTAAACAAAAGCCAACCCATCTCATTAATTGTTTATCTCCACTTAAGACCCTCAGATCATTAGAAAATAGTTGTACATATTTTTATCATATAAATAACCCCCGTTATCTTATAATACCCCAAATGATTCACCACCCCAGACTCTACCCACCATTTAGCTCAGTAAGTCTCTCCGACATAGAACGAGCTTACTACTTTGATAACTCACAATTTACCATATATATATATTAACCATACACTGGTTAACTCAACCAACCTCTAGACACCGACTTACTAGTCCTAACCAGGACTCTCATAAACCAACTGACTCAACAGTTGTACACAATGTACTCATCCTGATACAACGGTCAATCTAACTCGACACACCACATTGATTCCATCTATTTATCACATCAATATCATCCCGTACACAGTTTCTATAACTCATCACTTACATGCAGTTTAACACACACATATATATATATATATGCACACAAACACATACCTCGTCACTGCACCCTCCTCAGGGTTATCCCTGTCGGGATACTCGTCATAAGCTCAGCTCTACCCTTGTTACAGAGCCCCGTCACTAAACATAGTGGCACACTCGTCATCTACGATGACTACCCAGCCACCCACATAGTTGCTATAGCATCTACCATACGGTGACCGACACCTCACCACTTGATGACTGCCATATTAATCGTACAATGATGACCCCGGAGGACCCCGTCCTCCACACCACTATTGACCGTGCACACAGAAAACAACGCAAGAACACAAAGCAACACAGATATACACATGACACTACCTGGACATGTACTACGACTCACCACCCTTTCACGGATCACTTACGTGTGTAATAAAACACTTACTTTAGACGTATCCTCATAATGTCTAGACACATTACCCAACCCTTTCCAAATAATTAATTATACGACACACAAGCATCAAACTGACTTCTAGCCTGTATATACTATGAACATCACATATACCCATGCAAACACGATACCCGCCATGTCACGAGGACAACGACACAATACACACAAATTCAAGCACATTACGCATAACAACATACTAGCATCTACTTGACTCGTTAATGAACCACGTACGGGTTCCCACGCTAACTCTCCTTATATAACCATCACAGGTTTAACTAAATTCCCGATTCACCCCGACTAACTCATAAGATGATACACACCATCATCACAAATCTTGTTCACCCACCCTAAGGACCCCATAACAACCCTTAGCTTCATTATTACTTAATGATCTCATAAAACACTTTCAGTTTAAATCATAACTTGCAATACGTTCGTTTAATAAAACATGCGAGTATGTACGATAGCCCCAAAATAGTAAAACGTTTAAAAGAGGGGACTAGAAACTCACATTTACGTTGATCCATTTCTTGAATTGCAACGGTCTCCTAACAAGAAACTCAAACATGTCAACGTAAGATCACATGGTCAGAGTACATCCTAAACACGTGTCATTACGTAAAAACATAAATGCTCCTGATACTCGTCTCATCCGCACAACCCCTTCATCCATGCAAAGCCCTAGCTCCACGTGTACGCCTGAAACGGGGTACTCTGGACCCGTATAGATCCCAGATGCATGTAGGTACACGCGCCATTCAAAACCCTAACCTCATTGGTCACATGTACACGAGCCGAGATCTCCATGTACGTCTGAATCCCTCCATTCAAACCATATGTTTCACAAAACCCTAATCGGGTGTATCCCGATCCCATGCTCTTCCCGTTCACCCCAGTGAACTACCATCAACATGTATCGTCACCAAGCGTCACCTGTCGTTCTCCACCATCGTTTCTCGTCACTTCACACCACCCTCGAGTTCCCGTCACTTCTCTAGTTACGGGAAACCCTATCTATGCTCCCTTTCACGTCGGAGCGCTATTACCACCACCACTCCGCTGTCCGCCGCCGTGAGTCACCATCACAGTCAACTCCGGCAGCCACCGGGCATCACCACTCGCTGTCGTCGTCTTCTTATACAACCCGAAGCCACTACCTCCTTCCCCCGTCACCCTTCTCTCTCTCTTATTCTCGGCCGGCGGCCTCCCCTTCACATCGGTCTCCACCATCACAAGCCACTACCATCATCACAGTCGGTATTCTCCCATGTCCAGACCACCACCACAGCCGACCGCCTCCACTCCGCCCTAGGCTTCTTCTCCGATCCCGTGAAGAAAACAAAAACCCTAGTCGGGTTTCTAAACCGAAAACACAAACCAAACACGTAAAAGGATGAACAAGGATTACCTTAGCGTGTAGTGAAGTCTCGTGCTCCAAACCACCGCGATCCGCCGTCGCCGGCTTCCCGCCTCACTCCCGTGCGGCTGCCGTCGCGCACATCTAGCTAAAAATGGTCTAGGGTTTGCGCATAGAGTGGTTTAAATACCAATTGCGAGTTACGCTTAGGGTCGTTCTCAATTCGTCTCGTACATTTCTATCTCGGATTACCTCGTAAACGGCCGACCGCCCTTTTTCTGGTCGCTAAAACGCCCTTTCGTGATAAACTTTGCTCAACATGATATTTAATAAAGATTCGGGTCATCCACTACCCGAACCATTGGCTTCTGGATTTTTGGGATGTTACAAGTCTATCTCCCTTAAAAGAGAATTCGTCCTCGAATCCTACGTCGGCACAAACCCACACAATCCTCCTTTCTATCTTTACTCGTGCACCAAAACCCTTAGGTGCTACCCGTTCTCTTTCGTATACTTCTCATCCTGATTATTACTTTTCAACACGGCCACCAATCCTTGTGTTCAAAGAAGTCTTCTCCATGGCTCGCTTCCAATTCTCGTGACTTGTAGGTTTCACCTACCCATTCCCTCATTACTCATTTTCCCCAACCATTACATAGACAGTATAACCCCGTCACTTTCCCGCTTACTTATCACATTTCATTTTGACTCACGGGCACCATTTCCTTTGCCTCCTGTATAACCCTAATGATCTCGTCATTCCGACAGTCACCTCCCAAGTTGACTCGTCCATCACACTCTTCTCTTATACTCCAATTGCCACATTGCGATGATTTCTCAAACTCAATTCCACTACTTAGCCATAAAGGTATTACTTCTGATCTTTTTTGATGATCTCCAGGAGCTTGTACAAAGCTACGCTGGTCTCCACAAAATTCCTTTACCATAGCATCTCTTTACTTCATTACCATGCGATCACCGACCGCGTCTCATTTGTATTTTACGAACACGAAGTCCGTTTGCTAACAAGCCTCGGCTATTCGTTGTCTCGTCGAGGGAAAACATCTCTATTCCTCTGGTATCTCACCTCGACTGGATTCTTCATATGGAATGTGTTCCATGAAGGTCCTTCGTCACCTTGTTGATTCTGTGCTAAAATCTTTGGCGCCGTCACCTTGATCTTATCATAAACATTTCTGGTCAAGCGTCGCGTAACGCTTTCATCATCTACTCTCACAGCACCGCCCATTTGCTTTGTGCTCCGAATTCCTGAGATATAAGCATAGGCATCTCATAAGAGCACCTCACCGATCGCCTAGGAAGACGTCAAGGCTCCTCGCATCACCTTAACGTATCAACGTCGAGAAAATCGTCAATAGAGAAATACTATGCTTGATCATACTAACCCCCCGTCCTATGCACGACTAAGCGTGTACTACAAGGACACACACCGACACACATAACTACAGAACACACAATGTTCTACACATGTACTAGTAACTCAAACTTCTAACTCGCACAAAGTGCAAATACACAACTAGCTAGATCTGAGTAATTCTACGTGCATACAATATGACCTCGTCATTTATAGACACACAAACTCCTGAACCTTATCTCTTACTTACTACAATGGTGGGCCCTGCCACACGTCATCGTATACTCACACAGATTTTACTCGGTCATACCCATACGGGTCGTACCCATATTTCAAGACAACACACTACTCAGTCTAGATACAAAACATCTCTAAACATTCATACCCACAAGATATAAGAATATCTTATTTCCCCACAGGATCCGGTCCTGAACAAGCATACCTAGACATAGGGTAACAACAATTTTCCCACAGGACCTCGTCCTGAACATTTATACATACTAAAGATGTATATTTAAGATTTCCCACACGACCTCGTCCTAAACAGTTACACAGGGTGCAACACACCCCTTTACACTTTAAACATCACCTAAACATAACACATAGGTGACACCATCTTAAGACCGTAGACACACACAATTAATCAAAACTCAGGTCTACATAGGTCTACTCATACAGTCTAATCAACCAAGCTCTAGCATCACATCAAAGATTACATTTAGTATGAACTCACGTTGTTCACAAGGTAATCATATAATCACACATAATTAACACTGCACCCCATTAGCACGCTATCACACACGCAACTATCATTAACCACGTTTTAAACCATCCCATGGTAAGATTCACTATCAAGGTTAAAATAAAGCAATTGAAAAACCAAGACAAATATTTCGTCACAAAAGTGCCTCACGGCCACTACTCAAAATATTCTAGTCTCCTCGTGGTAACCACCACTGCTCTAATCACTGAACAAGTCAAAGTCATCACCCACTTGTTCCTCGTCGTCAGATTCCTCCATCCATTCGTTTCCTGATTCGGTGTTGTGTCTCGAAGGCTGACTTCTGACTGCAAATGCATTTCTTTCTCTCCAACCATATCTCCGGTAAAAGGAGCTACTGAGTCCACCTCTCATAGCTGCTCTGGTAGTACTGGGGCATTAGGCGTCGGAAGCGCCAAAATCACCTCCTGTGCTGGTAGCTCGTGCTCGTCCTCAGCCGTCGGTGGAACCATCGTCAAAGGAACCGGTGCTAAGATTCGTCTCCTCCCGAAGATAACTGTGCGGACAGCAGCCGCACGTCTAGCTCGTCGTTCTGTCAACCTCCTGATGAGAGCTCCCCGCCTAATCCATCTAGTCCGAATCGTCATGGCCATCAGTACCTGTACAAGATAAAACGTTGGAGTGATTACTATGGGCGTCAAATTCAGAATAAGAGAGTAATCATAGACTGCCAAATCACGGTGATCAAATGCAATTTGGTGGTCCACATCACTCCTCGGATTGTAAACCTTCCCCATTATATTCACACCAGCTTTTTATCTTTCACACACCCTAGTTGCACATGTATCCTACACAACTCACATAACACCATACAATAATCTAGCAAGTCATCATCTTATCACAGTTTCACACCATTCAAGGTTACACATAAAATTACTAAATCATATCGACATACCAAACTATCTCATATAGTTACAATTAATGTTATTCCACATTACTCAACTGACACTATAGTCTCATTCAATCACACCACACAACTTCAAGTAGTTCTACATAATACTACATCACATATCACACATCATGATCCCACACGGAACCATAAGTCACTTACTCACACCAATCACTTTACCTAGTGTAACTCTACACAAATGGTAAATAATAATTACTGCTCAACTTGAAAGATGTACCTCTTGGCTCGCGGTTACTCATGGTGGCATTCGTTTCACCCTTGTCCCATTTTCAGTTTAAGTTAAGGCATTTTATTTGTTTAAAAACGTAAGTTTTCTCTTAAACAACGGCTCTGATACCAACTTGTACGGCCCCAAACCAGGCGCCCTTCAGTTAGTTCTCATAACTGGTTAAACTTAAAAAAAACATCTAACTTTCATTTAAATAAACAGCGGAAGTCTTTCTCGAAATAATGTTATCTTTAAACTCGTTAACTTTCATAACATTACCAGACAAATACATGCGCACCAACCCGAGTAGCACCGCTCCCAAGCCAAGATACCTTGACTAGCAGACTCACCTGTAAATGATCTAACGTACATACAAAGTCAAGTACGTTGAGTGAGTTCTAATAGTTTAATTTAAACAAAAGCCAACCCATCTCATTTATTGTTTATCTCCACTTAAGACCCTCAGATCATTAGAAAATAGTTGTATAGAATTTCAACATATAAATAACCCCCGCTATCTTATAATACCCCAAAGGATTCACCACCCCATACTCTACCCACCATTTTTCTCAGTAAGTCTCTCCGACATAGAACGAGCTTACTACTTTGATAACTCACAATTTACCATATATATATATATTAACCATACACTAGTTAACTCAACCAACCTCTAGACACCGACTTACCAGTCCTAACCAGGACTCTCATAAACCAACTGACTCAACAGTTGTACATAATTTACTCGTCCCGACACAACGGTCAATCTAACTCGACACACCACATTGATTCCATCTATTTATCACATCAAAATTATGTCGTACACAGTTTATATAACTCGTCACTTGCATGTAATTTTACACATATATATGCACACAAACATATACCTCGTCACTGCACACTCGTCAGGATTATCCCCGTCGGGATACTCGTCATAAGCTTAGCTCTACCCTTGTTACAGGGCCTCGCCACTAAACATAATGACACACTCGTCATCTACGATGACTACCCAGCCACCCACATAGTAGCTATGTCACACCCCCAATTTCAACTAACGGAGTTTTATCGTTTGGGAAGTGACGAACCAGGATCTCAGACATTAGTTACTTTGAACGACTCTACATGGGACTCAAAATGAAAATATCTTTAAATCAGAGTATCAATGCGGAAGCGTAAAGAAAGAAAATGCGCAAAATACACGCGCCCAAAACCAAAGTTCAAAAGTCCAAGAAGTCCAAACGTCCAATCAAAACAAGTACAATAGAATAACTCAAGTAAACATAATTAAATCAAAATCAAGCAGTTGAATCCCATTCATGCCCTAACGTGCACCTGTGTCTTAGCTTAGCGACCTGAGAAAACATGTAAGAAAATATGTCAACACTAGGTTGGTGAGTCCACAGGTTTCAATATAAGTAATTAAGCATTTACCGGATTTATGTTCATTCAGTACGTATCTATAGGTAGCTAACCTATGTTCATGTTCAGCTCAAGCGCTCGCAACCAAAGCTGACTGTTTGTTTATTGCCTCCTGCCAGGTCTATCAACACTGGCGGTGTGAGTAGGCTAACATTTCACCCGTTCGATATCTAATCGAGTTAGCGCGACTAACGCGGGTGGGATTTGTCAAACCCAGTAGTACTACTAAATATTACCGCGCTAAGATCCATATTAACGGTCAGATATTAGTTGAGGACTTTTCTGTGATAGCGTGTTACGCTTAGCATTTAACATTGATATCATACGAAATTAAAAATCCAAAATTGTTTAGTCATGTTTTCTCCCCCAAGTTAAAACAGTAAAAGGGGCCGTGAAAACTCACCTGCGTTGCGTTGTAGGTAGTATCACACAATGGATAAGTTGGAACCACGAGTGTAAGTCTCAAACGACTTACGAATGCCCTAAAATTATAAACACATAAATTAGGGATAAAAATGGGAATTGTGACAATGACACGTAATGAGAAACGTCCTAAAGAAACGCTCTTGTAACCGAGAGTAGACGAACGTGTCCACGGGGATAAGAATTCTTTAATTAATAATTAGATTATATATATACGTTGCGTGACGAATGATAACAATAATAACAATAAATATATTCGAGCGTTTTGTCATTTACAAAAATTAGGAAAATAATATAATTTAATATATTATTTTTAGGTTCGAAAGGATATTCTAATTACTCATTCGTGGTGCAAAATAATAAATATATTATTTTTATGGACGCGATAAATGCGAGTAAATAATATAATTAATTATATTATTATTTGGTTTCAAATGTTATACGAGGTTACAAACGATACGAAATAATATAAATCCATATATTATTTAAAAATACGAGTCACGGGTTGAAAATAAGATAAACATATTATTTTATACAACTTTATGGTAAATATATTATTTTTAAAAGTGAGAAAATAATATAAAAATAGGTTAATAATTCAAACCCGAGCCTACGGGTTGTTTCCCGGGCTAAAACACATTTGTATAATATTATAATAATATAGGGTTTGATTTTTATTAATTATATATTACCAGAAAAAGTTTAAAATTTATTTGTAGGAGCCCGGTCTCGAACCTGGGTCTCTCCCACACACGCACACTGTCCTAACCAGTCCCGCCCGCTAGGGTATCGCGATGATATCCGGACTGGAATGGTTTTAACATATGTGTTCTCGTGGTTTTCCTCCCCTACACAAACCGAACCAAAACCAGTCGATTTCTCATGAATTCGACCATGAATTGATTCAAATGCAAAGGGGTTTTGATAAACTGATGATTACGAACCTGTGTATGGTTTTAATTTCAAAAATGATAAGATTTAAGTCGTTAAATTACTGAAAGAAGGATCGAACCCTAGTTTATAAAGTCAGAATCGATTT
This sequence comes from Smallanthus sonchifolius, assembly GCA_023525975.1. NCBI lineage: Eukaryota > Viridiplantae > Streptophyta > Magnoliopsida > Asterales > Asteraceae > Smallanthus > Smallanthus sonchifolius. The sequence continues at coordinate 17,223,535 of CM042036.1, forward strand.
GAACAATTTAGATGATAGAACATGTTTAAATCATAGGGCTTTTACTAAATGAAACCTTGCGAATCCGTTGATGTGGTTTAATTGCAAAATCAGTAGGTTTAGGCTCGTTTAATTTCTGTTTTAGGAACCGAAAACCCTAGTTTCTAACCATAAATCAAAATGATTAAATCTGATAATACAAGTTGTTGGATTTATAGGGCTTTCAAAAAGTTGATGATTTCGAGTCTAACCATACCAACCAATTGGATTAAGATTGTGTTTAGGTTAGGGTTCGATTAAACCCGAATAGTATGAACCCTAGGTTTTTGATCATAATCAATTTGATCATGTAAGCCCCAAATAGTATAGGGCTTTTGATCTAGACGTCGAGGCGAGTCTGTGGGTATGATCAATTTCAGTTTTCATTATCGGATTGATAGGTTTCGATTAAACAGGATTCATATGAACCCTAGGTATAGGATTGTGATAAATCCGATAATGTGAGTCCCAATTGGGTTAGGGCTTTCGATTTGGATATTGAAACGAAGCTAAAGGTGAAAGCAATTACCAGAATAGATGATGGATTGATGGAGATCGAGTAAAACTGTTCCGGCTTGTACAGGTTTGATCTCCGATGACTTCTACTATGGTTTTGGTCGAATTGAGACGTGTAACAGCTTCAAATGTGTTCGTTTAGTGTATGCAGATGATTCGTTTGTGAAAATAATACAGAGTTTAGACGAATTTGAGAAGAAGTCAACGGTTATAGATTTATTACCCATAATTGGGTTTAATTTGATATAATAACGAGAATTAAAAGCTCAATGATGGATGTAATTGTTATTAAGGTTTATTTCAGTTACGAATTTAAACAGAAATTGGTTATAATTCGCGGATTAGGCTTAAGAACATGCGGTTTGACTTTTAAAAAATCAAACAGGAGCTAAATCATGAAATCTTGACTTTCAAAGTCAACCAAATCAACTTTGGCTTAATTACCGAATTAATCCTTGTGGTTTCCATGTATTTGAGTTTGAATATAGGCAGAAATAATCCCTGGAGTTTGTGATGAGGTTAATTAAGTTAACTTTAACTGGATTTTGTTAACGGAGTTAACTGGAAAAGTCCGGATTATCACATCATCCCCTAGTTGAAAGAATTTTCGTCCCGAAAATTAAATAAATAAAAAAAAAATTTCTCGGGATATCACATCATCCCTTAGTTGAAAGAATTTTCGTCCCGAAAGTTAAATAGTACCTTGGGAATTTGATGCGGAGTGCTTGAAAAGATTAGGATATTTGCGCATCATCTGATCCTCGCGCTCCCAAGTGAATTCCGGTCCGCGTTTCGAGTTCCAACAAACTCTGACAATAGGGATCTTACTGTGCTTTAAAATTTTAACTTCCCTATCCATAATTTCCACAGGTTCTTCGATGAAACGTAACTGTTCATCAACGTGTAGCTCCTCAAGAGGAACTGCGAGTGATTCGTCTGCTAGGCATTTCTTTAAATTTGAGACGTGAAAGACGTTGTGCACACCACTAAGTCTTTCAGGTAGGTCCAGTTGATACGCGACTGGTCCGATTCTCTTCATTATCTTGAATGGTCCAACATAACGAGGATTCAGTTTGCCTCGTTTCCCGAAACGAATGACACCTTTCCAAGGTGAGACTTTAAGCAAGACAATGTCACCTATTTGAAACTCTAAAGGTTTACGACGCTTGTCGGCATAGATCTTTTGACGATCACGAGATGCCGCCATACGGTTTCTAATTTGAACGATCTTTTCGGAAGTTTCAAATACAAGTTCAGGACCTGTGAGTTGGCTATCTCCAACCTCGGTCCAACAAATGGGAGAACAGCATTTCCGTCCATAAAGTGCTTCAAATGGAGCTGCCTTGATGCTAGTGTGATAGCTATTGTTGTAGGAGAACCCCACCAACGGTAGGTGAGACTACCAAGTGTTACCGAAATCGATCACACAAGCTCGTAGCATGTCCTCCAGAGTTTGGATTGTACATTCCGTTTGGCCATCAGTTTAAGGATGGTATGCTGTGCTCATATCTAGACGCGTGCCTAAAGCTTTATGTAATGACTTCCAGAAACGAGAAGTGAATCGTGCATCACGATCCGAAATAATAGAGATTGGCACCCCGTGCCGAGAGACTATTTCTTTCAAGTAAGTACGATTAAGCCTATCCATTTTGTCGGTCTCTTTGATTGCTAAGAAGTGAGCGGACTTTGTTAAACGGTCAACAATTACCCAGATGGTGTCACATCCGGTAGGAGTTCGTGGTAATTTGGTGATGAAGTCCATGGATATTTGTTCCCATTTCCACATGGGGATTTCTGGTTGTTGCCGAAGCCCGGATGGTTTTTGATATTTAACTTTGACCTTCGCGCAAGTCAGACACTTACTAACATAGGTGGCTATATCGGCCTTCATCTTCGGCCACCAATATAGTACCTTTAGGTCATGGTACATTTTGTCGGAACCTGGATGTATCGAGTACCGAGATTTATGAGACTCATCCATAATTAGTTCCCTTAGGTTTCCGAATACTGTAATCCATATTCGCTCGGCAAAGAAGCGAACACCGTCAGATTTGACTTTAAGTTGTGCTTCCATGCCGCGTGTACTTTCCAACAGTAGATTTTCTTCTTTTAGGGCTTCGAATTGAGCACTACGGATTTTGTCAGGTAATCCGGGGTGAATAGTAAGCTGTAATGCTCGAACTCGTTTGGGTTTCGTTTCTTTTCGACTTAGGGCATCAGCTACAACATTAGCTTTACCCGGGTGATATCGGATCGCACAGTCATAATCGTTTAAGAGTTCGACCCAACGACGTTGTCGTATGTTCAACTCTTTCTGCTCGAAGATGTGCTGAAGACTCTTGTGATCGGTATAGATGGTGCATTTGGTACCGTACAAGTAATGTCTCCATATCTTAAGTGCAAAAACTATGGCTCCCAACTCTAAGTCATGAGTGGTGCAGTTTCTCTCGTGGACCTTTAGTTGACGTGAAGCGTATGCGATCACCTTTTCGCGTTGCATTAAGACACAACCCAGACCTTGAATAGATGCATCACAATACACTACAAAATCATCGGTTCCTTCCGGAAGAGCTAGAATAGGTGCACTGCAAAGTTCCTGTTTGAGGTGTTGGAATGCTGACTCTTGGTTGTCGCCCCAATTATAGGCTTTACCCTTTTGAGTTAAAGCAGTGAGGGGTTGAGCAATTTTGGAAAATCCTTTGATGAATCGACGATAATATCCAGCCAATCCCAGAAATTGTCGCACCTCAGTCGGAGTCGTCGGTGCTGCCCAATTCTTGATGGCTTCTATTTTGAATGGGTTGACATGTATCCCTTTCTCGTTAACCACATGCCCTAGAAACTGAACTTCCTGGATCCAAAATTCACACTTGGAAAACTTAGCATACAGTTGCTCTCGCTTAAGTAATTCCAAAATTAGGCGTAGATGTTCCTCATGTTCCTCTTTGTTCTTGGAATAAATGAGGATGTCGTCGATGAAAACGATAACGAACTGGTCAAGGTAAGGCTTACACACACGGTTCATGAGATCCATGAATACCGCAGGTGCGTTGGTTAACCCGAAAGGCATGACCATAAATTCGTAATGGCCGTACCTCGTTCTGAATGCAGTCTTTGAGATATCCTCTTCTCGGACTCTTAAATGATGGTAGCCGGACCTAAGATCTATCTTGGAATAGAAACTTGATCCTTGGAGTTGATCAAAGAGGTCATCTATGCGAGGTAAAGGGTAGCGGTTCTTGATTGTGACTTTATTCAGCTCCCGATAGTCAATACACATACGGAAGGTTCCGTCCTTCTTCTTGACAAATAGTACCGGAGCTCCCCACGGTGATGAACTAGGTCGAATGAAACCTTTATCCAACAAATCTTGCAATTGAGTGGATAGTTCTTGCAATTCACTGGGTGCCAGTCTGTAAGGTGCCCGAGCAATTGGTGCTGCTCCGGGTTCTAAATCAATTTGTAATTCAGCTTGACGGTGTGGTGGCAGACCGGGCAGATCCTCAGGAAACACTTCCAAAAATTCACGCACGACGAGAATATCTTCAATCTTCTTCTCTTCTGAGGACTGCTCAGCAACGAGAGCCAAAATAGCCGTATGCCCCTTTCGAAGGCATTTTTGTGCTTTCATGAAAGATATGATGCCCATGACTGCACCAACTCTTTCGCCTTGGACGGAAAGGGTTTCTCCATTCAGGAGAGGTATACGAACAATCTTCTCACGACAGATAATTTCGGCTTGGTTTTTAGAAAACCAATCCATGCCGACGATTATATCAAAACCACCAAGTATGACTGGCATAAGGTCGATATCAAATATATGTGTAGCTAGCTCAAGTTTACATCCCTTAAGAATGTGAGTTGCCTCAATTATTTGGCCGTCAGCTATCTCTATTGTATACTTAGCTTCTAATAGAGATGAAGTTCCTTTTATCATATTACTAAATTTCTTAGATATAAAACTTCTATCAGCACCGGTGTCAAAAAAGACAGAAGCAAAGTAATTATTTACGAGGAACTTACCGGTGACCACATTACGGTCGTAACAGGCTTCTCCAGATCCTAGTACGAAGGCTCGTCCATTCGCACCATTTCCTCCACCATTGCCATTGTTACCACCATTTCCATTGTTATTCTGGTTAGGGTTGTGGTTTCCGTTACCCCCTTTCTTCAATTGAGGACAATTCTTCCGAATATGCCCTTCCTTTCCGCACTCAAAGCAACCCCTTGTGGATCCCGGTTGTTGAAAATGTTGTTTAGTTTGTAACTCACCCTTGTAGTCCTTAGCAGCATGACCTATTTTGCCACACCTCTGGCAACGATTGCAAAACCCAAAGTGATGGAAGTTACACTTGTTACACTTCGGAGACTTCCCCGTGTAACCACCATGGTTTTGACCTGAAGAGGTCGACTGGTTGAAGTTCTTAGTAGGCTCAAACCTACGCTGTTGCTGCTGCTGTGGTTGGTTAAACTGGGGTTGGTTGGGTTGGGGTCCCTTGGAGTGGGAGTTGGGGTGGTTGTGGGTGTTGGAATGGTGATTGAACTTGCGTTTGTGATTGTCGGTGGGTTTAGCAACTGAACCTCTCGGAGGTAGAGTCCCTTGTGTCACCGCTTGGTCGGTTAACTTATGGGCAAGTCGGATAGTTTGTTGGATAGCGGCAGGATTGGATGAAGTAACCATGCTTTGTATTTGAGGCACTAGACCTCCAATGTAAAGCTCAATTCTTTTGTAATCAGAAGTTACCATATGCGGGCACATAGTAGCTAGTTCATGGGAACGTGTGGTGTAGAGTTCAATTTCAGAACCTTCCATCTTTAGGTTCCAAAACTCTCCCTCTAACTTCTGGATCTCATCACGAGGACAATATTCCTCCTTCATCATGGATTTGAATTCTTCCCACGGAAGTCCATTCTCCATGGCCAGACCCAACATTTGGACCTGGGCGTTCCACCATGTGAGTGCCGGGCCTTCTAAAGTTCCGGCTGCAAACTTCACCTGTTTAGCCATGGGGCAGTTGCACATGGCAATCACTGATTCAACCTTCTCAAACCAACGTAGTAGTCCAACGGCTCCTTCAGCTCCACTAAAGGCGTGGGGCTTGCAATCCATGAACGCCTTGAAAGTGTAGGCTGGTTGTTGGTTTTGCTGGCCTGGATTTAGAAATAAAAATAGGATTGGAATTATAGAGTCCAGGAAGATGTTTTTAGGATGTGTATTGACATCATTAGTCAATAGCTAAAGCATTTACCTGCAGCATTCTGTGCTGCCAGAGCCTCCGCCACACTATCACTTATCAGTGCTGCTAACTCTACTGCCGTCATGTTGATGGTACCACGACCACCGGCACGGCCTCCGCGTCCTCTCCCTGACATGATTCTTCACTATCACAAATGAAAAATAATGAGAAATATATCGCATATTAAACATTATTCAGGTACGAGTAAGGAGATACAACATCTAATATTTTGAAAATTAAATAAATTGTAAGGCTACAAAATAAATAACTCAAATGTTAAACTTCTCATGCCTTTATTGGATGGGAACAACCTTACCCATCTAGGTTTGAAAAGAGAAATAACATAAGCAAAAGCAAACATGAAAAGGGAGATAGAATAGGAAGATCATCAAGCATCTTTGTCATCGAAAGAAACATACGATTGTGCATCGTCTATCTCCACTGGTTCCTCCTCCAAGGGCTCCTCCTCGACGGGCTCTTCCTCCAAAGGCTCCTCCTCAAAAGGTTCCTCCTCAAAAGGTTCCTCCTCGCCATCAGAATGTGGAATCTCTTCAGGAAATAAAGCGGCTTGCTGTTGGGCTTCCAAGTGAGTCACCCTCTCTTGAAGACCTTCAGCAGTGTGGTTTGCTACATGTAGCTGAGTTCCATAGCAGCCAATCTCTCCAGAACTCCTTCCATATCATCGTCCATAGTGTCGGCCCTCGTCTCCAAATGTGCCACACGATCCACTAAAAGGTTATGGACATGGTGTGTTGCAGCTAGTTCGGTAGTCAAGAGTTCTATTCCTACCTTATTCTCCTCTATTTGAGGTCCATTCTTCAGAAGGTTAGGTATCTCCTAGGTAGCATCTTGCACAATACTCAATTCCTTCGACATATAAGATACGAAGGCTGTGAAAGCTTGTTCCATGGTGCATGGCAAGCTAGGTAGTAGGGATGATGAGGATGCAGAACCGAAGTAGGGTGATGGAACATTTCCCGTTTCGATCCACCTTTGGATCATTTGCGGTTATACGTTCCAATTGAGAGTATAATCCATTGCTCGTGCGTTACTCGGTTCACCTTGGTCAACTGAATGGTCACTGGAAGTAGTCCGGCGCCTTTTGGGTTCCGGGGATGTTAGGATAGGTGCCTTATGTCCTAGTGCCTTAGGTGATGGAGGTGGAGTTGACGACATGTTCCTGTAACAGTATATATAAGTGCCAAACATTCAAATGACATGTAACTAATGTGTGAGGCTATAGTCTAGTATGCAATCCTAGTTCTCTATAACCAATGGCTCTGATACCAATCTGTCACACCCCCAATTTCAACTAACGGAGTTTTACCGTTTGGGAAGTGATGAACCAGGATCTCAGACATTAGTTACTTTGAACGACTCTACATGTGACTCAAAATGAAAATATCTTTAAATCAGAGTATCAATGCGGAAGCGTAAAGAAAGAAAATGCACAAAATACACGCGCCCAAAACCAAAGTTCAAAAGTCCAAGAAGTCCAAACGTCCAATCAAAACAAGTACAATAGAATAACTCAAGTAAACATAATTAAATCAAAATCAAGCAGTTGAATCCCATGCATGCCCTAACGTGCACCTGTGTCTTAGCTTAGCGACCTGAGAAAACATGTAAGAAAATATGTCAACAAGAGGTTGGTGAGTCCACAGGTTTCAATATAAGTAATTAAGCATTTACCGGATTTATGTTCATTCAGTACGTATCTATAGGTAGCTAACCTATGTTCATGTTCAGCTCAAGCGCTTGTAACCAAAGCTGACTGTTTGTTTATTGCCTCCTGCCAGGTCTATCAACACTGGCGGTGTGAGTAGGCTAACATTTCACCCATTCGATATCTAATCGAGTTAGCGCGACTAACGCGGGTGGGATTTGTCAAACCCAGTAGTACTACTAAATATTACCTCGCTAAGATCCATATTAACGGTCCGATATTAGTTGAGGACTTTCTGTGATAGCGTGTTACGCTTAGCATTTAACATTGATATCATACGAAATGAAAAATCCAAAATTGTTTAGTCATGTTTTCTCCCCCAAGTTAAAACAGTAAAAGGGGCAGTGAAAACTCACATGCGTTGCGTTGTAGGTAGTATCACACAATGGACAAGTTGGAAGCACGAGTGTTTTGTCATTTACAAAAATTAGGAAAATAATATAATTTAATATATTATTTTTAGGTTCGAAAGGATATTCTAATTACTCATTCGTGGTGCAAAATAATAAATATATTATTTTTATGAACACGATAAATGCGAATAAATAGTAGAATTAATTATATTATTATTTGGTTTCAAATGTTATACGAGATTACAAACGATACGAAATAATATAAATCCATATATTATTTAAAAATACGTGTCACGGGTTGAAAATAATATAAACATATTATTTTATACAACTTTATGGTAAATATATTATTTTTAAAAGTGGAAAAATAATATAAAAATAGGTTAATAATTCAAACCCGAGCCTACGGGTTGTTTTCCGGGCTAAAACACATTTGTATAATATTATAATAATATAGGGTTTGATTTTTATTAATTAAATATTACCAGAAAAAGTTTAAAAATTATTTGTAGGAGCCCGGTCTCGAACCCGGGTCTCTCCCACACACGCACACTGTCCTAACCAGTCCCGCCCGCTAGGGTATCACGATGATATCCGGACTGGAATGGTTTTAACATATGTGTTCTCGTGGTTTTCCTCCCCTACACAAACCGAACCAAAACCAGTCGATTTCTCATGAATTCGACCATGAATTGATTCAAACGCAAAGGGGTTTTGATAAACTGATGATTACGAACCTGTGTATAGTTTTAATTGCAAAAATGATAAGATTTAAGTCGTTAAATTACTGAAAGAAGGATCGAACCCTAGTTTATAAAGTCAGAATCGATTTGAACAATTTAGATGATAGAACATGTTTAAATCATAGGGCTTTTACTAAATGAAACCTTGCGAATCTGTTGATGTGGTTTAATTGCAAAATCAGTAGGTTTAGGCTCGTTTAATTTCTGTTTTAGGAACCGAAAACCCTAGTTTCTAACCATAAATCAAAATGATTAAATCTGATAATACAAGTTGTTGGATTTATAGGGCTTTCAAAAAGTTGATGATTTCGAGTCTAACCATACCAACCAATTGGATTAAGATTGTGTTTAGGTTAGGGTTCGATTAAACCCGAATCGTATGAACCCTAGGTTCTTGATCATAATCAATTTGATCATGTAAGCCCCAAATAGTATAGGGCTTTTGATCTAGACGTCGAGGCGAGTCTGTAGGTATGATCAATTTCAGTTTTCATTATCAGATTGATAGGTTTCGATTAAATAGGATTCATATGAACCCTAGGTATAGGATTGTGATAAATCCGATAATGTGAGTCCCAATTGGGTTAGGGCTTTCGATTTGGATATTGAAACGAAGCTAAAGGTGAAAGAAAGTACCAGAATAGATGATGGATTGATGGAGATCGAGTAAAACAGTTCCGGCTTGTACAGGTTTGATCTCCGATGACTTCTGCTATGGTTTTGGTCGAATTGAGACGTGCAACAGCTTCAAATGTGTTCGTTTAGTGTATGCAGATGATTCGTTTGTGAAAATAATACAGAGTTTAGACGAATTTGAGAAGAAGTCGACGGTTATAGATTTATTACCCATAATTGGGTTTAATTTGATATAATAACGAGAATTAAAAGCTCAATGATGGATGTAATCGTTATTAAGGTTTATTTCAGTTACGAATTTAAACAGAAATTGGTTATAATTCGCGGATTAGGCTTAAGAACATACGGTTTGACTTTTAAAAAGTCAAACAGGAGCTAAATCATGAAATCTTGACTTGCAAAGTCAACCAAATCAACTTTGGGTTAATTACCAAATTAATCCCTGTGGTTTCCATGTATTTGAGTTTGAATATAGGCAGAAATAATCCCTAGAGTTTGTGATGAGGTTAATTAAGTTAACTTTAACTGGATTTTGTTAACGGAGTTAACTGGAAAAGTCCGGATTGTCACAAGCTATATCATCTTGCATACGGTGACCCACCTCACCACATGATGACTGCCAGATTACGCGTACAATTATAAACCCAGAGGACCCCGTCCTCCGGACCACTGTTGACCGTGCACATGGATAACAACGCAACACATATATACACATGACACTACCCGGTCATGTACTACGACTCACCACTCTTTTATGGATCACTTACGTGTGTAATAAAACACTTAGTTTAGACGTATCCTCATAACGTCTAGACATATTAGCCAACTATTTCCAAATAAGTAATTGTACGACACACAAACATCAAACCGACTTCTTGCCTGTATATACTCTGGACACCAAATAGACCCATGCAAACACGATGCCCGCCGTGTCACGAGGACAACGACACAATACACACAACTTTAAGCACATTACTCATAACAACATACTAGCATCTACTTGACTCGTTAATGAACCACGTACGGGTTCCCATGCTAACTCTCCTTATATAACCATCACAGGTTTAACTAAATTCCCGATTCACCCCGACTAACTCATTAGATGATACACTCGGATCATCACAACTCTTGTTCATCCACCCTAAGGACCCCATAACGACCCTTAGCTTCATTATTACTTAATGATCTCATAAAACACTTTCAGTTTAAATCATAACTCGTAATACATTCGTTTAATAAAACATGCGAGTATGTACGATAGCCCCAAAACAGTAAAACGTTTAAAAGAGGGGATTAGAAACTCACAGTTACGCTGATCCAATTCTTGAAATGCAACAGTCTCCTAACACGAAACTCAAACCTATCAACGTAAGATCACACGGTAAGAGTACATCCTAAACACGTGTCATTACATAAAAACATAAATGCTCCCGATACTCGTCTCATCCGCACAACCCCTTCATCCATGCAAAGCCCTAGCTCCACGTGTACGCCTGAACTTGGTTACTTTGGACCCGTATAGATCCAACATGCATGTACGCACACGCGCCATGCAAAACCCTAACCTCATTGGTCACATCGACACTGATGTGTGCTGGACGGTCTATAAAAACTAATATAAAACCTAACGTAGACACTCTAGCTTTAAATTTATAAATCTATAGTCAACCTAATAGTAGACCACACAACCGGCAAGTGTACCGATCAATGTTGCAAAGTCAAATGAAGTACGGATATCGAACCCACGAGACACAAGCGACAAATCTATCTAGACTCTGACTCAACTAACTAAACTGAAATGTATTTGGGGGGGATTTTTGTTGTGAACTATAACTAATGAACTCCTAACTATCGACAACAAATATAAAGAGCAAACCTTTAGACAACTCACAAATAGGGAAAGCACTACCTAGACTCTGAATCCTATGCATGTACCTTGGAAATCTCTCGGATACGTAAACTATGATGGAACCGGGCTCTTAGAATATGACACACTTAGACAACCTAGTGGATCCCATATCATTCTCCAGGTGTGAGGAAAAAGAAACCCTAAGGGACATGTGAAACTCACCAGTTAGTTGGATCACCTCTCAGTTATCTCTAACAACACTAAAGTACTCGCTAGACAGATTACCTCTCAGTCTCACTTTCCCAATACACCTTTCAGTGCAAGGAGTAACTTGAATTCACTTGGCAAGAGACGGAATAATAATGAATACTAAGAAACCCTAGGAACCTCCTTTCAGAGAAGTTGACCTAAAAACCCTAACACCACAGATTACCCGACAACTTCGCACCTCTCAGCTATTGAAGCAGGCGGAATACTCAATCCTAATAAACTCTAAATTGATGTTCCTATGGATACGACGTTAATCAACCATACAGAAATCACATGCACATAGCTAGCGACCTAATACGCAACCATACATGAAAGACATTCACAAAGTAGCATATGGAACATTCAACAGATTATCAATCAAGATCAAATATGCATAAAAATCTCATCAAACAAAACCAAGTTCTTTACTTTAACGTTAACCCATCAACAAATAACCGAAATCCGAATTCAAACCAATTAACAACGCATAATCATCAAAACCTAGGTAGCTATGAAATTCTAGCCAATCATCATGGTCAATAACATCAAAACAGAAGAATCAAACACATAAATCATGGTATCAAATCTGGAAAAGTAGAACAAAGAAAGATAACGAGAACCGGATGACGAAATCGACCCGAGCTTCAATCTCCAACTTCAATCCAAGTCTCCGATTGATCCTAGAAGCTTTCTTCCACTTAGAATCACCAAAAAGCTCTCAACTTTACGTCTGGAATGGTCTTCCTAACCCTAAAAACAAACTTAAATTTTTATACCTTGAAAATAAACAAAAAGACCCGTAACTGGGTTATCCCGCGTACCGCGAGGCCCATGGAACAAGTGTCTTGCGTACCGCGAGAGACAAGCTTAACGCGCAAGTTTCTGAAATCCCACCCCTCGCATACCGCGAGGGGAAAGGCCACCCTGGCTCGCGTACCGTGAGGAAACCATCTTCACTGAAAGTTTTGGCCTTTGATCGTTTTGCCTTGTTCGCTCATCCCTTCACCATACTTGATCGTTTAAGCTCCAAACTCACCCGATCACCTACAAACCATGGCACAAATCAATACTAACTATAAACGACTCAATATGACTCTAAAACTATACAAAAACGACACGAAATAGGACGAAAAGGCATGTGTGCCTTGCAACACATCAAAGGCGTCTTCTCCGATCCCGTGAAGAAAACAAAAACTAGTCTAGTTTCCAAACCGAAAACACAAACCAAACACGTAAAAGGATGAACAAGGATTACCTTAGCGTGTAGTGAAGTCTCGTGCTCCAAACAACGATCCGCCGTCGCCGGCTTCCCGCCTCTCTCCTTTCGGCTGTCATCACACACATCTAGCCAAAAATGGTTCAGGATTTGCACATAGAGTGGTTTAAATACCACTTGTGATTTACGCTTCGGGTCCTTCTCAATTCGTCTCGTACATTTCAATCCCGTATTACCTCGAAAACGGCCGATTGCCCCTTATCTGGACGCTAAAACGCCCTTTCGTGACAAACTTTGCTCAACATGATATTTAATAAAGATTCGGGTCATCTACTACCCAAACCATTGGCTTCTGGATTTCTGGGATGTTACCCATTATTTCATTTCACATTACCGTACAAATGCATGCACACCAACCCGAGTAGCACTGCTCCTAAGACAAGATACATCGTCATGAGAACTTACTTGCAAAACAGTCTAACGTACATACAAAGTCAGTTACGTTGACTGAGTTCTAACAATTCATTTAAAAAAAAACCTTCATGTCACAAATATCATTTATTTCAACTCAGGACATCCCAGTCCTTTATAAAACAGTTTTTCGTTTATTAACGTATCGGTAACCCATGTTACCTACAATTTCCCATAATAGTACAACAACCCAAGACTCAACCCACAACCATAACCTAGTAAGTCTCACCGACATGGATCGAACTTACTGCACTACTAAATTGTAATCTACCACACATATCAACACGAAGTCCGGTTACCTCAACCGACCCCTAGACATAGACCTGACAAGCCCTGACCGATACTCTCACAAGGTCTACTAACACCTCAGTCGTATACACAACATCGTACCTACACAACAGTCAATCTAATGGTTAATATTGAAAGCAATGACATCATAACACAAGGAATATCAATTAAGATTTGCATGCAATTAAACCAAATATTAAGCAAAAAAAATTACCTTCGAAGGATTTCACCGGTCTCATCATAGCTTCCCTCGTCAGGGTTACCCTTGTTAGGTCATTCATCAAAATCTGAGCTCCCCATTGGATCTCATCACTGCCCCCGAAGGGCATTGTCACCCACAGTGACCACCTGAAGGATCTCGTCCTTAAATCATCGATTTGCCGTGTCACAAGGACTACGACGCCAACCGACACAACAACAAGCAAGTAACACATAGCATCACACAAGCATATACTCTGACTCGTTACCTTAGCACGAACCACATACATGCACCCATACTACACATCCTAGTCGTACCCACACAACGTCTAACTCATCACCCGACTCATCCCAAATGAGTCATTATACGATACACAAGCGTCATACTGACTTCTAACCCGTACCACCTAAAGACACCACATAGACCATTAACCTCGTTATTTAATATTTAGCAAATAAGACTCTTTGGGTTTAACCCAAAACTCGTAACACGTTTAATTAATAAAATAAAATATGCAAGCATGTACAGTAGCCCCAAAATAGTAAAAACAAGGGGATTAGAAACTCACTGGTTGCGAAGATCCAAGTCCTTGCTCAGCAACCCGTCATCTCTCTCGAAACCCGAACCTGTCAAACATATGATCACATGATCAGATTACGTTTAAACCCTACGCCGTATAATGCATAAATATAATTAAACCCCGATACCCGACTCGTCTGCTCAACGTCCCTTCCCCACGAAACCCTAGTTTCACGAGTTCACACGAATCGGGTCGTCCTTGACTCGTTTAAAACCTGAATACCCGAACCGGGTCCCTATCTCATGCATGCACGTACACGTGACCATGCAAAACCCTAATCCCATGAAACACGTGTGCTCGAGACGGGTTCCCCTACGTGCATGCACATTATGCAAACTCTAGCCGGTCCCCTCGTCGTCTCCCGTCTCCACCACCGTGCACCAGCACGCATAGCACCATTGTCTTCCTCGTCGTGCTAACCCTAGCAGGCTAACACCCTCACCGTCCTCCACCTCACGCCGCCGTAGTGCGCCACCACAGCTGCCGCCACAACAGCCACCGTGGTCGGCTCCACTTTACCACCGTGCACCCTCGCGGAACGTTGCACTTCATAGTCACCGGAACGACCACAAGTTCCCGCCGTCTACGTCAGCCACCTTCACCACCGCTTCGACCTCCCATGCTCAGCCGTACTCCACCGCCAAACATAACCCTAACAGGTCACCATAACTCTGTCACACCATTCCCGAGCCGCACTCGCCACCGGGTTAGTCACCATCACGGTTGTCGTTGTCCGTTGTCGTCGGCCACCTTTTCCCCCTTTCTCTCTTTCGCTCCCAATCCCTAACACCACACCATTCAAAACGAAAAACGATAACGTGAGAAATTCATATGATAGAGGTTACCTTATCAAAGTTTGAAAGTCGTTGGACCACCACCGTTTGCTCCGGTCCGGCCAACCTGTCGTCGCCGGTTCCCTTCTCCCCTTTCTTTCTTTCTTTTCTGTATGCGCACCTAGGTCAAGAATGACCTAGGGTTTTTGATATAAATGGCATTTATAGTACCACGTATTACACTTCGGGTCCCTCCACTTCCATCTCGTGCGTTTCGATCTTGAGTTAGCTTTTTAAACGACTAGCCGTGCCCTGTTTGCTAGTTAAACGCACCTCATATGACAAACCTTACAAATCCTCTTATTTAATAAAGAGTCGGGTCACCCACTAACCCTAACCAATATCATGGATTTCCGGGATGTTACATGGAAAGTATAGGAAGGCATTGATGGTATTATATAGAAGATTTTGTGATACAAAACTAATCCAAAATTTGTCATATTAGCGTTTTAGAGCAACTAGATAAAAGCAATTAGGCTAGAAAGTGCTAAACTAAAAATGATATAAACCGGGGAGTTACAGGTGCAGGAAATATGCACAAAACGGTGTAATAGCCGAGTTCTTTTTTTCTAAAAGAGTGTTGGTGGAAAAAATATTTATCAAAATGGTGTTGCTTGAAAACTATTTACCAAAATAGTGTTTTTGAAAATTTGTTTGTACCTCTCTCCTAATCTTATTGGATAACCTATTTTTTTAATAAAGTATAATCTATTTTAAAAGAAAAAAGATTTTATTTTTCAAAAAAGGTATTATTTATTTCTTCTGAGAAAAAAATATATTTTTATAAATCTTAATTTAGTTTTTATTATTTATTTTTTATCTTAAAAGATATTAAAAATAGGTTTATGTATAAATATTCTTTATGTAGAAATCTATTTAGCAGTGGTAATTTTTTTTGTTTTAATAAAAATAATCAGTTCTTGAAAATGAATTTGTTATTTTATCGAGCTGCAACAACTTTATACGATTCTTTTTACGTACTTCGTCACGTCAATTTCACCGCCGTAACGCACAGGCGCGACCACCTTTGTTATTATAATATACACAAACTTAACAAACTATATTATTTTCTTGTTCTTTTTAAGAAAAATATATACGTATATAAAATATAAAATGAAAAGAATATTTATTTATAAAATTTAATAAATATACCGTAAATCTACTATCATTCAAACTCACAACTGCATATTGTATTTTAATTTTGAATATATTTAATTCCACTTTGAGATATTTGTAGTAAAAAAAATAAACTTGTATTTTAAGATTTGTTAACCTATTTTTAATATTTTTTAAGATTAAAAACTATTTGAAAAAAAAAGTAAACGTGTACTTTAAAATTTATAAATAAAAATATAATTTTTTTTTTCAAAAAAAGAAATTTTTTTCTGGAAAATAAAGCTTTTTTTCTTTTAAAATAGATTTAACTGATTTCAAAATATAGTTATCCGATGAAATTAGGAGAGAGACACAAACAAATAATTCAAAAACACTCTTTTAGTAAATACTTTTCATGGAACATCATTTTGATAAATATTATTTCCACCAACACTATTTTAAGAAAAAACTCGTAATTGCCCGACATACGTTGTGACAAACGGTCATATGCATTTTTCGGGATCCCTATTTTGACTTCGATGAATTTCATTCGAATTTAACAATTTTAATTTGTTTCTTTTGATCGTAAAAATGTGTGTAGCACCGGGTGGCTGAAACCCGGCTTCACTATGTTCCGCCTCTGTCTTTGGAAAAATGAGCTTGAATATGTAGTTTCACTTTTTGCGTCATCTTGTCTCATCCGGTCTAATATATGGATAGAAGTCTTAATTATATGTAATAATATGTGACAAAGAAATAAGACAAGATATTTTGGGGATAAATTTACTGGCTAAACTCACCCACAATATTCATTGTTTTATTTTACATATTTATTTAGGAGGTGTTGCTTATTGACTTATTGGGTTTTTCAAAAAGCCAAAAAACCAATAAGTCATTTTTAAAAGTCAGGATTTCTTGGCTTTTGAGAATGACTTATTGACTTATTAACTTTTCAGAAAAAAAGCTATTTTTTTTACAGCCAATAAGTCAATAAACACTTTCCCACCACACTCCTAAACACCCTCTTAGTCAATGTCCTTTTCTAGCATATACGCTTTTGAAGAATAAGAATTTTATTTTTGTAATTGATATTAATCATTATCATATTTTTAGTACTTTCCAAAAATAAAAATAGACGTTTCAATTACAATTCATATTAAATTTATGATAATACAAATCGGTAATTAATGGTAAATCGATCCTTTTATATATAAACTGCATCATGCTTATATTCAAACCTAATTGTGAAAAATGAATGTCAAGTTACACTAATTTGCATACATCTACCATGTTCAAGATTTTTTCACGATTCGAATCAACTATGTTGCAAGCATTAATAGATAATTAACGACTTAAAATGCAGTAATTGAGGAATTAAAGAAAAGCAATATAGTAACCCCACAGAGTAACTGTTGTTAACTTCATATGGGTTTGACAACAATAGCAGCAGCAACAGCAACAACAATAACAATAATAAATATGCTAGTGGGACAATCTAGTGACAGCTATGGGAGAAAAGGGCGACTGGCGGGATGACTTGGGATGAATTCAAGAAACTTATTATAGAACAGTTTTGCCCTGATAATGAGTTAGATAAAACTAAAAGAGATTTTCAGAAGTTGGAAGCTGTTAGTATGACTCATGGAGAGTATACTACCAAATTTAACAGAATGGCTCCCCTAGAGGAAGTAAGGATTAAGAGATACATTCAAGGGATGCCTTCAGAAATATGAAGGTTAGTGAAGGTGTTCGCTCCTAAAACATTTCGATTTATGGTTGAACTCAGTGCAACCATGTACGATGAAGTGTATGATTCCTATCCTGTGAATCTAAGAGAAAGTGGTCAGAGTTTACACATGATTGAAAAAGGAATGAGGGAGGATTGAGGCAGAAAGCTAATATGAAGGGGCCAACCCAATGTAGGAAGTGTGGAAAGAAACATCTTGGAGAATGTAGGTTTGGGAGAAACACCTACCATAAGTGTGAGAAGATAGGACATATTGCACAACCCTAGGAAGACATGATGTTTTGAATGTGTAGAACTTGGACACTTGAGGATAAGTTGCCAAAACTTAAAATAAAGAGCCAAGAACCTTTAAAAGTGATTGAAGGAAAGAGTGGAGAAGTGCCAAAGGCCAAGAGTAGAGCATACACACTGACAACAGATGAAGCAAAAGTTTTGCCAGAAATAGTATCAGGTACATTTCTCCTTAAAATAATGCATGCTACTATACTATTTGATTTAGGTGCTAGTAGAAGTTTTTGTAGCTTTAGACTTCTATCCACTATTATCTTGGCCTATTATAGAATTAAGTGAAACTTTTGAAGTAGAAACAACCATTGGAAAGCAAGTTAAGATTACAGGAGATATTCAAGATCGTTTCATAGATCTTGAAGGACATAGATTGCCTATTAGATTATTCCCTATGACCTTAGGGGGATTCAATATAGTTCTGGGAATGGACTGGTTGGCAGCCAACGAGGCCCAGATAATCTGCAACAAGAAAGCGATTTAGATGCAAATTCCGGATGGCAGTCTAATTACGGTTTTGGCGATAGAGTGAAGCCAGCAGTAAAGATCATCTCTATGATGAAGGCAAAAAAGTTTATGAATCGCGGAAGTGTAGCCTATCTAACATATATTATTAATTCCGGAAGAGTTTTCTCATGTACCACTAAACGACATAGAGATAGATGATAAATTGAATTATGTCGAGAAGACAGTAGCTATTCTGAATAGAAAGGAAAAGTGGTTACGAAACAAAGTTATCAGACCAGTAAAGATTAAGTGGAAACACAGAAAGGGATCTGAGGCCACATGGGAGTCGGAGGAAGAAATGATGAAATCCAATCCATTCTTATTTAAGGGATAACATGTGTCAAGGACGAAACCTTTTTAAAAGGGGAAGATTCGTAACATCTCAAAATTGAAACCGTGAACATTTGGAGGTATGAATGACACCAAACAATAAGTTGGGATGAGTGCTGATTAAGAAACATGACACTAGAACATAACTAGACGCGAAACAAAAGAGATTTGATCAGAAAGAGCTCAGAAACTTCAAATAAGCATATCTCGGGCTAGGAAATGAGTTACAGGAGCCATAAAATATGAAACCTCGGTATCTCGGCGAGGAGAAAATGAAAAAGTGGAAAAATTGGGTGGTGGAGTTGATCCCGAGCTACGAGATCTTAAGGTGAAGCGACTTCGACAACGAGTCCGTAATCTTGAAACACAATAAGAAATCAAATGACTTCGGCAACGACTCCACGATCTAGTGTTGCAACGGGATATGTGCAAGGAAGAAACTGAGTAGAGCATCGTCGTCTAAGACGAAGGTGGCGGCGGAGAGCAGCAGCCACTCAGCTATCATCGACCTTGGTTCTTTGAACCAATCTAACTAAAGGGTGTATCGAAATATGGACCAAAATTTGATGAAGACAGGGACGAAGAGGAGTCTTGTAGAGGTTATGGAGGGGGTTATTAAATCCTTGAACATGAACGTTATTCAAGAAAGTAACCATGAGTCTAACGTCTCGGGTGTGTTGTCACAAGATGGTGGCATGGAGTTAGGAGCTTGCAAGAGTCCGTCAAAGGGCATAATAGGCCATAAGATGGACAACTGGGTCAGCCTGGAATTGGGAATTGGGACCAGCACGAACTAGTATTAGATGTGGGCATAAGGAAGGTGGGTGAGAAGGGATGGATGCTAATTTGGGTCACTACTATTTAAGGGAAGTGGGTTGTCCACACAGCCCCACTAGTCTAGTCCATATGGGGCCAAATGTTGTTAGGCCTCCTGGCAGTAGGCCAAGGAAGGATGAGGTCCTGGGTATTCGATGTGGGCCTGGGTATTCGACGTGGGCCTAACGCAGCGCGGATAACCGTTAAGAAAGGTGGGTCACGCGCGGGTCAAAGGGGACCAAGGGTAATTAAAGAAACACGTATCACGTCTCTTCACTTTGCCCTATTCCGGATGCGTCTAAAACCAAAAATGTGTCCCCTTACCTTTCAAGTTCATCACATGGGGGAAGGCGAGGGATTTCAGGTAGCCGAACCACGGTCTAAGGAACTCCTCTGAAGGATGCGACAAGAGACGAAAATAAGGGCCATTATTGGGCTTGGTCAGACAGTAGCACGTACGACAGAAAGGGCATCAGGAGTCCTCAACGATTGCGATCCGTTCCTCAACTTGCGATGGTCAAGGCGTGCAGGGGTAGCAACGGATCAGTTGGTAGAATGCTCGGAAGGTAGTTCTCTTAATCCTCTGGTTCACCCCTATAAAATTGTGTCACTTGTGGGGGGGGGGGGGGGGGGTGTTTTGAGTGCACTCCACCGGGATGGTCAGCACCATCTGATTCCAGTCCGGTGGCTTGGACCATGGGATTGGTGGCATCACTAGGTTATGGTTTCAACCCGTGTCTCGAATACGGTCATTGAGGGTTTGGGTATTGCTCCGGCAGGGATCAGCAGTGATTTCAATGACCAAGGGAATGGTCATCTATGGGGTCATGTTTAGGTGTGGGAGTTGGTTTGGTTGTGACGCGGGTGCATTTTGCGTTCATAGCGAGTTTCATTTGGGTTTGAATGGGTCAAAACATGGGTTCAGAGTAGTCATCAGGTACCAGGCCATTAGAATTTCAACAACACACGTGTTGTTTGAACCCTAGGGTTGGTAGCTTGATAACTGGTCGAATTGATCTCAGGAAGGGTTCAGGTGATCCTAACGGGTTGCAGGTCTCCCTTCGGATGGATTATGGATTCTTGTCAGGTTAAGATGTGGGGTGAAACAAGGGGACAACTGCTCCGAGTAACATTATCGTGTGGGTTGTATGCTGAGATCGCTCACATCAGGTGCAAGAGGAAGACAAAGTGTCTTGCAGAATTTGAAATTGCACCCATGCGAGTCAACAATCAGTATTTGACTCGTATCCCTTTGAAGATAAACGTCAAGCTTGGATTTTGGTGGGATAGTGATCGGAATTGTGCTGCAATGGGCTTTGACGGGTCAACGTGTTTGGATTGGGCCGAAATATTAAGCTTGACCTTCATTGTGGATATCTTAGGGTTTCACGGGTTTTGTTGGTGGGTTATCCAAGACTCAAGGACGAGCCTTTTTCTAACGCAACGTGTATTGATCCGGTATGGGTATTGACTAAGTGGGCCTTTTGAACCAGGTATTGAGTAAACCGATTGTTTGGGCTTACAAGGGACAAGTGGGTAGACGAGTTTGTGGATAAGGTAGCGGATTTTAAAAAGTGTTATGTGTTCTCCAAAATAATCAATATGCTTTTTTTAGTTTGAAATTTAAATTGTGTAGATTTAGTTTCCAAAAGTTTATCTGATTTTTATTATATAATAGGATGTTAGGTTATATTATAAACATGTGTTTTGTTGATTAATTAAAAAAAATCGAATAGCTTAAGTTTTCGTCATCAAATTCTCGGTTGATTCTCATTGATACACTTTAACTGTTCTTGAGTGGTTTAATTACGCATCCATTTTGCATCATATTTTATATTCTAAAAGTTAATTCACAACCATATGTTTGTTTTTAGTATTTCTTTACCTTCTTTATCTTGTAAACAAGAAAAATTGATTTGTCAATTTGGCATCCCTTCACCTTTACTAGTCATTATTATTATTTTTACTATTATTTTACTTTTTTTTTAGATTTTTTTAGAAAATACTTTTATTAAAAATTCAATGGCATTTCCGCCGGCCACCGCTGCCTGTCGTAGTGAAGGTGGCTTTTCAATTCTTTTTGAACTTTTGAATTTTTTCTAATTTTGAAAAGAAAATAGTTTTTAAAATTCCGCCGGCATTCGCTAGAACATTAGTACGGTCGCCGGCGGTTTGGGTGCAACACTCGCTGACGTTTTTGTCGAAAGGTTTTTGGCCAAACGGCTTTTACGCACAAATGGACAAGTGCCATGATCTCGTTGGTCCATGTTGTCGGCATTTCTATTACCTTTTGTCAACATTTCTGTCAGAATATTCCAATACATTTTGTGTAGTTTAAAAGGTTAATGTTCATTTTAAGCAACTTAACTTTTTATAATTACATTTCTGGAATTTTCCCTAAATCATATCAACCATGGGATCCGTGTGCATGTTGCAGGTAACCAGAAACTTAATAGAAAGATAACGAACAATCAAGGAGAATTTAGGAATTTTATTAAAACTAATTTTCAGGTATTAACCAACTAACAAATCTGACATCACTACTTATACACAAAAGAATACCATAATTACAAACTAAGTCCCTCAACAAACTTGAAATTACAAAAATAAACAAAACTTGAACAAAACTCCCTCCTAATTTCAAGCTCCACTCTTTAAATCTTCAACCCCAACAAAAATCTGATTTCACCAAATTTTACTCTAGGCAAAGCTTTAGTTAAGATGTCTGCCTTTTGCATACTCCCACTTATAAAATCAACTCGAATTTGATCTCTTTGCATACACTCCCTTATGAAATGGTATCTAGTGTTTATGTGCTTTGAATTCCCTGAAAAACAAGATTTTTCATATGAGTTATTGTTGACTTGTTATCCACATACAACACTACAATCTCCTCTTTCTTTCCTTTGATTTCTCAAGTAACCCAAGTAACCAATCACCTTGACACGTTACAGAGGTTGCAGCCATGAATTCAGCTTCACAACTAGACAAGGCTACTGTTTGCTGCTTGTAAGAAAACCAAGAAATTATAGACCCATTATAATAAAACACATTTCCTGAGGCACTCTTCCCATCATCACTATCTGTAAGATGATTGTATCACTATACCCTTCAAGATTACCTCCTTCTGTTCTGCCATACTTAATACCAAAGATTACCTCCTTCTGTTTCACCGCCTTTAAGTGTGCTTCCCTGGATCTTGCATAAACCTACTCAAATAACCCATTGCATAACTCAAGTCTGGTCTTGTTTGAGTTAAGTACCTCAAAGAACCCACTAACTTCCTGTATTCAGTTGGGTTTATTTCTTGTCCACCTTCTGTCTTATATAGTTTCAAACTAGGTTCCATAGGTACCTTTGTTTCATTACATTCTTCCAACCCAACCATCTTCACTACATTACTGGTATAAGCAGTTTGCTTTATCACAATTCCTTTTGTATTTTGTGCAACTTCTATTCCCAAATAGTAACACAATAAATTTCAAATTTAGACTTGATCTGCTGCTTAAAAGCTTCAACTTCCCCCAGATTACTTCGAGTCACAAGCAAGTCATCTACATACACTCCTATAATCAATAGTGATCCTTCTTTAGACTTGACATATACTGCTTGTTCATGTTGACACCTACTGAATCCTAATTCCTTCAAAACTACAACCATTATCAGATTCCATGCCCTTGGTGCCTGTCTCAACCCATAAAGAGCTTTTGACAGTTTTGATTCAGCCCCTTTCTTTCATACCCTTCAGACTGGTTCACATATACACTCTTCGTCAATTCTCCATGCAAAAATGCTGCTTTAACATCCATATGGAAGACTTTCCAATTCAATTTAGCTTATAAAGCAAGAATCACCATTATAGTCTCTATCCTAGTGCAAAAGCTTCTTCAAAATCTATGCCCAATTACTGAACATACCCTTTAGCCACAAGCCTTGCTTTGTATTTAGTTATGTTCCTCATGACATCCTTCTTTACTTTATACACCCATTTCAGACCTATAGGATTGCATTTCAGTGAAGGAATTGTCAACACCCAAGTCTTATTTTTCTCAATAGCATGAATTTCATCATCCATTGCCTTTCACCACACTTCTTCTTTCACCGCTTCCTGATAAGAAATTGGTTCTCCTTCTTGGACTAGGAGCAATTCAACATGATCACTTTCTTCCTTCCTATTGGCACCATAACTGACCCTTCCATCTAGTATATAATCTGTAATCCCCAGGATATTCTGGCCTTTATTTTCACTTTTCCGGCACTTGTAATTTCATTATTATGTGATTTACAATGAAAGTTACCCTATTTATCCATTTCATTTCATAAGTATACACACATTCATTGAGTGTAACTATTTAACTTTAAAAATAACAAATATCTATATAAAGAGTATATAAATAATTGTTTAAGGTTCAAAGAAATAAATGCATACATATATTAAATTATTTCTAGGCATATATATATATGTACAAACTTGTAAAGACTAAACGATAAATTCTATAAATGAAATTAGGGTTTATAAAAATGTTATATTATATGATGATTCCAAAGAGAAAAAAACCTATTTCTATTTTTGCAAATTATATTTTTATGTTTATCACATTTAAATATAATATAAGGATGTATTAGATTTTATAAAAATTTGTAAAATTGAATAAGTCTAAGTTTAATAAAAGTACAGGGGCATAATGTAATTCCTGAAACTTTAATCTTAATTAAAACCAAGGTTTATACATAAAATGATAAAGGTTGAAACTACAGGGGCATGTTATGACAATTTCAGATTTTTTCCTTTTCCCCATTCCAGCCTTGGGTTTGAAACCCACAGGCCACCGGTTCTCGAACCTATTAACCCGAACTCGTTCCTTTGATATTTTCATGCGAAACTAAAACCGACTTTACGTTGAGGACATCCAAACGAGCCGTCCTCTGTGTTTAATCGAAGTTTTATGAACATTTCAATGCTTAACTCGTAACCGATAACCCACTATCAATCATTTAAGCGTTCGAGTCATTACAGTCCAAATTGCATATAAATAGAAGTCCCTGATCATTAACGACACTCATTGTGAGCTTCCTATACCCTCCATTGCATCGAATTTCACATCTTTAATCCCCTGATTAGCCGACGAACCCGACACTGTTTCGCTCAGCCGTTCTCCTTCCTTACATATCTATTTCAGGTAAATTTGGTGTCTTTAGACTCGTCTTGTTACAGGGATCAAAAGCCCCATGAAATGGGCTTCGATCGTTTGCTGGATCGGGCAGATTGAGGGGCTAGGGTTACGGGTTAGTATTAGGGAAGAAGAAGACTTGGGAGCTTGTATTTTTAAATCAAATGCGTCGGGTTAAGACCAAGGCATCATGCCCTGGTCTGATGGTTAGTGCGCACACGTGTGTGCGTGGCCGGTTCTAGCGCAGGTTCAAGCCCGACTAAGGCTTTTTTTGGAATGAATTATTTTAATCCTTTTAATACATTATTTAATGTTTAAAAAACCAATTTAATTTTTATAAACTATATAAATATATTCTAAAAAAATAGAAAATATAAAGTAATGTTTATTTATGTTATTATATTTAAAAACATGATATAAAACATTATAAATTCCTAAATAACTAATGTAAATGATTTGTTTAGACAAATTTATTATGTTATTTTATTTATAAATTAATAGTGTTTATTACAAAAATGTTTGTTTTCATGTTTCTATCTCAGGTGGAACCAAAGAAGATAGATGAAGCTCTGTAACACAGCAGTTGGATTGAGGCAATGAAGGAAGAGTTGCTGCAATTCAAGAGACAGGATGTCTGGTCAATCTGTCATTGGCACAAGATGGGTATTCAGGAACA
Source organism: Smallanthus sonchifolius (assembly GCA_023525975.1). NCBI lineage: Eukaryota > Viridiplantae > Streptophyta > Magnoliopsida > Asterales > Asteraceae > Smallanthus > Smallanthus sonchifolius. The sequence goes on from CM042036.1 coordinate 17,249,076, forward strand.
AGAAAGATGAGAGAGGCATTGTAGTCAAGAACAAAGCCAGACTTGTAGCTCAAGGCTACACTCAGGAAGAGGGAATTGACTATGATGAAGTCTTTGCTCCTGTTGCCAGACTAGAGGCCATCAGAATCTTCCTGGCATATGCTGCATCCAAGAATTTCATGGTCTATCAAATGGATGTCAAGAGTGCCTTTCTGTATGGGAAGATTGGTGAAGAAGTATATGTCAAACAGCCTCCAGGCTTTGTAGATCCTACACATCCTAACCAAGTGTTCAAACTAGATAAAACTCTATATGGCTTACATCAAGCCCCAAGAGCCTGGTATGAAACTTTGTCTGGATATCTACTAAGCAACAACTTCAGAAGAGGTGCCATTGACCAGACCATGTTTATCAAAGATGAAGGGGAGAAATCTTACTGGTTCAAATCTACGTAGATGATATCATCTTTGGATCAACAAGGAAGAAGCTGTGTAAAGACTTCGAGATCCTGATGCACTCAAAGTTTGAAATGAGCTCAATGGGTGAGCTAAATTTCTTTCTGGGTCTTCAAGTCAAACAAGTCCTAAATGGAATCTTCATCAGCCAATCCAAATATGTCAAGAGCATTCTGGAAAGATTCAAGATGGCTGACTGCTCTGCTACAAGAACCCCTATGCAAGTGCACCATCAGCTGACTCCAGACAAAGATGGTCAAGACACTGATCAACATCAGTACCGTGCAATGATAGGGTCTCTCATGTATCTCACTGCCTCAAGGCCAGATATCATGTTTGCAGTATGTCTCTGTGCAAGATTCCAAGCAGCTCCAAAGATTTCACATCTTCAAGTTGTCAAGAGAATTTTCAGATACCTAAAGGGAGCCCCAAGACTTGGGCTATGGTACTCTAAAAATGATAAGTTCAATCTGTATGCATACACTGACAGTGATTATGGGGGATGCAACTTGGACAAAAAGTCCACTTCAGGGGGATGTCAGTTTCTGGGAGGGAGATTGATTTCATGGCAGTGCAAGAAGCAAACATGTGTTTCAATTGCTACAGCAGAAGCAGAATATATTGCAGCTTGAAGTTGCTATGCACAAGTCATCTGGATAGAAAATCAAATGCTGGATTATGGGAAGACTTTCATGGCAACTCCTATTCACATTGACAACATGAGTGCTATATCAATCACAAACAATCCGGTGTAGCACTCCAAGACAAAGCACATTGACATCAGGTATCACTTCATAAGAGATCAAGCTGAGAAAAAGAGAATTATTTTAACCAAAGTTCATACCAATGAGCAATATGCTGATTTGTTTACAAAACCTTTTGATGAAGCCAGATTTAGATATTTAGTTGAATCTATTGGTATGATGAACTTTGATTAAAATATGTCTCTAAAATTTTGTCTTTGTAAATATGTTTGTCTTTTGTTATAAATAAAAATTACAAGTCAGCAGCATCCATTTTTGCTGCTGACGGGTTTAATAATCAGCAGCAACTCCCTTGCTGCGGATCAATGCATCCATCAGCAGCAATAGTGTTTGCTGCTGACAGACTTAACTATCCGCCGCAACCAAGCTTGCAACGGATAGGCTTAACCATCCGCAGTAACCAAGTTTGCTGCTGATGGGTAAAAATAAGTCTAAATTAACTTTTACCCGCTGTAAAAATTCCTTTCAGTCTTTATCATGACTTCTATAGTGCATTACAACTGTAACAGTAAAAAGTGAATGAGGTTGTACTGTACAATTCATTTTTCTTTTCCCTCCTCTGCCGTTATAAGAACAAATCAAATTTCTTCACCACCCCTTCACATTTAATTTCGCCCTAACTCCCATCACTTTCTCTCAAGCCTCCACAACATTCAAAGCCTTTTATTCCTAACCACCCTTCAAAACCTTCCTCCTTCCCTCCAAAATCCAAGAAAAATGGCAGACATAAACAATCCTGATGATAAGTTCTCCCCATATCACAACCTCACGGCATACTTAACCAAAGGAAAGAAGTCCGAGGGATTCAATGATATGATCGATTTTCTGTGCCGATCAAAGATACATTTTGCACTAACAGTCAACCCTACCATATATATTCCTCATATGGAGGATTTTTAGAATACTGCCGTATACTCTACCGAACAGGGGATTCCCCAAATAAAAGCCAAGGTAGAAGGCAAGGACATCATCATCTCTGTAGCTACTCTCTAAAAACATCTTCAGCTTCAAGATGAGGGAGCAGCCATCTCATACTCAAAGGAAGACTACATGAGGACCTTTGTATCCATAGGGTACACTGGAAATCAAAATGAGTACACAATAGAGAAGGCACTGATGGGCCCTCCATGGAAGTATCTCTGCCACACTCTTCTACAATGCATATCTCAGAAGAGAAGTGGATGACATCAAGTGAGCTCCGCACTTGCCTCTGCTGTTCACGGTATGATTACTGGTCAAAGATTCAACTTTACACACCTCATCTTTGAGGGTTTGAGATATAACCTTCAAGAGGGTGCAAAGCAACAATTTTTTATGTACCCCAGATTCTTGCAGGAGGTTTTCAACCAGGAACTAAAAGATTTCTCAAAACCTTCAAGAATCTACATCATGTAGGGTCATAAAATAATATTTTTCAAAGTATGAGAACTGTTTCCAAAAGTTCTCAGGGTCAATGTTCCATTGTTATCTACAATGCTGAACTTACAAAGTACCCAGGGTGAAAGTTTAGCAATCCCAGTTGATACTGATCCCACACCCTCCACTTCACATCCTAAACAACAATCCGCTTCCACTGTTCGAACCCCTGTGCATACTACTAAGGATGCACAGGCACATAAATTACTCACATCTGTTTTTGATGTTATCGTTCAACTGGAACCAAGGGCCCCAGTTGCAACGACATATACTAGAAAAGGGAGCAAAAAGACTCCTTCTATTCTTGTCTCACAGGCCCAATCCCAACCTAAAAGCCCTCATTCAGAATCCCAACATTCTGATGAGAATATCAAAAGGGATAGCCACACCATTAGAGAGACTTCCTTGGAAGTTTCTCTATTAGGATCAGGATCACATCCCAGATCCATAGAACAACCCGCTGTGCCATATCATTATTTCTCTTCTCTGAACATAAGTGCAGAGGCACCTAGTCAAGATGATATACCTTCTCCAACTAACTCTATCTCGGAGGTATTGATTGACTTGGCTGCTAATGCACCAAATCCAAGTTCATCACCCAAGAAGGTTCACTCCTAGAGTGATGATAGAGTGAATGTGGAAAGGGCTGTCACTACTCCTGGTACATCAACTGACCGGGAGGACAGTGATAACACCACTAAGACCCTAACCATGGCAACTCACAGTGAGGATGTTTCCTTAGAAACACTCTTCACTGAGAGGAATCCCAGGTGCCAAGAAAACCAGGGTGATGGGGATGCAGAGGCTAGGCCTAAGACCCCATCCAGCTTCAACGATTCCACAACTGTGGATGAGGACAGACTGAAACTTCATAATTTGGAATTGACGGCCAGGGTGGCAATGCTAGAGGCTGAAGTGTCCAAACTGCGGCACCAAGTCTCTATACATGAAGCCCATCAATGCCCTCCAGTGACTTCTCCCTCCCCTATATCAGTGGGCACTCAAACAGATAACACTCTATGCACTGATGCAACCAAAAAGGGGGAGGAAGTTACCAAGGAAGATGATGCGGACAACCTAGAAGAATTGATACATCAGCAAACTGTGTTTCAAAGTTCGCTATACAAACCTGTTTTTGTTCAAATCCATGACTTGCCAGACTCAGTAGATGAAGAGGAAGATATCACTGAGGATTGGAAGTTAGTTGTCCGAGCTGTTGATGAGGTGTTGCAAGATGAAACTCTCCATGAAGACACACCTCCATCATTCAGCATACTTCCTGAAGCTGCAGCCATAATAAGTCAAACATCTACTCCCCAATTCTCACTAACTTCAAACAAGCTAGAATTCGACTCCATTCTAGCTTGGGGGTATGATGGCATAGCTGAGAGATTTTGGATTGGATGGGAGTTTAGTGGAGTAGAAGAGCAAAACTGGAACACTCTTAATGCCCTCCAAGTTCTTAATCTGTATCTGACAAGATGTATCAACACTTCATCAGATCTCTCAGCAGAACTTGCAATCAGCAAGTTCTATGACTTAATGGAGGATAATATGCCATGGTTTGAAAGACTACTAAAAGAATCAAATAGGGTGGCTTATCCTGAATCTTCATCAACAATAGAACAAAGACTGGCTCCAAAGACTTGACTTAATCAGGAGCAGTTCTTTAACTGAAGAAGAAGTTATCTGCTGGTGAAGATTCCTGTACAACATCATGGTCAGGGACTTGGAAGTGCTAGGATGGGTGAGCACTGATTCCTCTGATTTCACCTTCTTCCTAAGCAATGGATCTTCTCTCTCAATCAACATCAAAGGGATCTTACTCCTACCTTCAGACTTCCTTCACAAGGTCTTTGAGCTCAGATCACTCATCTGCAACATCAACTCCTTAGAAAGTCAAGAAATGATCAAACTCATCAAGGCTTCTCTTATAAGGAGGAATCACCTGCAATGAATGACTCTAACTCAGATCTATCCCTTCCCTCCTCACCAACTGTCATACTGAACGCAGCAGAAAGGGTCAAGAAAAGTGGCTGCTCAGAATATCAAAAAGGCCTTTAAAGCTCTATATGGTAATGAATGGGAAAAGGAAGAGAGTGAAGCAGTCCCTTCCTCTGTGTCTACTCGTCATCATGCCAATGAAGCTGAAGCTGAGATCCCAACAACATCTCTTACATCTGCTGTTGTGGTCGATGAAGCTGAAGCAGAGGCATCCAGCAAAGACGAGGGGAAAGACCTATGACAGAAGAAGATGAAGAAAATTTATTGAAAGAGAAGAAGGAAAGGGAGAAAGAAGAAGAAAAAGAGAAGAAGAGAAGATGGTTGAACTAAGAAAAGCTCAAGAAAGAAAAGCGGCCATTCTCCTCAGAGAACAACAGATCCAGCTGTATGCCAAACAGCTGGATGATCTAAAAGTCAAGATTCCTGCAGTCTATCAAATTCAAGAAGATGAAGCTCTTGCTCTTCAACTGCAGGAACAATTTAATAAAGAAGAAGAAGACAGAGAGAAGAAGAAGAAGGAAGAGGCCAAGTTCAGAATAACTGATTCTGAACTAGCCAAAGAAATGAGAGAGGAGTGGATAGAGGCTCTGATTTCTCAAGGTGAGGATGCAGACTACCTTGAGAAACTATCAAATAAAGAAATCTACAGAGCCTTCATGGGTCAACAGGGTCAATTGGCAAACAAGAAAAGGGCTGAAGAAGAAGAAAAAGCCAAACAAAAATCCAAGAAGACCATTGCCTTTAACAGAAGATCCCATGAAGAAAGGAAGATCATGATTGACTTCCTAAAAGCTAGAGGAGAGAGTGGAAAAAGGCTGGGTCCCATGAATTTCATGAACCTGCAAGCCCTTTACTTTAAAGTCAAGAAGGAAGAGGAAGAAAGATTGGGGAAGACATGCTCCAAGAAAAGGGTAATCACTCTAGATGATGACAGAGAACCAAAGAAACCCAAGCCTACTTTCTCATCCTCCCCTTCCTCTATCCAACAACCTTCCACTCTCCATCCTAGACCTCCTTCCTCTCCACCCACAAAGTCCAAATCCTCCCACCCAGCTCCTACTCATCAACAACCTCCCAAGAAGAAAAGAAAACCTACTACCAAACCAGAAGACTCAAGAGAAATTGTCAACTGGTTCTACAGCACTCAAGATCAAACTTTTGAAGTCTTCAGGGGAAGAACAGAAGAAGGAAGATCAATTTATACAACTGTTGATGAGGTATTGCAGCTTCCAGATTCTGATCTAAGAAGAATGATGGAGCTGGGTGAATCTAATGAGCCTGAGAATGAAGGTGGGAGACATCTGTTGCTGGTGATCAAACATTACTTCAACCCCAGCAAAGATGAAATCATTGATGCCAAACCTCTCCAATCCCACTCTCCATTCATCAGTTGGTCCTACAATGCTGAAAAGAATGAGTTCACATTGACAGATGTTAAAGGACAGAAGATGAGGTGTTCAAGCAAGGCCATCTTCAAAATGGCAAGCAAAGACATCAAGACTCTATCTGAGCTTCCTCTTAAAAATCCCAGCAAGGACCAGAGAGGATATGAGGTTGCAAGAATAGTCAGCAACATGGAAAAGCTTCAGCAGCAAAAGAAGTAAGAAAGTTTTGGTAACATCAGTCTAGGGGGAGTTTGTAGAAATAAAGACTGATGGCTACAAAACTTTCTAAGTGCAAATGCTGCTTACCTCAGAGTTTGCTGCTGACCAACAAACTGCTGCGGATAAGCTTATCTGTAGCGGATACATGTTCTTCTGCTGAAGAACAAATTTGCTGCGGATAGCCTTATCTGCTAAAGACCAGAGTTGCTGCGGATAGGCCTCTCAGCAGCATCAACACTTGATGCTGATGATAGGCAAATCATCAGCAGCTTTGGATGGTTGCATCTTGCTACTGATCTCCAACTTTGTAGCTGATAGCCATTTCCACTGAATCAAACGTTGCAGCTGACTGACTTCGATAAAGCAACCATTACCACTGACAACTTTCGGCTACACCACTGACATACTCCAAGCAGAAAGAATGTCACTGGTGCAGACAATAAAGCACTACAACGCTCTTCTTCAAGCATGCAAGCAATGATGCCTAAGAAGACGTTTGAGTAAAGTTAACTTTTATAGTGTTTATTGTCATTATATGTAGAATAGCTTCAATACAAGATCAACGGTTGTGTTAGATTTGATCCTTAGAATCAGTGGTCTGTCTTGATTCTAAGTTACTATATAAGTAGTACTTAGAGTCATTGTACCTTAGTGCTTTTTCTTAGAGTTTTCTCTGTAATCTTGTAACCATTGAACTTAATACAAATTGCATTTATCAGTACTTCTTGTGTTTACTTGTTTACTTTGATTAAGTTATGATTGTTTCCGTCAATCTTAACTGGAATAGAACCATCTTGTATTTACCGATCCTACACATCTTTAATCCCCTGATTAGCCGACGAACCCGACACTGTTTCGCTCAGCCGTTCTCCTTCCTTACATATCCATTTCAGGTAAATTTGGTGTCTTTAGACTCGTCTTGTTACAGGGATCAAAAGCCCCATGAAATGGGCTTCGATCGTTTGCTGGATCGGGCAGATTGAGGGGCTAGTGTTACGTGTTAGTATTAGGGAAGAAGAAGACTTGGGAGCTTGTATTTTTAAATCAAATGCGTCGGGTTAAGACCAAGGCATCATGCCCGGTCTGATGGTTAGTGAGCGCGTGTGTGTCTGGCCGGTTCTAGCGCAGTTTCAAGCCCGACTAAGGTTTTTTTGGAATGAATTATTTTAATCCTTTTAATACATTATTCAATGTTTAAAATACCAATTTAATTTTTATAAACTATATAAATATATTCTAAAAAAATAGAAAATATAAAGTAATGTTTATTTATGTTATTATATTTAAAAACATGATATAAAACATTATAAATTCCTAAATAACTAATGTAAATGATTTGTTTAGACAAATTTATTATGTTATTTTATTTATAAATTAATAGTGTTTATTACAAAAATTTTAATTAAAAGTTTAAACATTATTAAATTCTTTAAATCTTATAAATAATTATTTTGATGAGAATAATTATTTAAAACACTTTTAAACTTATAAAAATATTTAAATAATTATGAATTAATTTCATTTAAAGCCTATTTATCTAGTCTTTTATAATTCCTTTAAAAGAAATTAATTGATAGTTTAATTAATCGTTTTATTTACAAAAAAATAAATTAATTAAACACTTCCCATTACATAATTTATTTATAAATTATTTTTTTGAATGATTATATAAATAAATCCAAATGCATTAATTTAAACTTATTTCATTGCATAACTTTATTTATTAATTATCTTTAGAATAATTATATAGATAAATTACTGTGTAATTAATTAGAGGTCTTAACTAAATTCTAATTACTTTTATAAATTATTTTTATTAATATTTCAATACTAGTCACAAACTTCTATTTTCCTACAAATATATATACAAGTTCATCTTCAAACCCAAACCCTAAGAAACCCTAAAGTCCCAAAATTTCTTTAATTCCATTTAGACGTACATTGAATTTAGAGTACCATTACACATGTAGGTTTATTGTGAGAAATACCCATGAGGCCTATCAATCTTTACCAATTCATACCACTTCTAGCTTTAATACAAGTGAGTTTACATAGCCAATTTTTCCCTTTTTACTTCTAGGGTGAAACATGTCTACAACTATATTTCATGCACAATTCAATACCTTTGTCCTCATGCTAAGATCTTTATGCTTTATGTTTTAAACTGCTTGGTGACCATACGTGTGTTCATGTTAGTATAATCATTAACTTGGGTGGCAAGCCTCAGGTAGTAGCTTTTATGATCATTTATACGGGAATCCGATACATTACTTAACACATAACCTTCGCAGGTTTTTATGTATACATCTTACTACTTTTTTTCATGATAAAATCAAATGGATTGTGTAAACATTTTTCCTATTACATGGCTTGATTGTACGCCTTGGAACCTTGTATGTTTTCACATTCATGCTTTAGACTTGCTTTGAGCATATTGAATTCTAAAACTATACTTAACTTTGTTTGGTGTCAAAACCTATGTTTCTCACCAACTACTTGTAGTTGACATTTACTCACATGTTTTAGGTGCACCAGTTTGAGGATATTGTATGATCACATAGGACCTTGGACCTAGCTCTAATAAAGATTGGATTTAATTTATGTTATGTTATGAACGCTTTGTTTTCTACTTTCCTTTGTAACGGATGCTTTAATTATGATGAATAAATATTATCGCTTATTAATAGATGATCATGTGCTTATGAAAAACCGCGTCAGCCCTGACGTATAATCCGTTGCCGGCCGGGGTGTGACAGATTGGTATCAGATTCATGGTTATAGGGAATTAGGTTATTAGACACACATGACCTAGATTATAACCTAGGAGTCCCAAACATGAGTTTAACTCGTGTCTTTTATTAGGAACTCCACTCTATACTCATTATACACATACTTACATCCACTTACCTATCTTCATCTATCTATTTCTATCTACGTGGTGCAATTACATGAACTACAACATTCAAAGGATTACATGAGACTACTTGACACAACATGAAACTTACTCTTAGACCTAAGGGTCTAGTCCAAAATGAAAATCTCATCAAAGGTATGTAAGTTCTAAATAATGAATGAGAACTTGTGCAATCCGGGAGGGTGGCCTGTATTCTGGAAATTCTGTCAACGAAAGCATTTCGTATAAATTCAAATCCAACGATGGACCAGTTATGCTTTCCTGGGAATTCTTGGGATGAGTGTCCCCTTATAGGCTAAAGCACGACTTCTTGGACATTAGGTGAACTTAAAATACTTTTGATAAGTCAACGTATCCATTTATAAACTGAATGGGCACCATCCAATGTTTTATTAAATACCTCATGATTTTATTACAAACTCTTATACATGATTCATACCATATGAATTTCCTGTTCATCCCTTCTTGTGTTTACTATTGTAGAATGCCTCCTCGCCATAAATGTAGGAACAACCTCACTGACAGGATCAACCAGCAAATGGCTACGATCCTACCAACTATGGTCAACCAGCTGAACCAAAATGCAGCTCCAAGAAATCCCACATGCACGTTCAAACATTTCAACTCCTGTAACCCCACCAAGTACTATGGGAACGAGGGAGCCTGATGTAGCCCAGACGGTCTACATAAAAACTAACAAAACCTAACCTAGACTTCTAAGTAATAAGATGGAGTACCTATGAACTAAACCGCATTGACATGCAAGTGAACCTATCGAGTGTAGCACAACTTAATGGTAAACCGGAATATCAAACCCTAGAGATACTACAATAGCTAAACTAGACTCTGAATCGAACTAAAGATTATTTGGTTGGGGGGTTTACTACACTAAAGATTAAACTAAGAATGTAGAAACAAAGGTGGACTCAACTATCAAGACAAAGTACTAAGGAAATATCAGAGATAGGAAGAATACCACCTAGGTCAGAATCCTACTTGCAAAGCTCAACTTCTATCGGTTCTAGAAACTAAGATGGATCTGGGTTTCTAATGAAACAGCTCTAGACTACCTAGTGGATCCCTAATCACTCTCAGGGTGTCACCAACTAAGGAACCTAAAGATGTAATAACTCACTAGATGGTTGGATTACCTTTAAGTTTTTATTAGGTTTTTGGATTCAATTAATGGGTTTATGATTTTGTAAAAGATCTTGATATGATTATTGTGATGTTATTGCATGTTTAGATCTGATCTTGTGTTTGATTTCAACTCCTTGCGTTGATTGTGGTTGTCTGCCAGTTTGATTAGCGTATCTTGGTCATAGATCTTAGGGTTTGTGATTAGGGTGGTTTACTAGACGTAGTAGCCATAGGAGTTGTCTTTGATTACTGATTAGAGTTGAGTGTGTATCCTAGTTCAATACCCGAGAGGTGAGAATTAGTCGTTTAGTCTTTGTCATTAGGAATCCGAGTGTCAGCTGTCTGAGAGAAAGCCGGTATTAGGTGTCTAGTGATTGTTGCTATCTGTGTCATAGTTGTTATCTTGAGATTACCCCGTGCATTCTTTGAGTGTATTGGTGGACTGTGAGACTGAGAGGTAATCTGTCTATTAGGGTACTTTATCATAGTTGGAAATACCTGAGAAGTGATCCAACATCTGATGAGTTATTACATCTATAGGTTCCTTAGTTGCTGACACCCTGAGAGTGATTAGGGATCCACTAGGCTGTCTAGAGTTGTTTCATTAGAAACTCAGATCCATCATAGTTTCTATAACCAATAGAAGTTGTGCTTTGCAAGTAGAATTCCGACCTAGGTGATATTCTTCCCATCTTCTGATTTCAACTTTAGTTCTTGTTCTTGATAGTTAAGTCGACTTAGTTTGCTGCATTCCGTAATTTAATATTTAGTGTAGTAAACCCCCCAAACCAAATCAATCTTTAGTCTGAGTCAGAGTCTAATTTTGTTATTTGTAGTGTCTCTAGGGTTCGATATTTCGGTTTACCATTAAGCTGTGGTATACTCGATAGGTACACTTGCCTGTCAGTGCGGTCTAGTTCATAGGTTTTCCATTTATTACTTAGGAGTCTAGGTTAGGTTTTTATTTTAGTTTTATAGACCGTCTGGACGACATCAAGTTTTTGGCGTCGTTGCCGGGGACCCTTGGCAATAGCAATATTGACTTTGACTAGTTCTTTGTTTGATTTTTGGTTTATTTTATTTTATTTTCTTTTTCTTTTGAGTCTTGTGTGTTTGCTTGTCTTATGTGCTTGTCCTACGTGCTATCTGAGTGTCTGACATATGATCGAGTCCTTCTGTTTTTGAGTCTTTATCTGTTTTCTTTTTTTCTTGTGTCAGTTTATGCACAATACTCGTTCGTAGGGATTACCACCTTATTTAGCTTTTCCAGAGCCCGAACGAGAGCTTCACGAGCGCACTCGCGACTTCCTGTAGTGTTTGAAGGAGCTGTGCAAATCCCAGGTACGTTCTACTAGCCCAATTCCATTTCCTATCATGGGCGACGCTGACCCACCAGCGAGACGTACCGTGCACCAGAGGGCCAGTGACGGGGTCACCAGGGCGAGATCTTCGATCACATGCCACGCTATTCCTAACACCAATACATGGCAGATCCCTTCACATGTCATGAGCACGATCACTCATGCCACTCAAATTCATGGCCTTAAGGACGAGGATGCACCCGGACACATGTCCCGCTTTGCGCGCATATGTGATACCTTTAATATCACGGGTGTGTCTAAGGACGCTATCTATTTGCGTCTCTTCACATTCTCGCTCTCTGGGCGTGCATCTACTTGGCTTGACACCCTCCCTGACAACTCTATCACCACATGGGAGGATCTTCAAGCCAAGTTCTTCAAGAAGTACTATCCAACTTCCAGGGCCGCTCGCCTTTGGGACCAAATCCATTCATTTCGGATGGACCCTGACGAGCCTTATCACATGGCCTGGGAGCGGTTCAACACGTTGTTGAGCCGATGTCCTTAGCACGGTCTTTCCGACTGGGCGCTAATAGAGAAGTTCTTAAATGGCCTCACTTTCGAGAAGCAGCAAATGTTCAACACAGCTGCAGGAGGTCATATCATGGAGAGACCCGAGCCTGATGAGTGCCAGGAAATGTTTAAGAGCTTCGCTCAAGCCAAACAACAGCATCCACATTCTGTTAGGAATTCCATTCCTACTACTAGAGCACCCGCCTCTTCTCCTAGAGGCGTGCATCAGGTCACTTCTGAGACTAGCGTGGCTGCTGCACTTGCCTCAATGGCTAACGAGATTAAGGAGCTAAAGCTTAGTGCTCAGCGGTGTCAAGTGTGTAGAGGAGGCCACGACACCCGAGATTGCCCCGTAAATAATCAAGAGCATGTGAGCTATGCTGGAAACCAGTACCAGAATCGAGGGTATAATAACAACAATACTTATGGCTCGGGATGGAGATCTGGAAATAACCCACCTGGGTCTAATGGTCGTCAACAGCAGTATGGAAGAGCAGAAGTTGGATCGAGCTTGGGAAGCAGCGTAAATACAAGGAAAATCGAAGATATGCTCGAGAATCAGACACAACTGCTTGCCCACTTAGTCCAGCAAGACAAGGACACGAGGTAAAAACTGGATGGCCACGACACTCTATTGAAGAATCAGCAGTCGGCATTCCAGGATCTGCAACGCATGGTAGGAGACATCGCTCAGAGCTTGAAAGATCGACAGGGAGGTCCATCTTCAGGCTCCAACGCTTTAGTGATGGCCGTGTCAGTCAGGAGTGTGGAGAAGAAAGAGGTTGTAGAGGATGACTCCCACTCGAGTAAGCATAATATTCCGTCACCTGAAGAGGTCAAGAAGATAGATTGGAGAGCTCGATTCGCTGTGATCGATGCAAAGATGATTGAAGAGCAGGCGGAGGAGGAGATACTAGAGGAGGAACCTACCGAGAGGGTAGAGGAGAAGAAGAAGAAGGGGGTGGAGATGAAGTCCCCCGAGATTGACTTGAGTCGTGTTCCCTACTCAGCGCGCTTGCTGCCATATAAGAATGCTAGGGAATACGGTACCTTCCTTGATATGTTTAAACAACTCAAGGTCAGTCTACCCTTTATAGAGGTCCTCCAGCATATGCCAAAGTATGGCAAGTTCCTCAAAGATATATTTTCTAACAAGAAGAAGCTAGAGGGGATCTCTGAAGTCTCACACAGTGAGCAATGTTCTGCGGTGGTTCAGAACCAGTTGCCTGAGAAGTTGCCGGATTCGGGCCGTTTCAGGATACCGTGTCTACTGGGCAGTTTACCATTGAACCACGCGTTGGCCGACCTAGGTGCTAGCATCAATTTGATGCCATATTCTATCTATAAGCAGCTAGACCTAGGTGAACCGCAGCCTACGCGCATGAGCCTTTCCTTGGCTGACCGCTCAGTCAAGTATCCACGGGGAATTATGGAGAATGTTTTAGTGAAAGTAGGCAAGTTTATATTCCCCATGGATTTTGTGAGTCGGGATATGGAAGTGGGTGATAGAGTCCCACTCATCCTAGGACGCCCGTTCCTACGTACCGCCAAGGAAATGATTGATGTCTTCGACGGGAAACTCACACTTCGTGTGGGGGATGAGTCTATTACATTCGATGCTACACAGTCCGTGAAGGATGTTGGCGAGCATAGCCACTCCGTGTGCATGCTTGATGCGTTCGTGGATGCACATCGGGACTCTAATCCAGGAGAGGATGATGTTAAAAGGGATGAAGAAGGAAAGATTGAGGAGCCTCCGGATTGGTTGGAGGAGTTTGAAAAGAAATTAGTAGGGTCCTCATTCTTTGATGCTAGCGATGATGATTTCAGCTTAAGCGAGATATTAGCACAAGTGGGGAAGATAGTTTGTGAGCCACCCGTAGTGGAGAGAGTTGAGCATCACGAGGATCGGGGCGAGAGGTTAAAGGCTACACATTTAGTGATATCACATATTAAGCCTTTAACTTGTACTTGTGTTCATGCTGAGGGGATAGAAGCCGAGTCATCCCCTAAATCTAGGCTGCCCCGTAAGAAATTCCGAGAGTTAAGTGAGTTTGTTAATCTAGAGAGAGTGAAAACCCCAATTGTGGGGATGTTTAGGGGTGACAGTTTGCTGAAGTGCTTGAACCAGATAATCTTTAGACCTGGTAGATTTAAGTTGTGGTGGAAAGACTGGATTGGTGCATATGATATACATTTAGAGTTTGATAGAAGTAGGAGCTTGATGAGGCTTTGGAGGACCGGTAGACCACATAGGATGAAGGCGGTACCGGTTAGGATCAAGGAGAAGCCTCCTGATAGGTTTGCGTGAATCTCGGGCAAGTGCCCGGGATGTAGAGTTTGTTTGCATTACTTGGTTTGAGTCCGTGTCAATTTTTGTGTTTTTTGGTATGCGTGTTTTTGTTTGTGTCATGTTTTGCAGGAATTCGCGCTTGATTCGGTGAGGAAAATCATCGGGAATGAAGTTCCGGGTATTTTTACATATGTTTTTATGCTTGAAAAAAGGTTTTATGGAATTTAGGTGAAAAAGATTTGAGGGGTCAAAAATTTTCTAAGTACAAAAACCCTCAAAACTTTCTGTCACCAGATGGCCCTCGCGGTACGCGAGAGATTATGCCCATGTTCCTCGCGGTACGCAACAGATAGAAATAAGGGTCGGCTTAAATGCCACTCCCTCGTGGTACGCGAGGAGTGGCCTCTTGTTTTCTCGCGGTACAGGGGGACCCCTTGGTTTTGCCTTGTTCCCTTGTTTTCCATGGTTTTCCAGATCCACCATCACCATCCATTATCCATCATTCATTCATCCATTACCATGATCATCCATCCTCTATCATAATCAACATCATTCACCACAACCATGGGGATATTGAAACCATTTGTGACCATTGATCGACCTTGCTATGGTATTCATGTCTATGTGTTTGCCACCCATTGAGTATGTTTTTCTGCATCCATCTATCTTGAGTCTTTTAAGTTCTTAGTGAGTCAGTTTGAGTCAGTCGACTCTTTTATTTTAATTTGAGTCAGGTTAATGCTGCGGGTTTGTGGTGAGGCTTATTTTGCAGGTTTTAGCATTCTGTCCGTACTCAATCTCCATTCGGGCGAGATCGATTATCACTTATACACAGTTTGTAAAGGCAACCCAGCAGCTGTGCAACCGCGACCGAAATGCTATACGATGCACATAAGGATGAAGGAAGCTGGATATATTCACTGATACATTACCAGCTAAGTCACTTCCTGTTTATTTTTGCATTTTATTTTTTAGTTGTGTCTTCCTTCACATTGAGGACAATGTGTCTTTCAAGTGTGGGGATGTGAGTGTCTAGTTTAGCTAGTTTGTCTTGTTTATAAAAATTCAAAAATACAAAAAAAATAAAAATTTTTGAAAAATGTCCCTGGAAATAATTGCATATACTTGGAAAATGATAGTACAAATGGATCTTATTTGGGTTTAAATAATTTAAATAATTGAAAACGTGTTTAATTAGTGATGTTTTGGTAGACCCAACTAGCTAGTAAAGCTTAAATAGCCTGTTTGTGTTAAATAAGATTAATAATTGATTTAAAATCATGATATCTTGTGGGTATTCATCTTAAGGTAATGGTAATACTGAAACTGTCAACATATGATGATAGGTAACACGTTAAGTTAAAATTTAGAGGTTTTTGAATATTCATGGCACACCACTCTCTTTTTATGAGAATAAATCCAAGTTTTGGTGGTGCCCGCATCCATATTCCATAATTCTTGAGCTTATTTGATTGAAATCTAAGTTTCGCCTACGTGTCACACGTCGGGTTCCAGCCTGATTGAAACACCACTGGGTTGATTCTTATGTGCTTTATTGATTATAACTTAGTCTATGTGTTACCTTCCGGGATAGTGACTTGGTTGAAATGCCTTTAGATGAAGTTTAATTTGATAATTAATGCTCATTATCATTAATTCATTCATGATTTCATATGAATTCTAAAAACCTGTAAATTTTAGTTTAACGTGGTAGGGTAAATCTACATGGTTTGATCTGTGCCTAAACATGACCGTGAGACGGGATTAGGTAGAGCTGTAACTGTTAACTGTGAGTTACATAGATTGATTGATATGCTTGATAATGTAATATTAGAACACGTAACGGGGGCTTGAAAGTTGGTGCTTGGGTTTAATCGGACAGAAATACTGATTATTGCTTTTTAACGCGTGAGTATATTTTGCTAATTGGTAATTGATGTCTGTTAAGTTAGATGCCAGTTATGATTCCATTGCAGCTTTTTCGAGGACGAAAAAAGTTAAGTGTGGGGATATTTGATGTAGTGTAAAGCACACATCTTTATTCCATTGTTTTAGTGCGTTTTTAATTAGTTTTGTAATTTTTTTGAGTCCTTTTTGTATACTATTGAGTCTTTGTTATGTTTACAGGTGCTCGTATGAATTAATAGTGAATACATGAAGAAACCTAGCAAGAGAACGAAGCCGGAAGAAAGTCCAGGGTTCAAAATGAAAAAAATGTTGATTTTCAAGTTCTCGCGGTACGCGAGAAGTCCAGAGAATTCCCTCGCGGTACACGAGGGAAAGGAAAACCGGCCACGACTATTTTCTTCCTCGCGGTACGTGAGGAACCCAACCCAAATGTTTCACGGTACGCGAGGGAAGGAAAATCCGAGAAAACCCTAAAATTCGATTTAAATAGATTTTGATTCCCATTCCTTAGAGGAGTTCGATTTCCAGCCATCAGAGGAGGATCTTAGGGCGATTTTGGAGCTTAGGAAGTCGGTTGAAGGCTAAAGATTGAGACTTTGCTTCCAGGTTCGTTAGATTTAGCGTTTTCGATTGCAAGATTTGAGTTTTATCTTTGTTTGCTTTGTTTGATACCATGGTTTTATGTTTCTACTTCTGTTTTGGTTGTTTAAGCATGATTCTAGGCTAGAACTTTGATATTGCCTAGGTCACATGATGAATACTTGTTAAAGTTTCAATTTTTATTCGGTTTTTGGATTCAATTAATGGGTTTATGATTTTTTAAAAGATCTTGAGTTGATTATTGTGATGTTATTGCATGTTTAGATCTGATCTTGTGTTTGATTTCAATTCCTTGCGTTGATTGTGGTTGTCTGCCAATTTGATTAGCGTATCTTGGTCATAGATCTTAGGGTTTGTGATTAGGGTGGTTTACTAGATGTAGTAGCCATAGGAGTTGTCTTTGATTACTTGTAGAAATAAAGACTGATGGCTACAAAATTCTCTAAGTACAAATGCTGCTGATCTCAGAGTTTGCTGCTAACAAACAGAGCTGCTGCTGATAAGCTTATCAGTAGCGGATACTTGTTCTTCTGCTGAAGAACAAATCTGTTGCGGATAGTCTTATCTGCTGAAGACCAGAGTTGCTGTGGATAGGCTTCTCAGCTGCATCAACACTTAATGCTGCTGATAGGCAAATCATCAACAGCTTTGGATGGTTGCATCTTGCTGCTGATCAACAACTCTACTGTTGATAGTTATTCATCCATTGAAGATCAAACGTTGCAGCTGACCAGCCTTGCAAGAGAAAAAGCAACCATTACCAGTGGCAACTTTCGGCTACACCACTGACACACTCCATGCAGAAAGAAAGTCACTGGTGCAGACAATAAAGCACTACAACGCTCTTCTCCAAGCATGCAAGCAATGATGCCTAAGAAGCGTTTGAGTAAATTTAACCTTTGTAGTTATTATTATTGTCTGTAAATGTAGAATAGCTTCAATACAAGATCAACGGTCTGTGTTAGATCCGATCCTTAGAATCATGGGTCTGTCTTGATTCTAAGTTACTATAAGTAGTACTTAGATTCATTGTAACTCACTTTTGGCTAAAGAGTTTTCTCTGTAATCTTGTAACACTTGAAGCTTAATACAAAAATGCATTTATCAGTATTCTTCTTGTCTACTTGTTTACTTTGCTTAAGTTGTGATTGTTTCCGCCAATCTTAACTGGAATAGAACCATCTTGTATTACCAATCCTACAAGTGGTATCAGAGCTTTGGCTCACAGATTAAACAAACTCGCATTTGTTTAAGCATTCTCTGGTTCTATTCTTATCTATCTCTTTGCTAAAAGTCACTCATTATCTAAAAGACAAAAATGGATCAAAACAATGGATTTGAAGATATTGGAAGCATCAACAGACCACCAAGACTGGTGTCTGGTGAAGATTACGATATGCGGAAGAACATAATGGAAAGCTTCTTCTGCTATCAGGAATATGGGATGTGGAAATCCATTAAAGATGGACCATGCATACCCATGGTGTCCTCTGCTGATTCCGGAGGTGCACTGGTTCCCAAAGAACCCTCCAAGTACTCTGATGAAGATATCAAGAAAATGGAGGTAGACTTCAAAGCCTTGGGAGCCATTCAAATGTGCTTACCAAATGAAGTTTTTCACAACTTCAGAGGTTACAAAACTGCTAAGGAGCTATGGGAGGCTCTTGAGAAGATGTTTGCTGGCTCAGAGGAAGTCAAAGAAAAAAGAAGAGACATCCTGAAGCAGCAGTACGAAAACTTCGTCTGGAAGGAAGGTGAGTCCCTAACTATTTTATATAACAGATTTACTTATCTTGTAGGTGAGCTGCAGTGCTCAAAGGTGAAGTTGGAGAATGAAGATATTCTAAAAAATTCATCAGGTCTTTACCTAGCTGCTGGACACTCTACACAGTGTCCATTAGAAGAACTGAAAATCTGAAGACTCTCCAAATGACTGAGCTCTTTGGTATGCTGAAAACCTATGAGCTAGAGATGATTCAGGCAAAAGAACGAAGCTCAAGCTATCAAAATGCCTCAACATCCACCACTACCTCTGCCCTCCACTCTGACCACTCAGGTCCTAGTTCCAGCAACTGCTATCCTCCCATTGTCACCCATCCACAAACTCCAACCTCTCAAACAAACACCTCACCATTTCTCCTAGAAGCTCCTCCTCAAACCTCAACCTCTGCTGCTTTTGTTTCTGAAAACTCAAGCAACATGTCCTTTATCAAGGAGGATCTGGAATGCTTCCATCTAGATGACTTAGAAGAAATGGACATTCAGCACTCGTATGCCATGCTCTCTATAAGAGCAAAAAAGTTCTACTCTAGAACCGGAAGACCCATTCCAAGCAACAACTCCAACACCAGAGTTGGATTGGATAAAAGAAAACTAAGATGTTACAACTGTAACCAACTGGGTCACTTTGCTAGAGAATGCAAGGCACCAAGAGCCAATCCAGCTACTCCTCAATAAAGATAAGCTCACCAAACCCAACCCAGACAACAACAGCAACAAGCTACTCCTCCAGTTCAAACTGCAGCCTGTGCAACTGTTGGAACTTCTGACTTCGACTGGAGCTTCCAGTATGAAGAGCTGCCTGCCAACAACCAAGCTCTTATGGCAGACACAACTGAGATACCGCCTCAGGTATATGAACATCTCTGTTCCCAAGCTTGTATTGATAAGGTGTTAGGCTACAGAAAGCATAATCAAAACCTTATAGATCAAAATGAAGAGTTTCATCAAATGAAATCTGAATTCATAAAGGTAGAAAACAGTTATAAAGAAAAAATTAACTGCCTAAAGAAAGAGATTTCATTACTAAAACATGAACAAAGCAATCTTGAAACTCAGATTGATGATCTACTGGCTAGACTAAAAGCTACCAGAGTAGAATTGGCAGAACAAAAAGTTCATGTTGATAAATATGAATTTGCATCTAAAAATCTGCAAAGACTTTTAGATGCTCAAATTCATGAAAAGGTAAAAACTAGTTTGGGGTATCATGGTGAACAATACCAAGCCGTTGCACCTCCTGCTGACTACGTTGCCATCCATGAACCAAGCTTCAATCTCTCAAATCTTGAAAAGGCCAACCGAGATCTTGATCCTTCAATATATGAACCACTGGTGCAAGAATACACTAGCTCATCAGCATCTGAGTCATCTTGCTCAGAGTCCACTAAAACTGAGGAGATCTCATCACCAGTACAAGTACCAAAGCCTGTTCTTGAAGTCATTCAAATAAGTACTCTTGTTCCTTTACCAGCCGCTCCGGTTCCTATACCTTTCAACCAAATCAAAATTAGCTATCCTCCAGAAGAAAGAAAGCTAAATGTTGAAAATGGGCAGTCTTCAACCTCAAAGCCTAAAAGAAAGGTGTTTGACATATGCCATAAGCCTGGAGAAAGAGTTCCATGTGTTCAAAAGACATTGGAAGAAGCTACTTTTGAGCACAACAAAGTTAACCCTTGGAACTTCAAAGATCTTTTCAAAAGAAAGGATTATGTTTATCTTTCAAGAGACAAACTGGCAAAATCATGCTTTGTCTGTGGAAAATATAACCACACTGCCAGCACCTGCTTCTACTACCTTCAGCAAGGAAACCTCAGGCAACGTGCTTTTGAGAAGACAAAGAAGAATAAACAGGTAAGAAGGTTTGAAGCAATGACAATTCAATTCAGAAACTCTCTTTCTCCACCAAGGGAGCAGTTGTCAAAATCTCAACAGACGTGCATCATCTGTGGTGAATCAGACCACTTTGCTGCAAATTGTCAATTTAACCCTTTCAACCAGATCCTTCATCAAGCCCCTCAAAGACGAAAGGTAAAGAAGGATCAGCATACATCGGTTATTAAACCATCAGCAGCTAGAAAAAATGTTGGTAATCAAGTGAAGCACAAGCAACCTAAAGACAAGCCTTCAGCAGCAACCAAATCTGCTGCTGCTTAAGCAAAACCATCAGCAGCAACAACATCTGCTGCTGATAAGCTTAAATCAGCAGCTGCTGAGAAGCCAAAGCCATCAGCAGCAACTAAATCTGCTGGTGATAAGCCAAAGTCCCCAGTAGCAAAATCTGCTGCTGTTAAAAAACAGCCATCAGCAGTCAAAGCAAAATCAGCTGCTGACAGAGAAAAGAGAACAGGAAGACCATCTCCTCAACAATGGAAAGCCAAGATCCCAATTTCCATCACTCCAAGACTTATCATTGGTTCTGTTGAATGCACACATGATGAATCTAACATTCCAAGAACCCTTTTCTTCAAGGATGCAAGCTCATGGACTCCTCCCACTAACTAGATCTCTATCATGTGCAGGGACTGCCAGGTCACAAGAATAACACCTGGGTGGTAGACAGTGGTTATTCCAGGCACATGACAGGCAACAGATCCATCCTCTCCAACTTCAGACATTTCAATGGAGGATATGTTGCCTTTGGAAGTGACTCAAAGGGAGGATTATTTTAACCAAAGTTCATACGATTGAGCAATATGCTGATTTGTTTACAAAACCTTTTGATGAAGCTAGATTTAGATATTTAGTTGAATCCATTGGTATGATGAACTTTGATTAAAATCTATCTCTAAAATTCTATTTTAAAATGTATTTTGTCTTTTGTTGTAACTAAAAGTTATAAGTCAGCAGCATTTTTGTCCTTCAGCTGCTGACAGGTTTAATCTTCAGCAGCAAAGGATTTGCCACCGACTGCTTTAAGTTATCAGCAGGAACAAGTTTCCTACAAATAGCTTTAAGGCTGTCAGCAACGACATCCTTGCTGCAGATAAATGAATCCATTAGCAGCAATTGAGTTCGCTGCTGACAGACTTAACCTTCTGCAGCAACTAAGCTTGCAGCGGACATGCTTATTCATCCACAGCAACCAAGTTTGCTGCTGATGGGTAAATTTAAGTCCAAATTAACTTTTACCCGCTGTCAAAATTAACGTCAGTTTTTACCATGACTGCCTCGGTGTATTACAGCTGTAACAGTAAAAGGTGAATAAGGTTGTACTGTACAAGTCATTCTGCTTTTTTCTTCCTCTGCCGTTATAAGAACAAATTAAATCTCCTTATCACCTCTTCACATTCAATTTCACCCTAAACCCACATCACTTTCTCTCAAGTCCCCACCACATTCAAAGCCTTCCATCCTTAAAACATTCAAAGCCTTCCATATTCTTAAACCTTCCCTCCAAAATCAAACAACAATGGCAGACATCAATAACCCTGACGACAATTCTCCCCGTACCACAACCTTATAGCGTACTTAACCAAGGGAAAGAAATCTGAAGGATTCGATGATATGATCGACTTCCTATGCCGATCAAAGATCCATTTTTGCCTCACAACCAACCCAACCATATATATCCCTCATATGGAGGATTTCTAGAATACTGCCGTCTACTCTACCGAACTGGGGATTCCCCAAATCAAAGCCAAGGTAGACGGCAAGGATATCATCATCTCTGAAGCTACTCTCCGAAAACATCTTAAGCTTCAAGATGAGGGAGCATCCATCTCATACTCAAAGGACGAGTACATGAGGACCTTTGTATCCA
Source organism: Smallanthus sonchifolius (assembly GCA_023525975.1). Classification (NCBI taxonomy): domain Eukaryota; kingdom Viridiplantae; phylum Streptophyta; class Magnoliopsida; order Asterales; family Asteraceae; genus Smallanthus; species Smallanthus sonchifolius. The sequence continues at coordinate 17,271,569 of CM042036.1, forward strand.
TAGGGTACACTGGAAATCAAAATGAGTATACAATAGAGAAGGCGCTGATGGGCCCTCCATGGAAGTATCTCTGCCACACTCTTCTCCAATGCATATCTCAGAAGAGAAGTGGATGGCATCAAGTGAGCTCCGCACTTGCCTCTGCTGTTCACGGTATGATTACTGACCAGGGATTCAACTTTGCACACCTCATCTTTGAGGGCTTGAGATATAACCTTCAAGAGGGTGAAAAGCAACAATTTTCTATGTACCAAAGATTCTTACAGGAGGTTTTTAACCAGGAACTAAAAGAACTTTCAAAACCTGCAAGAATCTACATCATGTTGGGACATAAAAATAATATTTTTCAAAGTATGAGAACTGTTTCCAAAAAGTTCTCAAGGGTCAATGTTCCATTGTTATCTACGATGCTGAACATACAAAGTACCCCGGGTGACAGTTCAGCAATCCCAGCTGATACTGATCTCACACCCTCCACATCACATCATGAACAACAATCTGCTTCCACCATTCGAACCCCTGTGCATACTACTAAGGATGCACAGGTACAAAAATTACTTACACCTGTTTTGGATGTTATCGTTCAACTGGAACAAAGGGCCCCAGTTGCTACGACTTACACCAGAAAAAGGAGCAAGACGACTCCTTCTCCTCTTGTCTCAAAGGCCCAAACCCAACCTCTAAGCCCTCATTCAGAATCCCAACATTCTGGTGAGAATATCATAAGCGACATCCACATTGTTAGGGAGACTCCTTCGGATGTCTCTCCATTAGGATCAGGGTCACTTCCCGGATCCATAGAACAGCCCCTTGAGCCACTCCTCTCTCCTCTAAACTTAAGTGTTGAGGAACCTGATCAAGATGATGTACCTTCTCCAACTTCCACTATCTCGGAGGTACTGATTGATCTTGCTTCCAACACACCCAACCCAATTTCTACTCCCCTGAAGGTCCACTCTAGGAGTTATGACAGAGTGGATATGGAATAGGCTGTCACTGCTGCTGGTCAGGAGGATAGTGACAACGTCTCTAAGACCTCAACCATGGCAAATCACAGTGAAGATGTTTCCTTGGAAACTCCCCTCACTGAGAGGAATCCCAGGCACCAAGAAACCATGGGTGATGGGGATGCTGAGGCTAGGCCTAAGGCCCCATCTAGCTCCAAGGATTCCACAACTGTGGATGAGGACAGACTGAAACTTCATAACTTGGAATTGACGGCCAGGGTGGCAATGCTAGGGGCTGAAGTGTCCAAACTAAGACACCAAGTCTCTATACATGAAGCCCATCAATGCCCAACTGTGCCTACTCCCTCTCTTGTATCTATGGGAACTCAAACAGATATATCTATTTTCACTGATGCAACCAAAAAGGGGGAGGTGGTTACCAAGGAAGACGATGCTGACAGCCTCAAAGAATGGATACAAGAGCAGGCTGTGTTTCAAAATTCCCTATGCAAACCTGCTTTTGTTAAAATCCATGACTTGCCAGACTCAGTAGATGAAGAGGAAGATGTCATTGAGGATTGGAAGTTAGTTGTTCGAGCTGTTGATGATGTGCTACAAGAAGAAACTCTCCATGAAGACACACCTCCATCATTCAGCCTTCTTCCTGAAGCTGCAGCCATAATAAGTCACTCATCTACCCCCAACTCTTTCCAACTTCAAAGAAGCTAGAATTTGACTCCATTCTAGCTTGGGGATATGATGAAAGAGCTGAGAGATTCTGGAATGGATGGGAGTTTAGTGGAGTAGAAGAGCTAAACTGGAACTCTCTTAATGCCATCCAAGTTCTCGATCTGTATCTGACAAAATGTGTCAACACTTCATCAGATCTCTCAGCAGAACTTGCAATCAGCAGGTTCTATGACTTAATGGAGGATAACATGCCCTGGTTTGAAAGACTACTAAAAGAAGCAAACAGGGCGGCTTATCCTGAATCTTCATCAGTAGTAGAACAAAGACTGGCTCCGAGAAAACTTGACATAATCAGGAGCAGTACTTTAACTGAAGAAGAGGTTATCTGCTGGAGAAAATTCATGTACAACATAACGGTCAGGGATGTAAAAGTGCAGGGATGGATAAGTACTGACTCCCATGACTTCACCTTCTTCCTGAGAAATGGATCTTCTAAAGAGATCTTGCTCCTACCTTCAGCTTTCTTGCATAAAGTCTTTGAACTCAGATCACTCATCTTCAATGTCAACTCCTTAGAAAGTCAAGAAATGATCAAAATCATCAAGGCTTCTCTTTATAAGGAGGAATCTAGATCTGACTCAGACCTATCCTTTCTTTCTTCTCCAACAATTAGACTGAACACAGAAGAAGAATCAAAGAGAAGAGACGAGGAAAAGATGAAAAAAGCATGGAAAGAAGTGACAGGTACAGAATGGAAAGAAGATGAAGAAAGTTCCCTTCCCTTGTCCATTCCCCAACATACCAATGAAGCTAAAGCTGAGATCTCAACAGCATCTACTACACCAACTGTTGTGGTCCATGAAGCTGAAGCAGAGGCATCCAACAAAGATAAGGGAAAAAGACTAATGACCAAAGAAGATGAAGAAAGAATTGAGAATGAGAAGAAAGAAAAGGAGGATAAAAGAAGAAGAAGAGAAGAAGAGGAGATGGCTGAACTAAAGAAAGCTCAAGACAGACTCTCAGCCATTCTCCTCAGAGAACAACAGATCCAGCTGTATGCAAAACAGCTGGATGATCCGAAAATAAAAAATTCATGCAGTTTATCAAATTGAAGAAGATTAAGCTCTTGCTCTTCAACTGCAAGAGCAATTCGATAGAGAAGAAGAAGAAGAGATACAGAAGAAGAAGAAGAAGAAGAAGAAGAAGAAAGAGGCTAAGTTCAGAATAACTGATTCTGAACTAGCCAAAGAAATGAGAGAGGAATGGGTAAAGGCTCTGATTTCTCAAGGTGAGGATGTAGACTACCTTGAGAAACTATCAAATAAAGAAATCCACAGAGCCTTCATGGGTCAGCAGGGTCAATTGGCAAACAAGAAAAAGGCTGAAGAAGAAGAAAAAGCCAAACAAAAGTCCAAGAAGATCATTACCTTTAACCGAAGAGCCCATGAAGAAAGGAAGATCGTGATTGACTTCCTTAAGGCTAGAGGAGAGAGTGGAAAGAGGCTAGGTCCCATGAACTTCATGAACCTGCAAGCACTCTACCTTAAAGTCAAGAAGGAGGAGGAAGAAAGACTGGGGAAGAAAGGCTCCAAGAAAAGGGTAATCATTCAAGAAGAAGAAAGGAAAACTAAGAAACCCAAGCCTTCTTCCTCACCCAATACTTCCTCAATCCAACAACCTTCCACTCTCCATCCTAGACCTCCCTCCTCTCCACCCTCAAAGTCCAAATCTTCACACACAGCTCCTACTCATCAACAACCTCCCAAAAAGAAAAACAAACCTACTTCCAAACCAGAAGACTCAAGAGAAATAATCAGATGGTCATACAGCTCTCAAGACCAATAGTTTGAAGTTTTCAGGGGAAGGTCAGAAGTTAAAAGATCAATTTATACATCTGTTGATGAGGTACTATAGCTTCCAGATTCTGATCTAAGAAGAATGATGGAGCTGGGTGAAGTCAATTAGCCCATGAATGAAGGTGGGAGACATCTGCTGCTGGCAATCAAACACCACTTCAACCCCAGCAGAAATGAAATCCTTGATGTCAAACCTCTCCAATCTCACTCTCCATTCATCAGCTGGTCCTACAATGCTGAAAAGGATGAGTTCATGTTAAAGGACAGAAGATGAGACGTTCAAGCAAAGCTATCTTCAAAATTTCCAGCAAAGACATCAAGACTCTATCTGAGCTTCCTCTTAACAATCCTATCAAGGACTAGAGAGGATATGAGGTTGAAAGAATTATCAGCCACATGCAAAAGCTTCAGCAACAAAAGAAGTAAGAGAGTTTTGATAGCATCAGTCTAGGGGGAGTTTGTAGAAATAAAGACTGATGGCTACAAAATTCTCTAAGTACAAATGCTGCTGATCTCAGAGTTTGCTGCTGACCAACAGAGCTGCTGCGGATAAGATTATCAACAGCGGATACTTGTTCTTCTGCTGAAGAACAAATCTGTTGCGGATAGTCTTATCTGCTGAAGACCAGAGTTGCTGCGGATAGGCTTCTCAGCAGCATCAACACTTGATGCTGATGATAGGCAAATCATCAGCAGCTTTGGATGGTTGCATCTTGCTGCTGATCAACAACTCTGCTGCTGATAGTTATTCATCCATTGAAGATCAAACGTTGCAGCTGACCAGCCTTGCAAAAGCAAAAGCAACCATTACCACTGACAACTTTTGGCTACACCACTGGCACACTCCATGCAGAAAGAAAGTCACTGGTGCAGACAATAAAGCACTACAACGCTCTTCTCCAAGCATGCAAGCAATGATGCCTAAGAAGACGTTTGAGTAAATTTAACCTTTGTAGTTATTATTATTGTCTGTAAATGTAGAATAGCTTCAATACAAGATCAACGGTCTGTGTTAGATCTGATCCTTAGAATCAAGGGTCTGTCTTGATTCTAAGTTACTATATAAGTAGGACTTAGATTCATTGTAACTCACTTTTGGCTAAAGAGTTTTCTCTGTAATCTTGTAATACTTGAAGCTTAATACAAAATTGCATTTATCAGTATTCTTCTTGTCTACTTGTTTACTTTGCTTAAGTTGTGATTGTTTCCGCCAATCTCAACTGGAATAGAACCATCTTGTATTTACCGACCCTACATTACTGATTAGAGTTGAGTGTGTATCCTAGTTCTATACCCGAGAGGTGAGAATTAGTCGTTTAGTCTTCGTCATTAGGAATCCGAGTGTCAGCTGTCTGAGAGGAAGCCGGTATTAGGTGTCTAGTGATTGTTGCTTTTCGTGTCATAGTTGTTATCTTGAGATTACCCCGTGCATTCTTAGGGTGTATTAGTGGACAGTGAGACTGGGAGGTAATCTGTCTATTAGGGTACTTTATCATAGTTGAAAATATCTGAGAAGTGATTCAACATCTGGTGAGTTATTACATGTGTAGGTTCCTTAGTTGGTGACACCCTGAGAATGATTAAGGATCCACTAGGCTGTCTAGAGTTGTTTCATTAGAAATCCAGATCCATCATAGTTTCCATAACTAATATAAGTTGTGCTTTGTAAGTAGGATTCCGACCTAGGTGATAATCTTCCCATCTTCTGATTTCACCTTTAGTTTTTGTTCTTGATAGTTGAGTCGACTTAGTTTGCTGCATTCCTTAGTTTAATATTTTGTGTAGTAAACCCCCCAAACCAAATCAAACTTTAGTCCAAGTCAAAGTCTAATTTTGTTATTCATAGTGTCTCTAGGGTTCGATATTCCGGTTTACCATTAAGCTGTGCTACACTCGATAGGTACACTTGCCTGTCAGTGCTGTCTAGTTCATAGGTTTTCCATTTATTACTTAGGAGTCTAGGTTATGTTTTTATTTTAGTTTTATAGACCATCTGGACGACAACATAGATCATCCGTCATGAATGGTTCTTAGGTCTCCCATGGTGGTAGTCGGTGAATGATATGGATGGAATGGTAATGAATGATGGTGATGAAGTAAGATGTGGTGGTGATGATAGATGATGTTGATCATGGTAGTTGGTGATGGTAGAGGAATGATGATGGATGGTAGTAATTATGGTGATGGGTGTTTGTGATGTGGTAGAATAATGGATGGCGAAGGTGACGGGAAACCATGGGAATCAAAGGAAGAAGGGTAAAGCCAGGGATCCCTCGCGTACCGTGACGAACCAGGAGCCACTCCTCGCATACCGCGATGAGTTGAAAATCAAGCCGACCCTTACTTTTGGCTGTCGCATACCACGAGGAACCTGGGGATTTCTGTCGCGTACCGTGAGGAGGTCATGGTAACAGAAAGTTTTGAGGGTTTTTATACTTAGCCAAATTTTTACCACTCAATCTTCTTTTCATCCAAATTTAGTAAAAACCTGTTCCAAGCATAGAAACAAATGTAAATGTACTTGGAACCTCGTTCCCGATGATTTTCCTCACTGAATCAAGCGCGAATCCCTACAAAACATGACACAAACAAAACATGCAAATCGAAAAACACAACAATGACACGGACGTAAACCAAGGAAGTTTATACAAACTATAAATCTCGAGCACTTGCCCGAGGCTCAAACAAGCCTATCAGGAGGTTTCTCCTTGATCCTAACCAGTACCGCCTTCATCCTACGTGGTCTACCGGTTCTCCATAGCCTCATCCAACAAATACTAGTAACGAACATCGAACCTCAATTACATTTATAAATCAAGTCCTTCCACCACCACTTAAACCTACCCGGTCCGAAGGTGACACAGTTCAAATACCCTAGTAAGTTCTCACCTTTAAACTTCCCCACACTTGGGGTTTGCACTCTCTCTAACTCACATACATCTCTCAACGCACGAGTTCTCTTACGGGGTGGCCAAGACTTAGGGGACCTAGAACTAGGACTCAACTCAATACACCCCTCAACATGGACACTAATGGCGGGTGAGGGCTCGAGCATAGGTGGTACTAATGGTGTAAACTCTAAACCTCACCAGGATCTTCGGGACCCTCTACACTCTCCTCCATGGGTGTCTCACAGATTATCAAACCCACTTGTGCTAATATTTCACTCAAACTGCAATCATCAGCGTCAGCATCTAAAAGTGGGGACCCTACCAATTTTTTTTCAAATTCCTCAAGCCAATCCAGAGGATCCTCTATCAATCCTCTTCCATCTCTGTCAACAGCATCCTCTACTGGATTAAAGTCCGTATGTTTGTCCATGAAGGCATCAATCATGCACACGGAGTGGGTCTGCTCACCAACATCCTTCACAGACTTTGTATCATCGAATGTGATCGACTCATCGCCCACACGAAGTGTGAGTTTCCCGTCAAAGACATCGATCAATGCCTTGGTGGTGCGCAGGAACGGGCACCCTAGGATGAGTGGGACTCTATCATCGACTTCCATATCCAAGATGACAAAATCCATGGGGATGACAAAATCCACGGGGAAGACAAATTTGCCTACTTTCACTAGAAGATTCTTCACAATACCCCGTGGATATTGCGCGTCGGCTTCAGTTCACCTAGGTCCAGCTACTTATAGATAGAATATGGCATCAGATTGATGCTAGCACCTAGGTCAGCCAACGCGTGGTTCAAGGGTAAACCGCCAAGCAGACACAGGATCGTGAAACGACCCGAATCCCCCATTTTCTCTGGCAGTTTGTTCTGAACCACCGAAGAACATTGCTCACTAAGTGAGAATTTAGGGACTTCCCCCAGCTTCTTCTTGTTGGATAGAAGATCTTTTAGGAATTTTGCCATATTTAGGCATGTGCTGGAGGACCTCTATGAATGGGAGATTGACCTTGAGTTGTTTAAACATATCAAGAAAGTGACTGTATTCCCTAGCATTCTTATATGGCAGCAAGCGAGCTTGGTAGGGAACACGACTCAAGTCAATCTCGGGGGTCTTAATCTCACCCCCACTCTCCTTCTCCTCTGCCTTCTCGGTAGGCTTCTCCAAAACTATCTCCTCATCCACCAGCTCTTCTTCTTCTACAAGAGAGCTCTCCTTCTCTTATACTCTTCTACTCCTAGTCGACACCGCATTCACTGAGGTTCCTGGTCCCGTCACCTCAGTTGACTCGGGTTCTTCTAACATCCTAGCATCGATTTCAGCAAAGCGGGCCCTTAAATCTATCTTCTTCACCTCTTAAGGCGACGGAATGTGATAATCAGCGTTGTGGGAGGCTTCCTCCACCTCTATTCGACTCCTGATCGACACGACCATCACTGAAGCATTAGGGCCTGAAGATGGACCTCCCTGTCTATCCTTCAGGCTCTTCACGTTGTCTCCTACCGTGCGTTGCGAATATTGGAATGCTGACTGCTAATTTTTCAATAAAGTGTCATGAGCATCCAGTCTCTGCCGAGCGTCCTTGTCCTGTTGGACTAAATGGGCAAGCATCTGTGTCTGATTCTCTATAATCTCTTCAATCCTCCTTGTGTTGACACTGCTTCCCAAACTCACTCCTTCTTCAGCTCCTCCTTGCTGATTCTGGCGGGCATTGAACCCAGGCGGGTTGTTTCCAGATCTCCATCCCTAGCCATAAGAATTATTGTAGTTGTTGTACCCTCAGTTCTAGTTATGGTACCTGCTCTTGATGATTGACGTGTCAATCTTTGGTGTCGTGGCCTCCTATACACACCTCACACTGTTGAGCACTGAGCTTCAGCTCTTCTATCTCATTCGCCATAGCTGCGAGTGCACACCTCTAGGAGAAGAGGTGGATGCTCTAGCACTAGGAATGGAAGTCCTAGTAGATGGCCGCTGTTGTACCTCCAGAGCGAAGCTCTCAAACATCTCTTCACACTCAGAATGGAAAGAGACGCAAGTAGATTGCATCCTTAAACACACCCGTGATATTGAAGGTATCACATATACGCACGAAGCGGGACAGGTGTCCGGGTGCATCCTCATTCTCAAGGCCATGGAACTGAGTAGCATTAGTGATCGTACTCATAACATGTTATGGGATCTGCCATGTATTCGTGTTAGTAATAGCGGGGCGTGTGATTGAAGATCTCGCCCCAGTGACCCTATTACTGGCCCTCCGGTGTACGGTACGTCTCGTTGGTGGGTCAGCGTCGCCCATTTTAGGAAATGGAATTGGGCTAGTAGAACGTACCTAACTCTTGCACAGCTACTTCAAACGGTCCCGAAAGTCACGGGTGCACTCGTGTAGCTCTTGTTCGGGCTATAGGAAAGTTGAATACGGTGGCGATCCCTGCGAACGAATACGTTGCATAAACTAACAAACCAAAATCAAAAGTAACAAAATAAAGACTCAAAAACAGAAAGACTCGATCCTATGTTAGACACTCAGACAGGACACACAAGTAGCAAATAGGACAAAGACACACAATTAAGACTCATAAACAAAACAAACCAAAAATCACAAAAAGAACTAGTCAAAGCTAATGTTGCTATTGCCAAGTGTCCCCGGCAACGGCGCCAAAAACTTGATGTCGCCCAGACGGTCTATATAAAAACTAACAAAACCTAACCTAGACTCCTAAGTAATAAGATGGAGTACCTATGAACTAAACCGCACTGACAGGCAAGTAAACCTATCAAGTGTAGCACAACTTAATGGTAAACTGGAATATCGAACCCTAGAGACACGACTATAGCTAAACTAGACTCTGACTCGGACTAAAGATGATTTGGTTGGGGGGGGTTTACTACAATAAAGATTTAACTAAAGAATGTAGAAACAAAGGTCGACTCAACTATCAAGACAAAGTACTAAGGAAATATCAGAGATGAGAAGAATACCACCTAGGTCGGAATCCTACTTGCAAAGCTCAACTTCTATCGGTTCTGGAAACTAAGATGGATCTGGGTTTCTAATGAAACATCTCTAGACTACCTTGTGGATCCCTAATCACTCTCAGGGTGTCACCAACTAAGGAACCTAAAGATGTAATAACTCACTAGATGGTTAGATTACCTTTCAGTCTCTCCAACAATGATTAAGTACCCAAAAGACGGATCACCTTTTAGTCTCACTATCCATAATACATTCAGGGAATGCACGGGGTAATCTCAAGATAACAACTATGACACAGAATAGCAACAATCACTAGACACCTAAACCAACTTCCTCTCAGACGGTTGACACTCGGATTCCTAACGACGAAGACTAACCGACTATCTCTCACTTCTCGGGTATTGAGATAGGATGAACACTCAGATCTAAAGACTATCAACTCCAATTCCTAGGGCTGCTATGTCTAGCAAACCACACAAACAATCACAAACCCTAAAGTCTATGACCTAGATATGCAAATCAAAAAGGAAGACATCCACAATTAACATACGAAATTGAAATCAACATAGATCAGATCTAAGCATGCAATATTCATCAAGACATCGTTTACAAAATCATTAACCATTAATCGAATCCAAAACCGATAAAAATCACAACTTTAACAAATAATCATCATGTGACCTTGGCAATATATGAAGTTTAGCCTAGGATCATATTCAAAACAAGAATAACAGAAGTAATCAAGAAAAACATGATCCAAAACAAACTGATTTCAAACAAAGATCGAAACTTTAAACCCGAATAAGCTAATCTAGACAAACCCGAAATCAAAAGCTTTAATCTTGCTCTTCAATCGCGTCCTAAGCTCCTGAAATCGCCCCTTTTCTTCCCCTGGACGGCAAAATAATCGAACACTTGGCATAATAGCCTTACAATTCAATTTAATTATCGATTAGGGCTTTTTGCGGATTTACAGGCCTCTCGCGTACCGCTAGAGGTTGGGCTGGGTTCCTCGCGTACCTAGAGATTCTGAGATTTACTCTTCGCGTACCGCAAGACCTTAAAATCCAACTTTTTTCTTTTGAACTCTTGGGCTTTATTCTCATGCTCGTTTTCTTCACGATATTCACTTGTAATCCACATGAGCACCTATAAACACATCAACAACTCAATAGTATAAAAAAACGACTCAAAACAAACATAAAACTAATTAAAACTAACTAAAACAATAGGAATAAAGATGTGTGCTTTGCACTACATCAGAGCCACTGGACTTCTCCAATGATTTGAAAGCATTGAAGGTACTTTCATCAACGTCGACTGCCCTGAGAACCTAAAGGTTCGCTATGCTACAGGTGTCTTTCAGAAGAGGGCACTCACCTGGTGGAATGGGGAAAAGCGTAACCGTTGAATTGAAGTTGCGCTGGCCTTACCTTGGGCTGATGTGAAGACGCTCATGAATGATGAGTTTTGTCCTCGCAACGAAGTTAAGAAGCTGGAAGCTGAGTTCTGGGATCTCAAGCAGGATAGTGGTGAAAGCCTTGCCTATACCACCCGTTTTCATGAGCTTAGCCTCCTGATGCCTCATATGGTCACTCTTCTCTCAAGATCCATTGAGAAATACATCAATGGCCTGCCCATGTAGATTCAAGATACCCTCTTGGGTAGCAATACAGCCACACTCGAGGAAGCAATTAGTCTTGCGGCTACTCTGTCAGATAACCATGTTAAGGCAGGGACCTTGTCTAAGAAGGGTGCCAAGTAAACCATTGAGAAAACCACTGCTAAGCCTACCAAGGAGACCAATACTGAGTCTTCCTTTAATGGCAAGAAACGGAAAGGCAGGAATTTTGCTATTATCACCCCCGCTGCACCTTTAGCCAAGTAGCCCCTACTTCCTTCAACCCAAACAAGAAGCCATATGCGGGAACCCTACCGTTGTGAAACACATGCAAGCTCCATCATGCTGCGAACATACCATGTCGTCTGTATGCTATTTGTGGACGTTATTGACATTTGGCTAAGACTTGCCGTATTCCACAAGTTAACCAAGTCTATCAACCTGCTATTCCTGTTCCTGCTGCTATCAACCCCAACAAGAAGCCATATGCGGGAACCCTACCATTGTGTAACACATGCAAGCTCCATCATGCTGCTAACATACCATGTCGTCTGTACACTATTTGTGGACATTATGAACATTTGGCTAACACCTACCGTATTCCACAAGTTAACCAAGTCTATCAACCTGTTGTTCCTGTTTCTACTGCTATCACCTAGGGTCGTGCTTGTTACGAGTGCAGTGACCCAAATCATTTAAGGAACCGTTGTCCTAGGTTGGTCATTATGAACCAAGCCAACATGAACAAGGCAACATGGTTCAGGGAAACATGAACTAGGGGAACATGAACCGGGGAAATGTGAATCAAGGGAATGCAAACCCCGTAGCTCATGGACATGCCTTCAACATTAATGCCAACGAGGCCTAAGCCAACAATGATGTGGTGAACGGTATGTATCCAATTAATCAACAATATGCTTCAATCCTATTTGGTACCGGTTCTGATAGGAGTTTCGTGTCCTTCGAATTTGAACCACAACTTGCTAGGAGTCGAACTAAGTTAGACAGAATCTTTGATATTTTAGTAGCAGATAGGTACTCTGTTACTTGTGATACCATCATTAGGGATTGCACCCTAAACCTGAATGACCATGACTTCTCGATTAATCTTATCCCTATGGCTGTCGTTGGTTTCGACATGATAGTAGGCATGGATTGGCCGACCAGGCATCATGCTGAAGTCGTATGTTTTGACAAATATATTCGTATCGCTCTTGATTCGGGCAACATTTTGAACGTCTATGGTGAGAAGCCGTCGAAAGGACTCAAGCTTATATCTTGCACTGCCGCGAAGAAGTACTTACGGAAGAAATGCGTGGCATTCTTGGCATATATTGTGAAGCGGAAAGGAAAAGACAAAAGTCTCCAAGACATTCCTGTGATCAAAGACTTTCCGGAGGTATTTACCGAAGACTTACCCGATCTTCCTCCCGCACGTCAAGTTGAATTCCGTATTGACCTAGTGCCAGGAGCAAATCCCGTGGCTAAGTCACCCAATCGCCTTACACCATCAGAGATGCAAGAACTTTCAAGCCTGCTTCGAGAACTTTCTGACAAAGTATTTATATGCCCTAGTGTTTCTCCTTGGGGAGCACCCATCTTATTTGTCAAGAAGAAGGATGTTCTTTCCGTATGTGCATCGACTACCGGGAACTCAACAAGCTTACTGTGAAGAACCGTTATCCTCTTCCGAGGATTGATGATTTATTTGATCAACTTCAAGGCTCGACTTATTTCTCAAAAATCGATCTTCGTTTTGGTTATCACCAGTTACGAGTCCTTGAATCCGACATCCCAAAAACAACTTTTCGTACAAGGTACGGTCATTATGAGTTCATGGTAATGCCCTTCGGTCTAACCAATGCACCCGCAGTATTCATGGATCTTATGAACCACGTGTGTAAACCGTACTTAGACAAATTCATGATCGTCTTCATTGACGATATCTTTATCTATTCAAAATCAAAAGCGAAGCACGAAGAACACTTACGATTGGTTTTGGATCTCTTGAAGAAGGAGCAATTATACGCCAAGTTCTCCAAATGTGAATTTTGGCTAAAGGAATTCCAATTCTTGGGCCATATAGTCAACGAGAAGGGTATTCAAGTGGATCCCGCTAAGATTGAGGCAGTGAAGAACTGGCAAGCTCCAAAGACCCCTACAGAAGTCCGCTCGTTTCTTGGCTTAGCGGGCTATTATCGTCATTTCTTATCGGACTTTTCAAAGATCGCGGTACCACTCACAGCCTTAACACATAAAGGCAAGCCCTACGAGTGGGGACCAAAACAAGAGGAATCCTTTCAAACCCTCACGCAAGAGCTGTGTGAGGCTCCTATCTTGACTCTTCCTGATGGAACCGAAGACTTTGTCGTTTACTGTGATGCTTCCCACTTAGGCCTTGGTTGTGTTCTAATGAAACGAGGAAAAATGATTGCTTATGCGTCCCGACAACTCAAAATCCATGAGAATAATTATACGACGCATGATCTTGAGCTGGGTGCGGTCGTATTTGCTCTCAAAATTTGGAGGCACTACTTATATGGTACTAAGTGTGGTTTACACCGACCATAAGAGTCTCCAGCACATTTTCAATAAAAAAGAACTCAACATGAGGCAAAGGCATTGGGTTGAACTTCTAAACGACTACGACTATGATACTCGTTACCATCCTAGTAAGGCGAACGTCGTAGCCGATGCTCTTAGCCGAAAAGAAACTATCAAGATCCACATCATTCAGATCTAGAATGACATTCAAGCTTGCATCCTTGAAGCACAACATCTTTCAGTCACATAAGGAAACATGTACAATGAAATGGCATGTGGTGCAGAACTCCAACTGGAAACCAAACCCAATGGGTTACTCTACTTCCTGAATCGTATCTGGATTCCAGATCGTGATAATCTTCATACCTTTATCATGAACGAGGCACACAAGACTAGTTATTTAGTGCATCCCGGTGCGGATAAAATTTATAAGGACCTTCGTAGTCAATATTGGTGGCCTGGCATGAAAAAGGACATTGCTCTTTATGTGTCCAAGTGCCTTACCTGCTTGAAAGTCAAGGCCGAGCACCAGCGTCCATCTGGTTTACTTGAACAACTCGAGATTCCCATGTGGAAATGGGAGTGTATTACTATGGACTTTATAACCAAACTCCCACATATGTCTCATGGCCATGATAGTATTTGGGTAATCATCGACCGTTTGACAAAATCTGCTCACTTTCTACCCATTCGTGAAGACTACCGAGTCGAGAAATTGGCTCGAATCTATATTGATGAGATCGTTAGTTGTCATGGTGTACCTCTCAACATTATTTCTAACCGTGATAGACGATTCACTTCTCATTTCTGGCAATCTTTGCATTCAGCTTTGGGTACTCAACTGAATCTTAGTACGGCTTACCATCCACAAACTGATGGTCAATCCAAACGAACGATTCAAACCCTTGAGGATATGCTTAGAGCCTGTGTCATCGACTTCAAGGGAAATTGGGATTTACATCTACCCTTAGTCGAGTTCTCGTATAACAACAGCTATCACATGAGAATTGACGTGGCTGCTTTCGAAGCACTTTATGGTCGGAAGTGTCGTTCTCCTATCTGTTGGACTTAGACTGGTGAAGCTCAAATCACTGGTCCTGAACTCATTCAGGATACTTCCGACAAGATCATGTAAATTCGTGACAACCTAAAAGCTATGTCGACAAACATCGAAAACCCTTAGAATTTCAAGTCGACGATCTAGTTCTTCTCAAGGTATCCCCTTGGAAAGGTGTGGTGCGTTTTGGAAAGAAGGGAAAACTTGCACCAAGATTTGTAGGTCCTTTTAAAATCCTTGAACGGATTGGGAAGGTAGCCTACAAATTGGATTTACCTGAAGGACTCAGCAACCTGCATCCAACATTCCATGTCTGGAACCTAAAGAAATGCTTAGCCGACGAAAATCTCCACATACCACTTAATGAGGTTCACATTGACGAGTCAATGCACTTCGTGGAGAAACCCGTGGAGATCATGGACCGAGAAGTTAAGCAGCTCAAGCAAAGTCGTATTCCAATCGTTAAGGTCCGGTGGGAATCCAAACGTGGTCGAGAGTTCACTTGGGAACGTGAGGATCAAATGAAGACTAAATACCCACATCTTTTTCCTGGACTCTCTTCCTAATCAATTTTGGGACAAAATTTTCTAAAGTAAGGGAGACTGTAATCACTAAGAGATTCCGGCCTTTATTTTCACTTTCCGACACTTGTAATTTCATTATTATGTGATTTACAATAAAGTTACCCTATTTATCCATTTCATTTCATAAGTATACATACATTCATTGAGTGTAACTGTTTAAATTTAAAAATAACAAATATCTATATAAGGGGTATATAAATGATTGTTTAAGGTTCAAAGAAATAAATGCATACATATATTAAATTATTTCTAGGCCTATATATATATATATATATATATATATATATATATATATATGTATGTACAAACTTGTAAAGACTAAACAATAAATTCTATAAATGAAATTAGGGTTTATAAAAAGGTTATATTATATGATGATTCCTAAGAGAAATAAACCTATTTCTATTTTTGTAAATTATATTTTTATGTTTATCATATTTAAATATAATATAAGGATGTATTAGATTGTAAGGTCACAAATCGGGCACTCTACAGTTGGGTCACATCACTTGGTATTCTCATTAAAACACTTAATTTTAATTTAAAACATACATCGAAAGTCTTTCTCAAAATAGTATATTCTTTTAAACTTGTTAACATTCTCAACGTTACCTTACGAATGCATGCGCACCAACCCGAGTAGCACTGCTCCTAAGCCAATATACCTCGTCTAGCAGACTTACCTGCAAAACAATCTAACATACATACAAAGTTAGCTACGTTGAGTGAGTTGCCCATGTTACTGCTCGGATCCTAAACGTTTCCCGTCATATTCACACTAGCCTTCTACCTTCCACACAACGGATGCACATGCATCCCGCACAATCCACACAAACACAATTCAATAACTATCACGTTGTCACATGTAGCACAATATTCACAACATACATTTACTCAATGTAATCCCACACGGATTCACTACACCACATAATCACACCAATCAACTCCACGTAGTGTCATTCTATGCAATTAATACTTAAACAATTAATTTTTAACTCAAAAGATGTACATCTTGGCCCGCGGTTACTCGTGGTGGCATTCGTTTTACCCTCGTCCCATTTTCAGTTTAAGTTAAGGCATTTTATTTGCTTAAAAACACCAGTTTTCTCTTAAACCTCGGCTATGATACCAACTTGTAAGGCCCCAAACCGGGCATTCTACAGTTGGGTCACATCACTGGTATTCTCTTTAAAACACTTACTTTTAATTTAAAACATACAACAGAAGTCTTTCTCAAAATAGTATATTCTTTTAAACTCGTTAACATTCTCAACGTTACCTTACGAATGGATGCGCACCAACCCGAGTAGCACCGTTCCCAAGCCAAGATACATCATCTAGCAGACTCATCTGTAAAACAATCTAACGTACATACAAAGTTAGCTACGCTGAGTGAGTTCTAACAGTTTAATTGAACAGAAATCATCTCATTTCAAAATCAGAAACATCGGCTTAGACGTTCTAGTCCTTTATAAAATGGTTATTGTCACA
This sequence comes from Smallanthus sonchifolius, assembly GCA_023525975.1. Lineage (NCBI taxonomy): Eukaryota > Viridiplantae > Streptophyta > Magnoliopsida > Asterales > Asteraceae > Smallanthus > Smallanthus sonchifolius. Next base: position 17,288,240 of record CM042036.1, read on the forward strand.
CCCCGACCGATGGCGGAATCAACGAGGCGGACAATGGAATGATTGTTCAAAAGCACATGATAACTAAAATGTTGCATAATTCATTAATTAAATTTAAAGACAACAAAGATCCAAATACAATACATTTCAAATAACCTAGTCTAGTTCAAAACATTGATTTATTTAACTAGGTCCATAGTTCCTAAGTGGGGGAATCTTCGACAAGCAATCACATATCCAAACCTGAAACATTATTTAAATCAAGTGTCAACTAAAAAGTTGGTGAGTACATAGGTTTAGTAGAATTGATAAATGGTAGAAAAAAACGTTTTGCAACTCATTGTTTATCTTGTTAAACATATCATATATGTATGATGTACCATTTATTTAAATCACAATTCAAACCGAGTTTGACACGCTTGAACAGAGCACAACAGCTAAGTCTGGTATGTTTGAATATAGTTACCCACTATATCCGATATGTTTGAATATAACACGCGGTCATATCCGAGTATGCAGTAATAAACACCCTAACCGGGTGGGCTGGTCAGGCACAATAGATCTATCAATATTACAGTTGGTTGTCTTGTGTATAAATGTATGTACATCAAAAGAATAAGCATATAGTCTCATGTATAACACGTATAAACAATGTGAGTAGCATGTATAATGTTTCACCCCAAAACTTATAAAAATGTAAAATAGGGGCTATGTAACTCACCTTAGCAAGCAAGGTAGTGATTGCGGTATGTAGCAAAGTCCAATAGTGGATCCCGACCTACTCGTGTCCTAAACATTTAAGACACCTTAAGGTCGAAGTAATGATTCTAATGTGCGTGTTGATCATGCATTCAATTCACCCAGCTAGGCTCGACATAATCCCGTATTAAGTTTCCAAGTGTTTTGACATGACGATCGTTGGTGACGGTTTGTGATCACAAAATACATTTATATATACTTATATGATAAGATGTGTATTCCAAAACATGTCATTACATTCACGTATCGTTATTAGGTTTGAGGATTGAAATTAAGTATATATACTATAAAAATAAGGCTTTTGATATCAAATTAGTTGTTTAGAAAAGTACTCGGGTTTTTAAGTCTACTTAAGACATGATTTTAGTTATTTAAATAAATTCAATAAATTACGGAGTTCTAGACATGCATAACTATATGTCATGGGTCTATAAAAATGTAGGGCTTACAATATTTGGAGGGGTTTAAGGGTTTCAAATATTTAAAACAACACAAGTATGTTAACAGATTCGGTTTGCTGGATAGGTCCTTGAAATTTCGTTGTTCTGGAAATCAAAATGTTAGTTTCAAGAGGGGAGGCCATATGGGTTTTAAAGACAACACAAAATCCTAACTTTAGGAAGAAGAATCAAGTTATTTGGACTATTATTTAATAAGATATGACTCCAACAAGTTAGCTCAATAATTCTGCCATAAAAACTCAGAATATACACGTTTTCTTGTATCACCCTTTTGGGGTATCAAAACTTCTCCAAAAATTATGAAACCAATTAGGTTGGAAAGAGGACTCTTTAAAATTAATCTTAGACTCAAGAGACGTTCAATTTGGTTGAGTTTTGACCAAGATATGACGCTCTAAAGTCGACCAAAATTTCTGCCAGCTACTGTTTGGTTAAAGGTAGTGACTTTCTCTTTGAAACAAGCACTACTTGGGTGAACTTACAACACAAATCAACATGAAATCTTAAAACAATACTAAGTTTTAGTAAAACACTCACACAAATCAAGCAAGGATTGAAGGTAAGATGATTGTAGAAGGCTTGAACACTTGCAAAGTCACTTGAATGACACTTGAGAGCATCCTTGAATTCTTGAAGCAAAAAAAGACAACAAATGAAGTGTGTGTGTGTGGGTGTGGTATTGTCGTAAACAAGGAAGAGAAGGGAGAGGGTGAGATCAGTTTTGGAGTAGGAATGGAGGAATGGTTGATGGTGTTTGAAGGGAAATTGCATGCATATTTATAGTCCATTATGTTGGTTTTTACACATAAGTTTTTATGTCCCTATGAGACATACTTGTCTCCATTAGGCATGTGTGTTGGGAGGTAAGGGACAACAAATCAAAGACCATATTGTCTTTGTTGGGTGGAGAGGAGACAACACAAAAAGGTGTTTTTTTTTTCTTTTATTTTGGCCGTAGGTGAAGGAAGGCGTAGGGGGTAAGGGTAGGGGTAGGGTAGTGTAGGTTGTGGTGTGGAGTGGTACCCGCTCATTATTAGTCCGGTGTAATACCCGCGTATCATAGTACCCGCTGTTGTTACGTGTCGGGTTTGAGTCAAATAATGAGTTTAGTGGTTTAGGTAAAACACGCGTCTGACATATATATTAAAATTATAATTTCATTTGAGTGGGTATTCTCTACTATATATAAAATATAAAGAGATCTTTTAGAGGTGTCTAAATATTATTTTTAGTTTATCACCAACGCGATGCGTTTTTTTTTTTTGAAAATCTCTAATATTTCCCGTGTATTGGTGTGTGGGTTGGACTCTACTGAACCGGGTTAGACCTAATTAATTAAATTTAGTTTAATATGTACTGTCTCGTGTAATTATATTAAAATAATTACGTGGTAAAATTACCAGTTGTCACATCCTCCCCGAGTTAGAAGAATTTCGTCCCGAAATTAAGTTGGTGTCGTCTGTAGTTGATGTCTCGTTGAAAAATTGGGGACACTTGAGTATCAAATGATCCTCGCGTTCCCAAGTGAATTTTGGTCCTCTCTTAGAGTCCCATCTAACTTTTACTATGGGGATGTGACTACGCTTGAGTTTCTTGACTTCTCGGTCCATGATTTCCACTGGTTTTTCAACAAAGTGCATTTTCTCGTCAATATGCACTTCATCAAGAGGGATGTGGAGATTTTCGTCGGCTATACACTTTTTCAAATTAGATACATGAAAGGTCGGATGAATGTTGTTGAGTTCTGAAGGAAGATCGAGTTTGTAGGCCACTTTTCCTACCCTTTCGAGTATCTTGAATGGACCCACATATCGAGGTGTAAGTTTTCCTTTCTTTCCAAATTGGACTACGCCCTTCCAAGGTGATACCTTTAGGAGAACCATATCTCCAACTTGAAATTCCAAGGGTTTTCGTTGCTTATCAGCATAGCTCTTTTGCCGACTCCTTGCCACCCGAATGTTGTCACGGATAAGAGAGATTTTATAGGTGGTCTCTTGGATAAGCTCGGGACCGGTGATTTGTGCTTCACCAATTTCGTTCCAACAAATCGGTGAACGACATTTCCATCCATAAAGAGCTTCAAACGGTGCCATGTTAATACTTGTGTGGTAGCTGTTGTTGTAGGAAAATTCGATCAGTGGTAGGTGAGAATCCCAATTGCCACCAAAGTCAATGACACAAGCTCTAAGCATATCCTCGAGAGTTTGGATTGTTCGCTCGGTTTGTCCATCAGTTTGAGGATGGTAAGCCGTACTTAAATCCAAACGAGTACCAAGCGCAGATTGTAATGATTGCCAAAATCGGGAAGTAAAACGCGAATCACGATCGGAGATGATGTTCAAAGGGATTCCGTGACGACTTACGATCTCATCAATGTAGATCCGAGCCAATTTCTCGACTCGATAGTCCTCACGAATAGGCAAGAAATGAGCAGACTTAGTGAGTCGATCGATGATAACCCAGATACTATCATGTCCGCTAGAAGTGTGTGGGAGTTTGGTGATGAAGTCCATAGCAAGGTTCTCCCACTTCCACATGGGAATTTCAGGTTGTTCGAGGAGTCCGGAAGGCTTTTGGTGTTCGGTCTTCACTTTAGAACAAGTTAAGCATTTTGCCACAAAGAGGGCAATATCCTTTTTCATGCCGGGCCACCAATATTGCTGATGAAGACCCATGTACATCTTATCAGCTCCGGGATGTATCGAATATCGAGTTTTGTGGGACTCGTTCATCAAAAACATACGAAGATCGTCGCGATCGGGAACCCAGATACGATCCAAGTAATACAATAGGTTGTTGGCTTTAGTTTCTAACAAGAGTTCCACACCACATGCCATCTCGTGATACATGTTTCCCTCGGTAACCGAGGTGTGTTGTGCTTGGAGAATGCGGGCTTGGATATCATTATGGATGTAAACACTATGAAGCATGATACGCTCCTTACGACTCAAGGCGTCGGCTACAACGATTGCTTTGCCGGGGTGGTAGCGAATCTCGCAGTCGTAGTCGTTAAGAAGTTCGATCCATCGTCGTTGCCTCATTAGCGTTTATATTAAACGCTCGTCCTTGGGGACCACCTTGATGATGAAGTTTTGGGCATCGGTCACGGAAATGGTTTGGGTCTCCACATTCGTAACATGCCCGACCATTGAGAGGTGCCGGATAGTTTGGACGGTTGGCTGGAGCAGCTTGATGGACGGGAAGACGGGTACGGCAAGTAGTGACCACGTGTCCATATCATCCGTAGCTTGAACACAATTGGCATGGTAAGTTGGCAGGATGGTGGTACTTGCAGGTTTGACATTGGGGATTTGGACCCAAATAAGGTTTCGGGTTTTGGCCCAAAGGGGCCACTTGAATAGCAGGTACAGTGGGAGTTGCGAAGTTTCGACCCTTTCGTTTCTTGTTGCGGTTAGAAGACTCGGGCTTTACATCTTTGACGGCCGCAAGAGTGGAGACAACCTTCTTGGAACCCTTTCTTGTTAAGGTTCCGGCTTTGACATGGTTGTCGGATAGTGTAGCGGATAGACGGATAGCAGCTTCAAGTGTAGGAGGATTGCTTCCTAACACAACATCTTGAATTTGCATAGGCAGCCCGCCTATGTATTTTTCAATTTCCCGAGCAAGGGGAGTGATCATATGAGGTACCAGTAGGCTCAGCTCTTGAAATCGGGTGGTGTAAGCCAGGTTATCCCCGTTGTCTTGGGCAAGATCCCAAAACTCAGTCTCGAGCTTCCTCATTTCATTTAGAGGACATGATTCATCAGTCATGGCTTTCTTCAGATCATCCCATGATAAAGATGTAGCAACCTCAACACCACGAGTGCGTTTCTCACCGTTCCACCAGGTGAGGGCTCTCTTTTGAAGTACACTTGTGGCATAGCGAACCCGGAGATTATTGGGACAGTCACTGTTTAGGAATGTGCTCTCCATGCTTTCAAACCATTGTAGTAGGCCGGTAGCACCCTCAGTCCCGTAAAATTTTGTAGGGTTGCACGAGTTAAAGTGCTTAAACGTGCATTGAGGCGGGTTTGCACCACCGTTCCCTTGGACGTTGTGAGACCCGTCACTGTTGTTATTGGCTTGGGTCATTTGTCCCACCAATTGGGCAAGAAGAGTAGCAAGATCCGGGTTGGAAGTGCTAGAGTTCGCACGTCGAGGAGGCATTCTAACACCATAAGAAAGACGATGATATTTTAGATAAAGTGGATATATATGAGTCATAGTGGGAAATAATGTAAGCAGAAAAGTGGGTTTCATCATGACACGTGCCAGTGCATGTGTATTTATTCAAAGTTAATGGGGGGGGGGGGAAACTAAGCCATCTATTCCGGGTAGAACGTGATGTTATAGATCATTATTTGCGTAGTAGGAATTTCCGGGACTTGCATGCACTACAAATCGTTATTATGTGTGCACCCGTAATAATGATTTGTTTTGCATGTTCGTCTAGTTCTTCCTATCTTGATATAATGTCCCCAAATTTTGAGTTTAAGTTCGGATCGTATCCTTGCGAATACATTGACTTATCAACGTTAAATAATTCCTCAAAACTTTCAAGGAGACATGCTTTAGCCTATAGGTAAACACTCACTTCAGGAATTCCCAAGAAAGCATACGGGTCCGTTTATTTGGATTTATACGAAATGCTTTCCTAGACATAAAACCCAATGTACAGGTGTCACCCTTCCAGATTGCACGTGTCCTTTACTGGTTTCAAGAAATTAAGTCGTTGACGAGATCTTCAAGATTTTTATAGACTTGGGAGTCTATAAGTATAAAATGTGTAGGAATGTTGCAATTAATATGGATTAGGAAAGAGTATGGATAAGGATGGATAGTGTATTTGTTTGCATAAGTTTGTTTGTCAAATGTGTATGTAAAGTATGTATCATGTATTTAAAGCCTTGTATGTATGTGTATAAGTCTAATGTATTAGATTTGGGAAAAATTCAAATAATACATAACTACCAATAATTCACATAGCAATTAATCATTTAGCATGTAACACATAAAAGGGAGTCCTAGGGTTATAGTCTAGGTCATTGTGTCTAATAACCTAATTCCCTATAACCATGGCTCTGATACCAATCTGTCACACCCCGACCGATGGCGGAATCATCGAGGCGGACAATGGAATGATTGTTCAAAAGCACATGATAACTAAAATGTTGCATAATTCATTAATTAAATTTAAAGACAACAAAGATCCAAATACAATACATTTCAAATAACCTAGTCTAGTTCAAAACATTGATTTATTTAACTAGGTCCATAGTTCCTAAGTGGGGGAATCTTCGGCAAGCAATCACATATCCAAACCTGAAACATTATTTAAATCAAGTGTCAACTAAAAAGTTGGTGAGTACATAGGTTTAGTAGAATCGATAAATGGTAGAAAAAAACGTTTTGCAACTCATTGTTTATCTTGTTAAACATATCATATATGTATGATGTACCATTTATTTAAATCACAATTCAAACCGAGTTTGACACGCTTGAACAGAGCACAACAGCTAAGTCCGGTATGTTTGAATATAGTTACCCACTATATCCGATATGTTTGAATATAACACGCGGTCATATCCGAGTATGCAGTAATAAACACCCTAACCGGGTGGGCTGGTCAGGCACAATAGATCTATCAATATTACAGTTGGTTGTCTTGTGTGTAAATATATGTACATCCAAAGAATAAGCATATAGTCTCATGTATAACACGTATAAACAATGTGAGTAGCATGTATAATGTTTCACCCCAAAACTTATAAAAATGTAAAATAGGGGCTATGTAACTCACCTTAGCAAGCAAGGTAGTGATTGCGGTATGTAGCAAAGTCCAATAGTGGATCCCGACCTACTCGTGTCCTAAACATTTAAGACACCTTAAGGTCGAAGTAATGATTCTAATGTGTGTGTTGATCATGCATTCAATTCACCCAGCTAGGCTCGACATAATCCCGTATTAAGTTTCCAAGTGTTTTGACATGACGATCGTTGGTGACGGTTTGTGATCACAAAATACATTTATATATACTTATATGATAAGATGTGTATTCCAAAACATGTCATTACATTCACGTATCGTTATTAGGTTTGAGGATTGAAATTAAGTATATATACTATAAAAATAAGGCTTTTGATATCAAATTAGTTGTTTAGAAAAGTACTCGGGTTTTTAAGTCTACTTAAGACATGATTTTAGTTATTTAAATAAATTCAATAAATTACGGAGTTCTAGACATGCATAACTATATGTCATGGGTCTATAAAAATGTAGGTCTTACAATATTTGGAGGGGTTTAAGGGTTTCAAATATTTAAAACAACACAAGTATGTTAACAGATTCGGTTTGCTGGATAGGTCCTTGAAATTTCATTGTTCTGGAAATCAAAATGTTAGTTTCAAGAGGGGAGGCCATATGGGTTTTAAAGACAACACAAAATCCTAACTTTAGGAAGAAGAATCAAGTTATTTGGACTATTATTTAATAAGATATGACTCCAACAAGTTAGCTCAATAATTCTGCCATAAAAACTCAGAATATACACGTTTTCTTGTATCACCCTTTTGGGGTATCAAAACTTCTCCAAAAATTATGAAACCAATTAGGTTGGAAAGAGGACTCTTTAAAATTAATCTTAGACTCAAGAAACGTTCAATTTGGTTGAGTTTTGACCAAGATATGACGCTCTAAATTCGACCAAAATTTCTGCCAGCTACTGTTTGGTTAAAGGGAGTGACTTTCTCTTTGAAACAAGCACTACTTGGGTGAACTTACAACACAAATCAACATGAAATCTTAAAACAATACTAAGTTTTAGTAAAACACTCACACAAATCAAGCAAGGATTGAAGGTAAGATGATTGTAGAAGGCTTGAACACTTGCAAAGTCACTTGAATGACACTTGAGAGCATCCTTGAATTCTTGAAGCAAAAAAAGGCAACAAATGAAGTGTGTGTGTGTGGGTGTGGTATTGTCGTAAACAAGGAAGAGAAGGGAGAGGGTGAGATCAGTTTTGGAGTGGGAATGGAGGAATGGTTGATGGTGTTTGAAGGGAAATTGCATGCATATTTATAGTCCATTATGTTGGTTTTTACACATAAGTTTTTATGTCCCTATGAGACATACTTGTCTCCATTAGGCATGTGTGTTGGGAGGTAAGGGATAACAAATCAAAGACCATATTGTCTTTGTTGGGTGGAGAGGAGACAACACAAAAAGGTGTTTTTTTTTCTTTTATTTTGGCCGTAGGTGAAGGAAGGCGTAGGGGGTAAGGGTAGGGGTAGGGTAGTGTAGGTTGTGGTGTGGAGTGGTATCCGCTCATTATTAGTCCGGTGTAATACCCGCGTATCATAGTACCCGCTGTTGTTACGTGTCGGGTTTGAGTCAAATAATGAGTTTAGTGGTTTAGGTAAAACACGCGTCTGACATATATATTAAAATTATAATTTCATTTGAGTGGGTATTCTCTACTATATATAAAATATAAAGAGATCTTTTAGAGGTGTCTAAATATTATTTTTAGTTTATCACCAACGCGATGTGTTTTTTTTTTGAAAATCTCTAATATTTCCCGTGTATTGGTGTGTGGGTTGGACTCTACTGAACCGGGTTAGACCTAATTAATTAAATTTAGTCTAATATGTACTGTCTCGTGTAATTATATTAAAATAATTACGTGGTAAAATTACCAGTTGTCACAGTTATCAAATAACTGACATCCATGTATTCCACCCTACTGACCCATTCCCTTAGGAATTCATCACCCAAGATTCCTCCCACAAATATAACCCAGTAAGTCTCACCGATATGGATCGAGCATACCACACAACTAACTCTCAATTAACCCCTTACCTCAACCTGAGGTCCAGTTAATATACCCCAAAATACCTAGGTACAATCTGACAAACCTTCACCGAGACTCTTACTAGGTAAACTGACTCAACATTTACAATACGATATTGTCCCGACACAACGGTCAATCTACTACTCATTACCAAAGTAATCAACATCATTTCACAAGTAATATCGACTAACATTCGCATGCAATTAATACACACATAAATGCACACAACAATTACCTTCGATGGATTTACAGGTCTCGTCACGAATCCCCTCGTCAGGGTTATCCCTTTCGGGATACTCGTCATGAGCTCACCTATACCCTTGTTACAAGGCCCCGCCACTAAACATAGTGACACACTTGTCATCAATGATGACTACCCAGCCACTCATACAGTGACTATATCATCTACCAGACGGTGACCGACACCTCACCACATGATGACTGCCAGATCACATATACAATGATGACCCCGAAGGACCCCGTCCTCCACACCACTGTTGACTGTATACACGGAAAACAATGCAAGCACACAAAGCAACACATATAACCACATGACTTACCTGGACATGTACTACGACTCACCACCATTTCACGGATCACTTACGTGTGTAATTAAACACTTACTCTAGACGTATCCTCATAGCCTCTAGATCCATTGCCCAACTCTTTCCAAATAAGTAATTATACGACACACAAACATCATACCGATTTCTAGCCCATACATACTAAGGACACCATCGGCCAGACCCCTAGCCTCGTTATTGAAACATCATACCGACTCACCACCCTTTCACGGGTCACTTACGTGTGTAATCAAACACTTACTCTATATGGCCGGATTGTTGTTCTCTGCATATCCCATCGTTGTTCTTGACCGTCGTTCGTATTTCCATCCGAATCTCAAATCCAGATTCAATCCTTCGAATCATGGAAAACCTCTTGAGATATCGTGATCCTATCCTTTGAATCGAGCTTCCACCTGAAGCTCTGATACCAATTTGTTACGGGTAACCAGAAAACTAACATAAAGATAACGAACAATCAAAGAGAAATTAGGACTTTTATTAAAACTAATATTCAGGTGTTAACCAACTAACAAATCTGACCTCACTGCTTATACACAAAAGAATACCAGAATTGCAAACTAAGTCCCTCAACAAACTTGAAATTACAAAAACAAACAAAACTTCAACAGTGCACAATTAGAAACCCGGTATCAATTCGATGATGCTTGATATCTTTTTTCAATCAAAAAGAGTTTAAGAAATATAGTGCCACGCTGTTCAACAATGATGCATATTAAAAAAATTTTAATGCTAGTTATTACACAGGTATATAATTAATTTCATCCTTGTAATGTTCATCAATTTTCGTCTTTGAGATTATGTGAGCTCAAACCTTCGTCCAAAATAAATGATCTCATCACATTTTGTTCTTTGAGATCATGTGCATCAAGGACTAGCCGTTTATCAGTCGAATTATTTCCCAACAAGTGTGGAAATTATTTACAAGGATAGATATATTCTAAAATCTCTTATGGTTAATGAAATATTGCCCTTTGCCGTTCAAAAAGATATATTCTAAAATCTCTTATTTGATTTGGCTCCACTCGATGATATTTCAATATAAAACCACCATCATCTCATTCCATCACCTTCACAGCGACCGACTCCCTCCCTACCTTCGAACCACCTTCTTCCCTTGTTGGGCGAACTTAGCTTAGTTTCGCTAGTCTCTGTTAGTTTCGCTAGTCTTGTTTTGTATCTAGTATATAACCATTTTTGTAATCATTATTTGAGTTATCAATCAAATTCAGAAAATTTCCTCCAATTATTCTCTTTCATTTCAGTTTTCATTCTCTCTATCACAATATGGTATAATAGCATCTTTGCTTGATTATGTGATTCCTTTATTTTCTTCCGCATTAATTGACGTTCTTTTCGTCATTTCTCTCTCGTTCTTTTTTGCTATTTTTCTCCTCTTTTTCATCTGGATATCGATCTCTTTTCATTTTTTGGGGGTTTCACTCTTTTCTATCGAAGGTTTTCTTACTTTTCGATTCGTTTTCACGTTTTCTGGACTTCAAACTTCGTTTTTGGGGTTTTGTGTTCGTTCTGGCAAAACTGTCTGTTTCAGTTTAGGCGAAACTGTTCTTCGTTTCACTTCTGGCGAAACTATTGCTAGTTTCGCTTCTTGATTACTATCTGCTTCTTTGTTTTCTTGTACTTAGTTTCGCTTCCTGCTTGTTTCTCTCTTCACTTTTTGTTAGTTTCGCTTCTGTAGGCGAAACTAATCTTTGCTTCGCTTCTTTCTTTCTTTGTCTTCGTGCTCATGCCAAATATTTCGGATACTGCTGATCCTCCTGTCACTTTGGTTATGGATTCCTCTAATCCATTGTTCTTACACTCATCTGATCATCCGAGTCTTTTACTTGTTTCCAAAACCTTTGATGGTTCTGCTTTCGGATCTTGGAAACGTGCTATGTCTATTGCTCTATCTGCCAAAAACAAAATTGGGTTTGTTGATGGTTCTGTTGTCAGACCTATTACCTCTCCCAATCTTGATCTATAGAAGCGGTGCAATGATATTGTTATTTCTTGGATTCTCAACACTCTGTCTCGAGATATTAGTGAAAGTGTTCTATATGTTGAAACTGCTCGTCAACTTTGGGACGAGTTAACTGACTGATATGGACAAAGTAATGGAGCAAAATATTATCAATTGAGAAGACACTATCTAACATATCTCAGGGTAATGATGATATTGAAACTTAATTTACCAAAATAAAGTCTCTTTGGGATGAGCTTAATTCCCTCGAGCCTATTCCTCCTTGCACATGTGGCAATTCCAGACTTATGGCTAAATGTGAGGCATATCAATGTTTAATGCATTTTCTTATGGGTCTTAACTCCTGCTATGAGATGATCCATGGAAATATTATTATGATGAAGCATCTTCCCTCCATAAACCAAGTCTATGCTTTTCTTATTCAAGATGAGAAGCAGGGGGAGCTTCATTCATCTGCTCAGTTTATTCCTCAAACTGCTTCAATGAATGCCACTATGCAGGTGACAAAGGGTTCTGGTCCTCAGAAGGGTATTATTTGCAGTCACTGCAAAAGGACGTGGCATGATGTTAGTAAATGTTATCGTCTTATTGGGTTTCCCAAGGATTTCAAATTTACTAAACCCAAGATTGCTGCAAATGATACTTCTGATTCTGCTGCTACGGTTGATGCTACTTGGATCATTGATACTGGTGTCTGTAATCATATTTGATTTAACTTCAATTTACTTTCTAATGTTCAATTGCTTAACTCACCCGTTTATGTTCTTCTTCCAAACGGGCATGTCTTAAATGTTACGCAAGTCAGAACGGTTAATCTCACCAAGACTTTTTCTATCTCTAATGTCTTCTTTGTTCCTCAAATCAAGCATAATCTTTTATCTGTTCCCAAACTTTGTAGGGATACAAAAGGTGTTGTTCAATTTTCTAAAACTTCTTGTTTCTTACAGGCCTCTTCACTGAATAGTCCGTTGGTTCTGGGAGATCTCCTCAATAAACTTTATCTTTTGCATCATAATAAACTTTTCTCTGTTGCAGTTGATTCTTTTTTTCACTATAATTCTGTTGTTTCTTTGAAACTTTGGCATCATCGTCTTGGGCATTTGCCATTGTATAAAATTAAGCAATTGAATGTTTTTACTAGTGCATATGATTGTTCTATTAATGATTGTTTTGTTTGTCCTAAGGCTAGACAACATAAAATCCCTTTTGTTTCTAGTAGTAGAACTAGTTCTCATATGTTTGATCTTATTCATATTGATACGTGGGGGCCGTATCGTTCTACTACATATGATGGGTATAAATATTTTCTCACCATTGTTGATGATTTTACTAGAACTACTTGGACTCATCTTCTAACCACTAAAGGCAACGCCTTTAATATCCTCCAATGATTCATTGAGATGGTTGAGACTCAATTCAATACCAAAGTCAAGCGTGTTCGATCTGATAATGCTTTTGAACTTGGATCGGGTGTTCATCATGCTAAGTATTTTAAACAGAAAGACATTCTTCATCAAACTACTTTTCATGGGGTTCCTCAACAGAATGGGGTGGTAGAACGGAAACATAAGCATCTTCTTGAAACTGCCTGGGCTCTTATGTTTCAGTCCAAGTTACTTATCACGTTTTGGGGTGACTGTGTTCTTACTGCTACTCATTTGATTAATATTTTTCCACACGGGTTATCTAGGGCAAATCTCCTTCTGAGATGCTTTTTGGTAAAGCTCCATCATACACTCATCTTCGTACTTTTGGATGTTTGTGTTATGCTTCTACCCCTACACCTGTTAGAGATAAATTTCAGCTTCGGGCTCAAGCTTGTATTTTTATTGGATATCATTTTGGAAAGAAAGGTTACAAGCTTTATAATCTTGACATTCGTCAAGTTCTTGTTTCTCGGGATGTGACTTTTCTTGAGCACATTTTCCCTTCTTTACACTCTTCTGATCCTTCATCTTTGTTTCTTTCTCTTAATGATCTGTTTGAGGATTCATATCCAGCTGTTGTTCCTTTATCTTATTCGGTTGCTCTGAAGTTGATTCCTCTCATCCTATTTCTCCTGTTCCTCCTCCTCCAGAGCTCAGAAGATCTTCTCGTTCTACTGTTCCTCCTTCTCACTTGCAAGATTATGTTAGTAATTATGCTTCTGTTGATACCTCTTGCTTTCATACTTTGTCGAGTACTTGCCAAGCCTTTTCTTTTGTTAATCTTGCTGATTTTTCTCCTGATTCTCAGCAGCTTCTTTTCAATTTTGACTCTGTTCAGGAGCCTTCTTCTTATCAAGAGGCTGCTCAACATCTTCGTTGGCAAGCGACTATGTCTAAGGAATTTACTGCCTTAGAACGTAATCAAATTTGAGAGGTTATGCAATTACCCAAGGGTAATAAGGCTATTGCATGCAAATGGGTGTATAAAGTTAAGTATAATGCTGATGGCGTAGTTGAACGCTGCAAGACCCATTTGGTTGTACGTGGTGATACTAAAAAAGCTGGCATTGATTATAGGGCTGTAAGCGAGTCGAGCCGAGCCAGGCTTGGCTCGAGCTCGAAATTAAATGAGCCAGCTCGGCTAGGCACGATATTTTTTCGAGCTTGAAAGTTGAGCTCGAGCTCGGCTCATAAAAAGCTCGAGCCAGCTCGTGGCTCGTCGAGCTAGCTCATTTATTTTTTATTTTTTTTCACATTAATATATAAAAGACAAAAAAAGTCATAAATACACATTAATATTTTTTAACACATTAATACACAACCCAAAACTTATAAAATAGAAAGTAAATACAACGGTAAACCAAAAAGTCATAAATGACTAGAACCAAATTTGTAGACTTCAAATAAATAAACTAAAAAGTCAGAAATGCCTCGAACCAAATCTGTAGACTTCAAATATATAAACCAAAAAGTCAGAAATGACTAAAACCAAATTTATAGACTTAAAAAATATAAACCAAAAAGTCAGAAATCACTATGTCTATAGTCACCATTGGGGTGGTGGTCTAATGGTAGAGGCAAAACCTCTTAAACACTTAAAGATCTCAAAGTCATTGGTTCAAGTCTCACTAAGTAAAAAAATTTACCATTAAAAAAAACTATGTCCATAGTCCATCCTGCATTCCTGCATTGCACCTGCTCATCTACACAATCAATCAATTAAGAACTCATATTATAATATGTTTTTCAAATAGGATCATTTCAATTGCAATTTCAAACAGCAACTTTGGTCAAGACCCATGTCATAAAAACACTTATGCTTTGCTGCTGATGTATCTTAATCTTAGCAGTTATGTTTGTGGCTTTGTGCTATACCAAACTCATAAAAACACTTATGCTTAATGATCGTACTAAACTTATTTGATAATCATTTTGGTTCATCTTTATCAAATATAATAAAATAAGGGAAAAATACCAAAATGAACATTTGAGCAAAAAAGTTATTCAAAATGGACATCCTCATTTAGCCGGCTAAAACATGGACATCCTTCACAATTGCCAGCTAAACTTAGCCGGCTTGAAATTCCGTGACATTCCTTTTTTCAGCGTACGAACCAACCGGATTGCGACATTTGGCCGGCTAAGCCTTGAAAAAAGTGCCGGCTAAGCCGGTTAATAGCTTGTGATAGCCGTCTGGCACTTTTTTAAGGCTTAGTTGGCAAACTTAAAAGGCTTAGCCGACAAACTAAAAAGACTTAGCCGGCAAAAGTAAATGCTTACCCGGCAAAAGTAAATGCTTACCAAGCAAAAACCGTGGTCTTAAAAAACAATATTTTAATGTTTAGTCGGCAAACTTAGAAGGTATCATAAAAGTGAGCACTCTCGACACACATGTAAAATCCCTCTTCGTTCACATGTCATCGAAATCGAAATAAAAAAGAGAAGAATTCTCTACTCGTTCTAAGCCTACATTTGAGTCAACAAGTTTGCCGGCTAAACCTTCTAAGTTTTGTGAGACCTTCTAAGTTTGCCGGGTAAACCTTAAAATATTGTATTTTAAAACCATTATTTTTGCTGGGTAAGCATTTACTTTTTCCGGCCAAGTCTTTTTAGTTTCTCGGCTAAGCCTTAAAAAAGACGGCTATAGCAAGCTATTAGCCGGCTTAGCCAGCGCTTTTTTAAGGCTTAGGCGGCCACGTGTCGCAATCCGGTTGGTTCGTACACTGCAAAAAAGAATTTGGCATGAAATTTCAAGTTGGCTATTGTGAAGGATGTCTATGTTTTAGCCGCCTAAATAAGGATGTTCATTTTAGATAATTTTTTTAATCAAATATACATTTTGGTATTTTTTTCCATAAAATAAACAAAACAAAAAAAAACTGAAAGTTAATGTTCATCCGAACAAGAAAATAGTAAATGGATGTGCCTCACATCTGAACTGAGGATGACTTGCTGCAGTTGATGGGGCGGAGATAATAATGCATTAAGAGTCCTTTTAAACAGTAATTATAATTATATAGAAGAGTCAACTGTCATTTGTTTCTTTATATTAAATCTTAGTCATTTAAAATACCTATAATCACTCTCAAATTAAATCTCTAGCCGCTCTAATTCCCAAATTTGGGCACTTAGGTAATCATCTCAATCACATGGATCGACACCCATTTCACACGGATCACCCACGTCTTCTTCACCTGCGTAACCTCTCTTCATGAACTGCCGGTCTCTTCAACCCCTATCACATAACCAACCACTGCGCTGGGAGGTTCTTTCTTTCATGCTAACAGCCGGATTCTACTAGCTTCACCGTCGCCATCATCCGACCACCACCCTTCTCCTTCACCGCCGCCGTCACTATTCCCAGGTACGCTACCCGCCATCTCCACTGTCGAATTAGCTAATTTGGCTTTTGGGTTATTTAGTTTTTGAGGCTGGAAGGATAACCCCATCCACAGGTACACGATTCTGATTTCTGGCTTCTAAAGATGAAATTCTGCGTCGAAGGTTGGAGAAATGCTAGGGTTTACGTTCAAATCGAATCGGGGGAAGAAGTTCTAGGGTTCCATAGTTATAATTTTGGGTAAGAAATTCTTGAGTTTTTTGCATCGTGTAGGTTTTGATTGTTGATTTTTTCTTCAATTTTGGTGTTTATGCATTTAGGTTTTGATTCAGTTTGTTAATTCTGTCCAAACAGAAGGAAAACGAATTAAAAATTTAAAAGCAAATTTGATTTATGAATTGTTTGTGTAATTCAATTGAATCTTATGCACTTTAAAGCTCTCTCTGAAGCAAATTTGAATGTTATGCACTTTAAAAATGAATCTATTAAGCAATATTTTGGCTGGGAGTACAGGGAACCAGGGACAAGGAATGACCGAATAAATTGCAACTTTGTTTTTTTTCTTGAATAGAGATAGCTTCTACATTCCTCCAGAAATATTAGATTTATCTGGCAATGATGCGACAATATCAGAGTTAGTTGCAAAGATCAAACCCTGGTAATTAATAAATCCAAATGTTATTTTTGTTCATTATGATTGCTTATGATTTAATCAAGTTGATGTTTTCCTTTTCTAATGGTACCATGTTGCAGGAACTAAGGGTTTTTAATGTGCTCGTGAACCATATATGAATGCTGTTTGTTGCAGCATATAGCCGATGTTGTGTTCAATCCCAATTTGGCCAAGGTAATCTAAATTACATGGTATGATTAATATTGGTATAACAATATCATGCTATAATAGTGATTTAGTGAATGATATAGTGGTCTGGTTTTTTTACAATCATCACATGTTTGTTGCCATAATCTTATTTTATGGTTCAATATTTCTCTAGGGCACCAGAACTTTTGATGGGATCAAAACTGTATTCTACTGCAATTGACATATTGTCACATGGCTGAATTGTTGTCTAAGTAACCATTATTCAATGGGAAAACAGAGTTTGACCATCTTGACAAGGTAAGTGACCACATATAGCTTTTGGGTTGTATTTGACTTTTCTGTTGTTGTTATGATTTTTACTGCTATTATTTGGGCGTTGATAGTAATTAATGGCTCATCGTGATAGATATTCAAAACACTTAGCACACCAAAGGAGACTATATGGTCTAGGTATTATAAGCTTTCTGGAGTCAAGGTGAACTTTATCAAGCATCAGTAAGTGTTCACTTTTTTGATTTTTTTTTTCTAATTTTCAATAAGTTCAAATTTTCTTATTTTTGCCAATGTTTTCCTAGGCTTCCAGCTTGAGGTGGTTTTCTGGTATGGCTTTCTAGCTTCTCTAGGTGACAAATTATCTTACATTTTTAGTTCTCTTGGTTTTATTTACTACGCATTTGTTACAGGCATAATATTTTGCTGTTATTCATAAAAATGGAATTACAATAGAGAGAGAAAGGGCACCTATTCATATATAAAGAGAGAAAGGGGCGATCCGTGTCTCACCCTCCGATGTTCAGCTCGCACTCGCCAGCTTACTGCCACTCTGAACATAATTGATTGCTCACCTGGAACCACTCTCACCTTTTTGTCATTGTTTGTAAGAACAAAAGTTCTTTCTTCATGGTATGTAACATTGTTTTAATAGGTTTAGACTTTAGATCCTTAAAACACTTGCATTGCGTACTTTGTTTCAAGGATTACCTAATTGCGACATCTTACACATAATCTGGAATTGACTTGTGAACTTTTGGGCTTGATCTCGAATGAGCATAATGCCATCATACTCGATTCACCTTTTGATTTCGGTTCAAGAAAAATATGCCATTAAAACTTACTAAAACATGACTACTACCATGCAGGTTCAAAACAGTGTTTTGTGGTTTTTTCTTCCTGAAGAAAGAGACAAAATGCATAGAGGAGTACCACTACTAGCAAAATCTGGTAAGATTTATTTGTATTTTAACATTTGTTTGGGATGATTTATGTTCTGTATCTACTAAATGCTTCATCAGACTCTGTACCAATTTTTTTTATATGCACTTGTATCTTGAAACAATTTGTAATGTTTATGTATGCAAAATTGACTTCAAATTGATCATTGTATGTACATTTCTACTTGTGCAGCGTTTTTACAATCCATCATTTCTGCTTGTGTATTCACATATTTGTAATGTTTGCTTAAAATATTTTTCATTTTGAAATGACCCGTTTCGACCCATACCCATTTTTGTCAAAACCCGTTCTGACCCAAACAAAATGATCAAATTTGTTTCCTGCCAAATAAAATAAAGAATAGCACCAATGACCAACCTTTGAATATCACTCCAAACAGATTTATTGACAGGAAGTCCATTCACAAATATGTGAAGATCATGACAATTTGACCTATTATAAAACCCTGCTTGAAGATGTATGTCTCACACACACACATTGTTGTTTCATGATTAAAGATTTATTAATTTGAATTCTTTTTGGAATTAGTTAATTAAGCGTAGATGTAAATCACCTGATTTTCCTTCTTTTTGGAATTAGTTAATTAAGATTTAATCCTTCTAATAATTGTTTTGGGGTTCTACTTTTAGGGGAGCTACAGTAGTAACTTGCATCATTTTTGTAGAGAGAATAATAACTGCTACAATTCTTGACATGTTATTGAAGAAAGTTGGAGGCTTATCTCATTTTTAACAGGTCAAGATGGGTAGGTTTTGGTTGCATCATTTTCGGTTGATGCAATGTCAGCAAACGTGCAAAAGGAGACTCTTGAATCTTTTTGTTCTGGGAAGGTATATTTATCTTGAATTTGGGTAAAGGTTGTATAATGAGCAATGCGGGTAACGGGTCAAGATGGAAAATTAATAATCTACGCACAAAAGTCCATCAGCTAGATGCCAAGATTCAGGTCCAAACATAAATCAGGGCAGCAGTCTAGGCCGAGGAGGAGTTTGCACAGGCCTAAGCGATTTAAGTAGTAGATCATAGTTAAATTTATTAATTTGAAGTAATTGTTTTATTACGTTTGTTAATTTCTAGTCATTTACTAAGTTTTTTAGGATGAATATTTTGAATAAGTTTTAGTTTTATTATTTTTGAAAACCCGAACTTGGACGGGTATACTAGTTCAAACAGTAAGCAATAATGGTGGACAGTTACTTTGGTCAAGACCCATGTCCAAACTTTACAATTCAAACAGTAAGCAATAAAATTTTAATTAACTTTCATGTCAATTAAATTCCTCATCATTCGAGCGTACTTGAATTTCTAAATTTTCTTCTTCCTTTGCCGATTGCTACATATAAAAAAAGATAAATATTATTAAAAAAAAATATAACTATCAGTAATAAAGTTATAAAACTAAAGATGAACGAGAAATATGAATGTAAGCTTACTACTAAAGTTTGTATGGTTGTTTTTTATGCGGACTTTATCCAATCACCTCCACAAACAAGAAGCTCGACCAGTCTTGTAAAAATCGGGATTAATCGGTAATCGGTTGATCACCTTGTAAATTTGGGCTAGTCAGACAGTTAATCGGTAATCGGGATTAATCGGCCCTAATCGGACCTAGGCGGGATTAATCGGTCCAAATTGAAATGTGGGTTTTAAACAGAATTAAGCCCAAATAACGACCTGATCCATGGATCCATGGGTTTTTATTTAACCTAATCGCAAAACTGAAGGTCGTTCTCCACCTCTGACCTGTCTCGTTGCTGCTTTAACCTAATCGCTACCTGCTGCTTCAAATCGACGACCACCTGTGCTAATACGGACAAGACGATGATGAATTTTGAAGTATTTAATATTAGAATTATTTGATTTTTGAAGTATGTGAAATATTTTATCTTTGAAGTATTTAAATTATTTAAATTATTTGATCTTTGAAGTATTTGAGATTTTGAACTAATATAATAATATGTTAAATGTTTGTATTTATATATATATATATATATATATATATATATATATAAGTTTGAAAAATTACTTATAAATTCCAATCCGATAAATCCCGACTGATCCCGATTGATCCCGATTAATCCCTAGTCGGTACCCCACCGCCCAACTAGCGCCTAACGATTTTTACAACACAGAGCTCGACCATATCTTTTGAGAGAGAGCTTCAATAGTCATCCAATATACGTCCTCCGACACTAAGTGCCGATTCCAAAGCAACAGTTGTAATTGGAATGCAAAAAATGTCACGAGCCATTTTGCTTAAAATGGGGAACTTGCTACAACTTTGACTCCACCATTTTAACACATCAACTTCCATGTCCTCCAAAACTATATAATTCGGCTCTTCTAAATACACCTCAAGTTTAGTTTTTTGTGTATTTTGAACCGGTTTAGAATTAAGATAAGCATAAAAATCATCTTCTTGTCTAGCACGATCGGTTTGGGTTGTAGAGGATGTGCTCGTTGAGTTGCTATTGGCAGCCCTAGCCACTTGAAATGTGTTTGAGTATTTTTCATATAGAGACTTTAACTTACTAATTACATCTTCAACCCGATCCTTAAGCTCACCAGATGGATATAACCTCGCAAAAGTCCAGAAAAACTGACTCCTCAAAACGTGGATCCATAATAGAAGCAACTGACATAAGGACCCCAATTTCCCTCCAATACTTCTCAAACTTTGGCACACTCATCTCCTTCGAGAAATCATCATCTGATATAAAAGCCTTTGTAATATCTTATTTCACTTTAAAAATCAGAACAAGAAATAAGTTTGTTGTTGGATAAGATGTACCCGAAAACAAATTTGTAGCTTCCAAAAATACCTGAAGTAACCCGCTCACTTTTTCAGCCCTATCCCATTCGTCATCTGTGAGGGACCATTCAAAATTTGAATCCCTCAACGCGAAAACTAAAAAAAGCACATTTGTAATGGATTGCCGATTCAAGCATACAATGTGTAGAGTTCCACCTAGTTTTAACATCAAGGCATAAAGATCGAAGGGTTTTGATACCTAGAGTGATCGCTATTTCACCAAACTTCAAAAGACGACGAGGAGACTTCCTCAAATACTTAACACTTTCTCTAATTTTCACAAGACAACAATCAACTTTTCCTAAACCATCTTGTACTACTAAATTTAGTATGTGAGTACAACATCTTATATGAAAAAACGTGCCCTCAAAATGTAATTTTCCTTTTCCCTAAAAAGTATTCCTTAAAATGAGGGCTGCCATATCATTATTGGAGGCATCGTCGAGTGTAATTGTACCTATCTTGTCTTGAATGCCCCATTTACTACTTCAACCACTTTTACACAATCTTTTCTAATTGTGGCCCTAATTACTTTTTGAAAAAGAGGGTTGTTGTACGTCATTAACCCATTGAACCAGTGATACTCTATGATTGAGAAAGGTAGCTCATGGGTTACAATCATCTTGACAATTATTTCTCTATACTTCATTTGATCAAAACACCCACTCGAATTAAATTCACATGCACTATCACTACTAGACCGTTCAAAATTAATGAAACCCTTCGTACCTTACCTTTTCATATGAGGACAGATTTCCATGTGGCGCAACAGCTGCGACGTGGTCCCTCCCTTTTGTGGTTTGTATTTTCTCTTACAGTGGATGCATTGATGTTTCTTGACCATCTTCCAT
Organism: Smallanthus sonchifolius; assembly: GCA_023525975.1. Classification (NCBI taxonomy): domain Eukaryota; kingdom Viridiplantae; phylum Streptophyta; class Magnoliopsida; order Asterales; family Asteraceae; genus Smallanthus; species Smallanthus sonchifolius. The sequence continues at coordinate 17,310,344 of CM042036.1, forward strand.
TGTCTAGATTTTCATCTACCGTGTCTCTCTCTTCTTCGGTTAGCTTGACACTTTCTTCTTCACTTAACTAAAAAATATCATTAGTTGGAGTGTCGACTCCACCAACTGATTCTTTAAGGAAAGACATCCTACAATTAAGATTTAACACACAAATCTTACTGAAATGATGGCTTCTTTAATCACTAATATGTGCATATTAAAAAATTATTAATATATACAACAAATGATACAATTAAAAATAGATTTGAAAATTAGATTCTGACTTGTTACCTAAACAACTTTAATCTGCTCAAATCTTAACACCTCTAACAAAGAACAATATGCATCAAAATTACTTCAGATTCATGGAAAGCTAGCAATATATCATTTAATTCAACAGTTAACTACATATTTAGCTCGTTTAAAACCATAATCCGCGTGTTCCTCATTGGGATGTTGTGTGGCATACTCTTCATTATGTCAAGGGCACTTGTTCTCAAGGGTTGTTTTTTTAATGACACTTCTGATTTGTCTTTATCTGATTATTGTGATTCTGATTGGGCGGCTTGCCCTAATACTCGGCGATCTGTGAGTGGCTATTTTATTTCTCTCGGGGGAAGTCCAAGAAACAGGCTACTATTCTCTTAGCTCTGCTGAGGCTGAGTATCGGTCTCTTCGCTGGGTCACACAGGAATTTGATTGGTTAACTCGTTTGTTTTTAGAATTTCAACTTCCCAACCTCACTCCGGTTCCTCTCAGTTGTGACAGTCAAGCGGCGATTCACATTGCTAAGAATCCTGTTTTTCATTAGCGCGCTAAGCATATTGAGTTGGATTGTCATTTTGTTCGTGAGAAGCTTCATGCCGGTTTGATTCTGCTTTCTCATACGCGTACTTTCGATCAACTTGCGGATTTATTCACCAAGAGTCTTGCTGGTCAACCGCATTCGATTATTATTTCCATGTTGGGGTTTCATACACCTCCAACTTGAGGGGGAAACTATTAGTTTCGCTAATTTCTTTAGTTTCGCTAGTCTTGTTTTGTTTCTAGTATATAGGCATTTTTGTAATCATTATTTGAGTTAACAATCAAATTTAGAAAGTTTCCCCCAATTATTCCCTCTCATTTCAGTTTTCATTCTCTTTATCACAACATCCCCAAGGCCCAAACCCAAACATGTGCAAAATAGAAGTGCATAAAATCTATTAAAGCTACTCATCATTAGTTCATTTATTTATGACTTATTGTATACTCCTATAGTTACATTTGTAATTACTTTCTCATTCATTTCTTGTAATTACTTTATCTATATATATCTTGCCTCCTCTTTGTGGAAGCTATCAAGGTTCTTAACCTAACATGGTATCAGCCACACTTGGTTGATCTTCCCCCACCCATCTCCTTCTTCTTTCCTGCCTCGTATTCTCCTGCTTTTCTCTCACCCATGGCCACTTCATATTCTACCGATGTCTCTCTTTCCCTCAACTCCATCATCCATATGCTTACCTTCAAACTTTCTCCATCAATTACCTCTTATGGAAAAAACAGATGGTCCCCATCCTATCTTACCAAAACCTTTTACACCATGTTGACGGGTCCTCTACAGCCCCTGCTGCCACTCTCGTTCAGGGCGATAAGTTTGTTGAAAACCCGGCTCTTGCCCCGTGGTAGCAGTTGACCAACAAACAGTTATCATTCTTCACGCCTCTCTATCTGAAGAGGCCGTGTCTGTTGTCGTTGGCTTAACCACTGCTCATCAAATATGGACTGCATTGGAGTCTGTGTATAGCAACACTTCTATTGAACGCGTCCAAAGGAAACTAAACAGTCGCTGAGTACGGACGCCGATTCAAGCTTCTTTGTGACCGGTTAGCCGCCATCGGACAACCTGTTGCTGACTCAGACCAACTTCACTGGTTCATCTGTGGTCTTGGCCCCATCTTTTGAAAGCTTATCTACAACTATCAGATCTGCCGTTCGGCACCTCCGTTCTCTGATCTGCTGCACTGGGGCGGAAGGTGATGAACTATTTGTTAAAGCTCTCCATGGCCCATCCACACCACATGTTGCCTTCTCAGCCCGGTCCTCTCGTCCATGGTTCAACTTTCATGGACGTGGAGGTCGCTTCAGTCATGGAACTCGTGGTAACAGCAGTAGGACTCGTGGCCAAAGGCAGCCACATTGCCAATTATGCCGAACTAACGACCACTATGCCAGTTCCTGCCCCAACTTGCACTCGTATGCTTCTCATACCCCCACAACAGATGAATCCTTAGCACAAGCCTTGCTTACCTAGTGTCATGTCTCTTCTGCAGGCCCTGACTGGTACGTTGATTCGGGTGCCTCCGATCACATGACGGCCTCTACCCAAACTGTCTCCAATCCCTCTCCCACTGCAGGTAATTAATCTGTGTTTTTTGGTGATGGTAAGTCCCACCCCGTCTCCCGCACAGGCTATGCTCTTTTTCATGACCGAATTCAGCTAAGTAATTTCCTTGTGGTTCCAAACCAAACTAAAAACTTATTATCTGTTACCAAGCTAACCAAGGACAATAGTGTGGATGTACTCTTCTCTTACACGTTTTTTTGTATCCAGGACCGACACACAAGACAAGTTCTAGCTCGGGGAAGGCATGAAAATGGACTATACATCCTACATACGGGTCAACAAGCTTTTGTTGCCTCCACCTCCTGCCCAAAGGCCTCCTATGAAGTTTGGCACACTCGTCTTGGCCATGCTCCCTTTGACATTATTATTGTTTTAAATAAATTGGGACTATTATCTGTCACTTCTATTTTGCCCAAACCGGGTACTCTCTTGTCTTGTCATTTGGCTAAGACCCAACGTTTACCCTTTAATCTTAATAAAAAACGGGCCTTACATCCTCTTGACATGATCCATTGTGACTTATGGGACCATCACCTGTGTCATCCATTGACAACTACCGGTATTACGTTGTTTTCATTGATGACTATTCACGTTTCTGTTGGCTATATTCTCTAAAAACCAAATCAGAATTCTATAATGCCTTAACTATTTTCATAAAATTTGTCCAAACCCAATTTTCTCGAAAAATAAAAGTACTCCAAAGTGATGAAGGTACGGAATTTATAAATCATAAAGTTTGTACGTTACTAGAGGAAAATGACTCTTTTCATCATTTATCGTGCCCATATACGCCACAACAAAATGGTCGGGCGGAACGAAAGCATGGACATATTGTCGAAACGGGTTTGGCAATGCTTTTCAATGCTAGTCTACCCTCGTCATATTGGGTTGAGGCATTCTCATCCACAGTTTATATTTTCAATCGGTTACCCATGCACCTGTTACATGACAAATCTCCCTTCGAACTGCTGTATTCCTACCCACCCACCCGAGTATAATACATTCAAAGCATTTAGTTGCCGTGTGTTTCCCCATTTACGTGATTACTCAGCACACAAGCTTGCACTACGAAGCTTGCTATGTATTTTCATTGGGTATAGTCCAAAGTATAAAGGGTACCGTACCGTTGCCTTTACCCGGTCTCATCTTGGGTTTATATTTCTCGACATGCTAGATTTGATGAAGACACTTTCCCCTTTACTAGCCCTACTACTATTGCAGCCCCTATTTCATCCCTCCAACTATCCACTTTTTTGGACACCAACCAACATATGCCCACCTCACCTGCACAACCTCCCAAACAGCCTAAACTTTCTCAAATTAACACTGCCCCATGCACTCTTTGTATGGACCCCCCTTGCACGCACCCATTCACTCCCCAAAAATTAACACCCCATCTTCCCCACTCATACACCAACCTGATCCTCCCACACCTCCAGCCAAAGACCCTGACCATCCTACACCCGCACCAGCCCTCTACCACAAAACCCCAACACTACTTCCTCCACAGATGTTGCCCCTACACCACCTCTGCCACCCCCATCCTATTATTGCATCCTCTCACCCTATGGTTACTAGAGGCAAAGTAGGCGTTTTTAAACCTCATCACATAGCCAACTTCTCCCAATCTGTTAACTATGCCCTACATACGGCCCTGTTTGCTTTTGTTGATCCCAAAGGATATAAGGAAACAATCAAAGAACCCCATTGGCTTTTTGCCAGGCACCGTGAAATTGATGCTTTACATAACAACAACACATAGGATCTTGTTCCTCGCCCCTCCGATAGAAACGTGATTGGCTTAAAATGGCTCTGTCGTACAAAATACAAATTCGATGGATCAATTGTACGTCACAAAGCACAGCTTGTTTCCTAGGGTTTCAGTCAAGTTCCGGGTCTTGATTACTCCCACACATTTAGCCCCGTTGTGAAAGCCGCTACAGTCCGGGTTGTCCTCTCCTTAGCTGTCATTAACAGTTGGAAACTACATCAACTTGACGTGAAGAATGCCTTCTTACATGGATTCCTAAATGAATGTGTGTATATGGAACAACCCCTGGGATTTCCTGACCCTCAATTTCCTAATCACGTATGCAGGTTAAATAAAGCTCTCTATGGGCTCAAACAGGCACCCCATGCGTGGTTCCACCGGCTTAGCACCTTCTTAATTACCAGTGGCCTCTCATGCAGTTGAGCCGATACATCTTTTTTTGTATTTAAAAAAGATTCATGCATCATGTATCTACTTGTGTATGTTGATGATCTGATCTTAACAGGTAACCAAGAACATGTCCTAACAACCTTCATTGATCGCTTAAACAAAGAATTCTCCATCAAAGACTTGGGGGAACTCAACTACTTCCTCGGACTTGAAGTCACTTACACACCTGATGGTCTCTTTTTAAATCAATCCAGATATGCTAAAGACATTCTTGAAAGAGCAGACATGTTGCATGCCAAATAGCCCATACTCCACTTGCAACCACTACATCCTTTTCCACCAATGGAGAACCCTTTTCTGACATCACCCATTACCGGTTGGTGGTGGGAGCCCTCTAATACATGACAATTACAAGACCCGACATCTCCTATGCTTCAAGTTAGCCAATTTCTACATGCTCCGACCATCACCCACTTTCAAGAGGTTAAACAGATCCTGTGCTATTTTAAGGGCACTCTAGCATTTGGTCTTACTTTTTGCAAACCTAAACACACATCCTTTCTTGGCTACTCTGATATAGACTGGGCACGTTGTCTTGAAACTCGTCGCTCAACATATGGCTACTCTATCTTTTTTAGGTGGTAATTTGGTTTCTTGGAGTGCAAAGAAACAACCTACAGTCTCTCGTTCAAGCTGTGAATCCAAGTATAGGGCAATGGCTAACGCTGCTGCTGAGATCATATGGATAACTCATCTTCTCCAAGAACTTTATGCATTACCTCCTACTCGCCCCACTATCTTATTTGACAACCGTAGTGCCCTATTTCTTACACAAAATCCCATTGCACACAAACGTGGTAAACACATTAACTTAGACTATCACTTCATTCGTGAACTTGTCTCATCGGGGAAACTTCATACCAGATTTATACCTACCAAACTTCAAGTTGCCGATATTTTTACTAAGAGTCTTCCTCGGCCCTAGTTTGAGTTCTTTCGGTACAAGCTTCGTCTCGGCCCGCCACCGTCTTGTTTGAGGGAGGATATTAAAGCTACTCATCATTAGTTCATTTATTTATGACTTCTTGTATACTCCTGTAGTTACGTTTGTAATTACTTTCTCATTCATTTCTTGTAATTACTTTATCTATATAAATCTTGCCTCCTCTTTGTGGAAGGTATCAGGTTCTTAACCTAACAAAATCGATTCAGAACTTTAAATTTGAATCAAAATTTCCTTTGAAACCAAGATTCAAAATGTAACAATTAACCTCTAACAATGCACAATAATAATATAAAAATATATTTTCTAAACTAAAGGAACACCAGCAAATGGTAACCAAACACGATCTGATGGTGAAAAAAAAATTTATTTTAAATCTCGTGGTTTTTGATTCATCATCTGGCTTTCGTGTTTTCATAATATATACGTATATCCTGATTGAGTGGAGTGATAATATCAAATTTTCAACTAACTATATTTAATTACAGAATTTTTATTTATTTATATTATGAATGTTATTCCTGAAAAAGCATTTACCATTTGATGGAAATCCGAAAAAAGAAAAAAAGAAGAAACAAAATATTTTTATTAGTGTACCGTAAAAAGAAGAAACAAAATATTTTTATTAGTGTACCGTAAAAAGAAGAATCAAAATGTTTTATTAAAAGAAGAATTAAAATATTTAACTTTTAACCTGCTTTTATCATGTGAATAAATAAAAGCCGTCTTTTGTTTTTTTAACTGATTTTGACTAATTAGATGATAATAAAAGAAGCATCAAAATATTTTATGAATGTATCGTAAACATCTCTAAATTAGTATTTTTAACTATAACTTTTTTAATTAGTTTTTCTTTACAAAGTTCATAATCAGTTTGCAATAGATTTTTCATTATTATGTGTATCAGATTATTTTATACGACACAAGATTCCACCATATTATTATTTGATACCATACAGGATTCCGTCAAAAATTTATTATATATACTTTTAGTTCAAGCTTAAAAAATTAATCACAAGCTAAACTCAAGTTTTAAATATAGAGTCTGAAATGAGCCGAGTTCAAGTGATCTATTAAGTTCAACGAGCCGAACACGAGTTTAGACGACCTCGAGCTTGGCTCGACTAGTTACACCTCTAACAATGTAATAGCTAATAATATAAGGGATTAAAATATTCTACATAAATATATATTATTCTTTAATAATATGTGTTAGTTTTTCAATAAGATTATAAAATGTAAACGAGAGTAACTTGTGAGCATTAAATGTAGGCAAATTTACTAATCCAAACTACGATTCATTAGTCGATAATAAATATAGTCATAACTTTCATTTTTGTTGTCATAAGCAGACTGGGTAGCATAATCTTCGAGAATTTAAACTACACTTATTTTCACTTAAAATGATGAATTTAAACAAAATGAAGAAACGTGTAATGAAATTATGATACTTAGACAACAAAAGTGAAAGTTATGACTGTAATGAATTTAAACTACACTTATTTTCACTAAAAATGATGATTTTAAACAAAATGAAGAAACGTGTAATGGATTTGTTAACGGACGGTTTACTAACCGAACTGAACGAAGCCTTGTTTGAGACTTTTGATCTCAACCCTAATGCCTTCAGAAATAAACATTTAATAAGATCATTTTATCATTAAATTTTATGTATCTGTATCGAACTGAGAACTAGTTATCTAACTTCACCATCTATTTTTGAAAAAGAAATAAACTCAGTTTATTCTAACTTTAGTTCTTTTAGAGTCATTAAACCCTAACAAACTGATGCTACGTGATTGACGAAGCCTTCGTTCAGAAGCCAAGGCAGTGTTGGTGGAACATAAGTACAGAAAATTGTTAGAATAGGGAAACGACGCATAAATGAGAATAGAGTTTCCTACTTTAAATAGTTAGTTGTTAGGGTAATAAAATAAAATAAAAATGAAAGAATATAAAAAGTTTAGATAAACTAAATTAAAATTTTTAATGAACAATATAAACAAACGAACGAACGTAAATGAACGAACGTTCACGAACACATTACCGAACGTTCATGAATACAATTAAACAAATGAGAGCTCTGTTTATGTTTGTTCATTTAGTTAATTGAACGAAATTCCTTGTTCATGTTCGTTCATTTATTAAACGAACGAACATAAATGAACTTTTCACCGAACGGTTCACTGAAAGTTCGGTTTGTTTACAACCCTAAGTAAACTTGAATAAAAGGTTCATTTAAAACCAAGATTAAAAAACGTACAAAAACAACAGCTTATTGCACCGGTATCGTTTAATCTGAATTAAGAATTTTTTGGTTTAATTTAGCATCCAATAATCATTATTGTTACAACTTGTTAATAGAAATCCATATTTGCATTAAATATTGATCGAGTTATTGCCATCCATTGTATCCTAGTTCCCAACTACAAAGTGCTCACAACACCTTTTTAATTTGGTCAGTGACGGATACAAAATTTTTTCTGGATGAGTGTATAAAATGAGTAGCGCCGAAACAAGTCGGGTCAAAATAGATCAGGTAAAAATAATTCATACTTATTTACTCAACAATATTGTATTATTCATTCTCTTTCGATCAAAATCAAACGTGTACAAACAATAAATATGGAATTTTATTGATAGAACTCGATGCGAATCCCGTCTATGTATACACAAATAAATCGCATGATCTTCCTTGAACTTTTATAAATTTGTGCAACTCACCGATAAATAAATAATTAATTATACACAATAATAAAAAAAACATTGTAAATAAAAAATAAGATAAAATCATTTATAAACCAATTGAATAATCCAATAACAAAATACATTAGCTACTTTGCTTGCTACCTAATATAAAATGTATATTAAAAAATCAAATTAAATTAAAAGGTCAAATTTATAACTTCCTCCACTCAGCATATTCCTAAGAAACCCTATAGTTCCATGGCCGCTGAACTTGCAGCTCTCCCTTCGCCACTCCCCCTCTCTCTCTCATTATCAGCTATCACACAAGGTGCCTTCCAAATATTAAAAAATGTGCCTCTAGAAAAATATTGAAAATTTTCTACTGGTAAGATTAATCTTAATGGGTGTCTCGCCACCTTCTAAGGAACTTTTAGATCCGCCCCTGAATTTGGCTCTAGTAAACGACATGTCATTGTAAAACCACCGTCATCTCGCATCCCCTTCACGATGACCGACCCCTTCCCGGTACGTATACTTGAATAATCAAAATTCCATTTTAAACCAAGATTCCAAAAAGCTACAAACACCGGTGTATCTTTTTATTTGAATCACAATCTTTGGGTTGTTTATGCATAACAATTGAGATTCACGATATATAAACAACAAGTTAATATCAGTAATAAGACTAAAATATAAAGACAATTGAAACTAGCCAAGAATAGTCTAGGCTAGGGAGAAAGATTTGTATAATATAAACTTGATATTTTCCATTCTTAGATCTTGAAAACGATTACATAAGGTTAAATAGACGAAAAAAAAAGTCACAAACTACCAACAATTAAAATACTACTTAATATGAGACTTTTAAGTTGCTTGATCCTTAATATTCCTAACATGGGAGAACGATACATGTATCTCATGGTCACAGATCGAGATCGAGATCGAGATCGAGATCGAGATCGATGAATGATATTAGAAGGAATTATATAAACAACCCATTTATACCGCAATACCGCATACACACACTCACGGAGGCATATATATATATCACACGCAACTTTATTCTTTCAATTGGACAACACACCTTAGAACTATGTAGCGTTGTTATGGGCATCCAAATCCTTAACAATATTGCAAATGTAATCCATCACAGAAGTCGGATAGGGTACACTTGTATCTGGCCTCTCAAACTCCAAGTAGCCACCTGTCCATCGCCTTTTGGTTCAACATGAAATGTGTGTTTGAAGCTCTTATATAGCTTGTCTACAAGCTCTCCTCCAATTACCTTGAACACAATCGTGTGGTTTTCCTCGTTCACTGATTCAATTATCTGTTTCGATATTTTCTTCTTTCCCTCTTTTTGCATGCAGAAGTACAAAAAAATTATCATTAATCAAGATTCAGAAAGAAACAAGTCATGTGAGACGTACCATGAGTGAAGTGCCAAGTGATAATGGATCCAACGGCCCCTCTCTCACCCTCATGCAGCTCACAGTCATGAACCTTCTCAGGGACTTTTGCAACCATCTCATGCGGTTTGTGCCTAAGGAGATCGTGGAAGACATCACCGCGCTTACTAATCTCAACGTAACCAATTAACTTTCCTGAAAGAGCCATCGCTTGATAAGTCTCACAAACGCTAGCAAAGAACTTTTCAATAAGAGTTGGTGAATTTGTGGAAAATATAGACTGACATGATGGCTTTATATAAAATTTAATTTGGCTACTGCACACGAGTATTAAATGAAAATATAATATAATTTATTACTTTACTTAATATTGACGAAAAGACGCTGTAACAACTTTTAACATATATATGAGCATATGATTCACGCTGCACTTTTTTTAATTGTTTTTATGAGTTGAAATTTGTACAGTTGGATTCAATTTGATATGTATACCAGTAAATCATTCACATATTTAGTGACAGATTCAGGAATTTAGTTCAGCAGGGAACAACATGGACAGGTCAAGACAGGTCAAATATAACAAAAGATGGACCAATCAAAACGGGTCGAATAACGATATGTTTTTCTTTTGTTTCTAAAAGGAATTAAAAGATCTTATATTTTAATAAAAGTATTACAACTATATATTATCTTGGGACTTAAAGTTGGGCTAATTTAACCGATTTGATTTGCCAACTAGGCTCACTCACTACCAGTCGAGGAATCCAAACACCCCCATTGATTATACGACCCCTCTAAACTCACAAACACTATAGAGGAAAGATATAGCACATTATTTTTTAAAAATACATACAGATGTTTTCTCATTTTATGTTATAAAATCCAAACATTAATAACTAATTCAAAATTGCAATATATACATGGGAAAAGCTAAAAAGAAAAGATGCATACCTTTCTTCCATAGATACACGTGGAGACAACCAGTAGCTTAGCCTAGTGACAAATGTGTATACCTAAGACTTCACTAAAATGAGGAGGTCTTGGGTTCAAGTCTCACTTATGACAAAGAAAAGGGGTCCAGGTTAGGGCATGAGTTTTCTCACCTATGGTGGGTTTTCTCCTGACGATGGTGGAGATGATCGGTGGGCCAGTGCCCCGTCAGTGATCCAAATTGCCGTTAAAAAAAATATACACGTGGAACTTTATCATCAGAAATTTATCCTTTTTTTCTTTTGAAGATTTCTCAGGTGAATGGAAACCCACTCCTATTTCAAAAGCAAAACAGAAATACATATGAAGAGCAAACATTCATGTTTTCAATATATGAACCGATTATTAGACATTCAAATGACGATAATCACCTAATAACACCTAGAATGAATCTTGAAGATTGATGATGGGGGTAGCTTTGGGAAGCTAACCACGTAAGGACAACACCAGTTATGAAGGCAAGGCAAACGAACGAAGCTAGGAAGGCCAGGCCACATGCCAAGCTAGGAATAAGCGAAGTGACCATTGGATAATCGAATGAAACCTGAGTTGACAAGACCACACAAGTAAACAGTGCTAGGTTGGGAAGTGAACCACTGAAATCTTCAGACGACGCAACACTTCCCAACGACACCTGAATGAGGAAAGTGCAGAGAGTCCAGAGCTGGAACAGTAACCTCCTTACATTACGATTCAGGAATAAAGCAGGTCAAACCATAAGGTAGGTTTCGGAGAAGCAGACATCGGAAAAGGGAGAAGTCAAGAAGTTACACCATTTCAGGTGTCCCTTATAATATCGAGAAGCTGCACCTCGGCCAAAGGAGTTTAGGAAGGCTTAAAAAGGAAGGTAAGGATCTTTCAAGAATCACCTCCATTATTCTAAGGAATCACACTATAAATGAGAGATCACCAACAAGTATCCATTCATTAACTCCCAACTATTCTGGCAACAGATTACTCCCTTACTCCCCCTAACTTTATTTTCTAAAAGACCCCTTGCCTGATTCTCACGCCGGAGGTGGATCGCAGGGGATCATCCCCTGCGGTGAGCCTAACGGTTTGTTTCTTCTTAGTAGGACCCTGAGGATTGAAGCCTGGTATCTAGTGCAGCAACAAGTGGCGCCCACCGTGGGGCCCGACTTCGTGTGAACCACAAGTTGAGCTCCTCAGCTTCATTTCTTTTCTTTTTGTTGCCTCTAGATACCATGACGTCCAAAGGCAAGGAACATGACGTCCAAAGGCAAGGAACATGCAGATGATGTACACTCTGACTCTTCCGGGAACTCCGTGGAGGTTAACGACATGATTGAATTGACCCCTGAAGGAGTCAGGGAAAACTTCCCTCGCCTCTAGAGACAGATGCACGAGTATGTCCAGGAGGAAAGGACGAGGGGCCTACGGGTGCAACTATCATACGAAGAAGAGGCGGAGAATCCGGTCCTTCGTCCCACGTCAGGAGCCCTGGGGCAACATCAGCACCGGGGGGACTAGCCTGGAAATCCCAGCAATTTCACTCATGCAGATGGTCATGACCAAACCTGACCGTAAGAGGACAAGTCCTCCACGACCCTTCCGATCGAACCCAGCCTAACCACGATGTCAGGTACCCTTACTTTCACCCGTCAGGGAAGACGCCCTTTCACGGAGGACCCCCTCAGTTTTTACTTCCACCTACAGGGCCGGGGCTGCCCCAGAGCTTCCTGAATTTCCAAACACCCCTCTCCCTACCAAGCCATGGTTTTCAACCCGGATACTTTCAAAACCTTTTTAGCACGCCACTAGTAACCTATACCCAACCGCTCGTCGCAACTCACAGCGTGGGCGCAGATTTATCTTCACCATATACCCCTAATTGCCAAACAAAATTCTCACCACGAATCATGAACTTCAGGTTCCCTCCTAAAACCAAGATGTCATCCAACGTCAAAATGTACGACGGGTTGGGAGACCCTAAAGACACCTTGAGCTCTTCTCGGGGGTAGCAACAGTAAAACAGTGGCTTATGCCAGTTTGGTGCCATATGTTCAATCAAACCCTCATTAGACCAGCAAGACTATGGTTCAACAGCTTGCCACATGGGAGCATAGACTCGTTCGAGGATCTAAGCCGAAGTTTCCTGGCCCATTTCATGCAGCAAAAGAGGTACACTAAAGACCCGGTTGTGCTACACAACATCAAACAGAAAGAAGAAGAGGACCTCCGGGCCTTCATGGGAAGATATAAGTTGGAAGGCCTCAGCATCAGTGGGGCCACGGAGCAAATGCGTATTCTAGGATTCATCCATGGGAGAGGAGCTAAACAGAAACGTCCCTAAAACCATGGAGGAGGCCATGGAAAGAGCTGAGGCGTTCCTCTGAGGTAAGGAAGCCGCCCAGAACCCAGAGATACCGAGGAAAGTCAGGACTCCTGGATAGGGGCACCCCACGCCAGGTGGATGGGGCCGACAATTTCAGCTATTTGTAGAAAAAAGGATCCCAAGTTACGGTAGCATGCCCCGAAAGCCCTACGAGAGACAACCTCACTCTTATAAGAGACAAACACAACCCCACTCCTACCCAAGGCACCATGACATAAATGAAGAAAAGCATAGGTAGGTACAGTTCACCGCCTTGACTAAGACGCCGAAGGAAATTTTGGGATTCGGTTTCAGACCACCAAAACCTGGCGCAAAGCCCTTGGACGCCAAGACAGCCCTTAGATATTGCGAGTTCCATGGCGACGCAGGGCATCACACAAACGATTGTTTCAAGCTAAAGAAAAGGATTGAAGTAGCCGTCCAGTCCGGGGAGTTGGCCCATTTGATAAAAGATATTAAAGGAAAAACGGCAGAGGGCTCGAAGTCAGAGAAAGATAAAGGTAAGAGAAGAGAGATAGTGATGGTGTCATATGGCGTAAAACAGAAGGTCCGAAGAGAAGGAGGTTTCAAAAGAGAAAGAAAATGGCTAAGAAGGGAAATATCCTTCCCACCCCTAGGTCCGGGAGAATCCACATACTCCCCCATGGTAATAAAGGCAAACATAGGGGGAAGACGGATAAACGTAGTATACCTGGATGGAGGCAGTGGCTCCGGGGTCATGTACGAACACTGTTTCCTATAATTGGATGAAGAAACACGCAAGATGCTAACACTCTCTAAGGCCCCGCTTGTGGGATTCTTGGGAGAAAAGGCCTGGCCCCTGGGCGATATAAAACTAAAGGTACGGATCAGTGACGGCAATCTAGAGAGAACCGAAGACATACTCTTCCTTATAATCCAGTCGGCCTCTAGATAAAATGTCATCATTGGAAGGCCAGGTATATGCGCCTTCGAAGCAGTAGTCTTGACAACTCATGCTATGATGAAATTCCTAACGAAGGGAGGAGTTTGCACGGTTAGGTCAACCCCAGGATCACTATTCGTAGCAGCTACAGAAAATGAAATGGAAGACGACGGAGGAGAAAAGGTCAGCATAAACAAAATATACCCGGAGAAAACAATACTAGTAGGCAATGATCTCTTCAAGGAAGGAAGGCGAAGGCTCCTATAGATGCTAAGGAGTAACGCTGATATTTTTGCATGGACCCCCGGACACATAACGGGGGTACCTAGGAGTTTGGCCGAACACTCCTTGAACATATCTACCAAATACACCCCAGTAACTCAAAAGAAGAGAAGGCTAGCACCAGACCAGTGCCAGGCCATATGTATTGAAATTAACAAGTTGGTGTCTGCAGGTATCGTCAGGGAGGTCAAATATCACACTTGGGTGGCAAACCCTGTGATGGTCAAGAAAGCAGATGGAAGCTAGCGAATGTGTATTGACTTCAAGGACCTGAACAAGGCCTGTCCCAAGGATTGCTACTCACTTCCGGAGATAGACCTCAAGGTTAACTCCTTAACTGGTTTCGAATGGAAATGCTTCTTGGATGCCTATAAAGGGTATCACCAGATCAAAATGAGGCGTGAGGATGAGGAGAAGACGGCTTTCTACACGCCAAAAGGAATTTTTTGCTACAGGAAAATGCCGTTTGGTCTAAAGAACGCTGGAGCAACATACCAGCGCTTGATCGACAAAGCTTTCGAAAAGCAGATAGGAAAAATATGGATGCGTATGTTGACGACTTGGTGATAAAAAGTCAGAGCGAAGAAGGAATGATTAAAGACATCGAGCAGACATTCAAGAACCTCAGAAAAATTAATCTGAAGCTGAACCCAGGGAAATGTTCCTTTGGGTTAAAAGAAGGAAAGTTTCTGGGTCATATGGTAAGTAAAAAAGAGATAAGGGCAAACCCGGACAAGGTAAGGGCTGTGCGTGATATGAAGTCACCAAAAACGAGGAAGGAGGTGCAAAGCCTGAATGGAAAATTGGCCGCCCTGCACATATTCCTTTCCAAACTGGCGGAGCGTTCCCTTACCTTCTTCAAAACGCTAAAAGGGAGCTCAGCCAAGAAGAACTTACTTTGGACCAAAGAAGCGGAGAACGCATTTGAAGAATTGAAGAACCATATAGCCAATATACCACCTATGGTAGCCCCGAGACCTGGAGAAACTCTGTCGCTATACGTGGAAGCAGCCAAGGAAGCAATAAGCGAAGTATTGGTGATAGACAGAGAAGGAGCCCAATCACCGGTATATTTCGTAAGTAGGGCCCTCAAAGAAGTGGAAGTAAATTACCCAACCTTTGAAAATGTGGCTTTAGCACTGGTACACACAGCCCGACGACTGAGGAGGTATTTTCAGGCACACCCAGTAAAAGTGCTAACCAATTATCCTATCAAAAGTATCTTAACAAAACCTGAAGTCGCTGGGAGATTGGCAAAATGGGCGGTAGAAATGGGGGAACACGAGATTTCATATGTCCCTAGGTCTGCAGTGAAGGGGTAGGTCTTCGCAGATTTTGTTCTAGATTCATCAATCGAAGGCGAAGAAGAGAAAGAAGTGGGGGACATTGGTGAAAAAAATGGAGGAAAGCAACAACCAGGAAAAGCCAGGAGAAAGGAAAGGAGAGTGGTTGTTATACACAGATGGGGCGTCAAGCGCGGAGGGCTCAGGAGCCGGACTCATATTTATAGACCAGAAGGCGCAAAACTCACCTACGCTCTCCGCCTGAACTACCCAAGCACAAACAATGAAGCCGAGTACGAGGCTCTCCTAGCCGGGTTGAGGCTAGCACAGAAAATCGGAGTCAAAACGTTACAGGTACGTGTCGACTCACTCTTAATAGCAAACCAGGCTAATGGGGAATATGAATCCAAGGAAGAAGTAATGGAGATGTATAAAAGCCTGGCAAAGCAAATGATGAAGTGTTTGGAGAAATGTACCATAATCCAGATCTCAAGGACGCAAAACAAACGGGTGGATGCCCTTAGCAAGCTAGCATCTCTAGCTTTCGCTCACTTTACAAAAAAAGTTTTAGTGGAAGTGCTTGAGGAAAGCTCAGTAAAAGTAAAGGTAGTGATAGACGTGATTACAGAAGACGAAGACAGCTGGAAGACTCCAATTAAAGAATACTTGGCGATGGGGTTGGTACCAGAGGATGAGGATGAAGCCAGGAGGGTAAGGCTGAAAGCGTTGCAATATACCCTAGTAGAAAGAGAATTGTTCAAGAAAGGGTACTTGGCTCCTTTACTCAGGTGTGTAGGTCCAATTCAAGCTAACAACATTTTTCGAGAAATGCACATGGGAGTCTGCGGAACACACACAAGCCCGAGGACAATAGTCTCGAAGATAATGAACCTAGGGTATTTCTGGCCAACCATGCACAAAGACACGAAGGAAGAAATAAGAAAATGTAAAGCATGCCAACTCCACGCACCAATAAAACATGTTGCCAAACACGATCTGGTACCGGTAAACTCTGCATGGCCTTTTTACAAGTGGGGGATGGACATCGTAGGTCCTTTCCCCGAGAGTAGTTGCAAAGTCAAGTTTCTGATAGTAGTAGTGGACTACTTCACCAAATGGCCTGAAGTAAAGCCAGTGACAACCATCACTAGAAAACAAGTCATAAGATTCTTCTGGGAGAATATAATTTGCAGGTTTGGGTTGCCAGGCGAGTTAGTGACTGATAACGGAAAGCAATTCGCAGAGGAACCTTTCAGGGGATGGTGCCAAGGTTTCCACATAAAACAAACGTTTACATCAGTGGCCTATCCTCAGGCTAACGGCCAAGTGTAACGAATGAACATAAGTATAGTTGAAGGACTGAAGACAAGGCCAGGAAGACACGGGAAGAACTGGGTAGAAGAGCTACCAAGCGTCCTCTGGACCATCAGAACAACTGAGAAGACTAGCCATGGTAGAACACCATTCAGCCTTGTGTTTGGAACAGAGGCAATGATTCCAGCAGAAATCAGAGTACACTCACCAAGAAGGGCAAACTTCAGAAGCCTAAGTAAAAATGAAGACCTGATGCTGAACTTAGAATTAATGGAAGAAAGGAGAGATAATGCAAGGTTGAAAGAAGCCAAGTACAAGAAACATTTGGAAAAATACTATAATGCAAGGGTGAGACATGAGAATTTTCACCAGGAGACTTGGTGTTAAGAAAGAATGAGGCAAGCAAGCAACAAAGCACAGGAAAGATGGGACCTAAGTAGGAGGGTCCTTACCAAGTGGGAGAAGCTCACAAAGGAGGATCCTACAAGTTGACCTACATGAATGGCAAGCCAATGCCAAGACATTGGAATGCATGAACCTCCGACGCTTTTATGCGTAGAAGACATGAAAGTTGCATGAAAAGAATTATAATGCAAAACTGGGAGTGCCATCTTTTGTGTTGTTTTGTTTTCTTTTTATGAAGAATGTTTTTGGGCTAAGAAAGCCACACTCCTTTTACAAATATTAATGGAAGATTAGAAGCTTGCAACTAAATAAGTTTCACCTTTTTCTTCCATACGGACACACACGCATAAGACAAAGGGATACTTAGTTTAAAAAAAAGAGATAAAGAATATAAAGAAGGATCCGGAAAATTGGCCAACAAACGTCAGCTGACGAACCTAGACAACATCAAGAACCCATAGAAGAAAAAGTAATTATAAGCTCTAACACATACAACTAGTGCTACAAAACAAAAGGCACAATAGGGTGGAGAACCCTCAGAATAAATAAACTCCATGAGTTCCGGCTTTGACCTTCTCATGTAAAGGGTGAGCTCCTAAAACAATGATGCTCCATGGGATCCGGCCTTGACCTACCCATGCATAAAACCGATCGGTACAAGCAATAAAAGCCCTCACTAACGAGGAAGCGTAGAAAAGCCCTTACCAAAGAGGCAGCAACAGTAAAGTCTTTAAAAATAAGGCAACAAATCCTCCACCAAATGCCATTAGAAAAACATGACAAAATAAAGATGCATAAATGGCCCAAAGCCAAACAGTCATACACAAAATACAACAAAATATCGAAAAGCAAAGATAAACATGCAAGCGTTAAAAGTCTTAAGACAACAACCACAGACAAATGTCTGAAGACATAATAACTAAAAGAACAAGCGAGTCAAACTCCACCAACACCACCATCAACAGCACCTAAGGTTAACCCACCAGCAAAATCAACACAGAGATCATTACCTTTTTTGTTGAATTCGTGACTCCCTAAGTTCTCTGTGTTATTTCAAACAGAAGGGGTTTTATGGTTAATTTGGTTTTTGATGCGATCTCCAAAATCAGAATGGAGGGTTAATTTTGTCTTTGGATTAGGGAATGGAGGGTTGATTGGGCTTTGGTCTTTAGTCTTTGGAGTTACTAATAGTCGACAGAAGGTGCCTCACCAAAAAGTTGTGAGGGGCCTAGTCTATTTTATTTTTTGTTAAATCTTTGATAAATTTACACCATTGGACTTGTGTTGAGGGGCTGCCTTGCCCCCCACCGGGACTATATTGCCTCCGCCCCTGCACATATTGTAAGTTTTGTAATTCATGATAACCGGATTTCTCTGTAAATCATGTGAACACTTACATATTGAATTATTTAGCTGGTACTCACGAATATACATCGAATAATTCTCAGAGAGATCAAGAACGAAACATGAAATCTGTTAAGATTTTCGTGTACCCAAATCTGACCAAATCAATTTTTATTTATAGGGGTGAACCGTTGCAATAAACTATCTCACCCTTTATAAAACGTCATGGCAAAATCATAGCCACAATTGAAAACCGTCGGTAGTTTTCTTCAATCGCGGCTTCAAAATCGTGGAAGTCCAATTTAGTATGGAAGACCAAAATGATACAGAAGACCAAATTTGGTACTGATAAACAACCTTGATACAGACAAAAAAATTTGGTACAGATGACCAAATTTTATGTGGACGAACAAAGTTTGATACATACGTTCAAAACAGAAGACCACATTCGATAAAGAGGATCAAACTCCATCAATTTTGACAATTTTGCGATTCCGAATCAATTTTCAGTGCACAACATGAACACATGTTATGCACTGAAAATGGATCCAACGGCCCCTCTCTCACCCTCATGTAGCTCACAGTCATGAACCTTCTCAGGGACTTTTGCAACCATCTCGTGAAGTTTGTGCCTAAAGAGATAATGGAAGACATTGATAAAACAGTGCACCACCTAATTACTTTGCTGCTGTACGTGTGTATGGTTCTAAGTCCACTGCATGAAGTTATTTTCCACATGTTTTATTTTGGTAGCTAGTGGTTAGTTACTTTCCTGGCTTTATGGTAATGTAGTGAGTAGTGATGTAGTGGGTAGTTTGAGTCTCAAGTATGTTTATATTTCCAGATTTCATGTACGTATCTCTTAAGGGAGTTTCATCAATTTATTTAGAAAAGTCTCTATTCACACGCGGCTCCATACACTTTTACAACATACCTTTGTTATTCAGTAGCACCTATACGAAGTTTTCATCCCGTTCTTTGGATATAAATGCATGAGCGACGCAAAACGACTGGTGTGTGGAGGTCACACCGAGAACTTGAATAAATGGAAGTCTGTACATGTTCATTGTGTACGTCGCGTCGGTCATCAACATGTGCGGGAATGAACGCCATATCTCGTACGATTTCGGATGAACAAAGAAAACCTCCTCCACGACATTTATGGCAGGATCCTCCCGAGTATAATAGACGTACTTTTTAGAAGAAAACAGGTTTTCCAGAACCTGCATTGGAGTTTCATAGACTCTCATTTTGTTTTTTATCTTATGTCTCGCATTGTAAATGTCCTTTTTAATACACCTATTATCTGGGTTTTGGTCCCTTATGGTTGCCATAATGTTACGCGGCAACATGTTTTGTGAATACAGCTTCGCCATTGAAAGGTATTCCGAATGAGACAGTCTCCTAGCAAACGTGTGCGCCTCAAGATGTTGAGTAGGATCATGGTTATGACTGGCATCCATCACCGTTAACTACGAAGTACGACTATTTTCTTCGTACTCTCCTTCCAATTTAAAAGGACAGCCGGCACGTCTAGTCGTGGCAGTAGACTTATGTTCGCTGTTACGGTCACACACAAGCCATACCTTGATAACCGGTGCTGAAGGGTCGTCACCTTTTTTCCTCGATCGTCGGCTGAAAATGACGTAACCATTCTTCACGAGACTGAAAATTCTGCAACAACGGTACGGTTAAAGTTTTGCAACAACAAACTATATGTATGTGTATATATATATATATATATATATATATATATATATATATATATATGTTGGAATGTTATACCTGCTAAGTTTTTGTAACATTTATGCTTTTCGTGTACTCGTAACGTTTATCGTATTCGTGAATTGTTGGACCCTGTCAAACCATTGTATTCCAGACATAGTACAGGGGCTAGGTTGTAATTATTGTAAAGTTGAGATTTTGGTTAGAGAGTCGCTAGCTACTCTAGGTCGGTTTCTTCCGACTCTCGCTGAGTGTCGGAAATCTGTTTGGCCGACTCTCTCGTAATGTTTATCGTATTCGTGAATTGTTGGACCCTGTCAAACCATTGTATTCCAGACATAGTACAGGGGCTAGGTTGTACTTATTGTAAAGTTAAGATTTTGGTAAGAGAGTCGCTAGCGACTCTAGGTCGGTTTCTGCCGACTCTCGCCGAGTGTCGGCAATCTATCTGGCCGACTCTCTCTATCTTCTATAAATAGCTGACCAAAATCTTAGCAATTAGACCTTTTGATTGCGTATTGTTATAATCTGTGTTTGGATAGCCGGTTAGAGGGGTTTTGTAATCGATTTGTGTTCAGGAGAAAATTTGTAATCATTCCAGTGGATGTTAATGGGAATCTGAGTATTTTATGTTTCAATTTGTGTTGCTCTTCTTCTTTGTTTTTCATTGATTCATTAACAAACAGCTTCTACATAGCTGATTTGTTGATTTAATCATGTCTAGAATCATTCTAGCACAAGGATCCTACTGTTAAGGACATATATCTTGGTATCAGAGCCTTCGTGCTCTTGATTTTAGTGATTTGTTTAGTGTTTCTGTTGTTTTTGAATAGATCCGAATTTCTTCATTTCTTGGTGTGATTTGTATCAAGTTCAGAAATTATCTTTGAAATTCATTTAGAAACTTTTTTTTGAAGAGTTTGACAGATCTGATTTGCATTTTGGTTTAGATCTTAGCATTCAAGGATTGATTTTGTGAAGTTTTGTGAAAAAGAGTGTGTTTTGTTCTTGAGCCGACTTTCCAGAGCCAACTCTCTTTCTTGAGCCGACTGTTGCATTGTCTAGCCGATTGTCTGGCCTACTCTCTGGTTGTACTGCCGACTCTTCCCTTGATTGGCCGATTGTCCGGGCCGACTGTTGCTTCTTTTGTCGACTCTCTTAGTAAACGCAAGTTTATTACTCTTGTGCACTATAGTTCATAGTCACTGAGTTTGATCAGCCGACTCTTCCTGGTTCAACAGGCTCTCTCGAGCCGACTCTTTGTTTGATCCAGCTGACTCTCTGAGCCGAGTCTCTGATTTTCACTCCTTTTGATTTATTTCTGATTCTCGGTTTTCAAGATATCTGTTACATCCATTACTCAAGCGGACCTGGAAACCGGCTCCATGTCAAGACCCCCGAAGCTCCTGTCCCCTGATGATTCTTCAAACTGGAAAAACATAATGAAGGCATACTTCTATCTGACTGATTTTGGTCAATGGATTTCCATAACTAACAGACCTCATTGTCCTATGACTACCGGAACCGATGGTGTTGCTCAGCAAACTGATCATGCATAATATACCGAGAATGATAGAACTTTAATCACTCATGATTACAAAGCTTTTGGTGCATTAAACATGGCACTTCCCTCTGATATAATGAACATATTTGAAGAATACCAGACTACACATACTCTATGGTAAGCGTTGTGCGTATTTTATGAAGGAAATGCGGATCTAAAGGAAGGGAAACAAGATATTCTTCAAAAACAGTATGATACCTTTAGTAGCATCAAAGGTGAAGGTCTGTCAAAACACATTGCTAGATTTATGGAAATTTATTGCAAGCTGAAGCAAGCCAGGGTTGTGATCAGAAACTATGATCTTATCAAGAAACTGTTGGATTCATTACCTCAGGAGTGGAGTATACAATGCATGATGATAAAAAGGCAATATCTTACTGAAGCATCAACTCTGTCCGATGTAATCAACACTTTCAAATCCTTTGAAATGGATATTAAGAAAAGACAAATGAACCAAATTGGATACATCAAAAGCATGGCACCGGCTAATGCAACATTCATCACTCCTACCACTTCAAGCAATCCTGGAAGTTCCTCATGAGTTGTTCCAGCTATGGTTTCCTCAACTTCCACCAATCAGCAAAGCTCGTCAAATACTGCATCTAATGGAAGTTGGAGCAGTAATTCTATTTCAATTCTATCTACTAAGCATATGGCATTGTTTGGTCTTTTTGTTAACAACTATGAGGCACTTTTTGCTGGAGATTTGAAAGCCGGTGTCAGTCATATTGAGGATATGTTTCAGGTGGATCCTGATGATATGGAAGAAGTTGATCTGCAGTGGCAGATGACTATGTTGACTCTGAGAGCCAAAAGATTCATGGATCGCACATGAAAGAAACGCCTGGGAGGTAAATCTGCTAGTTTTGATAAATCCAAATTGAGATGACATAATTGTAACCAACTGGGCCGCTTCAAAAGGGAATGTCCTCATCCAATCACTAATGCCTTTCCCTTTAAACGATCTTATCATTCGTGAAAAGTTTGAATTCGGTTGTATCAAAAGCAAGAAATTAGTTTGAAAGATTCATGACAGAAGAGATTCCAATCTTCACTCCAACATCAACAAGTCATTGTGATAGTCAAAGTTATTCAGACTACTTATCTACAAAAGATGGTGAAGAAAGCGAGTATGACTCAGAACACTCCACTGAACAGTAATTTGAGTCAAGCAATTAATCCATTTGTGAGTCAAAACCGGTGACTGAAGCAGTTGAAGTCAAAATCAAAATTGATGATGATTCAGACAGAGAAACATCAACTAAACATGTTGATCAAAGAAAGGATCGTCACACCAAAGGCAGATTCAAAAAGCCATTCACAGTGCCATCTCAGCAGCAATCATCCTCATCATCTTACCAACCACCACACAAAATAAAATCTTTCAAGCATGTTAATTGTTTCATATGTGGAAAGGGTGGTCATACTGCTAGACAATGCAGTAATGCTTCATATCACAACGATTGGGTCAAATCTGAAAGACCTAGAATGCATAATGGTGGGGGTAATTATAACAAACACCAACATGTTCAACATCCTTTTTATCACAAAATTAACAAATTTCATCAAAATGTTAACAATTTCTTAAAAGGCACATCTTGGTGGAGAATTAGACTTGATAGAACTGCTGAAGTAACTGTTCCACCCAAGTTGAAAAGACTTGGGTTTTGATTTCTCAATAAATTGTGTTGAATGTGACAGAGTATTCCCAGGAGGACTATTGACAATGCATGGCATGTTGATAGTGGGTGTTCTCATCACATGACCAGGCTAAAAGATCTGCTGACAGACTTCCGAATTTTCGATTGGGGATACGTTGCTTTGGCCGGCGATGAAAAGGGAGAAAAAATCACCGGACAGGGAAATGTGTGCAATAGAACTCTCACCTTGGAGAAAGTTAATCTCGTTCCTGAACTTTGCTACAATCTCATGAGTGTATCACAAATCTATGATAAACAACTTTCTCTTCCTCAAACCAGAACTCGTTGTTCCTGATGATTTAATCTTGATGAATACACCTCGAAAGAACAACACTTACGTGGTGGACATGAATGATCCTGAAGAAAATGTATCCATTGTCTGCTTATTGTCTAAGGCTTCTGACACTGAATCATTGTTGTGGCATCATCGACTTGGTCATGTGAATTTTTAATAACATAAACCGTTTGGTAAAAAAAAAAACCTTGTGAGAGGCTTGCCCTCCAAGGATTTGAACTTTTCTAAAAAAATGCATGGCCTGTGCTAAAGGCAAGTAGCACAAGAAGTTGCACAAGCCCAACTCAGTGAACTCCATTTCTGTTCCTTTACAATTGCTTCATATGGACCTCCTTGGTCCCGTTAGTGTGAATAACATCTCTAAAAATTCTTATTGTTTGGTTGTAACAGATGATTTCTCAAGATATTCTTGGGTTAATTTCTTAGCTACCAAAGATGAAACCGTAGAGGTGCTGAAAAGTCTTATTCTAAAAATTAAGAAGATCTACAAGCGTTCGATGATTTCTATCAGAAGCGACCATGGCACCGAATTTAAGAATCATGTCTTGAATGAATTTTGTGAAAGCTAGAGAATTTCAAGATAGTTCAGTGCTGCCAGGACTCCCCAACAGAATGGAGTTGCTGAGAGGAAGAACCGTACTTTGATCAAGGCTGCTCGAACGATGCTGATAGATTCAAAGCTTCCAATTATTTTCTGGGCAGAAGCAGTTAATACTACTAATTATGTTCTGAATCGTGCTCTGGTGGTCAAGACTCACAACAAGACCGCCTATGAGCTCTTTCATGGAAGAAAGCCCTTGATTGAGTTTTTTAGAGCATTTGGATGTTCGTGTACTCTGTTGAACACCGTTGAGAATCTTGCAAAGTTTGGAGCAGTGGGTGATGAATGTTACTTCATTGGATATTCATAATCTCAGAAAGCATAACGAGTCTACAACAAGAGAACAAAGATCATGCAGGAAACTAACTCTATAAACATTGGAACCGGTCCCGACTGGTTCTATGATGCAGATGGTATTTTCAATAACTTCATACCTCCTGCACCACTCATCCCTGAACCCATTCCATCTTCTGAACCATCATTCATTCCATCCATCAATGCAGATGATGAATTTATGCCTTTTTCAACTAGAATAACACCGATTATTGCCGATCCCTTGTCTGTTTCAAACAACAGTTCAGTAATCTCTTCCCACTCTAAGGATACTGAGACTGCTCATGGTGAAACCTCTGGTGATGCCTATTCTGATCAAACAGCTCCTGTCAATTCAAATGTTGTTCCTCTTGATCAGAATTTGGCAAATGATCCCTCTGTCCATTCTGATAGTGATTCAAAAGAAGAAGCTGATTCTATTCCTGATGTTTATTTGACAAATCTTCATGGCAAGTTGATGTTCCAGATGGGCCATGCTTCAAGACTCTTTCTGATCATACTTTAGAGAATGTGATCGGACCTATCATTGAGGGTGTTCATACAATAAGTTATTCAACCCCTTACAACGCGACCCTATGTGTGTGTTTCTTGTCACAGGATGTTCCAAAGAATATCTCAATGGCCCCGAAGGACTCTAGCTGGATTGATGCTATGCAGGATGATTTAGCTTAGTTCAGAAAACTAAAGGTGTGGGATCTCATTGACCTTCCTAAGAATAAATACCCAATTGGTACTTGTTGGGTATTTCGTAACAAAACAGACGAAAGAAATGTTGTGATCAAGAACAAAGCTCGTTTAGTGGTGCAAGGGTTTTCATAAGAAGAGGGAATTGATTATGAGGAGGTGTTCGCTCCTGTTTCTCATCTGGAAGCCATCATAGTTTTCTTGCCTTACGCCTGTCACAAGAATTTCAAGGTCTATCAAATGGACGTAAAAAGCGCATTCTTATACAGGAAGGTGAAGGAAGAAATGTATGTGTGCTGGCCTCCCAGTTTTAAGATCAAGATCATACAGACCGAGTCTACAAACTAGACAAAGGCTTGTATGGACTCCATCAAGCCCCAAGGGCTTGGTATGATACTCTCTCTAAGTATCTTCTATAGAATGGCTTTGTACGGGGGAAGATTGATATGACTTTGTTCAAGAAGAAAATCAGAAAAGACATCGTGCTTGTGTAGATTTATGTAGACGACATAATCTTTGGTTCTACTAATGAGACTCTATTTAGGGAGTTTGAGAATGTGATGAAATCTAGAATCGAAATGAGCAGAATGGGCAAGCAGACCTTCTTTTCTCGGATTAGAGGATAAGCAGTCAAATGAAGGAACATCGATTTATCAGGTAAAGTACGTTCAAGACATGCTCCAAAAGTTTCGGATGACTGATAGTAAGGCAGCCTCAACACCTTCTGTTGCTCAAAAACCTTTGACTTCTAATCCTGAAGGGAAACCCGTTGATAGGCATCATTATCGTTGCCATCTAGATATTATGTTTGCAGTTTGCTGTTGTGCTTGATATCAAGCTAATCCCAAAGAATCCCATGAGATCGCTATTAAAAGAATCTTCCGCTACTTGAAAGGCACTCCCAAGTTGGGGCTTTGGTAGCCAAAGTCCAATAGCTTCGATTTGGTTGCTTACTCTGATAGTGATCATGGAGGATATCATCTTGATAGGAAATTCGTGTCAGGAGGATGTCAGTATTTGGGACACTACTTAGGATCTTGGCAGTACAAGAAACAAACTTCTGTCTCCATCTCATCCGCTGAAGCTGAGTATGTCGCTGCTTCTGTTTGCTATTCTAAAATCCAATGGATCCAACATCAAATGATGGATTATGGGATAAAATTTGAAGCAGAATCCGATGTTTATTGACAATGAAGCATGTGTGAAGATCGTCAAGAACCCAATCTATCATTCCAAAACAAATCACATTGATGTGCAGGTTCATGCTATCAGGGATTCATATGAAAAGGAATACGTTCAAGTCCTTTCGGTGAACACAAAAAGGCTGACATATTCACAAAGGCGTTCGATAAATCTAAGTTTTTGGATCTTGTTAAGAAACTGGGATTATTGAACTTTGAGTAACATCTTCTATCCCTTTGCTTTGTGTTTATTTGTACATATCTCTATTTATATTCATCCTGAAAAACTCCAAAAAGATTTTCTTGACCGAATTGACTTGGAAATTGAGCTGCAAAAATAATTTCCATCTTTTATTTTTGAAAATTCCATTTAAAGAAGGTTGTCTATAAATAAAATTTCCGGGTGAAAGTTTTCATAGAAAAGAAAAAGATTGAAAAAGATAAGTTTCTGTTGTATTTGCATAACTGTTTTTATGGGAAATGATAGTTAAACTGACTTGAATTTGTCATTGCATGAATAGGACTGAAAGGAAGAAGCGGTTATACTGCAAGGACATATTGGTAGGCTCAGCATTTCAAACAGTAGACTACAACTCAATGTCAAAGATAAAAACAACTGATAAGTGTACACCCATCTTGCTCAGGTTTGCATATAACTGTAGTCCCGTCACAAAGGGGTTGCGAGTTGTTCTATATATATATATATATATATATATATATATATATGTATATATATATAATTATACAAAAGAAAAGACAAAAAGACACACAATGACGAGCATTAGGTAAATAAAAGACATCAATGTTGTGCATCTAAGTACTGATTTGATCTGCAAAGCAGAAACTCTTGAGCTAAAGACACGCAATGTTAGTGACGTGCATTAGGAATGAAAATCAAAAGATACACGATGTCAGTGTGTACATATATATATATATATGTAAATATTTTTCTCTTTTGGGTTCTTGTGACTATTTAAGGGATTCTTGACAAAAGCATGGCATGTAAGTCCGACGTGCAAGTAAGTCCAGCTTATTTCATAATCAGGGCGTGTAAGTCCGTCGTGCTATGTCCCTGAACCAAAATCATTTTAGAGTTTCCCTGAACAGTTCATAGACCTGTGCTAGTTAATGCTCAAATAGCTATATCTTATGATTCCTGATGATCATCTTATCTGATTATGCGATGTATATACCTGAAGATCTCATCATTAGACTCAAAAGACCATGAGGATAGGTAGGTTATACCTGACAAGTGTTGGGGCCACTGAATTCATCTTAAAATTACTAAAACATGATAAAGAATCACTGGCTGTATGTTGAAATTCATGGTGCATCGGCTTAAGAGGATAAGCATACCAACAGTCATTTGTAAGCCGTGAATATCCAAATGCAAGTGGAATAGTTTGACTGACTAGTTAAGTCGGTATGATTTCACAAATACAGGTTTGCACGTTCTAAGTATTGCCTTGACTGTTTTGTCTTGAAATATATGGTTCTCTACTTCATAGTATATCTTGGAAGGCTTTATGGTGTTTATTTGCCCTAGTATATATTGTTTTGTGGGCATTAAAACAAAATCCAGCTCGAAAATCAAGTCAAATTGGTCAAAAGTTAAATTTTCTTTTAATTTTTGCTAGAGTCGACTCTTGGGCCGACTGTTGAGAGTCGGTCCCTCAAAATTTTGTTATATATATGTTTGAACAGTTTGTGCATTTACACTTTTACCCTAATTTTCTCACCTCCACCTCCGATTTACTCTTAGACCTCATACCTCCATTTTCTCCGTTCTAAGCTTGTGTGTGTGGTTGTTACTTCATTTTAAGGTGAAAATCTTGATTATCGTATGTTTTTAACTTTCATTCTGTTTGGTTTATGGATTGAAACAACATCAAGAAAGGTTTTTGTGAATCTGTGATGAGATTTTGGGGGTTTGGCTGTTCATCTTCCATGGGCTGACTGTCGCCATGGAGAAGACGACAAGAATCGGCTCCGGAGCCGATACTATTATCAAATGATTCAAATCATGTGGCCGATTCTTACATATGGTCGACTCTTCATTTGGTCTATTCTCGTGACCGATTATCTACTTTGAACGCAAGTTCAAGTCGTGCCCAACTCTTTAAGAGTCACCAGGGGGCCGATTGTCCGGACAAATTCCATGTAGAACTGCCGACTGTCCGACATTGGAAGCCGACTATAGTGCTAATCCCAGCAGATTGTTAACGGGAAGACTCTCTCAAAGCCCTAGCGACTCTTTGGCCGGCTGTCTTTGATTTTACCATTTTAACTAATTAATTTGTTTTGTATTCTTTGAATTTGTTCATTTAAAACTGAATTACTGATAAATGTGTTGATTGTGCAACAAATTATGGCTGAAGAAAATTTGCTAGTGATAGTCGCCATAACATGGCTATTATCTTTCCCGAACCTAATCCAAAAGAATTCAATGATGTTATCAGATGGATGCTTCAAAGCAAAATTTCTTATGCCATCACCTGGAATGAAGCCGTCTACCGAGACTTGATAGAGGAATTTTAGTTTAATGTAGAATTCAGAATTCATCCCCTTACCAAGAGACCCCGCGTCAGATCGTTTGTTTGTGGGAATGAGGTTCTGATTTCAGAAAGCACATTAAGAAATGCATTGCAATTGGGGGATAAACAGAGACGATCCAAGGCAAATAAATGAAGAAGATGCAAGGGTTAGATTCGTGCAAGAGCTGGGGTACGAAGGTCCGTTCAAGAAAAATGAAATCCAGAAGAGATATCTTTCTAGAGATTGGAAGGCAGTTATGTACATATTCATACTCTCTTTCACACCGAAAGGGAGGTTATGATGCATTAAGCGTGTACTGGGGAGCTATTATGTTAGAGATTTTCGGGGGAGAGAAATTCAATTTGTCACACCACATTTTCAGTCAAATGTGCAACCGTGCAAAGGATAATAAGTGGTTGCTATACCCTCGCTTCATACAGATGATCATCAACTTCCTTTTCACAGATCTAACCCCAAGTGGTTGTCCCATGACGTTTTCAAAATTCGACACTCGTTAATACACCGATGTTTTGAGGAAATACAAAGAATTCTCTGGGAAGTAGACCCAATGTTTGACAACATGTACAGAGAAGAAAAACTGACCAGCATATTAAAATTGTTCACAATATACTAAATTAATGATCTGAAGATTTTGAGAATTTTATAAAAATTTATGCTATAGTAAAAACGTGTTGTAAGACGGGTAAGTGAATCTGTCAAATTTTGTGATTTTCTCTTCCTTAAGATATATTCCATCTTTAAAACTAAGCTTAATCAAAAGTGTTGATGTGTCACAAAACACATCTTGTTTTCCTTATATTTTGTAGCATTTTTACATAGTTTTATAATCGATTTCGGTCATTTATAGCTAGTACTTAATAATATTATAGTTGGTAGGTGTTCATGGGTAAATGGAGCTTAAACGAGCAAGAACTGTGAAGGTACGAGCACACGAAGAACAACATTGAGGAAACTTTCTGTGAATACAGGTAGTTCGCGCCACGCGAACCATGGGGACAACAAGTTCGCGACACGCCGACATGTAGGATCTAGGAAAGTTTTCCTGACTATCTTGTCTTTAGTTCCACGTGAGGAAATGGCCATTTGGGGTTCGCGACACATGAAAACATGCAGATACGGGTTTTTTAACCTAATTTGACTATTTAAAATATGAGAGCCCATTCGAGTGTTGATCTATCGATTTCTAGCCGTCAGAGCAGAGGATAGAGGCAATTTTGAGAGCAAAGGAAGCAATTAGAGCAAAAGATTGGAGCTTTAGTGATCGTGGTGGTTAGATCCTAATCGTTCGGTTTATGATCTTCATTCTCTTGTTTCCAATTAGTTTAATTGACATTATCTTCATGACTTGTTTTCTGGTTTTGATCATGATTATTGGATAGACTTTAAATGCTACCTTGGTTTTGATGAATATTTGATAAAGTTTTGATTTTTATTGGTTTTTTGGTTAGTATTGATGGTTTGACATTATTGTAATGAATCTTGGTGCAATTGATCTGACGTGTTTGCATGCTTAATGTTGATTTATCATTGATTAATTATTCATCATGTGTCTTGTTGAATGTCTTTCAGTTATAGACGCATGTTTAGGTTGGTTGCTATATGTTTGTGACTGTTTATGGTATTGCTAGACGTAGTGATCCATAGGAATATTAGTTAGTGATTCATTAGAGCTGAGTGTTCTTCCTATCTCGATAGTTGAAAGGTAAGAGGTAGTCGGCTAGTCTTTGGTGTTAGGTGTAAAGACTCTGAAAGGAGGTTTCTCCTAGAGTCCTTAGTATCTTTGCTAGTCCGTGTCTTGTTGATTGTTCTGAGATTACCCCTTGTATTCTTTGAATGTACTGTGATAGTGAGACTAAAATGTGATATATCTATAGGGTACTTTAGTGTTGTTGGAGAGACTGAAAGTTAATCCAACTACCGGTGAGAGTTTACATTCCTGAGAGTTTTCTTCTGGTCACATCCGGAGATTGTTCAGGGATCCACTAGGTTGTCTGAGAGTGCCATACTTTAGAACCCCAGTTCCATCACAGTTACCATAACCGAGAGATATCTGAGTTTTACAAATATGATTCTTACCTAGGTAGTTCTTTCCCAGTTCTTGATTTCATCCGATTCTTCTGCTTGATAGTTGGTTGTCGTTAGGGAGGCTAAGGAAAGACGCGGTAACCCAAACGAGTTCTTTGCGACCGACCCCTCTTTCCTGGGAATCTTTTCATTGGATGTACTACTCTAGGTTGGATTTCTATATTCTAGTATACAATAACCTAACTTCCTTAATCTTTCTCATTCAAACTTCCCCTCGTATATCGTTAATTCCTTAAACTTACTCGAGTTACTAATACTTTAGGGCACATACGCTAATGTTGATACACACGGCCTCTTCCTAAATCATCAAGGTGAGATCATAGCCCTTTTTTAGTTTTATTCTTTGAGGTGGAAACATGTAACAAGTCTAAACTTAAACTTTCTTTTACAATTCATCATGTAACAAATTTTTTCATACTTGATCATCATGTATTCTTAAAAAATTACAACATTATTGCTTTCATTCAAGAAAGTCCCTCTATATCAATTTTTTACACAATCATCAACTTGTTACAAAGCCGACGGTAGTACAATTATAGCGCTATAGGTGTGACAAACCCATCCATCTTCCCGGTTAGGGGTTTGGATGATTGAAATCCGAACACTTATTCTTTAGGTTAACCCATGGGGGGTTGAACCGGAGAGGGCGTGCCATTTGGTTTAATTGTGGCTTCATGTGTGTAATGTTTGATAATGTAAGTAGTGAAACTTTGTTATAAATTGTATAAACTTGAATTCTTTATGATTTAATTAAATCTATGCATCTCACCAACTTCTTTTAGTTGACTCGTTTTCTATATGTTTTCAGGCAGTAATGCATGATGATAAGCTTTGGTCTACAACTTAGGAATGGTCTAGATATCAAAAATTGAAGACTTTATTTATTTAATTATTTGTTGTATTAAATATGGTTGTTTGGTTTTGGATATTTGAGACTTATGTAATCAATTTAATATCTATGAAACTAATAGTAAATTTCTTTATGCCTTGTTTTCTCTTATTCAATTTCATCGCGCTCCCATGTTTCCGTCGTTGATGGGGGTGTGACAGTTTTATATGACACGGTTGTGTTGGTTTGTTTCTCGTACGAATGTTCACCGTATACAGACTTGTTAGTCGGTTGTGTCGAGTAAGAGGGTTCACCATATACAAAATCGTAAGTGGGTTGTGTCGGGTAAGAGGGTTCATCGTATACGAAATCATTACTGGGTTGTGTCGGGTAAGAGGGTTCACCATATACGAACTCATTAGTGTGTTGTGTCGGGTAAGAGGGTTCACCGTATACGAACTGGTTAGTGTGTTGTGTGGGGTAAGAGGGTTCACCGTATACAAACTCCGGATTGCTTAGTGGTTTGTTTAAATCTGGAAGCCTTACCCGGTGATTAGAATGAATGTCGGACGATACCTTCTCCTGATTCACATCTACTGGCCATGTCCCGTACCCGGCATGAATGCTAGAACTTTCCGAGTTGTTTTCCAATGACTCGTTAGAATATACGTGAAAACCATAGTTACCATCCCACCACGATGACATGGTTATACTTGAGTTTTTTGAGCATTTATACGAATTTTTTTTATTGTATCGTTCAAATGAGAAAGCCGAAGCTTAAATATAATTTTTTTTGAGATATACGCATCGTATAGCCTAATACGATGCAGTTTAGGGTACGATGTACCTTCTACAACTAGTCAACCATAACATCACTATACGCCACGTATAGCACTATACGCCACGTATAGCACTATACGCAACGTATAGTGATGTGATGGTTGATGTTACCTCGTACCCTAAAATGCATCGTATTGCACTATACGAGGCGTATAAGGATTAGGAATGACCAAGTGAATGATGTTGTCTAGCGTTAGAAATTATGAAGCCCTATACGTCTTGTATTGCCCTATACGAGGCGTATAACTCCGTGTTTGGTTAGCAATTCCCGTGTCTTGTTAGTAGACCCCTAATAATATTGGTAATTTAACTATCTTAAAAATATGATATAAAAAGGTTAAGCTACAAATTTTATAAAGATTAGTTTTTTTATTATTAAAACTAGCTTAGAACCCTGTAGATGCATGATATGTCCCTAATCCCTTGTAATATGTATTTCATCTATGTTTAATGTAACTATTTGATATATTAATGAAATTACATGTTTATCCT
This sequence comes from Smallanthus sonchifolius, assembly GCA_023525975.1. NCBI lineage: Eukaryota > Viridiplantae > Streptophyta > Magnoliopsida > Asterales > Asteraceae > Smallanthus > Smallanthus sonchifolius. The sequence goes on from CM042036.1 coordinate 17,343,736, forward strand.
TAATGTTTACTCATATATAACGACTGTGTATTAAACGATCTGATAAATATCGATAACGTTGATCAATCGTGCTAATGAAAGGCCCATTCGCACGAATGGATCATGAGAATGATCCATTCGCGCGAATAGATCATGAGAATGATTCATTCGCTAGAATAAGTCATGAGAATGATTCATTTGTACGAATGAACCATTCTGATGATTCATTCTTGCGAATGAACCATTCTACAGATTCATTCGCACGAATGAGTCCATTCACATGGCTCATTCGTACGAATGGCCTCTGCACTATATATATAACTTTCACTTCATAAGCATAAGAACAAGAGAGACTAACCAGAGCAGAACCAGACTAAGCAATAGAACACACACAAACTCTTTGCACCTGCATTGTCGAATCTCTGTCCGTTGAGAGTTTCCAGGTCTTGTATCCAACTTCTCTACACCAAAGGGTCGATAGAAACCTTTGTTTCGACGTCTAATCCGCTCGTTTCTCACGACCCGATCCGTGTCATAGATTGGATTGCCAATCAAATCGGATTCCGCACGATTTGGTTCGGTTAATGTGTTGAATCATTGGATCAAGGTAGATCCCAATCCAACAAAGTGGTATCAGAGCCATTGTGCTCTAGATTCAACATAGAAAATCTAATCTTGCTTTTTCTATCTTCTTGAATGTTATAAAGATCACTTGATCACTGTTTAGCCACGTTCAAAACTTGTGATTATTGCTTCTGAGTGATCTGATCGTTTCAGTTTCCAGATCTGATAAAAGGCTCAATCATTGGTGCTTTTTGGTGTAAAAAAGTCAAACAGCTCTCTGTCGTACGAATGGTTACTATGATGAACTTCATTCGCACGAATGGCTCCTACCATTCGCACGAATAGATCAAGTCTCCTGCTCATTCGTTCAAGCTTCCAATCGCACGAATAGAAAATTCCATTCGCACGAATAGAAAATTCCATTCGCACGAATAGACCCATTCGCACAAATCTCTTCTGAATTTTTTAGTGTCGAAAAACTTTTTTTTACCATGTCGGACTTAGCCTTTGTTGCCAGTCAGAACAGCAAAATCCAAAACTTGTTATTAATCGATAATGAAGGTGGAAATGCTAACAAGGCTCCAAAACTCATGACAATGGACGAATATCATCACTGGAAAAACAGGTTTGAGATACACATTAATGGATTTGATACAAACTTATGGATGATGTTAGAGAATGGATATCAAAAAGTGTTGAATGAGGATGGAACTCCTGTTTTGCCTTCCCTTTTAAGCGAACAACAAAGAAAAGATTATGACTTAGAAAAGAAGGCATATGCTATCCTATCTCAGGCCATATCAAGAGAAATATTTCATCAATTCAGGCAGTTTACATCTTCAAAATCTCTGTGGGATGCCTTAGAACAACGTCACGAAGGAAATGCTTCGTTGAAAGCTATCAATGCTAAGGCCATTAAGAAGGAATTTGATAATTTCATGTATATTGGGAATGAGTCCTTACATGATCTAATTGAGAGATTCTATCACTTGATGAGTGAATTGCATGCCCATGAGATCAAAACAACGAAAGAAGAAAAGGTTCAATGCATGGCAGATGCGCTACCACCAAAATGGGATTCATTCTTGATGGTTCTCAAACAGAACAATACTCTTGGAACCATTGACATCAATGAATTTCTTCAGAAATTGAGAGAACAAGAGGTGATGAATAAGTGGAAGTTAAAGAGAGGCGTACAAGCTCAGGATCCTTCATTGTACTATTCTACATCAACTCAACAAAATGTTCCTTTGTAGACTGCGTTTGTATCAAACATGTCAAATGTTTCAGCCAGCCAGTCTTCAACAGCTCATGCTTCAGTTTCATCAAGCTCGGTTCCACAGCAGGGAAATACTGCTAGTACTCCTCCACCAAGCCCCATTAAATTGCAAACAGACAACTTCGACAAGGTTACTATCGAAGTGGCCAAGGAACACATGGCATTGTTGTGTACCGTTATCAATTCATATGACAGTCTTGTTGCTGGACAGGTTGGAAACAGTCATCTAACAGCAGAAGACTATGCTCAGATTGATAAGGATGAAATGGGTCGAATTGATATAATGTGGGCTCTTGCAAGTGCAGTCAGAAGAGCGGGAGATTATGTAAAAAGGACAGGAAAAACTCTCGAAGGGAACAAAGACACTACTTATGGTTTTGATCTGTCTGCTGTTGTTTGTTTTAACTGTGGTGAGAAAGGGCATTTTGCTAGGCAGTGTGAAAAGCCTAAACAGACTGGAAACCGCAACCCTTTCAACAACCGTCAAAGCCAACCGAAGCCACAAACTCAAAATACAGAAACAAACCTTGTTCCAGTTACTCTTGCACAAGATAAGGGCACTTCAAGTGGAACAAAAGCTATGGTTGTTCAAACAGATGAGACTGTTGATTGGTCTTTTAAATTTGGAGCTGATGGCAGTTCAGGGGATAGAGCTTACATGGCAAAGGCTGAAGAAATCAATGAAGAATCAGATTCTGATGCTGAGAGAGATTGCTTTAGAAAGTTCATCAGCTGAAGATGACACATCTTCAAACAGTTCTGGCTTCACAACTGAGAATGAAGATAAATCATCTGTCGTCTCTTCAAGTCAATCGACAGCTGATGTGGATGATAACAATTCCTCTTCTGAATCTACCTGTAGCTGTGCTTTTATGGTAAAAACATCCACAGGCATTCAGGTAAATTCTGAAAGTTTTGAAAGTGAATCTGAATCTCAACCGTGTTTAATTTGTGATGAACTTGAAAAGAAAGTTGAGGCACTTAAAAGTCACAACACAGACTTAATTGCTGATTTAACTGATTGTCTTGAAGCAAACCATGTTTTAAAGGGAAACGAACTTGCCTTAAAAAACAAAATTGATCTTTTAAACAGGCAAGTTCATGAATTAGAAATCTGTGTTATCAACAAACAAAATGCCATCGCCTTTTATTTAAACACGATTGATGAAACAAAGAAAAAGCTGGCGCTTGTCGAATGTGATTATGAAACTTTAAATCAAAAGCTAAAAAGTTATTCAAATGCTTCTTACATTCTTGATTACATGATTTCACGTCGTCCAGGAAAGAAAAATGCTGGGATGGGGTATAACCATTGTCCTCCACCTGTGTTGAATACTATGGTAAACACACCGGATGATAACCCAATCACTGACTTTAAGGTCAAAACGCCACTTGTCGTTGATCCAACCGAAAATAAAATTTCTCAACTAAAGGTTAACGATAATGGTGCTTCGACCTCGGAGTCCCAGTGTGTTGATGGAATGGTAGAAGAGTGGGATGAAGACGACGATGAGTGCCCTACTCGTGGTTTGGGACACAAAAACTCGTCTGCTCCACAGAATGACAACATTGGTATTTCAAAATCTGCTTCTAAAAATGTTTTTAAAATTAAACAAACCAATTTCCGTCCATCTTATCCCACTACTTCTGATCAGAAGAGTCAAGTAACCAAAGCCTCAATCAAAAAGGTTAATTTTGTTAAAGCTGGAGAGTCTGTTCAATCAAACAAGTCACTCTCTTCAGCTGAACTAAAAAAAGCTAAGGCTGGTGGTTCAAAAACTCACCAAAGTGAAAATCAATACAGATCTCCGAGGTTGGTTGAGCGGAGATACTGTTTTGAGTGTGGTACAAAAGGACACGTTGTTGTCAACTGTCCTTATCTTCAGAAGCCAAGTAAAAGAGTTAACCATTTTACAGAAAATAAACAAAAGTTTTTAAAGTCAAAATCTAACTCTTTTACCCAACAACAAGTGCATCAAAAGAAAGTTAAACAAAAGATGCATGACTTGTTGGTCTCTGATTCGAGTTCCACACCTGTACCAATCGTTAAGCAATCCACTGTTTACCACAAACAGTCGTTGCACAAACAACATGTGTGGAAAGCAAAATCAGATGATGCTTTTGACGACTGTACTTCAAAGTCAAGTGGTTGTTCCAAAAGTCCACGAGGACAGTGGATGGATTGTACTGTTGTAGATGAGACTGGGAAACCCAAGACCGTAAAGGCTTGGGTTCCTAACCTAAACTAATTTTTATCAATTACGTTCTTGTATATATTTTCTTTCTTGCGTTTATTAAAAATCTCAAAAACTCAAAAAGATTTTTCATTTTAAAATTTTAGGGGGAGAAAATGTTAGTAAGAAAATGATCTCTCGCTGAAAAAAATGATAGTACACAGACGCTAGTTATCTGAGACTCCAAAAAGATTTTCTATATTGTGTACAGTTTTTTTTTTTAAAAAAAAAAAAAAAAAAAAAAAATTTCAAAAAGATTTTCCATTTTTGTACAGACTAAAACCCAAAAACATCTGAAAAACTCAAAAATGAGAAATCGTATCCAACCTTTGGGAAGTAATGGCACACTAACCATATGTATGAAGCACATTGCATTTAATGTCATAGTGAATAGTCACACTAAGTCGACATGTGATGCATTGATAGGCTTATCTTACTGAATCTCGACCATTGATGATCAATCTATACCATATTAGATATTGTCTTGTGAGTCACATAATGGTGAAAGGATTGACGAAAATCAACAATAGAAACTGAAGGTGTTTCTCATTCTGTGCACACCAGTTATCATCGGTTTAATGAGATATCAGAAAGTAGTTATAAAATTAAAAATTAGATTCTGAAGTCGTATACGTGCCATATTGCCTTGTAAATACCTGGCTGAAGCCATCCATGCGATTAAGAATAAAATAAAAGTATGAATCCGAATCCGTATATGTGCCATATTACCGGGTTGCAGCCTGGTTGAAGCCATCCATGGGATAGGATGAACACAAACACCGTTAGCTGCATACGTGCCATATTGCCTTGTAAATACCTGGCTGAAGCCGTCCATGAGCTGATGGCTGTCACTGTGAATACTAAAAAATATATATATATATATATATATATATATATATATATATATATATAAATTTGTGTAGTAAAGAAGTAACAGGGAATAACTGAGATCTCATGAACTTATGATGGCTGGTTAAGTAAGTTGTGCTGATTTGAAACATTAACATGTTTTGAAAAGTAATTCAAGTCAATTCTTAACTAGTGTGGGACACACATACAATGGACTCAATCCTTCAAGATCATCTTGTAAGTGTTGAGAAGAGGTCTGCATAGGTTTAAGATGGACAAATTTATCAATGATCGCATTTTGACTAAGTGTACTTAAAGCTCAGATAATTTGCAATGTTGCTGATTGCTATGAGCTTAGTACTGATACCACGTTCGGATCTTTCTCACAAAAAGATGTGTAAATACCATTGTATAGTTGTATCTATAAAATTCAAAATGTCTCAGATCATTAGTCATTAAGTCTGTATGATTTCTCATAAGGATCATTCTTTCTAAGACATGCGTGTATATATCTTGTTGATATTATTTTCAGCATTACATATTCAAAAATCCAAAAAGATTTTACTTTTCCTGAATTTTAGATTATCTGATAAGACTCGAACGACTGTCAGAAAATCAAAATTTGAAAACCGCTTGACTTCTTGATTGATCAAATCGTTCCTTTACTTCATAAACTATTCCAAAACTTCATAATTGATCCCTCACTTCATAATTAAATGTAAATTACTTCATAATTAAATTTTTGTTAAAACCAATGTGGTCGGATACCCCATTTAACTTGAAAAGTTTAATTTGCATAAGGGGATTGTCCCATTCGTACGAATGGATGAGCAAAATGGCTCACTCGTACGAATGGATGATGAGAATAGGTCATTCACACGAATGGACTGACCAGAATGGTCCATTCGTACGAATGAAGGTTCATTAGTATGAATGAACATCCATCCGTACGAATGAAGGGTTCATTAGTACGAATGCATACCCATTCGTACTACTGAAGGACACACACATACGAATGGATGGCCATTCGTACGAATGAACCAGGCCATCCTATAAATAGGCCATTCATTCGCATGTGCAGAATCATTCGCACAAAACAGAAAGCATTCACACGTCTGTTTCATCAAAATCTGAAGTTACCCAAATCTCCGTCCAATCACCGATCTAACGCTTGATTTCATTTTACAGGTATAACCCCACAAGTATTTCATCGATTGTATACCGATTCGTGGATGTTCGATTAGATTTAGGGTTCAAAATCGAAAACCAAACCTAAAAACGTAAAAACTGACTTAATAAACCAATTAAACTGCTAAATATTGGTTGAAAACAATAGTCGAGTGTGTTGTTGTCGTTTTTCGGCAAATCGTTTCAAGTGTTGGTTGATTTTTGGACAAGTTGGATCGCGACCCGTCTGTCACACGAATGGACATACTCTTCATGTTCATTCGTTCGAATGAACGCTCATTCACACGAATGAGAACTCATTCACACGAATGAAAACTCATTCACATGAATGAACCCTCATTCACACGAATGAACGCTCATTCACATGAATGAACACTCATTTACACGAATGAATAGGCAGAATGATTCATTCGTACCAAGGGAAAAATGGTCCAAAAGTTCATATTTCCAAAATCTTGCATGTATTGATCTGAGGTGCTTCATGTTTTTGTGTTTGCAGACTGATCGTTATGGCGCACAGAGCTCCAGTTGTTCTTAAGGCTTCCATAAAAAGCAACATATGTGCGTACATGATTCCGACATCAAAGAATGCACGTCCGTTTGTCGGCATGATCGAGTTTCTATCCAGATCCAGGATTGCTCATGCTATATCCCATCTCCGCACTCCATATACGTCGCACCAAAGGGAGTTCTGGGCCTCCGCCGAGATTGACTGCGAGGTATCTCCACCGGTCATACGAGGGAAGATCGCAGGTCAAGATGTGGTTGTATCGGCAGCTCACATTCGCCGATTGTGTCAATTTGGTGATCATCCTGAAGATCCAGTGACACTGGATAAATATCTGGTCCGAGGATGCTTCATGAGGATAAAGTACGACGGGAATGTCGCCGAGGGAGTTTTAAACAAAGCGAACCTCTGTCCACAGTACAAGTATCTAGGACATGTTCTTCTGCATTGCCTCGGTTCCCGTCGTGGCGGATTTGATGATATGCGCGAAACAATACAGAGCGCATTCGTTGCACTGGTGTTGAACATTCCGTTCAACTTTTCCGAGATGGTGTTCACGCACCTTAAGGAAAACATCTATCTTAAAGGGGACAATGCGTATCTTATGTACCCCAGATTCTTACAAATGATAATAGATGACCAACTTCCTCTTCTACCAAGGTCAGACGTCGACATAATCAAGTTAGAACACATGACGGACGTCACTCTAAACAGGGTACAGACCTACATGGGCAGACCAACAAAGCCACCTCACAAACGACTCATTGGACATCTGGTAAATCCAGAGTATGTGGCACCAGTAAACAGAAAATGGCGTCACGATAACAGTGATTCGGACAGGGAGGATATTGTTGTACCTCTAGCTGACGACCAAGATGATGACGACCAAGATGGTCAGGGAGATGGTGGCAATACTCCTCATGTTTCATCTACCGCTGCCACCACTCCCACTGTTACTGCTATCGATCCTTCCCTTCCAACTAACCCAGAAGACGTTAACCTGGACACCGTCCTGTTTACTGATTCTGAGAAAACTGAAGATGAATTTGAAATCAGTCAACAAGGGGCAAGATTGGTCGCAACAAAAAGAAAAAGGGGAGCAGATCAAGGAAGCTCAAGGGTTGATGATGACGTCAGGGATGCTGAGTTTGTCCCTGGCTGTCTACAAGTATCTGCTGCTCCTTCTTCCCAATCTACCCCGGTCAAGAAGGGAAGAGGAAAGAAAAGAATGGCCAAACGCCAAAAGTTTAAGCTTGTTAGAAGGACGGAGAGCACCTCTGCTACTACAGCAACTGCCACCAGGTATGAGGCTCCAATGTCAACATCTATGCCTCAGACACAAACTGTGCCTCCTCCCATCTACACGACTGCTCCTACATCACCGCCATCAACTATTCGAGCTGAATCTTCAATGTCACTGCCGACTGTCTCTCTACACGACCAGATCAGTACTTTAAACAGTTTGGTACTTCGTTTACTGGCTCAGAATGAAGAGCATTCAAAGCGTCTTAATCAACAGGGTTTGATGATTGACCAACAGGGCTCGCAGATCAGTCAGTTGACTCTGCAAAATACTGAACAAGCCCAAGCCATCACAAGTCTTTCCAATAGATGCAATGATCAGCAAGTCCTCCTTCTCACTGCTACAAACCAGAATCAAAAGTTGTCTACAGCTGTTGATGCACATACTCAGAGGATACAAAGGCTAGAGGAGGAAAACAAAAGGCTGTTGGAAAACTTAGAAAGCAGAAGGGACCCGACACCCAGAATTGAGGGTGCTCGCAATGATGGTGATGATGGTGACGATGATGATGATGACGACGATGAGGATGATGATGACGATGATGATGGTGATGATGATGATGACAATAATGACAAAGATAAGGACGATGGTGCCAATGCTGGTGCTGCATCAAGTGCTGCAAAGACAGCAGAAGCAGAGGCGCGAACAAAGCAAAAATCAGACAAATCAGAAGGCCCATCATCAAATAAACAAAAGGGCACTGAAGGTTGATAGTTTTTGTTTTAAGTGTTTTAAGTTGTCTTTTTGTAAATATTAGATTATTATGTAAATAATTTCAGTTTTATTTTGATTAAATCAATGAAATTTCTTATTCTCACATGTTTATTTTATGATTGTTTATGTAAATAGTTTTGGATGTGATGCCTCTCAAGCAACAACCTTCAAAGCTAACTTATGTGCTTGACATGCAAGGGATCATCCAACATTCAGTTATTTATGACAAAGAGGAAGGGGAAATCATACACTGCTTGTCAAAAGAACAGATTGCCGAGCTATTTCAAATGAATCCCGACGAAGTCATCACTGAAGAGGCATCTGTTCCTACAACTGATTATCCCTCCTCTGACGAACTAGAAGACGTTGATGAGGTTGAAGTCGAAGACATCACTGATCAAGAATATCCAAAGTACACATCAGTAGATGGTGATGATCTTCCCTCCTTTGCAGACTTATTCACTCAGCAGTCTGACGAGGAGGTCAACCGCATTATCGACAACAAAGAAGATGAAGCCGGTCCCTCCACTATTGACATTGACGAGCTGAATGAACGTAAAAGTCAGTGGATGGAATACATGGCCGAATTAAAGAAGAACTCAAAGCCCTCTCCTCTAACCAAGTACACTAAAGTTTATCGACTCAAAGGACACAAGTCTGATGGTCGTATAATCAGTTGGGCATACTTCAACGACTTAAGCTGCTATGCTATAAAAAGAGAGAAGGGCATACAATATTTCAGGTACCCTCATGACTTCAAGACGCTGCCCGCATTTGAAGTAAATCAATTGGCGCGTCTAAAGCTTCTATACAGCGAATCTTCCGGTCTATCCGAATGGTTTGAACGTCAATTACAGTACGAATACCGGAAGAAGTGGGTGAACTTCAAGCCACAAATGCCTACACGTTACATTCACAAGGAAAAGGTTCATCCAATCACCAAGAAGCCCCTAATTGTCTTAAAGTGGAAACCTCCAACGATCATGAAGAAGATTCCTTTAAGGAAAATGATCCAGGACTTCTCAGATCAGTTCAAATGGTGGTACTATGATGGGCGTACTGGTGAAGCTGTTATAGTGCTTTGTAAAGAAGGGTCATGGGAGACCATCAGGGTCTTTGATCCCTTGTGGCTGACCAACTTGTCTGAAAAAGATGTTACAACTTTATACAAGTGTCAGCCGTTTTTTGATGTTGCAGATATAGACCAGGTGTTGCAGTATGTGAAGGTGATACGTATATGCTTTGCTTTTGACATACACGCCGGGGTCAACTGGAAAACTCGTACAAAAGAGATGTTGAAGACCAACTAATGTCAGTTAGGTCATTTTAAAGGGATCTAGGTCCAAGGGGGAGTATGTAGATGCATGATATGTCCCTAATCCCTTGTAATATGTATTTCATCTATGTTTAATATAACTATTTGATATATTAATGAAATTACATGTTTATCCTTAATGTTTACTCATATATAACGACTGTGTATTAAACGATCTGATAAATATCGATAACGTTGATCAATCGTGCTAATGAAAGGCCCATTCGCACGAATGGATCATGAGAATGATCCATTCGCGCGAATAGATCATGAGAATGATTCATTCGCTAGAATAAGTCATGAGAATGATTCATTTGTACGAATGAACCATTCTGATGATTCATTCTTGCGAATGAACCATTCTACAGATTCATTCGCACGAATGAGTCCATTCACATGGCTCATTCGTACGAATGGCCTCTGCACTATATATATAACTTTCACTTCATGAGCATAAGAACAAAAGAGACTAACCAGAGCAGAACCAGACTAAGCAATAGAACACACACAAACTCTTCGCACCTGCATTGTCGAATCTCTGTCCGTTGAGAGTTTCCAGGTCTTGTATCCAACTTCTCTACACCAAAGGGTCAATAGAAACCTTCATTTCGACGTCTAATCCGCTCGTTTCTCACGACCCGATCCGTGTCATAGATTGGATTGCCAATCAAATCGGATTCCGCACGATTTGGTTCGGTTAATGTGTTGAATCATTGGATCAAGGTAGATCTCGATCCAACAAACCCGTGTACTACACACAGGGTGAAAAATATCAATACATAAAATTCTTAAATCTTTAAGTATATATATTTTACTAGTGTAGAAAGGTATTATATATACTAAGGATAGAAACCAAAATTCATAATATGTAAAAATTAATATATAATTGAGTTTCGAAAATACGTTAATTACTATTTAATGTAATTTGACTTTCATTTACTATTTGATTGAAAATAAAAGTTAAATAATTAGATTTCAAAGTTTCTTATAATAAAAGATAATTTAAAATAAATATGTTTTATTAGTATGGATTAAACCATCATTTGATTTAAATAATTAAATGATAACCAAATCATTCCCAAGAGTTGTAAACTCTTAATTTGATTTAAAGTCTTAATTTGATTTAAATAATTAAATGATAACCAAATCATTTTTATGAAACGTTCATAACACAGTCTATTATGTACAAAGGTATTCACTACTAGAAAACTTGGAAAATGAGACAGAAATTATGAAATTAGCTACTGCAAAAGATCCGGTCGCAAAACAGGTCACAAATTTTGCGACCACTTAGTTTCGGTCGCAATGTAGGTGCAAAAATCATAAAGAAATTAGGGTCGTTGATGCTCAGTTGTAACATCCGGAAAAATTTAGTCGGGTTTCGAGTGTGGGATAACAAGCTATGAAGTGCAAGAGCAAGGGTGGGCCATGTTGGGAATCCTGCACCGGTTTTAACATTTAAAACAAAACCTTAAAATTCAGATTTACAATGGCGTAAGCGTAAACAATAGCACACGATAATAAAGTTCGGAACTTTACCCGACAGTGATTCGATTACACGACGTTTAGACAATAATAAATATATATAAAACAATACAACCATAGCGTGTTAGGGTTTTATACCTTTGACGAATAACCGGATTGTAACACTCGGGTACAAAGAACGTCATGCTAGATGACTATACACGAACTCGTCACACGAACTCGTTTCACGAACACCACTCCAATCGAGAACCCGGTTCTCTCCTTCTTTACGGTTCGGCTCACGGAGGAAAACGAGAGGGACACGGCGGTGGCATGCGGCTGCCTTCGCAAGGGGCGGCGGTGGCTTACGGTGGCCGGTGGTGGGTGATCACGGCGGCGAGGGAAGGGGGGAGCCGGTCAACGGATGCGCAAACCACAAGGGGGGTTGGGTTTTTATGTGTTTTAGGGTTTTGAGATGTTTATATAGAAACCAATCTTACAAGTCAACCCCTTGGTAATTAACAATTAATTACTAACTGATTAACATTTAACCAGTTATAGTCCCTACAGTTTATAATTACAATAATTTGACAAGACCATCTTGCATAAACTGAACCTGTTTTATATTTAACTATTAAATATGTATCCTGCCAATATATTTACACTAAATATATTTAAAGTTCCATTCCGTCCTTTCGTAATTAATTATTCTAAATAATCAAATATGATATACCCATTATATATATATATATATATATATATAAATTTAAAATCTCATTCTGTGTATCGTTAGATTTAATTATTTTAAATAATTAAATATAACATTAACCAATAAATATTTCTCTAAATATTCAATCCACCATATCCGAATCTGTGTTTCATGAAATAACGCTTAACAATTAAATGCTATGATTTGTTATTTGCCCAAAGTGTAACTCTTCGGATCATACCTCGATAGCGACGTTGATAATAACGAAGATCAGACATCTAATATCCAACAGTCCGGGTATTAGGCACAAATCACGGGGGCCTAGGTTGAAGGGGGAGTCCTCAAGAACCATAGCCACCTACCTTGTTTTTCACTTCACTATCTCCATCATTCTTTAGAGAGAGAAAGCTTGAGAGAGTCTAGAGAGAAAAAGTGAAGGATTCAATATTCAAGCCTCAAAGCTCGTACCTTATCATCCATTGAAGCTAAGGATCAAATAATCGAGCTCAAACAAGTAACAAACTCGTTCAAATATTAGTTTTTGTTTGAAAAGTGGGTTTTAAGGTTTTTATGGGTTTTAACATAAAGATTGAATTTTTACGTGTTAAAAGATTGATAAAGCATAGATCTAGCTTCATGGAAGCTAGATAAAGGTTTTGGACATAAAAGATATGATTTTCGGATTGAAAACGAGCATGTATGGAATTTCTGTTCTTGAAGCGACACTCGAGTGTCGACCACCTGCAATGTGGCGACACTCTACGAGGACGAAGAGATTGAGAGAGTAAACTCTCAGAGTGTCGACGAGTGTCAACCCTCAGAGTATCGACCCTCCTGACACAAGATCTGAACGCAAGTTCAGGAGACACTCAAGTTTTCCCGGCGACACTCTCAATCGACACTCTAGAGAAAATCATGCAAATCCGAAACCGTATGGCGGTGGCTCGTGACCGTCAAAAGAGTTATGCAGACAAGCGTAGAAAACCACTAGAATTTCAAGTGGGCGACAAAGTGTTATTAAAGGTTTCACCTTGGAAAGGTGTGATTCGTTTTGGAAAACGAGGAAAGTTAAACCCGCGCTACGTTGGACCATTCGAGATAGAGAAAAGGATCGGTCCAGTACATTGCCGGATACTACCGTCGTTTTATCGAGGGATTCTCAAAGATTGCCCAACCACTCACCGCCTTAACCCAAAAAGATAAACCCTATATTTGGAGAGAGACTCAAGAATCGGCATTCAAGCTACTGAAGCAAAAACTATGTAGTGCACCTATCCTATCTCTACCTGAGGGAACGGATGACTTCGTGGTGTATTGCGATGCCTCCATCCAAGGTCTCGGTTGTGTGTTGATGCAACGCGATAAGGTTATCGCATACGCTTCTCGACAGTTAAAAATCCATGAAAAGAACTACACGACTCACGATTTGGAGTTAGGAGCCGTGGTGTTTGCACTCAAGATATGGAGACATTACTTGTACGGTACCAAGTGCACCATCTACACCGATCACAAGAGTCTTCAGCATATTTTTGAGCAGAAAGAGTTGAACATGCGTCAACGTCGTTGGATCGAGCTTTTAAACGACTATGATTGTGCAATCAAGTACCATCCGGGCAAAGCTAATGTAGTGGCCGATGCCCTAAGCGGAAAAGAAACCAAACCCCGACGGGTTAGAGCATTACAACTCACTATTCATACAGGATTACCCGAACAAATCCGCAATGCTCAACTCGAAACCTTAAAAGAGGAGAACTTGTCATTAGAATCCACTCGTGGTATGGAGAAACAACTTGAGGTTAAAGCAGATGGTATTCGCTACTTCATGGAACGAATATGGATACCAGTATATGGAAACCTAAGAGATCTAGTCATGGATGAAGCTCACAAATCCCGATACTCTATCCATCCGGGATCCGACAAGATGTATCACGATCTAAAAGTTTTGTATTGGTGGCCGAACATGAAAGCCGACATAGCCACCTACGTGAGCAAGTGTCTGACTTGTTCTAAGGTCAAGGTGGAGTACCAAAAGCCATCCGGATTACTTCAACAACCGGAAATACCAATGTGGAAATGGGAGCAGATTTTCATGGATTTCATAACCAAATTACCCCGAACCCCTACTGGATGTGACACAATCTGGGTGATAGTGGATCGCCTAACCAAATCCGCTCATTTTCTTGCTATCAAAGAGACCGACAAAATGGAAAAGTTAACCCGCCTCTATCTTAAAGAAGTAGTATCCCGACATGGAGTGCCAATCTCCATCATTTCTGATAGAGACGCCCGATTCACCTCACGTTTCTGGCAATCATTACAGAAAGCTCTAGGCACGCGACTGGATATGAGCACAGCTTATCATCCTCAAACAGATGGCTAGAGTGAGCGTACCATACAAACCTTAGAAGACATGTTAAGGGCTTGTGTGATTGATTTTAGTAACAGTTGGGAGACTCACTTGCCGTTAGTGTAATTCTCTTACAATAATAGCTATCATACTAGCATCAAAGCCGCACCGTTCGAGGCTTTGTATGGGTGAAAGTGTCGATCGCCACTTTGTTGGACTGAAGTTGGAGATAGCCAACTTACGGGTCCTGAACTTGTGCATGAAACCTCAGAGAAAATCATGCAAATCCGAAACCGTATGGCTGCGGCTCGTGACCGTCAAAAGAGTTATGCAGACAAGCGCAGAAAACCACTAGAATTTCAAGTGGGTGACAAAGTGTTATTAGAGGTTTCACCTTGGAAAGGTGTGATTCGTTTTGGAAAACGAGGAAAGTTAAACCCGCGCTACGTTGGACCATTCGAGATAGAGAAAAGGATCGGTCCAGTAGCATATCAACTAAACCTACCAGATACACTCAATGGAGTGCATAACGTATTTCATGTCTCAAACCTAAAGAAGTGCCTGTCAGATGAGACACTTGTAGTTCCACTCGAGGAGTTGGAAATTGATGAACAGCTACGTTTCATCGAAGAACCAGTTGAGATCATGGACCGAGAGGTCAAAACGCTCAAGCGCAGTAAGATACCTATTGTCAGAGTTCGCTGGAACTCGAAGCGTGGACCGGAGTTCACGTGGGAACGCGAGGATCAGATGATGAAAAAGTATCCTCACCTGTTCAAACAATCAACGGCAAACATGAAAGGTACTAACTAAATTTCGAGACTAAATTTATTTCAACAAGGGGATGATGTGACAAACCTAAACTTTTGTTTCAGACGTTACGGACTTCGTTTAATTTTCGGGAAGAAAATTCTTTCAACAAGGGGATGATGTGACATCCGACAATTTCAGGTTAACTCCGTTAACTCAAACCTTGTTAGTTCAAACATGATTCATTGCAAACTCAGTTATCTCAGTTAGTCGCACGTACATTGCATTTAATTAGGATTAATTAAATGTGTCAGTCAGTTCGCACACATCGGATCGCACTCGAGTCTAACCCGAAATGTTGGTGATTAATCGAAATTAACATTACGAACATTAATAATTTATATTTAATATAAATTACGAGTTTATGTGATTTTTTTATGTGATTACGTGAATTATGTGATTATTATTGTTTTCGTACGTGTTTATCGTGTGTAAAGCGTAGTTAGTATTTTTATAAAAGTTATTGTTTTTATAAAAATAAAAATCAAAAGTTGTAATTATTAATTAAGTTGTTATTTAATTAATTAGAGTTATGGACCTCTAGAAAGCCCGTAGCCCAACTTAAAAACCCATTAGGGACTAGATAAGGATAAAGTTTAAAAAAAAAATTAAAACATAAACCCTAATCCCCACCATTGCCGTCGACCTCTCCCACTCCTCACCCTCATCGACCGAATTGAGAAAGCAACCATAGAGTCTTCGTTCGAGCCCCGATCGTGAATCCGGAAGTAGATACGTGCTAGTCTACGCATTCCTAACGTTCCTACGTAAGTTATTTTATAAAAATCCGTCACCTTTTTATTATTATTTTTGAGATCGAAACCCTAGATTATCCAAACTTGATGATTTTGAAATATAATAATGAATTGGTTAATTGATTGATAGTATTGTATCGATTTGGTGGTTTTATGAAATTATGTGAAACCCTAGATGTCATACGATGTGAAAATTGAATATTGTTGATTATGTGATGTTTAGAAATCGCATGTTAGACGTGGATTATGATTAATATAGTTGAAATTATATTAGTTGAAAGATTTAAAATTGATTGGACGTGTTAATTGGATGAATTAAGCGTGTAATGGACGGGTTGCTAAAAAGGGAAACTTTTTATGATTTCTATCTTGCATGCTAGACATGATTAGGATGATGCGATGATGGTTATGAGTTACTTGATACATGTTTAGATGATTTTTGAAATCAGATTTTGAATACATAACCCGGTTTTGCGAACTTTCCAAATAAGGAAACTTTAATTGTTAAAAGTGGTTATAACTTGCTATTTAGACATGCATGATATGGTTTGATGATAGATCTATGTTAGATAGGACACAATAACTGGTTGTAACGTGTTAGGTGTTTGAAATCACGCATGCTAGTCATAGGTTACTAAAGTTGGAAACTTTGTCTTGAATTATGATTTGCATGTTTAGGTTCTAGACAATTGTTATGTGATGTGATGATCTAGAACATGTTAGAGTGAGCCTACGAATATATCAATGATGATAGTTTTCGGGAAACACGAGTCCCGAACAAACTTTCTGTTTATAGAAACCTGCTATTTTTGAAAACTTTCTATTTATAGAAACCTACTATTTTTGGAAACTTACTATTTATAGAAACCTGCTATTTATGGAAACTTGCTATCTTGTTAGAACAAATAGGATTTTGTTGCTAAGTGTTACTATTTATAGAAACTTGCTATTTATGGAAACTTGCTATCTTGTTAGAACAAATAGGATTTTGTTGCTAAGAGTTACAGCATGATCATTTGTGTATAATATAGAAGTATTATACTGAACAAACATTTAATCGTTAAACAGGTCACCAACGGGTCGTCGGGTCAAACTTAGTCAAACTTGGTCAAACTTAGTCAAACTCGGTCAAACTTGCAAACCTTTTCTAAACACTTAAACAATAGTATTGTTTGGATACTAAGGGTTTCTATCATCTTACACAAACACACACTTATAAACCGGTGTTTATAGATGGCAGTTAGTCGTCAAGCATTCTAAGTTCGTTTTCTTTCGCACATACTCTAAGGTGAGTTTCATGGCCCCTTTTCTTATGGTTTAAACTTGGGGGAGAAAACATGGGTACGAATATTTAGATCTTACATTTCTTTTATATCACTTGTGTACTAAGCGCAAACATATCATGAAAGTCCTTACTTATCGAACCGTTAGTATATGGGTTAGCGAGGTAATCTTGAGTAGTACTACTGGGCATTGACAAGCCCCACCCGCGTTAGTCGCGCTAACACGACGGGAAGTCGAACGGGTGTAACATTGACCTAAACATTCACCATTGATTATGATAGTCATGGTGGGAGACAGTACAAACATAAACAGTCAGCTTCGATGTCGAAACGCTTTAGTAACATGTACTAGGTTAGCTACCTATGATATAAATTGTAAATGGTATTATCTAGTAAACTTTACAAACATTGAAACCTGTGAACTCACCAACCTAGTGTTGACACGTTTGAGCATGTTTTCTCAGGTCATTAAGGTACAAGCACAAGCTAAGGCATGCATGCATTCGAAGTCCATCATTTTTCAAACTCAAGAACTATTTATTTTATTTATTGTTGAATTGTTTATTTTTGGCGCGACTGTTTTGGGCGCATGCTTTTCATCTAACTTTTCGCTTCCGCAAGTCTTACATTAAATCTGTGTTTTCATTACTAGTGTTGCATCGTGACTATGAGCAATACTAGTGGTTTTCTTAAACTCATATAGAGTCGTTCAACGTAACTAATGATTGAGATCCTGGTATGTCACGCTCCTAACGGTAAAACTCCGTTAGTGGATTTTGGGGGTGTGATAAAAGGAGTTGTACTTCGGTGCAGCTCGACAGCGACAATGACAGTGACAAATGCCATATTATATGCTTATGTGTTAATATGTGTTATTTGTCTACGTGAAAGTTTATGTGATTGCATTCTATTTCCTATAGCAGTGTAATTGCATTGCATAATAGTTGCATAGTAGAAAGTCTTGAAGGCATGCTAAAGTAGAAGTCTCACCCCGTGGTGTGAGCAAGCTAAAGTAGAAGTCTCACCCTAAGGTGTGAGCAATGCTAAAGGAGTCTTACCCTGAGGTGTAAGCAATCCTAAAGGAGTCTTGCGCTGAAGTGCAAGTGAGAAAGAAAGTCCCACCCTGAGGTGTGGGCAGCGCTAAAGTAAAAGTCTTATCCTGAGGTGTAAGCGAGAAAGGGATCTGGCCCTCGGACCATGATCCATATGTGATAGTTAAAGTATGTGAAAGTCAACTGTCCTGTACAAGTGAAACGATAGCCGGGAAGAGTAAAGGAGGACACCCTAACGGGTTTCCTCGAAGTAAAGTTTTAATGAAAGATAGTAACGTAACAGCTTTATAATTATAATGTTGTAAATTTTCAAAGTAAAGTTAAAGTGATTTAAAGATAGAGAAAGAAAAGCTTATTTTATTTTTATAAAACTAATCTACCAAAAAGGAAGTTTTCAGTTTAAAGTAACGATAGAACTCACAAGTGTTAGCTGACTCTTATTATGCATGACAGGTAGTAAAAGCAAAGCAAAAGCAAAGTAGAGGAGCCGTGAGGGCTTGATAGCATGGACTACCGAGCTGCATATATGAAGACTGACATTTCCTTATCCAACAGTTTATGTTGAACAATGTTTAGTTATTGTTTATGAATTTGAATGTTTGAGACAAGATTTTCGCTCTAATAGATTCTGATTAACAGTTTAAGAGCAATGTTATTATGTTTTGTGCCAACTATGAGATGTAGCTGGTTTGGGATCAACTAGGGTCAATAATGTTTAATTAAGACCAATATTAACAATTTAGGGTTGATTTCTTCCTTCTCAGTGAGTTGCCACCCACGTTCTCCACAACTACCGACGACCTTCGTTATGCACAACATACATGGGCGGATCTACATGGTCTCCAGCGGGTGGCGAGGCACCTACTATGAATCATTTAAATAGTAGAAAATTGTAACATTCCGAAGTTCGAAAGCGTAGATGGCCAGTGGCCGGTGTATATTAACATCTTGTAGATGGTTAATTGCAGCGGGTGGCGAGGCACCTACTATGAATCATTTAATGGTTAATTGCAGATGGGCAGTGTTTATTAACATCTTAAATTGCTTGTTGTGTTCCATTCATGAACAAGCATGATGAAATTAAATTCTTTTGTTCCCTATCTTTCAGTGAGGTATGTTACCAACTCTTGTCTATGTTATGGCAAGTTCAAGTTATTGTCCTTTACCTAGTAGTCAGTCCCATTTACTTAGATGCCTTGAAATTAGAAATTTGCCCCGGTTAGACTCTCCGTGATAGTTAATCACAATGGCCTTCATAACCAAGCTGCCCTGCATAGCTACGGTTTATGCGACCCATTCCGTGATTGCTATCAGTATAGCTTATGGCAGGTTTCGAGGACCTATTGTATGGAGGGTAGACTTGTAACATCCTAAAATTCGAAAGCGTAGATCGGGCATGGGATTTACAAAGAACAAGGAAGGTTAAAGGAGGTGGGCCTTGTGCCAGAACACATGGGCCGAAAGAGAGGGGGTTGGGCTCTATAAAACCCCAACTTCATCCTCTCCACCCTTATTAGCTCATTTCCACCATTTTTCAAATTCTAGAGAGAGATAGAAGTTAGAGAGAGAAAGTGTTAGTTTTGCTCCAAGATCAAACCATTCTTCTTCTCCAGTGATTACATGAAGCTTTGATGAAGAAACGAGCAGATTTGAGTAAAGAAACTAGCTCAGATCTGAGTTTTTGTTAAAAATTGCGGTTTTAGAGTTTCATGGAGTTTTTAACCTAAAAGTCATATTTTTACGTGTAAAAAGAGGTTTTAAACTTGGATCTAGCTTCATGGATAGGATTAGAACATTTTGGAACGTAAAAGTTATAATTTTGGACTAAAAATGGGTCTGTATGGTTATGGTGTTCTTGAGCCGACAGTCGAGTGACGCTACCTGCAAGTAACGACACTCCGCGAAGAAGATGAAGTGAGAGTCGGCAAGAGAGTCTGCCAGAGAGTCTGCTAGTGAGTCTGCCAAAGAGTCGGCCAGAGATTCAGCCCTCCTAAATCCTGAACGCAAGTTCAGGTAACACTCAGAGCGCCTGGTCGACACTGTCGGGCAACACTCTGTTTGCGTGGTCGACACTGTCGGGCGACACTCTGCTTACCTGGTCGACACTATCTGGTGACACTAGAGAGTGTCAGCCGACACAAGAAAAGTCTAACCAATGTCATGTATTGTATTCATACATATCACGTAGCACTCGTCTAGCCCAAAGCTTTTTAGTTTCCCCAGTAGATCGTAAACTAGGTGAATTCTAATCCCCTTTTTACCTTTTTTATGGGTTGTTTTCATACTTAGTGTAAAGTGTTTATTGCATATTTTATATTAATAAACGAAGTGAAAGCTATGTTTTAGTGAAATGTTTAAAAGAGGAAAATGTACGTTTTGAGTAAAGTATAGCTATATTATTGGCAAGCATTTGTTATATTTTCATATACATAAACAAAGACATAATATACGTGTTATAATTTTCAAGTAAACCAAGATATATCTTTATGGCAAGCGTTTACTATATTTTCATATACCTAAACAAAGGCATGATATATGTGTTAAGTTGTGTTTCTGTAAAGCAAGTTATATTGTTGGCAAACGTTTACTATATTTTGATATACATAAACAAAGGCATGATATATGTGTTAAGTTATGTTTCAGTAAAGCAAGTTATATTATTAGCAAGCGTTTACTATATTTACATATACATAAACAAAGGCTTAAGATATTTGAAAGTTATGAACAAGTCAGATGAAGTTTTATGAGTAGAAAGTGAACAGTTTTCCTACGGGAATGATTAACAGCTAGATGAGGTCCGGAAAGGGACAGATTTTACTTGTACAAGCTAACAGTTACGGGCTATGTCCTCTTTGTAAGAGCCTTTGTGGTTCGCTAACTATTGTACAATTGGGATGAGTGACGGCGGTTGCTCAGGGGTCTATGCAACCCCCATGTACCAGTTAAGCGGTATTAACCACGAGGACAATACCCGGTGTTAATCACGAGGACAACATCGTATCGTGTGGTATTGATCACGAGGAATATACCAGCTGTTTATCACGAGGATAACATAAAGCTAAGTGGTATTGATCACGAGGACAATACCAACAGTGACATGGAGTTAACGGTTAAGCGGTACTGATCACGAGGACAATACCAACAGTGATAAGAATTGACGGTTAAGCGGTGTTGATCACGAGGACAGTACCAACAGTGATAAGAATTGACGGTTAAACGGTGTTGATCACGAGGACAGTACCAACACTGACAAGGAATTGATGGCTATCTCATAAATGTTTTATATTGTTTTGAAAAGTAAAGTATGTAAAGTTTTGCCTTTATGGCAGTATCTACGTAACAGTAAGTATTTTGTATGATCGGTTTAAAAGTAAACATTAGAACTCACTCAGTGTTGCTGATTTTTAGTATGCACATCAGTTAAGTGTAGGTGGCAGTAAATGGATGTGGATGTTTGGCTTGGCGAGAAGAGTTACCCGAAGTTCAGTGGCTGGCATCCTGTTTATGTTTATGGTTTCAGTTGTTTAAGACAAGTTTCAGTTTGAATTTGGCAAGTTGTGTTAGATATGTTATGCTTACGCTGTTATGTTAAAGATTAAAATAATTTCCGCTGTGATGTGTTGAATCTTTTACGTTTAAGTGCTATGTGTTGATGAGTAAATACAATACGTGAGGCCTCCCAAGTTTAGAGCCTTACAAGTTGGTATCAGAGCCATAGTTTGAGAGATTTGGACATCCCCGATGTCTAGACATAAACTGAGATTGGGACCTAGTAGCGGATGCAAGTAACGGGTAACTCAAGCCAAAGCATCAGACATGTAAATTAAGTATAGCTCTTCTCTTAGTATACTATACACTAAAACGAGGGTTTGATGAAATCATAAAGGTGATCAGATAGAAACCAAGAAGTAGTGTAATGGTTAATTGCAGATGGCCAGTGTATATTAAAATCTTACAGTGCTTGTTGTGTTCTATTCATGAACTAGCATGATGAAATTAAATTCTTTTGTTCCCTATCTTTCAGTGAGGTATGTTACCAGCTCTTATCTATGTTATGGCAAGTTCAAGTTATTGTCCCTTACCTAGTAGTCATCCCCATTAACTTAGATGCATTGAAATTAGAGATTTGCCCGGTTAGACTCTCCGTGATAGTTAATCACAATGGCCTTCATAACCAAGCTGTCTCGCATAGTTACGGTTTATGCCACCCATTCCGTGATTGCTATCAGTATAGCTTATGGCAGGTTTCGAGGACGAAACCTATTGTAAGGAGGGTAGACTTGTAACAACCTGAAATTCTAAAGCGTAGATCGGGCACGGGAATTACGAAGAACAAGGAAGGTGGAAGGAGGTGGAAGGAGGTGGACCGTGGGCCGGAACACATGGGCCGAAAGAGAGGGAGTTGGGCTCCATAAAACCCCAACTTCATCATCTCCACCCTCATTAGCTCATTTTCACCATTTTTCAAGTTCTAAAGAGAAAGAGAAGTTAGAGAGAGAAAGTGTCGGTTTCTTCTCCAGTGATTACACGAAGCTTTGCTAAAGAAACGAGCTGTTTTGAGGTAAGAAACTAGTTCAGATCTGAGTTTTTGTTAAAAAAAATGGGGTTTTAAGGTTTAATGGAGTTTTTAACCTAAATGTCGGATTTTTACATGTAAAAAGAGGTTTTAAACTTGGATCTAGCTTCATCGATTGGATTAGAACGTTTTGGAATGTAAAAGTTATGATTTTGGACTAAAAATGGGTATGTATGGTTATGCTGTTCTTGAGCCGACACTCGAGTGTCGCTACCTGCAAGTAGCGACACTCAGGGAAGAAGATAAAGTGAGAGTCGGCCAGAGAGTCTGCCAGAGAGTCGGCTAGTGATTCGGCCAGAGAGTGATCGCGTTGTCAAGGGCAATAAAAAACAATATTAAATCTAATCCCTAGCTACCTTAAACTATAGTATAGTGAAGTTGGGTGTCGTATCCACTGAGAATTAGTGGAAAGTGTTTAATTAAGAAAACTATTTAAATTCAGATTCAAAAGCAACTAACTTTAAAAAACTTTGAAAACAATGAAGAGAAAACAGATTACTTCCGGGTTCAGATTGCAAGCTCGGTGATTACTGGTTTGTACTAATTGTAAATCACATAGACATGACTCGTTTTATTCAGTTCGATAAATAATTAACAATCAAGATAGTGACTGCGCTGAGTAACAATTGTAAAACCGAATGCTTGACACATGTTAATTACCAAATAATCAATTACCAATTTATAACATCAGACATAAACACTCAATGATTCACGATATAAAATGTCACACCCCGCCTAGGCGGAAACGCGAGGCGTAACATCCACTGGTTTCCAAAGCATATAATTACCGCAAACACATACATAATGATTGGATACATAATCAAGTTTAAAGTTTTACATCCCCAAAATATCAGTTTGAGTTTACAAAAGATTAAGATTTTGCAAATATGACCCATATGCAATGAGTTATACAAGAGAAATCTCCCAAAAGCCGTATCCGCTCATGCATGCATGTAATCCTACATTGCTAACCTGAGCCCACGTTCAATTTCCTGAAAAACATACTTAAAAAGTGTCAACACGAGGTTGGTGAGTTCACGGGTTTTGATCAAAAGTTCATATTGTTCCAACGTTCACATACGTTCAAATGTATAAGTTTTCCGATCAATAGTATATATATTTAACCAATGAATTTTGAACATTTCCTTACCAATTGACCCCATTTGTAAGCTTGCAAGGAATACAAATAATATGTAATGCACGAGACCGTAACCAACCCATGACAATTGAATGCCCCTCTCTCGCTAAACCACGGGAATAAGACAATATGCGGTCATTCGGCCATGTGGACCCCTGGCTAGCGTTACTAACCATGACCGGGGACGTCACCCCAATATTACTATTCATAGAATCCTAGGCTAAGTCCATAGCTAATGGTTACAAAGTGTGTTAATCCGGGGACTTTAAGCGCTATATTGTTCCCTCAATGCATACATACGGTCTGATCATTGTTCATTCATTTATATACGAAGAATTGTTACAAGTATGTTTCCACCCCAAAACATTTCAAAAACTTAGAAAAAGGGGGACAGTGAAACTCACCTCGATAGTATGAATGCTAGCAAATACTTGAATAAACGTAAACCCCGCTTATCCGTACCCTAATTACACAAGGATACCTTACATGTTAAGACAACCATCTTAAACACAAGTTGTTCACCTGACTTAACGAACTCCGTTAAGCATGTCTTTGTTTAATAAAGTTGTGTTTTAGTGCAACGACTCGTTGGTGATTATTATTCCAGTCTAGACGTTTTACTTATTTTCCGAGAAAATAATATATTTCCATATTGGTGACTTGAAACGTTTGTCAAAAATAAATATTATTTTTGCAACATCTTATAAAATATTTATATTATAGTGCACGTATCACCCTATAATTATTCCTTATCTATAATTATATAAAATCACTAATATCGTTCAAGTATGTTCTAAGCATGTCAATTATCCTACGTGCACATAAACCATGTTAACACGTCCACATGCAATTACTTGTTCCGAACAACATTTATTAACTTGTTTATGTTTAACATGCATTTATTCATACTAATCTATGCACAGAAATATAATTATAGTTCGACAATTCAACATATATTTAAACACCTTTCATGATAAAATATGATCACTTATTCTTAAAAAGAACGTCTTTAGATTTCATTATTCGTGTCTACATTCCATTTTATCAACAAGTTCTAAACATATATGTTTTCATTCATTTAGTCGTTTCATTACTCGTTCCGAGTTAACAATTTTCCCGTTATATATATATATCATGACTTCTATATATATTTACATACCTATGTTTAACCATTTTCCAAGTTCTACAACTTATGATGATACACCCACATATACGTTTAACCTCTTTATATGATCATATAATTTCTCACTTAAAAATATTTCAAGTTACTAAACTTAAACACATATATATTTATGTATCTTCCATACGATTTCACATATATACATTCACATATATTTTACTTTTTCATCAAGTATTAAGTTAGACTTTTACTAACCCATGATTTATTAACATGATTATAAATATTTCATCCTAGATTAAAATCCTTATACATGCATTCATTTATTTGACCATTTCTAAAAACATTAACCAACTCATTAATCACCCTTTTCACATTAATCTTTCTCTTTTATCATCAAGTGTTCTAACAAGAACATGTACATATATATATAAATATATATATATATATATATATATATATATATATACAAGTTTCTATTTTTATACATGCATGCATACACTTATACATTTCTAGATTCTTAAGCAAATCAAACATATATACACATATACATGCATAGTTTCGGCCTATGTATATATATATATATATGTATCCATTTTTGTTTTTCTTTATTTTATTTTCTTGACATCATATTATTATCTAACATCTTACCACAAACATGATCAAATCAACAAATCATACCTATATCTTTATCATTTTCGGCCCACCATATACAATTTTATACAAAAACCCTAATTTTTATACTTTATAAAGTTAAGTTTTTATAAAAATTCACTAACTCTTTGAATCTCTTTGATTATTAGGATGAACAACGTGTTTTAAATCAAGAAGGTGAAGATGACAAGAAGGTTTAAGTCGGTTTCTCACCACTAGTCAAGCTAGGTGAATATTTCACTAGTAGATGGTGATGGATGCTCGTTTTGCTTCTCAAGACCCGACTCCTAGCTCCAAACCTTCCTTGGATCTCCAAACTCTACTCAAACTCTCTAGCCTTTTACTCTTGACTTTGAATGTGCAAATGTGTATGTGTGTATGCATATCTCGATATTCTCGATATATATAGGGGAAAAGGTAGAGGTTGGTTGAGTGTAGGTTTACTAAAATCATCATCTTTCATGACGAGATGATGGATGGACTTTTGGATGGATCAAAACTTGAACTAGCATGGCCTCATGACATGATAAGAAAGGGTTAGTTGGTTTGGTCAATGAGTTGGTGGTGGGTTCCGTCGAGAGGGGCTAGGGGGTTGGGTTTTGTTCCATCTTGTAAGTTAAGTCTAATACTTAATTGATAGGGTTTTTAGGTAGTGTATACCCGGTAGGTGATCCCGTGATCTAGAAGTCCCATGTATGAACTTTTATGATTAATGCTCTATATATTTCGTATCTTGACTATATTTTAATAGTCCACTAATTAAACCCATCATAGTTAATATTTTAACTATAATATACAAGTATACACACAAAAATAACTTATCACCATGAAATAACATTTTTTTTGTGTCCACTTTTAATAGTTTTGTCACCAATATTTATGTTTTTATATCAAAGCGTATTACTAGACTTCTCCGGAATAAAATCTTGTTAATCACCAACAACGTACCTTGCGGGTTATAACTGTTTACTATCTAGTAATTCTAAAAATTACTAAAGTATATATAGTGTGTTCCTTTGCTAGCCCCTTGACAAAACTATGTCAAAATAATAAACCAGGAAATATAATTTAAGAACGTGCAATTATGTAATATGTATATTGACCTGAAATGTTGGGTATCACATCTCCCCATGTTAAAGAGAATTTCATCCCGAAATTCAGTTGTTGTTATCTTGACTTGGAGTGTTCGTGAACAAGGATGGGTACTTGGCTTTCATTTGATCTTCTCGTTCCCACGTATACTCATTGCCACGTTTTGAATTCCAACGTACCTTAACCAATTTAACACGGCTACGACTTGTTTTCTGAACTTTCCAATCTGTGACTTCAATAGGTTCCTCAACGAAGTGCAGTTTGTCGTCTAAGTGAATCTCATCAGGCGGTATAATTAATGTCCCGTCTGATAAACACTTCTTGAGGTTTGATACATGAAACGTATCATGTACCTTGCTTAGTTCCTGTGGCAGCTTTAGTTTGTATGCTACAGGGCCAACCCTAGCCAATATTTCAAATGGTCCAACGTACCTAGGGTTAATATTGCCACGGTTGCCAAATCTTGCAACTCCTTTCCAAGGTGAGACCTTCAACATGACGCGGTCCCCAACTTGGAATTCTAATGGTCTTCGTCTATTATCCGCGTAACTCTTTTGACTGTCACGGGCGGCCTTCATACGATCCTTGATCTTGAAGATCTTTTGGGTAGTCTCCTGAATAACCTCAGGAGCAGTTAAATGCTTGTCGCCAACCTCCGCCCAACATAACGGTGAACAACATTTTCGACCTTAAAAAGCCTCAAATGGAGCGGCTTTGATGCTGGTGTGGTAACTGCTATTGTATGAAAACTCAGCCAGCGGCAAATGAGTATCCCAATTTCCTCCGAAATCAATTGCACACGCACGGAGCATATCTTCTAAAGTTTGAATGGTCCTTTCACTTTGACCATCTGTTTGTGGGTGATATGCTGTGCTCATGTCAAGACGTGTGCCCATGGCTTCTTATAGTGATTTCCAGATTCTAGACGCGAACCTGCTGTCTCTATCAAAGATAATAGAAATTGGCACTCCATGCCTAGCCACAATTTCCTTGATATAAAGCCTTGCAAGTTTCTCGGTTTTATCCGTCTCTTTGATGGGCAGAAAATGAGCTGATTTCGTCAAATGATTGACGATTACCCATATAGTATCATACCCGCTCGAGGTCTTGGGTAACTTTGTAATGAAATCCATGAAATCTGTTCCCATTTCCATTGGGGTATCTCCATTGTTGTAGTAATCCAGACAGTTTCTTGTGTTCTGCCTTTACCTTCGAACATGTCAGACACTTGCCAACATAGATAGAAATTTTTCCTTTCATGTTCGGCAACCAGTATAGTTCTTTCAGATCCTTATACATTTTATCCGAACTTGGGTAATGGAGTACCTGGACTTGTGGGCTTCGTCCATAACCAACTCCCGTAATTTACCAAAACATGGCACCCAAATCCTATTCATGAAGTATAAAGTATCGTCTGACTTAGGTTCTAGTTTCCTGACCATTCCTCGTAGTGCTTCACTCTCAATGTTCTCTTCTTTGATTGCCTCTTGTTGTGCCATCCGGATTTGAGTCGTGAGACTCGTATGAATTGTTAATCCTAGGGCACGAACGTGAATAGTTTTAACTCTTTCTTTATGACTCAAGGCATCTGCTACGGCATTTGCCTTACCAGGGTGATACTTGATCTCGCAGTCATAATCATTCAGTAGCTCTACCCAACGGTGTTGCCTCATGTTGAGTTCTTTCTGATTAAAGATGTGCTGGAGACTCTTGTGGTCTGTAAAGATAGTACATTTTGTACCGTATAAGTAATGTCTCCAAATCTTGAGTGCAAACACGACAACACCCAATTCCAGGTCGTGAGTCGTATAATTTTTCTCATGGACTTTCATCTGTCTCGATGCATACGCTATGAATTTTTCTCTCTGCATCAACACACATCTTAGACCTTGGTGTGATGCGTCACAGTACACGATGAAATTGTTGGTTCCTTTGGGAAGGGATAAGATTGGTGCACTGCAAAGCTTCTGCTTTAGCAGTTGAAAAGCTGATTCTTGTTTATCAGTCCAATCAAAATTTTTGTCCTTCTGAGTTAACGTGGTCAAAGGTAGGGCTATCTTTGAAAAATTCTCGATGAATCGCCTAAAATAGCCTGCCAAACCCAGAAATTGACGCACCTCAGTCGGAGTTCTTGGTGCTTCCCAGTTTTTGATAGCTTTAATCTTGGACGGATTCACGTGGATACCCTTCTTATTGATGACATGTCCGAGAAAATGAACCTCTAGGATCCAAAACTCACACTTAGAGAATTTGGTATAAAGCTTCTCATTCCTGAGCAGTTCCAAGATTAATTTTAAATGATGTTCATGTTCCTCTTTGGTTCGTGAATATATTAGTATTTCATCGATAAACACAATCACGAATTTATCCAAGTATGGCTTGCACATTCGGTTCATGAGATCCATGAAAACTACCGGTGCATTAGTTAAGCAAAACGGAATAACCTTGAACTCGTAGTGACCGTAACGAGTCCTAAAAGCCGTTTTTGGTATATCTTCTTCCTGAATTCTCAGTTGATGGTACCCTGACCGTAGATCAATCTTAGAATAGAAGCTGGAACCTTGAAGTTGGTCGAATAGATCGTCTATTCGAGGAAGAGGATACCGGTTCTTAATTGTCAGTTTGTTCAACTCCCGGTAGTCAATACACATTCTAAAGGTTCCATCCTTTTTCTTACAAACAGGACCGGAGTTCCCCAGGGTGAGAAACTCGGTCTTATGAAACCTTTGTCAAGTAAATCTTGTAGTTGGCTCGATAGTTCCTGCATCTCGGAAGGTGCTAGACGATATGGCGATCATGCAACTGGTGCGGCTCCAGGTAATGGGTCAATCCGGAACTCAACTTGTCTTGGTGGTGGTAAATCAGTTAAGTCTTCGGGAAATACCTCGGGGTAATCCCTAACGATCGGTATGTCCTCAAGTCGACGTTCCTCGAGTTTCTTCTCGACGATGTGAGCCAGGAATGCGCAATAACCCTTGCGTAGATACTTATGAGCCTTCATGCAGTTTATCATCTTCAACATCGTTCTACACCTTTCGCCTTGAATTGAAAGAATTTCTCCGCTTGGTAGTGGGATACGTACAATCTTTTCGAAACACATGATCTCGGCATGATTTTCGACAACCAATCCATGCCAATAACAATGTCTTAGAAGGTCTATACTAAATGCATGGTTTTCTAGACATAAAGTACAACCCTTAACGACCTATCCGGTTTTAATTAATTTACCATTTGCTAATTCAATTGTATAACTTTGTTCTAGCTTACTGGCCTTAACACCGAGTAATGATTTAAAATCATTTGACACAAAGCTCATATCAGCACCCGATTCAAAAATTAAAGAGGCATAGTGATTATTGATTGGGAACGTACCAGTGACGATATTCGGGCCCTGGCGTGCGTCCCCTGCACCCATCACAAAAGCCATTCCCGGTGCCTGAGCGTTGTTCTGGTTCCTCCACTTGGGGCAATCTTTCCTGAAGTGCGTTAGGTCACCACACTTTAAACATCTTGGTTTGGCTCTACCCGTGCGGTTGGTATTGGTTCGACAACTATGTGTGGTGTGTCTAAGTTTGTCACACTTTCCACACTTGATGCACCCACCAGCATGATGATATCCGCATTTTTTACACCTCGGTAGGCCCTTTTCATGCTCCTTCCTTTCAACGGGGTTGGCCGCAAAGGCCTTCACAGTTTCTTGTTTCCTAAACCCTTGTTTCCCAGACTTGCTACTTGAATTTCCCGTCCACTTCCTTTTCTCCCTAGCTTTACTTTCCTCATTCTCCTTCTTTCCAAACAGTCCATTACGCACAGCATCATCTCTTAACTTGAATGCTAAAGTTATAGCACTCTTGACATCCTTTGGGTTAGATGAAGCTACCATGCTGCGGATTTGAGGCGCAAGGCCCCACAAATACCTCTCCACACGCTTATGTTCTGGCGTGACCATGTGGGGTACCAGAATTGCCAATTCATTAAAACGATCGGTGTACCCCGCCACATCATCTCCGATCATCTGTAGATTCCACATCTCTATCTCGATCTTTTGCAACTCGTTTCGAGGGCAGTATTCCTCGATCATCATGACCTTCAAATCTTCCCATGATAACTCATATGCTGCCTGCCTTCCCAAAGTCTTTACTTGTGAATTCCACCAGGTTAAAGCTTTATCTCGGTGTGCGTGCAAGTAGAATAATTCACCATGCAATCAGTGGTGCACTCACTGATATCAATCACCGATTCCATCTTTTCTGTCCACCTCATCAGGCCTACTGTACCCTCGGTGCTATTGAAGTTACGAGGGTTGCAGGATAGGAAGGCCATATAGGTGCACTTCCTGTTCGAAGCATCTGTAGGATCACAAGTCACTTATTTTAACAACGTCATTAATTTGGATCATGACTATGTGTTACGACTATGATTATTTATTCTATTACCTCCCGAACCTTCGGCTGTGCCGCTACCTCCTACACCTCCTCCGCCGGTATCACTGTCGTTCCCTCCACCACTATTTCGATTGGCTTCGTACTGTTCCATGGCGGCAGCTACCCGTTGTGATATGAGTTGCTCCACGTTTGGGGAAATCATCTCGTTGTTGTCACCAGTAGTGTCACGGGGCGTCCTTCGCTTAGGTGACATGGTGTTCTTTCTAACATAACATTTAAAAAGAAACAACATTTTATAATAATAATGATATAACATGACATAAGGATACAACAACATCAAACGTAAACAGCCATCATCACAACATAAACCATCACATAAATAGTTAAAAACATACACAGTACATTGTTCCAAAAAGACAAGGATACAAAAGAGATGGGTTCACATGACCACATCAGTACCAAAGTTTCAAACTACATAATGTGTTGCGGGCACAACCCTCCCGTAATAGGTCTAAAAGAAGAAGTGGGAGTACAACCCAATCATCATGGCAAGTCCGGTCATGACAAAGCTAGCCCTAGCCACAAGCTCTGCAGCCAAAGTCCTCTCTTCCAGCGCCTCCACCCTGTCTCGGACAGTGATAGTCAACCGCCAGTCCATATCAGCTCTCATCTCTAGGTAGTCAGTGGCACCATGTATGCCTTGGGTGCTGTCCTCCAGAGTCTACACTCGATATCCGATCCCTAAACGTAGTCGTGTGGCTATATCCCCATGTGCCTGGATATCATCTAGGAGGTCATCAAGACGCTCCTCGTACATATGAACGCGTGCTGCCAATGTAGGCACTGTGAGCTCCATGGCTTCCCCAGTGTGGGGTAGGGGTGTTGGGGAGTTGGAGGACTCCCCGAGATCAAAGGTAGAGGGGATACTCTCCATCTCCCTCCATCGTGCCAGTGTATGGGGCATCCAGCTGATAGTCCCCACAGTAGGGGGGTAGTAGGGCCATTGCCTAGGTGGTTCCTCATCAGTCTCCAAGTCTTCCGGGTCACGGGCTACTAGAGTCCTCTTGCGTGGAAATCGAACCTTCTTCCTAGTACTATTTACCATAACTGTTCCTCCACTTTTCTTTTGGTAGACGATAGGCGGTTCTCCCAGGGCGACATTGGGTGGTGTAGAGCTGCGGACTTACACTCGACCTCCGGGGCGTGCGGCGGGAAGTTCCTCGTTGGATTCAGAGGCAGAGACGGGGTCACAGTATGACGACATGCTTGCGACTACAATATCCAAAAGACAATATGAATGCTTATGCAATGAAAACATTTTTGTGAGTCATTTAAATTATAGACTAGGTTCAGTTTTAGACTCCTAGTTCGCTATAATCAATGACTCTGATACCAATTTGTCACTCCCTGCCTAGGCGGAAACGCGAGGCGTAACATCCACTGGTTTCCAAAGCATATGATTACCGCAAACACATACATAATGATTGGATACATAATCAAGTTTAAAGTTTTACATCCCCAAAATATAAGTTTGAGTTTACAAAAGATTAAGATTTCGCAAATATGACCCATATGCAATGAGTTATACAAGAGAAATCTCCCAAAAGCCGTATCCGCTCATGCATGCATGTAATCCTACATTTCTAACCTGAGCCCACGTTCAATTTCCTGAAAAACACACTTAAAAAGTGTCAACACGAGGTTGGTGAGTTCACAGGTTTTGATCAAAAGTTCATGTAGTTCCAACGTTCACAGACGTTCAAATGTATAAGTTTTTCTGATCAATAGTGTATATATATATATATATATATATAACCAATGAATTTTGAACATTTCCTTACCAATTGACCCAATTTTTAAGCTTGCAAAGAATACAAATAATATGTAATGCACGAGACCGTAACCAACCCATGACAATTGAATGCCCCTCCCTCGCTAAACCACGAGAATAAGACAATATGCGGTCATTCGGCTATGTGGACCCCTGGCTAGCGCGACTAACCATGACCGGTGACGTCACCCTCAATAGTACTATTCATAGAATCCTAGGCTAAGTCTATAGCTAATGGTTACAAGTATGTTTCCTCCCCAAAACATTTCAAAAACTTAGAAAAAGGGGGACAGTGAAACTCACCTTGACAGTATGAATGTTAGCAAATACTTGAATAAACGTAAATCCCGCTTATCCGTACCCTAATTACACAAGGATATCTTACATGTTAAGACTGACCGTCTTAAACATAAGTTGGTCACCCGGCTTAACGAACTCCGTTAAGCACATCTTTGTTTAATAAAGTTGTGTTTTAGTGCGATGACTCGTTGGTGATTATTATTCCAGTCTAGATGCTTTACTTATTTTTTGAGAAAATAATATATTTCCATATTGGTGGCTTGTTACGTTTGTCAAAAATAAATATTAGTTTTGCAACATCTTATAATATATTTATATTATAGTCCACCTATCAACATATAATTATTCCTTATCAATAATTATATAAAATCAGAAATATCGTTCAAGTATGTTCTAAGCATGTCAATTATCCTACTTGCACATAAACCATGTTAACACGTCCACATGCAATTACTTGTTCCGAATGACATTTATTAACTTGTTTATGTTTAACATGCACTTATTCATACCAATCTATGCACACAAATATAATTATAGTTCGACAATTCAACATATATTTAAACACGTTTCATGATAACATACGATCACTTATTCTTAAACCGAACGTCTTTAGATTTCATTATTCGTGTCTACGTTCCATGTTATCAACAAGTTCTAAACATATATGTTTTCATTCATTTAGTCGTTTCATGACTCGTTCTGAGTTAACAATTTTATATATATATATATATACATATATATATATATATCATGACTTCTATATATATTTACATACCTATGTTTAACCATTTTCCAAGTTCTACAACTTATGATCATACACCCACATATGCATTTAACCTCTTTATATGATCATATAATTTCTCACTTAATAATATTTCAAGTTACTAAACTTAAACACATATATATTTATGTATGTTCCATATGATTTCACATATATACATTCACATATATTTTACCTTTACATCAAGTATTAAGTTAGACTTTTACTAACCCATGATTTATTAACATGATCATAAATATTTCATCCTAGATTAAAATCCTTATACATGCATTCATTTATTTGACCATTTCTAAAAACATTAACCAAATCATTAATCACCCTTTTCACATTAATCTTTCTCTTTTATCATCAAGTGTTCCAACAAGAACATGTACATATATATATATATATATATATATATATATATATATATATATATATATATATATATATACAAGTTTCTATTTTTATACATGCATGTATACACTTATACATTTCTGGATTCTTAATCAAATCAAACATATATACACATATGCATGCATAGTTTCGGCCTATGTTTATATATGTATCCATTTTTGTTTTTCTTTATTTTATTTTCTTGACATCATATTATTATGTAACATCTTACCACAAACATGATCAAATCAACAAATCATACCTATATCTTTATCATTTTCGGCCCCCCATATACAATTTTATACAAAAACCCTAATTTTTATACTTAATAAAGTTAAGTTTTTATAAAAATTCACTAACTCTTTGAATCTCTTTGATTATTAGGATGAACAACGTGTTTTAAATCAAGAAGGTGAAGATGACAAGAAGGTTTAAGTCGGTTTCTCACCACTAGTCAAGCTAGGTGAAGATTTCACTAGTAGATGGTGATGGATGCTCGTTTTACTTCTCAAGACCCGACTCCTAGCTCCAAACCTTCCTTGGATCTCCAAACTCTACTCAAACTCTCTAGCCTTTTACTCTTGACTTTGAATGTGCAAATGTGTATGTGTGTATGCATATCTCAATATATAGGGGAAAAGGTAGAGGTTGGTTGAGTGTTAGGTTTACTAAAATCATCATCTTTCATGTTGAGATGATGGATGGACTTTTGGATGAATCAACCCTTGAACTAGCATGGCCTCATGACATGATAAGAAAGGGTTAGTTGGTTTGGTCAATGAGTTGGTGGAGGGTTGGTGGGTTCGGCCGAGAGGGGCTAGTAGGGGGGGTTGGGTTTTGTTCCATCTTGTAAGTTAAATCTAATACTTAATTGATAGGGTTTTTTAGGTAGTGTATACCCGGTAGGTGCTCCCGTGATCTAGAAGTCCCATGTATGAACTTTAATGATTAATACTCTATATATTTCGTATCTTGACTATATTTTAATAGTACACTAATTTAACCTGTCATAGTTAACATTTTAACTATAATATACAAGTATACACACAAAAATAACTTATCACCATGAAATAACATTTTTTTTTGTGTCCACTTTTAATAGTTTTGTCACTAATATTTATGTTTTTATATCAATGCGTATTACTAGACTTCTCCGGAATAAAATCTTGTTAATCACCAACAACGTACCTTGCGGGTTATAACTGTTTACTTTCTAGTAATTCTAAAAATTACTAAAGTATATATAGTGTGTTCCTTTGCTAGCCCTTGACAAAACTATGTCAAAATAATAAACCAGGAAATATAATTTATAAACGTGCAATTATATAATATGTATATTGACCTGAAATGCTGGGTGTCACATAAAACCGAAGAATTGATGAACGTATTAAATCCAAAATCAAAATTATTTAATCAAATAAAACAAAACTATAGAATCCAACAACCAAATGATTACAATAGTTCTATACCAAACCAAGTATGAACCAGATTATCTCCTCACAAAGCAGATCCTACATCCGGAAGCAACCACAAACGAATTAGCCTCTCATCGACATCGTCGTCGATTCTTTAATGGTTGGTGTAATTTGATCTAGCATCAAAAACTTGAAAAGATTGGAACTTTTACTCTAGAAAATCGCCTCTGGGAAGTTCTGGGACGGCTAGATGCAAGGTTCTTCGAATAAAGACTCCTCCTTGGCTTATAATTGGAATTAGGTTTAATTTTCTGAATTTACAACTCTTCGTGTTTCGCGAACCAAACCCGACTCATCTTTGTGTGGCGGGAAGGCCAAAATAGTCGCGACCCATATTCTGCTTTTTCGCGTACCGCGAAGTTCTGCTCCATGTTCTTCGCATACCGCGAAGAACCTAAATTCCATGAATTTTGACTTTTGCTGACTTTGACTTCTCCGGGCTCCGTGTATGCTGCTATCCTCTTGATTTATGCTTCATATTTCCCGCTCAAGTTGCATGCTTAACCTTTCAGACTCAAGAACACCAAATGCACATAAAACAGACTCGATATACAAAGCTAAACGCTTAAACGATATGAATTAGACTCTTATACACGGGATATTTAGCAGCACATCACATCCCCACACTTAACCTTTTTCATCCCTAAAAAGAATTATGCCACGGAATCATAATCAGTAAACTTGCTTCACACTTTATAACTTAAAACATACTCACGCGTTAATTGTAACAATTGGTATTTCTGTCCGATTAAACCAAACCACCGACTTATCAGGCCCCTGATTCTGTGATATAATAGATTACACATTACCAAGCAACAGTCTGTCTATGGGTCTCACACTCAGAAAGCTACAGCTCAGCCTAATCCCATCTCAAGATCATGTTTAGGCCCGGGTTAAACCTTATAGATTCTCCCACCACTATAAACACTAAGCTAGAAGTTTTAAAAATGAGATGAATTATGGATCGGTGGATGAATGATACAAGCTTTTATTACCAATGAATAAACCTTAACCATTAGTGTTTCAACCAAGTCACTATCCCGCAGGGTAACACATCGTCTTCAGTTTTTAAGCAATGAAGTACATAAACTCAACTTAGAGTCGTCTCAACCAGGTTTCCATCCCGGAAGGTAACACATAAGTCAAATTTTGTCATCTATGATTGATCACTTAAGAATCTACCCATAGACATTTCAACCAAGCTTGTAACCCGGAAGGTAACACGTAGGCAGATCTTAAACTCTCAATTTAATTAATTAAGCTCATTAATGATGAATAATGGAATGCGGGTGCCACCAACTTTCAACTTTATTCTCATAAAGGAAAGCAGCGTGCCAAAGATTTCAAAAACTTATAATTTCTTGCTTATAGTGGTGCCTATGACTCTATATTGACAGTTTCGACCTTACCGACACCCCTAAGATGGGAACCCACAAGACATCCTAAATTAATTATCCAATTAAACCTAGGCACACTATCAGGATGTTTAAGCCTTTAAATCGGTTGGGCCTACCAAAAAGTTACAAGTTAGACGCGCTTGTTATTTTTATTATTCTTTTCAATTCCACAAGCATAGTTTCCGATTATACCTATCATTTTCCATTTGTTTGCAAAAAAAATGATCTAGGGACATTTTTGAAAATTTTTAAATTTTTATGGATTTTCAGATTTGATGACTCAAAATACAGACCTTCACTAAGGTCTCTCCTCCCCACACTTGAACTCTATATTGCCCTCAATGTAGGAAGAACGACATTAAAACAAAATATACAAAAATTATGAAAACTTAGCCAGATGGACGATCGTATAGCATTTCATTCGCGATCGTGCTCCACAAATGGGTTGCGTAGTACATGAACATCAAACTTAGACTATCGTCACCTGAATGGAGATTGAGTACGGGTAATTTAATCCAAACCTGCAAAAATTAAACTCAAAACAAACCCACAAGCATCATATTGACTCAATAAAACGACTCAATCAAAATTAAAAGACCCTACGGACTCGACACGACTCAAAAATTACAAAAATGAAAAATAGGGAAAAAGGACCACTTTTAGGTCTCTCGCGTGTCGAGAAGAACTAGCCATCACTCTTTGCGTACTGTGAAGAGTTAAAACTAACCCGACCATTATTAGAATGCCTCGCATGTCGCGAAGATCTTCCCTTGGTCTTTCGCGTACCGTGAGGGCACCTCCTTAACAGAAAGTTATGACAATTTTTGTACTTAGAAAAATTTTGGCCTCCCAAACTCAAATTTTCAACTTTTTCAAAAACGCGTTCCAACACCCCAATGATGTTCATACATACCTAGAACGTTGTTTATGATGATTTTTTCATGCTCGTATGGTCGCAAATACCTGCAAAAACTTAAAAATACGCAAAAACATACGGAAACACTAAAAACTTTGACACACGATTCTACACACGGTATCCTACCCCCAGAGAGTGATGCATGGTCCCCATTGCATTAGTACAAGCCCCAGCATCCCTAGAATGTCCCCACACTTGGGCTCTTCCCAGATAAAAACACAAAACAAAATAAAAACCTAACTCACTTTCGTAGGAATCACGAATGCATTTAGCGTATGCATCAAGCCTTTTAAACCCCTCGGTAGACAGAGTGGACGAGTTTAGTCTCATGAGGGTTTCTAGAAAACACACCCACAACGTTCATTTAACTAGATAAGAAATAAAAAGCAAATACTCTAGGTTGCCTCCCAAGAGCGCTAAGTTTAACGTCTTCAGCCAGACGCAGTGTACCTAACTTTCGTTACGGTGGTTGGAACACAAACTCCTTACCAAATGTTGCACATGCTCGGTGATAATCATCCACATTCAATTTTGGGTTCCATGTCTACTCCATAGCATTGAATTCTTCTTCATCTTGCATCACCCAAGATTCACCGATTTCATATGATTGCCTTATAAACTTTGGAGGGTTCTTTGATCTTGCCTATGACCCTGATGGTCCTGCCTTCGAGTTGCTATGATTACTTGCACTTTCTGCCTGATGTTTCCATGGTGATTTTCCCATTTGGATTCCATCATCCCCACACTTGTTGGTTGCTGCATCCACAACCTCAGTCACCTCATTCTTCAATTCAAACCTGTCAACAATCAAACCATTCTCATTTGTGCCACCCTCATCCAATTTGGACTGAGGCAGACACTTGTTAGTCTTCCATTCTTTTAAACATTTAAGTTTATAAAAATAAGTAAATGAATCTGTAAGCATGCCTAAGTTTAACTCATGGTTTCCGAATGTCATGCTCACTGTGATGTTTCTACAATAAATCTGAGCATTGGCAGTCGTCAAGAATGGTCTTTCGAGCAAGACTCTTGATTGTTCTTTCTTCTGACTGGGTACATAATCAAGCACCAAGAAATCCTCAGGGTAGTAGAAATACCCGACCTTCATAGCCACTCCCCTCAACATCCCCCATGCACGTTTTCATGTCAAATCAGCTAACACCACGGTGGTGTCGACTTGATGTAGAGGACCTAGATCCGACTTATCATATAGACTCACTAGGAGGATGCTGAGAGTTGTTCCAAAACCCATGAGTGCCTGATTTACCTTTGTTCCCCTAACTTCAACCAAAATAAAAGGTGCTCCTTGCTCACTATCGTTTTCCAAGTCACTCTCTTCATTGAGTACGGGAAATTTAATCCAAACCTGCAAAAATTAAACTCGAAACAAACCCACGAGCATCGTATTGACTCAATAAAATTACTCAATCAAAATTCAAAGACCCTAAGGACTCGACACGACTCAAAAATTACAAAAATAAAAAATAGGGAAAAAGGACCATTTTTAGGTCCCTCGTGGGTCGAGAAGAACTAGCCATCACCCTTCGCGTACCGCGAAGAGTTAAAATTCACCTGGCCATTATTAGAACCCCTCGCATGTCGCGAAGATCTTCCCTTGGTCTTTCGCGTACCGCAAGGGCACCTCCTTAACAGAAAGTTAAGACGATTTTTGTATATAGAAAAATTTTGGCCTCCCTGACTCAAATTTTCAACTTTTTCAAAAACGCGTTCCAACACCCCAATGATGTTCATACATACCTGGAACGTTGTTTATGATGATTTTCCATGCTCGTATGGTCCCAAATCCCTGAAAAAACTTAAAAATACGCAAAAACATACCGAAAACACTAAAATCTGAGACACACGACTCTACAAACTCTACACACGATATCCTACCCCCAGAGAATGATGCATGGTCCCCGTTGCATTAGTACAAGCCCCAGCATTGCCAGAACATCCCCACACTTGGGCTCTTCCCAGATAAAAACACAAAACGAAATAAAAACCTAACTCACTTTCGTAGGAATCACGAATGCATTTAGCGTATGCATCAAGCCTTTTAAACCCCTCGGTAGCCCGAGTGGACGATTTTAGTCTTGTGAGGGTTTTTAGAAAACACACCCATAATGTTCATTTAACTAGACAAGAAATAAAAAGCAAATACCGGAGGTTGCCTCCCAAGAGCGCTAAGTATAACGTCTTCAGCCAGACGCAGTGTACCTGACTTTCGTTACGGTGGTTGGAACACAAACTTCTTACCGAATGCTACACATGCTCGATGATAATCATCCCCATTCAATTTTGGGTTCCATGTCTGTTCCACAACATTGAATTCTTCTTCATCTTGCATCACCCCAGATTCACCGGTTTCATATGATTGCCTCATAAACTTTGGAGGTTTCTTTGATCTTGCCTGTGACCCTGATGGTCCTGCCTCCTCGTTGCTATGATTACTTACACTTTCTGCTTGATATTTCTAATGACGATTTTCCCATTTAGATTCCATCATTCCCACACTTGTGGTATGTTGCATCCACAACCTAAGTCACCTCATTCTTCAATTCAAACCTGTCAACAATCAAACCATTATTATTTGTGCCACCCTCATCCAATTTGGACTGAGGCGGACACTTGTTAGTCTTACCCGCTTTTGAACATTTAACTTTTGAAAAATAAATAAATGAATTTGTAAGCATGTCTAAGTTAAACTCACGGTTTCCGAATGTCTTGCTCACTGTGTTGTTTCTACAATTGATCTGAGCATTGGCGGTCGCCAAGAATGGTCTTCCGAGCAAGACTCTTGATTGTTCTTTCTTCTGACCGGGTGCATAATCAAGCACCAAGAAATCCTCAGGGTAGTAGAAATCCCCGATCTTTACAGCCACTCCCCTTAACATCCCCCATGCATGTTTTCATGTCAAATCGGCTAACACCACGGTGGTGTCAACTTGCTGTAGAGGACCTAGATCCGACTGATCATATAGACTCACTGGGAGGACGCTGAGAGTTGTTCCATAACCCAGTAGTGCCTGATTTACCTTTGTTCCCCTAACTTCAACCAAAATAAAAGGTGCTCCTTGCTCACTATCGTCTTCCAAGTCACTCTCTTCACTATCATTGCAGATACTTACTGCGCCAACATATGCATTGTTTGAGCTCGACCCTTGATGTTGTGGGTTGGTCTGAGTGTTACTTGGTAGTTTTCCCAGGTCTCTCCTCGACAGATCTTCTGCTAATTGACCCACTTGCTTTGCTAGAGCATTCACCATCTTATCCCGGAGCTCATTATCTTTCTTTAGTTCCTTGATGCATCTATCAGGACATTGAATTGAC
This sequence comes from Smallanthus sonchifolius, assembly GCA_023525975.1. Taxonomy (NCBI): domain Eukaryota; kingdom Viridiplantae; phylum Streptophyta; class Magnoliopsida; order Asterales; family Asteraceae; genus Smallanthus; species Smallanthus sonchifolius. The sequence goes on from CM042036.1 coordinate 17,385,459, forward strand.
TACCCCCTGTTGCATCACCACCTGCAGTTCCACTCTGCTGATTTTGCTGTTGGTAACTCCTTTGATATCCTTACTAACCCCCTTGTTGATAACCATCACACCCCGCCTCAGGCACCCCCTGTACGTGTGCGACAGCCGATTGGTACCTGCTTTGATTTCAGAGTTTTTATAAAACACAACGGAAGTCTTTTCACAAGGATCGTTTCATCATTTGTTCAACCTCAAGGGTTGTATTTTGTAAATATCAAAACTTAGTTGGAAAACAAAAGTCTTGTATTTACTTTCAAAAACGTATGGGATTAAATACCCTTTGATTACAAAACTGACTTTGAAATCAAATACAAATATAGCCACCGAAAATAGTACTATCGAGGGTTGATCAGTCCCCCGGTCCTATCTCCATTTTCTTTGTTTAGGATTTCCTATACACGAGGCCTGAGATTCTAACGTGTAAGTTATCCTTTTCAAAGGGTCAGATCTCATGTCTGCCCTCTCTCTTTCTCATATCATGGGTCACATCTGATATCTGCCCTTATCCGATTTTCATTATATTTTATTAATTACCTGAAAACATTTTGAAAATAAAACGACAGCGCGAACGCCAGTGAATATAATTATCTTGACAGAAAATCATTTGGCACAAACAAGTATTAATTTCATAATCATAACTTTTTGTTCAATCCACACATTCAGCAGGCCCATGTCCGGACTGTATGCACCACTGTATACACTGGCGTCATGCCTTATAACAACAGACAGGTCCACGCCTCCGAATTTGTTATAAGATAAGCACCAGCCACAATCCGGGACTCTCACCCGAGACCCGTGTATCCATTGCAATTTTTACATATACCTATGGCCCGAATGCTTTGTTCGTAGAAGAACGTTGAGCATTATTCCTTTAACCTTTATTTGGCCATTTTCGTAAATGTAAATGGTTTGACACAAGTTTTGAAAGAGATAAGTATTCACCTTGATAATAAGAATGAGCCTCTAAGTTGGAAATTATAGAGTCAGCTTCCTAACTTGGTTTCTCTAGCGTTTCAACACTTCTATAAGCGTTTCTTCTTAATCCGGGTACTACAACGAGCGGGAATCGAATTGGGATCGTCAGAAATCTTCAAGGAAGTCTCTGGAAAGGATTTTGAATGTGATAGTCGTTTGTGGGATGAGAAAAAAGAATGAGCTCGACCATCTATTTATAGGGCCAATTCTGAGGCCGTGACGAACCGTTATGGGTGGTGACTGTCCATCACCAGATTAGGGTTTGCATAGTCACAAGACACGCGTCACCCTTTGGTCAGTTTTCGGCGTGATGGACCATTACCAGGTGTGACGATCCGTTGCGGAGTGATACGTGGCGCACCCTGGTGCTTTTCCGGCTGTGACGGACCGTTACCAGGCGTGACGGTCCGTTATAGGGTTTTCACGCGTCAGATTTTGAATATGAGTCACTGGACACGTGGCAAGCCATCATTGATCACGTGCTCAGCCCGTAACGGACCGTTACCGTCCGTGATGGTCCGTTATAGGGTTTTCACGCGTTAGATTTTGAATATGAGTCACTGGACACGTGGCAAGCCATCATTGATCATGTGCTCAGCCCGTAATGGACCGTTACCGTCCGTGATGGTCTGTTACCGTTGGATTTTTATGTTTTCTTCTTTTTGAACCTTGATCTTTAGTATATTTACACTTATAGTCCCTGTGGTTTATTCCTTAGCCAAATCTTGGACATTTTTGTGGCAGATGTTACATCCTCCCCACCTTGTCTTAATCTCGTCGCCGAGATTACATGAACAAGTGATGCTATTTCTTTTTCATTTCGGACTCCAATTCCCACGTGTATTTAGGTCCATGTCTGGAGTTTTATTTTACTTTTACAATCATTAATTTCTTTTCCTACCTCTCCTCGATTAGCAAGGGTTGTTCCACGAATTTCAACTTTTCATTTACCTCTACATCGTGTAGGGGTATTACTAGAGATTCATCTGCCAAACACTTGTGTAGATTTGACACATGGAATACTTCATGTACTCCATTCATTTCTTATGGTAATTGGAGTTGATAGGCCACAGGCCCAACTCTTTTCAAGATTTTGAACGGTCCTACGAATCTACGACTTAACTTTCCTTTCTTTCCAAATCTTACAACACCTTTCCATGGTGAAACTTTCAACAGAACGTTGTCACGGACGTTGAATTCTAACAGCTTTCATTTTTTATCAGCATAACTCTTTTGACGATCACGAGCCGCTTTCAATCTGTCTTTTATTTGAATGATTTTCTTAGTTGTTTCCAGAACTTTATCTGGACCGGACAACTGATTTTCTCCTATTTCAGACCAACAGATTGGAGTTCGACATTTACGATCGTATAAGGCTTCAAAAGGAGCGGACTGTATACTCGTATGTAGCTATTGTTATAGGAGAATTCCATTAGAGGTAAGTGGTCATCCCAAATTCCTCCCAGATCAATAACACAACCAGTTAACATATCTTCTAGAGTTTGAATAGTTCTTTCGCTCTGTCCGTCCATTTGAGGATGATAGGCAGTGCTAAGATTTAATTTCGTTCCCAGGGCTTTTTGAAAATGTTCCCAGAATCGAGAAGTAAATCTACTATCTCTATCTAACACAATAGATAGTGGCACACCGGGTAAAGACACGATTTCATTAACGTATAATTGTGCCAACTTATCCATGCTAAATGTTTCTTTCATGGGAAGAAAATGAGCAGACTTAGTAAGTCTATCAATAATAACCCATATAGTATCATTCCTGTCACACCCCAACCGACGGCGGAAACGTCGGGGCGGGACATGTAGACTGTTCATGAGCACAAGGCTGACTAGATTTCAATATTTTAATCGTCAAATTTAACTTCAAATAATTCAACACAACCAAATTCAAACAAGTACATAAACGAAATAGATAATAGTCTTTATTTAAATTTAACTAAGTCCAAAGCCTATGTGTAGCATGCCTTGATCAAACTCACTCATTAGCACCTGAAACATGAATAAAATAAAGTCAACTAAAAAGTTGGTGAGCATACACAGGTTTGTATATAGATAGCATATAGAGTATGAATAAACAAATCTTTACATAACATGATAAAATAAGGCATTTATGGAGAGCAGCTATTGTGTAACCAAGTACAATCAAACCTTTGTAACTAGCATGCAAAATTGTGTTGTCGGTAACAATCACCCCAATCTGGGTGGGTTTGTCAGACTCATGAGATCTATTAATGTTAACCGTCGGCTTGAATAGTTAATGATTGCACATAAATTGCACACAAAAGTTAGCACACCTAGCACTCAGGCATAAAGCTCAAATTGTACACATGAATGTAAAGAGGATTTGTATTTGTGTAGTTTGTGTAAATGTAAGCAATAGTTTGTATAGTGTTCATGTTCCACCCCAAAAATATAAAAGAATAAAAGGGGCTATGTAATACTCACATGATTCAAAAAGCGTAGCTAACACGAGAGACTAGATAGAAACGAGATCCTTGTAATGCACAACGTTAACCTAGAGTGTAATATGCATTGAATTAATAGTGTGCATAATAGTCTATTTCTAAGTCTAGGGTAGAATTGGATGTGTGTATAAGGAATTAAAGTTGTAGGTGTTAGTGGTTTGTATTTGAATAGTGTTGTATAAAATTAATGTTTGAGTTTGGAATAACTAAATAACCAAAAATATAATTATTATTCGATCATTTATTTATGAAAAATAATGTTTAAATATAAATTAAATAGATAATTGTTGCTTTGTTTATTTATTTATAAAAAATATGTACTTAGTCATTTAGTGATAAAGATGTACCGAGTGTTTTATATTAAATATAGATTTACTAAATAAATTTTGTTAATCTATTTTTATAAGTATGTGTATATATAATTTTGTAGATTTAAATGTATAACTTCTATTTATTTTAGAAATCGACATTTGATAAGGTTAATATAAATCTTTATAAAATCAATTATTTTTATTTGAAAATTCATTTGGAATGCTTATTGATTTTAAAATATAAGTTTTAATGTTCTGCCAAGATTTTCTCACACACGACCGTGCTTGGGACAAGGCACGATCGTGCTAGGACCACGGGCGCGACCGTGCTAGTCAGGGTGCGGCCGTGTTGATCAAACAGAAGGCATAACTAAGCTGTTCAATAGGCACGACCGTGTCTGGGCTAGGCACGACCGTGTCTAGGGTTCTGAGGCACGACCAATTCTAGCTAAGGGGCACGACCGGGTCTGAGTGTGTGAGGAACGACCATGCTGGTATTGACACGACCATGTCTCATGAAGTACGACCGCGCTAGGAGATTATCGCGACCGTGTCTGTTCTAAAACAGAAACGAATTGCTTAAATCTTATGATGTTAATGTTTGAAATCATAGGGCTTTCATCCATTAGGTGATTAGTAGTCTATTGGTATAGATTGATTGTATTTAAAATGTGTCCAGAACCGGATTCGATTAAACCATTTTTTAATGAAACGTAGATTCGGTTTCGTGTTAATTTCCATATTGTAAGCCCCAATTGAGTTGGGGCTTTTGATCTATAGACTAAATCGAATGTGTATGAGGTTTCAATTACCCGAAAAGACGATGAATCGATAGCGTACGGTAGAGGCGAGTTCCGGCGACGACGGGTTTGATTTTCGGTGCCCTTTGCTGCAACTCCGGCTGCCTCAATGTTCTCGGGAGCTTCACAGAGGGTCGATGGTGCGTTTGCTTGGGGGAATTGCGAATCAGAATGGAGGGATTGTTGGTCTCATGAAGGCATTTGACGGTTTTGAGACGAATCGACTTAATTGGATTTATTTGTTGTAATTACGGTGATTGAAAACTTAATTGTGCTCGTTAATAGTAGTAACATGTGTAATGGTTACGAATTCGAACGTCCCTGCGATTAAAGGCTGCATTTACGTTTTAACTGACGAGAGGCGCGACCGTGCCCATATGAGGCGCGATCATGCCAAGGCACTTGGCGCGACCATTCCAAAGCAAGGCGCGCGACCGTGCCAAAGCACTTGACGCGACCGTGCCAGAATGAGGCGCGACCGTGCCTATTAGGGTTTCTTGTTAATTTATAAAATCAGTCCTTGCAAATTTCAGTTTTGATAGATTTGTATAAATATGAACTTATGCAGAATTTAATCGGATATACTCGTGTAAAATTTTGCAGATTTGCATTGAAACATAGTATTTAATTGTTGGTATGAATAGAACAAATCAGTGTATTAGAATTGGGTTTGAAATGTATCACTTTGAATTGAAATACAGATAATGAAAATCAGAAATGTTACAGTATCCCCATGTTGAGGGAATTTCGTCCCTAAATTTAGCTAGTGGAGGCGACGGCATCAGTGAAGAGCTGGGGGTACTTGAGCTTCATTTGGTCCTCTCGTTCCCAAGTAAACTCAGGACCACGTTTAGATTCCCAACGAACTTTGACAACAGGAATACGGCTTCGCTTGAGCTGCTTGACCTCACGATCCATGATTTCCACTAGTCTCTCAACGAAGTGAATCATTTCGTCAATGTGCACGTCGTCAAGAGGTATGTGAAGGTTCTCATCAGCAAGACATTCCCTCAGATTAGACACATGAAATGTAGGATGCACATTGCCAAGTGATGGAGGTAAGTCGAGTTTGTAAGCCACTTTCCCAATCCTTTCGAGGATCTTGAATGGACCCACATAGCGAGGTGCTAACTTGCCTTTCTTTCCAAAGTTGATTACACCCTTCCACGGAGACACCTTTAGAAGAACAAGGTCACCGACTTGGAATTCCAAGGGTTTTCATCGTTTGTCAGCATAACACTTTTGCCGACTTCTCGCTACTCGAATGTTGTCATGGATTTGGATAATCTTGTCGGATGTTTCTTGAATTAGCTCGGGACCGGTGATTTGTGCTTCACCAATCTCGTTTCAACAGATAGGAGAACGACACTTGCGACCATAGAGAGCTTCAAATGGAGCCATGTTGATACTCGTGTGGTAGCTATTATTGTAGGAGAACTCGATTAGGGATAGATGTGAATCCCAATTGCCACCAAAATCAATTACACATGCTCTAAGCATGTCCTCAAGGGTTTGGATTGCACGCTCGGTTTGACCATCAGTTTGGGGATGGTAAGTCGTGCTCAAATCCAATCGTGTACCAAGAGCAGTTTGGAGAGATTGCCAGAAATGGGAGGTGAACCGAGAATCTCTATCCGATATTATGTTTAAGGGAACACCGTGACGGCTCACAATTTCGTCAATGTAAATTCGGGCCAATTTCTCAACCCGATAGTCTTCACGGATAGGCAAGAAATGAGCAGATTTGGTGAGGCGGTCAATGATCACCCAAATGCTATCATGACCACTTGAGGTGCGAGGGATTTGGTAATGAAGTCCATAGCTAAATTTTCCCATTTCCACACGGGAATTTCTGGTTGTTCAAGAAAACCGGAAGGACGTTGGTGTTCGGCTTTGACCTTGGAACAAGTTAGACATTTGGCAACATAGAGAGCAATGTCCTTCTTCATACCGGGCCACCAATATTGTCGGCGAAGATCTTGGTACATTTTATCCGCACCAGGATGAATAGAATAACGAGTCTTGTGAGCCTCGTTCATAAGAAATGCACGAAGATCATCGCGGTCGGGAACCCAAATACGGTTCAAGTAATAAAGTAAGCCATTGGGTTTCGGTTCAAGCTGGAGTTCAACACCACACGACATTTCCTCGTACATGTTACCCTCGGTGACTGAGACGTGTTGAGCTTCTAAGATGAGATTTTGAATGTTGGTTTGAATTTGGACACATTGAAGCATGACATGGTCCTTTCGACTCAAAGCGTCGGCTACAACATTCGCTTTGCCAGGATGGTAACGAATCTCGCAGTCATAGTCGTTAAGGAGTTCAACCCAACGTCGTTGCCTCATATTGAGTTCCTTTTGGTTAAAGATGTGTTGGAGACTTTTGTGGTCGGTGAACACCACACACTTTGTGCCATAGAGGTAATGTCTCCAAATATTTAATGCGAATACGACCGCACCCAACTCGAGGTCGTGCGTCGTATAATTCTTCTCATGAATCTTAAGTTGCCTTGATGCATAAGTGATTACTTTGCCTCGTTGCATGAGGACACAACCGAGACCTTGGTTGGAAGCATCACAGTAGTCAACTAGATCATCATTCCCATCGGGGAGAGTCAAAATAGGAGCATTGCACAACTTTTGCCTGAGAGTTTGGAAAGCTTCTTCTTATTTTGATCCCCATTCATAAGGTTTACCCTTGTGGGTTAAAGCGGTAAGAGGGACAGCAATCTTAGAGAAATTTGAGATGAAGCGACGATAATATCCCGCAAGACCAAGAAATGAACGGACTTCGGTGGGGGTCTTCGGGGCATTCCAATTCTTAACCGCTTCGATCTTAGCAGGGTCAACATGAATTCCCTTGTCGTTGACGATATGACCAAGAAATTGAACTTCCTTTAGCCAAAATTCACATTTGGAGAATTTGGCATATAGTTGTTCCTTCTTCAAGAGGTCCAAAACCAGTCTAAGATGTTGCTCATGGTCGGCTTTAGTCTTGGAGTAGATTAAGATATCGTCAATGAAGATGATAACAAATTTATCAAGGTATGGTTTGCACCCACGATTCATGAGGTCCATGAAGACCACGGGTGCATTGGTTAGTCCAAAAGGCATGACCATGAACTCGTAGTGACCATACCTTGTTCGAAAAGCAGTCTTTGGAATATCTTCCTCTTGTACATGGAGTTGGTGATAACTAGATCGAAGATCAATCTTCGAGAAGCAAGTAGAACCTTGAAGTTGATCGAAGAGATCATCAATTCTAGGCAAGGGATAACGGTTTTTGATGGTAAGCTTGTTGATTTCGCGGTAGTCAATACACATGCGGAATGATCCATCCTTCTTCTTGACGAATAAGACGGGTGCACCCCACGGTGAATGACTTGGATGAATGAAGCCCTTGTCGGAGAGCTCTTGGAGTTGACTTGCAAGTTCTTGCATTTCAGAAGGTGCAAGACGGTAAGGAGCTCTAGCCACGGGGTTAGCTCTAGGTATAAGGTCAATGCGAAATTCTACTTGTCGAACGGGTGGAAGACCGGATAGATCTTCGGGAAATACTTCAGGAAAATCCCGAATGATGGGAATGTCTTGGATACTCTTCTCTTTGACATCCTTTTGAACAACATGAGCTAAGAAGGCTACGCACTTCTTTCGTAGGTACTTTTGGGCGGTAGTGCGTGACATTAACTTGAGTCCTTTGCAAGGCTTTTCAACAAAGACTCTTAAAGTTTCTCCCGACGGTAGAGGTATTCGGATGCACTTCTCGAAACAGATAACTTCGGCATGATGATTTGATAGCCAATCCATTCCTATGATGATATCAAAACTTCCTAGTGGCATTGGTACAAGGTTGATTGGAAATGTATGATCATTAAGTTCTAGAGAGAAGTCGTGAATAACAGAGTCAATTGTAAGGGAGTCACCATTTGCTACTTCAACGGTGAAGGTTTTCTCTAATTGGGATCGTGTCTTTGCAAGTAAGGGTTCAAAGTTAAGTGACACAAAACTTTTATCGGCACCGGTATCAAATAAAATGGAGGCATATTGACTATTAACAAGGAACGTACCATTGACCACATCATTGTTGGCTTGAGCTTCATTGGCGTTTATGTTGAAAGCACGCCCACGAGCTCCGCCTTGTCTAGCATTGATGAACCTTGGGCACTGGTCACGAAAATGATTTGGGTTACCACATTCATAACAAGCACGCCCATTTGCAATAGCGGGAACACCTTGATTAGCCACTTGGGGGTTGGTTCGGTTTGGTGGGTTGACTTGGCCTGCAAGTGCTTTGACTCTACAAACATTGACTGTATGGCCATATTTCCCACAGTGAGTGCAAAGGCGACATGGAATGTTTTGGAGATGGTAATAGTTGCATGTGGCACAGAGTGGGTAGATCCCAACATATGGCTTTTTGGCTGGTGCTTGAACCATAGGCGCAGCTTGGTTAACAGGGATAGCAGGAGTGACCATAGCATAGTTTCTAGCCTTTCTTTTCTTCTTATTATGGGAGGGTTCAGTTGTGGCTTCTTTGATGTGTGTGGGAGGGGTTGTGGTGTCAGGAACTTTCTTGGTGCCTTTTCTAGTCAGAGTTCCCGCTTTCACATGGTTGTCGGTTAATGTAGCAGATAAGAGGATAGCATCTTCGAGTGTTGCGGGATTTCTCCTTAAGACAGTATCTTGAATTTTCCTAGGTAATCCACCAATATACTTCTCAATGCAGCGGGATAAAGGTGTGACCATATGGGGCACAGGGAGACTCAACTCATGGAACCGAGTTGTATAAGCTAGACTTTCACCACCATCTTGGGCAAGATCCCAAAACTCGGCTTCCAGTTTCTTTACCTCATTTTGAGGATAAAATTCTTCGGTCATTAGCCTTTTAACCTCATCCCAAGGTAAGGCCATTGCTACTTCCACGCCTCTAGTTCTCTTTTCCCCATTCCACCACGTGAGTGCCCGTTTTTGTAAGACACTTGTCGCATGACGAACACGAAGGTTATCGGGGCAGTCACTATTGAGGAAGGTATTCTCAATACTTTTGAACCATTGAAGAAGTCCCGTAGCTCCTTCGATGCCATAGAACATAAGAGGATTACATGAGTTGAAGTGTTTGAAGGTGCATTTTGATGGGTTGGCACCACCACCCACATAGGTCCATGGGTACCATTAATGGCTCCATTAGCTTGGGTGAGTTGAGTTACAAGTTGTGCAAGGATAACATCAATGTCGGTGTTGTTGTTGGTCACGGTAGCACGACGGGAAAGCATTCTACAAATTTGCACAACACAAGAAAAGCTGTAAGAACTTATGAAATTTGTTTGGATTTAAAAGGATAATATAGCAAATAAAATAGTTAATCATACTTTGGATTGAACTCAAATAGTGATAAAATCACTTGAATACTATAACACATTAAAGTTAATTAAACTCATATAATTTTCAAGGAGACATGCTTTAGCCTATAAGTAAACACTCATACGAGGAATTCCCAGGAAAGCATACGGGTCCCTCGGTTCATTGGGATTTATACGAAATGTTTTCCTAGACAGAAAACCCAGAATACAGGTGTCACCCTTCCAGATTGCACGTATCCTCAAATAATTAACAAAGTTTAAAAGCCTTAACGAGGAAATAAAGATTTTTTTATAGATTTAGATCTATGAAGTTTCCACATGCTAAGAAGATGATGATAGAGGAATAGGTAAGAATATTATGAGGTTTTAGGGTACAAGTAGGGATATTATTTATTTAATTATTATTTAAGTATATCTTAATAAGTCAAGAATTTTAGCAAGTAAGGCATCAAAATAAAATAATAACTAATCATAGTAAGCATGTAAACATCTTGCATGTATCACATATCACATAATCATGAAGCATGGCATAAATGAGTGTCCTAAAGTTATAGTCTAGGTCAAGGGTGTCTAATAACCTAGTTCCCTATAACCAAGGCTCTGATACCAATCTGTCACACCCCAACCGACGGCGGAAACGTCAGGGCGGGACATGTAGACTGTTCATGAGCACAAGGCTGACTAGATTTCAATATTTTAATCATCAAATTTAACTTCAAATAATTCAACACAACCAAATTCAAACAAGTACAAAAACGAAATACATAATAGTCTTTATTTAAATTTAACTAAGTCCAAAGCCTATGTGTAGCATGCCTTGATCAAACTCACTCATTAGCACCTGAAACATGAATAAAATAAAGTCAACTAAAAAGTTGGTAAGCATGCACATGTTTGTATATAGATAGCATATAGAGTATGAATAAACAAATCCTTACATAACATGATAAAATAAGGCATTTATGGAGAGCAGCTATTGTGTAACCAAGTACAATCAAACCTTTGTAACTAGCATGCAAAATTGTGTTGTCGGTAACAATCACCCCAATCTGGGTTGGTTTGTCAGACTCAATAGATCTATCATTGTTAACCGTTGGCTTGAATAGTTAATGATTGCACATAAATTGCACACAAAAGTTAGCACACCTAGCACTCAAGGATAAAGCTCAAATTGCACACATGAATGTAAAGAGGATTTGTATTTGTGTAGTTTGTGTAAATGTAAGCAATAGTTTGTATAGTGTTCATGTTCCACCCCAAAAATGTAAAAGAGTAAAAGGGGCTACGTAATACTCACTTGATTGAAAAAGCGTAGCTAACACGAGAGACTAGATAGAAACGAGATCCTTGTAATGCACAACGTTAACCTAGAGTGTAATATGTATTGAATTAATAGTGTGCATAATAGTCTATGTCTAGGTCTAGGGTTGAATTGGATGTGTGTCTAAGGAATTGAAGTTGTAGGTGTTAGTGGTTTGTACTTGAATGGTGTTGTATAAAATTAAGGTTTGAGTTTGGAATAACTAAATAACCAAAAATATAATTATTATTCATTCATTTAGTTATGAAAAATAATGTTTAAATATAAATTAAATAGATAATTGTTGCTTTGTTTATTTATTTATAAAAAAATATGTACTTAGTCATTTAGTGATAAAGATGTACCGAGTGTTTTATATTAAATATAGATTTACTAAATAACTTTTGTTAATCTATTTTTATAAGTATGTGTAAATATAATTTTGTACATTTAAATGTATAACTTCTATTTATTTTAGAAATAGACATTTGATAAGGTTAATATAAATCTTTATAAAATTAATTATTTTTATTTGAAAATTCATTTGGAATGCTTATTGATTTTAAAATATAAGTTTTAGTGTTCTGACAAGATTTTCTCACACACGACCATGCTTGGGACAAGGCACGATCGTGCTAGGACCACGGCGCGACCGTGCTAGTCAGGGCGCGACCGTGTTGATCAAACAAAAGGCATAACTAAGTTGTTCACTAGGCACGACCGTGTCTGGGCCAGGCACGACCGTGTCTAGGGTTTTGAGGCACGACCGTTGTAAGGCCCTAAACCCGGGAGGCCTCACTTGTTGGATTTACTCATAAACATAGTCATTAATCACTGAACTTTTAATTAAAAACATTCAAACACAGCGGAAGCATACATCATTCAATAACATAACATAGCAGCGGAAGTCTTAACATTAAACATAACATTGTCTTAACATAAATAAAAGTGGGATGTCAGTCTCGTGCCGGGTAACCTTCACGCCTTCGCACGACCCTTCCTTTCTGTACCTGAAATGTATACTAAAAGTCAGCTAACGCTGGTGAGTTCTAGTTTAAAACTATTAAATATGATCATTCTTTTCTTTACAAGTATACATAATTATATACATTCATAACTTTTGCTTTTCTTTCATCTTTCTTTTGTGATTACATATATATAAATGCATTCACCTTTTTCTTTTCTTAACTTTCATGGGTCATACACTTAAAGGTGATCAACCCGTCATTTGTTTGCGAATGCCACAAAGACAAACGCCACGGTCCATCGTCATGGTCCGCCATTCTTACAACCGTCCGGAAACTAGTGTCCGTCCGTCATTATCTTACAACCGTCCTACCGAAGTAGTCCGTCATTATCTTACAACCGTCCTACCGAAGTAGTTCGTCATTATCTTACAACCGTCCTACCGAAGTAGTCCGTCATACTTACAACCGTCCTACCGTCGTAGTCCGTCATATCTGTCTGACTGCCCTAAGGTATCCGTCTCCCACCCGAACTAATTATACAGTCGTGCATCGATTTCGGGACTTACTCCACCGTAGTGGCCTGTTTAGTCTACCTTTCTAGACTTTCATTTCTGGCTACATAATAGTCGAGTGGTCATCCGTCTACCGAGGTAGCCGTTATCATTGTTCCATTCATAACGTTTATTCATTCATAGCAAGCAACATATACATGGATATAAAGCAAGATTTCATTCTTACACATTGTGTTGTTCTTTCATTCATTCTATATAATCATACGATTCATTCTTTGTGCATAATTCATTTTTGTATATATATATATAACATATATATTAGTATATCACGTATGATTACATTAGCATTCATATCATTTATTCATTTAGTGTATACATTTCAGCCCCAAGACATTTAATAAGGTCTGCACATAACATAGAAGAGGGCACATAGAACTCACCTGAAGAATAGTTTCTGAGATACACTTAGCTGGTTACTGAGCGTCACTAATGTCACTCACAATCTGTATAATAAAGTCATACATGTAAGGTAGTGCTCCTAGATGACACTAGACATTACTATGCTTGAACCTAGTAGTTTCGATGGATTTGCTTATATCGAAACTTGGTAGTTTCGATAGGTTGCTTATGTCGAAACTTGTTAGTTTCGATAGGTTGCTTGTGTCGAAACTTGGTAGTTTCGATAGGTTGCTTATGTCGAAACTTGGTAGTTTCGATAGGTTGCTTATGTCGAAACTTGGTAGTTTCGATAGGTTGCTTATGTCGAAACTTGGTAGTTTCGAGTCATGGGTTCATATCGAAACTATGGTAGTTTCGATGGGTCTGTATATATATCGAAACTAAGTAGTTTCGATGGGTCTGTATATATATCGAAACTAAGTACTTTCGATGGGTCAGTCTTCTTCCCCAAAAACCCGAAGGTTCTGCATGCAACTCTGATCGTGTCGATATCTAAATTTTCTTTGATCAAAACGTTCGGTTTAATTTCTAGATGCTATACCTAAGCTCATTTTCAAGTTTCATCAGTAAAATCATCATCTATTGGGCTAAAACCGAAAACCCCAAAAAAATCATAAAAACTCAGATTATGATCGAACGCTTACCTGGGTTGGATTTCTGATTCGGAGGAGATGATCACGAGCACAGCAGCAACGTTCTCCTGAATTCCCGAGTCGATCCGTCACTTTCTATCTCTAGACCCGAGCTCTCTTCTCTCTCTCTAGAACTTGTGAATGGTAGAAATGAAGGGTTTGGAGCAGCCCTTGCCCTTATATACTTGGGCTTCCTTCGGCCCGTTGGAGCCCAGCCCAAGCCCATCCGTTTTTCTTTCGCCATTTAAAAATTATAATTTTGATCGTGTCATTATTTATTTATTACCAGTTTTGGGATGTTACAACCGTGTCTAGGGTTCTGAGGCACGACCAAGTCTAGCCAAGGGGCACGACCGGGTCTAAGTGTGTGAGGCACGACCGTGCTGGTATTGACACGACCGTGTCTCATGAAGCACGACCGCGCTAGGAGATTAGCGCGACCGTGTTTGTTCTAAAACAGAAACGAATTGCTTAAATCTTATGATGTTAATGTTTGAAATCATAGGGCTTTCATCCATTAGGTGATTACTAGTCTATTGGTATAGATTGATTGTATTTAAAATGTGTCCAGAACCGGATTCGATTAAACCATTTTTGAATGAAATGTAGATTCGGTTCGTGTTAATTTCCATATTGTAAGCCCCAATTGAGTTGGGGCTTTTAATCTACAGACTAAATCGAATGTGTATGAGGTTTCGATTACCCGAAAAGACGATGAATCGATAGCGTACGGTAGAGGCGAGTTTCGACGACGACAGGTTTGATTTCCGGTGCCCTTTGCTGCAACTCCGGCTGCCTCAATGTTCTCGGGAGCTTCAGAGAGGGTCGATGGTGCGTTTTCTTGGGGGAATTGCGAGTCAGAATGGAGGGATTGTTGGTCTCATGAAGGAATTTGACGGTTTTGAGACGAATCGACTTAATTGGATTTATTTGTTGTACTTACGGTGATTGAAAACTTAATTGTGCTCGTTAATAGTAGTAACGTGTGTAATGGTTACGAATTCGAACGTCCCTGCGATTAAAGGCTGCATTTACATTTTAACTGATGAGAGGCGCGACCGTGCCCATATGAGGCGCGACCGTTCTAAAGCAAGGCGCGCGACTGTGCCAAAGCACTTGATGCGACCGTGCCTATTAGGGTTTCTTGTTAATTTATAAAATCAGTCCTTGCAAATTTCAGTTTTGATAGATTTGTATAAATATGAACTTATGTAGAATTTAATAGGATATACGCGAGTAAAATTTTGCGGATTTGCATTGAAACATAGTATTTAATTGTTGGTACAAATAGAACAAATCAGTGTATTAGAATTGGGTTTGAAATGTATCACATTGAATTGAAATACAGATAATGAAAATCAGAAATGTTACAATTCCCTCGAATGGTGCGGGGAAGTTTCGTAATGAATCCATGGTTATCATCTCCCATTTCCAAACAGGAATTTCAAGTTGCTGTAACAAGCCAGAAGGTTTTTGATGTTCAGTTTTAACTTGAGAGCAGGTTAATCATTTTGCAACATAGATAGCGATATGTTTCTTCATTCCTATCCACCAATAATTGGCTTTTAGGTTTTTATACATTTTATTGCTTCCAGGATGCATCCTATACTTAGATTTATGAGTTTCTTCATAAATTTCTTCACGTACATTCCCATAGATAGGAACCCAGATTCTTTTATTCATTCTAAGAATATTATCATCACTTTTGACCAATTGGTCGATCATGCCTCCCAAACCTTATTTCTCGAGGTTTGGTTCTTTTAAGGCCATTTATTGAGATTCCTTAATACGAGTGATAAGATCGATTTGAAGATCGAGTCTTAAGGCACGAACTCGTTTAGGTTTCTCATGTTCTTTTCTACTCAAAGTGTCAACTACCACATTAGCTTTTCCTTCATGATAACAGATCTCGCAATCGTAATCATTCAGAACTTCCATCCAATGCCTTTGCCTCATATTCAATTCTTTCTGACTGAATATATACTTAGGCTTTTATGATCAGTGAATATGGTAAATTTGACTCCATATATATAGTGGCTTCATAATTTCAGTGCGAAGATTATGGCGCCCAATTCTAAATCATGAGTCGTATAATTCCTTTCATGGTTTTTCAATTGTCTAGAAGCATAAGCAATGACTTTCCTTCCTTGCATTAACACACAACCAAAGCCTGTGTGTGAAGCATCAAAGTATACTGAAAAGCCTTCGTTTCCATCTGGCAAAGCCAGTATGGGTTCTTGTGTCAGTTTCTATTTCAGAGTTTCAAAAGCTTCAGATTGCTTAGGTCTCCATTCATACTTAACTGACTTGCGAGTCAGAGAAGTTAATGGAACAGCAATTCGAGAAAAATCTTGGATGAATCTCCGATAGTAACCAGCCAAACCGAGAAAACTACCAACTTCGGTTGGTGATTTCGGGATTTCCCATTTGGATATTGCTTCGATTTTGACATGATCAACTTGAATGCCATCTGTGTTAATGATATGTCCAAGGAATTGAACTTCTGATAACCAAAATTCAGATTTTGAGAATTTAGCATATAGCTTTTTGTTTCTCAAAAGTTCAAGCAAGATTTTCAAATGGTTTGCATGCTCTTCCTTACTTTTGGAGTAAATAAGGATATCGTCAATAAATACGATATTAAATTTATCCAAGTAAGGTTTACAAACTCGATTCATCATATCCATGAAAGCTGTTGGTGCATTAGTAAGTCCGAACGGCATTACCGTGAACTCATAAGGACCCTATCAAGTTCTGAAAGCTGTTTTGGGAATATCTTCTTCCTGGACTTTCAATTGATGATAGCCAGAATGAAGATCGATTTTCAAGAAACATCGAGCTCCGTGGAGTTGATCAAAGAGATCATCAATTCTGGGAAGCGGATAACGGTTCTTAATTATGACTTTATTCGGCACACGATAATCAACACATATACGCATTGAACCGTCTTTCTTCTTAACGAATAAGACTGGAGCTCCCCAAGGTGATGAGTTTGGTCTAATGAATCCTTTCTCTAGCAACTCATCTAACTGCTTCTTTAATTCTACCATCTCAGTTGGAGCTAATCTGTATAGGGCTTTAGCAATAGGTGCCGTACCGGGTACTAGATTGATTCTAAACTACACTTCCAGGTAGTTCGTCAGGAAAAAAATCGGGGAATTTAACCACAACTGGCACATCTTAAATCCTTTTTTTAGTGTCGGTAGTTACAGATACAAGGTATGCTAAGCATCCTTTGCGTAAGTATTTTGTGGCTTTCAACATGGAAATTATTCCCACAAAGTTGGATAATTTATCACCATTTATAATGTTGATATCACCTTTCGGTGACCTAAGTTCTATGGCTTTCTTATCACACAGGATACGGGTTTGGTTAGAGGCTAACCAATCCATTCCTAGAACAATGTCAAATCATGCCAATGTCATTGGCAACACTTGTATAGGAAGAACATGTCCTGATAGTGTGATGTTACAATCGTTTAGGATTTCTGAGATTTGGACTAAGTCCCCGTTGGCAGTTTCTACCACGTATTTCTTGTGTAATTTAGCTAAAGTTTTATTCAACAATCTACAGAATTTATGATCTGTAAAACTTTGGTTTGCACCAGAGTCAAATAAAACTCGAGCATAAATATCATTGACAAGAAATGCGCCCGTAATGACGTCGGGCATACCTTCTGCTTCATGAGTATTGAAAACGAATGTCTGTGCATTCTTCTTTACTCCTTCAGCGGGTTTAGGACATGTCCCTTCACATTTATTGAGTTTAGGACAATAGCTCTTGATGTGGCAAGCCTCACCACATTCATAGCAGATGATGGGTTTCTTCTTGTAACAATCTTCTGTATTGTGTTTAGACATTTTGCAGAAACTACAATAAGGTCCGGATCGACATTATCCCAAGTGCCTTTTCTTTCACTTTGGACATTCAGGGAAAGGAGAATTCTTATTTCGAGAATGGAAGTTTGGTTTCTTTGATCCACTTGGGCCTTACCCAATTGATTATTTCTTCTTTCTTCCCTCCTCTTGATTTCTAATCAGACTACTGGTCAAGGAGGCTCCCAGATCCATAGCATCGTCAAGGTTCTCATAATTGGCAACCTTAACCATGTCACAGATTTCTCCAATCAAACCCCACATATATCTTTTTATCAGATTGGATTCAGGGGTAGCAAGATGAGGAACTATTCGAGCGTACTCTAGGAATTTGGTCGAATATACTTAGTGATTTGTTCCCACCATCTTTAGACTTAAAAATTTTCCTTCTATCTGTTCCCTTTCGTTCTGGGGAACATACTTCTTTTCAGTTCTTGACTTGAAAGCATTCCTGCCCATAACACATGTTGCTTCTCTGCCCTTGGCATCAATAATGTTATTCCACCACTCTAAAGCTTCGTCTTTAAATAGATTGGAAGCATAAAGAACTTTGTCTCCCTCAGCACACTTGCTGATTGCGGAACTGATTCAGTTTCCTCAATCCACCTTAGTGTGGCTATTCCTCCCTCTCTTCCAGAAAAGTTATATGGTTTGCAATCCTGGAACATTTTGTATGTACAGCCCGAAATCTTCCTTTTCTTTTCTAGATGGCCATAATTATTACCCATCCCTTCATCTTCAGAAGAATTATGGTAATATTCTCCCTTTCAGTTTTCCTGGTTAGATGGGTAGAAGAACCCTCTGGTTTGAGAGTAACGGGTTTGGATTGAGTGATAGTTTGAGTATGTTGGGTTATAGGTTGAGAATGGACAAATTTTGGAAGGGAATGATGAACAAATAGCTTATCTGCTTGTCTCTTTTCCATTTCGGTAAAGATCATTGGAAGGGAATCCTTGATTCCTTCTGCAATTAATTTCTGCAGTTCTTTACGAGAATCGGGGATTTCAGCAGCATTTTCAATCACTGCTTGTTTCCTTTTTCCTCTCGTATTGTAAGAAGGTCTAGTTTGTTTAGAATACTATATAAGAAACAAGACTGGAATTAAAAACAGAACTTTCTATTGATAAAATATATACAAAAGATAATACATGTAGAAATTATTGTTTCTAAAGATTCCTAAAATTCTTCTTTTCAAGAGCTTGGACTAACAAAACATTCCTGGCTTTAAATTCAACTTTTTCTTGTTCTAGCTCAGTTATTCTGTTTAACCATATTTGTTCTCTTTCACTTCCTGATGCATTTTCATTTACATGATGAGCATGGAAATGAACAGTCTTATAGTAAGGAACGTAGAGTTTGTTAGAATCAGCTCGTTCTTCTTCTCCGGGATTACATCTATTCTCATAAGGCATTTCATCTTATCCCTCATGAAAAATTTGTGAATATATCAGAGTGATATTATAGCTTCCAGCGGTCAATTTGCGGCGTAACGGACCTTACCAGGTGTGACGGTCTGTTACAGAGTGATACGTGGCGCACCCTGGTGCTTTTGCGGCTGTGATGGACCGTTACCAGGCATGACGGTCCATTTTAGGGTTTCCACGCGTCAGATTTTGAATACGAGTCACTAGACATGTGGCAAGCCATCATTGATCGCATGCTCAGCCCGTAACGGACCGTTACCGTCCGTGAAGGTCCGTTACCGTTGGATTTTTATGTTTTCTTCTTTTTGAACCTTGATCTTTGGTATATTTACACTTATAGTCCATGTGATTTGTTCCTTAGCCAAATCTTGGACATTTTTGTGGTAGGTGTTACAATAACCCTGGTTACCGTGGTTCCTTTGATACCCGCCTTGATTGTAACCTTGTTGGCGGTTTTGATATTATTGCTGTTGTGGTTGTCCTCCACCCTGCACATTAGAAACTTGAAATTTAGGGTTTAATTGATTAGAAGCATTACCATACCTGAGGTTGGGATGATTTCTGAGTCCCGGATGGTAGTGGGTCGTATTTTTATCTGCTTGCCTTCATTCGCCTCTAAGCTAATTCACTTCCTCAGCCATCCCCTGCTCCCTTGGGTAGTCGGCAAACGTATGACCTATGTCGCTGCACCCGTCACATACCGAATATGCTTGTGACACATTTGCCACATCCTTACCACTAGGCCTATCAAGACGTGCCATTTGGATTTCCATGGCATCCAACCTTTCTGTGTCTCATAATCAACGGATTTAGCAGATGCACCCGTCTTCGCCCTCCTACTCGCATGGGCCTGCCTCTTGGATGTTGTACACATAATCTCTAATATATCCTAGTCATCATCCACATGGTTAGAGAAGAAAGATCCATTACTAGTTGAGTTCACATCTCTAACATCCTCAGGCAGTAGACCATCATAAAACGCTTGAATCAACTCCCACTTCTCTATACCATGATGTGGACAGTTTCCTAAAATCTTGAATGCCTCATAGAAAGGCTCCCCAGGCTGTTGCCTAAAATCTCTGATTGCAGCTTGGGCTTCATTAGTTTTGTGTGGTGGGAAGTATTCATCCAAAAACTGTTGTTGTAGCTCTGCCCAGGTGGGAATACTGGCAGACGGTAGAGAAAGGAACCATTGTTTTGCACGGTCCTTTAGTGAAAACTGGAAGAACACAAGTTTCACCTCGTCTGTAGTGAATCCCTGACCACCTATAGTCCCACATGTAGCCTCATATTCTGAAAGATGTGTGTATGGCTCCTCGATAGCTCTCCCAAAGAAGTGTGGGAGGATCCCTAAATGTCTAGGTCGGATCTCGAATGCATTCCCCCGCCGGACTGGTGGTATCACGGGAGAAGCATTCAAAGCTAAGGCGGGACTTAAGTGACTATCCACCCCCTGATCGTACCTAGCCTGGTTTATGTTTCTAGGTGGTTCCTCTCTAAAGTTTGGTCGGTTCCTCTCTAAAGTTTTGTCGGTTCACTTGAGGTTGCCTATACCTGTTCTCTCTTTCCCAGTTTCCTGGATTTCTCTGTTTATACCCATACTCTGCCCTCGGTGGTGGTTGTACCCAATCGTCCACTCCATCAAACCTTTGATCTCTAGGAGGGAATGCCTCCTGGTGGGTTATGTCATAACACTCTTCTCCTTCATCCCAATTCTCATGTTGAGAACCATGATGTGGCCTGTAACTTTGTCCCGGTGACAAGTGCTCAGCATCCCTAAAATGTGAGTAGCTTGAGTAACTGTTGTAGGGTTGATAAGGGCGGTCCTGATATAGTGGTTGTGGTGGGTTTTGTTGGTTTTGAGGTGGTAGTGGTTGATTTTGTGGAAGAGGAGGATGGTTTTGTGGTTGATTTTGTTGGTTTTGTGGATGGCTTGGAACAGAAGATCTGGAAGTGGTGGAATAGGTGGGTTTAGTCCCCCACCTTGGTTGGGATCCGGATTTACTGGTTGGTTCTGTGACATCCTTACAGTAGGACTGTCGAGCTTCTCTAAAATTGTCTGAACAATTCCTTGAAGCTTTCTGTTGGCTCTTGCAGCTTTTTCTATTTCTGGATCGATTAAAAGTGGTGATTTTCTTCCTGAGTTTCGAGTATGCATAAACCTGTGGACTGCACAAGTAAACACATGATTAGTAGCACTTAACTAAACAAATTAAACTAATTAACACTAAGCGCACGTATTCCCCGGCAACGGAGCCATTTTGATCGTGTTGTCATGGTCAATCAAAAACAATATTAAATCTAATCCCTAGCTACCTTAAACTATAGTATAGTGAAGTAGGGTGTCATATCCACATGGAATTGTTGGAAAGTGTTTAATTAAGAAAACTGTTTAAATTCATATTCAAAAGCAACTAACATTAAAAAAATTTGAAAACAATTAAGAGAAAACGGATTACTTCCTGGTTCAGATTGCAAGCTCGGTGATTACTGGTTTGTACTAATTGGAAATCACATAGACATGACTCGTTTTATTCAGTTCAATAAATAATTAACAGTCAAGATAGTGACTGCGTTGATCAACAATTGTAAAACCGAATGCTTGACACATGTTAATTACCCATAATCAATTACCAATTTATAACATCAGACATAAACACTCAATGATTCACGATATAAAACCGAAGAATTGATGAACGTATTAAATCCAAAATCCAAATTGTATAATCAAATAAAACAAAACTATAAAATCCAACAACCAAACAATTACAAGAATTCTATACCAAACCAAGTTTGAACCAGATTATCACCTCACAAAGCAGATCCTACATCCGGAAGCAACCACAAACGAATTAGCCGCTCAATGACATCATCGTCGATTCTTTAATGGTTGGTGTAATTTGATGTAGCACCAAAAACTTGAAAAGATTGGAAATTTTACGCTGGAAAATCGCCTCTGGAAGTTCTGGGACGGCTAAATGCAAGGTTCTTCGAATAAAGACTCCTCCTTGGCTTATAATTGGAATTAGGTTTAATTTTCTGAATTTACAACTCTTCGCGTGTCGTGAACCAAACCCAGCTCCATCTTCACGTGGCGCGAATGCTAAAATAGTCACGTGCCATATTCTGCTTTCTCGCGTACCGCGAACATCTGCTCCCTATTTTTCGCGTGTACCGTAAAGAACATAAATTCCATGAATTTTGACTTTTGCCGACTTTGACTTCTACGGGCCCCGTGTATGCTGCTATCCTCTTGATTTATGCTTCATATTTCCCGCTCAAGTCGCATACTTAACCTGTCAAACTCAAGAACAACAAATGCACATAAAACAGACTCGATATACAAAGCTAAACGCTTAAACGATACGAATTAGACTCTTATACACGGGATATTTAGCAACACATCAGAGAGTTATCCCTCCTAAATCCTGAACACAAGTTCAGGTGTAACATCCCAAAAAAATAAAACGACAGTTATAATAACGGAATAAACGAACGAGGCATGGCGGGTCGGGTCGGATGGGGCAGCTGGCTATAAACAGCCTATGCCACCCTTTTTCTCTCATTTGCAACTTTTAGAGAGAGAAACCGTAGAGAGAGAAAGTTGGCGGATCGACCCGAGACTTCAGCAAAGTGTTACTCCATAACTCGTGAGAAGAACCTCCGGATCAGAAACTCGATTCAGGTAACAATCCGACCTAAATCTGAGTTTTAGTTAGTTTTTGGTTTTTTCGGGTTTTGGGTGAAAAGGTAAGGTTTGAACGGATGAAACTGAAAGATAATCATGGATTTGAGTTCCTTAATGGAAAACGAACGTTTTGAATGCAACAGGTTCGGGATCTTGACATGATCAGACCCGAATGCGAAAGTTAAGGTTTTTCGCGAAGAGCAGGTCGTGCGCACTTGCTAAGTGCGCACGGAGCAGGTCCTGCGCACTTGCTAAGTGCACAGGAGGAGGGACCCGCGCACTTGCTAAGTACGCAGGAGGAGGGACCCGCGCACTTGCTAAGTGCGCAGGAGGAGGGACCTGCGCACTTGCTAAGTGCGTAGGAGGAGGGTCTGCGCACTTGCCAAGTGCGCAGACATCAGAACTGGTTCAGTGAAGTCAGTATGTTAGAATGGTTAAACCGTTGGAGTTGGGATTGGTCTGATGTGTATTTAACTAATCAATTCAGATCGGAAGTGACGTTGTTGGACCTTCGTTTAGGACAACCGAGACTAGCTTATAAGGTGAGTTCTAGAAGCCCTCTTTTAAATGTTTTAATAATGTTTTTGGGCTGGTGTGCATAAGTAACGATGTGACTATTTTATAAAACGATGTTTATGAATGTTGTATGTGACGTTTTATAAAATGATGTTTATGAACGATGTTTTGGAAGGAAGGGTTACGAAAGAAGTGTTTATGAAATATTTTGCCAAAATAAGTTTATGAAGTGTTTTATGAATGAATGAATGATTTTTTTTATAAAACGTACGAATGCTTTAACTAAAGTTTTGAAGTAAAAGAAGTGAAGTTTACGAAAGTCACAAACGAACGAATCTGCCAATATTCCTTAGGGAATGAAGGTTACGGGAAGGGGAAGTATGTTATGGGCCTTTACCTTTTAGGGACCTTTGTGGCTGGCCAACTGTTGTACCACTGGGGTGATGAGGGTCACCAAGGGGATTATCGTGATCCTTGAAGTTTGGTACGATTTACCTTACGGGGTAGTCGTGCTTGAAGTTTGGTACTTGCGCCTTACGGGGCGCAATGCTTGAAGTTTGGTACGTGTCTTCCTTGTGATGCCGTGCTTGAAGTAGTGTTGAATAACCTAAGTATCGGGCCCTAGGAGTTCTTCACTCGAAGGACAGTACGGTGATTGATAGGCCTAGTGGTGGTGATCTTTAGGTTATCCAGCCAGTATGTGACGTTTGGATTTGACGGTTACGAGAAGGCGCAGATTCGATATGTTCGTTGACTTATGTTTATGAAGTGTTATGTTTTGTTATTGCATTATTTTACGTACGCTTTTTAT
The DNA here is from genome assembly GCA_023525975.1 of Smallanthus sonchifolius. Classification (NCBI taxonomy): domain Eukaryota; kingdom Viridiplantae; phylum Streptophyta; class Magnoliopsida; order Asterales; family Asteraceae; genus Smallanthus; species Smallanthus sonchifolius. The sequence continues at coordinate 17,409,602 of CM042036.1, forward strand.
TAAATGGAGTATGAAGTTATGTTTTTGGCAAATTATTTGAAGTTAAGGTTTTATGTTAAAACTAGAACTCACCAGCGTAGCTGACTTTTTAGTATGCACATTCAGGTTAAGGCAGGTATGGATGATGGACGGTGATGCTTGGCAAGCGAGACGAGTTACCCGGTTGATCATGAAGACTGGCATCCCGTTATTATTAGGTTATGATATGGTTATGTAATAGAATATGCTACGCTTCCGTTGTTAAACAATGTAATGGTTATGTTTATTTGAAGTATTTTCCGCTGCGTTATTTGATAATCAAGTTTAAGAACTGTTTGTGAATGAGTAAATCCAACAAGTGAGGCCTCCCGGGTTTGGGGCCTTACAAGTTGGTATCAGAGCAATAGTTTGAGAGATTCGGACACTCCTAGTGTCTGAACTTAAATTGTGAATGGGACCGAAAGCGGATGCCAGTACGGGTAACTCGAGCCACAGCATCAGGTACGAAGGTAGTATATATTTACGTATATAGTATGCCTTAGAAAGGGTTAGGTAAGGACTTGTGTTCTGATGAAATCACAAAGGTGGTCAAATAGAAATCGAAAGGTAGTGTAATGGTTAATTGCAGATGGCCAGTGTATATTAACATCTTACAGTACTTATTGAATTTTATTTGTTAACTAGCGTGATAACATTGGATTCTTGTCTTATAGAACAAAATGGCAAGAAGAGGGAACGCAAGGCGTGGTGGCCGTACCGGTGGTCGTACCGGCGGTCGAAATGGTGGGCATGGCAGGATCCCCGCGCGCCAAGAGTATAGTGAAGAAGGAAGTGTTCACACTGAACCGGCGGTTAGTGTGCATGAAGCTGAGCAGACACAGGTTGAAGAACAACCTTTCACTTTTGAACCAGAAGTGAGGGAGCTATAGCTAGAGAGTTCTCCGAGTTGATGAAGGCTTCTCTGCCAGGTCTGTTAGCTGAAGCGATGAAGAAGGTTAACGAGACGGGTGGGTCCAACACGGCAGTTGGTACCCCGAACACTGAGGCAATTAACGCACCGCTTAACCGCGGATGCGACTATAAGTCCTTTAAGGCATGTGACCCACCGGTCCTCACTGGAAGGAAAGACGCGGTGGCTACGTTTGATTGGGTGATCCGTATGGAAGCTGCCATTCATCTCAGCGAATGCCGGGCGGATCAAGTGGTGAAATTTGCTGCTAACTCCTTAAGAGAGGAAGCATCCCATTGGTGGGAAGGTGTACGTCAAGCAAAAGGGAGCGAGGTTGTGGATGCGATGATGTGGGCCGACTTGAAAACTTTGGTGATCAAGAATTTCTGCCCAAGGAACGAGATTGAGAAGGTAGAGAGGGAATTTCTGGGTTTGAAGGCCGGGAGCATGACGCACCGGCAATACACAACCCGATTCAATGAACTGGCACGTCTGGTGCCACATCTTGTCACGACTGAGGAAAGAAAGATTGCATGCTACATACAAGGACTGCCGGACTTGGTCCGCACCTATGTTAAGGCAAACGCCCCTACTACTTATGATTCGGCAGTAGAACTGAGCGGCGTGGTATTTGATGATCTGGCGCTGAACGTCGTTGCCATTGAAGAGCCCAAGAAGAAGCTGAGTTTTCCCGCTAAACGATCGGGTGGGAAGTTGTTTGGGGCTCGGGACAAGCAGGCCAGGGTAGGCGAGGCGACAGTCTGTGGAAGATGTGGGGTAAGACATACGGGTGAATGTCGGTTAGGGTCTAATCTATGCTTTAAATGCGAAAAAACCTGACACTATTCCCATGAATGCCCGCAAGGCTTCAAATGCTACAACTGTGGGGAAGGTGGTCATATGAGCCGGGAATGCACCAAGCCCAGAATGGGTCAAGCCGGGAAAGGGAAAGGCCCGGAGAAGAAAGAAGAGAGACCCCGAGCAAAGACTCGCGCCTATGCGCTGACGCAGGAACAGGCCAGGGCGGACCCCGACGTGGCGTCAGGTACGTTCATCCTTGACAACACTCTTGTTTCTGTGTTATTTGATTCGGGTGCCAGTAAGAGTTTTATATCTGCGACTTTTTGTAAACGAGCGAAGTACAATGTGAGTAAGCTAGAAAGGGCCTTTAGCGTAGAAACCGCTGAGGGTAGAACCGCGAGAGTGACCGATGTAGTTGACAACTCCACGATAAAGATAGAAGGTCATAGATTCCCTGTCAGATTGTTTGTTATGGTTTTGGGAGGGTTTGATGTTGTGTTGGGTATGGATTCGTTAACTGCCAATGAAGCACAAATCATATGTAAACGAAAGATAATCTAACTCAAGGCTCCGGATGATAGCAAAGTCGAGGTTTTTGGATATCGTGACGCCCCGATGCCAAACGTCATCTCGATGATTAAGGCAACAAATTACTTGAGGCGTGGATGCGAGGCTTATCTGGTGTACGTAATTGACAAGTGTAAGGAAGTGAAGGAACTAGACGATGTACCCGTGGTACGCGAGTACCCAGAGGTGTTTCCAGAGGATTTGCATGGGATACCACCCGATAGAGAAATTGAGTTCCGAATTGACTTAGTACCAGATGTCCAGCCCGTGGCTAAGGCTCCGTATCGACTAGCACCGGTTGAGATGAAAGAGTTAATGGCACAACTAGACGAGTTACTTGAGAAGGGATTTATCCAACCGAGCATCTCGCCGTGGGGTGCTCCGATGTTGTTTGTGAAGAAGAAAGGCGGTTCGATGAGAATGTGTATTGATTATCGCGAGTTGAATAAACGTACGGTGAAGAACAAGTACCCTTTACCAAGGATCGACGACATGTTCGATCAATTGCAAGGTGCAAGTTGGTTCTCAAAAATCGACCTTCGGTCCGGGTACCATCAATTGAAGGTGAGGGAAGAAGACATACCGAAAACTGCATTTCGCACGCGTTATGGACATTTCGAGTTCCGCGTAATGTCTTTTGGATTAACGAACGCCCCCGCAGCGTTCATGGATTTGATGAATAGAGTTTGTCGACCAATGCTGGATCGATCGGTAATCATGTTCATCGATGATATCCTTATCTACTCCAAGAATGAGGGTGATCACGCATGTCACTTAAAGGAGGTGTTAGAGGCTCTGAAGAAAGAGAAACTATATGCTAAGTTCTCCAAATGCGCGTTCTGGCTGAGGGAAGTCCAATTCCTAGGTCACGTCATTAACCCGAACGGCATTATGGTTGACCCAGCAAAGATAGTAACGGTAAGGGAATGGGACATTCCTAAGACGCCAACCGAAATTCGTAGTTTCTTAGGATTGGCAGGCTACTATCGGAGATTCATCCAGGATTTCTCTAAAATAGCTTCGCCATTGACAAAGCTGACACGGAAGGAGGTAAAGTACGAATGGGGTTCGACCCAGGATGAGGCGTTTAAGGAATTGAAAGAAAAGCTAACCCAAGCTCCAGTCTTGGCCCTTCCCGAGGGCAATGAAGACTTAGTGGTATACTCTGACGCTTCGGGTCAGGGATTGGGATGCGTATTGATGCAACGCGGGAGAGTGATCGCATACGCGTCACGGCAGTTGAAGATTCATGAAGCTAATTATCCGACTCACGATCTGGAGCTTGCTGCTGTCGTGTTCGCATTGAAAATCTGGAGGCACTACCTTTATGGGATGAAGTTTACTATTTACTCAGACCACAAAAGTTTGAAGTACTTCTTCGAACAAAAGGAACTCAATATGAGGCAGAGGCGATGGTTGGAACTGTTGAAAGACTATGACTGTGAAATAATATACCATCCTGGAAAGGCAAATGTGGTGGCTGACGCTCTAAGCCGAAAGGATGTGCCTACTCCTATTAGAGTGAAATCTTGCCAGTTGGTGGTAACATCGGATGTGATAAGAGAAATTGAAAAGGCTCAAGATGAGGCGCTTAAAGAAGAAAACATAAAGAAGGAAATGATGGTTGACCAACAGGATAAATTGGAATATAACACCCTTGGTGTTAGGACGCGTTTTGGACGGGTATGGATACCTATGAATGGCGAGCTTAGAACCAAAATCTTGGATGAGGCTCATAAGTCTCGTTACTCTATCCATCCCGGTACCAATAAAATGTATCAAGATCTGAGGAAGGAATACTGGTGGCCTGGAATGAAACGTGATGTGATGAAGTATGTAAGCAAGTGCTTGACTTGCTCGCAAGTAAAGGCCGAGCACCAGAAACCGTATGGAAAGATTCAACCACTTGATATACCGGAATGGAAGTGGGAACACATTACCATGGACTTCATAACTAAGCTACCTCACACAGCTAAAGGTCATGACACCATTTGGGTAATTGTGGACCGTTTAACGAAGAGTGCTCATTTCCTACCTATTCGCGAGACGTTCTCGTCGGAAAGGTTAGCAGAAGTATTTATTAACGAAGTAGTAGCACGGCATGGGATGCCTTTGACGATTGTATCTGACCAGGACACACGATTCACATCGAGGTTCTGGAAAAGATTTCACGAGGCGATGGGCACGAGGCTTAATATCAGCACAGCATACCACCCGTAAACGGATGGTCAGTCCGAAAGGACCATTCAGACATTGGAGGATATGCTCTGTGCTTGTATTATCGACTTCGGTGGCAGTTGGGACAGCCATCTGCCGTTAGCTGAATTCTCCTACAACAATAGTCATCACACGACGATAGGCATGCCGCCTTACGAAATATTGTATGGGAGAAGATGTAGGACCCCGGTTTGTTGGGGTGAGATTTGACGGAAGGAATTAGGAAGTCTCGAAGTCGTAAGAGAGACGTCGGAAAGGTTTGATCAGATCAAAGCGCGAATGAAGGCCGCACAAGATCGTCAGAAATCCTATGCGGATAAACGACGAAGGCCTATTGAGTTTGATATTGGTGACAGAGTAATGCTGAAAGTGTCACCATGGAAGGGAATAATACGATTTAGAAAAAGAGGAAAGTTAAGTCCGAGGTTTGTCGGACCATTCAAGATAATGGCACGGGTTGGGGAAGTCTCTTATCGGTTGGAGTTGCCTGATGAGTTAAGTGGGATTCATCCTACTTTCCATGTATCACACTTGCGAAAGTGTTTGGCGGATGAATCGGCTCACGTACCACTTAATGACATCGAGGTTGACAGCAGCCTTAATTACATCGAAGAACCCGTGGCCATCCTTGATCAGAAGGAGAAACGTTTACGTAATAAAGTTATCCAATTGGTTAAAGTCCAATGGAAGCATCGAAAGGGATCGGAAGCCACTTGGGAAACGGAGAAGGAAATGAGGGAGTCGTACCCTCATCTATTTGACTTACGATAGGTTTCGGGGACGAAACCTATTGTAAGGGGAGTAGACTTGTAACATCCCAAAAAAATAAAACGACAGTTATAATAACGGATTAAACGAACGAGGCATGGCGGGTCGGGTCGGATGGGGCAGCTGGCTATAAATAGCCTATGCCACCCTTTTTCTCTCATTTGCAACTTTTATAGAGAGAAACCGTAGAGAGAGAAAGTTGGCGGATCGACCTGAGACTTCAGCAAAGTGTTACTCCATAACTCCTGAGAATAACCTCCGGATCAGAAACTCGATTCAGGTAACAATCCGACCTAAATCTGAGTTTTAGTTCGTTTTTGGGTTTTTCAGGTTTTGGGTGAAAAGGTAAGGTTTGAATGGATGAAACTGAAAGCTAATCATGGATTTGAGTTCCTTAATGGAAAACGAACATTTTGAATGCAACAGGTTCGGGATCTTGACATGATCAGACCCGAATACGAAAGTTAGGGTTTTTCGCGAAGAACAGGTCGTGCGCACTTGCTAAGTGCACAGGAGGAGGGACCCGCGCACTTGCTAAGTGCGCAGGCAGCAGGGTCTGCGCACTTGCCAAGTGCGCAGACATCAGAATTGGTTCAGTGAAGTCAGTATGTTAGAATGGTTAAACCGTTAGAGTCGGGATTGGTCTGATGTGTATTTAACTAATCAATTCAGATCGGAAGTGACGTTGTTGGACCTTCGTTTAGGACAACCGAGACTAGCTTATAAGGTGAGTTCTAGAAGCCCTCTTTTAAATGTTTTAATAATGTTTTTGGGCTGGTGTGCATAGGTAACGATGTGACTATTTTATAAAACGATGTTTATGAATGTTGTATGTGACGTTTTATAAAATGATGTTTATGAACGATGTTTTGGAAGGAAGGGTTACGAAAGAAGTGTTTATGAAATATTTTGCCAAAAGAAGTTTATGAAGTGTTTTATGAATGAATGAATGATTTTTTTTATAAAACGTACGAATGCTTTAACTGAAGTTTTGAAGTAAAAGAAGTGAAGTTTTGAAGTAAAAGAAGTTAAGTTTACGAAAGTCACAAACGAACGAATCTGCCAATATTTCTTAAGGAATGAAGGTTACGGGAAGGGGAAGTATGTTATGGGCCTTTACCTTTTAGGGGCCTTTGTGGCTGGCCAACTGTTGTACAACTGGGGTGATGAGGGTCACCAAGGGGATTATCGTGATCCTTGAAGTTTGGTACGATTTACCTTACGGGGTAGTCTTGCTTGAAGTTTGGTACTTGCGCCTTACGGGGCGCAGTGCTTGAAGTTTGGTACGTGTCATCCTTGTGATGCCGTGCTTGAAGTAGTGTTGAATAACCTAAGTATCGGGCCCTAGGAGTTCTTCACCCGAAGGACAGTACGGTGATTGATAGGCCTAGTGGTGGTGATCTTTAAGTTATCCAGCCAGTATGTGACGTTTGGATTTGACGGTTACGAGAAGGCGCAGATTCGATATGTTCGTTGACTTATGTTTATGAAGTGTTATGTTTTGTTATTGCATTATTTTACGTACGCTTTTTATTAAATGAAGTATGAAGTTATGTTTTTGGCAAATTATTTGAAGTTAAGGTTTTATGTTAAAACTAGAACTCACCAGCGTAGCTGACTTTTTAGTATGCACATTCAGGTTAAGGCAGGTATGGATGATGGACGGTGATGCTTAGCAAGCGAGATGAGTTACCCGGTTGATCATGAAGACTGGCATCCCGTTATGATTAGGTTATGATATGGTTATGTAATAGAATATGTTACGCTTCCGTTGTTAAACAATGTAATGGTTATGTTTATTTGAAGTATTTTCCGCTGCGTTATTTGATAATCAAGTTTAAGAACTGTTTGTGAATGTGTAAATCCAACAAGTGAGGCCTCCCGGGTTTGGGGCCTTACATCAGGTGACACTCAGAACGCCTGGTCGAAACGGTTGGGCAACACTCTGTTTGCCTGGTCGACATTGTCGGGCGACACTCTGTTTGCCTGGTCGACACTATCGGGGTGACACTAGAGAGTGTCAGACGACACTAGCAAAGTCTAACCAATGTCATGTATTGTATTCGTACAGATCACGTAGCACTCGTATAGCCCAAAGCTTTTTAGTTTCCGCAGTAGATCGTAAACCAGTTGAATTCTAATCCCATTTTTTCCTTCTTTAGGGGTGGTGTGCATACTTAGTGTAAAGTGGTTATTGCATATTTTATATTAATAAACGAAGTGAAAGCTATGTTTTAGTGAAAAGTTTAAAAGAGGCAAATGTACGTTTTGAGTAAAGTATAGCTATATTATTGGCAAGCGTTTATTATATTTTCATATACATAAACAAATGCATAATATACGTGTTAGCATTTTCAGGTAAAGCAAGATATATCTTTAAGGCAAGTGTTTACTATATTTTCATATACCTAAACAAAGGCATGATATATGTGTTAGGTTATGTTTCAGTAAAGCAAGTTATATTATTGGTAAGCGTTTACTATATTTTCATATACATAAACAAAGGCATGATATATGTGTTAAGTTATGTTTCAGTAAAGCAAATTATATTATTGGCAAGCGTTTACTATATTTACATATACATAAACAAAGGCATAAGATATGGGAAAGTTATGAATAAGTCAGATGAAGTTTTATGAATAGAAAGTGGTCAGTTTTCCTACGAGAATGAGAAACAGCTAGATGAGGTCTTGAAAGGGACATATGTTACTTGTACAAGCTGACAGTTACGGGCTATGGCCTCTTTGTAAGAGCCTGTGTGGTTCTCTAATGATTGTACAATTGGGATGAGTGACGGCGGTTGCTTGGGGGTCTACGCAACCCCCATGTACAAGTTAAGCGGTATTGATCACGAGGACAATACCCGGTGTTGATCATGAGGACAACATCGTGTCGTGTGGTATTGATCATGAGGACAATACCAGGTGTTGATCATAAGGACAACATCAATGGGTCACGAGGACCATTGGGTCACGAGGACCAAACCATGCTGAGCGGTATTGATCACGAGGACAATACCAGGTGTTGATCACGAGGACAACATCATGCTATGCGGAATTGATCACGAGGACAATACTAGTAGTGACAAGGAATTGACGGTTAAGCGGTAGTGATCACGAGGACAATACCAACCGTGATAAGAATTGACGGTTAAGCGGTATTGATCACGAGGAGAATACCAACAGTGACAAGGAAATGACGGCTATCTCATAAATGTTTTAAACTGTTTTGAAAAGTAAAGTATGTAAAGTTTTGCCTTTATGGCGGTATCTACGTAACAGTAAATCTTTTGTATGATCGATTTAAAAGTAAACGTTAGAATTCACTCAGCGTTGCTGATTTTTAGTATGCACTTCAGTTAAATGTAGGTGGCAGTAGATGGATGTGGACGCTTGGCTTGGCGAGAAGAGTTACCCGAAGATCAGTGGTTGGCATCCCGTTTATGTTTATGATTTCAGTTGTGTAAGACAAGTTTCAGTTTGCATTTGGCAAGTTGTGTTAGATATGTTATGTTTTCGCTGTTATGTTAAAGTTTAAAATCGTTTCTGCTGCGATGTGTTTAATGTTTTACGTTTAAGTGCTATGTGTTGATGAGTAAATCCAATACGTGAGGCCTCCCGGGTTTGGGGCGTTACAAAAATATCCGATTTCTTTATTCAGACCCTTTTGCAAATACTTCAAAGGCATACTCGACATCCAAAAAAACAAAGAAAGGGAAAAGAAAACATATATTTTATTGTTGGAGAGATAAGAAGTTTAATGGAGAAATATGGATGTAGAAGATGAATGGGACAGAGAGAGAGAGAATGGGTGGAGAAGATGAATTGAAAAGAGAGAGAATATGATGTCATGGAATTTCAGCTAGCTCTACTCATTTGCAAATTTCAGTATTAAAGTTTCATATTAAACCCTTTACTTGAATCATAGTTACACTAAACCTTTTAGTTTGATTTGAATTTTAAACAAACTTAAGTTTAACATCTATTTTTACTATATTAGGTATTAATTATAACTTTTTTTTTGAACGACAGGCGTATCAGCCTTGAATAATTAAAAATATTAGATATTAATCAACCAATATATTAAGAATTATTTATAACTAATTAAAAAGATTAGATATTAATCAATCAATATATTAAAGCTCAGTTTTCTAGTAGTGGGTATTATTCATAACTAATTAAAAATATTGAATATTAATCATATTATTAAATTGAGTAGATTAGTAATGTGTTTGTTCTTGAATTACTTAACTGATTTATAATTTTTTTTTTCCACATTCGTTTGAGTTTATCCAAAATATGTTAAATACATTGGGTAAACAAATATGAATAGCTTTACAGTTTCTTTTAGTAAATTAGTGTGATCTTTTTACTCCGATCCATTTTAACCTGACTTGTTTTTAGCCAACCCATTTTGACCCGACTTGATTTGAACCAACCTATTTTTTGTACTCACTCTCAAAAAACCTTTGGATCTGCCACTGACAACACAATTTCTCATCGTACATTCTCTCTTTAATCGTCTAATGTTTGAAAGATTTGCGACCGGAAAGACCGTTGTAATTGCCCAGTTTTCTGGTAGTGATTATTTCCGTTCAAATTTTTTTTTTTTGTGATATAAATACAGATCCATGAAGTGGACCAATGGACCATATACCATTAAGAAATGGACCAATGGACCATATACCATTAATGCGGGAGGTAGGTTCGTAGGGCTTCCAAGTCCAATTAACTTTCTGGATTTTCATCTTTATGACTCTTGAAACTAATATTAGACAGGTGTATTCTGGATCAAATGTGATGCAACCACTGACATCAACACAATAACCCTACCAGCGTCGATGGGGTTGTAAATTTCTTAGCTGGCATAAACCTAATATGAAATTTACGGGTAATTTGATGTATTCTGGTGAGTTAGTTTGAGGTGGAACATGTATAGCTAAACATGTCATGATATGGTTTATTTGGCTGGTTTATGGGTTAACCAGTTTATTTTTATAATTTATAAAAAATATTATTGTGTGATAAGCAATTGAATATTTTATATTAAAATTTAAAAGATAAAAGTTAAATGAATATAACGTTTTGTAGTTTAAACATAACTAGATGAATACCCGCGCTTCGCGGCGGGCGTCAGGTCACCTAATTTGCTCATAATAGGTTCGGTTCGTCACAGTACCACAACGGTAACGTAACTCGATACAGGGTATGTAAGGCCTCAAACCCGGGAGACTTCACTAGTTGGATTTACTAATAAACATTGTCATCAAACACTAAACTTTAATTAAAACATTCAAAACATAGCGGAATGTAGAATCAATCAGTTACATAACAGCGGAAGTCTTAACATTTAACAAGAAAACATTGTCTTAACATAAAATCAATTAATAGGATGTCAGTCTTGAGCCAGGTAGCCTTCATGCCTTTGCCCATCCTTTTCTCTTGTTAACTGAAGTGCATACTAAAAGTCAGCTAACGCTAATAAGTTCTAGTTTTAAAGCAATTAGGTATAACATCATTCATTCATTTGTACCATTTGTGTGTGTATATATATATATATATATATATATATATATATATATATATATATATATATCATTGTTTCCATTGAATATAAATTGACTATACACATTAATATGTGTATTTGCATTTATCATTACTTCCATTGAACATTCATTGGTCATACACATAAGGTGATTAGCCCACCATTGATTGCGTAAGTCACAGAGACAAACGCTCCGTCCTACCGTCATAGGCCGTAATTCACACCGTGTCTACCGAATTAATCCGTCCTTCATTACCATCCGACAAACTTTGGCCGTCCGTCTACCGTCGTAGTCCGTCCTTTCGCCCGTCTGCCCTAAGGCATCCGTTTCCCATGCGAACTACTTATGCAGCCGTGCTTCGAATAAGGGCCTTCGTCCTACCGTAGTACTATGTATTTAGTCTACCTTTCTAGAGTTTAACATACTGTCTGCATAATAGTCGCATGGTCGTCCGTCTACCGTAGTAGCCGTCATCATCGTACCGTCCTACCGAAGTAGTCGGTATTTCCGTCCATAACGTATACATACATTCATGACATGCAATATATATAAATATAAAGCAAGATTTCATCCATTTACATTATGTCATTCATTCATTTCATTCTTTGTAAACATTGGTTTCATTCTTTTGTTCATCATTACTTTCATATAACACGTATGTCATATTAGCATTCATAACGTTCGTTCACTTGCATGTATACACTCCAACTCCAACCCCAACACATAGGGGGCACATAGAACTCACCTGATTAGCGGTTTCCTATAGTATACTAGCTAGTCAGTGAGCGTCACTAAGGTCACACACAATCTGTATAATCAAGTCATACAAGACAAGATAATGAACCTAAACGACACTAGACGTTTCTACACTTAGGGTTTGGCGAACTTAGGTAAGTTCTCCACTTTTGGCTTAAGCGAACATAGCAAGTTCGCTCCTTTGAGCTAGGCGAACATGGGTAAGTTTGCCATATCTGAGCTTATGTGAACATGATAAGTTCGTTTCATGGATCTTAGGCGAAGATGTTATAAGTTCGCCATCATTGAGCTTAAGCGAACATAGTAAGTTCGTTTCATTGAATTGGGCGAAGATGTGATAAGTCCGCCATTTTGAACTTAAGCGAACATGATAAGTTCGCTATCATTGTCTGGGCGAACATGTTATAGCGAACTTGTTATAGAGAACTTGTTAAGTTCGCTGGAATGGTACCAGGTGAACTTGATAAGTTCACCTGCGCGATCATCTTCCTTACCAAAAAACCCTACATCTAGTCCATGATTTCTAATCGTTCAAGCTTCGAACTTTTTACATTACAATCGTTCTATTTCCATCCATGAACTCAGATCTTTGTTTTTTTTTTCAAATCCAAACATAAAAACTTAAACTTTTTCGTAAATTAACCCGAAACCCAAAACTACATAAAAACTGAGATTTAGAGGTGATGGTTACCTCTTGGGCTCTGATTTCTGTTGCTATCCGTTGATGTGCTACCATGTGATGATTCCCGAGCTTTTCAGTCATATCGCCGATCTTTCTCTCTCTAACCCGATCCCACTCTCTCTCTCTCTAGAAACTTGCGAAATGGTGATAATGAGGATGGGGTGGTGAGGTTGCCGGAATACAAGGGGTTTCCCTTGTTCTCGGCCCATGGGCCGGCCCAAGCCCTAACCCCTTTTATATTCTTTCCATCTCTGGTTATATCTCGTTTTTCCTTTACATTTATTCGGGCTTAATTATTTAGGGATGTTACAGGGTACGATATAAAAAAACTCAATTTTGAATATAACACCGTTTTGAAATAAATTTATATCGTAACGTTGACAAAAAATAAATAGACGTGCTCAGTGGCAGGTGACGGGCCGATAGGTGGCACGAGGTTCGTCGTTATCGGTTCGGGTCGTTGAAAACCATAAAACTGAACACGGAGACCGGTTCTAATAATACCAATACCGACAATAATGTTGTTCACTAATAATACGTTCAGCTCGTCACGGTATAACAATGGTAACGCCACTCGATATAGACTACGATACCAAAAAACGTGAGTTTAAATAAAACTCCGTTTTAAAAAAAAAACTTATATCCGAACGTTGACAAAAAAAACCTAAAAACATACGCACACTTCGTTTTTTTTAAAGTTAGCGAACGAAAGATATTAAAGGAAAACGAAATTATTAGAAAATGAAACTAGTTAAAATTTTATATTATATATGTCAGGTCGTCTAATTCGTTAATAATAGGTGCGGTTTGTCACAGTACCACAACGTTAACGGTACTCGAAATAGGATACGGGACAAAAAAAACTTGATTCTGAATATAAATCCGTTTTCAAAAAAATGTATATCAAAACGTTGACAAAAAAAACAGTCGCGCACTCCTTTTTTTAAGATAACCAAAATAAGCTTGTATAAACGAAAACCCGCGATTCATCGTGAGAGTCTGGTTGTTTTTCGCCAACGCCACGCGGCATGAGTTTGGTCGTTACCGGTTGGGTACATCGAAAACAATAAAAGCGAATACCGATTCCGGTTCCGATAACACCAATACGGACAATGATTTTGTTCCCTCATAACAGCTTTGCCTCGTCACGGTACGACAATGGTAACGACACTCGTTATACGCTACGATACAAAAAATGGTCGCATTTGAATACAACTCCGTTTTCAAAAAAAAATTATATTAGAACGTTGACAAAAAAACTAAAAACAGTTGCACACTCTGTTTTTTATAAAAAAGTTAACGAACGAAAGTTATTAAAGAAAAACGAAATTATTAGGAAATTAAACGGGTTAAAAGTGTATATTTAATATACTGTGAAGGGTAAAAGTGAAAATTTGAAAAAGAAAAGAAAAGAGCTTGACGTGTGACGCAGTTTGTGGAGGAGAAACTATTCAACCGCGTTGTAATTTAATCTGACTAGTCAACCCACTCGTTGCGCGGGTTCCGTTTATAAAAAGGTTTGCGCTACACAGCGAATGTTTAGTTGTTTCTTCCCCACGATACGCGGCGTGACATTGGTCATTATCGGCTCAGGTCATCGGAAACCATAAAAGCAAATAACAATAAAGCGAATACCGATACCGGTTTCGATAACCCCAATGCCGACAACACGGATGCTTGCCTCATAGTTGGATCGGTTCTGCACGGTATCGCAATGGTAACCGCACTCGCTACGACTTGGGTTTGGTAATGATCGTTATTGGAAACCATAAATGTGAATACTGATTCCGATCCTAATAATATTAATTCCGGCAGCGATGATGTTTGCTCATAGTCAGTTCGGTTCGGCACGGTACCACAATGGTAACCGCACTCGCTACGACTTGAGTTTGGTCGTTATTGCCTAGACTCGTCGAAAACCATAAAAGTGAATACCGATACCAATACCGGCAATGATATTTCTCGCTCATAATCGGTTCGGTTCATAACGGTAGGTCGGTACCGCAACGGTAAGTGCGCTCGCTATAACCCATGATACAGAAAAAATACTCGATTTCGAACAAAACTTAATCCTTTTTTAATGCAAAATATTATATCGGGACGTTCACAAAAAATCTGCCAACACTCGTGCATTCCATTTTTTTATAAAAAGGCAACGAACTAAAGCTATTAAAGAAAAAATGGAATTATTAGAAAAACAAACGGGTTAAAAGCATAAATTTCATATAGTATGAGGGGTGAAAAAAAAAATTAGTGTCACTCACAAAGTTACGTGTGCGGGAATTTGGTCGTTATCGGTTTGGTTAATTTGCAACAATGCCTGTCACTCATTTGTAAAACCATAAAACATACCCTGTATATAAAAACATGTCGCAACGGCTGTCACTCCGTCGTAAAATATTAAAACATACCCTGTCATAATCACTCCTCCGTAAAACTTGAAAACGTAGTGATCTGTCGCAAAGCACACATGCATTTATGTCGTGTTTCGTTTCATTTTCGTATAGTTTTAGAGTCATATTGAGTCGTTTATAGTTAGTATTTACTTATGTGATGTTTTGTAGGTTATCAGGTCACATTGGAGCTTAAACGATCAAGAAGCGTGAAAGGAACGAGTATGAGAAACGGAAAAAGTCGGGAAAGAGTCCAACCTTAGAAAGGGCATATCTTGAGCTAGAAAATGAGTTACGGGACCCATAATATATCGATTTGGGGTAGCTCGACGAGAGGAGTTCAAATCTTCAGGTTGTTCTCCCGGTATGCGAGAGTTTTGGGTCCATTCCCTCACGGTACGCGAGGGACTAAGAATTCATCACGACTAGTTTGTCTCTCACGGTAAGCGAGAGACTTGAAAGAAACTCTCGCGGTACGCGAGAGACACCAGATACAGGTATTTTTGCCTATTTTCAAGGTATAAAAGGTTAAGATCGATCCTAGGGATTATTATTCGATTCAGACGTAAAGTTGAGAGCTTTTTGGTGATTCCAAGTGGGAGAAGGCTTTTAGGATCAATCAGAAGTGTTGATTGAAGTGAGAGATCGAGGAACGAGTCGATTACATCATCCGGTTCTTGTTATCTTTCTTTATTCTTCTTTTCCTGATTTGAAACCATGATTTATGTGTTTGATTCTTCTGTTTTGATGCTATTGAACATGTTGATTGGCTAGAATTTCATTAGCTACCTGGATTTTGATGATTATGCTTTGTTAATTAGTTTTCTTTTGGATTTCAGATATTTGATGATGGATTAACATTAATGTAAAGAACTTGTTTTTGTTTGATTGGATGTATATGCGTATTTGATCTTGATATATGATCTGTTGAATGTTCCATATGTTGCTTTGTGAATGTCTTTCATGTATGGTTGCGTATTAGGTCACTAGTTGTGTGCATGTGATTAGTTTATGGTCTACTGACTTCGTATCCATAGGAACATTGATTGAGAGTATGTTAGGGTTAAGTCTTATGCCTACTTCAATAGCTGAGAGGTGAGAAGTTGTTAGGTAATCTGTGGTGTTAAGGTTTCTAGGTCAATTGCTCTTAAAGGAGGTTTCCTAGGGTTTCTTACCGTCATTGTTATTCTGTGTCTTGTCAAGTGAAATCAAATTACTCCTTGCACTATGAGGTGTGTTGAGATAGTGAGACTGAGAGGTAATATATCTAGCGAGTACTTTAGTGTTGTTAGAGATAACTGAGAGGTGATTTGACCAACCGGTGAGTTTTACACGTCCCTTAGGGTTTCCTCTTTGGTCACACCTGGAGAATGATCTGGGATCCACTAGGTTGTCTAAGTGTGTCGTATTCTAAGAGCCCGGTTCCATTATAGTTTCCATATCTGAGAGAGTTCCAAGGTACATGCATAGGATTCAGAGTCTAGGTAGTGCTTTCCCTATTTGTGAGTTGTCTAAAGTCTGTTGCTTTATATTTGGTTATCGTTAGTTAGAGGTTTCATTAGTTATAATCAAAACACAAAATCCCCCCATATAATTCAGTTGTTTAGTTGAGTCAGAGTCTAAATAGAGTTGTCACTAGTGTCTCGTGGGTTCAATATCCGGACTTACATTAGACTTTACTACATTGATCGGTACACATGCTGGTTGTGTGGTCTAGTATTAGGTTGAGTCTAGATTTATAAATTTAAAGCTAGAGTGTCTAGGTTAGGTTTTATAGTTAGTTTTTATAGACCGTTCCAAGTTACATCAAGTTTTTGGCACCATTGTCGGGGACACTTAGGCGATAGCGTACTAATTTTGATTGCACTTAACTGATTGGTTGGTCTTTTTGTGTTTTGCGTCTTTTCTATTTTGTTGAGTCTAGTTTGTGTGTCCTTTTGTGAGTCTTTGTTTTTAGTGTGTCTAGATTGTATCTTGAGTCTGTCCGTTTATTTTTGTCATTATGTGTGAGATCTGTGGAGGACCCCATTTTACTCGTCATTGCCATATTCATCGGGAGATTTTGCAGACTGCTATGATCATTTTTATCCACATGTATAGCCATATAAGGATAATAGAACTCAAGAGTAGTTGAATGCCTGGTGCAAAGAAGCAAATGAGCGATATGAGAGAGATATCAAGGCACTAATCGCCCGCATCGGCCGAGGAATATAGAGCGTGTGATTTATGATCATGAAGGGAATGTCATCGGAACTGAAACTGCATCAGGAGAAGTGATTCTGGAAATTCCAGAACTGGAGGCAGAAATGGATGAACTGCAATTCATAGTGACAGAATGTGAAGCACAAGTCCCATCTCCAGGTAAGTTTTCTGACCTTGATTGCAGAACTGATGAATTCTATACTGATTCTATGCAAGATCACAATGTTCCATTCGATTCTTTACACTTATCTTGTGAGGATGATTTTTCACAGGAATCGCAGATAGAACTGAGGACAAAAATGGACGTCTTAGTCCCACCCTCGGACCTGCAGGGTGTTAAGCAACTTCGGCCGGGTGTTTATGATTTTTCTTGGGATGATAGTGATGATGATACAATGCAGGAGTCACAGGAAACTCCAGAGCCAGAGACGATAATGGACATCAAAGTCCCACCTCCGGTTCAGGAAGACATCGAGCCAAATTTTGGTGTCCCACACCATGGAATATTGATGATGGCTTTTGGAGTGATGAGGAAGATGTGATTGAAGAAGAAGAGCTGATAGAGATCCTTAAAACCCCGACTGACGATGAGTGCTATAAATAAGGATTAGCCGGGTTGTTCGAGACAGAGGATGATAGTGAGGATGAGTTTTTGGTTGAGATGATAGAAGAGGAGCAGGTCCCATCCTGGGAGGATGAGATCGGTGATGAGTTGGTGGACCTGTCGACTCCTAGTGAAGAAAGTTTCGACCCACTTGGCGATCTGAAACTCCTTGAAGATCTGTTGTACCAAGAGCCAAGTGTGGGGATGTTAGTAAAGGTGCAAGTGCCGGAGGTTATTAATGAACCACAAATAGAGCTGGTGTCGGAGCCACCACATTGCACCCAAGAGAGAGAGAGAAGCAAGAGCCCGTGGAGGTAGTAAATGGTGGATCGCCACCCAAATCAGCACGACCACGGGACAGGGCACAGAGACGTATGGATCGGCATGTTGTGAAGGTCCTGGGATGGTCACACAAGGATAATATGATGCAGTATACAGGAGATGATCGATCACCACATTACATGCCACATATCAGGTTTGGTCCAGGTAAGTTTAAATATTGGTGGACTGGCCCGTTTACATTTTCAAAACCAATTTAAGGTCTACCATCAGAGTTTGTCAAATCGGTGGCAGACTAATTACATTGAACGGGCCGGACGGGGGCGGAATAAAGGAGAAGCCTCCCGATTAGGTTTGGTTCTCGGGCAAGTGCCCGGTTGTAGAGTTTGTACGAGTCTTTTCGGTTAATTTCATGCTATTTTTGTGCTTTTTGGTTTGCGTGTTTTGTTTTGGGTTTTTGTTTTACAGGGATTCACATCTTATTTAGCAGGGAAAATCACCGAGAACGGAGTTCCAGGTATGTTTACACTAGTTTTTATCAATGGAACTTGTTTGTAGTGGAATTAGGTAAAGAAGGAACTAAGGGATCAAAAAAATTTCTAGGTCCAAAAACCCTAAAAACTTTCTGTCAAAAACACTCCCTCGCGGTACGCGAGAAGGTAGCAATATGGCCGGGTTGGATTCCAGCTCCTCGCGGTACGTGAGGAGTGCCCTCTTGCCTGTCGCGATACGCGAGGGACTCCTGGTCCTTCCCACTTCCTTTGTTTCCCATGGTTTCCCATGCCACCCATCATTCGCCATCTAATCCCTCTTGCCTTCGCACACCATATTTGCTCACCTTCACATTTCATCATCTTCCACCATTATCCCCTCTATCATCACACCACCATTACCCCCTATATCCATCAACAAATATCCGAAAGACATTCACTTATCCATCACATTCCATAACCATGGGAAACTTAAGACCTGTTCGATCTGATGATCCACCTGGCTGTTGACATTCACGTCTATGTGTTTGTCACCCATCGGGTACGGTTCCTTGTTATCTATCCAGAGTCTTAGTGAGTTAGTCGAGTCTTTTATTTTACTTTGAGTCAGTTTAATGCTGCGGGTTTTTGTTGTGAGGTTTATTTTACAGGTTTATTCATTCCGTTCGTACTCAATCTCCATTCGGGCGGGACCGATCACTTATCTTATATGTTTGTAAAGGCAACCCGACAGTCGATTGTGCAACCGCGACCGAAATGCTATACGGTGCACACGTGGAAGATCAAAGCTGGACATTCATGCATATCATTACCAGCTAAGTCGCTTCCTGTTTATTTTTGCATTTTTATTTTTAGTTGTGTCTTGCTTAATATTGAGGATAATGTGTCTTTCAAGTGTGAGGATGTCAGTGTCTTTATTTGTGTCGTTATAAAAAAAATCAAAAATACAGAAAATTGAAAAATTTTCAAAACTGTCCTTCGAAAGTTCAAGTTTTTGCATAATAAATGGAAAATGATAGTATAACTGGATCTGTTGTTAAGTTTGAAACGAATTAATAATTGAAAACGCGTCTAATTAGTGATGTTTTGATAGACCCAGCTAACTAATAGAGCTTAAATAGCCTGTGAGTGTTAATTAGAATTAATAATTGAATTGAATCGTGATATCTTGTGGGTACCCATCTTAGGGTAATCGGTAATGCTGAAACTGTCAACATAGGGTGATAGGTACCACGTTAAGTTAAAATTTATTGGTTTTTGAAAATTTTGGCACACCACATTCTTTTTATGCGAATAAATTCGAGTGTTGGTGGCGCCCGCATTCGCAATCCATAATTCCATTATTCATTGAGCTTAATTATTTAGAAATCTAAGTTTCGTCTACGTGTCACACGTCGGGTTGCAGCCTAATTGAAACACCACTGGGTTAGAAGCTTATGTGCTTTAATGATTATGAATTAGTCTATGTGTTACCTTCCAGGATAGTGACTTGGTTGAAACGCCTCTAGATGAAGTTTAATTTGCTTATTAATGCTCATTATCATTCATTCATTCATGATTTCATTTAATTTCTAAAACAAGTAAATTTTAGTTTATCGTGATGGGAAATCTATATGGTTTAACCGGTGCCTAAACATTACCGTGAGACAGGATTAGGTGGAGCTGTAGCTTTTAAGTGTGAGTCATATAGTGTTATTGATGTTGTATAAAATGGAATTAGAACACATTACGGGGGCTTGAAAGTTGGTGCTTGGGTTTAATCGGACATAAATACTAATTGTTGCTTTTTAACGCGTGAGTATGCATTGATTAAGTTGTTAATTGAGATTTTAGTTATGATTTCATTGCAGACTTTTTCGGAGACGAAAAAAGGTTAAGTGTGGGGATGTTTGATTTGTCGCAAAGCACACCTGCATTTCTGTCGTGTTTCGTTTCATTTTCGTATAGTTTTAAAGTCATATTGAGTCGTTTATAGTTAGTATTTACTTATGTGATGTTTTGTAGGTTATCAAGTCACATTGGAGCTTAAACGATCAAGAAGCGTGAAAGAAACGAGTACGAGAACCCGGGATGAGAAACGGAAAAAGTCGGGAAATAGTCCAACCTTAAAAAGGGCATATCTTGAGCTAGAAAATGAGTTACAGGGCCCATAATATATCGATTTGGGGTAGCTCGACGAGAGGAGTTCAAATGTTCAGGTTTTTCTCGCGGTACGCGAGAGTTTGCGTCCATTCCCTCGTGGTACGCGACAGACCAAGAATTCAGCGCGACTAGTTTGTCTCTCGCGGTACGCGTGCGGGAATTTGGTCGTATGAGGGGTGAAAAAAAACAAAATTAGTGTCACTCACAAAGTTACGTGTGCGGGAATTTGGTCGTTATCGGTTCGGTTAATTTGCAACAATGTCTGTCACTCATTTGTAAAACCCTAAAACATACCCGTATATAAAAACAAGTCGCAACGGCTGTCACTCCGTCGTAAAACATTAAAACACTTCGTAAAATTTGAAAACGTAGTGCAAAAAAATCCTGAACGCGTATAGACGTTATAAGTAGAAAAAACGAAAAAGAAAAAAAAAGCTCAAAAAGTTAAAAATAAAAAGGCAACGAACTAAAGCTATTAAAGAAAAAACGGAATTATTAGAAAAACAAATCGGTTAAAAGCGTAAATTCCATATAGTATGAGGGGTGAAAAAACAAAATTTGTGTCACTCACAAAGTTACGTGTGCGGGATTTTTGGTCGTTTTCGGTTCGGTTAATTTGCAACAATGTTTGTCACTCATTTGTAAAACTCTAAAACATATACCGTATATAAAAACATGTCCCAACGGCATTCACTGCGTCGTAAAACATTAAAACATACACTGTCATAATCACTCCTCCATAAAACTTGAAAACGTAGCACAAAATAAACTTGAACGCGTATAGACGTAATAATTAGAAAAAATGAAAAAGAATAAAAAAACTCAAAAGTTATAAAAAAAAACCCGTAGGTCATTACATGACAAAATCAATACTATTCATTTACTTCATCTTTAAATATAGATATAATTTGTAATTTATTATAATGTATTTTTTTTAGTAAATGCATAGAATATTAATATGAAAATAGTAAAAATATAGATTCTTGAACTCACCTGACTTTCTTAAGGGTTAGCTTACTTAGCAAGAATTCAAGCTAGGTGGAGGCTAAAATCGTCGATTTTTATCCAAGTTTGAATCTTTTTATGTCCAAAACACTTGTCTAGCTTCCATGAGGCTAGATCTATATTTTTTAGGCCAAGTTACAGGTAAAAATCCCGACACTTTTTTTTTATCAAAACCCATATATACCTTAAAAACCCATTTCTCAAACGAAACTTAGATTCTGGAGCGTTTTATTACATGTTTCCGGTGAGTTTCTCCTTCTTCGATCAACAGGAAGCTCCAGCAACGATCTCGGGCCAAAATGACGGCCTTGGGGCTCGGGTTTGAAGTTTTTCTCTCTCTAGAACTTAAAGGTGAGGAAGATGAAGTGAGTGAGGAGGGAGGAGGTGGCTAGGACTTGTAGCCCTCCACCCCATCTTGCATGCTCGGCCCAAGGCCCATTCCTACGGCCCGTTTTCCATCTCCATTCTTTTCGTTATTCTTTTCTCGCGTCTTTTTTTCTTATTACCATTTTCTGGATGTTATAATATTTTATATTAAAATCTAAAAGATAAAACTTAAATGAATATATAAGGTTTTGTTGTTAAACATAATAATAATAATATAGTATAATGTATTTTTTATTAGTAAATGTATAGAATAATAATATGGAAATAAAATAAAATACTTAAAAATATCAGTTTTATCTTCACTGGTACATCAAGTTTTGCATTAAATCTTGGTCCAGTTTTGGTCCATCACCTTCACAGTGACAGGCCGCACCCTTCCCTTTCTTCGAATCACCTTCTCCGGACACCAAACCCAAACTCGGTCCATGACTGACTGAGTGATTGCAACCTAGATTCATAACCCAGTTCTGATGAAAGTTTTGATTTGAGATTGAGAAGAACTTGCTCACGAGTATATGTTCATCAAACACTAGCTTATTGCCTCTTGATTTGAATTACGAATCATTGGGTTGTTTGTGATTAACGTAAGGACAGATCGAGATTCAAGATATATATAACAACAAATTAATATCATCCGGGGAGAACATAAATAATGATCGATACATATCTCTCATGATCACAAAGTTCCATATGCTTGATATTCTTAAAATGAATTATAATATTACAAGCCATTTCTACAACATACACATTACACACACAAGGAGGCATATATATCTGCCTCAACCTTTATTCTTTAAATTATCACACCAATACACACAAGGAGGCATATCTGCCTCAAACTTTATTTTTCAAATTACCACACATTACCCAGAACTTCAATTCCCTCCAATATTTTCATATTTGATTAGAACTATTTAGTGTTGTTATTGGCATCCAAATCCTTAACAAGATTGCAAAGGTAATCCATCACAGAAGTTGGATAGGGTACATTTGTGTCTGGCCTCTCAAACTCGAAGGTCCAAGTAGCCACCTGTCTATCACCGTTTGGCTCAACATGAAATGTGTGCCTGAAGCTCTTGTATAGCTCATCCACAACCTCTCCTCCAATTACCTTGAACCTAATCGTGTGGTTTTCCTCATTCACCGATTCAATTATCTGTTTAGAAAATTTCTTCTTTCCCTCTAAATTTAGCATGTAGAAATGCATAAAAGTTATCATTAATCAATATGCCATACAAGATTTGGGAAGAAACAAGTAAGTCATGTGATAAGTACCATGAGTGTAGTGCCAAGTGATGACTGATCCAACGGCCCCTCTCTCACCCTCATGTAGCTCACAGTCATGAACTTGATCAGGGACTATTGCAACCATCTCGTGTGGGTTGTGCCTAAGTAGATCATGGAAGTGATGAAATATGATTCCAGCACGTGTTATGCATGCTCTCCTCATGCACGTGGTGAATGTTATGTTTACGTTAGAAAGTTTGAGTAATGTACTTGGTCTTCGGTCAGTTTGATAAGTCCGAGTCTAGTGCCTAACTTTATTTTGTTTTCTTTCTATTTAAGAGTATTTCATTTTCATCGTATTGTAAGCAATTCCAATTATCAAATCATCAAACATTCACATACCATTTACCTGTTCATTTATCTCTTGTCATACCGTCAAATTTGTTATCAGAGCCCAGGCTTTGATCCATTCTTCACGTGTGTGCCCCCCTCTATCATCTGTATGGCCGATCAAACTAGCACGCTTCCGACTGCCCCTATTCCAATTCCTGTGTTTAAAGGAGAGGGGTATGAATATTGGAGCATACGCATGAAGACTATCTTTCGATCACGTGACCTATGGGACCTGGTTCAAACAGGAGTAGATGAAACCGAAAAAGATCCGGGTAAACTCATGCATGTTCAAAAGAGAGATGCCCATGCCATGGCTCTCACTCAACAGGCAGTGCATGATCAGCTGTTTTCACGAGTTGCTGCTTCCACGGCCAAAGAAACATAGGAAATCTTAAAGATGGAATATGAAGGTGATTCTCAAGTTAAAGCTGTCAAACTACAGGGTCTAAGGAGAGAGTTTGAATGCCTATCTATGAAAGAAGGAGAAGTAATACGTGACTACTTTGGACGTGTAATGGCCCTAGTTAGCCAGAAGAGGGCCTATGGTGAGATCACATCAAATAGTTGTTAAAAAAATACTTCGAAGTCTTACTCCTAAGTTTGACTATGTTGTCCCTTGTATTGAAGTTGCCTATGATCTGTCTAGTCTCACCCCAATTAAGCTAATGGGGTGTCTCAAGAAGAACGAATCAACAGCAGGACCCCTGAAAAGAAAAGTATTGGTGATGAATAAGCCTTACAAGTCCTGCACGACACCCCCAATCTGCCCAGAAGTAACTCATTCAGAGGAAGAGGCCGCTTATCCTTTAGGGGAAGAGGCCGAGGGAGGGGTCCAGAAAGGTCTAAGATCCCTAATGCACTCATTGTAACAAGTTTGGGCACCTTAAACGAGACTGTTGGTATAATGATGATCCAACTGCTAATGTGGCTAAGGAACAGGAAGCCAATAATGAAGAAGATAATCACCTATTCATGGCCATCATTGATGACAAGCTCTCCCTTATGACAGATGTTGATCAAAATGGTAATCAATCCTTTCATTGGTTTCTAGATTCTGGTGCTTCTAATCACATGACAGGGTGCAAAGAAATGTTCACTCACCTTGATGAAACATTCAAGGTAATTGTCAGACTAGGTGACAAAAAGGAACTAGCTGTTCAAGGAAAAGGAACCATACGGATTGTTACTCCAAAAGGTGACACTAAACTCCTAGATGATGTTTATTTTGCACCTATGTTAGGCTAAAACCTTCTAAGTGTAGGGCAGCTAATGAGGAAAAGGTATTCACTTTTATTTGATGATGGTCAGTGTACTATCAAAAGCAAGTCCACTGGTCATCTTCTAATGAATGTCCCAGTCCAAAACAATAACATGTTCTAATTAGATGCCTCTATATATGCAACAAGCACACATGCAGATGTCCACATTGATGAAGTCTCTACCCTATGGCACAAGAGGTATGGTCACTATCATTTTCAGAGTCTGAAATTATTACATGATAAGAGAATGGTATTTGGTTTACCTAGTATACAGCATGCAGAACACTGTGCAGGGTGTGTAGTTAGAAAGAAAGCCAGGCAATCCTTTCCTTTCAAGTCCTGGAGAGCCACAAAAAGACTGGGAATAATACACATAGACCTATGTGGCCCAATGCAGGTAGCCAGTCTGGGAGGTAGCTGTTACTATTTACTATTTGTAGATGACTTTAGCAGGATGTGTCGGGTATAATTTGTTACTAACAAATCTGAAGCATTTGCCAAGTTCAAAACTTTCAAACTCATGGTGGAAAAATAAGGAGAAGGTTTAATCAAAGTCCTAATATCAGATAGAGGGGGAGAATTCTGCTCTAATAAATTCAACAAGTTCTGTGATGAACATGGTATAAACAGGGAACTCACAGTCCCTTATACCCCTGAGCATAATGGTGTGGTTGAAAGAAAGAACAAGACCATTATGGGTATGACTATGAGCATGCTAAAGCATTTGCCACCTCTATTTATCTAATAAATATAGCCACCACAAAAGAAGTCCGGAACCAAACTCTTTATCAAGCATGGTTCAACAAAAAACCATCTGTCCACCATCTAAGAATATTTGGATGTGTTGCCTATGGTTAATACCAGCCCAATTTAGAAAGAAACTTGATGACAAGGCAGAAAAATGTGTCTTCATAGGGTACTCAACACAAAGCAAAGGGTACAGACTGTACAATCCCCTTACCAAGAAGGGATGTCACTTTTCTTGAAAATGAGAAATGGCAGTGGAACAGTGATCAAACAGTCCAACCTCAAGCCTACATTGACCCATTTCCATGCCTAGTCAATGATGATCAAGACCTTAGCCCACCTCATTCACCAGCCAAAAATAGTCCAAACCTAAGCCCTACTCACTCACCAATTGTAAGACCCCGACCTAGGCATCCTACAGTTGGTTCTCATAACGGGTTGTTTCCTCTAAGAATACTCATTTTATATATATCAAACTACAGCGAAAGTCTTTCAAAAATATATATTTCTTATTTAACATTGTTATCATCATAAGTTATCTCACGAATGCCTGCACACCAAACCGAGTAGCACCGCTCCCAAGCCAAGATACGCCGACCCCAAATCTTACCTACAAGACAGTCTAACGTACACACAAAGTCAGCTACGCTGAGTGATTTCTAAAAGTTTAGTTTAAACAAAAGCCATCTCGTCACATTTAATATTTATTTCCACTCAGGACCCTCCGGTCCTTAATAAAATACCTTTTGACATTTATTACCTGATAATTAACCCTTATCATCTTACGATATCCCATAACGATTCACCACCCAAAACTTGCCACATAACTATAACCCAGTATTATTGAAATCCAGTAGTCTTACCGACATGGATTGAATCTACTATACTATTGACTCATGACCTACCTCACATATTAACTCGACACCCGATTCACACAACAACTCTCTAAACCTTGACTAACTCAGCCTAGACGAAGGCTTTCACAATTTAACTGACGTAACATATGTAAACACCACAACTTAATCCCGACTCAACACCACAATAATATCATTTACACGTCACCTTAATATCACCACATTAATATCATTTCGTGCACAATAAATATAACTCAACACTTGCATACAAATTTAACATATATACGTAAGCACACAAGCACATACCTAATTGTGATACCAGACAAATTCCAGTTAACATTGTTAACTTCAACTTCATTATCCCACTCTAACTCAGTTAGTCCAGTTAGTCCAGTTAGTCCAAGTTATCTAACTTCTAACCACAAGGACCAATTCTGCCAAAATCCAAACATAAATACATGAAACCATAGGGGCTAATTCTGTAATTAACTCAAACTTGATTACTTTGACCTTTGAAAGTCAAAATCACAAATTCTTGGATCCAAACTCAAATCATTAACTGAATTCGTTCAAACTATAACTGAAATGCATGATTAACATATTAAACGCTCATCATTAGAGCACTAACTATAACATTGATTCGAATTTAAACCCAATTATGAGCTTTCAAGGCAAAACGGTCGACACATTTAGCTAAACCATAAAATTTGGCAAATTCATGTATCATTCTAAAAAATTAAGCATATGCACACCTCATTCGAACTCCACTGAAGCAATTGCACACACCAAGTTCGCCGGAGACGCAGCAGGAGACGCCGGGGACCAACCCATCGATATCGCGGCTGTGTTTTAGTCGGGAACCATCAATTCGACATCCATTCTGGTAATCAAACATACCTTTAGTTTCATTTTCATCTCTAGATCAAAATCCGTAACCTAATTCGAGCATTTAACATCGAATTAGTGATGAACCGATTCTAGGGTTCATCACATTTTGGGTTAATCGATTACTGATCTAAACGCAATCTTAATCTAATTAGCTTACATGGACAGCTTCGCAATCTAATACTCTGTAATAGCCCTATGAATTCAACCCTTTTCATTATCGAATTCGATCAATCTAATCCCAAGATCAACCTAGCGTTTTCGACATATTCAAACAAGAATTAAACAAACCTAGGCTTAATGATTTTACAATTAAACTTGTGATCAGATTTGCATAAGACCATTAATCAAAACCACTAAAACCCCTGTGTTCATCCGCGATCAAAATCGGTTGAAATTGGTTGGGTTTGGATCGGGATGTGTAAGAGGGAAGAACACATGAACCATCAATGTTAAAAACATTTCAATCCGGACATGTATGCGATTCCCTAGCGGGCTGGACTAGTTAAGGCTTTGGTGTGTTGTGGGAGAGACCCGGGTTCGAGTCCCATAACCCACATTAATTTTTAAACAGCTTTTTAAGCATCATTTTTAAAATAAAACAAATCCCATTATTATCATAATGCTATATTATTATAGTGTGACTCCGGAAAACACCCGTATGCTCGGGAATTTAGTTCCTACTCCGACCCAAACATATATTGTCAAAATAATAATATTATGTTTATTATTTTTATCACTCAAATACTTGTTTACATTATAAATAATATAATTACTCATATTATCCCTAAACTATTAACTATAACTCATTGTATGTGTTAATTCTCCAAATTTAAAAAATAATATAATCGTTTATATTATTTTCTAAACCATTATTTTACTAGTAATGACACACGAATATTTATTTAAATAATATTCTTCGTAATTAGAGACATTCGATACGAATCTCATCTATCTTAATTATTATATTAAGGAATTCCTTAATCCCAATGACTAGTTTATCTGCTCGTCAACCATTAGTGTGTCTTAGGACACCCAACCCTTTCCGTGTTATCGTCACAAAAATCCCACGTATTTCTAACAACTAGAAATATAATTCTAGGGCATCCGTAGACCGTTCACAGGCAATTACTTATGATCCCTATTGCATCCTTGTGTGGTGCTATCTACTACTTTTACACAACCCAGGTAAGTTTTCACGGCCCCTTTTACTGTTTTTAAATTGGGGGAGAAAACATGACGCAAACACTTTTGAATATTGTAATTCATATGTTATCACATTTTAAGACTAAGCGTAACACAATATCATGAAAATCCTTACACACATCGAACCATTAATATGGATTTAGCAAGGTAATCTTTGGTAGTACTACTGGGTCCTGACAAGCCTCACCCGCGTTAGTCGTGCTAACTCGACTGTAGGTCAAACGGGTGAAATATTAACCTAAACACGACACCATGGTTGATAGACATGGTGGGAGGCATTCAAACACAAACAAACAGTCAGCTTCAGTTTCGAGCGCTTTAGTAAACATGAACATAGGTTATGTACCTATTGATATACATATTGAATGTACAAAATCTGGCAAACGCTATTTACAAACTAAAACCTGTGAACTCGCCATCCTAGTGTTGACACGTTTTCTTACATGTTTTCTCAGGTCGCTAAGTACAGGTGCACACTAGGACATGCATGGAGTCTCTTTATCATTTCCATCAGTTAAATCAAACTTTGGACTATTTATCCGTTTTGATTAGACTTAACTTTGGGCGCGTTTGTTTTGCGCATTTACTACTTTATTTAACGCTTCCGCATTCACTCTGAACATTTAAGATATTTAATTATGTCCCATATAGTGTCGTTTGACGTAACTAATGTCTGAGATCCTGGTTTGTCAATGCCCAATGGTAAAACTCCGTTAATAGATTTTGGGGGTGTGACAGATTGGTATCAGAGCCATTGGTTATAGAGAACTAGGCTTGCATTGTAGACTATAACCGCACACATTAGTTACATGACACGGACACTCAAGTATGGCACTTATATCTTACGTTACGGGCAATGTCTACTCCACCCACTTCCCCGTTGATCCAGGAGCATGATGTTCCTATCCTACCTTCACCGGAGCCCAAGAGGCGTCGGCTTGGCCCTGTAGATGACACTATTGTGTATGATGAGCCATTCCATGTGCGGACTGAAGGTAACCCGCACGATTGGGAGTGGTACCCTAGTATGATTAGGAGCTGGATCCGACATGAACAGGTCCCATCTTCATATTTTGTAGCCACTACTTCTACTGCACAGACTTTACCACTTTTGCCATGCACTATGGAGCAGGCTTTAGCTGCTTTTGTAGCTACTATGGATCGGGAGATCCAGAATATGAGGGATGCTACAGGAGAAATCTCTGGCCTGTTGGAACGCGAAAGGCAGGCAAATGAGAATATTGAGAAGCTGACAGCAGAGTTAGTTGACACCGATCACTATCACGAGAACTTAGTGAATTCGTTCCATCAGATGGAAACCCGAGTGGACACGCTAGAAGCTACCGTTGACGTAGCCAGGCCAGAATTGTGCAACTAGAGGCACATCTTGAGGCTTCCCTTGAGGCAGAAGACGCACAAGATGCTAAGTCTAAAGAAGAACCAGCTGACGAAGAGGATGACGAGTCAGTTTTTTCTTCAGCTGGCCGTGGCGTTTGACACTTTATCTTATTCTTGTTTATTTCTTTCGTTTCTAAACATAGATGGGCAAGGTTGTTCCCATCCAACAGATGTTTCATGATTTTGATGTTTTGATTTAATTACTTTGTAGCCGTTACAATTTATTTAATCAAGAACTATTATTGAAATGTTAGATGTTGTGGTTTAGTTTTCATTTATTTACTTGTACATATATGATGTTGATATGCGACATATTTTCTCATTATTTGTATTTGTGAATGTGAATAATCATGTCTGGACGCGGTCATGGACACGGTGGTCGTAACGGTGGTCGCGGTACCATCAATATGACAGTAGCAGAACTTACAGCACTCATCAATGATAGTGTAGCTGAAGCTTTAGCATCACACAATGCTACAGGTAAATTCGATATCCGTTGACTCTAACAAGTCAATCCATCTCTCAAATCACTTTCCAAACCTTGTAATCTCAATTATGTTTTGGTTTCAATACAAGCCAGCACAACAACCCGTCGGCCTTCACTTTCAAGACTTTCATGGACCGCAAGCCCCACACGTTTAGTGGAGCTGAAGGAGCTGTCGGTTTGCTCTGCTGGTTCGAGAAAGTTGAATCTGTGTTTGTTATGTGCAACTGCCCACAAGCAAACCAAGTCAAATTTGCTTCAGGTACTCTGGAGGGTCCTTCCCTCACCAGGTGGAACTCACAAGTTCAGATTTTAGGTCTGGACATGGCTAACGCCCTACTTTGGGATGAGTTCAAAACTATGTTACGGGAGGAATACTCTCCTCGTGACGAAATCTAGAAGTTGGAAGGTGAATTCTGGAACTTGAAAATGGAAGGTTATGAGATTGAACTGCATACTACTCATTCACATGAGTATGCAGTCATGTGTCCTCATATGGTGACACCGGCTTTTAAAAGGATTGAGAGGTACATTGATGGCATGGTACCTCAAATTCAGAGCATGGTCATTGCTTCTAACCCTACCACCATACAGCAAACCATCCGCCTTGCTCACAGGCTGACATATCAAGTTGTAACTCAAGGTACGCTACCTCCGAGAGGCACAACTTCAAAAATTCTGACAGTAACAAACGAAAGTTCGATAGCAACACCAACGCCAAAAGTTTCCGGTCGAACCCACCGCAAGAACAGCAGCGTAGGTTCGAGCCTACCAAAACTTTCAACCAGTCAACCTCTTCAGGTTAAAACCAGAGTAGCTATGCTGGGAAATACCCCAAGTGCAACAAATGTGGTTATCACCACAACGGTACTTGTGAAAGGCAGCGTTTCCAGCGGTGTGGCAAGATGGGTCATGCTGTGAAGGATTGTAGGGGTGAACTTCAACCCAAACAACCCTTTCAGCCACAGGGATCTACCAAGGGGTGTTTTGAATGTGGCAAGGAAGGACACTTCCGGAGGGATTGTCCTCAATTGAAGAAGGGTGGAAATGGTAACGGCAACGGCAATAATCAAGGCAACAACGGTAACAACAACAACTGTAACAACAACGGGAATGGTGCGAAGGGGCGAGCCTTCGTGATTGGTTCCAGGGAAGCAAGAAATCATAACAACGTGGTTACCGGTAAGTTCTTTCTGAACGACTATTTTGCTTATGTATTTTTTGATACTGGTGCTGATAGGAGTTTCATATCTAAGAAACTTAGTGATATGTTAAAGGAAACTCCAACCCTTTTAGAAACTAAGTACATTATAGAGATAGCAGACGGTTAGTTTCTATTCCAAGAAATCAACTAGGGGATGATGTGACACCCGACAAATTCCAGTTAACATTGTTAACTTAAACTCCGTTATCCCACTCCAACTCAGTTAGTCTAGTTAGTCGAAGTTATCTAACTTCTAACCACAAGGACCAATTCTGCCAAAATCCAAACATAAATACATGAAATCACAGGGACTAATTCTGTAATTAACTCAAACTTGATTACTTTGACCTTTGAAAGTCAAAATCGCAAATTCTAGGATCCAAAATTAAATCATTAACCGACTTCGATCAAATTATAACTGATATGCACGATTAAAATATTAAATGTTCATTATTAGAGCACTAACTATAGCATTGATTCGAATTTAAACCCAATTATGAGCTTTCAAGCCAAAACCGTCGACACATTTAGCTAAACCATCAAATTCGGCAAATTCATGTATCATTCTCACAAATTAAGCATCTGCACACCTCATTCGAACTCCCCTAAAGCAATTGCACACACCAAGTTCGCCGGAGACGCAGCAGGAGACGTCGGGGACCAACCCATCGATATCGCGGCTGTGTTTTAGTCGGGAACCATCAATTCGACATTCATTCTAGTAATCAAACATACCTTTAGTTTCGTTTTCATCTTTAGATCAAAAGCCCTAACCTAATTCGAGAATTTATCATCGAATTAGTGATGAACCAATTCTATGGTTCATCACATTTTGGGTTAATCGATTACTGATCTAAACGCAATCTTAATCTAATTAGCTTACATGGACAGCTTTGCAATATAATACTCTGTAATAGCCCTATGAATTCAACCCTTTTCATTATCGGATTCGATCAATCTAATCTCAAAATCAACCTAGGGTTTTCGACATATTCAAACTAGAATTAAACAACCCTGGGCTTAATGATTTTACAATTGAACTTGCGATCAGATTCGCATAAGACCATTAATCAAAACCCCTGTGTTCATCCGCGATCAAAATCGGTTGAAATTGGTTGGGTTTGGATCGGGATGCGTAGGGGGGAGAACACAGGAACCATCAATGTTAAAAACATTTCAATCCGGACTTGTATGCGATTCCCTAGCGGGCTGGACTGGTTAAGGCTTTGGTGTGTGATGTAGTGCAAAACACACATGTTAATAAAGCGTATTTCACCACATTTAAATAGGTTTTGGTTGTGAATTCATTCGATTATGATACTTATGTTTATATATGTTGGATTCACAGGTATTTTGAGAGAAACAAAGAGTTCTGTTGATGGAACGAGCGAACGAGGAAATTGATCAATCAAAGCAAAACTTTCAGTCACCCTAGAAGTTCGCTCCACGCGAACTTGGGAGCTCCAGAGTTCGCGCCACGCAAGGATTTGGCAGACCAGAACTTTTCTCTACTCTTTTGTCTTTCACGACACGCGAGAGAATGGTCTGATGGCTTTAGCGACACGCGAAGAAGCCCAGTTACCCAGATTTTGACCTAATTTCATGTTTAAATAGTTTAGGACTCTCCCATAAGGGGGTGATCGATTACCAGTCGTTGGAAGACATAAGGGAGGCAATTTTGGATAATGAGAACATGAAGATTAGAGTTTAGAGCTTCCTAGAAGCCTCGAAGTGAAGATTGAAGATCGTTTTCGGTTTGAAAATGTTCGGTTTGTGTTTATTCGTTTAATTTCTTGAACTTCTATTGACTCTGCTTCTGTTTGATCTTAGTTTTATGATGTTTTGGAGTTGTATGATGTCACACCCCAACCGACGGCGGAAACGTCGGGGCAGGACATGGAGACTGTTCATGAGCACATGGTTGTCTAATGTTTTAATAGATTAAACATCATATTTCAATTCAAAAATTAAACCAAACAAGATTCAACGAGTACATGATATAGAAATACAAAACAAGTTCTTCTATTTAAAATTAAACTAGGTCCACATCTTATATGAAGCATGCTTTTGATCAATATCAAACATTCGTACCTGAAACATGGTTAAAACAATGTCAACTAAAAAGTTGGTGAGTATACATAGGTTTTGACTCTAAATGGTAGTATTGTGTTGTGTGCATACAATCCATACAAATAAGGGTTAATAAGGCAAATATGGAGAGATACAATTGTGAAACCAAATTGTACAATCAAACCTTTGTAACTAGCATGCAAAAATGAAAATGTCTTGTCGGTAACAATCACCCTACATGGGTGGGTTTGTCAGACTCAATAGATCTATCATTGTTAACCATCGGCTTGTGTAGTTAATGATTGTACATGTAAATTGCATATAAAATTGTAGTTTGCACACCTAGTACTCAAGCATAAGGCTCAAATTACACACATGAATGTAGGGTGGAATTGTATTATGTAATTTGTAACATTGTATACTTGAAACTCATGTTCCACCCCAAAAATGTAAATAATGTAAAAAAGGGGCTCTGTAAACTCACTTGTATCAAATTGTAGTAGTTAACACGAGCTTTGGATAACCCAAGTGATTTGCTAATCACTAGGTTTGACCTAGAGTGAAATAGTATAAATTTGGATTAATAATATGCACAATCTCTAAGGTAATTCTAAGGCTTCAACGGGAGTAAGTGTAGGGACTTGTACAAAGGTTTGGTGTATACGTTTGTATTTGCATTTGAATGAAAAAAATGTAAGTTCAAATTTAATAATGAAAGACTTATGGTTTAATTTGAACAATTAACTAAAATAATTATTAAATTCTTTTTATTTATTTAACTAAAAAGAAGTATTGTGGAATTATATTTATTCAAACATAATTTAAATAAATAAATTTATTTTATTTATTTGTTTATGAAAATGTGTCAAGAAATATTATAAATATATATTAGTATATAAATAGTTTGTGTAGGTTTTGAATAAAATAATTATATATAAACTTTTTATTTAAAGTTTATTACTTTTTAATCCACTAGGAAAGATTAAATAATTGGTTTAGAATTTCCAATTTGATAATTTGGTTTATGAAACAATTTCCGGGTCTTGGGGTTTTATAAAATAATTTTTATAAAGGAATTTCGGTTTAAACAGAATTTATATTAAAATGATTTAAAAAAAAAGAAACTGATCAAGGGAAACACGACTGTGCCAAAGTAGGGCACGACCGTGCTTAGGCTCGGGACGCGACCGCGTCTCGTCAGGAGGCACAACCATGCTTGGAGTAAGGGCACGACCGTGCTAAGGAATGAGCATGACCGTGTCTGGTTTCCTCCAGAATATAATTTGACTAAATCCTGTATTATTAATGGTTGGATTCATGGGGCTTTCAAAGAATGAGTGTTTGCGAATCTAACCATGTACTTTAATTGAATTGAGGTCGTGTCTAGGGTGTAGTTCGATTAAAAGTTATATGTCACGAACCCTAGATCTTATTCGAGTTCAAAACAATGATGTAAGCCCCAATTAGTTTAGGGCGTTCTGTGACAATCCGGACTTTTCAGTTAGTCACGTTAGAAATTCCGTTAAGTTTTCTGTTAAAACCTAACCCAGTTAACTCAATATTAAACCCCAACGACTAATTCTGTGAATAATTGAATTAAAACCACATGGACTAGTTATGTAAATACTTAAAACCTGTTCCATTGACTTCTCAAAGTCAAAATTGATCGAATTTAGTTCCTATTGACTTTCATAAAGTCAAACTCGCAAATTTGAATCCAAATTCACAAATCACAACCGAATATCATTTGAATTCGTAACGGATTTGATCTTTAATAACAATTAGGACCATCATTGAACCTTTAATCCTTGTAATTATATCGAATTAAACCCAATAATGGGTGTTCAAGTCGTAACCGTCGACCGACAACGAATATCCATCAAATTCAGGCTATTCGATCAAAATTCTCTCGATCAAACACCATGCACATTTCAAACGATCCTCATTAGAGTTTCTGCACACGTCTATTCGATTGGATTTGCACCAGAAGGCACCAGAGAGCAAGCAAGTCGTTGTCGGCATCAGTTTCAGTCGATCACCATCAATCTGACAACATTTATGGTAATTGCTTGCACTCACACTGTCATTTTTATCCATAGAATGAAAGCCCTATCATTACCAGGGCTTACATTATCAATTCGATCGAAATCTGTAATCTAGGGTTCATCATTGACCGGTTTAATCGAACCCTAGTCTAGACCCAATCAAAATACAATTAACCTATACAGTTTGATTCGGAATACCATTTTCCTTGAAAGCCCTCTGTCAATTCAATGTTTTATTATACAAATTGTTATAACCCGTAATCTAGGGTTCTTATGAAACCAGATTGTCGAAGTCAACCCTAAACCATATTTAAATCAAATTCAATCATACCATTAGACTCGTAATCGCCTGTAGAGTGAAAGCCCTATGAAATATCGGGCTTCCATCATCGAATTGATTTTGATCCAGTAATTAGGGTTCATCCTGGAAACGATCTGGGGTTTTCAATCTTAAACTCAAAAGAAATACAATTAAACCACATCATCAGATTCGCAATGTCGTTTTTGTTAAAAGCCCTATGATTCTATCAACTTTTATTATCAGAATATCTCATATCGATTCAGTGTTCATAATCTAGGGTTACGGCTTTTCTTTCTGAAATTAAACAAACTTAAACATGAAAACTTTGCAATTAAACTTAACCATAGGACCGCCTCAACTCGATTATCAAAACCCCTCTACTGTTTCGATCGATTAACACCGGAATCGATGGATCAGGGCCGGGTTTCGATCGCGAGTGGATTTGGGAGGAAAATCACTTGAGCCTGGATGTTAAAAGAATTTAATCCAGGTATCCATCGCGATCCCGTAGCGGGCGGGACTGGTTGGTTCAGTGTGCGTGTGTGGGAGAGACCCGGGTTCGAGACCGGGCTCCCACAACTATTTTTTGAACAGTTTTCTGTTATATTTAATTAATAAAAATTAAACTTTATAATATTATATTATTATATAAATGTGTTTTAACTCGGGAAACAATCCGTAGGCTCGGGTTTGAATTATTAACCTATTTTTATATTATTCCCACTTTTATAAATAAGTTATTTATGTTATTATCAAATAAAAAAAATAATATGTTTATATTATTTTCAAACCGTAACTTCATATAAAATAATGTTTATATTATTTTCAAACCGTGACCCGTATTATTACATAAATATATTTATATTATTTCGAATCATTTCACGGCCCCTTTTTACTGTTTTAATCTGAGGGAGAAAACATGATTAAACTATTTTGAGATTTTGCAAATTCATATGTTATCAATGTTAAAGCTAAGCGTAACACGCTATCATAGAAAGTTCTCAACTTATATCGGACCGTTAATATGGATCTTAGCGAGGTAATATTTAGTAGTACTACTGGGTTTGACAAATCCCACTCGCGTTAGTCGCGCTAACTCGATTAGAGATCGAACGGGTGAAATGTTAGCCTACTCACACCGCCAGTGTTGATAGACCTGGCAGGAGGCAATAAACAAACAGTCAGCTTCGGTTGCGAGCGCTTGAGTTAAACATGAACATAGGTTAGCTACCTATAGATACATACTTATTGAACATAAATCTGGTAAACTCTTATTTACATATATTGAAACCTTTGAACTCACCAACCTCGTGTTGAAATATTTTCTTACATGTTTTCTCACGTCGCTAAGATAAGGCACAGGTGCACATTAGGGCATGCATTGGATTCATCTATTTTGATTGTTACTTATTTATGTTTGTTTGGATTATTTTGTATTGTACTTGGTTTGGTTGGACGTTTTGGACGTTTGGACTTTTGGACTTTTGGTTTGGGCGCGTGTGTTTTGTGCATTTACTTTCTTTACGCTTCCGCATTGAAACTCTGATTATTATGATATTTTCATTTGAGTCCCATGTAGAGTCGTTCAAAGCAACTAATGTCTGAGATCCTGGTTCGTCACTTCCCGAAACGGTAAAACTCCGTTAGTTGAAATTGGGGGTGTGACACTTTCGATCAGTGAGATCGACTAAACCGGTCTGCGTCTACGAATGGCTACTCTCCGACGACTCCGGATGCTTCTCCGATCGAATCAATGTGTGCAAAAGTTCCGTAGGGGTTCGTATAAGGTGCGTAGAGGGTTTTCTTTCGAGAATACTAGATCAAATGATCGGATTTGTTGATTATTGTGATGGTTTCGACGGTTACGGTTTAAGGTCCATAATTGGGATTAATTCGGGTTAATTGGAAGCAATGAACGGTTAGAAACGGCCTAATGATTTCTGAAATAATCAACGTCGAGTTATGGCTGCGAATACGAACATTTTGAGGCGTTACGGATTGAGTTTGCGTTTTGACTGTGCACGAGGCGCGACCGTGCTTGGAATTAGGCATGACCGTGTCTGTGCTCTTAGCACGACCGTGCTCAAGCAACGGCGTGACCTGTCTTTGAGTTGTTTGGTTAAATACAAGAATAGTCCCTGTAGTTTTGTAGTCTTGATGATGTTTTGATTTTTGTCAGTTTTGGTCCTCGAAGTTTGTGAGATAATGGAGGTTTATTTCATTTGTTATGGTAACAAGGTAAAAATGTGTATATGTACTTATGTCATTATGATAATACTCCATGGTTATTGCACATGAAAATGATAAATGTTGTGACACCAAGTTTTGAAGGTAAAAATGAAATTGAAATTGTCATTTATTGCACAGCATAAAATACTAGGAAAAACATGGATGTTAAAGTATCCCCTAGTTGAGGGAATTTCGTCCCGAAATTCAACTAGTTGAAGCTACTGTCTTCGGAAAAAGATGTGGGTACTTAAGCTTCATTTGATCCTCACGTTCCCAAGTAAACTCTGGCGACGTTTATATTCCCAACCAACTTTGATGATATGAATTCAGCTTTGTTTGAGTTGCTTTATCCCGCGATCCATAATCTCAACCGGTTTCTCGACGAAATGCTTCTTGTCATCAATGCGCACTTCGTCAAGAGGTATGTGAAGATTCTCATCAGCAAGACATTTCTTAAGGTTGGATACATGAAATGTAGGGTGTACGTTGCCAAGTGACGGAGGTAATTCGAGTTTGTAAGCCACCTTCCCGATCCTTTCAAGGATTTTGAATTGACCAAAATAGTGAGGTGCTAGTTTGCCTTTCTTCCCAAAATGGATCACACCCTTCTAAGGGGACACCTTTAGAAGTACAAGATCACCAACTTGGAATTCTAAAGGTTTTCGTCATTTGTCGGCATAGATCTTTTTCCGACTCCTCGCTACTCGAATGTTGTCACGGATTTGAATGATCTTGTCGGAAGTTTCTTGAATTAACTCGGGACCGGTGATTTGTGCTTCACCAACCTCGTTCCAACAGATAGGAGAATGACACTTGCGACCATAGAGAGCTTCAAATGGAGCCATTTTGATACTTGTGTGGTAGCTATTGTTGTAAGAGAACTCAATGAGGGATAAATGTGAATCCCAGTTGCCACCAAAATCAATAAAGCAAGCTCTAAGCATGTCCTCGAGGGTTTGGATTGTTCGCTCGGTTTGACCATCAGTTTAGGGATGGTAAGTCGTGCTCAAATCCAATCGTGTACCAAGAGCAGTTTGGAGGGATTGCCAAAATCGGGAGGTGAAACGAGCATCTCTATCGGAGATTATGTTTAATGGAACACCGTGACGACTCATAATTTTGTCAATGTAGATTCGGGTCAATTTCTCCGCCCCGTAGTCTTCCCGGATGGGTAAGAAATAAGCTGATTTGGTGAGACGATCAATGATCACCCAAATGCTATCATAACTTCTTGATGTGCAAGGGAGTTTGGTAATGAAATATGGCTAGGTTCTCCCATTTCCACACGGGGATTTCTGGTTATTCAAGCAAACCGAAAGGACATTGATGTTCGGGTTTGACTTTGGAGCAAGTTAGACATTTTACAACATAGAGTGCAATGTCTTTCTTCATACCGGGCCACCAATATTGTTGGCGAAGATCTTGATACATTTTATCCGCACCGGGATGAACAGAATAACGAGTCTTGTGTGCCTCGTTCATAAGAAATGCACGGAGATCATCACGATCGGGAACCCAAATACGATTCACGTAGTAGAGTAAGCCATTAGGTTTGGATTCAAGCTGAAGTTCAACACCACACGACATTTCCTCGTACATATTACCCTCGGTGACTGAGACGTGTTGAGCTTCTATGATACGATTCTGAATGTCGGTTTGAATTCTGACACAATGAAGCATGACATGATCCTTATGACTCAAGGCATCGGCTACAACATTCTCTTTGTCGGGATGGTAACGAATCTCACAGTCATAGTCGTTAAGAAGTTCAACCCAACGTCGTTGCCTCATGTTGAGTTCTTTTTTATTGAAGATGTGTTGAAGACTTTTGTGGTCGGTGAACACCACACATTTCGTTCCATAAAGATATTGTCTCCAAATCTTCAATGCGAATACGACCGCACCCAACTCAAGATCGCGCGTCGTATAATTCTTCTCATGGATCTTGAGTTGTCTTGATGCATAAGCGATCACCTTGCCTCGTTGCATGAGAACACAACCGAGACCTTGGTTTGATGCATCACAATAAACAACTAGGTCATCATTGCCATCAGGAAGAGTGAGAATAGGAGCATTGCATAACTTTTGCTTGAGGATTTGAAAGGCTTCTTCCTGTTTCGGTCCCCACTCATAAGGTCTACCTTTGTGGGTCAAGGCGGTGAGAGGGACGAAAATCTTGGAGAAGTTTGAGATGAATCGTCGGTAATAACCCGCTAGTCCAAGAAATGAACGAACTTTAGTAGGAGATTTAGGGGCACCCCAATTTTTAACAGTTTCAATCTTACCAGGATCAACGTGAATTCCCTTGTCATTAACAACATGACCTAAGAATTGAACTTCTTTTAGCCAAAATTCACACTTCGGGAATTTGGCATACAGTTGTTCTTTCCTCAAAAGGTCTAGAATCAATCTAAGATGTTGCTCATGATCCGTCTTAGTCTTGGAGTAGATGAAGATGTCGTCAATGAAGACGATCATGAATTTATCAAGGTACGGTTTGCACATGCGATTCATGAGGTTCATGAAAACAGCGGGTGCATTGGTTAGCCCGAAAGGCATAACCATAAATTCGTAGTGACTGTATCTTGTTCGGAAGGTGGTCTTTGGAATATCTTCCTCTTGCACACGGAGTTGGTGATAACCGGATCGGAGATCAATATTCAAGAAGCAGGTAGAACCTTGGAGTTGATCAAAGAGATCTTCAATCCTAGGCAAAGGGTAACGGTTTTTTATGGTAAGCTTGTTGAGTTCACGGTAGTCAGTACACATGCGGAATGATCCATCCTTCTTCTTAACGAATAAGACGGATGCATCCCACGGTGAATGACTTGGACGAATGAAGCCTTTTTGGAGAATTCTTGAAGTTGGCTTGCAGGTTCTTACATTTTAGAAGGTGCGAGCCAGTATGGAGATTTAGCCATGGGGTTAGCTCCGGGCATAAGATCAATGCAAAATTCCACTTGCCGAACGGGTGGAAGGCCGGATAGATCTTCGGGGAATACTTCGGGAAATCCCGAATGATGGGGATGTCTTGAAAACTCCTCTTCTTATCATCTTTTTGCACAATATGGGCTAAGAAAGCTACATACTTTTTTTCTTAAGTGCTTTTGCGCGGTAGTGCACGACATTAGCTTGTGTCCTTTACAAGGTTTTTCACCAAAGATTCTCAATGTGTCGCCCGATGGAAGAGGTATTCGGATACATTTCTCAAAACAGATGACTTCGGCATGGTGATTTGACAACGAATCCATGCCTATGATGATGTCAAAACTCCCTAATTGCATCGGTACGAGGTTGACTAGAAACGTGTGTTCATTGATCTAGGGAGCAGTCACAGATAATGGAGTCGATTGTGATGGAGTTACCATCCGCCACCTCAACGGTGAATGTTTTTGCTAGTTTGGATCGTGTTTTTGCAAGTAAGGGTTCAAAGTTAAGTGACACAAAACTTTTATCAGCTTCGGTATCAAATAGTATAGATGCATATTGATTATTGACAAGAAACGTACCGTTGACCACCTCGTTGTTGACCTGAGCTTCATTGGCGTTTATGTTGAAAGCACGCCCACGAGCCCCGCCTTGGTTAGCATTAACAAGCCTTAGGCAGTAGTTACGGAAATGGTTCGGGTTGCCACATTCAAAGCAAGCACGTCCATTTGCAATGGTTGGAACTACTTGATTAGCCACTTGTTGGTTGGTTTGGTTGATAAGTGCCTTGGCTCGACAAATATCGGCCATATGGCCATGTTTTCCACAGTGGTTGCAAAGGCAGCAAGGAATGTTTTGGGGATGGTGATAGTTGCATGTGTTGCAAAGTGGGTAGCTGCCCCCATAAGGTTTCTTGGCTGGATTTTGAGCCATGGGTGCAACTTGGTTAACTGGAACAGCTGGAGTGACCACATCATAGTTTTTAGCCTTTCTCTTCCTATTGTTGTGGTATGGTTCAGTTTTGACTTCCTTGACGTGTGCGGGAGGTGTTGTGGTGTCGGGAACTTTCTTTGCATCTTTCCTTGTTAACGTACCCGCCTTAACATGATTATCAGTTAATGTGGCAGACAGGCGGGTAGCATCTTCAAGGATAGCAGGATTTCTTCCTAGAACAGTATCCTGAATTTATCTTGGTAAACCACCGATGTACTTTTCGATGCACCGGGACAAAGGTGTACCCATATGGGGCACAAGAAGACTCAACTCATGGAAGCGAGTTGTGTAGGCCAAACTTTCACCACTGTCTTGGGCAAGATCCCAAAACTCGGCCTCTAGCTTCTTCACCTCATTTCGAGGACAGAACTCCTCGGTTATGAGCCTTTTCAACTCATCCCACGGTAAGGCCGATGCCACATCCATACCCCTAGTTCTTTTATCCCCATTCCACCATGTGAGTGCCCGTTTCTAGAAGACGCTGGTGACATGACGAACACAGAGGTTGTCAGGACAGTCACTATTGAGGAAGGTGCCTTCCATAATTTTAAACCATTGAAGGAGTCCCGTGGCTCCTTAGGTGTCATAGAATTTGAGGGGATTACACGAATTGAAGTGCTTGAAGGTGCATTGTGGCGGGTTGGCACCACCACCACCTGCACCTGCACCTCCACCTCCACCTCCACCATTAGCATTACCATTGGTGCCTCCATTGGTGTTGTTATTAGCTTAGGTAAGTTGGGTCACAAGCTGGGTGAGATGAGCAGCAAGATCAGTGTTGTTGTTGTTGGTCTCGTTGACACGACGGGGAGGCATTCTACAGTTTTTAACAACACAATGAGAGATGTGAGAATTTATGAAAATTGCTTGAATTTGAAAGGATATGAGAATAATTAAACATAAGAAATCATAGTTTGGATTGTACTCAAATAGTAACATA
This sequence comes from Smallanthus sonchifolius, assembly GCA_023525975.1. Taxonomy (NCBI): domain Eukaryota; kingdom Viridiplantae; phylum Streptophyta; class Magnoliopsida; order Asterales; family Asteraceae; genus Smallanthus; species Smallanthus sonchifolius. The sequence goes on from CM042036.1 coordinate 17,452,532, forward strand.
ACCACTTGAATACCATGACATACTAAGGTTAATTAAACTTATATAACCTTCGAGGAGACATGCTTTAGCCTATAAGTAAACACTCACCCGGGAATTCATAGGAAAGCATACGGATCCCTCGGTTGATTGGGATTTATATGAAATGTTTTCCTAGACAGAAAACCCAGGATACATGTGTCACCTTTTCAGATTGCACGTGTCCTCTAATGATTAACAAAGTCTAAAACCTTAACGGGGTGTAATGGATATTTAATAGACTAACGTCTATGAGTATGATGTTCCACATGCTATGATAATGATGATATAGAAGCAGGAAAGAAGGATATGGGTAGGGATATTGTTTATTTAGTTTATTATTTAGGTACACCTAATAAGCCATGAATTTTAATCAATCAAATAGACTAAGACATAAAAAAATAAACATGTAACACATAGCATGTAGCACCCCAAAAATGTATATAATGTAAAAAGGGGCTATGTAAACTTACTTGTATCAAATTGTAGTAGTTAACACGAGCTTTGGATAACCCAAGTGATTTGCTAATCACTAGGTTTGACCTTGAGTGAAATAGTATAAATTTGGATTAATAATATGCACAATGTCTAAGGTAATTCTAAGGCTTCAACGGGAGTGAGTGTAGGGACTTATACAAATGGTTGGTGTATAGGTTTGTGTTTGCATTTGAATGAAAAAATGTAAGTTCAAGTTTAATAATGAAAGACTTATGGTTTAATTTGAATAATTAACTAAAATAATAATTAAATTCTTTTTATTTATTTAACTAAAAAGAAGTAGTGTGGAATTATATTTATTCAAACATAATTTAAATAAATAAATTTATTTTATTTATTTGTTTATGAAAATGTGTCAAGAAATATTGTAAATATATATTAGTATATAAATAGTTTGTGTAGGTTTTGATTAAAATATTTATATATAAACTTTTTATTTAAAATTTATTACTTTTTAATCCACTAGGAAAGATTAAATAATTGGTTTAAAATTTTCAAGTTGATAATTTGGTTTATGAAACAATTCCCGGGCCTTGGGGTTTTATAAAATAATTTTTATAAAGGAATTTGGGTTTAAACAGAATTTATATTAAAATGATTTAAAAAAAAGAAACTGATCAAGGGAAACACGACCGTGCCAAAGTAGGGCACGACCGTGCTTAGGCTCGGGACGCGACCGCGTCTCGTCAGGAGGCACAACCATGCTTGGAGTAAGGGCACGATCGTGCTAAGGAATGAGAACGACCGTGTTTGGTTTCCTCCAGAACACAATTTGACTAAATCCTGTATTATTAATTGTTGGATTCATGGGGCTTTCAAAGAATGGGTGTTTGCGAATCTAACCATGTACTTTAATTGAATTGAGGTCGTGTCTAGGGTGTAGTTTGATTAAAACTTATATGTCACGAACCCTATATCTGATTCGAGTTCAAAACAGTGATGTAAGCCCCAATTAGTTTAGGGCTTTCGATCAGGGGGTAAAAACGAAGCTGAGGATGTGATCATTTACTTCTAACGATGTCGAATTGGTGGATATCGACTAAACCGGTCTGCGTCTATGAATGGCTACTCTCCGGCGACTCCGGCTGCTTCTCCGATCGAATCGATGTGTGCAAAAGTTCTGTAGGGGTTTGTATAAGGTGCGCAGAGGGTTTGCTTTCGAGAATAATAGATCAAATGATCGAATTTGTTGATTATTGCGATGGTTTCGACGGTTACGGGTAAAGGTCCATAATTGGGATTAATTCGGGTTAATTGGCAGCAATGAACGTTTAGAAACGGTCTAATGATGTCCGAAATAATCAACGTCGAGTTATAGCTGCGAATTCGAACGTTTTGAGGCGTTACGGATTGAGTTTGCGTTTTGTCTGTGCACGAGGCGCGACCGTGCCTGGAATTAGGCACGACCATGTCTGTGCTCTTAGCGCGACCGTGCTCAAGCAACGGCGTGACCGTGTCTATGAGTTGTTTGGTTAAATACAAGAATAGTCCCTGTAGTTTTGTAGTCTTGATGTTGTTTTGAGTTTTGTCAGTTTTGGTCCTCGAAGTTTGTGAGATAATGGAGGTTTATTTCATTTGTTATGGTAACAAGGTAAAAATGTGTATATGTACTTATGTCATTATGATAATACTCCATGGTTATTGCACATGAAAATGATAAATGTTGTGACACCAAGTTTTGAAGGTAAAAATGAAATTGAAATTGTCATTCATTACACAGCATAAACTACTAGGAAAAACATGGATGTTACATATGAGTAGCTAAACCTGTTAGCTACCTAGGTTGGATGATTGCTTTCGTGTTTTGACGCTTTTGTGGGGTTTTATCGTATGATTTGCTGTGTTGATCTTAGAACCTCTATCTCTACTGCTTGTGAATGGATATGAATACTGATTTGATGTGATTTCTATTACCATGACCATGTTTGAATGATGTTTGGTTGATTTTGTGTCTTCTGGATTTATTCTTGCATGCTAGGAAGATGACTTTGTGTTTTGTCCGATTAGATAACTGACTAGAGATAGCGGTTAGTGTCTTGGTTTTGGTTTGATTATTATTTTAGTGTCCTACCTAGTCTTGAGGCCGAGAGGTGATAGATTAGCCTAGAACCTCCTACCCGTTGTGTGTTAGGTCGAGCCTGCGCGAGAGCGAGATTTACCTTTCATTTGTGGATTAGTGTTCTTAGGGTTTGTTTAGAGAATGTTCTTTGCTCTTGGGTTGGGACCGCAACCTTTAACAGCATTGTGAAGGTGAGACCGAGAGGTGATCCTCCATTAGACATTTTGACATCGCCCGTCCTAGTCTTTACACGAGTTTAGTGTTTTCTTAGGAAGTCGGTGACACGCCTAGTCGACCCTAGATTCGTACCTTTAGAGATGGTCATACGTATAAGTTCCCTATGTCATTGCATGTTAGTAGGATTCTTACCTAGGTAGTTGCTTTCTATCTGATCTTATCCTTACGTCGAGCCTCCGTGTTCATAGTTGTTTTCTGGAGTTTAGAGTCGTCTTGTGTTTCGTCTCCCGTAGTTTGAATCATTCATTTATATATTCATAGGTTAGGACTCGATAGAGGTTTAGTATTGAGAGCCGCCATAGGTGTCCACGGATTGATACCCGGTCTTGCCTACGCTTATTACATACCGACTGATACACTTGCCGTTTGTGTGTTTTAGGATTGGTAATTCCTTTTTAAAACCGTTGTGTGAGTTCTTCATTATTTTATATATACTTTACACGAATCAAGTTTTTGGCACCGTTGCCGGGGACACTACATTGGCGATTTCGAGAAGGACCCGAGTCGGGGGGTCTAGCCATTTTTGTATATATTTGTGTGATTTTTAGTTTTTTTTAGGATTTCTGTTTATATTTTTGGTGTGATTTTACTTTTCTAGAATTAGTTTTTGTTTGATTTTGCTAGGGTTATTTTCTTTTTGATAGTTTTCTTTTTCTAGGATTTATTTGTTAGTTTTTTTTATTTCTTTTATTTTGTTATTATCTCACCTGCTCCGTTGAGTATGTACAGACCACGGGTTGGGTGGTTCGAGTAACCCTGGTGCGAACGTTGTGGAGAAAATCATTGGATACAAGATTGTCCTTATGAGAATGTGGAGTCAAAGCTCGCTTATATGATCCGTAGGCATGATCTCAGGGATGATGAAGAACTAGCTTGAAGAAGAGAAGTATTATATGAGCCTCCCAGAATAGCACCATACCGATCCAAACCTAACTTTTACGCGCAATGTAAAAAAAAATTTACGGTTTTATGTATCCGGTTACTCTTGAGAAAAAAATTATGTTACCCGTCAAATTTTTTTAAAAGCTCAACACTTCATAAAAAGTCCAAAATTTTATAAAAAACGTAATACTTTATAAAAAAATCACTTCATAAAAAGTCCAAAATTTTATAAAAAACCTAATACTTTATAAAAAATCCAGTCCTCCGCCTCACCAGTCGCATGTTACCGTAAAAAAAAATTGTTTACATGAAAATACTGTCAATTTTTTTATTTCATTTACATGAATGTACGGTAAAAAAAATTCTGTTACTCCTGAACTTTTGTTCTAGATCCGTCACTGCCCCCACCTATCAAGCCCCCCATCCCCATCCCCCTCCCCCCCCCCCCCTCGGTGGTTATACATTTAATACAATAAATAAAATGATAGACCCGTATATATCATGAGTCTAATCAAGCTTAATTTTTGCCAAACCCGATCGACTTCACTCTCGTTACCCCCCCCCCCTCAAGGTGCCACGCACATTATTTTATTAGTTATAATTAATAATTAATTTTGGTTTTTCTCTTATAATGTTAATATATATATATATATGACGTTTTACAAGATTTCGATTGTATTGTAGTGACGTTGGTTATTTTTATCCAAGTTTCGATATAAATTTCATTGAAAACCGAGTTTTCGTGATAATGTATAATTCATCGGAGCACGAATGTACATGTCGTCAAAATTGATTCAAAGTGTCGTCTCTTTATAGCATTTTTTGTTTCCCTCTTACAACCTTTAAAATAATGTTCTAAAAAATCTGGCTTTGCTGTTTCGACGTGTTTATTTTTATCTGCGTTTCAACGTTAATTTTTTTCCCGAAGTTAATAGCAGTATATAGGTCGTAGAAACCGAGCATTACAGTTTTTAGCACCCCATAGAAACGTACGTTACCCCACTGTAGCGCACGGGTGTAATTAACTTTTTTTTAACATCATAGGTGTAATTAACTAGTAAACAATTAAGAGTCGATTGCCAGATGGTTAATCCTAACCACTCAACGTGGGTTCGAATCCCACTGGGAATCATGTTTTGTTCTGTAGAACATGTGCCATAGGAAACGATTCTGATTACTTTAAACTTTTTTTTTGAACGGCGAACATTGAATGTTGTGACGTCGCACCCCCATCACATTGGAGAGCCTCGTCCAACTCCGGCCAATATGTTGTCTTAACCGGGCCCACTTGGCGTCAGAGTTGGAGAGCATCCAAGGAAAAATCCCACCCAATACGGCCCCTTCCAGGCTTGAGGGAGAGCCGAGGCTCGTACCCTGGATCGGCATGGGTAAAACCCTGTGCATCAGCCTAAGAACTAGGCCTCATTTGCATGTCTCAGAAAATAATGATGGTGGCAGGGATTGAACCCTGATCCCTTGAGACTTTAAATCTCATCTCAACCACTACACCACAACCTCTTTGACAATTACTTTAATATTTATATAATATTAAACTAATATATAATAATTCCTATACTAAGTTTAAACTTAGTATAGGAATTATTATATATTACTTTATTTGTCCACGTGTTACACATAGTCTAGATATTCTTTTTATTTAAAAATATATACATTCCATACAAATAAAATAATTAAGAAAAATGTATATTATTATATCTATACTATATAATAAATAAAGGTTTTTCATGCCACGTGTCGACTCCATATTCATTTTTATTATTTTTTTTCCGTCTCTCTTATTAAATACACCTCTATATTTTAATAATAATATATTTTTAAAGAAAATAGTAATCTTTATATTAATAAATCTCCTGACACATTTTGAAGATTGTATTTGTTAACAGATTATATTGTATTCCACGGGTTTATTCAACTCGAGTAAAACACGAGTTTTTAAAAAATAATTTTTTTATTACTTAACATACAATATTATATTTATTCAAGTCTGTAATACACAGGATTTTAACCTAGTATACGTATAAATATGAATGTCGGTGCCCCACATAAAATCAAATGTTCATTTATTACAGATCTTTAAGCATGAGGTACAGGTGGGAGAAGCATGTTTTTGTTATTTTTTTAATTTTCAAACATATCTATCTATACTCTCTAAGGGTGGTGGGAGTGAAACCCTCTAATTCAAACTACCCTATCAAAATAAACCAATAAAAAGATGCTACCTAGGGATGGCAATGAAACCCGAACCCGATGGTAAAACCCGAAACATTTGGGACAGGTATGGGCTAAGTAACCGGGTATGGAAACGCGTTTGGGATTACATTTGAATATTTTCACGGGTTTGGGACGGGTATGGGAATGGTGACATACCCTTTTACCCACCCCAATTACCCGATAATATATACCCGTTTACCCGACATATCTTTCTTTTTTTTATTTAATTTTGTGTATATACCACATTTATTTTAAGTATATTCATACTGTATTTATTTTAAATATATATACCAAAAATGATTTTATTTTCTTTCTTTTTTTATTTTAACTACAACTTTATATATACCATATATATACCCGACGGGTTTTGGGTCGCGTATACCTAACGAATATTTTTTATAGACTAACGGGTTTACCCGAAACCCGCGGGTATACCCGATACCCGACAGGTAATTACCCGATAGAAACCCGACGAGTTTTGGGCCGGGTATGGGACAAGGTTTTATAACCGGGTATGGGGTTAAGATTACCTAAACCAGTCCCAAACCCGACCCATTGTCATCCCTAATGCTACCTCATTTAGTCAAACTACCATCCTAAAGTACCCTACATGGTGGGAGTGGTACCCTTCAATTACTCTCAAATCACCTCATTTTTTTTAAATTAAAACAAATTAATAACCAAATTTAAAAACTAAAAATTTAATTAATTAATTAAAAATATATAACAATAAATAAAAAGACAATAAAAAAATATAAAAAAAGTTAAAAAAACATCTGAAATTTTAAAAATCACATGGCAAATCATGTTTTGCGACTATTTCACGTTTCAGTTTAATGATTAGTTCCAACATCGATCCGGTTAGATGATCGTGCAGATCCATAAATAGTTTCAAATCACTGTCCATATGTTCCACCAAAACCCTTATGTCTTCGTCGTTTTGCTTTCTTGAATCAAAGAATTTATTCATCATATCCTTCCGAACATTCGCGTAGCGTGCAATTTGTTCGGCCAAACTACCTTTGCTTGACGGCGACTCGACCGACTTCTTTGGTTTCCGTATTGGTCTTGATGGTATCGCGTCTTCGTTTAGGTCGGGTGCCTAAGCAGTGAAAGGCTCGTCGTTTGAACCCGTGTAGTTGTCGGAGTCCGATGACTTTCTTTTATAATCGGATTGAGTAGCAAACTCCTCACCCATCAACGGTTGACGGAGCCATTTAGCATGAACCCGTACAATCTCCCAACATTTGACGTGGATAAAAGCATTTTTTTTTGTTTTTTTGTGGTAGTTACGTACCGCCTTCTTCATTACGTCCAAATCGTTGGCTCCACTAGCAAGTAGACGATCCTATAAATTAATACATTAACAATGTATGAGGAATAAAATATTAAGAATAAATAAACGTAAAAAAAACATACCGCTTGAACCCAACATCCGTTGAAGTGACACATACATGTATTCAAATAATTCCACTTTGAATTTAGTTGGTGTCTACTTCGGGTGCTTCCTCCAAGTTGAGAATTGTAATCCTCAAGTATCTGCCCCCAAAAATTATCTCTCTTTTGTTGATTTCCGATCGTCAGGTCTTCGAAAATATGGCACCAAGTTTGTTGGGGAGTCCACGGTTGACAGGTTTGGTGAATTTTCCTTTTTTGACGGTTTCTTTGTCAACTTCAACCGCCTCATCTTCTTCTTTGTCAACTTCAACCGCCATCTCTTCCTCTTCTTCTTCAACTTCTTTTGCAAATTCAACTTCTTTTTCAACTTCAACTTCTTCTTCATCTTCGTCATATGGATATATATATATATATATATATATATTGTTTTCGATATCGTTTTCCGCTAGGATCCTCGTCAACATAGTAATTGGCACCGTCATCATATATGGGGCGTGGACGTTCTTCTTGACGGGTGGGTTACAGAATGGTCGGTTGTGGTATCGAGGTGCAAAAGGATCAAAAGTTGCTTGATCTTGTAGGGGATAGGTGTACTTACCCGATGCAACTTGCGTAGGCATGACCGGCATTTGAGGATACGGAAAATGTTGGTATGGAGTATATGGTTGTTGGGGAGTTTCTTGGCTCGATGGTTGTTGACTAGAATCGCCTCTCGGTTCAGAAACTTTTTTGGACTCCATTGTATTTTTTATGTAGAGAATAGAGGAGAGAGAATGTATTTTTTTGTGTATTAAGTAGAATAATTGGTTATGTACTTATAGGGGTTAAATTTATTTAAATTTTTTTTATTTGTACAACGGCTATAAAAAGAGCCGTTCAACGGTACGCTTTTGTAAACTTTCAGCGGCTATGGAAACCCGATTACCATACCCGCTAACCACTACCCACTTGAACCCGCCTTTCGTGCGGCGGTGTACCCGCATACCCAAGCTCGGGTTCACCTCTACCTGCTTTCCACTCCCACCACCCTAATACATAAAGGTTTTGGTGGGACACATGTCACTCTTCTATGTATCCTTAACTCTTTTTTTCCCGCCTCTCTCTCCTATTAATTATACAAATTTATTTAATTGTTTTTATAATTTTTAGTTTCTTGCTTCTCTCACCTATTAAATGTTTGAATTAATTACACGGATGCCCCCTGTGGTTTACCCCGATTTCACTTTTCGCCGCTAGGAATGGGAAACTACAACTTTGGCCCAATAGTTTGCACGCTTGTGACAAAGATGGCCTCTGGGTTGAATGAAAGTTATCTTTTGGGGTTAAATTTTTTAAAATGACCTACTTGCACTTTATATATTAAAAACTAAAAAACAATATATTTCCAGCCACCGTCACCAATCCACCCCCACCCTACCACTCCACCCCCACGGTTCTTTCTCTTCTTCCTAACTTCGACGACTCCTATTTCCGGCCACCGTCACCAATCAAACCCCTGGGTATCGTAAGTATGGTGGCAGTAGGTGCGTACTTTCTGGAAAGAAAAACCTCAACTTGATGGAGGCTAGTTTCTGAATTCTAATCATAGAAGAATGTGATTCCACAAATTCAAATAGAAAACATACGATTTAATTTTTTCCACAAAGCAAAACAATTAGATTGGTAAAAGTAAATAAAGAACACAAAACTATAACACCAACAAAACCACAAACAAGCAGGAAACGGAAACTGACACGATACTTTCGCCGGAGAAGAAAGGAGTTCTCCTCCCTTACTCTAGTGAAGCTCCGGCGGGAAACAACGGCAACAGATCCCGGGTGTGACACCCTTCTTCCGGTGGTGTACGGCGGTTGTCTAGGGCTTGACGATGTCGGCACAAGAGAATGAGTGACGTAAGGATTAGATTCGTTAGAGCCTTGCGGCGGAGCATCCGATGCCCTAACAGTAGATGTATACAACGGTGGTCCGTTAGGAGGTGGCAGTGACCTTGTGGCGGCGACCGTTGAGAACCAACGGGAACAGAAATCCAGCTCTCACATACGACAGCGGCTGAAGGAGGAACGACATCGTTTGGATCAAAGAGCGTCGTTTGGATCAAAGAGCGTCGTTTGGATTTGTGGGTTCATTTCTTATGGATTGAAGAAGATGAATATTTGGGTAGGTTGGTGGTCCATTGTAGAAGATGAATGTTTGGGTAGGTGGGTGGTGGGGACCACTATTACTATTTTTATTTTTACTTTTAATATTGGGGGGCATTTAGGTCAATTTACACCCACTTAACAGATAAACTTAACGTCCATCCAACCAGTGGCGGATCTAAAGAAAATTTTCAGGGGTAACGTTCAAAAATCTTTTTTACCTTACTTTGACTTAGAGAAATTTTTTTTATCGTACTTTAATCTAGAGAAATTTTTTTCCAAAGGGGTTCATTATTTTTAAATACTCCAATTTTTTACCGTACTTTGCATATCATTATTATTAGCAATTTTTTTACTTGGAGTTGTAGCAATATCATCATTTTCCGGGCCTTTCTTTTAAACATATTGCTAATAAGTGTTTGTTTAGCGTGTGGTTTCATCTTCCAAACAATTGCAAATTGCAATAAACCCTAAAATCTTAAGTGAACAATTGAAAAATTAGACATAAACCCTAGAATAAGAGTTAGGAACAATTAAAAAATTAGCCATACAATCATACTCAAATAAACAAATTAAGAATAATTGCACATTTGCACTTGCACATAAACTCTAAAACAAGATACACTCACAAACCCTAGAAATCTAGAATTAAGAGTTAGAAGATTACAGAGGTGAGTGAGAGGTGTCTCAGACAATTGCTTGCTGCCTTGCTGTTGTGTTGCTGTCGTTGCTGCCGGCTGCACACCACCAGCAGCGCTGCTGCTGGTTCTTGTTGACTGTTGTTGTGTTGTGTCGTCGACCAGGTCACCAGGGCCCACAAATGAGCAGCAGCGACTTGTAATTTGCTAGAGGTCAGGCCACAAATGAGTTTTAATCAGCCCACATGCCAAAAGCCCACAACCCATTACTTCATTAGTCTATTAGGCTATTAACCATCACAAGTAGGCCCAAAACATTTTTATTCGACCATTTGCGGTCGGGCTTCTAATAAAAGTATATTTTTTAGGGGTAGCATGAAATAATATCAGAGGTAACGAATTTTTTTTTTACGGGTAACGTTTTACAAAAAACACGTAATTATTTTTTTTTCCACTTCGTCGAGAAAGTTGAGGGGTAGCGGGCGCTGCCCCTCACCCTACTATAAGTCCGCCCCTGCATCTAACCCGTGCAAACTATTGAGCCTAAGTTGTAGTTTCCTATTCCTAGGGATCAAAAGTAAAATCGGGGTAAACCACAGGGGCCATCCGTGTAATTAATTCTAAATTTTTTTTAACGGCAATTTGGATCACTGACGGGCCACTGACCCACCCGATCATCTCCGTCTCCCTCAGAGGAAATCAATCATATGTGAGAAAACCCCTGGCCCAACTTGGACCCCCTTTTTTGTCACAAGTGGGACTTGAGAACCCAAGACCTCCCCATTTGTAAGGCCCCAAACCCGGGAGGCCTCACTTGTCGGATTTACTCATTCACAAACAGTTCTTAAACATGAATATCAAATAACGCAGCGGAAAATTTCATTTAAACATAACTTAATCGTTGTTCATACATGCGGAAGCGTACATTGTCAATTACATAAACTTAACATAAACAACTCATAACGGGATGCCAGTCTTCATGATCGGCCGGGTAACTCTTCTCGCTTGCCAAGCATCACCGTCCATCGTCCATACCTGCCTTAACCTGAATGTGCATACTAAAAAGTCAGCTACGCTGGTGAGTTCTAGCATTTCATAAAAACTTTAACATCAACATTTGCCAAAAACATATCATTCATTCATTTAGTAAAACTTTTCACAAAAGCATGTAATAATAACATCTTTAAAAAGGTTTCGTACCCATATCATCATCAACATCATAATCATAAACATCGTTAAACGGATCGTTCATTAAAACTTTTAACATTCATTTAAGTCATACATTATCGTTATCTAATTCTGTATCGTTACGCGTCTTTGTGTCCCCGAAGGAACCTTTGGTGTTGTGGGCAACCGTTACGTATCGCCGTCATTGCCACAACCATTCAATACGTGGGGTCAACCGTTACGTATCGCCGTCATTGCCCAACACGCATCTTTCCTTTGGAAATTAACCGTTACGTATCGCCGTCATTAATTTCCCATTACCATTCACTTAGGATGATCGTCATCACCCGAGTAACCGTCGTTACTCCCTTACCAGTTGTACAACATCAAAACCATTGACATGTCACAGAGGCACTGCCCCTGTTGTTCTTGTGGCAACTATGGCTCGCTGTCCATAATCTACCACAAGGCTGGGAATCTCATTCCCAGACTTCATTCGTCAATTCCATTCATTCGACAGATTAGATTTGTAATGACTTCTTTAAAACCTTTACCTCTTTCTCTTCTCATTAAACATTTCCTCATTTAGACCGTTCATAAAACGTTCGTAACTCTTTTTGGCAAAAACACTTCAAAACCTTTCCTTTCGTAAACATCGTTTCGTTAAACATCATGTCGTTAAACATCATTTCGTAAGTATGCACACCAGCCCAAAAACATTAACAAAACATTTAAAAGAGGGCTCTAGAACTCACCTGATACGCTAATATGGGTTGTCCTAAACGAAGGTCCAACAACGTCACTTCCGATCTGAATTGATTAGTTAAATACACATTAGACCAATACCGACTCTAACGGTTTAACCCTTCTAACATACTGACTTCACTTAATCAGTTCTGATGTCTGCGCACTTAGCAAGTGCGCAGACCCTGCTTCCTGCGCACTTATCAAGTGCGCAGACTCTGCTGCCTGCGCACTTAGCAAGTGCGCAAACCCCTCTTCCTACGCACTTAGCAAGTGCGCAGGTCCCTCCTCCTGCGCACTTAGCAAGTGCGCAGGACCTGCTCCGTGCGCACTTAGCAAGTGCGCACGACCTGTTCTTCGCGAAAAACCCTAACTTTCGCATTCGGGTCTGATCATGTCAAGATCCCGAACCTGTCGCATTCAAAACGTTCGTTTTCCATTAAGGAACTCAAATCCATGATTATCTTTCAGTTTCATCCGTTCAAACCTTACCTTTTCACCCAAAACCCGAAATACCCAAAAACGAACTAAAACTCAGATTTAGGTCGGATTGTTACCTGAATCGAGCTTCTGATCCGGAGGTTCTTCTCACGAGTGCAAGAGACATGAGCGGGTGCAATCTTGTGCGATTCCGACACTCTCTCTCTACGGTTTTTCTCTCTCTAGAATTGCAAATGAGAGAAACATGTGGTGATCTTGGCTATTTATAGGGGAGACCTCCCCAAGCCCGGTTCGCGACTGACCCGGCCCGACTTCGGCCCGCTTGAACTCGTTAACTTTATTTCTCGACATTTTGGGATGTTACAAGTCTACCCCTCTTATAATAGGTTTCGTCCCCGAAACCTATCACAAGTCAAATAATTGAGGGTACGACTCCCTCATTTCCGCCTCCGTTTCCCATGTAGCCTCTGATCCCTTTCGGTGCCTCCATTGGACTTTAACCAATGGAATAACTTTATTACGCAAACGCTTCTCCTTTCGGTCTAAGATAGCCACGGGTTCTTCGATGTAATTAAGGCTGTTGTCGACCTCGATGTCAGTAAGTGGTACGTGAGCCGATTCATCCGCCAAACACTTTCGCAGGTGTGATACATGGAAGGTAGGATGAATCCCACTTAACTCATCAGGCAACTCCAACCGATAAGCGACTTCCCCAACCCGTGCCATTATCCTGAACGGTCCGATAAACCTCGGACTTAACTTTCCTCTCTTCCTGAATCGTATGATTCCCTTCCAGGGCGACACTTTCAACATTTCTCTGTCCCCAACATCAAACTCGATAGGCCTTCGTCGTCTATCCGCATAGGATTTCTGGCGATCTTGTGCGGCCTTCATTCGAGCTTTGATTTGATCAAACCTTTCCGACGTTTCTTTTATGACTTCCAGACTTCCTAACTCCTTCTGTCCAATCTCACCCCAACAAACCGGGGTCCTGCACCTTCTACCATACAACATTTCGTAAGGCGGCATGCCTATAGTCGTGTGATGACTATTGTTGTAGGAGAATTCGGCTAACGGCAGATGACTGTCCCAGCTGCCACCGAAGTCGATAATACAAGCGCGGAGCATATCTTCCAATGTCTGAATAGTCCTTTCGGATTGACCATCCGTTTGCGGGTGGTATGCCGTGCTGATATTAAGCCTTGTGCCCATCGCCTCATGAAATCTTTTCCAGAACCTCGATGTGAATCGTGTCTCCCGGTCAGATACGATCGTCAAAGGCATCCCATGCCGTGCTACTACTTCGTTGATAAACACTTCTGCTAACCTTTCCGACGAGAACGTCTCGCGAATAGGTAGGAAATGAGCACTCTTCGTTAATCGGTCCACAATTACCCAAATGGTGTCATGACCTTTAGCTGTGTGGGGTAGCTTGGTTATGAAGTCCATGGTAATGTGTTCCCACTTCCATTCTGGTATATCAAGTGGTTGGATCTTTCCGTACGGCTTCTGGTGTTCAGCCTTTACTTGCGAGCAAGTCAAACACCTGCTTACATACTTCGTTACATCACATTTCATTCCAAGCCACCAGTAGTCCTTCTTCAGGTCTTGGTACATTTTGTTGGTACCGGGATGGATAGAGTAACGAGACTTATGAGCCTCATCCAAGATTTTGGTTCTAAGTTCGCCACCCATAGGTATCCATACCCGTCCATAACGTGTTCTAACACCAAGGGTGTTATATTCCAACTTGTCTTGTTGGCCAACCATTCTTTCCTTCTTTATGTTTTCTTCTTTAAGTGCCTCACCTTAAGCCCTTTCGATTTCGCTCATCACATCCGATGTTACCACCAACTGGCAAACTTTCACTCTAATAGGAGTAGGCACATCCTTTCGGCTTAGAGCGTCAGCCACCACGTTTGCCTTTCCAGGGTGGTACACGATCTCACAGTCATAATCCTTCAGGAGTTCCAACCATCGTCTCTGCCTCATATTAAGCTCCTTTTGTTCGAAGAAGTACTTCAAACTTTTGTGGTCGGAGTAAATAGTAAACTTCACCCCGTACAGGTAGTGCCTCCAGATTTTCAATGCAAATACGACAGCAGCAAGTTCCAAATCATGAGTCGGATAGTTGACTTCGTGAACTTTCAACTGCCGCGACGCATATGCAATCACTCTACCGCGTTGCATCAACACACACCCTAATCCCTGACCCGACGCGTCAGAGTATACCACCAAGTCTTCATTGCCCTCGGGAAGGGCCAAGACTGGAGCTTGAGTTAGCTTTTCCTTCAATTTCTTAAACGCCTCATCTTGGGTCGAACCCCATTCATACTTAACCTCCTTCCGAGTCAACTTTGTCAATGGCGAAGCTATTTTCGAGAAGTCCTGGATGAATCTCCGATAGTAGCCTGCCAATCCCAAGAAGCTGCGGATTTCAGTTGGCGTCTTAGGAGTATTCCATTCCCTTACCGTCATTATCTTTGCTGGGTCAACCATAATGCCGTTCGTGTTAATGACGTGACCTAGGAATTGGACTTCCCTAAGCCAGAACGCGCATTTGGAGAACTTAGCATACAACCTTTCCTTATTTAGAGCCTCCAATACCTCTTTCAAGTGACACGCGTGATCACCCTCATTCTTGGAGTAGATGAGGATATCATCGATGAACACGATCACCGATCGATCCAGCATGGGTCGACAAACTCTATTCATCAAATCCATAAATGCTGCAGGGGCGTTCGTCAATCCAAAAGACATTACGCGAAACTCAAAGTGTCCATAACGTGTGCGAAATGCCGTTTTCGGTATATCTTCGTCCCTCACCTTCAACTGATGGTACCCGGATCGAAGGTCGATCTTTGAGAACCAACTTGCGCCTTGCAATTGATCGAACAGGTCGTCGACCCTTGGTAACGGGTACTTGTTCTTCACGGTACGTTTGTTCAACTCACGATAATCAATACACATTCTCATCGAACCGTCTTTCTTCTTTACGAACAACACCGGAGCACCCCAAGGTGAGATGCTTGGTTGGATAAATCCTTTCTCAAGTAACTCGTCTAGTTGTACCATAAGTTCTTTCATTTCCACTGGTGCTAGTCGATATGGAGCCTTAGCCACGGGCTGGGCATCTGGTACTAAGTCGATTCGGAACTCAATCTCTCTGTCGGGTGGTATCCCAGGCAAATCCTATGGAAACACCTCCGGGTACTCGCGTACCACGGGTACATCGCCTAGTTCCTTCACTTCCTTACACTTGTCAATCACGTACACCAGATAAGCCTCGCATCCGCGCCTCAAGTAATCTGTTGCCTTAATCATCGAGATGACGTTTGGCATCGTGACGTCACGATCTCCAAAAACCTCGACTTTGCTACCATCCGGAGCCTTGAGTCGGATTATCTTTCGTTTACATATAATTTGCGCTTCATTGGCAGTTAGCCAATCCATGCCTAACACGACATCGAACCCTCCCAAAACCATAACACACAATCTGACAGGGAACCTATGACCTTCTATTTTTATCGTGGAGTTTTCAACTACATCGGTTACTCTTGCAGTTCTACCCTCAGCGGTTTCTACGCTAAAGGCCCTTTCTAACTTACTGACAGTGTACTTCACGCGTTTATAAAAAGTCGCAGATATAAAACTCTTACTGGCACCCGAATCAAATAACACAGAAACAAGAGTGTTGTCAAGGACGAACGTACCTGACGCCACGTCGGGGTCCATTCTGGCCTGGTCTTGCGTCAGCGCGTACGCACGAGTCTTTGTTCGGGGCCTCTCTTCCCTCTTCTCCGGGCCTTTCCCCTTCCCGGCTTCACCCATTCTTGGTTTGGTGCATTCCCGGCTCAGATGACCGGCATCCCCACAATTATAGCACTTGAAGTGTTGTGGGCATTCACGGGAGTAGTGCCCGGTCTTGCCACACTTAAAGCATAAGTTAGATCCCAGTCTGCATTCACCTACATGCTCTCTTTCACACTTCTTACAAACAGTCGGCTCGTTCACCCGAGCTCTCTTATCACGAGCCCCAAACATCCTTCCCCCAGTTCGCTTGTTTGAGAAGCTCGGTCTCTTCTTTTGCTCTTCAATGGCAACAACATTCAGTGCCAGATCGTCAAATACCACGCCACTTAACTCTACCTCCGAATCATAGGTAGTAGGGGCGTTTGCCTTAACATAGGTGCGGACCTGGTCCGGCAACCCTTGAATATAGCAGGCAATCTTTTTCTCTTCAGTAGTGACAAGGTGTGGCACCAGACGTGCCAGTTCATTGAATCGGGTTGTATATTGCCGGTGCGTCATGTTCCCGGCCTTCAACCCCAGAAATTCCCTCTCTACCTTCTCAATCTCGTTTCTTGGGCAGAAATTCTTGATCACCAAAGTTTTCAAGTCAGCCCACATCATCGCATCCACAATCTCGCTCCCTTTTGCCTGACGTACACCTTCCCACCAATGGGATGCTTCCTCCCTCAAGGAGTTAGCAGCAAATTTCACAACTTGATCCGCTCGACATTCGCTGAGACGGATGGCAGCCTCCATACGGATTATCCAGTCAAACGTAGCTACCGCGTCTTTCTTTCCAGTCAGGACTGGCGGGTCACACGCCTTGAAGGACTTATAGTCGCATCCGCGAGCAGGCGGTGCGTTGATTGCCTCTGTGTTCGGGGTATCAACCGTCGGGTTAGACCCACCCTCCCCATTGACCTGCTTCAATGCTTCCGCCAACAGACTTGGCAGAGAATTCTTCATCAACTCAGAGAACTCTCGAGCTATGGCTGCTCTCACTTCTGGTTCAAAAGTGAAAGGTTGTTCTGCAACTTGTGTCTGTTCAGTTCCATGCACACTAACCGTCGGTTCAGTGTGAGCACTTCCTTCTTCGCTGTGCTCTTGGCGCGCAGGAATCCTGCCACGCCCACCATTTCGACCGCCGGTACGACCACCGGTACGGCCACCACGCCTTCCGTTCCCTCTACTCGCCATTTCGTTCTATAAGACAAGAAATCCAATGTCATCACGCTAGTTAACAAATAAAATTCAATAAGTACTGTAAGATGTTAATATACACTGGCCATCTGCAATTAACCATTACACTACCTTTCGATTTCTATTTGACCACCTTTGTGATTCCATTAGAACACAAGTCCTTACCTAACCCTTTCTAAGGCATACTACATACACATACTCTACTTTTCATACCTGATGCTTTGGCTCGAGTTACCCGTACTGGCATCCGCTTTCGGTCCCATTCAAAGTTTAAGTTCAGACACTGGGAGTGTCCGAATCTCTCAAACTATTGCTCTGATACCAACTTGTAAGGCCCCAAACCCGGGAGGCCTCACTTGTCGGATTTACTCATTCACAAACAGTTCTTAAACATGAATATCAAATAACGCAGCGGAAAATTTCATTTAAACATAACTTAATCGTTGTTCATACATGCGGAAGCGTACATTGTCAATTACATAAACTTAACATAAACAACTCATAACGGGATGCCAGTCTTCATGATCAGCCGGGTAACTCTTCTCGCTTGCCAAGCATCACCGTCCATCGTCCATACCTGCCTTAACCTGAATGTGCATACTAAAAAGTCAGCTACGCTGGTGAGTTCTAGCATTTCATAAACATCAACATTTGCCAAAAACATATCATTCATTCATTTAGTAAAACCTTTCACAAAAGCATGTAATAATAACATCTTTAAAAAGGTTTCGTACCCATATCATCATCAACATCATAATCATAAACATCGTTAAACGGATCGTTCATTAAAACTTTTAACATTCATTTAAGTCATACATTATCGTTATCTAATTCTGTATCGTTACGCGTCTTTGTGTCCCCGAAGGAACCTTTGGTGTTGTGGGCAACCGTTACGTATCGCCGTCATTGCCACAACCATTCAATACGTGGGGTCAACCGTTACGTATCACCGTCATTGCCCAACACGCATCTTTCCTTTGGAAATTAAACGTTACGTATCGCCGTCATTAATTTCCCATTACCATTCACTTAGGATGATCGTCATCACCCGAGTAACCGTCGTTACTCCCTTACCAGTTGTACAACATCGAAACCATTGACATGCCACAGAGGCACTGCCCCTGTTGTTCTTGTTCCAACTATGGCTCGCTGTCCATAATCTACCACAAGGTTGGGAATCTCATTCCCAGACTTCATTCGTCAATTCCATTCATTCGACAGATTAGATTTGTAATGACTTCTTTAAAACCTTTACCTCTTTCTCTTCTCATTAAACATTTCCTCATTTAGACCGTTCATAAAACGTTCGTAACTCTTTTTGGCAAAAACACTTCAAAACCTTTCCTTTCGTAAACATCGTTTCGTTAAAACATCATTTCGTTAAACATCATTTCGTTAAACATCATTTCGTAAGTATGCACACCAGCCCAAAAACATTAACAAAACATTTAAAAGAGGGCTCTAGAACTCACCTGATACGCTAATATGGGTTGTCCTAAACGAAGGTCCAACAACGTCACTTCCGATCTGAATTGATTAGTTAAATACACATCAGACCAATACCGACTCTAACGGTTTAACCCTTCTAACATACTGACTTCACTTAATCAGTTCTGATGTCTGCGCACTTAGCAAGTGCGCAGACCCGGCTTCCTGCGCACTTAGCAAGTGCGCAGACTCCGCTGCCTGCGCACTTAGCAAGTGCGCAGACCCCTCTTCCTGCGCACTTAGCAAGTGCGCAGGTCCCTCCTCCTGCGCACTTAGCAAGTGCGCAGGACCTGCTCCGTGCGCACTTAGCAAGTGCGCATGACCTGTTCTTCGCGAAAAACCCTAACTTTCGCATTCGGGTATGATCATGTCAAGATCCCGAACCTGTCGCATTCAAAACGTTCGTTTTCCATTAAGGAACTCAAATCCATGATTATCTTTCAGTTTCATCCGTTCAAACCTTACCTTTTCACCCAAAACCTGAAAAACCCAAAAACGAACTAAAACTCAGATTTAGGTCGGATTGTTACCTGAATCGAGCTTCTGATCTGGAGGTTCTTCTCACGAGTGCAAGAGACACGAGCGGGTGCAATCTTGTGCGATTCCGACACTTTCTCTCTCAACGGTTTTTCTCTCTCTAGAATTGCAAATGAGAGAAACATGTGGTGATCTTGGCTATTTATAGGGGAGACCTCCCCAAGCCCGGTTCGCGACTGACCCGGCCCGACTTCGGCCCGCTTGAACTCGTTAACTTTATTTCTCGACATTTTGGGATGTTACACCATTTTAGTGAACTCTTGGGTATACACCTTTGCCCTAGGCTAAGCTAGTGGTTGTTATCACCTATTAAATAATAATGTTTTCTATAATTTTTTTTATAAAACGTTTTTATTTAAAAAAAATTGAATTTTCATAAAATATTTTTATAAATTGAACATTTCTTACATTCTTTTTATAAAACATTTTGAAAAAATAACTATATAACGTTTTTAGAATTTGTATTAAAAACTATGTAATATGTAATATGTAAATCTTTATTACTAATTATATATAACATTATATTTATTCAACCCTATACATCGGGTTTCTAACCTATTGTATATATATATATAGGGGAGGGTTCTAGAGAAAATCACATAATTAGACGAAAACCAAGAAAACCACTAAAAACCAATTTTAACCAATAATATAATAATATTTATTTTTATTTTATTTTTATTTTTTTATAAGATTATCAATGTAATATTACACATTTTTACCAAAAAATCATTTAAATATTGGCTTACGTATACATAACTCATAGTATTACACATTGTTTTAGTGGTTTTTGTCGGTTTTTGCGTAACTTTGTGGTTTTCACTTGATCCCTCCCCTATATATATATATATATATATATAGGGGACGTATCAAATGAAAACCCTTGCTTATTGTGTAAACCCTTAAACTCAATGTGAGGCACACATCCATTTTATTGGTTTTTTTATTTATTTATATTATGGAGGGCATCATGGTAATTTACCCACTCTCTCTCTAAACCTACACTCATTTCTCTCTTAAAAATCATATTTGTGCCTCACTTTAAACAAAAAATCTGTCTTGCTTCTCTCTAAACACTAAACCTTTCCACCGTAAAAAACCCTAGGCCGCCATCACCATCCTTCTTCTCCAAAGAAACCCAACCAGATCCAAAGAAACCCGACGTCCTTAAAGATCTATGGCAAAATGTTCAGATCTGGGTTGAAACCATCGTCATCATTGTCCTTCCTCTCTCTCATTTAAACAAATATCTTCTCTCCGCTGTTTCTCGTTCAAACACACCATCTAAACCCAGATCTTTTCACAAGGGGTTTCTTTTCCAAATACAGATCTCTTCCAAATGCATCGGCAGAGGCTATGTCTTTTCTCTACATTCCAACTGCGATTCCGGTGACCGATCGGCTGTTGTGGTTTTTTCAAAAAAATCCCAGCTAAAATTTTGACTGCTTGTGTGGTTTATGTCCAGCTAGGTGAGTTTATTTATTTATCACTCGGCTATAAGGTTTATTTCTTTGAAATTCTTTTCAAAGAAATCCCAATTAAATTATTTATTTATTTATCAATCGGTGTAGTTTTCAATAAAGAAAAAAATTGGATGAAAATTAAACTAAAGGATGGTACAACTAATAGAGCATCTTGTACAAATGGAAAGTAGATATATATTTTTGTTCAACACCTCAGCAGTGATAAATCTTGAAATTCAAGACTTGAATATTGTTGTATGATGGTATTTAACTTATTATACTTGCAGAGCAGTAATAATATTTAATTTATTACTTTCTAGGCCATTTTTTGGAAAAAAAAACTCTTTTATTATTTTCTAAACAAATATACTAATTATATTGTCCTGTCCATACCCGTGTGATAATTCATTTTGATTTTGATGGGTTGTGAAAATTAGACTTTGAGCATGCTTTTCAAGAAATTTTGTTAGTTTACAAAACTGATTCGGATCTACACTCGCCGACGCCAGTAAATCAGGTTAGTCATATGTGGTTTTATAGATTTACACATGTGTATGTTCTATTTACACAAGGTAAGTTACACATGTTTATATTCGATTTACACATATATCTCCTGTTACACAAGAGTAAACACGGTGTTCTTGATATTTTTTAGGGGGGGGGGTGATTTTGAAATCAAGAGCAGGTTTTTCTTTTTTAAAAAGTGATATTTTCATGGTGGGTGTTTCCTTAATTGTTCATAAATCTTGATGGGATTTGGTTGGAAAGCCCCAATTTTCATGGTGGGTGTTTCCTTAGTTGTTCATAAATTGGGGCTTTATGTTTTTAAATGGGTCTGAACCACAAAATAGGGTTTTTATATAGATTTGGAAAGCCCTAATTTTAATTTACACATGTTTAAATTGAATTTACAAATGTGTAAACTGAATTTACACAAGTGTAAAGAGTTGTTATTCATGTGTTTTTGTGCTTATTCTGATTTGAACATGTATAAAATTGTTTTTGTATAGATTTGGAAAGCCCCCATTTTAATTTACACATGTTTACATTGAATTTACACATGTGTAAAATGAATTTACACAAGTGTAAAGAGTTATTTTTCATGTGTTTTATGTTGATTATGATCTGAACATATATGAAATTGTCTTTTTTTATGTGTATATACATATGTAAATTGTCTCTGAACATTGTTCATGTGAATTGTATTTTGTATATGGGTTTTAGATGGGGTGGCAAGCACATGAGGGATCGAAAATCTTGGTTCAAGACGAAGTAAAAGTTGGCTTCCTTGTGTATATGTTTTTTTCGTAAAAATATTTGTAAACAACATGATGTAATTTTCGGATTTATAAATATGTGTAAACTAGTTTTACACCTAGTTTCTTTAAAAATCATATTGATCTGGATATGAATATATATTGATTGTTACACATGTTTATTTTGTTTTTACACATGTGTAAAAAAACATGTTCTTCATTTGTTTGATAAACCTAGAGATATTTGTATAAAAAAGAAAATTCAGATTTAAATAAAAAAGAAATAAAAAGTGTAATTACTTTTATACCCTTGTGAAAAATATGAACCACATGTTTTTATTAATTAAATATAGAAAACCTAGATTTAATAATGGCCACAAAATAAAAAATTCAAAATATAATATGTGGCTCACATTGAGTTTAAAGGTTTACACAATAAGCAAGGGTTTTCATTTGATACGTCCCATATATATATATATATATATATATATATATATATATATATATATATATATATATATATAGTGTGAGGTTTCGCTAAAAAGTCAAAAAAGTATAAAAAGTGTAAAAAGTCGTTTAAAACGCTAATAACCGGCTCATACGAACTCCGATTTTACTCATTTCGGAGGCGTTGGAAATGTCTCGTCGAACTCTATGATCTTAGCTTGTAGGGTTTAGATTTTAGGGTTTAGTTTTTGCCTTAGGGGTTTAGTCTTATGGTTTAGCTTTTAGTATTTAGGTTTTGGGGGTGGGGGTTAGGTTTTTGGGTAGTTGGGTTGGAGGTTTAGACTTTTAGGAGGGGTGGTGTTTTTAGATGACTTTTTCAGCTTTTTTAGGTTTTTTTTTGTTAGGATTTAGGTTTTTGGGGGTGGGGGGTGGGGGGTTTTAGGCTTTTGGGGGTGGGGTGGGGGTTTTAGGCTTTTGCGGGGTGGTGGTGGGGTTTTTAAAAGGCTTTTTACAGTTTTTAGACTTTATATAATAACTCTCCCCTATATATATATAGGGAATGAATAATTTGAAAACTGCTAAATATTTTGAGAACTCGCAAGAACTTGTAAAAAAACCAATTACAACATTTTTTTTTGGTTTTACTACCTTTATTTACTAGAATACAACATAAAAAAATGAATTTAGATATTTAAATTTACATGTATTCATATATTAAAAAAAATATATACATGTGTAAGTTTACCACTTACACATGTGTACGTGTTAATCATTTACACATGTATATAAATTTAAAAAAAAATAATTTAGAGAGAAGAGATGTATTAATTGGAGAGATAAATCTTGTTTTATGTTGTATTTTAATAATAAAGATAGTGAAAACAAAAAAAAATGGTTTTAATTGGTTTTTTGACGAGTTCTCAAAATATTTAGAGTTCTCATTTGAACCTAACCCTACATATATATATATATATATATAGAGGACGGTTCCACTAAGAAGTGGTTTTTTGCTAAGAATACTAAGAAGTGGGTCAAATGAACTCCGATTGAACTCATTCCAGCGGCGTTGAAACCGTCTAATTGAACCCTAACCCGGCCCCAAAAACCTAAACCCCCTCCACTCGCACCGGCAAAAACCTAAACCCTTTTCAACCCTACCCTGAAAAGCCTAAAACCACCACCCACCCCCCAAAAACCTAAACCTCCCCCCACCCCCACCTACCCCCAAAAACCTAAACCCCCCACCCCCACCCCCTAAAAAAAACCTAAACCATAAAATTTAAACCCAAAAGCTAAACCCTAAGGCTAAACCATAAGGCTAAAACTCTAAAATTCAAACATAAAATCTAAACCTTAAAAGCTAAACCCTAAAAGCTAAGATGGTAGAGTTCGACAAGATGGTTCCAACGCCGCTGAAACTAGCTCAATCGGAGTTCGTTTGATATTGTTTCTTAAGGTTTTTGTCATTTTTTAGCGAAAAACTACTTCTTACTTGATCCTCCCCCTATATATATATATATATATATATATATATATACACACACGCACACACACACACTAGTATGATTAATTTTTCTCAAAATCTTACTTTCAATCAAAATGATGCTCCACTGTTTAACTTGAACGGTTACGAACAAACCGGACGCTGCAACCTGACATGTTGTGTGACCTGAGTTGCTACCTTTATGGTATGTTCTTCATTTCCTTTCTCTACGAAAGGCTACTTGATGCAATTCTCTTCGGCTACAGTGTTCAGTTGATCCTTTTTTATCTTCCCTAACAATCAGAACCTGTTAGCTTGCATTGAATAAGACTTCAAAACAAAATAAGATTTGTAATGTTCTATTTTGTAAGGCTTTCCTTCCGGTCAGGAAAAAGGTATACCACTCAAAATGGCACCAGCTATCGACCAAATTCACACAAATTGAGTTTTAAAATGGGGTTTCACCTATGACTTAACTACACACAACAGGCAAGTGTACCTACCGGCTAGTAATATTGCCAATGGTAAGAAGCAAATATCAATTCGCGGATACGGTGGGATGTGATAATAGACCGAAATCGATTTCTAGCCATGTAAAGGGTAAAAGATATTTGAGTCGATTTTGATTAAACTAACATGCAAATATGTAAACTAAGTTAAGAATACACAACAAAGAATCAAGGAAGGAATATCACTTTGATCTCGAATCCATTTAGTAAACATACAACAATAACTAGAGATACATGGCAAGTACACGAAACATACGTTGGCTAAATTCTCATTAAAGGCATCTAATCAAATGATTCGTCGGAAAGCTAGCATCAATTATACAAAATAACCACCTAAAATCAAACAATGAAGCTCACGTGTTATGAATGTGTCAATGTTTATAAAGATTGAACTAGCTTCCTGTCAAGGGTGACTAATCCAACAACTAGTCGGAAAGATAACATGAAAAACACATAATCCACCTCAAGTTGATTAAAGTAAACAACAACATGCACTTCTTCAACATACAATGTTAATGTCAAGATTACATAATTAAGGAGATTGCGTCTACAAGTCCTAGATAAACATAATACTAAACATGACAAACCGTAACAAGCACTTTGTCTTTCCAAACACAAGCATAAGGATGCATATTCAAGAATAATCAAACATAGACAAGACTTCATCCACCATTCTGAGTCAAAAGCCATAAACTAGCATAAATACATACACTAATCATATGATGAAATGCATACACCATGAGTTTTCCAACATTACATAGCATACACACTTACAGGTCTTGAAAACATTATCAAAATCTCAAATACACAATATCATTGAAGAATAATAATGTCATTGTTATAACAATAACACGAATCTTGCCAATAATCCATAAATGTTGTCAAATTAACTAACCTTCATCTAAACCAAAGTGACATAAAGTGTTTAGCTCATTATGTGCTCAAGACACAAACAAAGCAGGGAAAGGTTATAAGACTCATGAAGAAATAACAAGAATCAAACCAACTCTCCAAGTTTGATGATGATGATGATGTATGATGATCCTTTTGATGTTGTAGTCCCTCATAGAAGCTTGAAATGTGGCTGGAACTTAATGAAATTTGGAGCACAAAACAGTAGGTTTTTGCTCAAGACTCCAACCCCTGAACTCTGGAATTTCGTATGGAATTTATAGAATAAATGAGGCACGACCGCGCCAGGGTGCGGGGCATGACCGTGCAAGAGTGTATGGCGCGATCACGCCTTCTTGGGATACGACCGTGTGTAAGTGCGTTGACCGATCTGCTTTGTCCATTGGGTGTCTTTCTTCGAGGAAGTACGGCATACAGACACTCACGAGATGGAGCGCGACCGTGGGGAATGAGGACACGGGCTTTGCTAGGGTTAGGGTTTGGCACGACCGTGCCAAGTAGGGGGAACGACCGTGCCTCACCCCAGAAAAACCTAATTTGGCCTTTATCTTCCTCGAAACTCAACGTTTAGCACTTTGCTTCACAAAAACCTACAATTATCAAAATGAAGCCAATAAGTGACTAAACATATGAAATTTCTGACAATCGTGTGCAAAATGGGAGAAGTTTTGTGGAATAAAGATGTGTAATTTCAAGCACATCAGATATGCATGTTTTGGGTTAACAACAAATCCAATTTAAACCAAAATTTGCAATAACAATAATTGTGCAACATCATCCTTTCCAACAGGCACTACAAAAAAAGTGATCATTAGGGACTAAAGTCTTAGGGACTGATTTATCAGTCTAAAATAAGTAGTATATGGGACTGATTTATTATGATATTAATGCTTGAAAGATTATTTTGAACTTCGTTATTATTATTATGATATTAATGCTTGAAAGATTTTCGGAAAGCAAGAAACAGATTTATGAATGATATTACCGTTGTTTAGTGACTGAAATTTAATATATAACACCTGCATTGGGACTGCTTTTCAGTCCTTAAATAAATTCGTTACGAGTTTTAAATACATGTTGAGGACTGAATTAAATTGTATCGGAAGCCAATTTTCAGTTTCTAAAAGATAAACATTTAGAGACTAAAAAATAGTCACTGATAATACATTATAGGGATTAGTTTCTAACATTGATTTTCAGTCCCTAAAGAAAGTTATTAGAGACTGATTATCAGACTCTGAAAAAACCATATTAGAGACTAAAATAATATGCTATCTGAGACTGATTTTCAGTCCTGACAACAAGGATATTAACGACTAAAATCGCGTGTTACCGGGACTAATCCTCAGTCGTTAAAACATCTTATTGGAGACTGATTTGATATGGAATCACAACGAAACATATCAGGGACAATGTATACATTTTTTGAAGACTGAGTTTCAGTCCCTAAAATTACACATTAGGGATTGAAATGTCTTATTATCCCAGAATGATTTTCAGTCGCTAAATAAATGTATTGGGGACTGAAATAACGTGGTATTCGGGAGACAAATTAAATACTGATTTTTTGTATCAGAGACTAACTATTAGTCCATTTTGGTGACATACAATGGGGACTGATTTTCAGTTACTAACCTAACTATTTAGGACTAAGTATTCATCACTGACTTGGGACTGGCGAAATCAGTCTCTGATAACCATTAAGTACTGATACGGGGGTATTAGAAACTAAAATTTTAGTCCTAAATGCCCTTCTTCTTTGTAGTGAGGATGGTTTCTATCCTTTACTGACTTGAATTATGTTGTTGTCATCTAACCCAGATTCTGCTAATACATCTCCAATTACTTGTTGTCATCTAACCCAATATACTCCTCTAGTGACACCAATTCATGTTGTTAAATTACTATATCCGAATATAAAAGATTATACAAGAATTAACAAAATAAAAAACTTGAATGAACGACATTTCCATGATCAAGTGATATAGCCAAATTACCAAATGGGAAATATATTAAATTGCCTGACTACAGATTGTGGCATTTGTATATTCTTATTAATAACAAACAAATGAATGTAAAATCGAATATTATATGAATGCAAAAGCGAATCTAAATCACAAGTTGTAACATAAAAAAACCCGACATTTAACGGGCCAAAGAAAGAATGAAAGAAGGAAAAGAGATGATGGGCTTGGCCCATCAGGGTTTCCATAAACCCTAGACCCTCCAAGTTCAGCCCCCATTCCATCTTCATCACCTAAAATCGTCTAGAGAGAGAAAATCAAGATTCAAGTGATTTTGCCTCAAGATTGCTTCTAATCTGTCTCTCCATCATCCAAGAAGAAGAATACAGGAAGAAACAACGTTTTGAGGTAAGAATCCAACCTAAACTTTGTTTTCAGTTTAAATGCGTTTTGGGGTAAAACTAGGGTTTTGATCTTAAAAACAAGGTTTTTACATGTGATATGGGGTATAAAGCCCAGATCTAGCTTCATGGAAGTTAAACAAACGATTTGGACGTAAAAAGTTGGAAACTTGGGTTGAAAACGGGCATGTTTGATGAAGATCTTCATCGGACACACTAATAGTGTCGCCACCTTCAAGTGGTGACACTAGTCGAGGAAGACGACGGGGGTAGTGGCGTAGTCCCCAAGGTTCCCAATGATTAGGACAAATTTCATTCCTTATCAGTGTCGCCAAAACCAAATGGCGACGCTAATATGGGCGACATTAAAGAGACGACGGTAAGTCCTTAACGAAAGTTAAGGCGACACTGAATGTGGTGACACTGTCACACCATTAGTGTCGGCGACACTAATGGCGACACTAGGGTAGGCGACACTAGGGTAGGCGACAATAGCCTATAATTGAAAGATTTCGCGTATTGACTTATATGTAGATCGTTTAGCGTGCTACCGTTAATAGACGTTCATTTCAGACTTACGTGCAGTCAATTAGGTGAGTCAAGAATCCATGTTTACTTGTTTATAGGGTGATGTGCATACTTAACGAATGTTTATGAAATGAGGAACGTATGAAATGAAATGATTATAAATGTACCGTTTATGAATGAAACGATTTATTAACCAAGAACGTTAATGAAACAAAAGGTTATGAAAGGAATGTTTATGAAATGGAAATGTTTATAAAGGAATGGTATATAAGTAAAAGAAAGGGTTTTAGAATGAATGAAATGTTTTATGAAAAGAAAAAAGGCAAATGTTTTAAAGAAGTCATTACATATCTAATATGTCGAATGAAGGAAATGATGAAAGAAGTTTGGGGATGTATATCCCCACCCGTATCATGACAACACTTATGGTGTTAAAAACCAGATGCGGTCGGATGTGGGTACCCAGATATGGTGAGCTATGGGCCAAAGTTCTTGATGAAGCCCACAAGTCTCGCTATCCATCCATCTGGGAACCATAAAAATGTATCAAGACCTGAAGAGAGAATAATGGTGGTCGGGTATGAAGTTTGATGTAACATAATATGTGAGCAAATGTCTGACTTGCTTGTAAGTTAAAGCTAAATATCATAAGCCTTATGGTAAAATCTAGCATTTGGATATACCAGAATGGAAATGGGAGCATATTATGATAGATTTTATTACCAAGTTTCCCAGGCGAGCCAAGGGTCATGACGATCTAGGTTATCGTAGATCGTCTGACAAAGAGTGCTCACTTTTTACCCATTCGTGACACCTATACCTCGGAGAGGTTATCAGATTTGTTCATCAATGAGAATGTAGCCCGACACGGTGTACCGGTGTCAATCGTGTCAGACAGGGACACGCGATTCACATCGAGGTTCTTGAAGAGATTTCATAAGGCAATGGGAACTAGACTGCACATAAGCACAGCATACCATCCTCAGACGGATGGCCTGTCTGAAAGGACCATCCATACTATGGAGAACATGTTTCATGTGTGTATCATTGATTTTTGTCGTAGTTGGGATAGTCAATTACCATTGGTAGAGTTCTCTTACAACAATAGTTATCATGCAACTATAGGCATCCGCCATATAAGATGCTTTATGGAAGGAGATATAGAACTCCAGTATGTTAAGGTGAGATTAGACAGAAAGAACTAGTAAGCTTAGACGTCCTTAAAGCCACTTCACGGACCCCTACCTTGTGGTTGTCGCTATACTTAAAATAGCCACAAATTAGGGTTTCTGTCCCGGCTGAAAAATAGGCCGTGTACGGGCTGTACTCTCTTATGATTGGCCGCAAATCTTAAGTCTTTTATGGCTGTACCTTGACAAACATGTACGTGCCTCTTCATACACGTAAGGGCCATACCCTTAGGGGTTAACGGGTCGTACCATCCTCTTGGTTTGACTTCTTTCTTCCAACTCTTCTCCAGCAACTTTGTATCGTCATAAAATCCTTCCTTTAACATCAAACCCGCAAATCAAAGATAAAACACAATTAGGTATATGTTATAACCAGATTTGCAATAAAAACAACTCAAAATGTAGGGAAATGCATATAAAATCTATGTGTTATTTGGAACTCATCACCACATGTAACATCCCAAAATCCAAAAAGAAATAAGACTCGAGAAACAAGAACGGCTAATAACCCAATGTCCAGGGTCAAAAATTGTAACATCCCAAAAATAGTAATTTAGTAAAAAATAACGCAATAGACTTAATCGTCATAAAACAAAAGAAAAACGGATGGACTTGGGCTCGGATCCAACAGGCCGAGCGAAGCCCAGGTATATAAGGGTCAAGACAGAACAAGAACTCTCATTTCCACCAAAACTTGCAACCTGGAGAGAGAAAGGAGAGCTTGGGTCTAGAGAGGGAAAATTGACGGATCGACCCGAAATTGAAGGAGCACGTTACTACTCGTGAGTAAAACCTCCGAATCAGAATCACAATCCAGGTAACGATTCGACCTTAAACTGAGTTTTTCTTCGTTTTGGGGTTTCTCGGGTTTTAGCTAAATAGGAGACGTTTTTATGGATGAAACTTGAAAATAAGCTTAGAACTAGCATCTAGAATGAAAATCGCACATTTTGATTAAAGAAATTTGAAAGATTAGCATGATCGGATTAACATGCAAGAAATTCGGACTTGTCCAGGAAGCAGGTCTTGCGTACTTATCAAGTACGCATGAGGGATGTCCTGCGTACTTATCAAGTACGCATGAGGAAGATCCTGCATACTTATCAAGTACACAAGAATAATGTTCTGCGTACTTGCCAAGTACGCATGAGCAAGACCCTGCGCACTTACTAAGTGCGCAGGCAGCAGACCAGTAAGTAAAGTCAGTATGTTTAGAATGATTAAACCGTTAAAGTCGGGATTGGGTTTGATGTGTATTTAACTACCTAATTCAGATCATACGTGATGTAGTTGGACCTTTGTTTAGGACAACCAAGACTAGCTTATCAGGTGAGTTCTATGTGCCCCCTTCTATGTTATGTGCAAATCATTTTAAATGTTTTGGGGCTAAAGTGTATACACTAAATGAATAAATGCTATAAATGTCAATGTGATCATACGTGGTATACAAATATGTATATATATATACTTATATATGAAAATGAATTATGAATAAAGAATGAAGCGTATGATTATAAAGAATGAATGAAAGAGGGACATAACGTAAATGAATGAAATCTTGCTTTATATTATATATATTGCATGTTATGAATGTATGTAAACGTTATGAACCCTTTTATGACAACGGCTACTTTGGTAGACGGACTACCACGTGACTATTTTGTAACCGGGAAAAAAACGTTCCTTCGCAAGCTAGGACGTATAAAAAGGCACTAATGGACGGTCGAAGCAATTGCCTTAACTAAAGTAGAACGGTTGCATACATAATGGTCGCGTGGGAAACGGATGCCCTAGGGCAGACGGACAAAAGAACGGACTACGACGGTAGGATGGTTTAAGAGCGGACGGACAAAGGTTTCCGGACGGATTTAAGTAAAGAACGGACGGTTTTCTAGAGCCGGACGGTTAATGAAAAAGCCTACGACGGTAGTTCTCACTGCGATGTCTTTGTGACATTCGCGACAAGTGTGATGGGTTGATCTCCCTTAAGATTATGGCCAATAAGTGTGTATGTACATATGTATATACTTAATATGAATGTTATGTGAGAACAGTAAAGTAAAGAATATGTAAAAGTACGAATATTACGTATGTTATGTACACATATATAAAATATTCATCATAAGATAAGTATTATGTATGATTGTCCTTAACTAGAACTCACCAGCGTTAGCTGACTTTTAGTATACATTTCAGGTAAAGGAAGGAAGGGTCGTGCGATGGCGTGAAGGTTACCCGGCACAAGGCTGACATCCCACTTTTATATATGTTAAGACAATGTTATGTATTTAATTGTTAAGACTTCCGCTGTTACGTCATGTAATTCGAATGATGTTTGCTTCCGCTACTTCTGAATGTTTTAAATTTAAGCTCAGTATTTATGACTACGTTTATGAGTAAATCCAACAGGTGAGGTTACCCGGGAATGGGGCCTTACAAGTTGGTATCAGAGCAATAGTTTGAGAGATTCAAACATCCCTAAATGTCTTGACTCAAGCTGATTATGGGACCAACGCACGGATGTCAGTATGGGTAACCAACGCCAACGCCAGCACGGTAAGTAAGTACTAGAGTTAATACACTTGGATAAGAATAGATACCTTAACTTAGAACAAATAGATGTCAATGTCACAACCGATTTGAAGAGTTTTAAACCCGAAAAACAATGTAAATTAGTAATCACAAACCGGTCACTGTAATTAAAAATTTACCTTGCTCGTACTGTTCTAAACTATGATCTGAAGGAATGGCATTGATGTATTCCCTTTATAACTATCAGGAAACTAGGAACTATGGCTGGTGGAGGAAGAACAGGACGCCGAGGCGGTCGCACTGGCCGAGTCGGTAGACCTCCACTGAATCAAAGACATGAAGAGGAAGAGAGTGTGCACGCAGAACACACTGAGAGTGTGCACGAAACAGAGGTGACCCCAACTGGGAACAACGATCAAGGGCCTCTACAGTTAGAACTCGAGGTCAGGGATGCTATTGCCCGTGAAGTTGTACTCACTCTGAAGAAAGTATTGCCTGATCTACTATCCGAGGCACTAAAGAAAAGTAGAGAGGAGGATGAAGGAGACCATGAAGAGAAAGTGTATGACAGTGATGGGGATGAAGTAAAGGTGGGATCAAGCAATCGTGGGTGTACTTACAAAGGTTTCAAGGACGGAGACCCACCCAAGTTCGATGGGAACAAGGATTCAGTGGCTACGTTCGAATGGATTGAGAGGATGAACTCTGTAATCAACATCAGCGAATGTCGACCAGACCAGGCTGTTAAATATGTTGCTCATTCTTTCACCAATGAAGCACTAGGTTGGTGGAGAAATATTCAGAGGACAAAGTCGCCAAGCGCTCTTGCCAGAATGGCATGGGAAGACTTGAAGAAGCTCATAATCCAAAAGTTCTGCCCACAGAACGAGATTGATCGTGTGGAGAACGAGTTCCTAAACTTCAAGGCTGGCAACAAGACTCATCGCCAGTATACCTCAAGATTCAATGAGCTAGCCCAATTGGTACCCCACCTGGTGGAGACAGAAGAACGAATGATTAAGTACTATGTAAAGGGCCTACCTCAACGGGTCCATGTCCATGTAAAAGCTAATCTACCATCGACCTTCGAGTCAGTAGTAAATCTGAGTGGAATCGTCTACGACGATTATGCCAATGAGGACCCGACACCTGAGACACAAAAGAGAAAGTGGGAGAACCCGTCTAGAGGCACCGGAAAAGGGAATGTAACAACTGAAATTAAGAAACCAAGGTTGGATGAATATGAAACATGCAAGAAATGTGGAAGGCAACATCTTGGCGAGTGTCGAATCGGCACCACCATGTGTTATAAGTGCGGGAGGCCGGGGCACTACTCCCGAGATTGTTTGAAGGGCGTCAAGTGCCAAAGTTGTGGAAGATACGGACACCAAACTAGGGATTGCAGAAAAACCAGACAATCCGGTTCGGGAAAGGAAAAGGAAGCTGAAAAGGAACAACCGTAGGCTAGGACTCGAGCCTACGCCCTGACTGAGGAGGAAACAAGGTGAAACCCTGATGTTGTGTCAGGTATGTGCTTAGTTAATGATGAACATGCTGCTATTTTATTTGACTCTGGTGCTAGTAAAGTTTTATATCCAATGCATTTAGTCATAAACTAGGATGCACTATCAACACCATAGTAAAGGCCTTTAGCGTACAAACTGCCGTTGGTAAAAATTCGACAGTATTTCAAGTAACAGAGGATTGCATCATAGAAATAGAGGGTCATAAGTTCCCTTCTAGATTGTTCCTTCTCACCTTAGGAGGATTCGATGTAGTATTGGGTATGGATTGGCTAGCTGCCAACGAAGCTCAAATCATATGTAAACGTAAGAGGATACACCTCAAAGCTCCTAGCGGCAGTCTAATTACGGTTTATGGGGATTGGAATTGCACGATGCCGAACATCATCTCGATGATCAAGGCCGAAAGTTACATGAGGCGCGGTTGCGAAGCTTATCTGGCATATGTTATTGATGATAGAATGAAAATGAATGAATTCAAGAATGTACCCGTGATGTGCAACTTTCCGGAAGTATTCCCTGAGGATCTACCTGGGTTACCACCCGATCAGGAAATAGAATTTCAGATTGACTTACTGCCAGGAACCGAGCCCGTTGCCAAAGCCCCCTACCGACTGGCTCCGTCAGAAATGAAAGAATTGATGTCTCAACTAGAGGAACTAACAGAAAAATGATTTATTAGACCGAGCATCTCACCGTGGGGCGCTCCGGTACTATTTGTAAAGAAGAAGGACGGCAGCATGCGCATGTGCATTGACTACCGCTAGTTGAACAAGAGGAAAGTAAAGAACAAATACCCACTGCCTAGAATAGACGACCTTTTTGATCAACTGCAAGGTGCGAGTTGGTTCTCAAAGATCGATCTTAGGTCGGGTTACCATCAGTTGAAAGTAAGAGAAGAAGACGTACCAAAGACCGCGTTTCGCACACGTTATGGGCATTATGGGTTTCTCGTGATGTCCTACGGATTGACCAACGCACCAGCAGCGTTCATGGATTTGACGAATAGAGTATGTCGACCCATGTTGGATCGATCAGTGATAGTTTTTATAGACGACATACTGGTATATTCGAAAAGCGAGGGTGATCACCACTGTCACCTAAGAGAGGTTCTAGAGGTGCTAAAGCAGGAAAAGTTGTACGCAAAATTCTCCAAATGCGCGTTCTGGCTTAGGGAAGTCCAATTCCTAGGTCATGTAATAAACCCAAAAGGAATCATGGTGGATCCTGCAAAGATCGAGACAGTAAAGGAATGGAACGTCCCAAAGACACCAACAGAGATACAAAGCTTTCTGGGATTGGCAGGCTACTATCGAAGGTTCATTCAAGATTTTTCAAGAATAGCCTCGCCACTAACTAAGTTGACACGGAAGGAAGTGAAATATGAATGGGGTCCAACCCAAAACAACGCGTTTGAGGAACTTAAGGCACGATTAACCCAAGCTCCAGTCTTGGCACATCCTGAGGGAAATGAAGACTTAGCAGTCTACTCTGACGCTTCGGGTCAGGGTTTAGGTTGCGTACTTATGCAACGAGGAAAGGTAATTGCTTACGCCTCGCGACAACTAAAGATTCACGAGGTTAACTACCTAACACACGATCTAGAGTTAGCGGCAGTAGTTTTCGCGTTGAAAATATGGAGGCACTATCTGTATGGAGTTAAATGCACCATCTACTCAGATCACAAAAGCCTGAAGTACTTTTTCGGGCAAAAGGAATCAAACATGAGGCAAAGGAGGTGGTTAGAGCTACTGAAAGACTATTACTGTGAGATATTGTACCATCCAGGCAAGGCAAACGTGGTGGCTGACGCTTTAAGCAGAAAGGAAGAATCGGAACCTATACAGATCAAAGCGTGTCAGCTGATTATAACACCAGATTTGATTGGTGAAATATCAAAGGCACAAGATGAAGCACTATTAGAAGGAAATATTAAATGAGAAAGAGTAGTAGGATAACAAGGGAATTTAGATGCAAATGCACATGGTGTACGAACTAGGTTTGGCCGGATGTGGATACCTAAGATTGGCGAACTTAGAGCCAAAATACTCGATGAGGCCCATAAGTCTCGCTATTCTATCCACCCCGGGGCAAACAAAATGTATCAAGACTTGAAGAAAGAGTACTGGTGGCCCGGCATGAAGAATGATGTGACCGAGTATGTGAACAAGTGCCTAACGTGCTCACTAGTTAAGGCCGAGCACCAGAAACCATACGGTAAAATGCAACCTCTACCAATACCGGAATGGAAGTGGGAGGAGATCACGATGGACTTCATTACCAACCTACCGTGAACAGCTAAAGGCAATGATACCATTTGGGTGATCGTCGACTGCTTGACGAAAAGTGCTCACTTCTTGCCAATACGTGAGACTTCTTCGTCAGAAAGATTAGCAGAAGTATTTATCAAGGAAGTTGTGAGCAGACATGGTATGCCGCTGTCGATTGTGTCCGACATGGATACTAGATTCACGTCAAGGTTTTGGAAGAAATTCAGCGAAGCAATGGTCACTAGACTGAACATCAGCACTGCTTACCACCCCCAAACCGATGGACAATCTGAAAGGACCATTCAGACCTTGGAGGACATGCTCCGGGCCTGTATCATTGACTTCGGTGGGAGCTGGGACAGCCATCTACCATTGGCAGAATTTTCATATAATAACAGCTATCACTCAACTATTGGCATGCCGCCATTTGAGATGTTGTATGGGAGGAAATGTAGGACCCCGGTTTGTTGGGGGGAAATTGGACAAAAGGATTTTGCAAGTCTCGAAGTGGTCAAAGCTACTTCCAAGAAGTTTGATCAAATCAAGGCTCCAATGAAAGCCGCAAAAGACAGACAGAAATCATACGCGGATAAGAGAATAAGGGATTTAGAGTTTCAAGTGGGGGACATGGTACTGTTAAAGGTATCACCATGGAAAGGAATCATTCGATTCAGAAAACGTGGCAAACTAAGCCCAAGGTTTGTCGGACCTTTCAAGATTTTAGCGAGAGTGGGTCAAGTTGCTTACAGACTCGACCTACCCGTTGAGCTTAGTGGAATACACCCTATGTTCCACGTGTCGCACTTACGCAAGTGCCTAGCTGACGACACAGCTCACATACCTTACGACGAGATCGAAGTGGACAACAGTCTAAATTATGTAGAGGAACCGATAGCCATCCTAGACAGGGCTGAGAAACGACTACGCAATAAGTCGATTCCTTTAGTCAAAGTACAATGGAAGCACAGAAAAGGGTCAGAAGCTACATGGGAAAAAGAAGACGAGATGAGGGGACTATACCCTAAATTGTTTAACATATAAGCTGTGACATCCGAAAAATTTACATTAACTTCGTTAACCCAAATCCAGTTATTTCTTAACTCAGTTAAAAACCACAAGGACTATTTCTGCCATAATCCCAAACTCAAACACATGAAAGTTCAGGGACTAATTATATAATTAGCCAAAAACTCAATCCTTTGACTTCTGAAAGTCAAAATCAAGTCCCCTTTGATCCATTTCAATTCGTATAACCTCAAATCGGTTCAAATTAGTGACTGTTATGGCTTGCATTGATGAGCTCGACCCCATCATAATCATTTCCATACGTTTTAACGTCCCTCATGATAGTAATTTAACCGCATTCATCCCATTTAATCGAAACCGTCAAACTCGTTACTAGACACTATCGATTCGATCATTTGATTCAATATTCTCGAAAACAAACACCCTACACACCTAAACCGAGTCTCCCAGAAGCGTTTACACACATGAATTTGATTATAGTCAAATCCGGAGTCGCCGGAGGCCGGAGGCGTCGAAGTCGAAACCCCAATTGGTCGGACACTATCAATTCAATACCCAAACAGGTAACCAAACATTTCCCCATACTCTTTTCAATGTCTAGATTGAAAGCCCCATCAAATCCAGGACTTATAACATCGAATTGGTGATGAACCAATTCTAGGGTTCATCACACTACGAGTCTAATCGAACATTGGTCCAGACTTAATCTCAATCAAATTAAGCCACATGGATAGTTTCGAAATCCCTCAATCTATGAAAGCCCTATGAATCCAAACGATTTTATTATCAAAATTGATCGAATTGACTTCAAGTTCATACCTAGGGTTTTCAGATTCTAAAACTGGAATTAAACCACTTAAAACTCGATGATTTTCAAATTGAAACCACGAAAATATTCGCAATACCCTGTTGAAAAAAACCCCTAAACCTTTGTTGTGAATCGCGATCGAATTGAGGGGTTTTGGGATGATTTTTGTTGCGGCTTCGATGGGGAGGGGATGAACACACTAATTGTGTGTTAAAACAATTCGGATCCGGAACTTGTCACGATTGCCTAGCGGCTGGGTTGGTTGAATCACTTGACTGTAGGGGGAGGAGACCCGGGTTCGAGTCCCTCCATCCCCCTTTTATTTTTAAACTAGTTTCTATTATTAATTAAACTATTAAATCACTATCCATATTATTATATTAGTATATTAAAATGGTTTAACCAAAAAAATCACCCGTAGGATTGGGTTTAGATTTTATAACACATTTATAATAGTATTTCACACTTTTATAATACTATATTATATTATTATCCAACCTTTGTCTCTGAATAAAATAATATATTTATGTTATTTTCAACCCACGACTCCTATTAAAAAAAATATATATTTATATATTATTTTTGTCACATTAATAAACATTGTGTTACACTTCGAACTTTAAATCCAAGTTTTATCCTCGAATGAAAATAATATATATTTATTATTTTTTACACAAATGGTTATCGAGTTAATTCTACGAGTTTAAGATAATATAATAATTTATACTATTTTTCTAGGCCATTATTTAATGGCGAAAACACGAATATACTTATTAAGTATTATTATTTGTAGTTAGAAACGTTCGACACGAAACACATTTATCTTAATTAATATATTAAGAAATCCTTATCTCCGGGGACACGTTCGCCTACTCTTTAATCCTAAGTATGCTTTAGGATGCTCAAATCTTCCGTATCGTCGTAACGAATCCCATTGTGTCCCTAACTATTGTACATGTAATTCTAGGGAATTCATAGACTGTTCACAGGCAAATTCTTGTGGCTCTGTTGCTTCCTTTAGCGGCGTTATTTACTACGCTCTACTCAGACTCAGGTGAGTTTCACGGCCCCTTTTTACTTGTTTTACT
The DNA here is from genome assembly GCA_023525975.1 of Smallanthus sonchifolius. NCBI lineage: Eukaryota > Viridiplantae > Streptophyta > Magnoliopsida > Asterales > Asteraceae > Smallanthus > Smallanthus sonchifolius. The sequence goes on from CM042036.1 coordinate 17,491,398, forward strand.
ATTGGGGGAGAAACATGCTTACACACAAACTTATTTTACTTGTTTTTCATATTGAGGAGAAAAAAACATGTACACAAACTATCATACTTTTACTTGTTTTCCCCGTGGGGGAGAAACAGGTACACAGACAAACATTATTTTACATGTTTTTCCCGTTGGGGGAGAAAACATGACACAACTATTTTAGATTATTGTAATTCATATGTTATTACTGTTGAGGCTAAGCGTGACACGCTATCTCAGAAAGTCCTCATCATACATCTAACAGTTAATATGGATCTTAGCAAGGTAATGTTTAGTAGTACTACTGGGTTTGACAAGCCCCACCCGCGTTAGTCGCGCTAACTCGATTGGAGGTCGAACGGGTGAAATGTTAGCCTACTCACATTTGTCAGAGTTGATAGACCTGGCAGGAGGCATACAAACACAAACAGTCAGCTTCGGTTGCGAGCGCTTTAGTAAGACATGAACATAGGCTAGCTACCTATAGATATGCATATGGAATGTACATAATCTGGCAAACACTCTCTTATTGTAAACTCGAAACCTGTGAACTCATCAACCTCGTGTTGACACTTTTTCTTACATGTTTCTCAGGTCGCTTTGGCACAGGTTGCGCACTTAGGACATGCATGGAGTCCTATTGTCATATCATTCATTTCAAACATTTTAAACAGTTTACTTAATTATATTAATTAATGTTTATTGCGTGTAATTACTTTTGACTTCATTTTTAAAGTTTACGCTTCCGCATTAACTCCGATCTTTTATGTTATGACATTTCAAGTCCCATATAGTGTCGTTTGATGTAACTAATGACTGAGATCCTGGTGTGTCACCTTCCAAACGGTAAAACTCCGTTTGTTGAAATTGAGGGTGTGACATAAGCGGTTTCTAGGACGAAACCTCTTTAAAGAGGGTGGACTTGTAACATCCCAAAAATAGTAATTTAGTAAAAAATAACGCGATAGAGACTTAATCGTCATAAAACAAAAGAAAAACAGATGGGCTTGGGCTCGGCTCCAACAGGTCGAGTGAAGCCCACGTATATAAGGGTCAAGACAGAACAAGAACTCTCATTTCCACCAAAACTTGCAACCTAGAGAGAGAAAGCAGAGCTCGGGTCTAGAGAGAGAAAGTTGACGGATCGACCCGAAATTGAAGGAGCACGTTACTACTGAGCTCGTGAGCAAAACCTCCGAATCAGAATCACAATCCAGGTAACGATTCGACCTTAAACTGAGTTTTTCTTCGTTTTGGGGTTTCTCGGGTTTTAGCTAAATAGGAGACGTTTTTATGGATGAAACTTGAAAATAAGATTAGAACTAGCATCTAGAATGAAAACCGCACATTTTGATCAAAGAAAGTTGTAAGATTAGCATGATCGGATTAACATGCAAGAAATTCGGACTTGTCTCGGAAGCAGGTCTTGCGTACTTATCAAGTACGCAAGAAGGATGTCATGCGTACTTATCAAGTACGCATGAGGAATGTCCTGCGTAATTATCAAGTACGCATGAGGAAGATCCGGCATACTTATCAAGTACGCAAGAATAATGTTCTGCGTACTTGCCAAGTACGCATGAGCAAGACCCTGCGCACTTACTAAGTGCGCAGGCAGCAGACCAGTAAGTAAAGTCAGTATGTTTAGAATGATTAAACCGTTAGAGTCGGGATTGGGTCTGATGTGTATTTAACTACCTAATTCATATCGTACGTGACGTAGTTGGACCTTTGTTTAGGACAACCAAGACTAGCTTATCAGGTGAGTTCTATGTGTCCCCTTCTATGTTATGTACAAATCATTTTAAATGTTTTGGGGCTGAAGTGTATACACTAAATGAATAAATGCTATAAATGTCAATGTGATCATACGTGGTATACAAATATGTATATATATACTTATATATGAAAATGAATTATGAATAAAGAATGAAGCGTATGATTATAAAGAATGAATGAAAGAGGGACATAACGTAAATGAATGAAATCTTGCTTTATATTATATATATTGTATGTTATGAATGTATGTAAACGTTATGAACCCTTCTATGACAACGGCTACTTCGGTAGACGGACGACCACGTGACTATTTTGCAACCGGGACAAAAACGTTCCTTCGCAAGCTAGGACGTATAAAAAGGCACTAATGGACGGTCGAAGCAATTGCCTTAACTAAAGTAGAACGGTTGCATACATAATGGTCGCGTGGGAAACGAATGCCCTAGGGCAGACGAACAAAAGAACGACTACGACGGTAGGACGGTTTAAGAGCGGACGGATAAAGGTTGTCGGACGGATTTAAGTAAAGAACGGACGGTTTTCTAGAGCCGGACGGTTAATGAAAAGGGCTACGACGGTAGTTCTCACTGCGATGTCTTTGTGACATTCGCGACAATTGTGATGGGTTGATCTCCCTTAAGATTATGGCCAATAAGTGTTCTCCCCAAGTAAGTATGTATGTACATATGTATATACTTAATATAAATGTTATGTGAGAACAGTAAAGTAAATAATATGTAAAAGTACGAATATTACGTATGTTATGTACACATATATAAAATATTCATGATAAGATAAGTATTATGTATGATTGTCCTTAAACTAGAACTCACCAGCGTTAGCTGACTTTTAGTATACATTTCAGGTAAAGGAAGGAAGGGTCGTGCGATGGCGTGAAGGTTACCCGGCACAAGACTGACATCCCACTTTTTATATGTTAAGACAATGTTATGTTTTTAATTGTTAAGACTTCCGCTGTTACGTCATGTAATTCGAATGATGTTTGCTTCCGCTACTTCTGAATGTTTTAAATTTAAGCTCAGTATTTATGACTATGTTTATGAGTAAATCCAACAAGTGAGGTTACCCGGGAATGGGGCCTTACAAAAATGAAAAAAATGGGAATTTCATATGTAACGGATCGTCATGGACGGTAATGGTCCTTTACGAGTTGAGCAAGGATTAAGCCGAGGAATGACACGTGTCCAGTGACTCATGATTGTGCTCTGACGCGTGGAAATCCTATGACGGACCGTCATGATGGGTAACGGTCCGTTATAAGCCATGACGGACAATCATGAGAGACAACGGTCCATTACGTGGTCGCGAAGTACTTAGCCGCCAAGAAAACGGTGACGGACCGTTACCGTCCATCACGGACCAGGAAGCAGCCTATAAATAAATGGAGTTGGTTGTTAGTTTTGAAACATCACAAACACAAAAACTTATATACACACCTCTCTATGAACGACCAAGCAAGCTGGTGCGATATGTTAAAGTGCGAGTGCGGTATGTTAAGAGTGCAGTTTGAGTTTGGAGAAACGTTTAAGCAAGGAACGAGTGTAGGAACCAACCCAAGATTATCGTAAGTACATTGGACCCATACCTAGTCAATTTGTTTATATGATTATGTGGTATGTGCTATTTGTAGCATTAAGGTATGGGGAAATGGTAAATTAGTCTAGACACTAAACCCTAATAACGAAGTATCCATGAGATATCAATGGGGTGGTGGGTACGCCGATGGTACACCCTATATATAAAACTCTTTGGTTCCTCGGGGTGAAACCATTACAAAGGTTTAGGGTGGGGACTAAAGGTAAATAGCATGGCACGTATGCATGCTAAATAAACGTAAATACATGACGAAAGCTTAATTCTAAATAAAGGAGTATTCATGAGACATTAAAGGGGTGGTGAGTATGTCGCTGGTACACCCTGTATATAAACCTCTTTAATGTATCATGGAGAAACTTTTACGAGGAATTAGAGCAGAATGGGTATAAAAGCATGATGAAAGATAATGCTATGCATGATAAGAAATCATGCCATATGTGACGAATGTGAATGTGTGAATGCATGGTAATAAATCATGCAATACGTGCTAAATGTGAATGTGTACGATGGAACGAGTCCAAACCTAAAAATGGAGTAACAGAGTATTCACGAAGTGTTAAAGGGGTGGTGGGTCTGGTACACCCTATATATAAACCTCTTTAATGCATCGGGGAAAAACCGTTACAAAGTTTTAAGGTGAGGACTAGTTGGGAATAAATCAAGCATAAGTATGCATGATAAAAGTAAACATGCATGTTATAAATAAATGTTTGATAAATTGAGAGGCTATCAGTCTATGATACTCAATATTCCAATGTAATGAGATGTTTAGCCTACAGGGTGGGTCTCGAAAGGAATAAACCCAACAAAATGTCCAGCCTACGTGGCGGGTCTTGTGTGGAATAAATAACAAGATGTCCAGCCTACAGGGCGGGTCTTTTAAGAATAAACAACATGTCCATCCTACGGGGCGGGTCTTGTAAAAAATAAACAAGATGTCCAGCCTACGGGCTGGTCTTGTGAAGGATGAGAAAAAAATATAAGGCGCCAAGTCTACGGACAGAAGAGCCTAATAAATAAAAAAATGAACGCAGTGTACTTACTTAGCGTAAGCTAATGTAAAAATATTTTCCAAACACTGTAGGGAAAAGCACTTGGAATGATTGAAGCTTCCTGTGACGTGGTTTATCGGAGTGAAGAATCCCTAGACCATGTATAATGTAATATTGTATGTAAAACATTATTTTATATAAATAAAATATACCTATCTCACCACGGTGGCAAAGTTTTGAAAAACTGGGACAAATTTCCACAATAAAACTTTGATAAAATAAAGAAATAAAAGTAGGGTGTTTCACCACACCTTTATTCATGATTACCTATCATATTTACACCGAGCGAATTCAAACCTAAGTGATACCTTGTCTAAATTAATAGTTTTTCGCTCTACAATTTATCTTTTATATCCTTTATTTTAAACACCAGCCATCCACCCTTTTTATTTGGTCAGACGATAACAAGAGTTGATAATTGGGAGCCACTGTGTCCGTTGGTTCGATACCTGGTACTTGCCGACACTATATTACGCTGCACTGAGTGCACTTTCCTATTGTGTGGTGTTAGTTAAACTAATAATCATTTTATAAATCTAACTTAATTTCTGTGAAGAATAACCCTAAAAATATATGCACTACACAACACATCATGGACCTACAGGAAATTTTGTTCCAAAAGCTTCACCACAGGTTCTTTTGGACCCTTGATTTAGGCTTTCATCAGCTTTTCTTTTTTCCTTGGGCTTTTTCAGCATTTTTCCTTCTTCTTCTTCATTTGGATCTGCATGATGTACCTTTCTTGTCTGTGTCTTAGTGTTGATAAGAATTGTCCTACGAGCTGTGATTCTTTTGATTGATTGATCCAACTGATTTTTTTATGTCATTGATCCCTTTGTGACCGAGTTCTTCACTTGGTACTTGTTTCTGTGCAGTTATCTCCCAGATCTCTAAATTTTCTGCCATCCTTTGTTTAATCCAAAGGCATTTGTCATTGAGATTTTCAGTGCTTTTCACTCTTTTTTTCTATTTCAATCCATCTGTCTCTATTAATCCTGATCTATCTTCTGTAATTTTCACTTTGCTTTTCTTGAAACAACTAATCCAGAGTTTTTCTTATTTCTTTCAGTTCATCAAATACAAACAGACACATCTAATAAGAGAGCCTTTTGATCAATAGAGGTTGAAGTCTTCTGGTTAATTGCTTTAATCTCTCTATTGATGTTTTTGATATTATCCCCTTGCACCGTGACTTCTTTCACCAGTTCTTCATAATTAGAATTCATATTTTGGAGTTCTTGAAGATGCCAGTGCACTTTCCCTTAAATAATCTTTAACAACGGATTTCTGAATTTCATCCGGAGATGATTTGACTATGTCAACAAAGTCTTTGGAACATAGTCTTTGGGTAATGATAAGGATGCAATAGATATTTCCTTACCTGCTAACAGACCAGAAGCCTCTGCTTCTGTTCTATCACCTTGAAAATTATGCTTCCCACTTCCAGATGAGGAAGAACTGGCATATTCTACAAGCTTGATACCATATTCAGGCAACTTATGCCTGGTTTGGATTTCCTCATGTCCTTGAACTCCCTGTGGAGGTTATTCTCTTTGAATTGTGTGACTATGCAACCCATGCATCTCTTCAGTTTCCATATAATCTCCTCCATCATAATTATGATGATCATCATCAATACCACCAATATCAGATTGTTCATCATCATCATCATCATCATCATCATCATCATCATCATCATCATCATCATCATCATCAGAAAAGCACTATTTTTACTTATGTTTGATTGATGATAGGCTCATGAAAAACATCACTTAAATTGACAGTACCTTCTGATAATTCTGATGAGAAGACTGTGTCAGAAATATGAGTTGCTAGTCCTTCTTGATCTTCCGTCTCCTTGTCGTCATTTCCTCTTCATTGCATTCGTCCTTCAAAAATAGACTATTGGATATCTGTTTACACTTGTGTATCTCCAATCTTTGAAGGATTATGGTCTGATCTGGTCTGGAACTGGTTCTGTCATCATCAGGTTCTTCTGTTGCTCTCTGTTGGATGGCTGGTTGATTTAGGTAGATCGAGGTTTGAGAAAAATAAAAGACAACATTCATGGAGACAGTTCTCCAAGTGGAATTTTGTCCCATTCTGTCTGATCTGGTTTCCAGGTGTATGTGGGCATCTCTATTCTTTCACCATCAATCTGTATTCTTGTACGCCAAAGTATCCTATTTACGGCCAAAAGGGTGGGCGTAAATTATGTCGGGGGGCGTAATTTACGCTAAGCTCAGTGTCTCGTCTTGTTTTTGTTGTATTTTCATGGTTTTGGTGTGTTTTGTTGGGTCCTAAACACTTACTTAGTATGTCTAATGTTTGTTTGATGTATGTCTTCAAGTTTGTGTTGAGAAATCAAGTCAGGTGGTGAGTATCTAGTTTTCGGGATGGATTGTATGTGCGAGTCGTCAATCATTGTAACTACCCTTTGTGTCATTTTGTTAAGTCTTGACATTTGTATCTTGTAACTTAGTGAAGGTTTAAATAGTTAGTAAACTATCAAGTATGTGAATTAAGGAATTGGTTTGGTCTATAAACTAAGTATAGTGTAGTTTTAAAATGAAAAAGTTTGGACCTATTTCCGCTGCAACGTTTTCAAATACTATTGGTCCATTTTAATTTAGGGTATTACAAGTTGGTATCAGAGCTTGGGTTTGATGGATTCAAGTACATGTGGATATGTACTTGAACTCAAGCCTAAGTGCTCTTGGTATTAAGTTAAACGTACAATCCAAGAGTCGATCAAGACCCGAAGGTAAGTATTTAAGTTGTGCATTTACATATGTTGATATTTCTAAAAGATTGCAAATTATGTTATGTTGTAGTGAGCTATCGTTGATTGGCCATATACATGAAGGAAAGAATCAATTGAATTTCTTAAAGGAGAATTGATTTAGCATTTGAAGGTACACACCTATATTAAAAAGATTTATATATATGTTTTATACTTCCATGTTGATGATGTATTTGGTTATATATACGTGGTGTTAATAACTAGATAGAATAACTTTATATCATTAATAAATTGGAAGCATGCCTACAAGTTGTTGATAACATGATAGTGAGACTAATAATGTGTTAATATGATAAGTGAACTGAAACTCGTTTACCTAGGACCTAATATGGTAATAGTGAGAATACATATGCATAGTATGTGGTTTGTTACAATAATTACTAACATATTATGCAAAGGTGTTCTTAGGATTATCATAGCTATGTTCACGGTCGCGACAAGTGAACGTGGCAGAATGCGGAGTAGAGACTTTTTATGCTGAAAGTAAATAAAATAAAGGAGAAGTTGAATGATTGTGTGGATTTGAAGTCTTTGAAGAGACTAAGGGTCACAGCTTGTATAAGACCCATATTGTAAACATGGTACACAAGGTTGATAAAGTGACAATGTAGTTGTTAAAGATTAATTAGCACTACAACATTATCACCCTATCCCGACGATTTTTTTGACCCTATAGCGACGACTTGTCGTCGGTATAGCCTATACCGACGACACATGTCGTCGGTATTTCCTCGTCCCAATAGGTCAAAGATGTCGTCGGTATATGTGTCGTCGGCATAGGTTGACCTATGCCGACGACAAGTCGTCGCTATAGGGTTTCATTAAAAAATTCAAAAAGAAATTCTATACCGACGACATGTCGTCGGTATAGGTTCTGGACTTATCCGGACGACAAGTCGTCGGGACAGACCCAACCTATCCCGACGACATGTCGTCGGTATAGGCTATTTCTAATTTTTTTTAATTAAATTTGGAAAAGACCTTTGCCGACGACATGTCGTCGGTATAGGTTTTTCTGTTTTTTTTTTGTTTTTTATAAATTTACAAAATTTTCCAGAAATATTTAATTTCTAATTACAAAAACCTGCAAATCAGATAATTCAAACCATTCAAAAATTGAAATCCGAAACATATTGTTCGATACAAAAACATGTTCGACACACAAACTAAATATTCAAACATAAAGTTGTCCGATACACAAACATAAAAATTGTTCAAACATTCAACAATAACACCGACAAAAAAGGCAAAGGCGCAACAACTTCAAGCTAATTATCGTCGCTGCTAGTTCGGCATTCCCACATTCGACGCATTTCATCCAATTGTCGTTGCATTTCAAGCATTTGTTGATTATGCACACGACGTTCTTCATCTCGTTGGGCTTCGCATTGTTGTTGATCTTGGACTTGTTGTTGAAGTTGAGTTACATGCTCATCCACTTCTTGCCAATGTGGTTGTGGAGGGGGGTACTGAACAAATCCGGTGTGGGATTACTCACCACATGACCGACAGTTGTATTTCATACCTCCATGTGTCGGCGCTGGGTGTATGATTTGCTGCCATGGTAACTTAGGTAACGTTGTTGTGATCGGTTTTGTTTGTTCTTCTCTAAGCGGTTTTTTGATCAAGATCTTCTGGTGGATTATTCATCGCCGCCTCCACATCATCGTATCCCCCATTCTCTCCGAAGTGAACTTTCAACACTCTCTTGTGATCTTTATACGCCCTCTGACACTCGGCGATGATTCCGAGTTCAACGCCTCGCCACTTATCAGTGTTTCTCCAGGAGTCCAGATCAAAATAATCCTGCAAATGGAAAGTAATTATAAATGTAATAGTTATGAAATTGTAAGTAATTATAAAACATCTATACTTACTATAAGAGTGGGATATACGGCCCGTTTCTTCTCATTTGGAACCTTAGCCCAATTTGGATAATAGGGAGGAACAACCTTTTCAACCTCCAACGAGATAGCACGGATAAAATCCGAAGCGTTGGGACCCACAAACTTGTACCCCACGCCATGAAGTTCTACATCAATGGGAAGAGGCTTCCTCCCATTTTGCTCAAATTTCTTATATAATTTTAGGTTTTTGCCTTTAGATCGTATTTTTTGGGAGGAACTACATACATTAACACATGAAATTCAAAATTTAGGCAATTATAAAGACATCTATTAAACAACAACAAGTAACTTACCACCAGATCCAGTCGCACAACCCGAGTCGAAGTGATACGGACCCCCGTCTCCACCACCTCCACCGTGTGATTGCGTCATTTTTCCTACAACAAAATTTATTAGTAAGCACGAATAATTATTAATTAACAAAGACAAATAGTACATTTTTAACAAACATTCACAATTACATAAATACATACACAATTATATACATACAAATCATACAATTACATAATCATACATACGAACATACATACATATTATATACAAACACACATAAATAAATGCCCAAATTCTAAAATTATATACACAAACACAATTACATACATAAAAATACATACATACACGTATATAGATACATAGCCTTTACAAACTTACATAAACAAATACCCAAATTCTCAAATTACATACATAAACACAATTCCATACATAAACATAAATATAATACAAATACATACAAATACACATACACGTATATACATACATTGCCTTTACAAACATACATAAACAAATACCCAAATTCCCAAATTACATACATAAACACAATTTCATACCTAAACATAATACAAATACATACAAACACACATACACATATATACATACATATTATATACAAACATACATATATAAATGCCCGAATTCTAAAATTTCATCTGAATCTAATTTCATCATAAGATTTTAAAAATATTTATAAAATCATATATACATACATACAAATAAACACAACAATGCTCAAATTCTAAAATTACATACACAAACACAATTACATACATAAAAATACATACACATATATACATACATATTATATACAAATATACATATATAAATGCCCAAATTTCCAAGTTTCATCTCAACCTAATTTCATCATAAAATTTCAAAAAATATTTATAAAATCATACATCTAAACCATATATATACATACATACAAATAAACACAAACATATACATACAAACATACATCTCAACCTAATTTTTAGAAAAATTACTAACCAAATTTGTAAATTAGCTTCCTCTCAGCTTGAAATCCTTTAAAAATGGTTAAAGCTTTAAACACCTAACAAAAATCAAATAAATTAAGCAAAAAACACCAAAATGTTGATTTTTTTGTTAAGGTTGAACAATAGATGTTAACTCACCTCAAAACCGAAGAGATTGGTGAAGATTGCTCCACAAAATACCCAAAAATCGTGAAATCGCCAAAGAGAGAGATGGAGTGATTTGGGGAATTTTTTGGTGGAAATGAGAAGCAAAAAGCTGTTTCCTGGGTTAATTCGCGCTGAGACCTATAGCGACGATATGTCGTCGGTATAGGCTCGAAATTCGGCGCAATAGGTCCCCTGTACCGATGACATGTCGTCGGTATAGGCTTCGTAGGGATTTGACCGGTCAATAAAGTAAAAAACTCTATGCCGACGACATGTCGTCGGTATAGGGTATCCCAGATTTTTAATTTTGACCGAAGGAAAAATTATTATATTAAAAAAACAATAAGAAAATCAAAATTACCCTATACTGACGACATGTCGTTGGTATAGGTTTTCCCTAAAAATTCATTGGGTGTCAGCTTTCCCTCCAATCTGCCTCAACCCTATAGCGACGACATGTCGTCAGTATATGGTGTCCCATTCAAAATTTTGGTTTTCACCTATAGCGACGACATGTCGTCGCTATAGGGTGACCTATGCCAACGACAAGTGTCGTCGGTATAGACGACGTCGGCACAGGGTCATTTCCTTGTAGTGTAGTGGTGGTTGACAAAAATCTTAAAGTTAATAACAAGGGTTCAATATGAAACAATGATTGGATGTTGATTCAAGTTGAATGTTGTATAACTACTAGTGAATAGTTATATGAGTCACAAGTTGTTGAATGACCCTTCTAAATGACAATAGTGTCAACTTGTTTGATGTGTGACTGTTGCAAAGATGTTGAATGACCCATTAGGTCGAAAATGGTGTCAAGTTGTTGTTAAGTGACTCTCAAGTTGTTGTATATCCCTTGATGGGTAGAATAAGATGAACGGATCTCAAAATTTAAAAGATGAAGTAAGAAGTGTGAATACATGCTTGTGTGAATATATTCATGAGAACTAAATTAAGGTCATGTTATAGAATATGCGTGAGCATAATGAAACTAAGTGAACAAGTAATTAACAAAACTTGGTTTGAAGTATCACCTGAAATAATGAGTCATAGAGTTTGTGACTGAAATTGCAAGTATCACAAAGTTGATGAAAGTCACAAATTTATTGTATGACAAAAGTTGATACCGAATACGAAGTTGTTTTGTGATTCAAAAACTGTTAATATATTACGTATTGTTATGATCAAGATGTTGTGAATATGACCTATTTGAGCTAACATTCATGACTTAAAACATGTTGTGGTGACGACATGACTCAGATGAATAGGTCCAAACATCGTCCTAATGTAGTCTTGAGTAGCCGTAGTAGTATGGATATTAATGGAGAGAGAATGCATATGGTATATTGTGTGTCACAAAGTTTGAACTACTTTCATAAATGTGTGCTAAAGTGGTGTTGTCATTATAGCATATATTAAAGATTCGAAATAAACGTAACATAAAGTCTTAATATAAGACTATGCAAGCACAAGAATATTTTGTGACCTTAGTTGAAACAAGAATCCAAAAAGTTGTAAGAGAGTTAATGCATGCTTTTTGAAATTCACTAGAGTAAGGTGAACGAAAGATGGGTTAAATTATAAAGTTGAAATATTTAATGAATGATAATAAAATCACAAGTTGCTAATAACTTATTAAGATGTCAATGGGATAAGAATATTAATATTTGAATTATAAAGTAGCATGAGCTACTGCACTGTAAATGAAATTAATACGGTCGTTGTTATATATAACTCGTATGTTTGAGTGTAGATCAGGTGGCATGTGAAGTGATTATAATTCCGAGTTGATTCAGGAGAACTAATGAATCAACGAGAGGATTAAATATTGCTCTTAAAAAGAAAGAGCTCCTCGTATGAACGACGTGAATTGGACGTCAAATAGAGATAAGTGATTCTTACATCCCACTCTTGATATTATATATCAACCTAATGTTGACTTTGTGTAATTAACCAAAAGGTTGTGATGTGGAGGTTATAATAAAATTCAAAACTTTATGAAAGTAAGTAAATGAGATTGCATAAGAATTTCACTAAATGTGACGAGAGTCACAAGGTTGTGTGGTGACATTAAGTAGTTGAATAAGACCACATAGAAGTTGTTACAACCTTGTTGAATACTAATTCCATTAGAGGAGAAGTTGCCAAATGGTAAAAAAATAAAAATAAATAAATAAATTTATGGCGAAAGTGGAGAATGAGACATAATTAAGAAACATGGTTAATATTAAATGTTGAATGCCAATTAGTGAATGGTTGCTAACTTATCATAAGTTGTTAAACCACCTAATTAAATTGTCAAAAGTGTTAAGCATGTTGATACACAAGACACCTGAATTATTAATAAAATTTGCCAAGTTCCTTATAACATGTTTTATTGCTAAACCAATTGATGATGCTAATACCTATGAAATTGATTAATGGCCATATGGCTAAGTGGAATAGAGAGTACATAGTCGAAAAAATTACAAGCCTATCTTTGATTAAATAGTGATTATAAATTGATGACAATGAGAGAGAACTAACTATATAACATATGTAAACTTAATACTGTGATTATTGAGTGGAGGCTGATACGGACCAGACCAGCCCACTAGGAAACCAAGCCCAGGAAGATTACAATGTTAACAGCAGGCCCAAGAGAGAGATCAAGAAGCCCATTCGTTGGGCAGATTGAGTTGCACGTCCCACTACTGCATGTTTCCTATTTTTATTTCCCATGTTTACCTAGTCTTTAGGATCTTTTGTTTACTGCATTTAGAGTAGTGGTGCATGTTCTCCATGAAATAAGAGACATGGAGTCTCCTGCATGTTTAAATTCTTGTTTTGCATTTGGAAATATATCATAATATTGCCCCAGATCTCTTATTTTCCTTCTATATTTCTTGGAGTGTTTGCCTACTAAAAAAGGTTATATCATCTTGGTGCTTTCATTCACGTCTTATCACTCCGCCATGCCACCCCGGAAGGACTCCACCTCCTCCGATGACCTTCCCCCCTCCATCACCGACCAGCTTAATCAACTCATTACCATCAACATAGCATCCTCCACATCGCAAGCCAATATTCACACCCAACTAGCAGCCCTCATCAAAGTCACAGAAAACCTCAACATCAAACTCGACCACCTCCAAACCGAATCCTCCACATTCGGCCTAAACCCCCCCCCCACTTTCACCAAACACCACCGGGGAACAACTCCAACCACACTCAACGCCAACAAAAAATCACCCATCCTTTTTTGACGGGTCAAACCCTCTTGGGTGGATCTTTCAAGCAAACAATTTCTTTACGTATTACAACATTCCGCCGGGGGAACGTGTCTCCACCACCGCATTCCACTTTATTGTCGATGCTCTTTCTTGGTATCAACACCAAGCCAACAACGACCTACTAGGCTCTTGGACAAATTTTAAACGGGCGGTGGAGCTCCGTTTCGGTCCTTCAACATACGAAAACCACGAAGCCACTCTCTTTAAACTGCAGCAGACTTCGTCGTTCACCGAGTACCAAACAGAATTCGAAAGGATCAGCAACTGAGTCACCGGTCTCTCCTAACAAAGCCTACGCAACTGTTTTATTAAAACAGAGATGGTCGTCCTTAGGCCCACCTCGTTACATGATGCGTGTGGCCTCGCAAGACTTTTAGAGGATAAAGTCAACCAGTCCACTAAACCTAAGGCTTCTTTGTCACACCCCGCCTCAGGCACCCCTGGACGTGTGTGAGCTCGATTGGTACCTGCTTTGATTTCAGAGTTTTTCTAAAACATAGCGGAAGACTTTTTTCATAAGCATCGAAACATCATTCATTTCAACCTCAAGGGTTGTATTTGTAAATATCAAGACTCAGTTGGAAAACAAAAGCATTGTATTTATTTCATAAACATAGGGATTTAGATACCCTTTTTGATTAAAAAACAAGTTTGAAATCAAATACATCTATTGTCTCCTTTGGACAAGCTTCGAAAATAGTACTATCCAAGGTTGATCAATCCCTTGGTCATATCTCCTTTTTTATCTCTTAGGATTTCCTATACACGAGGCCTGAGAATCCAACGTGCAAGTTATCCTTTTTCAACATTCATTCCTGGGCCAGATCTTATGTCTTCCCGTATCCCCCTTTTCCTTTTTCCTTTTATTCATTGCCTGAAAACATTTTGAAAATGAAATATCAGCGCAAACTCCGGTGAATAAAACTATCTTGACATAAAATCATTTGGCACAAACAAGTATTAATTTTATAATCATAACTTTATGTTCAATCCACACATTTAGTAGGCCCATGTCCTGACTGTATGCACCACTGTATACACAGGCGTCATGCCTTATAACAACGGACAGGTCTATGCCTCCTAATTTGTTATAAGATAAACACCCGCCGCAATCCGGGACTCTCACCCGAGACCAGTGTATCCCTTGCAAGTTTTACATATACATATGGCCTTAATGCTTTGTTCGTAGAAGAACATTGAGCATTATTCCTTTCACCTTTATTTGACCATTTTCGTAAACGTAAATGTTTGACACAAGTTTTGAAAGAGATAAAGTATTCACCTTGATTATAGGAATGAGCCTCTAAGTTGGAAATTATAGAATCAGCTTCTTATCTTTGTTTCTCCAGCGTTTTGACACTTCTAAGAGCGTTTCTTCTAAGACCGAGCACTACAACGAGCGGGAGTTGGACCGGGATCGTCGGGAATGGGCTAGGGATCTCCTGGAACAAGTTTTGAGAGTTGGATTCGAGTTTGGGATGAAGACTATTAACTGAGATCGTCCAACTATTTATAGGATGGGATTTGGGTCCATGTCGGACCGATATGGGAGAGGATGTCGATCCGACATCCGACTATACACACTTCAGCCCTATGCGTCAACATCTGATTGGACCGCACATATTTTTGGTGCATGTCGGACCGCTATGTGGACCAAGTCGTTCCGACATCTAGACTCACGTCCCATCCTAGGGCTGAGTCATTGGACACGTGTCAGCACCACATTTTGCAGCTGAGGGGAGGTTGTCGGACCGTTATGGATTGATGTCGGTCCGATAACCGACCTTCGACCAATTGCGGACCGATACGAGTATGGATATCGGTCCGATATCCGGCTTGATTTCACTTCGGTCCGATATGAAAAGAGATATCGGTCCGATATCTAACCAATTTCCAGAATTTTTATATTTAACGCTAGACTTTGGTACTTTCACTACTAGAAAACATGTGTTTTTCCAACAAAAGTTTCCGACAAATTACCAACAAACGAAATTTCCCACGAGTTAACGACAACTTTCCAACAAAACAAACAACAAAAAAGTGACCATAAAATTTCCTACAATTTTCCGACAAAAATAAAGTTGTCGCTATTCCGTCGCCAATTATAATCTACTTCCAACGATCCACCGACAAGTTTCCCACAAAAATATTTCTGATTTTTTAATCCTTTTAATATATTTATTTAAATAAGTTAACTAATTTATTTAATATTTAAAAATAAGTTTTATTTCAAAATTGTCGGAAATTTGTTGGAATATATAATTATTTCCGACAAATTTCCCACAAAAGTAGTTTTTATTTTATTTTTAAAAAATAGGCTTTTTCAGTGTTGTCGGAAAATCGTCGGAATACATAATTATTTCCGACAAGTTTCCCACAAGTGTAACTTTTTATTTTTAAATAAGGTAACTTATTTATTTAATATTTAAAAAATCGGATTTTTTTCAAAATTGTCGGAAAATCATCGGAATATACAAATATTTCCAACAAGTTTCCCACAAAAGTAATTTTTTTAATTTTTTTATTCGTTTAACATATTTATTAATAAAGTAAACTTCTTTATTTAATATTTTAAAAATATGCTCTTTCAAAATTGTCGGAAAATCGTCGGAATATGTACCTATTTGCAACAAGTTTCCCACAAATGTAATTTTTCATTTTTAAATTTGTTAAATATATTCAGTAAATAAGGTTATTAATTTATTTAATATTTAAAAAATAGATTTTTTTTCAAAATTGTCGGAAAGTTGTCGGAATATATCAATATTTCCGACAAGTTTCCCACAAAAGTAAATATTTATTTTTTAATTCATTTAACATATTTATTAACAAAATTTATAATATTAGTAACTAAAATTATTAGTAATTAAAGGTTATTATTATTACTAATATTTAATATAAAATTAATAATTAAATAATAGTTAAGGATTATTATTATTATTAATATAATATATATGTGTTACTGTATGTGTATATGTATATATGTTAGTGTATGAATGTGTGTGTTATTGTATGTGTATATGCATATGTGTTAGTTTGTGTATGTGTGTCTACGGTATGAGTGTATGTGTGTTACAATATGTGTATATGCATAAGTGTTTACGTGTGTATGTGCATGTGTTAGTGTATATACACGTATGAGTGTGTGTTACTGTATGTGTGTATATGCATGTGTTAGTGTATGTACGTGTATGAGTGTGTATTTGTGTGCGTCGTGTGTGTTAGTGTATGTGTATACGCATATTTGATGACTTATGGGAAAACCATAGTATTATAAGTATAATAGAGGTAACATCTATGTGGCCTATAAATGGGTATAACAGTTGTGCAATTGGCGAAGGTAGTGGCGACGGTCACTTGGGGTTAACGTCACCCGTGAATGGTGAATGGTAAGACTTTATGAACCTATGTGTCTTAAGGGTGATGGTATTACCTTAATGACTGAGTCTCAAGAGCGATGTAATTACCTTTGGAGCTTACAAGTCCTAAGGGTGATGAAAGGACGAGAAATGAAATGGAATGAACGGTATGAATGATGAACGTATTGTACGAATGTTTTAATTGGTTGCGTTTTAAGACGATGTAATGACGTCAATTTCCGTTGTTATTGAATGTTTAAAGTTTAAAAACTGTTTGCTATTGTGTAAATTCAATACATGAGACATCCCAGGTTTAAGGTACTAACCTTGATCCTACTTAGATTCTGGCGTGGCCGGAAGGGGTACTAACCTTGCATGCTCTAGAAGTTTGGTTACATACTCATGTTGGTTGGTGCTTATTAAAAAAATGATTCACCATGTATCATTAATTACCCATGCCTGAACTGGACCCTTTTGACAATGTGTTTCAGGTCAGTCTGGACTGTTTAACGTACCTTTATAATATAATTAGAACTTTTAACAATTTAGTTTTGTGAAAAATAAATATATTCTTTTGAAGTAACCAGAAAATAGTTTTTAAAAAATCAAAAAATAATTTTATAAAAATTAACAATTTAATTTGTGATAAACATATATATATTCTTTTAAATATAAAGATTAACATGTAAATGGTATTAAAAAATAATACTACATGTATATTATTCCCTCAATTCCTCATTTCCTCCAATATCTCTGATCTTATTTCCCTCCCAATCCTTATTTGTTTCCCCCCAACACAAAAAATTAGGGCAGAACCCTTTCATCACTGTCGCTCCTTTCATCGTCGACGACCTGCACTCTTTCGACTAACCACTGGTCACCGCCGTCGCTCCCTTCATCGCCGACGACCTGCACTCTTTCGACTAACCACTGGTCCCCTCCGTCGCTCCCTTCATCGCCGTCGCTCCCTTCATTTCCCTCGCTGGTCACCGCTCCGTTATCTCCTAACCACTGACTGCGTCGACGACCTGCACTCTTTTGACTAAAATCAGTCCAGGTATGTGATTTTAAGGGTTTGTTTGTTCAAGTGTTGAGTTGAGATTGTGTTACCTAAATGTTATTGGGGTTTATGTGATCCCAAATTGAGATTCCTACTACAAGACTTTTCATTCTGCACTCGCTGATTTTGTCTATTTCAAGATGGTTGTTTGTGGCATTTAATTTTATTTCACTATCTTGATTTTGTCTATTTCAAGATGGTTGTCTGCACTCTGCACTTAATTTTATTTAAGTTTTATGTGGTCATGTTAAATGTAATAATGGTATTTTTATAAAGGTTGTTTCTATTGCAATTCATCTTTATGTTTGCAGTAAATTATGGGATGCTTTAACAGGGGATGAATTGCACTCATTTGACCACAAACATATTGTACGAGCATGTGCATTTTCTGAGGTAATATGATACTTGTGTTTAAGTCGATTATATTACCACTTTACTTACGGTGAATGCTAGTTTGTATGATGTGGCGTTTTATTTCATGTGGCTTGTATTTAGTTTTGAAATAAAGATTCTATAATCACATTTATGGTTATCCACTGCCAAATGCTAGAAGAAAATCACATTTTTTTACACCACTTTGATTGTTTGACATTAATGTCTCTGTTTGAAATTAATCCAATTTGATTGTTTGTCAAAGGTTGATTGTTCCATATTAATCCAATTTGACCATATGACCAAGCAAACCAATTGACCCATGAAAGATGTTGTTTGACCCATCTGCATTACACATGGTAAAATTGGTTAGTATACACAAATGGAAATGACCCATTTGCATATACAGATGGAAATGACCTATTTGAACCAAACTGCATACACATATCAGTATACAACCAAACTAATTGTTGTTATTTGAACCATTTGCATACACAGATGGTAAAATTGGTTATAGCATACACAAATGAAAATGACCCATTTGAAATCAATCCAATTTACTCATCTGAACAAAACTGCATACACGGATCAGTATACACATATTCAAATACTTATAAAACCTATATGTGAAAGAGTTAATGCATGCCGTAGAAGTTACCTATTCATCCTTTCTTTTCCTCTTCTTTTTACACATGTTCTTACATTACTTTCTTTAAATTTTGAACAAATACTTGTTACTGGAGTATCCATCTTTCTTCATGAGTGTTTCTTAATCAAAATAAAAATATTAAAAAACGATAATCCGTTACAACAAATAACTAAAAATAAGAAAATATTATCTTAATTTTGTGTCGACAACGTATGACCTATTTTATTATTTTGGTAGATAAATTCCTACCGTAATTTAGTTGCGCTGATAAAAAAATTATAACTTGTAATTTAGCTTTAGTATGGTATGATAATTTGTATTATATGGGAGGGAAGGTCAATCATTTGTATGTTTATCAAATATTTCTTGATTTGACATTGATATGAATCCCACCAAAGGTTAGTACAGGTCAATAAAAATGTCGTTGAATAGAGAATGGATGTACACAATGAGAACCAATAGAGATGGTACTTTCAATCTGCAATTTAAACAAGCAGTCTCTTATTTCTTGGATTTTGCATATGAAAACGCAACGAACATTGAAAGGCAAACTATAGATGGGGTCCAAAAGTTACTAATTAGATGTCCATGTAGTAAATGCAAAAATTGTTATTACAAGACGAGAGAGGCAGTTGATTGTCATCTAATTACCTAAGGTTTCATGGAAGATTATCAGTTATGGGATGTGCATGGTGAATTATATCCTGATGAAGCTATAAATGTGGGCTATTATTCAAAATCCCTCCCGTCTCAACATATGGGCCAAGATGTTGATGAAGATCTTGGTGAATATACCGGATACGATCAAATGGTTATGGAAGGTATGCACCAAAATCATGATCCTTATTATCAGCAAGGACCACAAGATCCAAATCAAAGAGCAAATGCATTCTATAACATGTTAAACCAAGCTAACGAGCCTTTATGGGAGGGGGCTAAAGACGCTAGCACACTCTCTATCACCACCAAGTTATTGAATTGGAAATCAGATTGTAATGTTTCCGACTCAACATTTGATAAACTCCTTCCGATAATCAATGACATTCTACCCGACGATAACAAGCTACCTAGAAACTTTTATGAGACCAAGAAGATGTTGAAGCCACTAGAGTTGCCGTCACATCAGATTCATGTGTGCCAAAACCATTGCATGCTATTCAATGGGCAGTATTCTGATTTGGATCGTTGTATAGTATGTAATGAAGACAGATACAAGGAAAGAGGGAAGAAGGTGCCTAAGTTGGTGATGAACTACATGCCTATTGGACCAAGACTTCAAAGATTTTTCTATTCAAATAAGACGGCTCAACATTTGACTTGGCATGCAGATCGTATTCCTTCAGAAAAGATAAGTCATCCTAGTGAAGGTCAGGTCTGGCACCATTTTAACTTGGGCTTTCCTGATTTTACAAAAGAGACACGCAATGTTCGTCTCGGGTTGTGTACTGATGGGTTTAGTACAAATAATACAAGCGGGAACCCGTATTCATGTTGGCCGGTGTTTATCACGGTTTACAACCTACCTCCTTGGTTGGCCTTGAAAGAGCAATACATACAAATTCCTTTGATCATTCCAGGCCCAAAGAATCCCGGACAAAATATCGACGTTTTTCTACAACCTTTAGTAGACGAGTTAAAACTGTTGTTCACGCATGGTATTGAAACTTATGATGCCCAACGACGTAACAATTTCCAAATGAGGGCGGTACTGCTATGGACAAATAGTGACTTCCCTGCTTACGCGATGTTGTCCGGATGGAGCACACATGGTAAGTTAGTTTGCCCGTATTGTTCGAATGAATCGGGATCATTCCAGCTTCAGTTTGGAGGGAAACCATGTTGGTTTGACTGTCATAGACAACATCTTCCCGCCAGACATTGTTTCCTAAAAGATAAGATTAACTTTCGGAAAAACAAAATGGTTTCGGGCGTAAGACGTATTCCAGAGCCAACTGGAGAGGAAATATGGCAGACTATAAAAGATTTGCCCATTGTTTATGATGGTAAACCTCATGGTACTGAAAGATATAGGAAACCGCCCGGTTTTGGGACTACACATAATTGGGTAAAGAGAAGCATCTTTTAGGAACTTCCATATTGGCGTAAGTTGTTGATCCGGCACAACCTTGACGTGATGCATATCGAAAAGAATGTATTTGAAAATCTATTTCACACAATTATGGGCACCAACAAATCCAAAGACAATATGAAGGCAAGGCAAGACATTAAGCATATTTGTGTACGTCGTCTTTTAAACCCCATATGTGATAACAATGGGAAGATAACTAAACTTAGGGGGGATTACACTCTGCAAAAAGATGACGTTAAAAAGGTCTGTGCTTGGTTGAAAAAGCTTAAATTTCCAGACGGGTATGCGTCAAACGTAGGGACTTTAGTAAACATCAAAGACTACACTTTTCATGGTTTCAAAAGCCATGATTGTCACGTTTTTATGCAACGACTGCTTCCACTTGCTATTAGAGGTTTTGTTTCAAAAGAGACATATGAGGCTGTAACAGAGTTGTGCATGTTCTTTCGGGTCTTTTGTTCAAAGACGTTGCATGTAGATGACTTGGTTAACATGAAACGCACAGTGGTTCTAACGATATGCAAGTTAGAGAAAATATTCCCTCCCGGTTTCTTTGATTCCATGGAGCACCTAGTCATACACCTAGCTAATGAAGCTCTTCTTGGTGGTCCGGTGCAATACAGATGGATGTATCAATACGAGAGGTAATCACATTGTTTGTAATCTTATAAACCAAATGTTTTTCAAATTCCGTTCAAAATTCCTAACACATTCTCATTGACTTCTAAATGTAGGAAGCTTGGCTTGATAAAAAGAAGAATTAGAAACAAATCAAAGGTTGAGGGTTCAATCGTGAGGGAACACCTAGTGAATGAAGTCACCACATATTGTTCTCTATACTTTGACCCGACGATTGAGACACGCCATAATCGAGAGCCGAGGAATTTCGCACCACAACATTCTAGTTCTTCGAGTGGAGGCTGTCAACTAAGCGTGTTTGTCGTTCCATCTAGACGATTATATCAAAAGGGTGGAACGCGGACACGCATGAGTATTGAAGAACTTAAAAAGGCGCACACGTATGTTCTTTTAAATTGTGTAGAAGTTTATCCTTACATCGACGAGTTCGATGAAGTGGCGCCACAAGTATATCCCGATGAGCTGATATCGAATCTCAGAGATAACCACTTTGCTGAATGGTTTGAAGACCGGGTAAGTAAAGCCAATTAAATCATAATGATTAGTGTTAGTGCATCATTAACCAACACGTTGCGTGTATGTTCTTCATTGTAGGTAAGGATTGGCTTAAATGATGGAAGCACTCGACATTTGGAAATTTTAGCAAGAAAACTATCGATTTTTGCTCACTCTCACAATGGGTACTTTGTAAATGGTTATAAGTTCCACACGCAGAAGTATGGTAAAGGACTTGTCACCACAAACTGTGGTGTATGCGTGAGAGGGGAGACGTATAACACTGAAGAGTCTGACTACTACGGCTTATTGAATGACGTATTAGAGCTCCAATATGATTGCAAAGGGCCTCAAACTGTTGTACTGTTTAAATGTACATGGTTTGATAACAAACACGGTGTAGTAGTTCACAAAAATAAGCTGGTTGATGTTAAACCCAAGTCCCGACTTCAAAGTAACGACCCGTTTATCTTGGCATCACAGGCGGAGCAAGTGTTTTACACATCATACCCTGCCGTGACAAATGATACAAAAGATTTATGGGCGGTTATCAAGACAAAAGCCCGACACATTTATGAAGTCACTGCATCTAAAACTGAAGTCTCGAATGTTGGAAACATAGAAGCACATATGTTCTTTCAGATTGATGAACGGTTTGAGTTACCGGATATAGTATCAATGAGTGAACACTTGGACCGGGTTACAAATACCAATACATCAGAGCAAATGATCGACGGGGAAGAAGAACTTGAAGATGATAACGACGATGATATTGATGATGTTCATAATGATGATGTTGATGATGATGAAATGTTTTCTTTTGATCGCTCTTTAGATGAATACAAACAAGATTGTTAGGAACATATATTGTTTGTTGTATACTTTTTATTAATTTGAGATTTATCATATGGTATTTACACTTTAAATTATTTATAATTATAAGGTTTGTTAATTTTGTATTATATATCTTACCATTCTTGTTCAATTAAATGCAGTTTCCATACATTATGGATGGTAATCAAGGTAATCTTGGTGGTGTTGGTGCCGGTACACGTGGCGGAAAGAGATGTCGTGGTGGTGCTGGACAGACTCCTGTTTCTCGTAGTGGTGTTGATGCTACTTTAGGGAGACGCAATTCCCATGTGTCCGGTTCTAAAGGTAAAAGCAAGAAATTTTATTGTGGGAGATACGTGATGACACGTGGTGGTAAAGGGGGGGGGGGGTATATGCTGGTACTCATAGACGTGTGGCTAGCGGTGATGCCATGGCTGGTATGGCCGAGAAAGTACGTAACACTACGGTGTTAAGGGATGTCACCCATGATGATGTTGATAATTACAATTACGATGAGGATGATGATGGTGAGGATGGCGGTGGTGAGGATGTCGGTGATGTTGGTGGTGAGGATGTCGGTGTTGATGTTGATGGTGAGGATGGCGGTGATTATGTTGATGGTGTGAATGTCGGTAATGATGTTGACGGTGTGAATGTCGTTGATGATGTTGATGGTGAGGATGCCGGTGGTGATGTTGATGGTGAGGAGGATGGTAGCACATCTCAGAAGAAATGGATTAAACTTCACGGAAGAAAGTATGTTTCTAATTTTAACATTTTAATTTATGATGTTTATTCATGTTATAAATATACCTATTTGGTTATTTCAATATTGTAGGTTTGGATGTCAACGTGTTCATAGGAGTGCCAAACGAATATTAGACCAACATCTTGATGGAGATTGGGCCACGTTTAAACAAGTCCCACTTAATAAAAGGAGGATAATGTTTAATAAGTTTCGGGTAATATATCAGTTAGTTATTTTATATGTTATGATTATATGTTTTATTTTTGCATTTTTACCTTTATGTTTTAATTTACAGACCAAGTGGAGATGGGATCCACGAGACGACGAAGCCTATTATGAAGGATTCATTAACGTGATCAAGGATCGTTTTAGAGATATCATGAGTGATTTGAGAGAAGAATCTAAAAATAAAGCAAGGAAGGCGGGGCATGTTATTGCAGATGAAGAACATAATTTCGAGATAACTTGCAATTATCCTCCTAGAGCGGTGCCTCTTGAGAGATGGAAACGTTTCTGTAAGGTAAGGGTGTTAATACAATATTCCTTTTTTTCTTAATTTTTCTCTCTTTATATATTATACATATATTTTTACTATTTACAGACTTGGAACACCGTGGAATGGTTAAAAAGGTCTGCAGCCGGGATAAAGAATCGTTGTAATGCACTGTCCTGTCATACAGGCGGGTCTATGGGTTTCGATGAACATCGTATCAACTTGGTAAGCTAATCATGTTTATAAACTTTAGCAACTCTTTGTATATTTAACACTTATCAACTACATTACTATTTTTTGTGTAGGAAAAACAAAAGGGTGGACCAGTTAGCTTTGAGTTAGTCTTCATTGATACCTACGCCACCAAGGAGTGCAAAAAGAGATTACGGGATGAGGAAATCGATGTTAATGACGTGGATCAGTTAGAGTTTGTTACTGAACGATCAAAAGAATCATTTGTAAGTTAACTTTATCGTTTATATATAGTTATTATAACAACATTAAGTATAGTATGACTTGCTTTGTTTTGATAAAATGTAGACATCGTTCACGGGGGAACTTGAGAGGTTGTACGGGAAGGACCGCAGCCATAATCCGAAGGATCGCGATGATCTTGTTGTGTGGAAAAGTGTGCATCCTAACAGTAATGGCTACCAGATGTTCGGGATAGGATCTTTTGATCCTAATTTCGTGGTGACTGGGACACCGTCATCCACAGCTTGCGGGTCTAGATCATACAGTGATGCCCGACAGTCACAAGAGGTATCATTATTATTATTGTTGTTGTTTAGGCATGAAACTTCAAATTTTTTTGTTATACTATCTAGGCATTGATGTTGTCGGGTTAGGAGGACCGGTTTTGAAAACCATTGTTTTCATGTTGCGCATGCTTTGTTTAGGCATTGTTGTTTCCGGATTAGGAGGACCGGTTTTGGAAATCTTGTTTTCATGTTGCATTGCATGGTTTGTTTAGGCATTGCTATTGCCGGGTTAGGAAATTATTATTATGATTATTATATGTATGTATATGTATTTGTATCTTAAATTGTTAGGTTTATATATATGTATGCATATCTGTGTTTTTATGTATATGTATACGCATATGTATGTGTTCGTGTCATTTTGACCCATTTAAATTGAAAGTTGATTGCTATACTTACATAAAGCAGGTTCGGATCATTTCGACCCATTTAGATTGAAAGTTGATTGTTATAGTTTCATAAAGTGAGTTTGGGTCATTTTCACCCATTTAAATTGAAAGTTGATTGTTATAGTTTTTTAAAGTAGGTTTGGGTCATTTTGACCATTTAAATTGAAAGTTGATTGTTATAATTTTATAAAATGGGTTCGGGTCATTTTGACCCATTTAAGTTGAAAGTTGATTGTTATAGTTTCATAAAGTGAGTTCGGGTCATTTTGACCCATTCAAATTTAAAGTTGATTGTTCAAGTTTTATAAAGTTAGTTCGGGTCATTTTAACACATTTATATTTAAAGTTGATTGTTAAAGTTTCATAAAATGAATTTGGGTTAGTTTGACCCATTTAAATTAAAAATTGATTGTTATAGTTTTATAAGAAAATTGATTGTTATAGTTTCATAAAGCGGGTTCGGGTAATTTTTGACCCATTTAAGTTGAAAGTTGCTTATTTGATATTTTTTAGATCGGCCCGTTTTGACCTATACTTAATTTGATCATAACTCGTTTTGACCTGTACATATTTTGAGCACAACCCGTCTTGACCCGTACCTATTTTGAGCATATGCATGTATCTAAGTAAGTATTATGTATTAATTATATCTATTTTAACAAATTTTAGGTCCAAGATATTCGATCTGAACTACAAAAGGAAAAGGAGGCTCGAGACAATTTGGAAAATCGTTTGGAACAAATTGAAAAAGAACGAGAACGAGAACAAGAACGGGTTGAAAGGGAAGAAGAGCGGTCCGAACGAGATGCAAAGGAGCAAAAATTACAAAGACAAGTTGAAGAAATCTTGAAAAAATTAGCCGATTAGTAATAGTAATCGTTAAATATGTAATTTTTTTGTTATAATTTGTGATTGATATATTAAAACATGTTTTTTGGGAATTTTTCTTCTATATTTCTGGAAAAAAAATGCTATTTTTCTGTAATTTTTTTTGCTATTTTTCTATAAATTTTTTAATATTTTTCTACATTTTTTTAGATTTTTTTAATTTAGAATTGTAGGAAACTTGTCGGTATTGTAAACCTAAAAAGAGGTTATGATTGTAGGAAAATTGTCAGAAATTTTTTAAAAATGTTGTCGGAAATTTGTCGGAATTGTATTATTAAAAAATATAAAATAAAATTTAAAATTTAGAATTGTCGGAAAAATGTCAGATTTTTTTTAGAGTTGTCGGAAATTTGTCGGTATGATAATAACTAAAAATTAAATACTAGTAATTAAATACTAACATTACTGATTAGTTATTGTTATTATTATTATTATTATTATTGTTTGTATTATTATTAATAATTAAAAATAATAATATTTAAAAAACTAATTTGTGGGAAACTCGTCGCAATTTCGTCACAGAGTTTAAAGAGTAAAATTGTCGGAATATTGTCGGAATCTAACCGACGAAAGGTATTTGTCGCTAATTTGTTGGAAAAATAGTCGGAACTTTGTCGGGATTTTTTTTTCCTACGAGGGTTTTTCCGACCAACGGTTTTTGTCGGAAAGTTGTCACTAACAGTCAATTCCGACAAAATCTGCTGTCGGAAACTTATCAATTTTTTAGTAGTGTTTAGATACATAAGTCCTTATAGGTTCTAACCTTGACATTTCTTGGATATTTTTGTGGTAGGTGTTACATTCTTATCTCTACAAACCCTACACACCCACGATCTTTTCCCCAGCCCCAACTACATCACCAACCTTTCAGCCTTCCCCTAAACCTTCTCCAACTGATAAACCACCCACCCCTTCAATACCTTCACTGTTACCTACACCACCTAAACCACTTCCATTCACCAAACTGTCTCTAGAAGCTATTCAACAACGAAGAAAGGAGGGCCTTTGTTTCTGGTGCCCGGAAAAATACTTCCCAGGTCACAAATGCTCTCCCCCACAATTTCTTCTCATCGTTGACAACGGCGAATATCCGGCCAACCAAGAGCCCACACCACCTACACCAATTGACATTCTCCATCCTCCACAATTCATGTGTTCTCTCCAAACACTTCGTGTTACGGGTTATATTCATGGAAAACCAGTCACAATTTTGATCGATTGCGGTAGCACACATAACATTATACAACCACGTATAGCCGCCAGCCTTCATCTTGCTACAAACCGCTCCAACCCTTTGCTGTTATGGTGGGCAACGGCCAATTTATTCATTGTGAAGATGTTCCGGTACAACTGCAAAAAGCCAACTTTGAAATTCCTTTTTTCATCTTTCCGGTTCAAGGTGCCGATGTAGTTTTAGGAATATCATGGCTGGGTACCCTGGGTCCCATTACTGCTTATTTTTCGATTCCGGAAATTTGTTTCAAAACCAACGGCATCACCACCACACTCCGTGGTGACACACTTAGCCACCCGGTTTCACCAAGTTCCCTGTCGTCCTTAATTCGCCATGAGTCAGTAGCCTCCCTTCATGCTTTGATCATCGATCACACACCCTCGCCCACCGCACCCGTCTCATCACCAACAGACCCAAACATTACCACCCTTTTGCAAACCTTCAACACCTTGTTGGAAACACCCCACTCTCTACCTCCTAACAGACCATTGCTCAATGACAACCACACCGTTAACGTTAAACCCTACTGATACCCTCACTTTCAATAGCAGATTATGACCCAATTGATTGGTGAAATGTTACGAGACGGTATCATCCGCCCTAGCCAAAGCCGGTTCTCTTCCCCCGTTTTATTGGTCAAAAAGGAAGATGGCACGTGGCGTTTTTGCATGGATTACCGAGCCCTAAACGCCGCCATGGTCCGGGATCGATTTCCCATTCCCACCATTGACGAATTATTGGACGAGATACACTGTGCTACCCTTTTTTCAAAAATAGACCTCCGGTCCGGCTACCACCAAATCCGAGTAGCAGAACAAGACACCCACAAAACAGCGTTTCGCACCACTGATGGCCATTATGAATTCCTCGTCATGCCTTTTGGTCTCACGAACGCTCCATCAATGTTCCAATCGGCTATGAATGATCTTTTCCGTCCCGTTCTTCGCCGCTCTGTATTGGTTTTCTTCGACGATATCTTAATCTACAGCACCACAAAAGAAGAACATTATTCTCACTTGAGGTACGTCTTTACGGAAATTTCTTTTTTGGGTCATCGTATTTCAAGCTTGGGGGTTGCTCCCGAACCAGATAAAATAGATGCAATCCAACAATGGCCCACCCCGATTTCATTTACTACCCTACGAGCCTTTTTGGGTATTACCGCAGCTTCGTTCACAATTATGCCAAAATAGCCACTGTTTTAACAGGTATCCTCAAACAAAAAGACTTCTCCTAGTCTGACGAAGCAGACAAAGCCGTCACAACCCTAAAGTCACACATGCAAGAACTTATCACCTTAGCCTTACCCAATTTCACCAAGCCCTTCGACCTCACAACCGATGCATCCGGCCAGGCCATCGGTGAAGTACTCTCCCAAAACAAGCGACCCATTGCCTTCTTCTCCAAGAAACTATGCCCTACCATGCAAGCCCAATCCACTTATACCAAAGAATTGTACGCCATCACAGAATCCTTCCGAAAATGGCGTCAATACCTTCTGGGGCGACGTTTCCGTATTTACACCGACCACCGTAGTCTCAAACACATGTTGACCCAAACCATCCAAACTCCCGAGCAACAGAAATAGGTTACAAAACTTCTCGGGTATGACATTGAAATTCACTTTAAACCCGGTAAAGAAAACACAGTTGCAGATGCTTTAAGCCGTGTTAATTTTCCATCAATGCTAGCCTTATCTCACCCAACGGCTCCGTGGCTCGATGAAATTAAGCAATATTTCACAGAGAATCCCATAGGCCAACAGTTGGTGACCCAAATAACCACCGAACCCACTACCTTTCCACACCACCTTTATAGAGATGGATTAGTTTATTTGCATGGTAAGATTATGGTGCCCTTATACCCACGTTACGAAAGGAATTGCTCCATGAATTCCACTCATCGTTTTTAGGAGGCCATTCCTTTATCAACGCCACATTTAAACGGATCTCTACATCATTCTCTTGGTGGGGTTTAAAAAAAGATGTCACCACCTTTTTTCAAAGAGTGTGAAGTTTGTTAAGCTACTAAAGTACCAACTCATCGGCCTTATGGATTGTTACAGCCGCTCCCTATACCAGAGTCAACATGGCAAGATCTCTTAATGGATTTATTACAAATCTACCATCCTCGAAAGGCAAAACAACAGTTTGGGTGATTGTGGATCGCCTATCCAAGTTTGCTCACTTCATCTCCTTTCCGCCTCACTACACATCAGTATCATTGGCCACAATATTTATGCGTGAAATATATCGGCTGCATGGTCTTCCAAAAACAATTGTGTCGGACCACGACCCGACATTCCTTAGCCGTTTTGGCAGGAACTTTTCAAACAGATGGGTACAAAACTGCTTCATTCTAGTGCCTACCACCCACAGACCGATGGTTAAACCGAAGTGGTGAATCGTTGTCTAGAAAATTACCTTCGTGCATTTGTATTCGATAAGCAATCTACGTGGGAACGGTATCTGTTTTTAGCCGAGTTCTCTTACAACACAAGTCACCATTCATCCATTAACATGACACCCTTCAAAGCACTTTAGGGTCATGAAGCAACATCAATTCATGACTACGTACCACGGTCCAACAACAATGCTTCCATCGACATGTCCCTAACCGACCCATCAACAAATTCTGGAATGTCTGAAAGCATCTCTTGAGCAAGCAAGGGAGAGAATGACAAGGCAAGCTAATAAAAAGAGAATGGAAAAAGAGTTCAAAGTAGGCTACTGGGTTTACTTAAAGCTGCAACAATACCGCCAAAAATCGGTTCAAGATCGCAAAAGTCAAAAGCTCTCATTACCTTTTTTCGGGCGATATAAAATATTGGAGCAAATTGGCAAGGTGGCTTACAAGCTTGAGTTACCAGACTCCTCAAAGATTCACCCTATATTTCATATCTCCCTACTTAAAGAGAGCATCGGTACCATGCTGCCGTCCAAAGGTATGCTTGGCCATGTTAACAGCGAAGAAACTCTTGACCTACTTTCGGAGACCGTGCTCGACCGTCATAAGGGATTGGCTAATTAGCAACAACTACTCATCAAATGGGACAAACGGCCCCCGGAGGAAGCTACGTGGGAGGACAAACAATTCATTCAAGAACAATACCCATGTTTTCCAGACATTGAGGACAATGTCTTTTCTCTAGGGGAGAGTGTTGATACGGACCAAACCAGACCAGCCCACCAGGCAACCAAGCCCAGGAAGATTAAAATGTCAACAACAGGCCCAAGAGAGAGATCAAGAAGCCCATTCGCTGGGCAAATTGAGTTGCACGACCCACTACTTATGTTTCCTATTTTTATTCCTATGTTTACCTGGTCTTTAGGATCTTTTGTTTACTGCATTTAGAGTAGTGGTGCATGTTCTTCATGAAATAAGACATGGGTGATGAACCTTAGTCTCCTGCATGTTTAAATACTTGTTTTGCATTTGGAAATATATCAGAAAATTCCCCCAGATCTCTTATTTTCCTTCTATATTTCTTGGAGTGTCTGCCTACTAAAAAAGGCTGTATCAAAGGCAATAAAAGATTTAAATTTTGAATGGACAACAATATGTGTTATGAAAGTACCAAGATTGTTGAAAGTAGTTATAAGGTATTATTTTGGGTATAGATTTGGTACGGATATGAATTTGTGGAATACGTGGGCGAATGATTGATAGTAACAAATAGAAATGAAAACTGTATGCATGAAGTAGTTGTTTGATATCGCATATAGAAAGGTTTGTAAAGCATGACATTGCTTTTTATGATTAAACGCATATGAGTGGTTCATGTAGTATTTTTGAAAAAGATACACTACAACATTATCACCTCATCCCGACGATTTTTTTTTACCCTATAGCAACGACTTGTCGTCAGCCTATTCCGACGACATGTCGTCGGTATAGATGTCGTCGGTATTGTCTCGTCCCAATAGGTCAAAGATGTCGTCGGCGGCATAGGTCGACCTATGCCGACGACATGTCGTCGCTATAGGGTTTAATTAAAAAATTCAAAGAGAAATCGGTATAGGTTCTGGACTTATCTGGACGACAAGTCGTCGAGACAGACCCAACCTATCCAGAAGACATGTCGTCGGTATAGGCTATTTCCAATTTTTTTAATTAAATTTGAAAAAGACCTCTGCCGACGACATGTCGTCGGCATAGGTTTTATTGTTTTTTTTTATTTTTTTTAAATTTTCAAAATTTTCCATAAATATTTAATTTCTAATTACCAAAACCTGCAAATCAGATAATTCAAACCATTCAAAAATTGAAATCTGAAACATATTGTTCGATACAAAAACCTGTTCGACGCACAAACCAAATATTCAAACATAAAGTTGTCCGACACACAAACATAAAAATTGTTCAAACATTCAACAATAACACCGACAACAAAGGCAAATGCGCAACAACTTTAAGCTAATTATCGTCGCTGCTAGTTCGGCGTTCCCACATTCGACGCATTTCATCCATTTGTCGTTGCATTTCAAGCATTTGTTGATTATGCACACGACGTTCTTCCTCTCGTTGGGCTTCGCGTTATTGTTGATCTTGGATTTGTTGTTGAAGTTGAGTTACACGCTCATCTACTTCTTGCCAATGTGTTTGTGGAGGGGGGTACTGAACAAATCCGGTGTGGGATTACTCACCACCCGACCGACACCCCTGATATGGCCACGCCGATGACCCAATGCACGCTCCATGCATGCAAACTCATCGACAGCAGACGAGTCACCACCAGACTCAGCAGAGGATCTTGTATACTCCTCTTGGATTCGGTCCTGCATTAAACAATGTAATAAACAATCACTTGACTATTTTACTAAAATTCGACAGCATAACTGATGTAAAATGGATAACCAACCTGTTAAACTATAAATTATAAACGACCCAAATTCATAAATTCCAATCAACCAACACTAATAACAACAAATACTAATAATACTAGCAAAAATATTCAACAATTGGGCTAGAGTTGGATGTTCTAAGTCTATTAAAGTGTGTTTGGATGTTCTAAGTCTAGTAAGTCTAACAACAAAATCATTTGACTTACATAATCTGATGATGCAGTCGGGTTGGCCCAACATGTCCCTTCTTTATAATGGGTCGCTTTGAACACATCAATTGGGCCGATACCCTGTGCAAATATCACTAAGAATTAATAAGTATGTTTATATAATATTAACAATTGTATTTCATACCTCCATGTGTCGGCGCTGGGCGTATGATTTGCTGCCATGGTAACTTAGGTAACGTTGTTGTGATCGGTTTTGTTTGTTCTTTTCTGAGCGGTTTTTATAGCTTTCACCTAAAACAACTCATTAATCAAAGTCTCCCAAGTTTCTTGATCAAGATCTTCTAGTGGATTATTCATCGCCGCCTTCACATCATCGTATCCCCCATTCTCCTCGAAGTGAACTTTCAACTCTCTCTTGTGATCTTTATACGCCCCCGGACACTCGGCAGTGATTCCAAGTTCAACGTCTCGCCACTTATCAGTGTTTCTCTAGGAGTCCAGATCAAAATAATCCTACAAATGGAAAGTAATTATAAATGTAATAGTTATGAAATTGTAAGTATTAATAAAACATCTATACTTACTATAAGAGTGAGATATACGGCCCGTTTATTCTCATTTGGAACCTTAGCCCAATTTGGATAATATGGAGGAATAACTTTTTCAACCTCCAACGAGATAGCACTGATAAAATCCGAAGCGTTGGGACCCACAAACTTGTACCCCCCGCCATGAAGTTCTACATCAATGGGAAGAGGCTTCCTCCCATTTTGCTCAAATTTCTTATACAATTTTATGTTTTTGCCTTTAGATCGTCTTTTTTGGGAGCCACTGCCTACATTGACACGTGACATTCAAAAGTTAGGCAATTATAAAAACATTTATTAAACACTAACAAGTAACTTACCACCAGATCCAGTCGCACAACCCGAGTCGAAGTGATACGGACCCCCGTCTCCACCCTTCCACCATCTCCAACGTGTGATTGCGCCATTGTTGCCATTTTTCCTATAACAAAATTTATTAGTAAGCACAAATAATTATTAATTAACAAAGAAAAATAGTACATTTTTAACATACATTCAATCAAAATCATCACTAAAATAACGTGTGTCAACAACATCATCATCTTCTTCATCGTCGTCATTTATTTCGTCTTCATCTTCTGAATTGTATGCATCTTCTTCATCTTCTTCATCATCATAAGAGTGGGATATACGGCCCGTTTATTCTCATTTGGAACCTTAGCCCAATTTGGATAATATGGAGGAACAACTTTTTCAACCTCCAACGAGATAGCACGGATAAAATCCGAAGCATTGGGACCCACAAACTTGTACCCCCCGCCATGAAGTTCTACATCAATGGGAAGATGATTCCTCCCATTTTGCTCAAATTTCTTATACAATTTTATGTTTTTGCCTTTAGATCGTCTTTTTTGGGAGCCACTACTTATATTGACACATGACATTCAAAAGTTAGCCAATTATAAAAACATTTATTAAACACTAACAAGTAACTTACCACCAGATCCAGTCGCACAACCCGAGTCGAAGTGATACGGACCCCCGTCTCCACCCTTCCACCATCTCCACCGTGTGATTGCGCCGTTGTTGCCATTTTTCCTACAACAAAATTTATTAGTAAGCACAAATAATTATTAATTTACAAAGACAAATAGTACATTTTTAACATACATTCAATCAAAATCATCGCTAAATCAACGTGTGTCAACAACATCATCTTCTTCATCGTCGTCATTTATTTCGTCTTCATCATCTGAATTGTATGCATCTTCTTCATCTTCTTCATCATCATTAATAAAACTTTCATCGAGATCAATCGAGGCAACATGACTTGGGTCACCACCCTCATTTAAAGCAGTACACATAGGCAAGTAGCCTAAGTCGACAACCAAGTTACAAAAAAATGATTGAGTTTCCCGTGTAATAGATTGACTATCAACATAGGGAATTGGAGTTTGGTCACCACCTACGTGACTTGATTCACCACCTTCGCATCCGGTGTCGACAACCAAATTATAATCATTTGATTGAGTGTCGTACAACCCAAAGCTTCCGATGGTGAACGTCCTCAACAACCCTCCCTGGCCAGTGGTTCGAGAAGGATCTCGAAGATAGAACACTTGTTTAGCCTGTGTGGCTAATATATATTGGACATCATCATACCATTCTTTGCCAACATATCAATCACGACCAATGTCAATTATAGTAGTATTGTTTTGCTTAATTAATCTTTTACCTCTCGTGTCAAACCATTTACAACGGAATAGTACAACCGAGTAACCATCTATGTAGTTCAACTCTATGATATCCTTTAGTTGACCATAATATGGAGTATCGTCTTCTCCTATTGTAACCACACAACTGTTCTGAGTAGTGCGTCGGGAATCACGATTTTGTACCACAAATCTAACACCATTGACTATGCAAGCAGTGTAAGAAGATGCGTTCAATGGACCATGTGCCAATGCCCTTAATTCTTTGTTATCGGGTGTAGAATATGAAGATGAAGATGAAAGTACATTTGCTTCATATTTTAACCATGAAGAAAAATCGGTTTGCATATTGCGTTCAAAAAATTTAGATTCAAATTCACTGTTAGATGGACAAAACAAAATTTAAATAAGTAGAATTAAATGAAAATATAATAATAGTTTATCACGGGTAGATGGACAAAAATACTTACGATCTTTAGGCTTTGATTTCATCGCAGTTGTTCAACACAAACCATTGTAATGATTTGTTGGCATGTTCAGAGAGCGCCTTAATTTTCTTTTTCGATATTGGTCGACATTGTGAAGAAAACACTTGAAACTGCCTTTTGGGAATGCCATCATCTGCATTTCTATCTGGTCGGTTAAATTTGGTCTGCATACCGTCTAGATACGTAGAGCAGAATGTCAAGGCTTCATCTGTAACATAACCCTCTGCAATTGAGCCTTCAGGTTTGGCTTTATTTCTAACATATGCTTTTAGCTTTTTCATGTATCTTTCAAAAGGATACATCCATCTCATATACACAGGGCCACCAAGAATAGCTTCTTCAGGTAAATGCAGAATGAGATGAACCATTATGTTAAAAAATGCCGGAGGATATATCATTTCCAAATTGCATAATATCTTAACCACTTCCTCATTTGCTTCATACATGTCTTTCACATCTACTGATCGTGCACAAAGTTTTTGAAAGAATGTGCAAACATCATTGATTGTTGTTGAAACATTTTTGTGCAGACCCGATCGTACCCCTATTGGCAGCAATCGTTGCATGAGGATGTGATAATCATAGGACTTTAACCCAATTATATTTGAATAATTGGGAAGTACCTTATTTTTAAAATTCAATCCAAATCCATCAGGCAGTCTCACTCCTCGAATAAACTGAAAAAAGCGTTCTCGATCACTAGGTGTGAAAGAGTAAGGAGCTTGTGGTTGGTACAACTTGTTTTTTTTGTGTTAGCCATAGGTTATGTCGAATACCCATATTTTCTAAGTCTTTGGGGGCTTTGTGTGTGTCTTTTGATTTATCGTTCATCAACAAAGTACCCAATAAACTCTCACACACATTTTTCTCCATGTGTATAACATCAAGATTGTGTTTTAAAAGCAGAGAAGACCAATAATCCAGCTCAAAGAAGATACTTCGTTTAGTCCAATTCAACTCTGATGTAAGACGCTTTCTTTTTACCCCTCCATACATTGGATGTCTCCCCGGAACACGATCTGGGAGATTTTTTAGTTGTTCTAATATTTGAGTATTAGTCAATCGTCGGGGAGGATGTTTTGCTCTTTCTTGCCATCAAACGACAGATCGTTCCTCCATTTATGCTTTCTAGGCAAGAATCTTATGTGTCCAACAAAAGCTATCTTATTCGTTATAGCGCACGAAGGTGTGTCAATGTTACACGTAGGGCATGCTTTATAACCTTGACCACTCCATCCAGACAAGCTACTACGAGCAGGATAATCGTTGATAGTCCATAACAGTGCAGCATGCATCCTAAATACAGTTTTGGTTGATGCATCTCTTACCTGGACTCCTTCAGCCCACAACATTTTCAACTCATCAACCAAAGGCCTTAAGAATACATCAATGTCCTTACTAGGTGATTTAGGCCAGGGAATTAGCAAGGTTAACATGAAAGAAGACTCTTTCATACATAACCACGGTGGTGTATTATATGTTGTTAACACTACCGACCAGATACCGTAAGTTTGACTCATGTTACCGAACGGATTAAAACCATCGGCAGCCAAACCTAAGCGGACATTCCTTGGTTCTTTAGAAAAATCCGGATATCTCTCATCAAATTCTTGCCATGCCTTCCCATCAACCGGATGTCGCATCATACCATCCGTTGAGCGTCCAGTATTATGTCATTTCTTTTTCCATTAATCTTGAACTATACATTCTTCGAAGCCGTGAAATTAAAGGAAAGTAGCGCAACACTTTATGTGGTACTTTCTTCCCCTTTGTGTTTTTATCAACCCATCTGCTCTCATTACAAACCGGACAGTTTTGCATTGATTCATTCTCCTTCCAAAACAGTGCACAATCATTAATGCAAGCATGGATAGACTGATATCCTAACCCAATCTTACTCAGTTTCTTCTTAGCTTCATAGTGTGACGCTGGAACGTGATTTTCCTTCGGCATTGCAATTTGTAGAAGCTCTAACGGTTGGTCAAACAAACTATTCGTCTATTTGTTGATAACTTTGATATGCATCAATTTGGCTATGAAGTTTAGGGAAGACATTTGACTACAACCGGGGTATAACTCCTTATTTAGCTCCTCAAACAACGCATCAAACTCTGGGTCTAAACCAGTTCCATCTTCATCTATATTATCCTCATTTGTATTTTGCTCTGCCATCACATCATCTATGGCATCAAACATCTCATTATTTGTTGCTGTAGTTATTGGAGGAGTTGGTATTGTTCTTGGGGCAAAAAGTGATGCTATCTCCTCCACACGAGGATGTTGTTCACCATGATAAATCCAATTCTGGTATGATTGTAAAAACCCACGGTCATGTATGTGGCCATATATCGTGTTCAAATCCTGTCGACACGCATTACAACAACGTCTACACGGGAAAAACACTCTACCTCGACCGTCGACATGGTTCTTGGCCGTCTCTATAAAGTTGCGAAGACTGCTTAAGAAAGCCGGAGAATTCCTATTTCCCAGTGTAACCCAGCTTTTATCAATTGCCATATCTAGTGTCATATTTATTGTGTTATAAGCATACGCATATACGTGCATGTAATAAATGATATAAATGAATGTATGTGATTTGATCGGTACTCTAAGGCAGTGGATCCTAACCCACTTTTTGAATATTCTATCTCATATGTATACATTTTAACTTGTTGATTATTTAAGAAAAAATCAGCTGCATTTCCCCTTAACTCCCCAAGTATGCAGATAAACCGCAAACTCGAAGGAGTAAAGAGAAATAGCTACCAATTTTTTCTTAAATGTCAACCTGTAAAAATGTATACATATCCCAAAGGGGACAATCCCAAAGGGGACAATCCAAAATTTATCTCTATCAGATAAATTTCGGACGGGTATATTCTAAAGAGTTTTCTTAAATAAACATACTAGTGTACACAACATGAGACGTACATAAAGGTATAAAAGTCGGGATGCGTACCTTAATAAAATTCAATGAAACACAAATAAGATGTTATTCACACCTCTCTAACCGCAATAAGTTCCGAACTTGCAACAAAATTAAATAAAGTTACATATACATACAAAGATATATACATACATTCATAATTACATAAATACATACACAATTATATACATACAAATCATACAATTACATAATTATACATACGAACATGCATACACATATACATACATATTATATACAAACACATATATACATACATAGCCTTTACAAACATACATAAACAAATACCCAAATTCCCAAATTACATACATAAACACAATTACATACACAAACACAATTACATACATAAAAATACATACACACACGTATATATATACATAGCCTTTACAAACATACATAAACAAATACCCAAATTCCCAAATTACATACATAAACACAATTTCATACATAAACAATATACAAATACATACAAACACACATACACATATATACATACATATTATATACATACATACATACATAAATGCTTAAATTCTCAAATTACATACATAAACACAATTCCGTACATAAACATAATACAAATACATACAAACACACATACACATATATACATACATATTATATACAAACGTACATATATAAATGCTTAAATTCCCAAATTACATACATAAACACAATTCCATACATAAACATAATACAAATAAATGCAAACACACATACACATATATACATACATATTATATACAAACGTACATATATAAATGCTTAAATTCCCAAATTACATACATAAACACAATTCCATACATAAACATAATACAAATACATACAAACACACATACACATATATACATGCATATTATATACAAACATACATATATAAATGCTCAAATTCTCAAATTTCATCTAAACCTAATTTCACATCTAAACCTAATTTCATCATAAAAGTTCATAAATATTTATAAAACCATACATCTAAACCATATATACATACAAACAAATAAACACAACAATATACATACAAACATACATCTAAACCTAATTTATAGAAAAATTATTAACCAAGTTTGCAAATAGCTTCAAGTAGCTTGAAATCCACAAAAAATGGTCAAAGCTTCAAACACATAACAAAAATCAAAGAAATTAAGCAAAAAACCCAAAAATGTTGATTTTCTTGTCAATATTGAAACATAGATGTTAACTAACCTCAAAACCTAAGAGATTGGTGAAGATTGCTCCAAAAAACACACCAAAAACTAGAAATCGTCAAAGAGAGAAGATGAGAGAGTTTTGGGGGTTTTTTTTCGTGGAAATGGGAAGCAGAAGCTGTTTCTGGGTTTATTCTCGCTGAGACCTATACCGACGACATGTCGTCGGTATAGGCTTGAATGTCGGCGCAATACGTAGCCTGTCCCCACGACAAGTCGTCGGTATAGGTCTCGTAGGGTTTTGACCGGTCAATAAAGTAAAAAACTTTATACCGACGACATGTCGTCTGTATAGAGTTTTCCCAATATTGTTTTTAATTAAAAAAAATCCACCGACGAATATTTAATAAATAAAAGAAAAAAAATCCAAATTGACCTATACCGACGACATGTCGTCGGTATAGGTTTTTCCCAGTTTTTCATTGGGCGCCATGTTTTCCCTCCAACTGGCTCAATCCTGTGCCGACGACATGTCGTCGGTATAGGGTCTCCCTTCTCAAATTTCCAAATTAGCCTATCCCGACGACATGTCGTCGGTATAGGCGCCGTCGGCACAAGGTCTTTTTCTTGTAGTGATAAGTAGAGTTCTGTATTTGAATAATATTAAGTCCTAAAACAACATTTATATATGTGGTTTATCTAAGAGTACTGGATCATAATGCGAGTAAATATTAAATGTTGTGTGACAATAAATAAGTATATGGACGTGTTATGAGTCGACAAGGGTTATATAGTAGACCTTGTAATAAATTTGCATTGAAGCTTATTATTTGATTGATTTGATTACAAGTCAGGATTACAATTGATAAAGAAGTCATTATATGTGTTAAGAACATGTCATATATGCAATTGGCGAGTATCTAACAGGTTAGAACGGTCTCACAAGAGTCAAAACCATCCAAGGTCAAGGGATGATGTACAGCTATAAAGGTGAGAAGTGTATGCTCACCAAGTAGTAAGGTATGTTTCATTGTTTAAACGTGTATATGTTATGTGATTTTAATCGTGGACCAAATTATATATAAACATAAAGTACGGTGACCCTCATAATGTTCATAAGTTGTTAGACACCTAAAGTATAATGGGAAAGGAAGATGGTGAGAGGGATTAAATAACACTAATATGTAAAACGGTGGCTAAATCGGTTTAGGTGACCAAACCCTCTTTAACGGGGTAGATTTGTAACATCCCCTTTTTTTAGGGATAATCTACAAAATATATTTTTATAGATAAAAGGTATTTATATAATTATTAAATATTGGTGAAGAGTAGTAGTAGCTCTATAAATAATTGAAGTATTTAGAATACAAAGAAGTTTTATATAGATGGTTGTTATATTTATAAAATATAAACTATAGGTCCTATGTTGGAAACTTCTAAGTTTGGGGTTGTAGTTGACACATATTAAACATGAGGGACTAGAGTTGCCGATTCCAGATAAATAAATTAAAAGGGGGGTCAAAGAGGGGTAAACCTCTCATATTTGGTCAAAGTTAGAAGGTGAATGTGTGTGGGTCTGTAGAAGCGAAGCTAAGAGGAAAGGAGGAAGAGAATGGAGATTCAATCTATCAAATTGCAATTAGAAAACAAGAAATTTAGTGTAATCATCCATCCCTAAATGAAGAAAATATATGGTAAGTGATTTCTACCCTAAAATACTAGTTCTTGATGTGTTCTTGGTCTAAAGAGAAGAAATGAGCATAATTGAGTAATTCCTGCTTGTGTTAGATGAAAATGATCTATTTCATGATGTTGTTGGTGTGTATGTTCATAAACTCCATTTTTTATACTTCTAAATTGATGCATGTTGAAAGATTTTAGGGGTTTTGAATGATTATATGGGTTTTAGTTATAATCTATAACAAATGGATATATTATGATCATTTTAAGTTAAATACATCCTATTTTATGTTTACAAGGTATTAGTTATGGTTGAACAGGATTATGTTATCAAAATTAAGTTGTAGATAATTTGAGTTTTGACCTAATATATCGACTTTGCGAGGTTTTGACTAATATGAGTATGGATCATCTTTTAATTGTGTAATATGTTGAAATGATCCAAGTATGATGTGATTAATGTTATAAGAATGGATTAGTAAGTCACTAAAGTGAGATATGTGATGTAAATACTAATATGCATATCAAGTGTTTGATGAAATGCCTTAATTTTGTATTTAGTGATTTTTGAATGGATTCTATGTTAAAAGTGTCTTGTGGGAATCACAATCTATTTAAAAGTCAAGGTTTACACTAAAACAAGTGTTAATAAGTTGAATTGGGTGAGTTTTGGTGAATTAAGCACCAAACGGGTCAATTGGGTGAAAGAGGTAAATGTTAGTTTAATTTTTAACGTAGATGATTATATTGTTGGTAAATGAATCAAAACAGGG
This sequence comes from Smallanthus sonchifolius, assembly GCA_023525975.1. NCBI lineage: Eukaryota > Viridiplantae > Streptophyta > Magnoliopsida > Asterales > Asteraceae > Smallanthus > Smallanthus sonchifolius. Next base: position 17,533,539 of record CM042036.1, read on the forward strand.
TGTATGATAATAATCAATATAACAAGAAATTTAATCGAGATGAAACGACCCTTATGTGTTGAAATGAGAATTATGCCAATTACTTGGTCATTGACATAATATGAGTTGACTTTAGGAAGTCAACTGGAATTCAAGATTCAATCCTATGGGCGAAGATAAGTGGTTACTATCCCTAACTTGTAAGACGTATATAGAATATGTATTATGAGCAATCAATTTGGTTATTGTGAAGTATAACTATTGAATTTGATTAAAGTTTTAGGGTCATGTTAGACTTGAAAAATATGGTTGACTATGTTGAATATCTAAAAGCAACTTTAACTTAGGTTGTAATGATAATTTAGTGAATGTATTATGGAGTTGGAAATGTAATGAAAGCCATGTTATTGGTAGATATCATTTGTGTATAAAATGTGGTAGCCCTAAATGGATAACTATTGTAACGTCCCGAAAATAATAAACAACAACGAAATAAACAGGGTTCGGAGTAATAAGATAATAAACGCAAGGACAATGACTAAAAGTTGAAATTGACGAAAGACGAAATGAAGGCGAGGAGGGCTTAACCAAGCAGCCACCTCCACTCCCCCTCCTCATTCCATCGAATTCCATCAAGTTCTAGAGAGAGAGAGAGAAGCTAGAGAGAGAAAGTCATGATTTTGGTCAACCGAGCACAAAGGATCGTCGGAAGTCATCTCTAAATCATTTAACAGGAAGAGCAAGCGAAAACATGTAACAATCGGACCTAGATCTGAGTTTTTTATTCAAAGTGGGTTTTTATGTTTATTTAACAAAAAAGGACAGATTTTTACGTAAGGAATGGAAAACGGACCTTGTATCTGGACTCACGGAGTAGAAACCAACCTTTTGAACGTAAAAAGTTTGGATCTTGGTCACATGAGAGCTTGGCCGCCATCTTCATGCAGAAACTAGTGTTTCTGCTGAAGAAGACGACCAGGCGAATCTGGCTTAGTTTCGCTTAGTCATAGTTTCACTTAGTCATAGTTTCGCTTAGTCAACAATTTCGCTAAGTCACTAGTTTCGCTTAGTCTTAGTTTCATTGAGACCAACAGAAGCGAATCTGGCTTAGTTTCGCTTACATCTTGGAAGCGAAACTACCTTGTTTCGCTTAGATTTGTGAAAGTATAGAATTAATGATTTATTAATTATCAATTCAGACAGTGAGTGACGTTTATTGGACCAGTTCTAAGTACACAGAGAATAGCTTGACAAGTGAGTTTTTATTGCTCATTTTCTTATGTTTTTGAGCTGGCATGCATATTGACAGAGAGGTTGAAAGATAAAGTTTTATTTTATAAAAATTGTATTTTTGATAAAAGAGAAAGAAAACAGACATGGAGTATAGAACTATTTTTGAAATAAATATTTTAAAGAAAGTAGAGAACGAAAGTAAAGGACAAAGAAGCAGTACCTCGGTACAGGTTGACTATGACAGATGCCATGTTATATTCTTATGTGTTAATATGTGTTATTTGTCTACATTATGTGTTGATTGATTTGATTATGTGGTAGTATAGTTGTATAGTAGTGTAAAGTAGAAAAGCCTTGCAAGCAGGCAAAGTAGAAGTCTTGACCTTAGGTGGGAGCAAACAAAGTCTTACCCTGAGGTATAAGCAAGGAATGTAGTCTCACCCTAAGGTGTGAGCAACAAAGTCTTACCCTGTGGTGTAAGCGAGAAAGAAAGTCCCACCTTGAGGTGTGGGCACACAGAAAAGTCTTACCCTGAAGTGTAAGTGAGAAAGGAACCTTTCCGGTTTAAGAAATATGATTATTATGTTTTGTTCCCACTATGAGATCGGTTTGGGCCATTTCAAGTTAGTATCAGAGCCATAGTTAGAGAGATTCAGACATTTACGATAAGGTCTAAACTTAAACTGATAATGGGACAAAGGAAACAAAGGAAAGGAATGTTAGTCAGAGCAACCCGTCTATGTAAAGATAGTAGAAAGAAGGTATTCAATGTCTTAACATAGAACTTTGACAATAAATGCCATAGTATAGATAGTAGACAGTAAATGCTTTAGCATACATAGCAGACAGTACATGCTTTAGCATAGATAGTAGACAGTATGTGCCTTAAAGTACGAACTCTGAAATTGGATGCAAATGTTACTCTTGATAGAAAATGTTCAGACCCCGAGTAGTAAAGTAAATTAGTAATTTCATACCGGTCTGTGTAATTAGTAATTTAGATTAAAAGAGGTGTTCTAAATAATTACCTATCATGATGACAGGAGTATTCCTTGTTTGTAGTTAGACACTAATGGCTAGAGGACAAAGAGGTGGTCGAACTGGTCGTAGAGGCTGACCGACGGGTAACCGAGCAAGAGTAGAGGAAAGTGAGCACTCCCGCATCGAAATTGAATCAGTGCACGTGGAGAACAACGATAGTGGACACAGTGTAACCATCCCAAATGTCGGACTTAATGAGGGATTGGTTCTAGAACCGATCGTGAGGGAAGTTATCGCAGCAGAAGTCTCTTCAGTCTTGAAGGACGTTTTACCGGCTGCCCTGGCCAAGACCATGAAAGAGTTTGGAATAGAGAAGAAAGGTAAAAAGGAGGAAAATGAAAAATGGCACTGAAGTCACTAACAGTGATGACTCTGACTTTGAGGTGGTAGCTTGAGGCTGCAATTACAAATCTTTTCGGGTGTGTGAACCGTCGAAGTTTGATGGGAGGAAAGTTGCAGTTGCCAATTTCGAGTGGATCGAGAGGATGAACGGCATGATTAACATCAGTGAATTCCATGAGGAACAAGCATTCAAGTTTGGCGCCCACTCATTCACCAATGAGGCCTTGAGTTGGTGGAGGACCATTCAGCAAACTAAGTCCTTCCTCCACTTATCTCAAGAGGATGAAATGGGATGACATGAAAAAGTGATAATCAGGATGTTCTGCCTGTAGAACGAGATTGATAGAGTTGAGAGAGAATTTCTAGGCTCAATGCTAGTAGTATGACTCACCGCCAGTACACCTCAAAGTACAATGAACTGGCACAGCTGGTACCACATCTGGTGGATACAGAAGAGAAAAGAATAAAGTACTACATCAAGGGGTTGTCATAGAAGGTTCGTGTGCACGTTAAGGCCAATACCCCTAAGAGTTTCGAATCTGTGGTAGAGCTGGCTGGAATAGTGTATGATGACTTCGACTCTGAGGACCCACTGCCCGTCGAAAGCCAAAAGAAAGTGTCAAGTGTCGTTAAGAGGCTCGGCTAAGGAGTGGGAAAGGTCAGAGAAGAAGAAGCCAAGGATAGAGGAAGGAAGCGACTATGCTAAGTGTGGGAGGAAGCACCCATGGGAGTGCCGTGTGGGTCTGAATATTTGCTATCGGTGTAGAAATACGGGACATTATTCGTGTGAATGCCCAAGCGCACCGACGTGCTATAATTGTGGGACTGATGCCGTCCAGACGGTCTATATAAAACTCTACTAAACCTAACCTAGACTCCTAAGTAATAAAAGGAGTACCTTCAACTAAACCGCAATGACATGAAAGTGTACCTATCGAGTGTATCACATCTTAACGGTAAACCGAGTTATCGAACCCTAGAGACACTGAATACTAATACTAGACTCTGACTCGGACTAAAGATTGATTTGGTTTGGGGGTTGACTACACTAAAGATTAACTAAGAATGCAGCAAACTAAGAACGACTCAACTATCAAGATCAAGACTAAGGAAATATCATAAAATAGGAAGAATACTACCTAGGTCGGAATCCTACTTGCAAAGAACAACTTCTACCGGTTATGGAAACTAAGATGGATTCGGGTTTCTAAGGAAACAACTCTAGACTACCTAGTGGATCCCTAATCACTCTCAGGATGTCACCAACTAAGGAACCTAAAGGTGTAATAAACTCACCAGATAGTGGATTACCTTTCAGTCTCTCCAACAATGATAAAGTACCACAATAGACAGATCACCTTTCAGTCTCACTGTCCACCATACATCGACGATGCACAGGGTAATCTCAAGATAAGAACTATGACTCAGAATAGAAACAATCACTAGACACCTAATACCAACTTCCTCTCAGAAAGCTGACACTCGGATTCCTAATGACAAAAACTAAACGATTATCTCTCACTTATCGGGTATTGAGACAGGATACACATTCAGATCTAAAAACTATCAACTTCAATCCCTATGGTTACTATCTCTAGCAAACCACACAAACAATCACAAACCCTAAGATCTATGACCTAGATATGCTAATCAAACTGGAAGACATCCACAATCAATGCACATAATTGAAATCAAACACTAGATCAGATCTAAGCATGCATATTCATCACAATTATCAACATAAGATCTTTTACAAAATCATTAAACCATTCATCGAATCCAAAACCGAATAAAAATCAAAGCTTTAACAAGTATTCATCATAAAACCTAGGCAGTATTAACGTTCTAGCCTAGAATCATGCTCAAAACATCCATAACAAAAGAATTAAACACAATCATGGTTTAAACACAAGAAACAAAGATAAAGGTTCAAGCTTTGGAACCGAAAACGCTAAATCTAACGCACCCGGGATCAAAGATTCGACCTTTGCACTTCAATTCTCTCCTCCAGCCTCAAAATCGCCTCTCAAAACTCCTCTGGACGGCTAGAAATCGATGATAATGATAATGGAAGAGTCCTAATCTATTAAACCATGAAAACAGGTCAATATTCGCGAATCTGGGGCCCCTCGCGTGCCGCCGGAGACAAAATAGTTGCGAAGATTTCCCGGTCCCTAGCGTACCGAGAGAGAATGGAGCACAAACCTCGCGTACCGCGAGGACATAACCTGATATTTAGATTCTTCTCATCGAAATACCCCAAATCGATATATTATGGGCCATGTTACTCATTTTCTAGCATGGGATATGCCTCTTCTAAGTTTTGACTATTTCCCGACCTTTTCCGTTCTCATCCCGGGTTCTCGTGTGCTCTTTTCCTCACAGTTATTGATCGTTTAAGCTCCAATTAGTCACCAACACCTACCATATACAATATTATTAAGTACAAGCTATAAATGACTCAAAACGACTCTAAAAGCATACGAAAACGCTACGAAATACAAGGGAAAACGAGATGTGTTTTGAAACACATCAAATATCCCCACACTTAACCTTTTTTCGTCTTCGAAAAAGTCTGCAATGGAATCATAACTCAGATCTAACTTAAACATTCGTAATTATCAATTAGCAAAACATACTCACGCGTTAAAAAACAACAATTAGTATTTCTGCCCGATTAAACCCAAGCACCAACGTTCAAGCCCCCGTTACGTGTTCTAATATTACATTACCAAGCATATAAATCAATCTATGTGACTCACACTTAACAGTTACAGCTCTACCTAATCTCGTGTCTCGGTCATGTTTAGGCACCGATCAAAGCATATAGATTTACCCTATCATGTTAAACTAAAATTTACAGGTTTCAGAAATAAGATGAAATCATGAATGAATGGATGATAATGAGTATTAATAATCAAATTAAACTTCATCTAGAGGCGTTTCAACCAAGTCACTATCCCGAAAGGTAACACATAGACTAAGTCATATCAATGAAGCACATAAGAAATAACCCAGTGGTGTTTCAATCAGGCTGGAACCCGACGTGTGACACATAGGCGAAACTTATATTTCAATCAAATAAGCTCAAGAATTATGGAATTATGGATGTGGGCGCCACCAAAACTCGGATTTATTCTCATAAAAAGAGAGTAGTGTGCCAAAAATTTCAAAAAGGTCTAAATTTTAACTTAACGTGGTACCTATCACCCTATGTTGACAGTTTCAGTATTACCGATTACCCTAAGATGAATACCCACAGGATATCATGATTTAATTATGTCAATTAATTCCTAAACAACACAAATAGGATATTTAAGCTTTACCAGCTAGCTGGGTCTACCAAAACATCACTAATCAGACGCGCTTTCAATTATTTATATCATTTAAACCACAAACAGATCCAGTTGTACTATCATTTTCCAAGTATAAGCAGTTATTTTCAAGGACATTTTTAAAAAAAAATTTAATTTTTTTGTATTTTTGAATTTTTTAAACAAAACAAGCTAACTAACCTAGATACTCACATCCCCACACTTGAAAGACACATTGTCCTCAATGTGAAGCAAGACATAACTAAAAATAAAAATTAAAAAATAAAAACAGGAATCGACGCTTGTAAAGTATATGCTCTCGAATGAAAATCCAGTTTCGTTCATCCTTGTGTGCACCGTATAGCATTTCGGTCGCGGTTGCACAATGTACTATCGGGTTGCCTTTACAAACTATGAATAAGTGATGATCGATCCCGCCCGAATGAAGATTGAGTACGGACGGAATGATAAAACCTGCAAAATAAACCTCACAACAAACCCGCAGCATAAAACTAACTCAAATTAAAATAAAAACTCGACTGACTCACTAAGAATTAAAAGACTCAAGATATATAAATGCAGAAAAACATACTCAATGGGTGGCAAACACATAGACATTCATGCCACAGCAAGGATGGTCATCGGTCACCAATGGTTTCAATTTCCCCATGGCCGTGGTGGTCGGATGGCATGAATGAATGATGATGATGAATTAAGGATAATGAAAGTTGGTGATGGATGAGATGATGATGATGATGATGATGGTGGATACTAATGGATGATATATGGTTTGATGACGGTGGTGAACGGATATGGGAAACCACGGGAAAACAAGGAAGAAGAGTGAAACCAGCAAGTCCCCGCGTACCGTGAGAAACCAGGCAGCCACTCCTCGCGTACCGCGAGGGAGTGGCATTTAAGCCGGCCAAACCCTAGACCTCTCGCGTACCGTGAGAAAGCCCAGGGAACATGTCGCGTACCACGAGAACAGGCTGGTGACAGAAAGTTAAGGGGGTTTTTATACTTAGAAATTTTTTTCATCCCTTAAACTTTTTTCACCCAAATTCCAAAAAAACCTATTTCAAGCATAAAAACATGTGTAAAAATACATGGGGCTTCATTCTCGACAATTTTTCTCACCGAATCAAGCACGAATTCTTGTAAAACATGACACAAACGAAACACACATACAGAAAAACACAGAAAAAGACACAGACTCAAACCAAGTAATGCAAACAAACTCTACATCCCGGGAACTTGCCCCCGAGATTCAAACAAACTTATCAGGAGGCTTCTCCTTGATCCTAACTGGTACCGCCTTCATCCTACGCGGTCTACCGGTCCCCCACATCCTCATCAAGCTCATACTCCTATCAAACTTCAAACTTCTACTATATCTATCACTTCGATCCTTCCACCACAGCTTATACCTACCCAGTCCAAAGATAATATGATTCAAATAACCAAGTAGCTTATCACCCGTAAACCTCCCCACACTTGGAGTTTTCACTCTCTCTAGATCAACAAACTCACTCAACTCTCGGAGTTTCTTTCGGAGCGGCCTAGATTTAGGGGATGACTCGGCTTCTATCCCCTCAGCATGGACACAAGTACAGGTTAAAGGCTCAATATGTGATATCATCAAAGGTGTGTTCTCTAACCTCTCACCCGGATCCTCGTGATCCTCAACTCTCTCCACTATGGGTGGCTCACAAACTATCCTCCCCACTTGTGCTAATATCTCGCTCAAACTGCAATCATCACTATCAGCACCAAGAAATGAGGATCCTATCAATTTCCTTTCAAATTCAGCAAGCCAATCCGGCAGGTCCTCTCTACTCTCCTCATACTTCCCCACACTTGGGGTTTTGCCTATGATCTCATCAAATTCTGCCATCATCGCCAGCAGATCATCAGGCACCTCATCGCCGTCTTCATTCGGCTTATCTAACAGCTTCTCTAACTCCAACGCCTATTCAGATATCTCTCCTAAGTTAGGGGCGGGTTCATCGACTTATATCTCTGGATCAGAGTCCCGATGGTCACCTATGAAGGCATCAAGCATGCACACGGAGGGGCTATGCTCGCCAACATCCTCCACGGGTTTCATAGCATCGAAAGTAATAGACTCATCCCCCACACGAAGTGTGAGTTTCCCGTCGAAGACATCGATCATTGCCTTGGCAGTACGTAGGAACGGACGTCCTAGGATGAGTGGGACTTTGTCATCCACTTCCATATCCAGAATAACAAAATCCACGGGGAATACAAACTTGCCTAATTTCATTAACAGATTCTCCACAATTCCCCGTGGATACTTGACTGAGCGGTCAGCCAAGGAAATGCTCATGCGCTCGGCAGTGGTTCACCTAGTTCTAGATGCTTATAGATCGAATAAGGCATCAGATTGACGCTAGAACTCAGATCATCCAACGTGTGGTTTAAGTGCAAACTGCCAAGCAGACACGGGATCGTGAAACGACCCGAATCCGCCAGTTTCTCTGGCAGTTTGTTCTAAACCACAGCAGAACATTGCTCACTAAGTGAGACTTCAGAGATCCCCTCTAGCTTCTTCTTGTTGGAAAGAAGATCTTTGAGGAATTTTTCATACTTAGGCATGTGCTAGAGGACCTCTATAAATGGGAGATTGACCTTGGTTTATTTGAACATATCAAGGAATTGACTGTATTCCCAAGCGTGTTTATGTGGCAACAAGCGAGCTGGATAGGGAACACGACTTAAGTCAATATCGGGGGTCTTAATCTCACCCCCATTCTTTTTCTCCTCTGCCCTCTCTGCAGGCTTCTCCATCTCTATCTCCTCATCCATCGGCTCTTCTTCTACTACCAGTGGGCTCTTCTTCTACTACTGGTGGGCTCTCCTTCTCTTTTAACCTTCTACTCCTAGTTGACACAACATTCAACTCGGGCTCCTCTAACATCCTAGCATCGATCTCACCAAATCGAGCTCTCCAATCTATCTTCTTCACCTCCTCTACCGAAGGAATGCCATAGTCGGCGTCGTGGGAGACTTCCTTCTCTACTCTCTCTTCCTCTATATTGCTCTAGATCGACACGGCCATTACTGGAGCGTTAGAAATCTTATAGGCCGCAGATGCATCACTCTGCCTCTCCTTCAAGCTCTTCGCGATGTCTCCTACCGTGCGCTGCAAGTCCTGAAATACCGATTGCCGATTCTTCAGTAAAGTGTCGTGGGCATCCAGTTTTTGCTTAGCGTCCCAATCCTACTGAACTAAGTGGGCAAGCATATGTGTCTGATTCTCTATCATCTCCTCGATCTTCTTTGTGTTGACACTGCTTCCCGAACTCGCTCCTGCTTCAGCTCCTCCATACTAATGCTGGCGGTTATTAAACCCATGCGGGTTATTTCCAGATCTCCATCCCGAGCCATAAGTATTGTTGTAATTATTGTACCCTCGGTTCTGGTTCTGGTTGCCAGCAAAACTCACTTGCTCCTGATGATTGAAGGGGCAATCTCTGGTGTCATGGCCTCCCCTGCACACCTCACACCTTTGAGCACTGAGCTTCAGCTCCTTGATCTCGTTCGCCATAGCTGCAGGTGCAGCAGCCACGCTAGTATCAGGAGTGACCTGATGCACACCTCTAGGAGAAGAGGCTGGTGCTCTAACACTAGGAATGGAAGTCCTAGTAGATGGTTGCTGATGTTCCGCCAGAGCGAAGCTCTCGAACATCTCCTCACACTCGTCTGGCTCGAGCTTATCCATGATATGGCCTCCCGCAGCTGTGTTGAATATTTGCTGCTTCTCGAATATGAGACCATTGTAGAACTTCTCCACTATCGCCCAGTCAGAAAGGCCATGCTGGGGACATCGGCTCAACAGTGTGTTGAACCGCTCCCAGGCCATGTGAAAAGGCTAGTCAGGATCCATCCGGAACGAATGGATTTGATCCCGAAGGCGAGCGGCCCTGGAAGGTGGATAGTATTTCTTGAAGAACTTGGCTTGACGATCCTCCCATGTCGTGATAGAGTTGTCAGGGAGGGTGTCAAGCCAAGTAGATGCGCGCCCAGAGAGAGAGAATGGGAAGAGAAGCAAGTAAATAGCGTCCTTAGACACACCCGTGATATTGAAAGTATCACATATGCGCGCGAAGCGCGACAGGTATCCGGGTGCGTCATCATCCTCAAGGCCATGAAATTGAGTTGCATGAGTGATCGTGCTCATGACATGCGACGGGATCTGCCATGTATTGGTGTTCGGAATAGAGGGGCGTGTGATCGAAGATCTCGCCCCGGTGACCCCGTCACTAGCCCTCTGGTGCATGGTACGCCTTGCTGGTGGGTCAGCGTCGCCCATGATAGGAACTGTAACTCGGCTAGTAGAACGTACCTGGGATTTGCACAGCTCCTTCAAACGCTCCATAAAGTCACGGGTGCACTCGTGTAGCTCTCGTTTGGGCTCTTGAAAATCTAAATATGGTGCTGATCCCTGCGAACGAGTATTGTGCATAAACTGACACAAGAATAAAAGAAAATAAATAAAGACTCAAGACAGAAAGACTCGATCCTATGTTAGACACACAAGTAGCAGATAGGATAAGCAAACACACAAGACTCAAAAACAAAACAAACCAAAAATCACTAAAAGAACTAGTCAAAGCTAATATTGCTATTGCCAAGTGTCCCCGGCAACGACGCCAAAAACTTGATGTCGTCTAGATGGTCTATATAAAACTCTATTAAACCTAATCTAGACTACTAAATAATAAAAGGAGTACTTTCAACTAAACCGCACTGACAGGCAAGTGTACCTATCGAGTGTAGCATAGCTTAACGGTAAACAGAGTTATCGAACCCTAGAGACATTGAATACTAATACTAGACACTGACTCGGACTAAAGATTGATTTGGTTGGGGGTTGACTACACTAAAGATTAACTAAGAATGCAGCAAACTAAGAACGACTCAACTATCAAGATCAAGACTAAGGAAATATCAGAAAATGGGAAGAATACTACCTAGGTCGATATCCTACTTGCAAAGAACAACTTCTACTGGTTCTGGAAACTAAGATGGATCTGAGTTTCTAAGGAAACAACTCTAGACTAACTAGTGGATCCCTAATCACTCTATTTCTAGCCGTCCAGAGGAGTTTTGAGAGGCGATTTTGAGGCTGGAGGAGAGAATTGAAGTGCAAAGGTCGAATCTTTGATCCCGGGTGCGTTAGATTTAGCGTTTTCGGTTCCAAAGCTTGAACCTTTATCTTTGTTTCTTGTGTTTGAACCATGATTTTGTTTAATTCTTCTGTTATGGTTGTTTTGAGCATGATTCTAGGCTAGAACGTTAATACTGCCTAAGTTTTATAATGAATACTTGTTAAAGATTTGATTTTTATTCGGTTTTGGATTCGATGAATGGTTTAATGATTTTGTAAAAGATATTATGTTGATAATTGTGATGAATATGCATGCTTAGATTTGATCTAGTGTTTGATTTCAATTCCATGCGTTGATTGTTGATGCTTCCAGTTTGATTAGCGTATAGATCTTAGGGTTTGTGATTGTTTGTGTGGTTTGCTAGAGATAGTAACCTTAGGGATTAAAGTTGATAGTTTTTAGATCTGAATGTGTATCCTCTCTCAATATCTGAGAAGTGAGAGATAGTCGTTTAGTCTTCGTCATTAGGAATCCGAGTGTCAGCTGTCTAAGAGGAAGTTAGTATTAGGTGTCTAGTGATTGTTGCTATTCTGAGTCATAGTTCTTATCTTGAGATTACCCCATACATCTTCGATGTATGGTGGACAGTGAGACTGAAAGGTAATCTGTTTATTAGGGTACTTTATCATTGTTGGAGAGACTGAAAGGTAATCCACTATCTGGTGAGTTTATTACACCTTTAGGTTCCTTAGTTGGTGACACCCTGATAGTGATTAGGGATCCACAGGTTCGAGTGCATGGGCATGCATGAGCCTTCACGTGGCAACTAGGGTTATGCATGGCATCATGCATGTGCTTGTGATCATGCGTAACGACGACTTAGTCGAGTAGGCGGGAGTGTAATGTCGGGTCGTATATTGACTCATGTATTGTGTGTATTATAGGTGTGAGGTCGAAAGGCGAGCACAAGGAGTTGAGTTCTAAGAATCGAAGTGTGTCGAGCAAAGATGAGTTTCTATCGCCCACTTTTAAATATTTTATTGTTTTGGGCATGGATACATGTGAAACGTGTTTTTAGCAAGTTACATGCATAGACGAAGCTTTTGGTAAAGAAATATATGTTTTTCTATAATCATTATGCTTGCGTGTGTGTATGAGTTGTGACACATACTTAAACGTCGTGGCGGGAGATCAAGAGTAAGCTTGATGTTGTGTTGACGTTAGTCAACGGGATATTGTGTCTGGCTTTGGTCAGGCGGGAGATCGAGCGTAAGCTTGATATTGTGTTGACGTTAGTCGACGGGGTATTGTGTCTGACGTAAGTCAGGCGGGAGATCTTGTTGGCTTGTGTCTTCGGACCGGACAACATAATATAATTGTTTGTCAATAAAATATATATGTTTGAACTGTTGAGAAAGTATTTTGAATAAACCTTTGAGATGGAAACTATTTATAACGTTTTGGGATTTATTATTACCTAAAGAATTACTATAGAACTCACTCAGCGTAGCTGACTTTTAAGCATGTATTTCAGGTAAAAAGAAGGTGTGAGCTGGCGGCCTCTGGATTACATTTGGTTACCGTGGATGTTTGTAATGACATTATTTACTAGTTATTTCGTTGAGACAGTTTGATATTAGTACTTGATTGAATTATGCTTTGGGTCGAGTCGTTGACCTTTGTTAACTATTTGTTTTCCGCTGCAATGAATTGAGTTTAGTTTGATGTCTATGACTACTTAGCTTACGTTTGAGCCAACAAGTAGGGTTTCCGGTTTTGGGACCTTACGAGAATATTCATCTCCATAACAGAAGAATTAAACACAATCATGGTTCAAACACAAGAAACAAAACAAAACCCACGCGGAAGACAAATTTGCCTACTTTCACGAGAATATTCTCCACAACTCCCCGTGGATATTTGACTGAACGATCAGCCAAGGATATGCTCATGCGTGTCGGATGTGATTCACCTAGGTCTAGCTGCTTGTAAATGGAATAAGGCATCAGATTTATGCTAGAACCCAGGTCAGCCAACGCGTGGTTTAAGGGTAAACCGCTAAGCAGACACGGGATCGTGAAACGACCCGAATCTGTAAGTTTCTCTAGCACTTTGTTCTGAACCACCGCATTACATTGCACACAAAGTGAGACTTTAGAGACCTCCTCTAGCTTCTTCTTGTTGGAAAGAAGATCTTTGAGTAACTTGCCATACTTAGGCATGTGCTGGAGGACCTCTATGAATGGGAGATTGACCTTGAGTTGTTTGAACATATCAAGGAAGTGACCGTATTCCCTAGCCTACTGATGAGGCAGCAAGCGCGCTAGATAGGGAACACGACTCAAGTCAATCTCGGGGGTCTTCATCTCCACCCCCTTCTTCTTCTCCTCTGCCTTCTCGGCAGGCTTCTCCACTACAATCTCCTTATTCACCTGCTTTTCCTCTTCTACCAGTGGCTCCTCTACCATCTGCTCTTCTATCATCTTGGCATCTATCTCAGCAAAGCGAGCTCTCTCATCTAACACGGACATCACTGAAGCGTTGGGGCCTTAAGACGGACCTCCCTGTCTATCCTTCAGGCTCTGAGCGATGTCTTCTACCGTGCGTTGCAGATCCGGGAATGATGACTGCTGATTCTTCAATAATGTGTCATTTGCATCCAATCACTGTTGAGTCTCCATATCCTTTGCTACCAAGTGGTGAGCATCTGGGTTTGGGTCTCCAGCATCTCCTCTATTCTCTTGTTGCCAGCGCCGCTCCCTCCACTTGGTCCTGCATCACCTCCTCCATGCTGATAAGGGTGGGCATTAAACCCAGGTGGGTTTCCTCCAGATCTCCATCCCGAGCCAAAATAATTGTAGTTGTTGTACCCTCGGTTTTGGTTCTGGTTTCCCGCAAAGCTTACCTGCTCTTGCTGATTGACGGGGCAATCTCTGGTGTCATGGCCTCCCCTACACACTTCACACCTAAGAGCACTAAGCTTCATCTCTTTGATTTCATTTGCCATTGCTACGAGTGCAGCGGCCACGCTAATGTCAGGAGTGACCAGATGCACACCTCTAGGAGAAGAGGCGGGTGCTCTAGCACTAGGAATGGAAGTCCTAGTTGATGGTCACTGATTTTCAGCGAGAGCGAAGCTCTCGAACATCTCCTCGCACTCAGATGGCTAGAGTTTATCCATGATATGGCCTCCCGCAGCTGTGTTGAACATTTGCTGCTTCTCGAAGGTGAGACCATTATAGAACTTTTCCACTATCGCCCAGTCTGATAGACCATGCTAGGGACATCGGCTCAATAGCGTGTTGAACCGCTCCCAGGCCATGTGATAAGGCTCGTCGGGATCCATCCGTAATGAGTGGATTTGATCCCTAAGGCGAGCGGACCTGGAAGGTGGATAATATTTCTTGAAGAACTTGGCTTGAAGATCCTCCCAAGTGGTGATAGAGTTGTCTGGGAGGGTGTCAAGCTAAGTAGATGCACGCCCATAGAGCGAGAATGGGAAGAGACGCAAGTAGATTGCGTCCTTATACACACCCGTGATATTGAATGTATCACATATGCGCACGAAGCGGGACAGGTGTCCGGGTGCATCCTCATCCTCGAGGCCATGAAAATGAGTGGCATGAGTGATCGTACTCATGGCTTATGACGGGATCTGCCAAGTATTGGTAGTAGGAACAGCGGGGCGTGTGATCGAAGATCTCGCCCCGGTGACCCCGTCACTGGCCCTCTAGTGTACCGTACGCCTCGCTGGTCAACGTCGCCCATTTTAGGAAATGAAATTGGGCTAGTAGAACGTACCTGACTCTTGCACAACTGCTTTAAACACTCCCGAAAGTCGCGGGTGCGCTCGTGTAGCTCTCGTTCGGGCTTTAGCAAAGCTGAGTATGGTGGTGATCCCTGGGAACGAGTATGGTGTATAAACAGAAAGACACAAGATAGAAAGAAATCAAAGACTCAAGGACAGAAGGACTCTATCCTAGATTAGACACACAAGTAGCACGTAAGACAAGCACACAAGAAAGAAAGACTCAAAATAAAAGAAGACAAATAAACCAAAAATCAAACAAAGAACTAATCATAGTTAATATTGTTATTGCCAAGTGTCCCCGGCAACGTCGCCAAAAACTTGATATCGCAGACGGTCTATATAAAAACTAACAAAACCTAACCTAGACTCCTAAGTAATAAATGAAGTACCTTCGACTAAACCGCACTGACAAGCAAGTGGACCTATCGAGTGTAGCACATTTTAATGGTAAACCGAGTTATCGAACCCTAGAGACACTACTATAACTATACTAGACTCTGACTCGGACTATTAATGATTTGGTTAGGGGGTTTACTACACTAATTATTAGAACTACTAATGCAGAAAACAAGGTCGACTCAAGCTATCAAGTCAAAGTATTAAGGAAGATATCAGAGATGGAAAGAATAACACCTAGGTCGGAATCCTACTTGCAAAGCACAACTTCTACCGGTTCTGGAAACTAAGATGGATCTGGGTTTCTAAGGAAACAACTCTAGACTACCTAGTGGATCCCTAATCACTCTCAGGGTGTCACCAACTAAGGAACCTAAAGATGTAATAAACCACCAGATAGTGGATTACCTTTCGGTCTTTCCAACAATGATAATGTACCTGAAAGACAGATCACCTTTCAGTCTCACTGTCCACAATACATTCGAAGAATGCACGGGGTAATCTCAAGATACCAACTATGACTCAGAATAGCAACAATCACTAGACACCTAATACCAACTTCCTCTCTGATAGTTGACACTCGGTTTCCTAATGACGAAGACTAAATGACTATCTCTCACTTCTCGGTTATTGAGACAGGATACACACTTAGTCTAAAGAATACTCAATCACAATTCCTATGGTTACTATATCTAGCAAACCACACAAACAATCACAAACCCTAAAGTCTATGACCTAGATACGCAAATAAAACTGGAAGACATCCACAATCAACGTACGGAATCATAATCAAACATAAATCAGAACTAAGCATGGAAATTCATTATAACTAATATCAAGAGATCGTTTACAAAATCATAAATCTATCAAACAATCCAAAAATCGACAAAAGTCGTAAACTTTAACAAGTAATCATCTAATGACCTAGGAAGTACCAATGTTTTAGCCTAGAATCATACTTAAGCTCAACGAAACAGAAAAACAAGCATAAACCATGGTTTCAAACAAAGCAATCAAATACAAAAATCAAATCTTGAACACCGAACAAGTTAAACTACAAACCCGGGATCCAAAAACTCAAGCTTTTCTCTTCAATTGGCTTCCTAAGCTCCAAAATCACCTCTAGACTCTTCAATTGGAATCAAAACTCCCTATCATTATGGCATTAGAATTCTATTAAAAGTCGATTAGGGCTTTTAAACTGGCCTGGATTCCTCACGTACCGCGAGGAACAAATTAGTCGCGCCCGGTATTGGAACTCCTCGCGTATCGCGATACCTGGAGTCTTCTCCTTCACGTTCCGCGAAGTACTGTAATTCCAACTTTTAAACTTTTATTTCTTGGGCTTCACTCTCGTGCTCGGTTTCTTTAGGTATTCACTTGTAATCTTCTCGAGCACCTATAAACATAACAAAGACTCAATAGTATACAAAAATGACTCAAAACAAAGACAAAACTAACTAAAACAATAGGAATAAAGATGTGTGCTTCGCACTACATCAAGTCAATATACACGTGTCGTCCTCAGATTGATTGCTTAGTGACCAAGAAGCGGACCGTTACCGTATATGGTGGCGGTCCGCCACCCAAACACTCAAGGTGGGGGTTCCTTAGCGGACCTCTACCTGGTTTTCTGCACCCGTAGCAGACCGTTAGGCTTGACCTTAGCGGTTCGTTATGGTCTAAAAATACATATTTTCAATTTAAACCCTGGACTTAGGTATTTTAGATACAACTAGCCCTTTAAGTTCTAACCTTGGCATTCTTTGGACATTTTTGTGACAGGTGTTACAGTACTCGTCCGGATATCGCTTATATTACTGGAATGCTAGGCCGTTATCAGACTAATCCTGATCTTGATCACTGGAAAGCAGCTAAGAAAGTACTTCGATATCTGCAAGGGACGAAAGACTATAAACTGACTTATAAAAGAAGTGAAAATTTAGAAGTGGTTGGTTATTCTGATTATGACTTTGCTAAGTGAAAAGATGACAAGAAATCCACTTCGAGGTACATCATTATGTTAGCCGACGGACCTATCTCATGGAAGAGTCATAAGAAACAGTTGACCACAACATCCACTATGATGGCAGAATACATAGTTGTGTATAACGCGACCTATCATGAAATGTTGGTAAAGAATCTGATCACTGGACTGAAAAGAGTTAATTCCATTTCTAGACCATTGAAGCTTTATTGTGATAACTCAGCTGCCGTTAGTTTCTCGAACAGTAACAGTTCGACTTGAGCTGGATTATATTTTGATACAAAGTACTTGTTCGTATGTGAGCGAGTTGAGGAAAATAATCTCTGTATTGAGTATATAAGTACTAAAGTTATGCTTGCGGATCCGATGACTAAATGTCTCCCACCTAAAGTTTTCAAAGAACATGTTTCGAAGATGGGCTTTTCTAAAGACCTTATTTAGTAGCATAGTTGTACTTACTTACGTTTATTAATGAAATTTCCTCACTTATTTGAATTTTTTTGTCATTAAATATGTTATGCATGCCTGATGACATATAGACACTGATTATACAAATCATCGTTAAACGGCTTATTTATAAATTTGATCATAAGTTTACTTAAGTCTTAAATTGGGATTGTAGTATAACTAATGGGGGTCTTGACTTAAATACTGATTTAATGACTGTATTTCTCTGCTAGAGTTTTAGTTTAAAACTAAAATGAATATTAAATCTACAGACTTACTAATGCTCATAATAAATGATTACTCAGCCAAGTGGAAGAATGTAAGACACGATTTAATATGTGTCTCTTATAATCATTTATCTAATTATTAAATGATCAAATATAATTATTTATTTATTAATTAACCAATGGCTAGTAATTAGTTGATGGGCCTAATTACTCTTAACGAGCCATTAATGGGTTTCCCCTTGGGTATACATATACATATATATATATAGGGGAGGGTTCTAGAGAAAACCACATAGATAGGCGAAAACCGAGAAAACAACTAAGAAAACCAATTTTAACCAATCATATTCTAGCGTTGGCCATTTGGTGCAATTGTAGCCCCAAGACTTCCCATGGTGGAGGTCTTGGGTTCGAATCCTAGCCACAGCAAAAAAGGGGTCTGTGGCCAGGTCATGGGTTTACCCAGTTGGGGGTTCCTCCTGTAGTGGGCTACCCTGGATATTCTACGTGTTGCCCCGGGGAACCCCAATTATCCTAGAATATCTATGTGTTGCCGTTAAAAAAAACCCAATCATATTCTAATATTTATTTTTTATTTTATTTTTATTTATTTATAAGAGTATCAATGTAATATTACACATTTTTACTAGAAAATAATTTAAGTATTGGCTTACATATACGTAACACATAAGCATAAAACAAAAAAAAATCGGTTACGTATACGTAAAACATAATACGTAAAATATTTTTTGGTAAATTGTTTCATATTATATTAATACACTTAGAAATAAATTAAAAAAATAAAAAATCTATAAATTATTTGATTGGCTTTTAGTGGTTTTCTCGGTTTTCGCCTAACTTTGTGGTTTTCTCTTAATCCCTCCCCTATATATATATATATATATATATTTGTATAATATGATATATATAAAGAGAGTTGATTTATAATAAAAAGGATTTTTTTTTTCTAAAAAGCCCAAAAATGGCATAATGTTTTAAATTTTAGGCATGGTGTTCTTCAACTTTTAAATATATTCACATAAATAAAACAAAAACATCATACCTAAAATGAAAGAAAACCATGTCTAAAATCTCATTTTTAGGCTTTTTAGGAAAAAAGTCATTTTTAGTATAACCCTCCCCTATATATATATATATATATATAGTGTGAGGTTTCGCTACAAAGTCAAAAAAGTGTAAAAAGTGGTTTAAAAAGCTTATAACCGGCTCATACGAACTCCGATTTCACTCATTTTGGCGGCGTTGGAACCGTCTCGTCGAACTCTATGATCTTAGATTGTAGGGTTTAGTTTTTAGGGTTTAGATAATAGGGTTTAGTTTTCGCCTTAGGGTTTAGCCTTAGGGGTTTAGCCTTGGGGTTTAGGCTTTGGGGGGGGTTTAGGTTTTTGGGGGTGGGGTGGGGGTTAAGTTTTTTTTTTTTTGGGGGGGGGGGGTTGGGTTGGAGATTTAGACTTTTGGGGGTTGGTGATGGTGTTTTTAGACGACTTTTTAAAGTTTTTTTTGATAGGATTTAGGTTTTTGGGGTGGGGGAATTTAGGTTTTTGGGGGTGGGGGTGGGGGGTTTAGGTTTTTCGGTGTGGGGTGGGGTGGGGGTTAGGTTTTGGGGGGGGTGGGGTGGGGGTTTTAGGCTTTTGGGGGTGGTGTTGGGATTTTTAAACGACTTTTTACACTTTGTAAAATAAACCTCCCCTATATATATATATATGGGACGTATCGGTTGTAAACCCTGAGTTATTGTAAAAACCGTTAAACTTATTATGGACCACACATTTATTTCCTAATAATTTAATATTTGGCCAAAATTAATCTAAATTTTTTTATTATACTTTCAACACAAATGTGTGGCTAGAAATAATTAAAGGGTTAAAATGATAATTTAACCTTTTTATTTTTCTTTTTTGATTGAATCTAGATTTTAATGAAAATTAAAATCCTAGAACAATTGAGTAACATTCTATTTAAACATGTGTAAAAATCAAATACACATGTATAAAAATCAAATAAACATACACAAAATAACGATTAATCATCAAAACATAACAATTTAAGAACATATTTTTAACACATGAGTAAAAACCCAAAAACAGGGTTTATGAACCTAAAACATATACACAAATCCTTAAAAAAAATTACTTCCAAGTACCTAATTATCTTTACAAATCAGGAAAAAATAACAAATACATAAATCAGAAAAAAAAAATTACATCTAATTACACAAATATCTTTATAAAATTAAAAAAAATACACATAATTACATTGTGTAAAATCAAATACACATGGGTAAAACTATTTTACACATGTATAAATTCAGTTTACACTTGTGTAAAAGAATCAAACACATGTGTAAAAATCAAAAACTTACTTGTGTATCAAACCATGAAGATCTTGAACCCATATCCTTTAAGATCCTGACTTTTACACCCTCTTGAACCCATATCTTCTTCTCATACTTTGATCCCTCATGTGCTAGTCTACACCATCTAAACGTCTATGGCATCATAAAAAAACACTATTTAGGGATAAGATATATGTAAGAAGATATTACTGGTATATAACAACTGTTTAGATCTGATTCATCATAACACATGAATAAATAACTCTTTACACATGTGTATATTCAATTTACACATGTGTACATTCAGTTTACCCATGTGTAAATTCAAATCTGGGTTTTTCAAGTTTCTATAAAAGCTTTATTTCGTGGTTCATATTTGAATCTCTGTAGATTAAGAATAAAATAAAATACACAATTTATGCTGATCTAAATTACACGCACGACCATCATAATCAGAGGATCAATAAAAAAAACTAAAATCCCTAAGCTCGCAAAATTAACACACACAAACAAATGGGATTTTGGGCTCGCAAATGAACATACACAAACAAATGAAAAAAATAAAATCCCTAAGCTCGCAAATGACCTAAAAAACGTTTCATCGTTGGATATGCAATCGTAAAACGTCTCACCGCCATGAATTTCCTAAGGAAGGGGAAAGACTTAATTTCCTACACAACTAAACATTAACCTCTTCCGCTTCTCCACTAGAATATTCACTTACCTCCATGCCAGATTTCATTTCCCCTAATGCAAGCTTGGTGATTTGGACATCTGTGCTATCTTGTAAACATCCTCCTGTTTGTTTGTCATAAACACCCAGGCCCAGATTAGTACATTGTATAATTATGATAACTAATGTAAAAATAAAAAGAAAGGATAGAAAAACAAGTCCATTAAACGTAAAAAATCTATAGACGTAATAAATCACAGGGTCCAAAGGAGAGAATGCACATATAATCTCAGTTCAATCCAAATGAGATGAAACCCTAATTTAGTTTTTAGTAAAATTTAACAAACCAAGTATATAAACTAAAAAACCAGAACAGATCTTACAAAAATTTATGCAAAAAAAACTTAAAGAAAAAGTCAAACCTCTTGTAAAACCTAAAAACAGATCCAAGAACTACCGCCATGATCGAGGAAGGCGGCGGCGGTGAGGTGGTTGCTTTCGAATGCGATATTACAAAGCAATAGCTCATCATCGTCTACGCTCTGTCCACTTCCGATCTTCGCTTTCAGTAACCCACCGGAACCGAGTTGTGGAGGTCGCCTCCGTCGTCACATCGCCTCCGCCGCTCCCCCGTCACATCGCCTCCGTCGCTCTTCTGATTTTCATTAGAGGGCGGGATTTAGAGAGAGAGATGTGAATAGGTGGCCATTTTTTGAGAGAGAGAATGATCTGGTTTTGGTTATTTTAGAGAGAGATGAGATATGGATCTCTGATTTTGAAACAAGATTTTTAGGTTTAAAGCCTAAAGTGAGAAAAAGAGCAAATTACATTCTTGCCCTCATGAATAAAAATAAAACAAGAAAGCCAAAAAAAATATGTGGTTCATATGGAGTTTAAGAGTTTTTACAATAACACACGGTTTTCATTTGATACGTCTCCTATATATATATATAAATATATAATGATCAATAATCTTCAATTCCATCACCACTAAGTATTTCGTCCATCTCTCTCTCATAAACCGTGAGTTCTCAAGAACTCACTTTAGCCATCCTAAACGGGAACCCGATCCAGATCAGATATCATGACGTCTTCTCTATAATCAGTGAACTTAACATGTATGTATTATATTATTGTTTTCCATTATATAGTTACAAGAACTTATCAACACTCTTTTCATTTATTTCCTCAATTTGCTCCACCTAATGCACCTTGTTTGCTCAAGACCTTGACACCTTCAACATATATTCTCATATACATTGTGTCACCTTAGACCATGCTCAGTGGCGGAACTTGAAAAATTAAATTGGAGAGCTCGAAAATACTACACATAAAAAACCAAATTTTTTTAGTGGATTTGTAAAACAGATTTAGGCTTTTGGTCTTGATTAAAAGGGGCCCAAACACTATAACTAATATGAAATAAACATAATGTGTCGAAATCAATACTTCTGAGCAAAAAAGTGGGGAAAACCATTTTTTTATGGATTTATGGAACAGATTTTGGCTTTTAATATGGATTAAGAGGTTCCCAAACAGTATAAGTAATATATAATATATAACAAATAAAGGTTTTTTCATGCCACGGGTTGCCTCCACATTCATTCTCATCATTTTTTTTCCCGCTTCTCTATCTTATTAAATACACTTCTATATTTTAATAATAATATATTTTTAAAGAAAATGCTAATTATACTAATAAAACACATTTATTTAAAATTATCACTTATTATAAGAAACTTTGAAATCTAATTATATAACTTTTATTTTCAATCATACAGTAAATGAAAGTCAAATTACATTAGTAATTAACGTATTTTTTGAAACCCAATTATATATTAATTTTTATACATTTTGAGTTTTGTTTTCTATCTTTAGTATATTTTATACATTTTTACACATATAAAATATATACATAAAAATTTAATAATTTTATTTATTGATATTTTTCATCCTATATGTATTACACGGGTTCTAAGCTAGTATAAAATAACTAATACTTTTGAGAAAAAAAACACGGGAGGCCTGTCTGCCCCTGTTAAGTTCCTCCCTGACCATGCGACAACTGAACGTTCATTTCCAATGTCCTTGACTCCTGTTAAAGATTTTCACATATATTGCAAAATTATTCAATTTAGTGTTTTCGTTTCATGGGTCCCATGAAAAGACAAAAAGGTAATAATAGGTATGAAACACATATATAAGAGGAAAAAAACGTGAGCATATGAGATGGGATATACAATCATATAAAGAACTATCACTACCCTAAAAAAGGTAACACGTGTATGAATAACCTGAATATACAAAATTATCACTGACCTGAAGAAACTTAACACATGTATGAATAACCATCACTACCCTTAAGAAAGTAACACATGTGTGAATAACATAACCTCAATATATAATTTGACTTTTGATCAAGTCAAACCTAGTTCATTTGAGATTAAAGTCATAGCAATTTCGCATAAATAAATGTCGTCTTGTCGTTGTTGGCCCTCCGGATCATCATTGTCTCGAATCAAATTCTCTCTGAACAACACTCACGTAAACAATCTGATTTGCATATAATGAATGTCTTAATCTTTACAATCACAGGACACTTGTTTTTATAGACTCTACATGAACTGACATGTATGTTCCTAACAGACATAACTACCCGACATTAACTACCATTCGGTTGTTGACTTTGGTTCTTGACACATTAAGTCCTTAGGTTATACAAACTTGACATTAGACACTAAATACTTTGACCGACTCACATAGATTAGGAAATTATTAACCAATATGCTTACTATAAAGCTTGACTTTATGAGGTGTTTCAAGAGAGAATGATCATATCAATGTTCAAGTTGAAATCTAGGATGTTAATTTGGGCTAAAAAGTCAAAGGATATCATCAAAAATACATTAATAGTTAACAAAATCTATTCAAGAATATATATGTTAAAGTGTTAATTTACAAAATCATTGTAAGTTGGTTCTTTCAATGATGTTAAGTAAACAAGTGCACTAACATGCTGAAATTCTCACTTAGCCTTCTTCATCTTCTTATCAAACATATTTTTTTCTATACATATTTGTATTTACCAGATCAAAAAGCAACAAAATGAAAATTATGCATGTTATGTACCTGATCAAAGTTTGAGTAGAATGGAAGAACTTTTGGATAAATTTGTGCTATTCCTCAGGATTTCTAAACAATGTTCCATCACCTAATAATACATTAACTATGAGTAACCATAAAAGTCTGATATATTAGAAGGATAAATATGAAAAGAAATTGAAGTAAAAAAACCAATTGGGAGAAATAAATAAGAACTTTTGTCTCATTAGCAAAAAGTTTTCTTGAATACAAAGTGTTTTGAAGTGATTTCTTGTGCCGGTTCTTATTGTTTATCTATTATGTGTTCTTGATCTGTTTGTTGCACACCACCCTTTGTTTCATCCGTTTGTTTTGAGCTATTACACCACACACAGTGTGTGTGTGTGATTATTGATCCCTGGTAGTGTTTATTAGACTGGTCTGGACCTATAATTTGTATCAGAGCTTTGACTCTTGATTTCTGTTCAAAACCAGTGTATTTGGATTGATTTTTTTGTGTATTTTGATCGAGTACTTTTCGTTCGTTTGCCAGTTTTTCGAAGAAGGTGTTACTGTTTCATTGGTTTTTACTGATTTCTCAAGGATTTTTGGAGTTACTGTATCACAGAGTTTGTTTGGGATGATGAATACGCTTGTAGATTGATGTTTTGGATAGCTTAATTCTTATTTCTTGAAAATTGTTCATGATTCATTGAAGCTTCAACGTTTGAAGATTTGAAGATTCACTGTCATAGGTTTCAGGGAACATCGCAAGAAAACGGTTACACATCGTAAGTGTTTGTCTGCCATTATCGTTGTAGTTTTTGTATCGTCGCAGGTGTTTCTTCTCCCTTGAGAAGGTACCATCGCAAGTATCTTTTGTCTTTTCTTTATCGTAAGTATTAGTATTTCTATCGCAAGTATTATTATTATAAATTGTTGCCCAAGATCGAATGAACACAACTGAAATAATGATAACCAAACTAGACTTTGAAATTGATAAGAAAAGATCCTAACTTGTTTGTACAAACTCGATGACCTTTTATAACCCTAAAACAAGAACGATGCGTTCTTTGTGAATCGTCGCACCCTAGGACCAGATATACGGTTTCCAACTTTAGTAGATACATACTAGACCCTCCTACTAATCAGAGTTACATAATTGTCTCTAAAACATAAGTATTGAGTATTTACATAAACGACCCATTAACTAGACGTGTAACTCTTGATTCGAATTACAAACTTATGCTCTTATATAGCTCCTGTAACTCTTGATTCGAATTACAAATCGTTGGGTTGTTTGTAAATAATGTACGGACCGATCAGGAGATTTATTCATGATATTCTTAAAAGGAATTATAATATTACAAGCCAGTTCTACAGCATACACACATTACACACACAAGGAGGTTTATCTGCCTCAACCTTTATTCTTCAAATTACCACACAGACACACACAAGGAGGCATATCTGCCTCAAACTTTATTCTTCGAATTACCACACATTATGCAGAACTTCAATTCCCTCCATTATTTTCTTCTCTATTTAGTGTTGTTATGGGCATCCAAATTCTTAACAAGAGTGCAAACGAAATCCAACTCAGCAGTTGGATAGCGTACGCTTGTGTCTGGCCTCTCAAACTCAATGGTCCATGTAGCCACCTGCCGATCACCCTTTGGTTCAACATGAAATGAGTGTTTGAAACTCTTGTACAGCTTTTCCACAAGCTCTCCTCCAATTACGTTGAACCTAATCGTGTGGTTTTCCTCGTCCACTGATTCAATTACCTGTTTCGACGTTTTCCTCTCTCCCTCATAATTTTTGCAAGCAGCAATGCATAAAAATTGGCATTAATCAATATGTCACATGTTTAAGTGTTAGCCGTTCAAAAAAAAATGATACGTACCTTGAGTGTAGTGCCAAGTGATGACTGATCCAACAGCCCCTCTCTCACCCTCATGCAGCTCACAGTCATGAACCTGATGAGGGACCATTTCAACCATCTCGTGCGGTTTGTGTCTAAGTAGATCATGGAAGACATCGCCGTTGTTACTGATCTCTACGTAACCAATTAACTTTCCTGAAAGAGCCATCTCTTGATTATTCTAAAAAAGCCCAAACTATATAGTTGGTGAGTTTGTGGAAAATATAGGCAGACATCGATGGCTTTATATGAGAAAATTATGCCTACCAGACACCTTCACTTGGTTGTTTTTTACCATTGTTACAACTCATAACTCTCACTATCAGCTTTCAATTGTGTGTTTTTAGAGACAGCAACATGGTGACATGCAGCGTTTTCAGCCACAAGTGAACGGCACGTGGAGCAAAAAAGAATAATTGACATATTTCTAAGCCTCTTCACGATTAATAACGTTTCAAGATGGAAATATTAACCTTTTAAAGAGAACGATTATATGATGAAAAAGAAACGTACGGTTTGAATTTTTTGAATTTTTTTCTAGTTTTAGAAATTAAATATAATCCAGAAAGCACCAATGGACTAGTAGGATAATAAATCCCTGATAAATTTGTAGTTGTTGTTTTGAAAACGCTTAGAAAATCGGTTAGACCTTCTATATTTCCCCAAGATACATCCGGAAACGGATCGACTACAACAACTTCCGCAAGACTAGTATGAAAAGATTTTAAAGTTCCTCGTTGTTTATAGGCCGATTCAAACATTTCACAAGTCGAATTCTACCGAGTAGGTACATCCCAATTAGGACCTAAACAAACCCTTCCCGTATCCTTACATAGTTGTTTATATCCGGTATACCTTTTCCTACTTTTTTTTTAAAACATCATGTAACATTTATCGAAAACCGGTTTTAAACGAAACAAGGTGTGGACATGCGAGCCCATCCTGAACCACCAAATTAATAATATATGCAACACATCGCTAGTGGAAAAATGCGTCGTTGCAAATCGTTAGACATTTTAATTTAAGTTTTTCAACGGCGCTAGTATTGTTTGAGGCGTTATCGAACGCCATTGAAAATATTTTATTTTCTAACCTATAAATGTTATTACATAATCTAAAAGCTGAAACAAAAGTTCTCTGGTATGTGGATACGGGAAAAGTTCAAACGCATTTGTACGTTTCATCATTTGCCACGAAGCGGGATCTACCCAATGAGCGGTGACGCAAAGGTACGATTTGGGTAGACCATGTGGAGCAGACCAAACGTCACTAGTTAAGTTTACACCGGTAATCAAATTTTCAAAAATTAAAACTAGATCTTTTCTGGCTTGCTTCCAAAATTTTAAACAATAACGTCTAAGTATAGTACGACTTAAATAGGTGTATCGAGGTTGAAGTGTCTTTCTAATCATGTTAGTCAACCGAGGGTTGTCGAAGTGGTCGAAGGACAAAACTTCTTGAATGACGAACTTCGTCATTCGATCCCGAACCATATCCACGTTGTAATGAATTATTCCACCATTACTACCCAATTGTGTTTGTTGAGAATCCGGATCTTGTTTCAACGCCTTGCAAAATTTCTTTGTAAGGTGCTTACCAAAAAATTGTGATGTTTTTGGCTAGAAAATTTTGGCTAGACACGATCACTTGGTTGTCTTTTACCATTGTTACAACTCATAGCTCTCACTATCAGCTTTCAATTGTCTGTTTTAGAGACAGCAACATGGTGACATGCAGCGTTTTCAGCAACAAGTGAACGGCACGTGGAGCAAAAAATAATAATTGACATATGTCCAAGCCTCTTCATGATTATAAACGTTTCAAGATGGAAGTTAACCTTTTAAAGAGAACGATTATGATGAAAAAGAAAAGAATAATTAATCCCTTGTTTATTTTGAATATATATGTTGCTGTAAGTTCAATTTGGACACGAATTATTATTTTGGAATTTTAATAAGGCGAATTCGATTACACATGTGGATGTCTTAAAGTAACTTGTTAATTAATAATATAATGTTCCAAAGGAAAATGTTGGTGGGTAAGTGTTGTTTCAAATGAGGTTTTTGACTTTGCTTCTACAACTTTCTCATCATCAGTGTTTAACAGAATGGTTACGGGCATTGTATCTACCATTTTATGGAGTATTTAGAAACAACAAAGTGTTCAACCTAAAAACCACAAGTGCATTCAAGATTGTTGAAGAGATTAAAGTGTTAAGCTTTTTTAATAGATCAGCTTTGACTGGTCTTGATTGGACCTCTTGGTGCAAATTTAATTTTTTCTTAATTTGTAATTGTCTCTCTTTCGGTTCTAGCTTCTTGCTAGCTCCCATTTTTTTTAATAAAACTTGTTGCATCGCCGTTAAAAAAAATGTTGTATCTTGCAACTAAAAAATGTTGTACCTTGCAACTAAAAGATTTGAGGTTTAAAATCTTAAGATTAATTGTAAAAAAACAGTCTAATAAATCATTATTGTTTTATTTTTTAATACTGAAATCTATGTATTTAAGTAGTTGCATTAAATATTGGTTGCGTTATACCATCTTATCCCAACCACTTTTGCTGCCATCTCTTAATTGATTTGGCTCCACATTTCATCATAAAACCAATTAATGTATTCCCGTCCCATTATCTTTTTTAGTCCAAAATTCTTAATAAATTTTTTTTTATGCTTTTGAAAAAAAAAATTCTTAATAAATTAGTAACTTTGTTACTAAACTAGTAATTGTACCCGCGCTTCGCGGCGGGAGCGTGATTTTTCTTTCCCCACATGACGCGGCAGGAGTTTGTTTCGGCTCGTCGAAACCATAAAAGCGAGCACTGATATCGGTTACGATAATATCAAAATACCGACAACGATATTGTTCGTTAATAAGTGGTTGGGTTTGTCACGGTTACGCAACGTTAACATCGCTCGCTATAACCTACGATACAAAAAAAAATATTTCGATTTTGAATACAACTCTGTTTAACAAAAGATTATACCGGAACATTCACAAAAAAACTAAAATTACGCATTCCAAATTTTTTTAAACTGACGAACGAAATATATTATAGGAAAACTATATTAATAGAAAACCAAATGTATTAAAATCATATATTATATATAGTAAAAGGGTGAAAATAGAAATTAGATAAAAAAAAAAAGAAAAAGAATAAATAATGGTCACGTGTACCAATGAGTCAAAATATTGTTGATGTCATTTTAAAATGTACTAGGGTATAATATCGAAATATATTTAAAATATATTTTTACCAAATAATTAATATTAGTTTATTAAATCCTATATTTTTATTAATATTTAATATTACTTATAGTTTTTAAATATTTATTATTAACTATTTAACATTTTATTTATTTAATTAATGTAAAAAACAAGTTTCTAACTTTCTTATTTTATATAAAAAGATTATCGACAAACATTACAACTATTCCCAAAATACAAAATTTCTATGGCCTAGGCGTACTTTTACCCCAATTGACGAAAGAAAACATGGAATACACTTCCAAAGAAACCTATACATTTTGAGCATAAAACCAACAAATCGCATTCATACACCAAATAAGCGATATCTTTTTCCGGATTTGGTGTTAAAATGTTAAACCTTTTCGTTTTTGTGCTACCTTAAATTTGTTTTCATTTTTGGTATTTTCAGATTTAGAAATTATAGTTTGATGTTTAAGAAAGTTACAACCTAGGCTTTGTGAGGGAAATGCATATTGCGGCATCAAATCGGACTTGACAAGTCCGGGTTGACTTTTTATATGTCAAACCGTGCTTGGCAGTTGGCAACCCCGAGTTGATCTTCCCACCACATATTCGTACTTGGCAACACCGGTTTTGTCTTCCAAATATTATTTCTCTGACAGTTTGGACGACGACGACCACTGTTTATTGTTATTTTTATTGTTATTGTTATTGCTATTGCTATTGTTATTGTTATCGTTATCGTTGTTGTTGTTATTATTATTATTATTATTATTGTTATTATTAAAAATAACTTATTTGATTCCAATAAAATTAAAACGTAAAATGATAAGGCGAATTCGATTACGTGTATCGTTGTCTTCAAATATCTTGTTAAAACAGCCAGTAGATGAAGTTGCTCTCTTATTGCTCCATTTTTGGTAGATGAAGTTAAAACGACTGTTTGGGATTGTGGTGGTGATAAGGCACCGGAACCGGATAGCTTTAACTTCACCTTCATCAAACACTTTTGGGAGATACTTGGAGCTGATTTTCTGGAAATAATGAATCACTTCCGCAGTCAAGGTCTTATTAGCCGTGGATGTTGCTCCTCTTTCATCACCCTTATACCAAAAGGTAGCAATCTGGCCTCCCTCTCGGACTACCGGCCGATCACACTTATCGGCTGCATTAGCAAAGTAATATCTAAAGTTCTCACCAACAGATTTAAAAAAGTTATTAATTCGGTTATCTCGGATTCCCAATCTTCTTTCATTGCTGGGAAAAATATAGTCGATGGGCCCTTAATTGTCAATGAAGTCGTCTCTTGCTTAAGAAAAAAAGTCTATGTCCTTACTTTTCAAAATCGATTTTAAGAAGGCCTTTGATAACCTCAATTGGGATTTCCTTAACACAGTACTTCAACAAATGCAATTTCCACCTCTTTGGAGAAAATGGATTAGGGGGATTCTCTCCTCTGCTAGATCGTCGATTCTAGTAAATGGATCCCTACTTTTGAATTTCAATCTTTCAAAGGTGTACGTCAAGGTGATCCCTTATCCCCCTTCTTATTCATTATTGCCATGGAAGCTTTCTGCGGCTTTCTAGACAGGACTGCTCTTTTGGGAATCATTCATGGGATCCAAATCCCAAATCACGGGCCGTATTTATCACATCTTGTTTTATGCTGATGATGTCATAATTATGGGGGAATGGTCCTATGCCAACGCAAGAAACATTCAAAGAATTATGAGGTGTTTTTTTCTTGTCTCTAGCTTAAAATTAACCTCCATAAATCCAATCTTTTTGGGATGGTGTGGGGCCCGAAGCTGTTAATGAACTAGCCAACATCTTAAACAGCAAACCGGGTTGCCTCCCGTTCATTTATCTTGGGCTACCCGTAGGTACAAACATGAACAAACTGAATAGCTGGTGATGTCGCCTAGACGGTCTATAAAAATTAACAAATAAACCTAACCTAGACTCCTAAGTAAAAAGGAGTACCTTCAACTAAACCGCACTGACAGGCAAGTGTACCTATCGAGTGTAGCACAACTTAACAAAAAAACCGAGTATCGAACCCTAGAGACATTATGACAACAAAACTAGACTCTGACTCGGACTAAAGATTGATTTGTTTTGGGGGTTTTACTACACTAAAGATTAACTAAGAATGCAATAAACTAAGGTCAACTCAACTAACCAGACAAAGGTAATATCAAGAATGGGAAGAATATCACCTAGGTCGGAATCCTACTTGCAAAGCACAACTTCTATCGGTTATGAAAACTATAATGGATCTGGGTTTCTAAGGAAACTACTCTAGACAGCCTAGTGGATCCCTAATCACTCTCAGGGTGTCACCAACTAAGGAACCTAAAGATGTACTAACTCACCAGATTGTTGGATCACTTCTCAGGTATTTCTAACTGTGATAAAGTACCCTAATAAACATATTACCTCTCAGTCTCTCCGTCCACCAATACATTCGAAGAATGCATAGGGTAATCTCAAGATAACAACTATGACACGAATAGCACAATCATAGACACCTAATACCGGCTTCCTCTCAGACAGCTGACACTCAGATTCCTAATGACGAAGACTAAACGACTAATTCTCACCTCTCGGGAATTGAACTAGGATACACATTTAATTCCAACCAGCAATCAAAGACAACCCATATGGCTACTACATCTAGCAAACCACCCTAATCAAAAACCATAAGATCTATGACCAAGATACAAAGATTAAACTGGCAGACAACCACAATCAACGCAAGGAATTGAAATCAAACACAAGATCAGATCTAAGCATGCAATAACATCATAATTATCAACTCAAGATCTTTTACAAAATCATAAACCCATTAATTGACTCCAAAAACCGAATAAAAACTGAAACTTTAACAAGTATTCATCATATGACCTAGGCAATATCAAATTTTTAGCCTAGAATCATGCTTAAACAACCAAAGCATAAGTAATAAACAAGATTCATGGTTTCAAACAAAGCAAATAAAAAATAAAGATCCAATCTTGTTAACCTAGAATGCTTAAACAACGAACCCGAAATCCAAAGCTTTCACCTTTAGCCTTCAATCGACTTCCTACTTCTCAAAATCACCCTCAAACCTTCTCTGGACGGCAAAAGATCGAACTCTCATCATAATGGCTATCAAAATCTATTTAATTTCGATTTTTGGGGTTTTGCGAAAATTAGGTCTCTCGCATACCGCGAGACATTTGGGTTGGGTTCCTCGCGTACCGCGAGGAACAAAATAGTCGCGGCCGGATTTGGCTTCCCTCGCGTACCGCGAGGTTCTTGGTCTCCACTCTTCGCGTACCGCGAAGAACCTATTTTCTTCATTTTTTTCTTTTAATCCTTGGACTTTCTTTCGGCTTTGTTCTCTTGCTCGGTTTCTTCACGTATTCACTTGTAATTCATACGAGCACCTGAAAACATACAATAGACTCAAATGTACATTAAAACGACTCAAAACAAACACAAAACTAATTAAAAACGCACAAAACATTAGGAATTAAGATGTGTGCTTTGCCCTACATCAGCTGGCGTCCAGTCGTTGACTCTTTCGAATCCAAACTCTCATCATGGAAGGCACAATCCCTCTCCATGACCGGGAGAGTAACTCTTCTTAGAGTTGTTTTGGATTGCCTACCGACTTAATACTTCTCCTTATTCAAAGCACCGGTATTTGTTCTTGACTATTTGGAAAATATAAGGAAGAGATTCTTATGGGGAGGAACGGGTGAAAAACAAAAAATCCATTGGGTGGCTTGGGAACGTGTCAATATCCCAAATGCAGCCGGTGGACTAGGAGCTGGGCGTCTAAAAGATGCCGACGTCGCACTACTCTCCAAATGGTGGTGGAGATTCAAGAATGAAGAACACAGCTTATGGAGAAGAGTGATATCGGCCTTACATCATAACCCCAAGAAATATACTTTGATTCCTTCCAAAGCGGGGGCCTCCGGGGCGTGGGTAAACATATTTAAGTTGGACCAGCGACTTAGTCTGTCCAACATTCTTATTAACAACTTGATTATGGGAGTAGTTGGGAATGGGCAAAAGATTAGATTTTGGATTGATACATGGGTGACTAGGTATCCACTTCAGCACTTATTCCCGGCTCTATTCCGATTCGAATCAACAAAAAACTTCATGGTTAGTGATCGGTTAATAAGGAATGGGGGCACATCCTGAACAACTGGAACTGGAAAAGAGATCCGGGTGAGGGGGTTGAAAAAATTGAACTGGAAAATTGATGTGTTTTACTGAATCAAGTTTCCCTTCATGACAAAGTTTGGACTTGGCAAGCGGATCCTGATGGGTTATTCACTGTTAGCTCCTTGAAACAGATTCTCGGCAACCATGTCACTCCAGATGGCAACTTTGTTCTTGACTGGAATAGATGGATTCCAAACAAAGTAAATTTACTCGCTTGGAGATTAGAGATGGGGCGTCTCCCTACGCGTTTAGCATTACTTAAAAGGAAGGTGGAAATAGATTCCCCAATCTGTCCACTTTGCGAGGAGAGGTTGGAAACTTCAGAACATTTATTCACCTCCTGTTTTATCGCCACCATTCTCTGGCAAAACATCTCTACTTGGTGCAGGGTTCTGCCAATATACGCTTTCTTGGTGAATGATTTGCTAACACTACACAAGCAGTCAAAGAACGGGGACACGACAATGAAGATACTCCAATTGGTAATATGTAAGACCCCAAACTGGGCACCCTACAGTTGAGTCATATCACTGGGTATTATCTTTATAAACACCTAATTATTTTATAAAACAAACAGCTGAAGTATTTCTCTAAAAATCATCATCTTTTAAAGACGTCATTGTTATTAAGTTTACCTTACGAATGCCTGCACACCGACCCGAGTAGCACCTCTCCCATCCAAGATACGTCGTCCACGACCCACCTACAAAACAATCTAACGTACATACAAAGTCAGCTACGCTGAGTGAGTTCTAACAGTTTATTTTAAATAGAAATGTTTCAATTTCGAATATCAATTCATTCAACTCAGTACATTCTCTTCCTCTATAAAATAGTTTGCAAATTATTGTTATATGGATAACCCACGTTATCCACGAGCTTCCCTAAGGGTTTAATCACCCAGACTCAACCTATACCCACACGACATGTAAGTTATTTGACACGGACCAAACATATTGTTCCACTAAAATGTACCTTACCACAAGTATCGGTACAAACTCTTATTCAAATATCCAGACTCATAAACATAGTCTTGCCTAGCCCTAATCATGACATTTACCAGGGCTACCACACATTAGTCGTAATAACGACCTCGTTCCCCACACCACAATCAATCTATTGCCTAACACCAAAGCAATAATATCACAACACATAAATTGTTAATAAACACTTGCATGCAATATATATACATCAAAATAGATGCACACAACAATTACCTCATCATAACCGCCCTCGTCAGGGTTACCCTCATCAGGGCGTTCATCATACTGTGAGCTCATCACTGTCCCCCTAGACATTGTCACTCATGGTGACTTCCCAAAGGACCTCGTCCTTCAAATCATAGTCCACACCTCCTTAGGACCCCACATAGACCCGTAAGTTTGATATAGAACATTAATCTCATAAAACTTGCCAATTTAAATCGTAAAACTCGTAACATGTTTGGTTGACAAAGTAAAACATGTAGGTATATACGATAGCCCCAAAACAGTAAAGAGGGGATTAGAAACTCACTGGTTACGAGGTAAATCCAAATCCTTGCTTCGCAACCCGTCCGTTCACGCTCGAAACCCAAACCTGACAAACGTTTGATCACATTATCAGACACGTTCTAAACATACGTCGAATAATGTATAAAAATATAATAAACCCGCAACGCTAATCAGTCGTTCTTCACAAAACCCTAACTTCACATATTTACATGAATCTAGTCGTCCATGACCCGCTTAGAACTCAAATACTCAAACCGGTTTCCGTTTCATGCATGTACGTACACATGGCCATGCAAAAACCCAGGCCCCGTAACTATACGTTTCCCGAGCCGCTCTCCTCCCATGCATGCATGCCATCACGGTAAAACCCTAACCACGTGAGACGTATGAACTCGTGTCGGATCCCCATTGTATGCACACCATGCAAAACAGCCGCATACAACCACCGTCGGGCCGCCATCACCATGGTCAAACGCCCATGTCGTTCCGTTACTGATCATTCTCCTCGTCACTCTTGTCGTCCTTATCGGCAAACCCTACACGACTCACCCCCGTGCATCACCTTCACGTCCTTACATCGCCGCAGCGCCACCACTGTTGCCACCGTGACTGCCGTCACCACCTCTCACTGACGTCGTTACTTCTGGGTCTGTCGTCTCCGTCGAGCACCGCTCACACGGCTCCCACCGTGCTCCTCTTTCCTACTTCGACGCTAACACCACATGTCACTGCCTGTGTCTCTTCTTCGGCCACCATCATACACCTCCACCCCGTCACCGTCGTCTCCTGCTACCCCCGAGACCACCACCTCAGCCGACCACCATCATCAACCTCATCACGTCGTCGGTTGTGGGTATGAAACCCAAACCCTAATTGGGTTTTCCAAACCAAAAACACAAACTAAATGATTATACAAACATAAAAGAAAATTACCTTGGCTAAACATGAAGTTCTCCACTCAAAATCGTTGTGAAACTACCTTCATCGGCCTCCTCCGATCGTCCTTCTTCCTCTCTCTCTCTCTCTCGTTACCTGTCATCGCGCACACCTAGGGTCCAAATGGACCTAGGGTTTGAGTTTAAGTGGTTTATAAACCACTAGAACTTACCTCCGGGTCCCTCCTATTTCCATCTTGTGCGTTTCGATCCTAAACTGAATGAAAACTGCTCCCCACGTCCTTTAAATCCATCGACCTACACATTACGTGCTAAACTTTGCTAGCCCATCCGTTTAATAAAGATTCGGGTCGCACTCTGACCCGAACCAAAGGTTTTCGAATTTTTGGGATGTTACATAATATTTACTACATGCTCGAGTCTTTGGAATGCTAGAAATCAAAAAATCTTTAGAGATAAACCGATTTCAATTACCAAGATTCTCGAAGAAATGAAAACAATGGGGTTCCTTTGGGCGAAAAATAGGTCTAATCAGGGGCGAAGGTTAGAAGAGCCAGGAGTGCCCCCCCCCCCCCCCGTTTTTTTCTGATACTAGTGTAAATTTTCACCTTTTCATCCGAAAATTTTTATACGCATTGAGCCGCCCCCCCTTATTTTTTTCCCTAAAGAATTATTGGCCCCCTTCGACTTTTTATCCTTAAAAACTTCAGTTCAATGCTCTTTTCAGATTGATTCGATAAATTATGGGTACGAAATTAAAAAATTAAAAAATAGTTTAGGGGGGGTGGTGAAAAATTCAAATTAATTTACCCTAAAATCATTTACTTGAGTGGCTGAGTCGATCCAAGACCAGTTTCATTTTCCCCAAATCGCGGAAGCGAAGTGAACAGATTACATACCAGCCCCAAATCGACGCCGCTCGCCGCTGCAGCTTTCCACCGGCCGCCATTCACTCACCCCTGTTGGCCTGTTCTGTTCCGTGTTCCGCTGTTCTCAGGGGCGAAGGTTAGAATTCAGCAATTCTTGATTTCTAGCCTTCTTCTTGGTAAGTTACTAAGTAGTAAGTTAGTATAATTTACTTATGGATTCATTGATTTGATAATTTGAAGTATGATTATGATTCATTGATTTGATAATTTCAAGTATGATTTATTTCTACCCAAAAATCGCCCTTGAAAACAAGTTTGTGGAAACAACTTTGCCCACGGATGGTGTAACATCAATGATTTTTCAGACTATAAATTTTCTTTATTCCTCTTGTAAGAAAAATAGTTAACACAAGAAATCTCGAACTTGTTAAAACTCCTCATGTCAAATTACTTATTATTTTACACATACATAAATTTAATTCTTTTTTTTTAAACCTTACATCACATATATTTCTCTATAACACATGGATGAATGTTTAGTTATAAAGTTAGGTATGCAAATACATTTACTCGTTTGAAATTTATTAATTTAACCACGTAGTAATATCGGTTTAGTTCATACAAAAAGATACATATTCAATATTCTTAAAACCTTAAACTTGTTTTGAACCCTAGAACTCTTGGAGTTTCAAGTTGAACCCTCCCACCCTCAATTTGACCTTCAATTTTGACCCATATAACCTTAATGGACCTATTTTGACTATTGGGAAGTCAACAGCCCCAAAACAAGGCTGAATTCGAGCTATACACGTCGATTTCGGACCTGCCTCAAAGTCTAGACAAATTAACGACCTTGATTAAACTCAAATAACACCCCAATTCGGTTCTAGCGCTGCCAAGACTCAAAATTCAAATCAGTCCGATGAATTTGACTTTTCAAGTCAAACCGCGTCCAATTAGACCTCCAATCAAGGAATTGAAACGTGTTAAATCCCGAAAATCATGCACTGATTATCTTCGTACGTATCTAACCATTTACATGACTCAATTCATCCACTCCAGTCCAATTAACGCGTAAGATCTTGGTCAACAGCCGTGCCCCCTAATCATAGTCGAATCGAGTGATTTAAATGAAATTGGACGGGTTAATGTAACCACAAGCCTTCGCATACCATATTACAAACCCCCTAAACACTCTATTCGATCACATTTCGCTTCTAGAGCTCCATCGAGTTCGAAGAATCCCGGACCTGAAACCCCAGTCGTTCTCCTTTCTTCACGCAGCCATTCCAGGTAAATCACGCATCCCTAGTCTAGTTAAGACTTATAGAACAAAAGCCCTAAGGTTTCATGATCAGTCGTTGCGAAATCGTGGCCGTTTGGGGCTAGGGTTTCATCTCGGCCGATTAAGGAAGATGATGAGGGATTGGGATTGTTAGTTTTAAATTAAACAAAGCTGTTTCTGTCAAGGCATTCGCCCTGTTCCACGGGTTAAGACTAACAACCCGCATGCGTCTGGTCGCGGGTTCTAAACCCACATTCAACGATTCGTTTTTGCGTGCTCACTGAACCAGACCCGGCCCATGTCGGGTTTGTGCTTAATCCCGTTCGAACTGGTTCCTTAGCAAAGCCAGCCTCTTGGTCCAGTGGTTAAAAACGTTAACATCTCACAACAGCCACCGGGATTCGAGCCGGGTGGACTGTTTTCTTTTTAGAAAAAAAAAGTCGATTTCCACACTCAAATTAATGTATAAAACTTTTATATAAACCTATTACTATTTAGAACTAACTTGTGCAAAATAAACCATTTTTAATTGATAACTATCATTTTTACAATTGAAATGATTTTGAAAACCTCATTTACAATATAAAAGAAAATTGATTATTAAATTTCATTGGAAGCATTTGTATTATCTATTATGTTAATAATTGGTAAAGATCTTATAAATTACATTGCCATTTTATAGGACTTCATAAATCAATTTTATAAAACAATTATCTATGTAGACTTTTTAATTGTGAATTAATGCATATTTTTACACACCTTACTTCATTAAAGAAAAACACTATTTAATAAAAAGAAAATATATTTAAATTGATTACCTTTTTATTTGAAATCCATTTAGGGTTTTGAATTATATAAAATTCCTCAATATATATATATATATATATATATATATATATATATATATTTACTCATTGGTATAAAGAAATAAATAAAATAGACTTATTTATTTTAATCATATCACACTACTTTTAACACATTATTTTAAGCAAAATAAATAAGGAAGTTATTTATTTAAAATTATTTAAACTAAAAACTCGAAGACAATTATTATATTCGTTAAAATTTATACTTTGAAGTTACTACAAGTGTCAACCTACATACATTCTCTACATAAAATAACACATCTTTTTGGTACAAATCCACTCATCAAAACCCATTGAACCCTAGACTTACCTTAGACGTTGTGCATGATAATAATTCAAGTTCATACATTATTCACTCTAGGTTAATTCGGTGATTACAAAATCACTCGCGAGACCTATTGCTCGTGTTATCTACATAATTGATACATGTGAGTTTACATAGCCCCTTTTTTCTTATTTACATATTTGGGGTGAAACATGATTACATTCAAATACTATTTACAATTACACACGTACAATTCTACAATATGGTCATATGTGTTTATTTGTGGTTTATGCTTGAATGTTAATTGTTAAGGCTACATATATATGATATACACATGCAAACAAAATACATTACTTCAGGCTAACATGTGTTGTTATGCCCTACATTAGGATAACATGTGTTGTTATGCCCTACATTTACATCAGGATAACATGTGTTGTTATGCCCTACATTAGGATAACATGTGTTGTTATGCCCTTCAATTACAAATTTTTATTTATGTAATTAGCTTAACTTGGATTCTCCATAAATGCCTTATAAACCATGCATAATATGAATTGTACACGAATCATTTGAACTTTACTTGTGGTGTCAAAACCTATGTATGCTCACTAACTATTTATAGTTGACCCTCTCATTTTATCTTGTTTCAGGTACATATGTTTGAGTTAAGATTCAAGCTACTTCACTTAGGGTTGAGGACCTAGTCTTAAATTTTAATATGGAGATTTATGTATTCTTTAATTCTTGTAAATGATGTAATTGATTACTTGAGTTATGAAATGAAACTTATTGTTTAATTATTACAACTATAGCAAACCATGAGCTTATGAACAGTCTACATGTCTCGCCCCGACGTTTCCGCCGTCGGTTGGGGTGTGACAGATTGGTATCAGAGCCTTGGTTATAGGGAATTAGGTTATTAGACACCTTTGACCTAGACTATAACCTTAGGACACCCATTTATACCATGTCTCTATGATTATATGATATGCTACATGCTACATGACAAATATATTATGTGTAAATTACTTACTTGTTAAATCTCATGACTTATTGGGTCTCACCTAAATAGTAAATAAATATATATATATATATATATATATATATATATATATATATAATATCCTTACTCTTATCCTAAGTCTCAATCTTTCTTCTATGTCATTACCATCATAGCATATTGAGCGTCATAAGTCTTTTAAAATTCTTTTTACACCCCATTAGGGTTTTAAACCTTGTTAACTAGTAAAGGACACATGCAATCTGGAAGGGTGACACCTGTATTCCGGGTTTTCTGTCTAGGAAAGCATTTCATATAAATCCCAATCAACTGAGGGATCCGTATGCTTTCCTAGGAATTCCCAGGATGAGTGTTTACTTATAGGCTAAAGCATGTCACCTTGAAAGTTATATAAGTTTATTAACCTTAATGTGCCATAGCATTCAAATGGTATTATCCATGTGGAGTGCAATCCAAACTATGAATACTTATGTTTTAAATTATCCTTTGTTTTATATCCAAGAAATCCTCATAACTTCTTATATCTTTCCCCCTGTCTTTGTTAAAATCTATAGCATGCCTCCCCGTCGTGCCAACGAGACCAACAACAACAATGACCTTGCCGCCCTTCTCACTCAACTTGTGAACCAACTAACTCAGGCCAATAACAACAATGGCGGCACTAACAGCAGTGCTAATAATGGTGGTGGTGGTGGTGCCAACCCACCCCTATGCACTTACAAACACTTTAACTCATGCAACCCCGTCAAGTTCTATGGTACTGAAGGAGCTACGAGCCTCCTTCAATGGTTTGAAAGCATTGAAATCACTTTTCTCAACATTGATTGCCCTGACCATCTCCAGGTTCGCTAAGCCACCAGCGTCTTTCAGAAACGGGCGCTCACTTGGTGGAATGGTGAGAAGAGGAATCGGGGTGTGGATGTGACCATGGCCTTGCCATGGGATGAAGTTAAGAGACTCATGACCGAGGAATTCTGTCCTCGTAATGAAATGAAGAAGTTGGAGGCTGAATTTTGGGAACTTACCCAAGACGGTGGTGAAAGTTTAGCGTACACAACTCGTTTCCATGAGCTAAGCCTTCTGGTACCCCACATGGTCACTCCACTGACTCGGGGTATTGAGAAGTACATCGGTGGTCTACCCATGAAAATCCAAGATACAGTCCTAGGAAGAAATCCAGCTACTCTTGAAGACGCTATCCGCTTAGCTGCCACATTAACCGATAACCATGCGAAGGCGGGTACACTAACAAGGAAAGGCGTAAAGAAAGTCACTGACCCAACAGCCTCTTCTGAACCCTCTCAGGAAGTCAAACCCAAACCTCCTCACTCCAATAAGAAACGTAACTTTGCTGTCATTACCCTTGCCGTACCAATCAACCAAGTAGCTCCCCTAGCCCAAAACCATAATAAGAAACCATATGCGGGCAACAACCCTCTGTGCAACACGTGCAACTATCTCCACTTCCCAAACATGCCATGCCGTCTATGTGCCAATTGTAGAAGGTATGGTCATGTAGCGAACACTTGTCAATCCAGATCACATGTTAGTCAAACCCACTAAGGGAACCGAGCCAATCACCAAGTTGCCAATCAAGTTGTACCAGCCATTACTAATGGGCGTGCTTGTTATGAATGTGGTAATCCAAACCACTTCAAAAACCAATGCCCAAGGATAGCCAATGCAAACCGAGGTGGTGCTCGTGGGCGTGCCTTCAACATAAACACTAACGAAACTCAAGTCAATGACGAGGCAGTAGATGAAACCAATTGAAGCTAGTGCAAGATGGAGTCGAATAGGGATCTAGTCTGGAATAAATTTTGAATTGTAATCCTCTATGTTATTTTTGTCATTGTCGGAACTATTTACACCTACTACGGTGTGCCACTATAAACGTGAGCTTGCTAGCCAAAGTGAATCATTTCGCCATTAACCGTCCATATAAGCACTAACGAATTTAAAAGTTAAAACACATCTACCTACATTGTGCATAAACGCCAAGTAACACACCCGATCGCCTACAAAATCCGATAGTTTCTGATACGCATGAGACTCAATACACATTCATAAAATACATACTACTAGAGTGATCACATTATACATATTTGCTTATACATGATACCAAATTGTTCACACTATACATGACACCTATTTGCTTACAACATGCCTAACACTAGATCATATATAAAACATGAGTGTTTACATTATACATTGAATTAGATTGTTTACATTGTTGCAATTGACTAAGTACATCATACACAAGGCATGACTATTCACCCCATCCATGAAAGCTACTCGGGGTTTGACGTATTCTTGTTCAAACACGAGGAAGCTATGGAACCCTAAATTATGCACGTTATTACTCTTTAGTACCTGATTGGCTCTACTATCTATTGATATAGTTATTGTTAGCAACACATACATGAAAGCAATAGTTATGAATTAAGTGTTTTTGTGTTCCCCCTGGACCCCACACACAATGGGATGAACTATGTGGACCATGCAACGATTTGGATAATTACTGGTGCACACGTAATTATAAAAATCAGCGCATAGAAGTCATAGTGAAATCTGTTGTGTGTTATGACATGAAACCTATCGTGGTACATAATAACAAAACTAATGTGATATGATAAGGACATGGTGGATACGCCGCTGGTACTTCCTATATATAAGTGTTCCTATCATAAAATCAAAAGTAGCGTTATTCTTGCCACTTAAAGTTTTATGTTGTTTGACGGGACCAATGTTTGTGAAACCTTTCATCCACTGTTAGTTCCTGAACATATTAGATTGCATCTTAAACAAATTTTGATCATCTAGTTCGCATCAATTTCATTCCAAGTGATACACTTCGTTTTTAGAATCCAAATTATTATTCAACAGACTTCCTCCTTAAATTCACTTAAACTAAACCCACTATCATCATTTGTGCCGGATCTTGAGAAACAAACCTGAATATTTATAAATGGTACCCCTCAAACCAATAGTCAAGGCTCGTTTAAAACCCAAACCCTCACTTTTTCTGATTCAGTAACATCCACTAGTTAAATTTCGAGACGAAATTCCCATAACATGGGGAGACTGTAACATCCATGATTTTTCAGACCATAAATTTTCTTTATTCCTCTTGTAAGAAAAATAGTTAACACAAGAAATCTCGAACTTGTTAAAACTCCTCATGTCAAATTACTTATTATTTTACACATAC
This sequence comes from Smallanthus sonchifolius, assembly GCA_023525975.1. NCBI lineage: Eukaryota > Viridiplantae > Streptophyta > Magnoliopsida > Asterales > Asteraceae > Smallanthus > Smallanthus sonchifolius. The sequence goes on from CM042036.1 coordinate 17,576,830, forward strand.
ATAAATTTAATTCTTTTTTTTTAAACCTTACATCACATATATTTCTCTATAACACATGGATGAATGTTTAGTTATAAAGTTAGGTATGCAAATACATTTACTCGTTTGAAATTTATTAATTTAACCACGTAGTAATATCGGTTTAGTTCATACAAAAAGATACATATTCAATATTCTTAAAACCTTAAACTTGTTTTGAACCCTAGAACTCTTGGAGTTTCAAGTTGAACCCTCCCACCCTCAATTTGACCTTCAATTTTGACCCATATAACCTTAATGGACCTATTTTGACTATTGGGAAGTCAACAGCCCCAAAACAAGGCTGAATTCGAGCTATACACGTCGATTTCGGACCTGCCTCGAAGTCTAGACAAATTAACGACCTTGATTAAACTCAAATAACACCCCAATTCGGTTCTAGCGCTGCCAAGACTCAAAATTCAAATCAGTCCGATGAATTTGACTTTTCAAGTCAAACCGCGTCCAATTAGACCTCCAATCAAGGAATTGAAACGTGTTAAATCCCGAAAATCATGCACTGATTATCTTCGTACGTATCTAACCATTTACATAACTCAATTCATCCACTCCAGTCCAATTAACGCGTAAGATCTTGGTCAACAGCCGTGCCCCCCTAATCATAGTCGAATCGAGTGATTTAAATGAAATTGGACGGGTTAATGTAACCACAAGCCTTCGCATACCATATTACAAACCCCCTAAACACTCTATTCGATCACATTTCGCTTCTAGAGCTCCATCGAGTTCGAAGAATCCCGGACCTGAAACCCCAGTCGTTCTCCTTTCTTCACGCAGCCATTCCAGGTAAATCACGCATCACTAGTCTAGTTAAGACTTATAGAACAAAAGCCCTAAGGTTTCATGATCAGTCGCTGCGAAATCGTGGCCGTTTGGGGCTAGGGTTTCATCTCGGCCGATTAAGGAAGATGATGAGGGATTGGGATTGTTAGTTTTAAATTAAACAAAGTTGTTTCTGTCAAGGCATCCGCCCTGTTCCACGGGTTAAGACTAACAACCCGCATGCGTCTGGTCGCGGGTTCTAAACCCACATTCAACGATTCGTTTTTGCGTGCTCACTGAACCAGACCCGGCCCATGTCGGGTTTGTGCTTAATCCCGTTCGAACTGGTTCCTTAGCAAAGCCAGCCTCTTGGTCCAGTGGTTAAAAACGTTAACATCTCACAACAGCCACCGGGGTTCGAGCCGGGTGGACTGTTTTCTTTTTAGAAAAAAAAAAGTCGATTTCCACACTCAAATTAATGTATAAAACTTTTATATAAACCCATTACTATTTAGAACTAACTTGTGCAAAATAAACCATTTTTAATTGATAACTATCATTTTTACAATTTAAATGATTTTGAAAACCTCATTTACAATATAAAAGAAAATTGATTATTAAATTTCATTGGAAGCATTTGTATTATCTATTATGTTAATAATTGGTAAAGATCTTATAAAATACATTGCCATTTTATAGGACTTCATAAATCAATTTTATAAAACAATTATCTATGTAGACTTTTTAACTGTGAATTAATGCATATTTTTACACACCTTACTTCATTAAAGAAAAACACTATTTAATAAAAAGAAAATTTATTTAAATTGATTACCTTTTTATTTGAAATCCATTTAGGGTTTTGAATTATATAAAATTCCTCAATATATATATATATATATTTATATATATATATATATATATATATATTTACTCATTGGTATAAAGAAATAAATAAAATAGACTTATTTATTTTAATCATATCACACTACTTTTAACACATTATTTTAAGCAAAATAAATAAGGAAGTTATTTATTTAAACTAAAAACTCGAAGACAATTATTATATTCGTTAAAATTTATACTTTGAAGTTACTACAAGTGTCAACCTACATACATTCTCTACATAAAATAACACATCTTTTTGGTACAAATCCACTCATCAAAACCCATTGAACCCTAGACTTACCTTAGACGTTGTGCATGATAATAATTCAAGTTCATACATTATTCACTCTAGGTTAATTCGGTGATTACAAAATCACTCGCGAGACCTATTGCTCGTGTTATCTACATAATTGATACAGGTGAGTTTACATAGCCCCTTTTTTCTTATTTACATATTTGGGGTGAAACATGATTACATTCAAATACTATTTACAATTACACACGTACAATTCTACAATATGGTCATATGTGTTTATTTGTGGTTTATGCTTGAATGTTAATTGTTAAGGCTACATATATATGATATACACATGCAAACAAAATACATTACTTCAGGCTAACATGTGTTGTTATGCCCTACATTAGGATAACATGTGTTGTTATGCCCTACATTTACATCAGGATAACATGTGTTGTTATGCCCTACATTAGGATAACATGTGTTGTTATGCCCTTCAATTACAAATTTTTATTTATGTAATTAGCTTAACTTGGATTCTCCATAAATGCCTTATAAACCATGCATAATATGAATTGTACACGAATCATTTGAACTTTACTTGTGGTGTCAAAACCTATGTATGCTCACTAACTATTTATAGTTGACCCTCTCATTTTATCTTGTTTCAGGTACATATGTTTGAGTTAAGATTCAAGCTACTTCACTTAGGGTTGAGGACCTAGTCTTAAATTTTAATATGGAGATTTATGTATTCTTTAATTCTTGTAAATGATGTAATTGATTACTTGAGTTATGAAATGAAACTTATTGTTTAATTATTACAACTATAGCAAACCATGAGCTTATGAACAGTCTACATGTCTCGCCCCGACGTTTTCGCCGTCGGTTGGGGTGTGACAGATTGGTATCAGAGCCTTGGTTATAGGGAATTAGGTTATTAGACACCTTTGACCTAGACTATAACCTTAGGACACCCATTTATACCATGTCTCTATGATTATATGATATGCTACATGCTACATGACAAATATATTATGTGTAAATTACTTACTTGTTAAATCTCATGACTTATTGGGTCTCACCTAAATAGTAAATAAAATATATATATATATATATATATATATATAATATCCTTACTCTTATCCTAAGTCTCAATCTTTCTTCTTTGTCATTACCATCATAGCATATTGAGCGTCATAAGTCTTTTAAAATTCTTTTTACACCCCATTAGGGTTTTAAACCTTGTTAACTAGTAAAGGACACATGCAATCTGGAAGGGTGACACCTGTATTCCGGGTTTTCTGTCTAGGAAAGCATTTCATATAAATCCCAATCAACTGAGGGATCCGTATGCTTTCCTAGGAATTCCCAGGATGAGTGTTTACTTATAGGCTAAAGCATGTCACCTTGAAAGTTATATAAGTTTATTAACCTTAATGTGCCATAGCATTCAAATGGTATTATCCATGTGGAGTGCAATCCAAACTATGAATACTTATGTTTTAAATTATCCTTTGTTTTATATCCAAGAAATCCTCATAACTTCTTATATCTTTCCCCCTGTCTTTGTTAAAATCTATAGCATGCCTCCCCGTCGTGCCAACGAGACCAACAACAACAATGACCTTGCCGCCCTTCTCACTCAACTTGTGAACCAACTAACTCAGGCCAATAACAACAATGGCGGCACTAACAGCAGTGCTAATAATGGTGGTGGTGGTGGTGCCAACCCACCCCTATGCACTTACAAACACTTTAACTCATGCAACCCCGTCAAGTTCTATGGTACTGAAGGAGCTACGAGCCTCCTTCAATGGTTTGAAAGCATTGAAATCACTTTTCTCAACATTGATTGCCCTGACCATCTCCAGGTTCGCTAAGCCACCAGCGTCTTTCAGAAACGGGCGCTCACTTGGTGGAATGGTGAGAAGAGGAATCGGGGTGTGGATGTGACCATGGCCTTGCCATGGGATGAAGTTAAGAGACTCATGACCGAGGAATTATGTCCTCGTAATGAAATGAAGAAGTTGGAGGCTGAATTTTGGGAACTTACCCAAGACGGTGGTGAAAGTTTAGCGTACACAACTCGTTTCCATGAGCTAAGCCTTCTGGTACCCCACATGGTCACTCCACTGACTCGGGGTATTGAGAAACTAATGTTGTGTGTTATGACATGAAACCTATCGTGGTACATAATAACAAAACTAATGTGATATGATAAGGACATGGTGGATACGCCGCTGGTACTTCCTATATATAAGTGTTCCTATCATAAAATCAAAAGTAGCGTTATTCTTGCCACTTAAAGTTTTATGTTGTTTGACGGGACCAATGTTTGTGAAACCTTTCATCCACTGTTAGTTCCTGAACATATTAGATTGCATCTTAAACAAATTTTGATCATCTAGTTCGCATCAATTTCATTCCAAGTGATACACTTCGTTTTTAGAATCCAAATTATTATTCAACAGACTTCCTCCTTAAATTCACTTAAACTAAACCCACTATCATCATTTGTGCCGGATCTTGAGAAACAAACCTGAATATTTATAAATGGTACCCCTCAAACCAATAGTCAAGGCTCGTTTAAAACCCAAACCCTCACTTTTTCTGATTCAGTAACATCCACTAGTTAAATTTCGAGACGAAATTCCCATAACATGGGGAGACTGTAACATCCATGATTTTTCAGACTATAAATTTTCTTTATTCCTCTTGTAAGAAAAATAGTTAACACAAGAAATCTCGAACTTGTTAAAACTCCTCATGTCAAATTACTTATTATTTTACACATACATAAATTTAATTCTTTTTTTTTAAACCTTACATCACATATATTTCTCTATAACACATGGATGAATGTTTAGTTATAAAGTTAGGTATGCAAATACATTTACTCGTTTGAAATTTATTAATTTAACCACGTAGTAATATCGGTTTAGTTCATACAAAAAGATACATATTCAATATTCTTAAAACCTTAAACTTGTTTTGAACCCTAGAACTCTTGGAGTTTCAAGTTGAACCCTCCCACCCTCAATTTGACCTTCAATTTTGACCCATATAACCTTAATGGACCTATTTTTACTATTGTCACACCCCAACCGACGGCGAAAACGTTGGGGCGTGAAGCGTGCAGACTGTTCATTGCTCATGGTTTGCTAAAGTTTGAATATTTAATAATTGTTTTCATTGCAATCAATAAGTTCAATCAAAACACAACCAATCCACAAAACAAAAATGTAAATTACATAGAATAAACTGGTTTAATTGAATTCTAGGTCCAAAAATCCTATGTGTAGCATATCCTGATCACTTCAAACATTGGTACCTGAAACATGGTTAAAACAGGGTCAACTAAAAAGTTGGTGAGAATACATAGGTTTAATAGTGTGATAGCAAAACATGTGTTGTGTGCATACAGTTCAATACAATCATGACAATTAGGGCATTTATGGAGAGAAAAACATCGTGTGACCCATACAATCAAACCTTTGTAACTTGCACTCAAAACTTGTGTTGTCAGTAACAGTCACCCTACCTGGGTGGGTTTGTCAGACTCAATAGATCTACCACTGTTCATTGTCGGCTGTTAGTTAATGATTGTACATGAAGAGCATAATAATTGGTCTACAAAATGTACTCAAGCACAAAGCGCAAAACTGTAAACATGTATAGGATGGAACTGTATATGTGTATAATTGAAAACATGTAAATAGAACGCATGTTCCAACCCATAACGTTTGTAAAATAGAGTAAAAGAGGGGCTATGTAACTCACGTGTTATGTAGCGTATAGATTGCACAAGCAAATGGAAAACAGCGGTGTGTTGTAGATTGCTAAGTTCGACCTAATGAACAATGTATATGTGTTATTGATTTGTTTAATGACGGAAACGGATTTGTCATTCATAAACGTGTAGGGTTTGTTTTAAAAATAATAATTAACTATGTTATTTATTAGGATATTATATATATTTATTTGTATTAGTTTAAGTAATAGAATATACATTTATTTAAAATATAAGTTTAATTAAATAAATAAATGTTTGTTTGGAACAAGTGTAAGGTATTCCAGTAATTAGTTTATAAAAATAATTATATAGACTGTAATTTAATTTATTTATCAAATTAACAGAATAAAAATAAAAATAAAGATTCTGTTAAGGGATGAGCATGACCGTGCTCGTATATGGCACGACCGCGCCCGGCACGTACGCGACCACGCTTGGTCGGTAACGCGCCCGTGGTTGGTCAGAAGTCAAAACCAGAGTCTGGTCACGAGACACGACCGCGTCCGTATCTAGCACGACCGCGCCTAGCGTTTTGACTAGGTCAGGACTTGGTTTTGTTCGGTAAACACGACCGGGCCTCTTACGGGGCACGACTGTGCTTGGTCAGGCACGACCGCGCTCATAGGCTGGCGCGACCGTGTCTGGTCAATTCCAGAAGCAATTCTCCGAATCCTTGTAATAAAATCAGTTGTACTCGAAGGGGTTTCATTGATTAGGTGTTTTAGAATCCAATTAGGTCAATTAATTGGGTTTATAACCTGTTTAATGTGTAGTTTGATTAAAACATTTATTTATCAAAACTCAGATTCAATTCTGTAAAATCGTGTAATATGGTTACGAATTAAGTTAGGGCTTTCGATTAGATTGGAGAGACAATCCTAATGAACTATTACTAACCTGTTTTGAATGGGCAACAAGTGCAGACGGCTACGGTTGAGACTTCGCGGCTTTTCTCTGATCGACAGACGAGATAGAGATGATGGAATGATGGATTTAGGGTTTAGGGAAGTTTATATATGTCTCTGGTAGGTATGGGCTTAACTTAATTCGTTTGATTCTTGCTCAAGTTACCAGATTTGATTTAAAAAAAGTAGGTTGGTCAAAGATGCGCGAATTTGGGCTTTTGGACGTGTAATTGGTCGGGTATTAGGTTGAATAAACCGAATATCGTCTTTTGCAAGTTTCGCAAACTTCTAAACGTGTTTACAATCTATTTTTGGACAAGATTTGAGTCGGTTTGACTTTGCGGAGTCAAACTGTGAACGAGGCGCGACCGTGCTTCATGATAAGCACGACCGTGTTAATGGCACAAGCGCGACCGTGCCTAGGACTAGGCGCGACCGTGCTTGTGTTGGTTTTTGAAAGTTTCAAGACTAGTCCTTGTAGTTTTGTAATATCGATGTTGTTTTGAGTTTTGGTCAAGTTTAGGTCCTCGAGGTTTGTAAGATTGTTTTAGTTAATATTGTATTATAATGAACGCGTGTATGCTTGTTATTTGTACATGAACAATAAATGTAAGGTTGAAATCTTTTATTGCACGACATAAAATAAATAGGAAAAACATGAAAATCAGGAAGGTTACAGTATCCTCATGTTGAGGGAATTTCGTCCCGAAATTCAACTGGTTGAGGCTACTGCTTCAGCAAAAAGATGTGGGTACTTGAGCTTCATTTGGTCTTCTCGTTCCCAAGTAAACTCGGGTCCTCGTTTAGATTCCCAACGAACCTTGACAATAGGAATACGGCTGCGCTTGAGTTGTTTTATCTCGCGATCCATAATCTCGAGTGGTTTTTCAACGAAGTGCATCGTCTCATCAATGCGCACATCGTCAAGAGGTATATGAAGGTTCTCATCAGCAAGACATTTCTTGAGGTTGGATACATGAAATGTAGGATGTACGTTGCCAAGTGATGGAGGTAACTCGAGCTTGTAAGCCACTTTCCCAATCCTTTCAAGGATCTTGAATGGACCCACATAGCGAGGTGCTAGCTTACCTTTTTTCCCAAAACGGATCACCCCCTTCCAAGGAGACACCTTTAGAAGTACAAGATCACCAACTTGGAATTCCAAGGGTTTGCGTCGTTTGTCGGCATAGCTCTTTTGCCGACTCCTCGCAACTCGAATGTTGTCACGGATTTGAATAATCTTGTCGGAGGTTTCTTGAATTAACTCAGGACCAGTGATTTGTGCTTCACCAATCTCGTTCCAACAGATGGGAGAACGACACTTACGACCATAGAGAGCTTCAAACGGAGCCATGTCGATGCTGGTGTGGTAACTATTGTTGTAGGAAAATTCGATAAGTGTCAAATGTGAATCCCAATTGCCACCAAAGTCGATGACACAGGCTCTTAGCATGTCTTCTATGGTTTGAATTGTTCGCTCGGTCTGACCATCAGTTTGGGGATGGTAGGCCGTGCTCAAATCCAATCGTGTACCAAGTGCCTTTTGGAGAGATTGCCAAAACTGAGAAGTGAAACGAGCATCTCTATCGGAGATTATGTTCAAAGGAACACCGTGTTGACTCACGATCTCGTCAATGTAAATTCAGGCCAATTTCTCAACCTTATAGTCTTCACGGATAGGCAAGAAGTGTGCGGACTTAGTGAGACGGTCAATGATCACCCAGATGCTATCATAACCGCTGGAAGTGCGAGGGAGTTTAGTGATGAAATCCATAGCTAGATTCTCCCATTTCCACACGGGAATTTCCGGTTGTTCAAGTAAACCAGAAGGACGTTGATGCTCAGCTTTGACTTTAGAACATGTGAGACATTTTGCTACGAACAAGGCAATGTCTTTCTTCATGCCGGGCCACCAATATTGTGGACGAAGATTTTGGTACATTTTATCCGCACCGGGATGAATAGAATATCGAGACTTGTGTGCTTCGGTCATGATGAATGCTCGGAGATCGTCGCGATCGGGGACCCAAATACGATCTAGAAAATAAAGCAACCCGTTGGTTTTAGTCTCTAATTGGAATTCAGCACCACAAGACATTTCCTTATAGGTAATTGAGACATGTTGAGCGGCTAGAATACGAACTTGAATATCGGAATGGATCTTGACACTTTGAAGCATGACATGTTCCTTGCGGCTTAGCGCATCGGCTACAACATTAGCCTTGCCGGGGTGATAACGAATCTCGCAATCGTAATCGTTGAGGAGTTCAACCCAACGTCGCTGCCTCATGTTGAGTTCTTTTTGGTTGAAGATATGTTGGAGGCTTTTGTGGTCGGTGAACACCACACATTTCGTGCCATAGAGATAATGTCTCCAAATCTTCAATGCAAATACGACAGCACCCAACTCAAGATCGTGCGTCGTATAATTCTTCTCATGGATTTTGAGTTGTCTTGATGCATAAGCGATCACCTTGCCTCGTTGCATGAGAACGCAACCAAGACCTTGGTTTGAAGCATCACAGTAAACAACTAGATCATCTTCACCTTCAGGAAGGGTGAGGATAGGAGCATTGCACAACTTTTGCTTGAGAATTTGAAAGGCTTCTTCTTGTTTCGGTCCCCACTCATAAGGTTTACCTTTTTGGGTTAAGGCAGTGAGGGGAACAGCGATCTTGGAGAAGTTAGAAATGAACCTTCGGTAATAACCCGCTAAACCAAGAAATGAACGAACTTCGGTAGGGTTTTTAGGAGCTTTCCAATTCTTAACAGCTTCGATTTTGGCGGGGTCAACATGAATTCCTTTTTCATTGACGACGTGACCCAAAAATTGCACTTCCTTTAGCCAAAAATCACACTTGGAGAACTTGGCGTATAGCTGTTCGTCTTTCAAGAGATCCAAAATCAGTCTAAGATGTTGCTCATGATCTTCCTTGGTCTTGGAATAGATCAAGATGTCGTCAATGAACACGATCACAAATTTATCAAGATATGGTTTGCACATGCGATTCATGAGGTCCATGAAAACAGCAGGTGCATTGGTTAGCCCAAAAGGCATAACCATGAACTCGTAGTGACCATATCTCGTTCGGAAGGCAGTCTTGGGAATATCCTCCTCTTGCACACGGAGTTGATGATAACCAGATCGAAGATCAATCTTCGAGAAGTAGGTAGAACCTTGGAGTTGATCGAAGAGATCGTCAATCCTAGGTAAAGGGTAGCGGTTTTTGATTGTGAGTTTGTTGAGTTCTCGATAGTCAATACACATGCGGAATGAACCATCCTTCTTTTTAACAAACAAGACTGGTGCACCCCACGGTGAATGACTCGGCCGTATGAAACCTTTGTCGGCGAGTTCTTGAAGTTGGCTTGCAAGTTCTTGCATCTCGGAAGGTGCAAGCCGGTATGGAGCTTTAGCCACCGGGTTTGCTCCAGGTACAAGATCGATGCGAAATTCCACTTGTCGAACAGGTGGAAGACCGGGTAAGTCATTAGGAAAAACTTCAGGAAAATCCCGAACGATGGGGATGTCTTGTACACTCCTCTTCTTGTCTTCTTTTTGGATAACATGGGCTAGGAAAACCATGCACTTCTTTCGTATATACTTTTGGACGGTAATGCATGACATTAGTTTGAGTCCTTTGCAAGGTTTCTCGCCAAAGACCTTCAACGTTTCACCGGATGGGAGTGGTATACGGATGCATTTTTCAAAGCACATGACTTCGGCGTGGTGCTTTGAAAGCCAATCCATACCTATGATGACGTCAAAACTCCCTAATGGCATTGGTATGAGATTGATTGGAAATGTGTGATTATTTAACTCTAGGGAACAATCCTGGATGATGGTGTCAATAGTAACGGTGTTACCATCGGCTACCTCAACGGTAAAGGTTTTCTCTAGTGTAGACCGGGTTTTTGCAAGTAAAGGTTCGAAGTCTAGTGACACAAAACTCTTATCGGCTCCGGTATCAAATAGTATAGAAGCATAACGATTATTCATAAGGAACGTACCGTTAACCACATCAGTGTTGGCCTGAGCCTCATTGGCGTTGATGTTGAAAGCACGCCCACGAGCTCCGCCTTGGTTAACATTGACCAGTCTTGGGCACTGGTTACGGAAGTGGTTCGGGTCGCCACATTCAAAGCAAGCACGTCCATTTGCAATGGCTAGGATGACTTGGTTAGTTGCTTGTTGATTGGCTTGATTTGCTGGGTTGGTTTGGTTAGCAAGTACCTTGGCTCGACAAATATTGGCTGTGTGGCCATGTTTCCCGCAGTGGTTGCAAAGGCGACAAGGTATGCTTGGAGGGTGATGATAATTGCAAGTGTTGCAAAGTGGGTAGCTGCCCCCATAGGGTTTCTTTGCTGGGTTTTGAGCCATGGGTGCAACTTGATTCACTGGAGCAGCCGGAGTGATTACATCACAGTTCTTGACCTTTCTCTTCCTAGTGTTGTGATATGGTTCAGTTTGGACTTCCTTGATATGAGCGGGAGGTGTTGTTGTGTCAGAAACTTTCTTGGCACCCTTTCTTGTAAGTGTACCCGCTTTAACATGATTGTCAGTAAGTGTGGCTGACAAACGGATAGCATCTTCTAGAGTAGCAGGATTTCCTCCTACCACAGTATCTTGAATTTGCCTAGGTAGACCACCAATGTACTTTTCAATACACCTTGACAGAGGTGTAACCATGTGTGGCACAAGTAGACTCAGTTCGTGAAAACGGGTGGTGTATGCTAAGCTTTCACCACTATCTTGAGCAAGATCCCAAAATTCCGCTTCCAACTTTTTCATCTCATTTCGAGGACAGAATTCCTCAGTCATGATCCTCTTCAACTCATCCCACGGTAGTGCCATTGCTACATCCACTCCCCTAGTCCTTTTCTCACCATTCCACCAAGTAAGCGCCCTTTTTTGAAAGACACTAGTAGCATGACGAGTACGGAGGTTGTCGGGACAGTCGCTATTGAGGAAAGTGCTCTCAATGCTTTCAAACCATTGAAGGAGTCCCGTGGCTCCTTCGTTACCATAGAATTTGAGGGGATTGCAGGAGTTGAAGTGTTTGAAGGTGCATTGTGGCGGGTTGGCACCACCACCACCTCCAGTAGCAGCACTTCCACTGGCATGGCCATTATTGTTGTTGTTGGCTTGGGTAATTTGATTCACTAGCTGTGTGAGTAGAGCAGCCAGGTCAGTGTTATTGCTGTTGTTGCTGTTGTTACGACGAGGAGGCATTGTACAGATTTAGACACAATAAGAGTTGTGATAATTTCTTTGATTAAAATAGAAGGATAAATAGATATTCGTAATTCATAGTTCGGATTGTACTCAAATAGTGACATAATCACTCGAGTACTATGACATATTAAGGTTAATTTAAACTCAGATAATTATCAAGAAGACGTGCTTTAGCCTATAAGTAAACACTCATCCCGGGGATTCCCAGGAAAGCATACGGATCCCTCGGTTAATTGGGATTTATATGAAATACTTTCCTAGACAGAAAACCCAGAATACAGGTGTCACTCTTCCAGATTGCACGTGTCCTTTAACAATTAAACAAAGTCTAAAAAGCCTTAACGGGTGTAAGAGAAAATTTTATAAACATGGAAGCAGGCAAGAAGGATGTGTGGCTTAGGATATGGGTAGGGATATTGTTTATTTTATATTTATATTTACATATAAAAACATATAGCATATATCATATAGCATGTAGCACATAGCATGTAAATCATGTAGCATGGCATAAGTGGGTATCCTAAAGTTATAGTCTAGGTCAAAGGTGTCTAATAACCTAATTCCCTATAACCAAGGCTCTGATACCAATCTGTCACACCCCAACCGACGGCGGAAACGTCGGGGCGTGAAGCGTGCAGACTGTTCATTGCTCATGGTTTGCTAAAGTTTGAATATTTAATAATTGTTTTCATTGCAATCAATAAGTTCAATCAAAACACAACCAATCCACAAAACAAAAATGTAAATTACATAGAATAAACTGGTTTAATTGAATTCTAGGTCCAAAAATCCTATGTGTAGCATATCCTGATCACTTCAAACATTGGTACCTGAAACATGGTTAAAACATGGTCAACTAAAAAGTTGGTGAGAATACATAGGTTTAATAGTGTGATAGCAAAACATGTGTTGTGTGCATACAGTTCAATACAATCATGACAATTAGGGCATTTATGGAGAGAAAAACATCGTGTGACCCATACAATCAAACCTTTGTAACTTGCACTCAAAACTTGTGTTGTCAGTAACAGTCACCCTACCTGGGTGGGTTTGTCAGACTCAATAGATCTACCACTGTTCACTGTCGGCTGTTAGTTAATGATTGTACATGAAGAGCATAATAATTGGTCTACAAAATGTACTCAAGCACAAAGCGCAAAACTGTAAACATGTATAGGATGGAACTGTATATGTGTATAATTGAAAACATGTAAATAGAACGCATGTTCCACCCCAAAACGTTTGTAAAATAGAGTAAAAGAGGGGCTATGTAACTCACGTGTTATGTAGCGTATAGATTGCACAAGCAAATGGAAAACAGCGGTGTGTTGTAGATTGCTAAGTTCGACCTAATGAACAATGTATATGTGTTATTGATTTGTTTAATGACGGAAACGGATTTGTCATTCTTAAACGTGTAGGGTTTGTTTTAAAAATAATAATTAACTATGTTATTTATTTAGGATATTATATATATTTATTTGTATTAGTTTAAGTAATAGAATATACATTTATTTAAAATATAAGTTTAATTAAATAAATAAATGTTTGTTTGGAACAAGTGTAAGGTATTCCAGTAATTAGTTTATAAAAATAATTATATAGACTGTAATTTAATTTATTTATCAAATTAACAGAATAAAAATAAAAATAAAGATTCTGTTAAGGGATGAGCACGACCGTGCTCGTATATGGCACGACCGCACCCGGCACGTACGCGACCGCGCTTGGTCGGTAACGCGCCCGTGGTTGGTCAGAAGTCAAAACCAGAGTCTGGTCACGAGACATGACCGCGTCCGTATCTGGCACGACCGCGCCTAGCGTTTTGACTAGGTCAGGACTTGGTTTTGTTCGGTAAACACGACCGGGCCTCTTACGGGGCACGACTGTGCTTGGTCAGGCACGACCGCGCTCATAGGCTGGCGCGACCGTGTCTGGTCAATTCCAGAAGCAATTCTCCGAATCCTTATAATAAAATCAGTTGTACTCGAAGGGGTTTCATTGATTAGGTGTTTTAGAATCCAATTAGGTCAATTAATTGGGTTTATAACCTGTTTAATGTGTAGTTTGATTAAAACATTTATTTATCAAAACTCAGATTCAATTCTGTAAAATCGTGTAATATGGTTACGAATTAAGTTAGGGCTTTCGATTAGATTGGAGAGACAATCCTAATGAACTATTACTAACCTGTTTTGAATGGGCAACAAGTGCAGACGGCTACGGTTGAGACTTCGCGGCTTTTCTCTGATCGACAGACGAGATAGAGATGATGGAATGATGGATTTAGGGTTTAGGGAAGTTTATATATGTCTCTGGTAGGTTTGGGCTTAACTTAATTCGTTTGATTCTTGCTCAAGTTACCAGATTTGATTTAAAAAAAGTAGGTTGGTCAAAGATGCGCGAATTTGGGCTTTTGGACGTGTAATTGGTCGGGTATTAGGTTGAATAAACCGAATATCGTCTTTTGCAAGTTTCGCAAACTTCTAAACGTGTTTACAATCTATTTTTGGACAAGATTTGAGTCGGTTTAACTTTGCGGAGTCAAACTGTGAACGAGGCGCGACCGTGCTTCATGATAAGCACGACCGTGTTAATGGCACAAGCGCGACCGTGCCTAGGACTAGGCGCGACCGTGCTTGTGTTGGTTTTTGAAAGTTTCAAGACTAGTCCTTGTAGTTTTGTAATATCGATGTTGTTTTGAGTTTTGGTCAAGTTTAGGTCCTCGAGGTTTGTAAGATTGTTTTAGTTAATATTGTATTATAATGAACGCGTGTATGCTTGTTATTTGTACATGAACAATAAATGTAAGGTTGAAATCTTTTATTGCACGGCATAAAATAAATAGGAAAAACATGAAAATCAGGAAGGTTACAACTATTGGGAAGTTAACAGCCCCAAAACAAGGCTGAATTCGAGCGATACACGTCGATTTCGGACCTGCCTCGAAGTCTAGACAGATTAACGACCTTGATTAAACTCAAATAACACCCCAATTCGGTTCTAGCGCTGCCAAGACTCAAAATTCAAATCAGTCCGACGAATTTGACTTTTCAAGTCAAACCGCGTCCAATTAGACCTCCAATCAAGGAATTGAAACATGTTAAATCCCGAAAATCATGCACTGATTATCTCGTACGTATCTGACCATTTACATGACTCAATTCATCCACTCCTGTCCAATTAACGCGTAAGATCTTGGTCAACAGCCATGCCCCCCTAATCATAGTCGAATCGAGTGATTTAAATGAAAATGGACGGGTTAATGTAACCACAAGCCTTCGCATACCATATTACAAACCCCCTAAACACTCTATTCGATCACATTTCGCTTCTGGAGCTCCATCGAGTTCGAAGAATCCCGGACCTGAAACCCCAGTCATTCTCCTTTCTTCGCGCAGCCATTCCAGGTAAATCACGCATCCCTAGTCTCGTTAAGACTTATAGAACAAAAGCCCTAAGGTTTCATGATCAGTCATTGTGAAATCGTGGTCGTTTGGGGCTAGGGTTTCATCTCGGCCGATTAAGGAAGATGATGAGGGATTGGGATTGTTAGTTTTAAATTAAACAAAGCTGTTTCTGTCAAGGCATCCGCCCTGTTCCACGGGTTAAGACTAACAACCCGCATGCGTCTGGTCGCGGGTTCTAAACCCACATTCAATGATTCGTTTTTGCGTGCTCACTGAACCAGACCCGGCCCATGTCGGGCTTGTGCTTAATCCCGTTCGAACTGGTTCCTTAGCAAAGCCAGCCTCTTGGTCCAGTGGTTAAAAACGTTAACATCTCACAACAACCACCGGGGTTCGAGCCGGGTGGACTGTTTTCTTTTTAGAAAAAAAAAGCCGATTTCCACACTCAAATTAATGTATAAAATTTTTATATAAACCCATTACTATTTAGAACTAACTTGTGCAAAATAAACCATTTTTAATTGATAACTATCATTTTTACAATTTAAATGATTTTGGAAACCTCATTTACAATATAAAAGAAAATTGATTATTAAATTTCATTGGAAGCATTTGTATTATCAATTATGTTAATAATTGGTAAAGATCTTATAAAATACATTGCCATTTTATAGGACTTCATAAATCAATTTTATAAAACAATTATCTATGTAGACTTTTTAACTGTGAATTAATGCATATTTTTACACACCTTACTTCATTAAAGAAAAACACTATTTAATAAAAAGAAAATTTATTTAAATTGATTACCTTTTTATTTGAAATCACCTTTTTATTTGAAATCCATTTAGGGTTTTGAATTATATAAAATTCCTCAATATATATATATATATATTTACTCATTGGTATAAAGAAATAAATAAAATAGACTTATTTATTTTAATCATATCACACTACTTTTAACACATTATTTTAAGCAAAATAAGTAAGGAAGTTATTTATTTAAAATTATTTAAACTAAAAACTCGAAGACAATTATTATATTCGTTAAAATTTATACTTTGAACTTACTACAAGTGTCAACCTACATACATTCTCTACATAAAATAACACATCTTTTTGGTACAAATCCACTCATCAAAACCCATTGAACCATAGACTTACCTTAGACGTTGTGCATGATAATAATTCAAGTTCATACATTATTCACTCTAGGTTAATTCGGTGATTACAAAATCACTCGTGAGACCTATTGCTCGTGTTATCTACATAATTGATACAGGTGAGTTTACATAGCCCCTTTTTCTTATTTACATATTTGGGGTGAAACATGATTACATTCAAATACTATTTACAATTACACACGTACAATTCTACAATATGGTCATATGTGTTTATTTGTGCTTTATGCTTGAATGTTAATTGTTAAGGCTACATATATATGATATACACATGCAAACACAAATACATTACTTCAGGCTAACATGTGTTGTTATGCCCTACATTAGGATAACATGTGCTGTTATGCCCTACATTTAAATCAGGATAACATGTGTTGTTATGCCCTATATTAGGATAACATATGTTGTTATGCCCTTCAATTACAAATTTTCATTTATGTAATTAGCTTAACTTGGATTCTCCATAAATGCCTTATAAACCATGCATCATATGAATTGTACACGAATCATTTGAACTTTACTTGTGGTGTCAAAACCTATGTATGCTCACCAACTATTTATAGTTGACCCTCTCATTTTATCATGTTTCAGGTACAGATGTTTGAGTTAGATTCAAGCTACTTCACCTAGGGTTGAGGACCTAGTCTTAAATTTTAATATGGAGATTTATGTATTCTTTAATTCTTGTAAATGATGTAATTGATTACTTGAGTTATGAAATGAAACTTATTGTTTAATTATTACAACTATAGCAAACCATAAGCTTATGAACAGTCTACATGTCCCGCCCCGACGTTTCCGCCGTCGGTTGGGGTGTGACAGATGGCGAGCGGTACTAAGTTGTTGTGTGATTTACTTATGGATTATGATTCATATTCATTGATTTGAAGTATGATTTATGGATTGTTACTAACTTAGAATTGTTAAGTATTAGAGTGAGAAACTTATGGATTATGATTCATTGATTTGATAATTTGATTTATGATTTATGGATTATGATTTATGAATTAGGATTATTGATGATGAACAAGAGAAAAGTTGCTTAATACAAGCCTATTGTTTTATTTTTGTTAGGCATATCATGGGAAAGTTATCTATTTAGTGGTAGACCAAGTGTGAGCAACGGTTACGATTCATTTACGGTTAAAGGGTTTGACAATTGGAAAAAAAGTTAACGGGAAAAAGTGTTCATTCTTGGCCCACATTGGTACTTCACAACACAGAAATTCCATTGAATTCGGTAAAAACTTCAATGTACTTACCATTTTTCTCTCGCATCATCATAGATAATTAGATATTTAGAGTTATTTATTGTTGATTTGTTTGACCCGACCCGAATTGAATCGCCAACCCAAACATATAACCCGAAACATAGCGATAGGAAAAAAGGTTTTTGGGTCTCTTGACTTTCGGCACCTGCTACTTATTTTTTCAAGCTCCGCCACTGGATCTAATCTCACAAACTTAGATTGGTTCAACCGGTGTAATTTCAAATTTGAAAGCATTATTTAGCTGCTTGTATTGCTGTATTCTTTAGTCCATTCCTAGACGTCCTCTTCGTTTGGGTTGGCTTTTGTAATAAATTCTGCCGTTCAAAAAAAATTTAATAATACAATGCCCCAAAAGGAAATCTTAGTGGTTAAGTGTTCTATACCAAAACATTGAGAGTTCAAATACATTAATATTTAAGTTGTGATTATTTATTATAGAAAATCGTAAGAGTAGTTGTAAAAAAAATCTAATAAAAATCATTATTGTTACAGTTTTCAAATACTGAAAGCTATGTAACTAAGTAGTTGCATTAAATATTGCTTGAATTATAGCATCTTATCCAACTACGAATGTTAGCATATCTTAATTGATTTGGCTCCACATTTTTATCATAAAACCAATTAATAATGTCTTCCCGTCCCCTTATCTTTTTTTAAGTCCAAAGTTCTTAATAAATAAGTAATTACTAAATATCAAAATATATTTTTATTAAATATTTAATATTTTCTTTATTAATTCCTAAAACACGTGCACTACCTTGGGAATAGATCCGAATAAAAGTGTCGAGGAACTTGTTAGGGTTTTCTTCATCAACTGGTAATATGTTTTAAATCACTAGAACGCTTATCTATCCGGTTAAAATCAAGAAACTCCATTTCATATGATGGTTGTAATTTAAACTTGCTTTACAATTCTAGGGTTTTAGTATGTGTGTCTATAACAGTATCTTTCTGGTTTTGTGAGATTACAAACCCTAACGGGATCCAATCTGTTCTAGCACTTCACACGACTTTTTTGTTCCTCATATTAAACCCTAAAAATAGTTATCATAAGTAAATCATTCTAATCGGTCTTTCCGGTCAAAATGATTCATTGTATAAATGGTTAACCCTGTCATATGATTTTCTACAATGTTCATAATTTATTGTTTGTTTTCTTTTCTTTTTGCAATCATTAATTTAATTGAACAATCACCTCATTTACATCGGTTGAATATCGATAGACGATCGAGTATCAGGAGCCAATGTATCCACGGATTAATATATGGTTCTTACCATTATTATATTGTATTCCAATAGGTGTGCTTACCTATTGTGTGTGTAGTTTAGTCCTTTTGGTAATTGCCCTTTTAAGAAATAACTTGTGCAACCGTTTTTCATAATAAAAATATATTACTACTTACGCACACTAGGTTTAAATTTATGTGTTAAAAAGTTACATGGGGGTAGGTGGTAGTTGAGAATCTCTCTATCGAAATAGTAAATGTTGTTGCGATTTTAATTTGAGACTGCTGCTTTCCAAATTCTCTAAGCTTATCAGTTTGGAACTGAAGATCACATTGAGCAAATTCATAGACTTTGTTGATACTAAAGATGTTTTCATGACCGGTCAAAGTCAACTTGTATGTTGGTCAAAGGTGATGCTATGCACTAAGTACTATCTCAGATAAACTAAGTTTTTTGGGCCTAAGTGAAGTACAAGTAAATTACATCGACTGAGATAAGTACTGGTCCGATATAATGGTATTTAGTTAAGTCCAAATACACCGGGGAAGGAAATGGTTGTCTGAGGTAATGGAAGTTCAGATATATCAAATGAACAATGTGTTATATCGGCTGAGTAACAGGATACCTCAGATGACAAAGTTGATGTGCTAAAGCTATTGCTACACACAATGACATAAGTTGCTACACTTATACAAAGTTGGTTGACTTTGCTAATAAGGTGTGTTGACCAAGTCAAAAGGAATATTCATTAGAGGCGGCTATTGAAGAACCCAAGGCTCCTATAAATAGGACATTTGCTCATTCATTTGAATGTGTGTTCTTTGTGAGTCACCTTCCCCGAGATGAGTTCTTTCGGGGTTGGATATGGGCTCTAGTGTCTGTGTGTATGTATGATGTAAAATATGTGATGACTAAATCAATACAATTCATAAATTCTCCATATACCTTCTTGTTTATCATCAATTGATTATGTGTTTGACTATAAATTGATTGAAAATTTGCTCACAATCACCTGTTTCTACATGTATTCAAGAGGATGTTCATAAGATTATTCGATCTAGATCCGATTTAGTAGCAGAATAAGATCTTGTCAATTGGTATCAGAGCGAGGTTAACCGACTCAGTCAGTTTAATCACTGATTTTGATTCGACATCGCTCTCGAAATCGGCCACAGACGTTAAATTAATGATATTCTATACAGAGAGAGTAGATATGATATTTGTGGATGTGTGTGAATTTTAGAAAGAGATTTCAGCAAAATTCAACAAGAAATCTTTTACAAAATCCATAATCATATGTGAAAACTTACAAGATTTTAGTGAGAGAAAGAAGATAGAGAGAGAAATTAAAACATACACATTCTGTGAGACAGAGCAGATTCTACTTCAATTTGATTATAATCGAATTATCTTCAAAATAAACTTCTTTAATTATTTTTTTTATGATGAGTGCTTGAGATATTGGATCGCCAAAAATTGAAGGTTCAGAAATCAATTATCAATGAAATCAATCGATCAGATGATTTGTGATTCAATTCAGTTTGCAAAATCAGATTTGACTTGCGAAATTATCAACAAGAATCAAAATCGAGTTAATGTTCATCGCTAGTGCAGATTCATGATTGATTAACAAACTTGAACAACAATGATTGAAGTCAAGTCCCGAATCAGTATATAAAAAGACGTTATTTGCTAACTCCCGCACATGCTAACTCCCGCACACGTTTATTGATATTAAGAAATCTCACTATAAACTCGGTTTATATAGATTACTAACTCTAGCCTATCCAATTACAACTAGTAGAATATCCATCCCAGTCCGGGTTTCCAAAATTTATAACATTCAAACTCAAGAAAGATATTTAGTAATAATTGCGCTCATCGCCGTTTGTCGTTTTTCAAAACTGTAGTTAGCAACTCAGTTAAACCAGGCATGAACACTTATTTGCTTTCCTTCCTTATAGCCTAAGTCTTGTATTTTGTAATATATTTCTTGTAAGAAAAACTCGTCCATATATAACATATCAACGTAATTTATGTTACCACAAGGCACTCTAAAACTACATGTCTCAGTCCAAATTTTCCAAAATAATAAAATTAAAAATTTTACCAAAATGTTCACCCTAAAAAACTTACTAAAGGACAAGCCTTCAAGAATATGTTAGGTTAAAATATTGTAATAGATAAGCATAGGTTCAAGTTATTAACACTTTAGCATCAATATAACAATACACCAATATCAACTTCCTACATAATACTCCCATCAGCACCCTCACTAGTAATCCATTTGTAATAGCCATAATATACCCACTGCAGTTTTTTGACCGTCAATTTGCAATAGCAATAATAGAACCTAGAAGCAGTCAAATACTCGCTATTATAAACAATATGTAATTCTGTACTCATTACAAACCTTTTGGAGCAGCACAATTTTAAATAAGACATCATGATCAGCATATAGAATATAATCCACATATCCAGGCCCATAAACATCTGACCAACTACACATAAACAACCCATAACATGAATATTTTTCTTATAGTACCGGTATTTCAGATTTATCAATCTCAAGACTCATAGCTATTTCAGATGGGTCAATAATATCCCAACCCTTTTGGAACCCCCACCCCTAACATCACCAAGACTCAATAACCACACAAGCCAATCCCACACTCGACAAGATGATAAGACCATGAATATTTTCTTAACGTCTCTAACCAATTTAGCTTGCACAAAATATTCACCTCAATAATCCTTGCAGTTCTGATATACCCATATTTGATCCATATATTATGGACTATATGTCAGGTTAATATATTTCTATTAGCTAAAAGATAAGCCACCATACAATGTACAACCGCCAAAAACCATAAACACAACCGATCTATTTGGAAAAACATACTACCCGTGATAATTCTAGTTTTATACCCATCCCATAAAATAATGAAATAACAAAATCAATAAAAGAGTAAAATTCGGTGGCTTTGTAGGACCCACATGGGAAACAGAGTGTGCTCTTAGTGCCAGAAAAAAAAAATTGTTTGAAAATTCATTAACAACCAATACTTATAAAGTATGCAAAAGTTTCTATGACAATACTCACAATGGCTACAATTCCATCATATAAGGGTGGAGGGGGTGGAGCTCGGGTTCCCAAGGCTAGTCGGCAACACCGCCGTAACACCAAGGGGTTTACGGGTTCAGTGCCATCGGCTTCATTTGAAGGGTTCACGAATCCGTGTTCAATGCCATCTTTAAGCTTCACTTAACGTGTTATGCCATCGTCTTCATCTCACGGGCTCAGGTGAAGGGGGTAGTTTAGGGTAAAAATGATGTGTTTGATCCTTTTCCACTCCCAGGATTAACATAAACCTAGTAACCATAAACCAAACAAACAATCAAACAATTTATTATCCAACAATACTTTTTTTATATTTGGGACATCAAGGGTAAAATTAGTGAGTGTTTGATGTTCATTTTTAGCATAATGAGTATTGGTGATCAAAAAGTAAGTTGTATTTGACCCTAACAAATGATCAAAAGCAGAATTTGTTTATCCAAAAAGTAAAAGCTGATTACTGTGACTTGAAGTCAAATATAGGTTCTAATAATGCATATTCAAATGCACCTTCAATACCAAGCTTAAATAAGAGATTATCCTGTTGACCTGCATTTAAAATGTTTGCTTATCCACATGACCAAATGTAAAAACAGTTAGAGCCTAGAGAGAAGATCGACTTCTCGACCTCTTGACATCATGCACTCTACAAGCAATATATACACCCAAAAAAAGAACTTATCACTTTCCTAACAAAACTAAAACCCATAAAAAGGGCGGTTTATAACCTCATGTATGCTTCAAATGGGAGTCCTATTGTGAATATCCTCCTCACGTCAACCGAATTACCATGCCCCCTCTATGAAACATGATCAAAAACACATATTCATCAATTCTAGGATCGAAAACACCACAAATTCGAGACTATGCAAGGAGTTTAGACATGATAGATGCCTGCAAAGAGAATTTATAGCATATATACTTGATTTATACCTTAACACCTATTGACCATTAGAAACTTCTATAACTGGATCATTAACCTTAACACCTACCTGAGACATACACAAGAAATAAGCAAGGGACCAAAATGTAATCTTGCATCATACATTCCAATCTGGTAGAGGATTTGAATTCAATTTTTATTGAGTCCTTGTATCTGTAATGTAAAATGCAGATTAGTATATGAATATCCTCCTCACATCAACCGAAAGAACAAAAGAGAGAACGGAATTAATTGGGAACAAACTACTTGATCGCACCACCAGTTTTTGAGTGCTCATCAATGTATGGACCAAGTTCAAGAATCAAGTGCAAAGGGCCATAACTTCAGTCTGCAAATAAGATAACAAAAAAATATGGTGACCTAAACCTTAGATTTAGGATCAACCTGAACCGCCTCAGAGAGTCCTCCTCAACTCTTCCCCATTCACTACTGTAACGAACCAAAATCCGGGTTTCGTTATAAATAATTAAATATTCTAATAAATATTATGGTGAAAAGAATATTTTAGAAATATGTTGAAACAAGTGGATTTCAAGTTAGTAATGGGGTTATATTAGTTTTTAAATAATTATAGAATGAAAGTGGATAAAATGGAAGATGAGGGGCTAAACTTTTAAATATGGCAAATCTGTCATATTTGACTTGGTGAAGTCAAAATTGGGTCATTTGTGTGTGTGTTGGTCGATGTTTGCAAGAGAGAAAAAGGAGAAAAGAGGAGTTGGAGCTAAATCGTGCTTTTGAGCTTGAATTCGTGATGGTTTTGGCTCACACACCACTTTCTTAACATCAAGTAAGTGTTAATCATCCTTTTGATTCCACCATTTATGCGTTCTTGGTGGGTTTTGGGTAAAATCCGAAAATTTGAATGCATGTGGTAAATTGGTGTTAGATTGATGATAATCTAGCTAAACTAAAGGTAAAGAATGGTGATTAACATCCTAGAACCCTTTGATTTTGATTATGAGAAGTTAGGGTTCA
Source organism: Smallanthus sonchifolius (assembly GCA_023525975.1). Classification (NCBI taxonomy): domain Eukaryota; kingdom Viridiplantae; phylum Streptophyta; class Magnoliopsida; order Asterales; family Asteraceae; genus Smallanthus; species Smallanthus sonchifolius. The sequence goes on from CM042036.1 coordinate 17,600,822, forward strand.
TATGGGAAAAATTGAGGGTTTTTGGATTATAATGATAAGATGATGGATTAATGATGATTACGTGTTTATATGATGTTAAACACTTGAACAAACTCCAAATTAACCTAATAATAATTATTGAATGAAAAATTAGTGTTAAGGTAAGGATATTGAAACTCAAGTAGGTGAGTTTGGGGTTAAAGAGGGTGTTTGGATATGAGTATAACTCAAACGGGTCAGTTTGGGTTGAAAATAGGAAATTGGGTTGTGAACCCAATTAAAATGTAATTTTGGTGTATGATGGATTACTAAACTAGATGAATATGTTTAGGTAATCAAATTACAAAACGTGAAGTGGAATCGGGACCTTCAAATCCACAAGGTAAGTGCTTTATCACTTACTTAGTTATTGATGATAAATGGTGTTGTATGTAATGTTGTATGCATAATGTGTTATGTGTTATGAATGTGTATGAAGGTGAATGAATAAGTGAATGAAATGTAATTATAGTTTTTTTTATACTATAATGGAAATGTGGATATGGAGTTATGGTCTAAGAACCATAATGGATATGTGAATATGAAGTTATGATCTAAGAATCATAATGGAAATGTGGTGATGAAGTTATGGCCTATGTGTCATAATGGAAACGGAAATGTACATAGCATGAATATGAAACGAAAAGGGTGAAACTTGTAGGTGAATATGCAAGTGATATATGGCCTAATGACAAATTGAGTGGAAACGGGTCAAATGGGTGAATGGGTGAAACAAGTAGAATTTACTTGTTTGTTATGTTTTATCTTCATTACTAATAGTGTTATATTTATGTGGTTATGTAGGAAAAGCTCGATTGTAGTCAAGTCAAGTCCAATGATTTTGGTGGGATTCTCGTATGCGTATATGTATTTTGGTGGTAATTAGAAACCCCCTTAAATGAATGTAAATTTGATACATAAATTGTGTTTTGATGTATTTTCATGTTATTGAAGTGTTTTTGGTCAAAACCGGGGAAGGTTCTCTCGCGGTACGTGAGGGACCTGCTATCTGGCTTGGCTATCTAAGGCTCCCCCGCGGTACGCGAGGGGATGGAGCCTGGTCTCTCGCGGTACGCGAGGGACCTAAAAAAAAATTTGGGATAAATGCTTCCGCGCGTTTTAAATGTTTATTATAACCGGTGTTTTAAAAGTAGGGTGTTACAACTTGGTATCAGAGAGATGGTTTGAGGGATTTGGTGTGCGAGGCACCAAACTCAAACCGGATGCTTTTAATATGGGGAAATGATACGAGAATCCATGAAGGACTTGACTAAGACTCGGAGCTTGCGGAAATGAAAGGTTAGTAATGATTTGATAAAGTGGATATATATATATATGGTGTATATGTATATGTATGATTGAATGACAAAGTGTTATGTGTGCCGAAACTTGTTTTGTAAATTGCTATACGAATATGATAATTGCACTTGGGCATTACGTATTATTAAACATATCTGGCCAATATGATTAATAAGACGAGATGTGCAAGAGTCTTTATGAAAGTGTAAGGAGGTTAATGTGTTTTTGTTCTAATTCTCAGCTAAGAGATGGCAGACGATGCGAATAGGGAATCGTTGGATCTAAGAATCCAAGAAATGATAAAGGAAGAAGTGGCCAAGGCATTTGAGCAAGCCACATATTTGTTGTTGGAAGAAATGAGAGGGGCTTTTAAGCTTACTCTCGAGGAAGTATCGAAAGAGTAAGAGAAGGAACCGCAAGATGGTACTCTTAAGGAGTTCATGGTAATCAAGCCAAAGGAATATAACGGGCAAGTGGACCCAATCCTTAGCCACAGGTGGGTGGTGGACATGGAATCCAACTTTGAAATGACAAAGTTTAAACCCGAAGACAGGGTGATGTTTAGTGTGCCTCTATTGACGGGAAGGGCAAATGAATGGTTATTGAATCTCCGAAAGGAGAGGGGTGATTTGGGTGTGACCTCCATGATTTGGGAGGAGTTTAAGGCGGCTTTTCTGAAATACCACTGCCCACAAGCCGCAGTTGACAGGATGACTGAGGAGTTTCTCCTCATGAGGCAAACGACTGAGACGGTTGATGAGTTGGCAGGGACCTTCTTTGATCGCGCCAAGTTCTGTCCGGACGTGGTGTCGACTGAGAAGGCAAAGATTAACAAGTTTTATGCTATGTTGATGGTGGAGTTCAGAGATAGCATATCTCCATCCTCTTTTATCACACTTGTAGATTTGATAAACAAGTGTCGGGAAAGGGAAGTGGAGTTGAGGAGGCAAGAAGCTAGAGGGAAAAAGAGGAAAAGGGAGATTGTGGATCAAGTTGTGAATAAGATAAAGGGCGGGAGTCCTAGTAAGAAGTCTTTTAGCAAGTTCACTCCTAGAGGATGCAAGGTTTGTGGAAAAGAACATTTTGGGGAATGTAGGAAAGGAAGGTCGAATTGTTATAAATGTGGGAAGCCGGGGCATATGGCTAATCAATGTCCAAGCCAAATCCATATATGCTACAATTGTTACAAGCCCGGGCACAATAGGGCGGATTGCCTCGAGCTAAAGCAAGGTGGAAATGAAAAGAAGGTTGAAATGCCAAAGCCAAAGGGTAGAGCTTTCCACATTTCGGTGAAAGAGGCAAAGACAAACCCGGAGATGGTGTTAGGTACATTCAAGATTAACTCTTCACCTGCACTAGTTCTTTTTTATTCGGGGGCTAGTCGTTCATTTGTGTCTTTGAATTTTGTTAAGCATTCTTCGTTTCTAAGTAGCAAGCTAGATGAACCCTTAGAAATCGAGGTGGCAAATGGTAAGAGTTTCCTAGTATTTGACATTTATAGGAATTGTAAGTTAAGGGCGGGGGGTGAAACGTTCCTTATTGATTTGATTCCTATGTCTATGGGGGATTTTGATGTTATTGTGGGGATAGATTGGTTGTCAAAGAACAAGGCGAATATTCTATGTGGACCTAAGGTGATACAACTCGATTCCCCGTCGAGTGGGTCCATTTACAAAGAAGGTGAAAAGAAAGGTAAGGTAAGATTGTGTTCTTATGTGAAGGCAACAAAGTACATGGCGCGTGGGTGCAAGGCGTACATGGCTTGAAAGGCGGATGTGATTGAGAAAGTGAAAGATATTCGCGATGTTCCGGTTGTGAATCAGTTTAAAGATGTGTTTCCAGATGAGTTACCGGGGGTGCCACCAGAGAGGGAAGTAGAGTTTGGGATTGACTTGATACCGGGTGCTAAGCCGGTAGCCAAATCACCTTATAGGTTGGCACCGCCAGAAATGAAAGAGTTAATGGAGCAATTACAGGAGTTACTTGATAAAGGTTTCATACGCCCAAGTGTCTCGCCTTGGGGTGCACCCGTACTCTTCGTTAAAAAGAAGGATAGAAGCATGAGGATGTGTATGGATTATCGGGAGTTAAACAAGTTGACGGTAAAGAATAGGTACCCATTACCTCGGATTGACGACCTTTTTGACCAATTGCAAGGGGCGTCATGGTTCTCTAAAATTGATTTGAAGTCCGGGTATCATCAGTTGTAAGTGAAAGAAGACGACATTCCTAAGACGGTTTTCCACACTCGTTATGGTCACTATGAGTTTACGGTTATGCCTTTCGGTTTAACCAACGCGCCCGCGGTTTTCATGGATTTTATGAATCGGGTGTGTAGACCGTTCCTCGACCGTTCGGTCATTGTGTTTATTGATGATCTCCTCATCTATTCGCGGAGTGAAAGTGATCATGCCTTTCATCTTCGTGAAATTCTTGAAGTGTTACAACGGGAGAAGCTTTATGCTAAATTCTCTAAGTGCGCATTCTGGTTGCGCGAGATCCAGTTATTGGGTCATGTGATTAATGAGAAAGGGATTACAGTCGACCCATCCAAGATAGTGGCTGTTAAAGATTGGTCAACGCCGAAAACGCCTTCGGAGATTAGGAGTTTCTTGGGGTTGGCGGGTTATTATCGGCGGTTTATTGAAAACTTCTCTCGGATTGCTTTGCCGATGACGAAGTTGACTCGTAAAGAGACTAAATTTGTATGGGGTTCCGAGCAAGAATCTGCCTTTCAACTCTTGAAAGAAAAGTTGACTAAGACGCCCGTTTTATCCTTGCTGGACGGGACTGAAGATTTTGTGGTGTATTCGGATGCCTCGCATTTGGGGTTGGGATGTGTTTTGATGCAAAGGGGGAAAGTAATTGCCTATGCGTCTAGGCAATTGAAGACTCACGAGGTGAATTACCCTACCCATGATTTAGAACTTGCGGCCGTGGTTTTTACGCTCAAGATTTGGAGGCATTATTTGTATGGGGCTAAGTGTACGATATACACGGATCACAAAAGTCTCAAGTATTTCTTTGACTAAAAGGACCTCAACATGAGGCAAAGGCGGTGGCTTTAATTGGTCAAGGACTATGATTGTGAGATACTTTATCATCCGGGTAAAGCGAATATGGTGGCGGATGCTCTTAGTCGGAAGACGAGCCATTTACCTGTAAAGGTGAAGTCATTTAAGATGACAATTTAATCATCTCTTATCGATATGATGAAATTCGGGAGGCTCAAGTGTTAGCACTTGGTGGTGATTTGAAGAAGGAACGGATGGTTGCTTATGTTAATAATCTTGGGGAAAATAGCACGGGTTTAAAGACATGCTTTGATAGAATTTGGATTCCTAGGTTGTCAAGTGTTTTGACAACTATCTTAGACGAGGCGCATAAATCCAAGTATTCTATCCATCCGGGGGCCATAAAGATGTTTTATGATTTGAGGTGTCATTTTTGGTGGCCGGGTATGAGGCGTGATGTTGTTAAGTATATGGAAAGGTGTCTCACATGCTTAAGGGTAAAAGCGTAGAACTAAAGGCCGTATGGAAAGCTTCAACAGCTTGAAATACCGCTTTGGAAATGGGAGAACATAACCATGGATTTGATCACTAAACTACCAAAGACTCGAAAGGGTTATGATGCGATATGGGTAGTAGTGGATCGGTTGACAAAGAGTGCGCATTTCCTTCCTATTAAGGAATCGTATTCACCGGATAGATTGGCGGAAATGTATATGAAGAAAATTGTGTCACGTCATGGTGTGCCGGTGTCGATTATATCGGATCGTGATACGAGATTTACTTCTCGTTTTTGGAAGAAATTCCATGAGGATATGGGGACTAGATTGAATCTTAGCACCGCATATCATCCACAAATGGATGGTCAAAGCGAGCGAACGAATCAAACGCTCGAGGACATGTTTCAAGCGTGTGCATTGGATTTTGGGGGTAATTGGGACGACCATTTACCGTTGGCGGAATTTTCTTATGACAATAGCTACCATTCTAGTATTTGCATGCCGCCTTTTGAGGCATTGTATGGGAGGAAATGTCGAACACCCGTGTGTTGGGGTGAAATTGGTCAATGGGAACTCGGTAGCAAAGAGGTGGTCAAGGAAACTAATAATAGTATTTACCAAATAAGGGCACGCTTGAAGGCGGCTCAAGATCGCCAAAAGTCCTATGCGGATAATAGAAAGCGGACGATTGAGTTTCAAGTGGGGGACTTTGTGCTTTTGAAAGTATCTCCTTGGAAAGGGGTGATACGGTTTAGGAAACGGGGGAAGTTAAGTCCACGTTTCATCAGATCGTTTAAGGTGATAGCAAGGGTGGGTGCGGTGGCTTATCATTTGGAGCTACCGGAGGGACTAAGTAGACTTCATAACAAGTTTCATGTGTCTCATTTGCGTAAATGTTTGGCGCATGAATTTACTTTTGTTCCATTGGTTGATACTGAATTGGATGAAAAGTTGAATTATGTTGAGGAACTTGTGGCAATCTTGGATAGAAAGGTGAAGCGTTTACGCAATAAAGAGATTTGCCAAGTTTTGGTGAGTTGGAAACATAAGAAGGGAGCGGAAATGACTTGGGAAACCGAGGAAGAAATGCTCAAATTTTATCCGAACATTTTTATGTGAAGTCGGGTTTCGGGGACGAAACCCAAATAAGGGGAGGTGGTTTGTAACGAACCAAAATCCGGGTTTCGTTATAAATAATTAAATATTCTAATAAATATTATGCTGAAAATAATATTTTAGAAATATGTTAAAACAAGTGGGTTTCAAGTTAGTAATGGGGTTATATTAGTTTTTAAATAATTATAAAATGAAAGTGGATGAAATGGAAGATGAGGGGCTAAACTTGTAAATATGACAAATTTGTCATATTTGACTTGGTGAAGTCAAAATTGGGTCATTTGTGTGTGTGTTGGTCGATGTTTGCAAGAGAGAAAAGGAGAAAAGAGGAGTTGGAGCTAAATCGTGCTTTTGAGCTTGAATTCGTGAAGGTTTTGGCTCACACAGCACCTTCCTAACATCAAGTGTTAATCATCCTTTTGATTCCACCATTGATGTGTTCTTAGTGGGTTTTGGGTAAAATCCAAAATTTTGAATGAATGTGTTAAATTGGTGTTACATTGATAATAACCTAGCTAAACTAAAGGTAAAGAATGGTGATTAACATCCTAGAACCCTTTGATTTTGATTATGAGAAGTTAGGGTTCATATGGAAAAAATTGGGAGGTTTTGGATTATAATGATAAGATGATGGATTAATGATGATTAAGTGTTTATATGATGTTAGACACTTGAAAAAACTCTAAATTAACCTAATAATAATTATTGAATGAAAAATTAGTGTTAATGTAAGGATATTGAAACTCAAGTAGGTGAGTTTAGGGTGAAAGAGGGTGTTTGGATATGAGTATAACTCAAACGGGTCAGTTTGGGTTAGAAATAGGAAATTGGGTTGTGAGCCCAATTAAAATGTAATTTTGGTGTATGATGGATTACTAAACTAGATGAATATGTTTAGGTAATCAAATTGCAAAACGTGAAGGGGAATCGAGACTTTCAAATCCACAAGGTAAGTGCTTTAGCACTTACTTAGTCATTGATGATAAATGGTGTTGTATGTAATGTTATGTGTTAAATGGCATAATGTGTTATGTGTTATGAATGTGTATGAAGGTGAATGAAATGTAATTATAGTTTTTTTTATACTATAATGGAAATGTGGATATGGAGTTATGGTCTAAGAACCATAATGGATATGTGAATATGAAGTTATGATCTAAGAATCATAATGGAAATGTGGTGATGAAGTTATGGCCTATGTGTTATAATGGAAACGGAAATGTACATAGCATGAATATGAAACGAAAAAGGTGAAACTTGTAGGTGAATATGCAAGTGATATATGGCCTAATGACAAATTGGGTGGAAACGGGTCAAATGGGTGAATGGGTGAAACAAGTAGAATTTACTTGTTTATTATGTTTTATCTTCATTACTAATAGTGTTATGTTTATGTGGTTATGTAGGAAAAACTCCGATATAGTAAAGTCAAGTCCAATGCTTTTGGTGGGATTCTCGTATGCGTATATGTATTTTGGTGGTAATTAGAAACCCCGTTAAATGAGTGTAAATTTGATACACAAATTGTGTTTTGATGTATTTTCATGTTATTGAAGTGTTTTTTTTGTCAAAACCCAAGTGTTTGGGAGGTTTTTGGTGTCATGTTGAAATAGAAAAGTTAGAAAAATGGCTAAGTGTTGAAATCTGCAAGTCCAGAAAACTCTTTGGAAATTTGGTGCCTCGCGGTACGTGAAGAACCGGGGAAGGTTCTCTCACGGTACGCGAGGGACCTGTTATCCGGCTTGGCTTTCTGAGGCTCCCCTGCGGTACGCGAGGGGATGGAGCCTGGTCTCTTGCGGAACGCGAGGGACCTAAAAAAAATTTGGGATAAATGCTTCCGCGTTTTAAATGTTTATTATAACCGGTGTTTTAAAAGTAGGGTGTTACAACTACACACAAAAAAATAATAGAAAAGACAAAAATTGACACTCCATCAAACGCAGCCACAATCAAATCAAAAATTGACATGAAGTCTAGATATATACAAACGATTTCAATTCAATTTTGCATTAAGGGAATGCATCTAATACATACTTGGGCTTGCGATGGCATAAACCGGAACATTAGGGCACAACGTGATCGACTGGAAATTCAAAAAACAAAGGCTTTTCATCGAATAGATGGTGATCATGAAATGAATATGGATTATAGAAAAATCGTTGGTGAGATATACCTCGGTGTAGGCATCGATGGCGGCTGTTCTTCTTGAAGTAGTGATTTCCGTCTTGCTTGAATTGTTCTGCTTGCTCGGCGGCCGAACTCACTCCCTTCGCCATTGCTGATCTCGGATGACGATTCGGATTTGTGTGTAGAAGACGAAACGCGTGATATGAGTTGCCAAATCTCCTGACTAAGATTGATAAAAAGGGAGTGGAGACGTTCAGGAGAAAATAGAGGAAGTGGGGGAGTTACAACGTGGTCAATCCGTGTGTTTCTATGTTCAATCCGTGTGCTAAACTGCTAATCTAACCAAATTTCTTAACTGCCAAAAATTTGTAATTTAAGTGGTAAGAATTTATTAAAAAGTTGGTTATGGGTATTTTAAATGGCTGAGATTAAATCTAAAGAAGCACAAATGACGGTTGACTCTTCTCGGTCTATGTTTTAATAATACGAATTGTATTTAATATTAAAATATAAACAAGCTAAATCTACTCGAATAGGAATGATTAAATCAAATATAAATAATGGCTTCCTAATCCTACTCGATTAGCAATTCAAATACCGCCCCAACTTATACCACCGACTTGTGTATTTGAGTCTATTTCCACCGCCATATGGATGGGTCGGCCCAACTCCTAGTCGGCTTCCTAGAGTCAGGAATTAAGCCCAACATTCTCCCCTCTAATTTTCAACTTGAATTAGGTGGGTCTTCAACTCTAATTAGCTCCCATATTTCCTTGAACTTGAAGATTGATACGGATAAAATTGAAGAACAGTGTTAGATGGAAGGTACGGATGATAGCAGATCTGATTGGTAGTTTTAATTCATTAGATGTTGAGCAAAAATTTGCAAAGGATTCTGAAATTTATAAAATTAAATTGCAGATTCAAGAAACAAATAATTTGCACAGTAAAATTTTTGCAAATTTAAGTTCATGAATACTATGTGAATTAAATATTGTGACAACAAGTTTCACAGTTGACAAGCAAGTTTCGGTTGCTTTGAACGTGATTACGGTTTTGATACATCGGGTGATTCGAACCTGTTTCGGTTTGATTCGCACTTGTGTTTGTTTATTTCGGATTGAATTTTAGCTAATACGAACTCGTTTCATTTTGGTTCGAAAGTGTTTCGGTTAGCTTGGAAGACATTTTGTTGTGTATCTACAATGGTCACAAGGAAATATTGTTATTTCAAAGGATTTGTTCAACTTTTAGAGACTCTCAAATTCTTCAATAAGATGTTGTATTCTTCAATGAACTTTGAATCCTTATGTGGGATCCGAGCGGAACGGATAGCCACTCTAAACTCTTATTTCCTCAATAGAAGGATTAGAAGACTAAAATGCAATATTTAGAGAAGGCTTCTAAGAGGGGGGTAATTCTGTTGAAGAATATGGAATTGGTTGAAGAATAGACAGAGTTGAAGTATTTGTAGAAACACCGTTCAAATAAGTAAATAAAAGTCTTCTATTTCTCAAAAGTTGAATTATAATACAGAAACTGGAAATAACAGAAAGTAAACTTAAAGAAAAGAAAGAAAACAACAAGAGAAAAACCGTGTGGTTGCTGAGGATTTCTGTTAAACACAAGTCCCTTAAAACAGATTTTGGGTCACCCAGGTGAACCCGTCTATCTCCCAGGGTACAACAGTCGGAGCAGAAGCACCGCCGAAGTTTACCAAACACCTGAAATAATAGCTAAAACAAGAGGGAGGAGGTCTAAGACAGAAGGAAAATCTTTGTGTGGTTCCTGAAACAAATGAAACTATGTTTTCCGAAAGTTTGAACATTGAACCAATGCATTGTAATATACACGAAAAATGGTGACCTGAAAGGTCTGAGTTAATACACAATTAACTATGATTAATGGTTGAACTTGAACAGTCTTATAATTGGTGGAAAACGAATAAACAGACTGTTCGTTTGCAGCAAAACTTGTGATCTGCGCAGCTGCGCACGCTAAGCCATACGCGGGCTCCCGTAGGGACGCGCGCCATGACATGAAGCGAACTCCCGTCGGGGCACACGGAGGCATCCGCCGCCCACCACACGGCACCCGCCAAGGAACGTGGAGTCATTTTCCACGACCCGACACCGGCCAAGGCACACGGAGTTATCCGCTACCCACCACGCATGTCTGCCATGACTAGACACATGCCAAGGCTCGCGGAGTCATCCGCCACCCACCAGGGCATGCAGACTTCACCCGCCTAGCCATGCGGACAGGCGCGCCCGCATGGACACGCCGACTCCAACCGCACGGTACACACGCGGACACCCGACAAGGCAAGCCGACTACAGTGGGAACTTAGTAATAAGCATATGGGAACTTTCTCTTTATGGGTTTTCAAATTGAACTCTTGTGTCATTTTGGGCAGTAGTAAAATTGAGAATGGTTATTATAGGTAAACTCGAAACAAATTAAAATTGAGAACGGGTCAGGACGGGTAGACACATAATTGAGAGGGTTAGAATGCAACAATCACTGTTACAATTGAGAAAGACTTAGAATGGGTAGTCACTTACCCGTCAATTGTTTTCCACTGATAAACATCTCATATTAGATGGAAGTGTGCCTCATAATCCTCGGAATTGTGCCGGAGACATTTGGTTAGGCTAAGGGTACTATCATAATTTTCACACTTCCACACCCTTTCATGTCAGCGGCACATCAGATTTCACAACTTTTCCACGCCCCTCCATATTTGAGGGAAATCGTTCCACATATCCACACCGTCACATCATTTTCTTTTTTTAATTTAATTAATTTTATATAACAACTTAAATAAAAATAAAAAAGACATTACATAAAATCTAAAAAACATTACATTTAAAAAAATTAAATTAAAAAAATCAATTTAAAACTATAATGAGAAGAGAGAATTGTAGTTTGGTTGTATAGAATTTTTATAAAAATGACGGTTATTTATAGTTGAAAAGTAAATTAAAAAATCAATTGAAAAAAAAAAGTTACCGTTGAATGAGGCCCCACCCTCACCCAACGGCTCTTTCCTCCTCACCAACACACATCCACGCTTGTGGATAACTCCACGGAGCCACTTCCACGCCGTGGACCACGACAGGTGGGCGTGTTCCACGCCACCCACGACGGACAGCTCAGCCATGGAGCCATTTCCACGGAGTACTCCTCTTGGCCTTAGAGGTGGCGATAATGGTGTTCCATGATTAGGGTTGTCAAATTTGCTTGCTAGCGCTTCTTTTGTTATTTTTTATTTTGATAAATATTAAAATATTTACCAATATGCAATTTCTTATTTATTAATCTTCTTGCAATTTTTTTTTATAGATTATTAAATTTATTTTATGAATTGTCTTATTTCAAATAAGCCATTTATAAAACCAGTGGTCTTATAATGCAATTAAATTCGTTTTTCTCTTAAATGACCCGTTTTGACCCTTACTCATTTTGGATGAAACTCGTTCTGAACCGAACCAAATGACCTTTTTTTTAAAATGGCCAGCCTAACACGAAGTAATTCATAACTATCCGGTTAATTAGGATCGATCTAAACCAGCCCATTATGTATATGATTCAACATGCCAACGATTAAACAACTTATTAAAAATTCAAGACAGCCACGTCCTAACCCGTAACCTTGCCCGACCTGACCTGGACGTTTTTCTAAGCATATGTTTCTTACTTTGATGTATGTGATTACTTATCCAAAATGTTATGAAATGCGTAAAACCTCTAAACCACTTTACCAAAAAAGTTCATCCTCGTCTTGTTTTTAATGTTGGTTTTCATAAATTCTAATTTTGTTATTGATTTTATAGCAATTTTAAGAAGTTATAATAGATTTTATAAGAATTTATGATCATATATTTGATAATTTTAGTCCTTTGATACCTTTTATAAGTTGACCCGTATCATATTTTCTCAAAACTCATTCTGAACCAAAAAAATAAATGACTTATTTTTAAAGCGACCCGTTCTGACCCGAACATATCCTGACATAAATCCGTCTTGACCCGTTACCCGACCTGACACGCCCGTCTTGCAAGGTGTAGCTGTCACACAGAATATTAATTAAAAATATAATATGATCACCTACTATATTATGGAAAAAAAACATGATTTACGCTACACATTTTTTTATTGTTTTTCAAAAGTTGAATTTCGTACAGTTAGATGCCAATTTAATATCTATGCCAGTAAATCTTATACACATGTGGTGTTGCCTGCGGCTAGTTTTTCGTTAGTTGTCGGTTGTTCATTTGTATTTATAAAATTTTTGTGGTTCACATAAGAATTTGGTTAGGCTAAGGGTACTACCATAATTTCCACACTTCCACACCCTTTAATGTCATCCGCACATTAGATTTCACAGCTTTTTCACACCCTTCCATATTTGAGGGAAATCGTTCCACATATCTATACCGTCACATCATTTTTTTTAATTAATTAATTTTATATAACAACTTAAATAAAAATAAAAAAGTCATTACATAAAAACTAAAAAACATTACATTTAAAAAAATTAAATTAAAAAAATCAATTTAAAAATATGATGAGAAGAGAGAATTGTAGTTTGGTTGTGTAGAATTTTTATAAAAATGATGGTTATTTATAGTTGAAAAGTAAATTAAAAAATCAATTTAAAAAAAAAAGTTACCGTTGAATGAGGCCCCACCCTCACCCAACGGCTCTTTCCTCCTCACCAACACACATCCACGCTTGTGGATATCCCACAGAGCCACTTCCACGTCGTGGACCACGACAGGTGGGCGTGTTCCACGCCACCCACGACGGACAACTCATCCATGGAGCCATTTCCACGGAGTACTCCCCTTGGCCTTAGAGGTGGCGATAATAGTGTTCCATGATTAGGGTTGTCAAATTTGCTTGCTGGCGCTTCTTTTGTTATTTTTTATTTTGATAAATATTAAAATATTTACCAATATGCAATTCCTATTTATAAATCTTCTTGCAATTTTTTTTAAAGATTATTAAATTTATTTTATGAATTGTCTTATTTCAAATAAGCCATTTATAAAACTAGTGGTCTCATAATGCAATTAAATTCGTTTTTCTCTTAAATGACCCGTTTTGACCCTTACTCATTTTGGATGTAACTCGTTCTGAACCGAACCAAATGACCTTTTTTTAAAGATGGCCAGCCTAACACGAAGTAATTCATAACAATCCGGTTAATTAGGATCGATCTAAACCAGCCCATTATGTATATGATTCAACATGCCAACGACAAAACAACTTATTAAAAATTCAAGACAGCCACGTCCTAACCCGTAACCTTGCCCGACCTGACCCGGACGTTTTTCCAAGCATATGTTTCTTACTTTGATGTATGTGATTACTTATCCAAAATGTTTTGAAATGTGTAAAACCTCTAAACCACTTTACCAAAAAATTTCATCCTCGTCTTGTTTTTAATGTTGGTTTTCATAAATTCTAATTTTGTTATTGATTTTATAGTGATTTTAAGAAGTTATGATAGATTTTATAGGAATTTATGATCATATATTTGATAATTTTAGTCCTTTGATACCTTTTATAAGTTGACCCGTACCATATTTTCTCAAAACTCATTCTGACCCAAAAAAAAAATGACTTATTTTTAAAGCGACCCGTTCTGACCCGAACTTATCCTGACCCAAATTCGTCTTGAACCATTATCCGACCCGACGCGCCCGTCTTGCCATGTGTAACAGTCACACAGAATATTAATTAAAAATATAATAAGAACACCTACTATATTATGAAAAAAAACATGATTTTAGCTACACATTTTTTCAAAATAGAATTTGGTTCGGCTAAGGGTACTACCATAATTTCCACACTTCCACACCCTTTAATGTCATCGGCATATCAGATTTCACAGCTTTTCCACACCCTTCCATATTTGAGGGAAATCGTTCCACATATCTATACCGTCACATCATTTTCTTTTTTTAATTTAATTAATTTTATATAACAACTTAAATAAAAATAAAAAAGTCATTACATAAAAACTAAAAAACATTACATTTAAAAAAAATAAATTAAGAAAATCAATTAAAAAATATGATGAGAAGAGAGAATTGTAGTTTGGTTGTATAGAATTTTTATAAAAATGATGGTTATTTATAGTTGAAAAGTTAATTAAAAAATCATTTTAAAAAAAAAGTTACCATTGAATGAGGCCCCACCTTCACCCAACGGCTCTTTCCTCCTCACTCATCCATGCTTGTGGATATCTTACGGAGCCACTTCCACGCAGTGGACCACGACTGGTGGTCGTGTTCCACGCCACCCACGACGGACAGCTCATCCATGGAGCCATTTCCACGTAGTAGTCCCCTTGGCCTTAGAGGTGGCGATAATGGTGTTCTATGATTAGGGTTGTCAAATTTGTTTGCTGACGCTTCTTTTGTTATTTTTTATTTTGATAAATATTAAAATATTTACCAATATGCAATTTCCTATTTATAAATCTTCTTGCAATTTTTTTTATAGATTATTAAATTTATTTTATGAATTGTCTTATTTCAAATAAGTCATTTATAAAACTAGTGGTCTCATAATGCAATTAAATTCGTTTTTCTCTTAAATGACCCGTTTTGACCCTTACTCATTTTGGATGTAACTCGTTCTGAACCGAACCAAATGACATTTTTTAAAGATGGCCGGCGTAACACGAAGTAATTCATAACCATCCGGTTAATTAGAATCGATCTAAACAAGCCCATTATGTATAGGATTTAATATGTCAACGATTAAACAACTTATTAAAAATTCAAGACAGCCACGTCCTAACCCGTAACCTTGCCCGACCTGACCTGGACGTTTTTCGAAGCATATGTTTCTTACTTTGATGTATGTGTTTACTTATCCAAAATGTTCTGAAATGCGTAAAACCTCTAAACCACTTTAACAAAAAAGTTCACCCTCATCTTGTTTTTAATGTTGGTTTTCCTAAATTCTAATTTTGTTATTGATTTTATAGCAATTTTAAGAAGTTATGATAGATTTTATAAGAATTTATGATCATATATTTGATAATTTTAGTCGGTTGATACCTTTTATAAGTCGACCCGTACCATATTTTCTCAAAACTCATTCTGACCCAAAAAAATAAATGACTTATTTTTAAAGCGACACGTTCTAACCCGAATGTATCCTGACCCAAATCCGTCTTGACCCGTTACTCGACCCGACCCACCCGTCTTGCCAGGTGTAGCTGACACTCAGAATATTAATTAAAAACATAATATGTTCACCCACTATATTATGGAAAAAAAACATGATTTACGCTACACATTTTTTTATTGTTTTTCAAAAGTTGAATTTCGTACAGTTAGATGCCAATTTAATATCTATGCCAGTAAATCTTATACACATGTGGTGTTGCCTGCGGCTAGTTTTTCGTTAGTTGTCGGTTGTTCATTTGTATTTATAAAATTTTTGTGGTTCACATAAGAATTTGGTTAGGCTAAAGGTACTACCATAATTTCCACATTTTTACACCCTTTCATGTTAGCGGCACATCAGATTTCACAACTTTTTCACACCACTTCATATTTGAGGGAAATCGTTCCACATATCCATACCGTCACATCATTTTCTTTTTTTAATTTAATTAATTTTATATAACAACTTAAATAAAAATAAAAACGACATTACATAAAAACTAAAAAACATTACATTTAAAAAAATAAATTAAAAAAATCAATTTAAAAATATGATGAGAAGATAGAATTATAGTTTGGTTGAGTAGAAATTTTATAAAAATGATGGTTATTTATAGTTGAAAAGTAAATTAAAAAATCAATTTAAAAAAAAAGTTACCGTTGAAAGAGGCCCCACCCTCACCCAACGGCTCTTTCCTCCTCACCAACACACATCCACGCTTGTGGATATCTCGACGGAGCCACTTCCACGCCGTGGACGACGACAAGTGGGCGTGTTCCACGCCACCCACGACGGACAGCTCAGCCACGGAGCCATTTTCACGGGGTACTCCCCTTGGCCTTAGAGGTGGCGATAATGGTGTTCCATAATTAGTGTTGTCAAATTTGCTTGCTAGCGCTTGTTTTGTTATTTTTTATTTTGATAAATATTAAAATATTTACCAATATGCAATTTCCTATTTATAAATCTTCTTGCAATTTTTTTTATAGATTATTAAATTTATTTTATGAATTGTCTTATTTCAAATAAGCCATTTATAAAACCAGTGGTCTCATAATGCAATTAAATTCGTTTTTCTCTTAAATGACCTGTTTTGACCCTTACTCATTTTGGATGTAACTCGTTCTGAATCGAACCAAATGACCTTTTTTTAAAGATGGCCGGCCTAACATGAAGTAATTCATAACCATCCGGTTAATTAGGATCGATCTAAACCAGCCCATTATGTATATGATTCAACATGCCAACGATTAAACAACTTATTAAAAATTCAAGACAGTCACGTCCTAACCCGTAACCTTGCCCGACCTGACCCGGACGTTTTTTCCAAGCATATACTTTGATGTATGTGATTACTTATCCAAAATGTTCTGAAATGTGTAAAACCTCTAAACCACTTTACCAAAAAAGTTCATCCTCGTCGTGTTTTTAATGTTGGTTTTCTTAAATTCTAATTTTGTTATTGATTTTATAGCAATTTTAAGAAGTTATGATAGATTTTATAAAAATTTATGATCATATATTTGATAATTTTAGTCCTTTGATACCTTTTATAAGTCGACCCGTACCATATTTTCTCAAAACTCATTCTGACCCAAAAAAATAAATGACCTATTTTTAAAGCGACCTGTTCTGACCCGAACTTATCCTGACCCAAATACGTCTTGACCCGATACCCGACCCGACCCGCCCGTCTTGCCAGGTGTAGCTGTCACACAGAATATTAATTAAAAATATAATATGATCACCTACTATATTATGAAAAAAAAAACATGATTTACGCTACACATTTTTTTATTATTTTTCAAAAGTTGAAATTCGTACAGTTAGATGCCAATTTAATGTCTATGCCAGTAAATCTTATACATGTACCTGTACAGATGTGGTGTTGCCTACGGCTAGTTTTTCGTTAGTTGTCGGTTGTTCGTTTGTTTTTATAAAATTTCCGCGGTTCAAAATAGAATGTAACTCAATCATCCCTTTTTTTTAACTCAAAAACACTTGAATTATAGTACACCACAAAAATTTGAAAACCCAAAATAATATGTACAAAACTAATTTCAGATTATTATCTATAAAACTTGTTGAAAGGTTAAAGCGGAATAGGCACACTATATTTAACGATCTCCACCTTAGTGCAAAGTCAAACCCAACTAAGTTTAGCAGATGTGCAACACATCCAAACACTGTACAAACTTTGGGCCATGGTAATGCCTTTGCTAACATATCTGCAGCATTATCATCTGTATATCAACCTTGTCAACCTTCACTTTCTTTGAGTTTATGACATCCCTCAAGAAATGTAACCTAACAATGATATGTTTGGTCATCTCATGATACATCTATAACATCCCAAAAATAATAAAAGATAAATAGATAGGTTTTGAGATAAAAGAAATAGAACACCGTGGGTCGGTTGGGACTAAAGGCGAAAGAAGAAAAAAGGAGGAGGGGGGGGGAAGGGTCCTTAAACCCTAGCCGCCCCTCACCCAATGTCATTCCACCATTTCAGCCTTAACATTCTAGAGAGGGGGGGGGGGATCCTAGAGAGAGAAAGAGCTAGTTTCGAGCCAAGATCGCTACAACATCTTCCTCCTTCGTCTACTTGAAGCTTCTCCAAAGAATTCGACGGATTTGAGGTAAGTTTCGAGCAAGATCTTGTTTTTAGTTTTGAAATGGGTTTGGGTTATTTTCTCGAAAAGGATAGATTTTTACGTGTTATTCGAGAAACAAACCCTAGATCTAGACTCGCGGCTATAAAATGAACCTTTTGGACGTAAAAAACTGGAGTGTTGATCGTCTGAGTCCTTAGCCGCCATTACCATGCAAACTAGGGTTTTCTTGGGAAGAGTATGACTGAGCGAAATTAGCAAGCGAAAGTATCAAGGAAATGAAACTGCCTTAGTGTCGCTTAAGCATAGTTTCGCTGGGATTCCTTGTTTCGTTGAAGCATTAGATTCGCTTGCTCTAGTTTCGCTTAGCTAATGAAAACACTTAATAAATAAAATGTATGGAATAAATGCTTTATTGTTCGTCAATCCAGATTGTGAGTGACTTTTTAGACTAGTAGACAGTGCACAAGAGATAGCAACCAACAAACCAAACTGTAGCACCACGAAACAACGAACACAGTCGCTAGATCTGGTAACACAAGAACCCCGGGACAACTAAATTCCTTTGGTTTCCTCAAAGATCGACCCTCCACGAAACCCGGTTATGGAAACCGGGTTGCAAAACCCCACCCAAACGACAGCGGCCTTCGACGGAGCTTGACGGCGGCACGACGGTGGTTTGTGGAAGCCGTTCGGTGGCGACGGACGGTGCAAGGGGAGGGGCGGCGGCCAGCGCACGAGGGAGAGAGGGAGGGTAGGTGAGATAGGGTTTACCTTTTTTGTGTTCTATATTTAGCCTTCAACTCTTAATCCCATATATATATATATATATATATATATATATATATATATATATATATATATATAGATTTTCCTAAATTTAGGGGTTAAGTTGGGGTTTTAATAATTAACATTTAATTATTAAATAAATATATTTTAATTCACTAATTAATTATTAATCCAATTAATAATTAATCTAGCAAATGAACCTAATAAGTAATTATCAAACCATTTGATAATTATTAAATCAGTTTTCCAATTATCAACTCTTTGATAATGAACTAATTTAATTCCTTTTAATTGTTAGTAATTTGATTACAAATAATTAAACATCTCCCGTCTCGATTTAAATGAGACTGTGTTAGATTATTTAACTCCTTAAAAAATATCATTGTTAGTTGCTCATGGTGCAATGATGTAGGGTCAAATATCACGTGTTTAATGTGTCGTTTTGTATAGTTTTATGCGTTTTACTTTATATCTCGAGTCGTTTTATGTGGCTTTGGTAGTTGAATTGTTACAGGTTTAAAGTGCTTAAAAGAATGGAATACACGAAGGAATTGAAGAAGGCATCAAAGCACGGAAAGTCATGAAAGTCAAGAAAGTCAAAGACAAAAGTCAAAATCTTGAAGATTATGGTCATCGCATTACCTGGGTGAAGTTGTTCGCGACACGCGAGGGAAAGAAGAATGGGCCGCGACTATTTTGGCCTTCGCGGTACGCGAAGGCCCTGCCAGGAAATTTCGCGACACACGAATAAGTGGATTATGACTCTTTATAACCTAGTCCTTATTCTAATAAATTATTCCAAAGAATACCACATGTCATCATCATACTTTTTCTCACTAAAATCTTCTAAATTTCTCTATTTTAAGTAAGTTTGAATTTTAATATCTAATTATGTTAGTGTTGTTTTTTTAAAATAATATAAAATTTGAATTCTAATTATTACTTAATTTGAATTCTAATATAAAATTTGAAATATAATTTTCCCCACACATTATTGTATTTTCATTTTTCTATTAAACAAACTCATGGGTATATAACTAGTTTGAATTATATACCTTTACGGATCCATTGTCGAATTATCTTTGTTCCGGCCGTCCTAGAGGAGTTCTAAGGCGATTTTCTACTGTTCTTGACTAATTGTTCTTGTTTTTCAATGCTTGTAAGTTCTAGATTAATTATTGAGATGTTTGTTACAACCATGAGCGGCTAAGTTCTTCGTGATCCCTCCGGGTGAACGATTTATGCATGTACTCGTCTGATTTTAGTTAATTATCAGTGTGGATTGAGTTTTGTGAACCGGTTAAGTTCTTTGGACTCAATTGTGTGTTTGATTTTTGAACAAGTTAATGTTATTTAATTCTTGCACTTGTGTCATCGTTTATTGGTTTTCTTGCATCGGGAATAATTTGACTGCGTGTTTGGTTTTATAATATTGAATTGGGTCGAACAATTTAAACAAGGTTATGTCTATGTAATTTCCTATCTGATTTGAAACTAAAATTGAACGTGTGTTTTGCTGAATCTGAAACCCGGAGCGGTCCCTCTTCTCCAATAGTTTTTACAACTCAAATTAAGTTGCTTTTTATAATTCTAAGTGTTCTAAGTAATAAAGTTTGAATCTTTAGTAGTAATTGAATCAGTTTTCTAAATAGCATTCTCCACGAATTCCCTGTGGATTCGACAACCCTACTTCCCTATCTACAGTCTAAGGTAGCTAGGGATTAAGTTTTAACATTGTTTTTGATTGACCTTGACAACGCGATCAAAATTGCGCCGTTGCCGGGGAATTTTTGTGCAAAGTGCTATTTTTGATTTGTTTAGTTCAGTACTACTAATTGTGTGCTTACGTGTGCAGGGACATTTTTATGCATACTAGGCGCTCAGGCAAAGAATCACCACGGCTTTTTTATTCTTAAATAGAAAAAAACAGCAAGACTTAACCGAAAACTTCAAGGAACAGTTCAGACAATTCTAGAAAAGCTTGACAGTCCGAAGGTAAGGATGTCACAAAATCAACCAGAAAACCCAGATCCCAACCAAGGTGGGGGACCAAACCCACCTATTCCACCATTATCAGATCTCCTATTCCCTAACCAACCACAAAACCAACACCCACCAGCCCCAAGACTTCAATAACCACCACCACCTCAAAACCAACCGCTTCCTCCACAAAACCAAGAACAACCTCCACAAAATCAACCACCACCACCCTGATTTCTACAACCTTTAACACAACCCCTATTCCGTAACCAGCCCTATCAACCTTATGATAGTTACCTGAGCTACTCTGACTTTGGAGATGATGAGCATTTGTCACCGGGAGGCAGCCATCGGCCACAGCATGGTTCTCAACATGAGAACTGGAACGAAGAATAAGAGTGGTATGACCTAAACCATCAGGAGGCATTCCCTCCCAGTAACAAAAGATTTGATGGGGTTGATGGTTGGGTCCAACCACCACCTAGGGAAGAGTATGGGTATTAACCAAAAAATAACCGTAAGGGGAATGTGGGTAATGTTGAAAGAGAAAACAGGTACAGGCAACCTCAAGTGAATCGACCAAACTTTAGAGGGGAACAGCTTAGAAACAGAAACCCATCTAGATAAGACCAGGGAGTGGACAGTCACTTCTGACCCGCATTAGCTTTGAATGCTTCCCCCGTAATACCACCAGTTCATAGGGGGAACACATTTGAGATCTGACATGGATGCCTGGGGATTCTCCCACACTTCTTTGGGAGAGCTACTGAAAATCCATACACACATCTGTCAGATTATGAGGCTACATGTGGGACCATAGGTGGTCAAGGATTCACCACAGATGAGGTGAAACTGGTACTCTTCCATTTTCACTAAAGGACCGGGCCAAACAATGGTTCTTGTCACTACCATATGCTAGTATTGCCACCTAGGCAGAGCTGCAACAATAGTTCCTTGATGAGTATTTCCCACATCATAAAACCAATGAGGCTAGAGCTGCAATTAGAGACTTCATGCAACAATCAGGGGAGCCATTCTATGAGGCATTTAAGCGGTTCAATGAGTTGCTGAGAAACTGCCCACACCATGGGATATAGAAGTTGGAGTTGATACAGGGCTTTTATGATGGCCTGAGGATGTGAGAGATGTCAATTCAACCAACAACAGGTCCTTTTTTCAAATCATGTGGATGACGACTGGGATATTTTAGAAAGGATGGCGGTGACATAAAAGAGGCAAGCACATGCTAGTAGGAGAGCAAAGACATGTGCATCTGCTAAGGCAGTTGATTATGAGACGCAGAAGCGGTTAGATGCCATGGAACTTCAAATGGCACGACTTGGTAGGTCAGGTGGAAGGATGTGGCTAATGTGTAACAAACGTATCCGGTTTGTGATGGATGTGGTGATTTGGGACATAATGTGGCAAGCTGTCCGAGGGAGCAGGGCAAGGCAGAAGAAGTGAACCAGGTTGGGGGAGATAGGAAGCAGGACCTGAATGCAACCCATTACCATCCGGTACTCCGAAATCATCCAAATCTAAGGTATGTTTATGCATCAAATTAATTAAATCCTAACTTTCAGGGTTCTGATGTGCAGAGTGGAAATCAACAACAGTGCTAGAGCCGCCAACAAGGCTATAATCAAGGCGGGTACCAAAGAAATCAAGGTACTCTGGGGTACCAGCAAGGAGGCTATCAGCAGAGAAACTACCAATAGAATCAACCCCAGCAGTACCAACAACAAGGGAACCAGCAAAACAAACCGGCAATGACCCCAGCTTACAACCATCATAGAATCCTTAAAAAGGATCGAACAGGATAGAGAAATTCAGATCAAATCCAACTAGTCGTTTGAAAGACAACTGGGTCAGCTGGCTGAGAAATTAGCTGAAGTGGTAGGGAGACCACAAGGGCAACTCCTGAGTGATACGAAATTAAACCCTCAACATCAGGGAGCCAACTCATCGAGTTCAAAGAATGCCTATGTTAGTGCGACTAGTACCCAACAAGCAGGTGAAGCGAGTGAGATGCAAGATGATGTTGAGCAAGGAGAACCCATCATCCCTGTAAAAATAGGGGGAATGCAAATTGAGCAAGCCCTATTGGATTATGGGTCAAGTGTCAGCATACTACCAGGTAGTCTGTATGACCAGTTTAACTTTGGTCCTCTACAGCAAGTTGACACCACTGTGATGTTAGCTGACTTGACATGGAAACGGGCTCGGGGAATGGTTAGAGGTGTAGCTGTGAAGGTGGGGAAATTCTATTACCCCGAAGATTTTCTGGTACTTGAATATGAACCAAACGTGAAGAAGAAGCAAGCAAGGGTCATCTTGGGAAGACCACTTCTGGCCACCTCTAACACTTTGATCAACTGTAGAGACAACACTGTAAGCATGACCTTTGGTAACCGTGAGTTTAACTTAGATATTTGTTCAAATGCTTTTACATACTTTAATAAAGTTAAATGACTGAAAATTGGTGCAACTAACAAATGTCCCCCTCGGTCCAATGTGGATGAGGGTGGCACAAAATATAAAAGTGTTGTGGTTGACAGGTCGGAGTTGAAGAATGAACTGAATAAGGTAGTGGATGCAACAACCCACAAATGTAGGGATGAGAGATCACAAATGGGAGAACCACCTTAGAAGCATCAGGCAGAAAATTCAGGTGGTTATAACAGATCAGGAATAGAACCATCAAGGTCACTAGGGAGGTCAAAGAAACCTCCTAAATTCTTCAAGACTTCATATGAAACTGGTGACTCTTGGGTAATGCGGGGTGAAGAAGAAACCACTATTGTAGAACACATGCAGAATCTGAACCTGAATGGTAATGACTACCAAAGGGCATGTGCAGTAACATTTGGAAAGGAGTTTGTGTTCCAACCACCATAACATTAGTAAGGTACACCGCGTCCGGCTGAAGACGTTAAACTTAACGCTCTTAGGAGGCAACCTAAGGTTAGTTAGTTTTATTTCTTGTCTAGTTAAATGAACGTTGTGGGTGTGTTCTCTAGAAACCCTCACGAGACTCAACTCGTCCTCTCGGGCTACCGAGGGGTTTAAAAGGCTTGTTGCATACACTAAATGCATCCGTGATTCCTACGGAAGTGACTTAGGTTGTCATTTCTTTATGTTCTTTATTTGTATGTAATTGGCCAAGTGTGGGGACGTCTTGGGGGATATCATGGTTGGAATTGTGTAATTGAGGGAAATGTAGAGTTCAAGTGTGGGGAGGGGAGACCTTAGTCCAGGTCTATAGTTTGAGTCTGTACTTGAGTCATAAAATCTAAAAATCCATAAAAAATTAAAAATTTTTAAAAATGTCCCTGGATTAGAATTTGTGCAGCTAAATGGAAAATGATAGGTATAATGGAAAACTATGCTTGTGGAATTTAATTGAATGAATAAAAATAGAAAGCGTGTCTAATTTGTAACGTTTTGGTAGGCCCAACACTTTAACGACTTAAACATCATCATAGTATATCTAGGTTTAATTGAATAATTAATTCAGGATGTCTCGTGGGTTCTCATCTTATGGTTGTCGGTAAGGTCAAAACTGTCAATATAGGGTGATATGTACCACTATAAACAAAAAATTATAAGTTTTTAAAATTCTTTGGCACACCGCTTTCTTTTATGAAAATAAATCCGAAAGTTGGTGGCGCCAGCATTCCATAATCCATCATTACTGAGCTTAATTAATTAAATTGAAAGCTTGAGATTTGCCTACATGTTACCCTCCGGGTTACATGCTTGGTTGAAACGACCATGGGCAGACTATTAAGTGATCAATCATAGATGACTAAGTTTGACTTATGTGTTACCTTACGTGATGGCAACCTGGTCAAAACACAACTAAGTTGAGTTTATGTTATTCATTGTTTAAAAACTGAAGCCTGTGTGTTACCCTCTGGGATAGTGACTTGGTTGAAACACTAAAGGTTAAGGTTTATTCATATAGTTAATAAAAGCTCGTGTCATTCATCCATCAATCCATATTTCATCTGATTTTGAAAACTTATAATGTCACGCCCGTAACACAGGACAGTTATTTAACAAGAGTAGTACCTCCAACAGAGATGTTCTCATGAAAGAACGACAGGTCTAGGAGAGATTTATACACCGTCCTTTCCTAGACAGAACATTCTATTCGTCAGATAACTACATATCGGTCAGAAGGTCGCCTTCTAGTTACTGTGACGTTGATATCAAGAAGACACAACGGAAGATTAAATCGTAACTTCTATTAATATCAAAACATTTAGGTACATCATTTTTAACAAAAGTTACATCATCAGTTCCTAACAAGGAACAAGTCATTCGGGACTTTATAGTTCCAGGCATGCCCATCATCTGGATCATTCATCTTTTCATTCTAGTCCTGGAAATGCCTTGTCCAATGACTACCTGTGATGCTTTTAAAACATTTGATAAAACATGGGTCAGCATAAAGCTGATGAATTCATAAACTAAAATAGTTTATTAAAATGTCCCGCCAAAGTATCTTGAACACATTCATGGGCTTCAACACCCAATGGGCTTCAACACACAAATTCATAGACAACTATGAACAATCATTCAGTCTATATATAAACCAAGACCGTTCCACGGGTCCTGTCCAACATGCCGTTCCACGGGTAAGTGAAATACAAGAAGCGCTTAGAATACGTTATATATAAACAATTGGTACAATCATTTCAAGATACTCAAAATGTTTCCTAAATCAATCATGCCGGACCAGGTCATGAAAGGGTTCATGCATCACAGTTTAAGAACTCACCTCGGCAGTATTTTGGCTTATCAATCAGTAATGTGGCAAACACCTTGGGCAGAGCTCCTAGATAATTATAACATTACTTAACTACATAATCCTAGCTTAATGGTTCATAACAAAAGCTTAATGGGAGGTCGGAACCTTACCTCAATAATATCTACGGCAGATTTGGAGTCGAAAAGCTAGAAACCGGACCCTCGCACCCGAACCTTAGCTCGGGAATGGAACTTCAGAGTGTGTGTATGTTTGAGATGGTTTAAATTGTGTGGGAAATGAGCTGAGATCGGGTTTCTATTTATAGGCAAGTTCAGGGCTCGTGACGGACCGTTACTAGTGGTGACGGTCCGTCACCCAATTTGGGCGGCAAGTGTACGGACCGTTACGTCCCGTGATGGCCAGTCATTGGTTTACATGCGTCATGATTGCCCCGTTAGTCAGCATACACGTGTCATCTCTAGGTTCTTTGTCTTGTTGAAACCATAACAGACCGTTATGCTTTGTGACGGTCCGTCACCACCGTAACAGACCGTTATGTTTTTCACTTTTATTCCTTATAATACTTAGGAATTATCCGAGTGTTTCAAATCTCCCCTCCTTTAAGAAATTTCATCCTCGAAATTAAGATGTGAATAGATGAGGATACTTGATTTTCATCTGTTCCTCTAATTCCCAAGTCTTGTCGGCTCCAATCTGACCTTGCCATTGGACCAACACCATTGGTATAACTTTCTTTCTCAATTTCCGTTCCTGGGTGTCTAAAATCTTGATCGGTTGTTCAGTGAATTTAAGTTTGTCGTCTACGTGTACATCATCTAGTATAATAGCCTGAGCTGGATCAACTAAACATTTGCGTAAACATGATACGTGAAATGTATTATGAATCCCTTGTAATGCTTTAGGCATATCTAACTGTAAGCTACTGCTCCAATTTTTTTAATTATCTTGTAAGGTCTGATATATCTTGGTCCTAATTTTCCTCGTTTTCTGAACATTACAATACCTTTCCAAGGTGAAACTTTTAGCATAACATAATCTCTGATTTGGAATTCTAATGGTCGTCTTCGTTTGTCAGCATAACTCTTTTGTCGATCCTGAGCGGCTTTTAATCATTATTTAATCTGGATTATTTTATCTGTCGTTTCCTGTATAACTTCTGGTCCAGATAACTGACTGTCTCCTATTTCAGTCCAACAGACAGGAGTTATGCATTTCCTTCCATATAATGCTTCGAATGGTGCAGCTTTGATACTTGAATGGTAACTGTTGTTGTAGGAGAATTCGATCAATGGTAGGTGATTATCCCAATTACCTACAAAATCTATAACACAGGCTCTTAACATATCTTCTAGAGTTTGAATTGTACATTCACTTTGTCCGTTAGTCTGAGGATGATATAGAGTACTCATTGTAAGTCGAGTTCCTAATTCTTTCTGAAAACTCGTCCAAAATCTAGATGTGAACCGATTGTCTCTATAAAAAATAATAGATAGTGGTATGCCATGATGCCTTACAATTTCATTGATATAGATCCTGGCTAACTTATCCATTGAGTATGTTTCATTGATGGGTACGAAATGGGCTGACTTGGCCAGTCTATCGACCACGACCCATATGGCATTATGCCCTTTTTGTGTTCTGGGTAGTTTAGTCACGAAGTCCATTGTAATACAATCCCATTTCTAGACAGGTAATTCTATTTGCTGTAACTGCCCTGCTGGTTTCTAATGCTCAATCTTAACTTGAAGACAAGTCAAGCATTTATCTATATACTGGGCTATCGATCTCGTCATATTTAGCCACTAGTAATGTGTCTTTAGATCTTTATACATCTTGTTTGCACCGGGATGCATGGAATATCTTGACTTGTGTGCTTTATCTAATATTTTCTCTTGAATATTGCCAAGCTTTGGAATCCAGATTCTTTGATCGAATCTCATGATTCCATTATATCCTTTGGATAACAACTTCTGTTTCCCAACCATACGTTCGTTCTTGATATTCTCTTCTTCCAAGGCTTTTGGTTGGATTCCTTTGATTTGTTCCGTTAAATCTAACTTTAGATCTAATCGTAGTGCCTTTACTTTAATCGATTGGCTTCATTCCTTCCGACTTAAAGCATCTGAAACTACATTTGCCTTCCCAGGGTGGTATTTGATTTCACAATCGTAGTCATTGATAAGTTCCATTCACCTCGTTTGCCTCATATTTAAATCCTTTTGGTTAAAAAAATGTTGGAGGCTTTTGTGGTCTGAATATATCATGCATTTGGTACCATATAGATAGTGTCTCCAGATCTTTAAAGCCGCACCAAGTTCTAAATCATGTGTGGAATAGTTCTTTTCATGAATTTTAAGTTGGCGTGATGCGTGTAACATCCCGAAATCCGAAAGGTTTAAGGTCCGGGTTAGTGAGCGACCCGAACCTATATTAAACCAAATAAGGGGCGTTTTAACAACTGGAAATGACTCGGTTAGTCACTTAATGAGGGTTTTATGATCGAAGCGCATGAAATAAAAGAGGAGGGGATAGAATTTAAAACCTCAAAGGTTTAAATACCCCATTTAGGCAAAACCCTAGACCATAATCGGTCTAGGGGAACTCAACAGCAAAAGGAAGCGAGGCGGGGGAAGGGAGGCCGAGCACGGTGTTTCGCGGTGGCCCTACGGCAGTGTAAAGCAAGAAGGGACTCCGTTACGCTAAGGTATTCCTCGAAAATTCTTTCTCTTTTCCTATTTGGTTGCTTGTTGAAAGACCCGACTATGGTTTGGGTAGTGGTTCACGGCCGACAGCGGGGAAGGGAAGCAGGCCTGGTGCGCGCGACAGTACGTGGCGGTGGGGGATGGTGACCCAGCAGCAGGAAAGATGACGAGAAGGGCGGCGAGCTGCATTGGCAGCGGGGGTTCGTCGGGATGGTGTGAAACGGAGGTGGCAAAGTGGGTAGTCGGTGGTGGTCGACGGCAGAAATGGTGGTGGCTGATCCAGTGGTAAGAATGAGCCGGTGTTGGCACGATAGGGTTGTGTTTACCCGTAAGGGTACGTACGTGGCGGGGAAGCACGGTGGAGGTCGATGGAGGTGGTGACGGGCTAAGGTGATAGCTATGGTGGCGGCATGCGACCACGAGGGTGGTGCTCGATGGGATCATAGGACCTGTGGTGGTGCACGGGTGAGCTCAGGTGCGGGTTTGTAACAAGCCGGAGTTGAATGGAGAGGAATCATGGGCTAGGGTTTTTGCATGGATTGTAAGCACGCATGCATGGGGCTCGAATGAATATTACGTGTTCTAAATAAACCAAAAGCGATGTGTTAAGAGATGGTTATCACGAGTTGTCATTGACGAAGGATTTGCATGGCACGTATGTGTGCATGCACGGGAGTTGAGATCGGGTACGCGGGTCCTAATCATATTGGGATCATTAAATACTTAAACCTAGGAGACTAAGGTTTAACGGAAGGAAGTGATGAGTAAAAGGGATGAGCGTTAGAGTGTAATTATATTTACGTGATATTCAACGTAAGTGTAGAACGGAATCTGATCCTTGGATTACACGTTTACAGGTTTAGGGCTTTGAGCGTGGACGGGCGAGTTGCAGAGCAGAGACTGAGACTCATCACAACCTGTGAGTTTCTAATCCCCCTCTTTTAAATGTTTTTAACGTTTTTTGGGGCTATCGTACATACTTACTAGAGATGTTTAACGTATTAAACGTGTTAAGAGTTTTGGGTTTTAACCCGAGTTGTTTATGAACTAAAACATTCAGTAATGAGTCGAAGGGTCTACGAGGGTGTTTATAAGATCATGTGATCTAGGTCTAAAGGTGGTTATATGGTTACGGGTCGTATAGTGACCTAACAGGGGTTAGTCGGGATTGTAGTGAACGGGTCGTACGGGTACGACTAGGAAGTGTCACAGGGTGTACATGTACGTGGTATATGCTTAAATAATGAGATATAGTATTTGTATGTGTGTTGCTATGTTAGCAAGGTATTGTGTTATGAGTTAGTCGGGGTGAGTCGAGATATAAGCTAAACGCTTATGAATACGTGTAGGATATCTTATCCTAGTGCTATGTGTGAAGTGTAGGTGCAGTTAATGAATCATGTATATATAGTATATTGTTATGTGATTATACATGTGTTGTGTGCATTGTGTCGTTGTCCATGTGACACGACGGGTATTGTGTTTGCATTGTTGTCATTATGACACGGCAAACAGGATTGTGGAAGACTATGTCCCCCGGGAGGTCACCAAAGGTGACGATGTCCAACAGGATAGTGATGAGCTCGGGGTATGTCGAACGCCCTGACGAGGGTAACCTTGACGAGGGAGCAATGAAGAGGTATGTGTTTGTGTGCTTATATATTTGTGTTAAATTGCATACAAGCGTTGAGTTATATTTATTGTGCATGAGATAGTACTATTGTGGTGAGTCGACTTAGATTGACCGTTGTGTCTGGATTGTGATGTGGTGTTTACGACTGTTATGTCAGTTGACTTGTAAGAGCCTTGGACAAGGATGAGTAAGTTGATGTTTAGGGATTGGTTGTGTTAACCAAGTATCGAGTTAATATGTGTACTTGAGTATGAGTTATTAGTGTAGTAAGTTCGACCTATGTCGATGAGACCGTGTGATCATTATTATTATGGGATGAGTCATGGGTAATGAGTTATTATGGGATATCGGGTGAGAACAGGGGTTATCTATTGGTTAATGAATTGTGGATCTATTTTATAAGGACCGTGGTTTCGCGTGAAGTTTATATAACTTTTGAGACGAGTTGGCTTTTAATTAAACTAAACTATTGGAACTCACTCAGCATAGCTGACTTTGTGTGTACGTTAGATTGTTTTACGGGTGAGTCTGCTAGACGAGGTATCTTGGCTTGGGAGCAGTGCTACTCACATTGGTGTGCAAGCATTCGTGAGGTAACTTAATGACATTAAATAGCAATTAATGTTTTTAGAAAGACTTCCGTTGTAGTTGAATATATCTAAAATAAGCATTTTCAAGGGAATAAACCGTTATTAGAACCAACTGTAGGGTGCATGGTTTTGGGCCATACAAGTTGGTATCAAAGCCGTGGTTTAAGAGAAAATTGGTGTTTTAAACAAATAAAATGCCTTAACTAAAACTGAAAATGGGACAAGGGTGAAACAAATGCCACCACGAGTAATCGCGAGCTGGACTCAGTAGCTCCTTTTATAGGAGAGGTGGTTGGAGAGTGGAGAGGAAGAGATGCATTTGCAGTCAGGAGTCAGCCTTCGAGACACAGCACCGAATCAGGAAACGGATGGCTGGAGGAGTCTGACAACGGGGAAAAAGTGGGTGATAACTTTGACTTTTTCGGTAATTAGAGCAGTGGTGGTTACTACGAGAGGACTAGAGCATTTTGAGTAGTGGCCGTCAGACACTTTTGTGACTAAATATTTGTTCTTGGTTTTTCAATTGCTTGATTTTAACCTTGATAGTGAATCTTACCATGGGATGGTTTAAAACGTAGTTGTGATAGTTGAATGTGTAATCGCCTGCTATTGGTGGTGCAGTGTTAATTATGTGTGATTATGTGATTACCTTTTGAACAACGTGAGTTCATACTAAATGTAATATTTGATGTGATGCCAGAGCTTGGGTGATTAGACTGTATGAGTAAACCTGTGTAGACCTAAGTTTTGATTACTTGTGTGTGTCTATGGGCATAAGATAGTGTCACATATGTGTTATGTCTAGGTGACGTTTTAAGTGTAAGGGGTGTGTTGCACCTTGTGTAGTCGTTTGGGATGAGGTCCCGTGGGAAATTTAAAGCATACATCTTTAGTATGTATAAATGTTTAGGACGAGGTCCTGTGGGAAATTGTAGCTACATACCTTATGTTTAGGTGTGCATGTTAAGGACCAGATCCTGTAAGAAATAAGATATTTATATCTTGTGTGTATGAATGTTTAGGGATGTTTGTGTCTAGACTGAGTAGTGTGTCGTCGTGAAGCATGGGTACGACCGAGTAAACTCTGTATAAGTATATGATGACGTGTGGCAGGGGCTACCATTGTAGTAAGTAAGAGATAAGGTTTAGGAGTTTGTGTGTCTATAAGGACGAGGTCATACTGTATGCACGTAGAATTACTCAAATCTAGCTAGTGGTGTATGTGCACTTGTGCGAGTTTGAAGGTTGAGTTACTAGTATATGTGTAGAACAATGTGTGTTCTGTAGTTATGTGAGTCGGTGTGTGTCCTTGTAGTACACGCTTAGTCATGCATAGGACGGGTGGTTAGTGTGCTCAAGTATAGTATTTCTATCTTGACGATTTTCCCGACGTTGATACATTGAGGTGATGTGAGAATTTTTGACATCTTTCTAGACGATCAGTGAGGTGCTCTTATGAGATGCCTATGCTTATATCTCGGGAATTTGGAGCACGAAGCCAATGGGCGGAGCTGAAGAGTTAGTGATGAAAGCGGTTACGTGGGCATTGGACTAGAGATACCCATGATGAGATCAAGTGTAAAGTCCCAAAAGTGGAAACCCTACTTGTTGGCTCAAACGTAAGCTAAGTAGTCATAGACATCAAACTAAACACAATTCATTGCAGCGGAAATCAAATAGTCAACAGTTCAAACAGATATATTTTATCGACAAACAATTATAATGTCATCACAAACACCCACGGTAACCAAATGCCATCCGAAAGCCGCCAGCTCACATCTTCTCTTTACCTGAAATACATGCTTAAAAGTCAGCTACGCTGAGTGAGTTCTATAGTGCTTCTATAGGTAATATTAAATCCCCAAAACGTTATAAAATAGTTTCTATCTCAAAGGTTTATTCATAGTACTTTCTCAACAGTTCAAACAGATATATTTTATCGACAAACAATTATACCATGTTGTTCGGTCCGAAGACACAAGCAAACATGATCTCCCGCCTGACTTATGTCAGACACAATATCCCGTTGACTAACGTCAACACAATATCAAGCTTACACTCGATCTCCCGCCTGACTAATGCCAGACTCAATATCCCATTGACTATCGTCAACACAACATCAAGCTCACGCTCGATCACTCGCCACGACTATTAAGCACGTGACACAATTATCTCATACACACATGCAAGCATAACGACTACTTAAAAATATATATTTATCTTTACCAAAAACGTCGTCTATGCATACATTCACTAAATCATGTTTCACATGTATTCATGCCCAAACCAATAAAACATTTAAAAGTTGGCGATAGAAACTCACCTGTGCTCGACACACTACGATCTTTAGATCTTGCTAACGCTTCGTGCTCGCCTATCGACCTTGCACCTATATTTCACACAAATGACGAGTCAATTATATGACCCGACGCTAAACCACCACCTATATGTCTAACCCGACGTCATGCATTATCACATGTATGCGCATAACGCCATGCATGATCCCATGCATTACGTGAACCCCGTCCACGTCCCCGAAGTCCCCACATGATTCGAACTCCTCTCCTGGTCTCTGAGCATGCCAAACATCACCACCGTGCACTCCGGATCCGCCTTCGGTTACTGTCATGCACAACGACATCACCCCGCATGTCCCCCGCCCTTGGCCGGTTCCGCCGTACCTAGACAACCGTCCCCCGGCTCCCCTTCGCTGACGTAGAAGCCTCCTCCGACGTTGTCTCGGCCCCTCGGGACTGCTCTTGTCTTCCAGCCTCACGGGTTTGATTCCCGACCTCATCCGACCCCTTCTATCTGACTACACCACCTCATCGGCCACCCGTAAGGGTTCGGCCGGACTTCTCCCATCCCGTAAACACCATATGCTAATAGACAACGAAACAAATGAGTTGGTTTACAAGTTTATACCTTTGAACCAGACGAATCATGCTAATCGAACCGTCGGTCGGACTTCTCCCTCACGAGTCTTTCTCTCGCACAAAAACCCTATCACCACAACATGCTATAATTATCTAACGATCAAATAAACGAAACGAGGAATGAAGGATTGGGGGTTTTTACCTGGAAATCGCTTCGAAGCTTGAAACCCTTGGCTACTCCCTCTCTCATCGATCTCGGCAGCCGCAAACAAAGAATGGGGAACACTCCCCCTTGCATCGTACGATATAGGGTAGCCCACCCTACCATGGGCCGAGTTTAGCCCGTGCGCGAGCCTAGTCCTTCCCGTTCCACTCTTTTTACGTATTCGAAACCTAACTCGTTCAAGTTTCCGTTTAATACCTGATAGTTCTCTATTTACATCCCCGTATATAAACATATATACACTCGTCCCATTTATTTACAAAAACAAAAAAAAACCAGGATGTTACATCAAGGTGATGACGCTGAAGATTTCAGCACGGAGTTAACAAGATGACGTAGGGCCTTCATGGAACACGTTCCATATGAAGAATTCAGTCTAGGTGAGACACCAGAGAAATAGGGATGCTTTTCCTTGGACAAGACGACGAATAGGTGAGGCTTGTGAGCACACGGACTTCTTGTTCGTAATTTATAAACGAAATGCGGTCGGCGATCGCATGGTAATGAAGTAAAGAGATACTATGGTAGAGAAATTTTGTGGAGACCAGTGTAGCTTAGTACAAGCTCCTCGAGATCATCAGAGAATGGCAGAAGTAATACCCTTATGGGTAAGCAGTGGGCTTGAGTTTGAACACTCATTTCAGGATGGCGATCAAGGTGTGAGGCGAGAAGTATGACGGCTTCAATAGGGAAGAACGAAAAATGTCCCTAGACATGAGAGGCAAGAAGCCCATTTGGGGAGATGATTTTCGGAGTGACGAGATCATCAGGGCCATATAAGAGGTAAGGACAATTGTGCCCGTAACTCAGAATGAAATGTGACAAGTGAGCGGATAACTAGCAGTGTTGTACTACACGGTACTAGAAATGATATGGGCAGTATTGTTAAAGACATTAAAAGCGACGAGGTATTGTCAAGGACAATGACAATGAAACCTTAGTGAAGAGATTAGCATTCAAGACAAGCATGGAACGTTACTTTCGACGAATTACAGAATAACGAAAGTTTAATAGACAGCTCTGGACATGCTAGTTAAAGATGCGATGTGGGAAACGTGTTAAACAGTATGAACTGTGGAGCAATGGCAGGAAGACGAGAGACAAGGGAACGTATAAGTGAAACCTACAAACCTGAAAGCTGAAGGCGGAAAACAGAGTAAACTTCTTGAAACACCGATGGTGGTGGCTGAGTAAGAATGAATAGATACGTTGTGTTGGTTTGCACCAACATAGGATTTGAGGACGAATCCTCTTTTAAGGGGGTAGACTTGTAACATCCCAAAATCCGAAAGGTTTAAGGTCCGGGTTAGTGAGCGACCCGAACCTATATTAAACCAAATAAGGGGCGTTTTAACGATAGGAAATGACTCCGTTAGTCACTTAATGAGGGTTTTATGATCGAAGCGCACGAAACAAAAGAGGAGGGGCTAGAATGTAAAACCTCAAAGGTTTAAATACCCCATTTAAGCAAAACCCTAAACCATAATCGGTCTAGGGTGTGACATCCGGCAATTTAGGGTTAACCCCGTTAACCAAATCCTTTCAAAATCTAACCTAGTTAACAAATCTCAAACTATAGGGACTAATCTTGCCTACATTTAAACTCACATGCATGAAATCGGAAGGACCTATCTTGTAATTAGCCTTTAGTTAATACCCGTTGACTTTTGAAAGTCAAACAAACCTATTCTTAACCAAATCCAAACTTCAGGGACTAGTTCTGCTCTTTCCAAAACTTTAGAACTTGAAACTTCAAGGACCAATTATGTAATTTGCCCAATTTTAAATTCCATTGACTTTTGAAAGTTAAACCAAGCATGCTTGAGCCTGAATTCGCGAATTCAAACGGATTTTCGTTTGAATCAATAACTGAAAACATGATAAACATCATAAACGTCCATCATTAGCACCTTAACACCAAAATTAATTCGAATTTAAACCCAATTATGGGCATTCAAACCTTAACCGTCGACTTCATGTTCATACACCCTCAAATTCGTTGAATTCATGCACCAATCCTCGAAATAACACCCTGCGCACCTGATTCAAACACCAGAGAAGCTGTTACACGCGTCAATTCGATCGGAGAAAGAAACAGAGTTGCCGGAAACCAATTAAGTCACAGCCGACATCCGATTTAGCCGATCACACGATTCAAACACCAGAGAAGTTTACTTATATTATTTACCTATAAATATATTCTCAATCAAAAGTAATATATTTATTATTTTGACCACATAAATGGTTAATTTATTAATCTTACGAAACTAAAAATAATATATTAAATTATGTTATTTTCTTAGACCATTTATAGATGGTATAAACGCACGAATATATTTATTACCTATGATTATTAGTAATTGGAAACGTTTGTCACGAAACGTATTTGTCTTAATAATTATATTAAGAAATCCTTAATCCCGTAGACAAGTTCGTCTACTCTTTGATCCTTAGAGCGTCTTTGGACGTTCAAACTTCCGTGTCATCGTCGCAATATTCCATGTGTCCCTAACTATTATGCTTATAATTCTAGGGCATACTTAAGCAGTTCACAGGCAAACACTTGTGTATCAAATCTCATACTTGTGTGATACTACCTACTACGCAACGCAGGTGAGTTTCATGGCCCCTTTTTACTTGTTTTACTATTAGGGGAGAAACATGCTTACACACAAACATATTTTATTTGTTTTCCCGTTGAGGAGAAACAAACATGAACACCAACTATCATACTTTTACTTGTTTTCCCCGTGGGGGAGAAACAGGTACGCAGACAAACATTATGTTACATGTTTTTCCCGTTGGGGGAGAAAACATGACACAACTACTTTAGATTATTGTAATTCATATGTTATTACTGTTGAGGCTAAGCGTGACACACTATCACAGAAAGTCCTCATCATACATCGAATCGTTAATATGGATCTTAGCGAGGTAATGTTTAGTAGTACCAGAGTTTGACAAATCCCACCCGCGTTAGTCGCGCTAACTCGATTGGAGATCGAACGGGTGAAATGTTAGCCTACTCACATTTGCCAGAGTTGATAGACCTGGCAGGAGGCAAAAACACAAACAGTCAGCTTCGGTTGTGAGCGCTTTAGTAAGACATGAACATAGGTTAGCTACCTATAGATATGCATATTGAATGTACATAATCTAGCAAACTCTCTCTTATTACAAACTTGAAACCTGTGAACTCATCAACCTCATGTTGACACTTTTTCTTACATGTTTCTCAGGTCGCCTTGGCACAGGTTGCACACTTAGGACATGCATGGAGTCCTACTGTCATATCATTCATTTCAAACATTTTAAACAGTTTACTTATTTATATTGATTGACGCTTGTTGCGTGTAATTACTTTTGATTTCATATTAACGTTTACGCTTCCGCATTAACTCTGAACAATTATGTTATGACTTTTAAGTCCCATATAGTGTCGTTTGATGTAACTAATGACTGAGATCCTGGTTCGTTACTTCCCAAACGGTAAAACTCCATTAGTTGAAATTGGGGGTGTGACAGATTGGTATCCGAGCCATTGGTTATAGAGAACTAGGATTGCATAATAGACTATAACCGCACACATGCATTAGTTACACGACACAGACACTCATACATGATACACATGGCATCCATACATACATTGCATTGCAGTCATGTGGACATCATTCATACCGCCTTGTACCGATGAGGAACCCATCATTGGCATTGCATCATCATACCCAGTGGCAACACTCGGGAATCACCAGAACATCATCCACTCCCGTCTGAAGGCAGCGAGACGGAGCCTGTGGATGAGTCAGTTACATCACCATCACCTGTTGGGTATGGTGGGCTTTCTCAGGTCCATCTTATGGACGACACTCAGTACTAACGCATATCTCTTTGGAAGTTGGGATCGTCGGAGGCGAGTCCCTACTGTACCATCCTAGCAACAATACGCTGAATGAAGGCAGACCGTTGCACGCATTATTGCAGAATCCATTGACACGTAGATGTCATCACTTTCCCGAGCCATGGGCTCGCGTCTTTGTTCGATATTCTGTTGAGAATAGATTTACGACAAATCTGAGAACGCATTGCTCAATGCATACTCAAACCCTATCTTGACTAAGTTGAAAGGATGGCTACCTTGCTGCTTTCTGTAACTTGTATTCATGAATTAGTTTCATTTCTCAAAGTCGCATTTCATGTACATGTTTGTTACATGTTCTCATTTACAATCCGCTGGATTGGACTTCTGTATTGTGTTTCACTCGAGTGAATTCTCGGATCAAACCATCCTCAACTACTCATCCTGATATAAGTTCTAATTGATCAAAGTATAGTTGATGACTAAGCTTTTCGATGACTTATCATATCTGAAAACACTATGTACTCAACAATATAACCTAAAGGACATTATGACACAGGACAGGAAGAACAAGGGTGAGCATGCAAAGCAAATTATCATTACAGGTGCACACGTAATAGTAATTTGAGGTGCATGTAAGTCCTGGTGAAACCTAGTGTGTGGATAGATGGTCCTAATCAGTGATTTACAGACTTAAGTTTTAACTGTCTGTAGGAATTCTAGTAACCCACCCAACAAATAGTTGGTATCGTTAAACCGGTTCAACAGTTGATAGACGCGACTATCAGGTCGAAAATGTTTACGGACACACTGAACTATCATCAATAGGATCCATCCTTTTATCTCGCTCATGTAAGAGTCTTTGTGAAATTAAGACTCTCATCTAAACGTGATCACAGAAACCGTCTTGATTGAAACTCTAGTAGAACCTTATGGCAAATTCACCGACTCCAACTTTGTAGGCAGAAAATTGTGGAATTCTTTCTAAGCTAACACGTTATCCCTTACGCCCCAACAATAAATCTCATTTGACCCTATTGCCTTATCCGATGACTAATCCTTAGTCTAATACGAATTATACCCAACGTATTCAATCCTGTAAACGAAATTCTTTCTTCATGAAA
Source organism: Smallanthus sonchifolius (assembly GCA_023525975.1). Lineage (NCBI taxonomy): Eukaryota > Viridiplantae > Streptophyta > Magnoliopsida > Asterales > Asteraceae > Smallanthus > Smallanthus sonchifolius. The sequence goes on from CM042036.1 coordinate 17,639,246, forward strand.
TGATCTAATGACATTAGAAAGCAAGGATTTAATCTAACCAACCCTAGTTTAATCAACCACAGCAGCAGCAACAGCGTAGGTTTGAGCTTACTAAGAGCTTCAACCATTCGACCTCTTTAGGTCAAAACCAGGGTGGTTACGCGAGGAAGTCTCCGAAGTGTAACAAGTGCAACTTCCACCACTTCGGGTTTTGCAATCGTTGCCAGAGGTGCGGCAAAATAGGTCATGCTGCTAAGGATTGCAGGGGTGAGTTACAAGCTAAACAACCTTTTCAACAACCTGGATCCACAAGGGGTTGCTTTGAGTGCGGAAAGGAAGGGCACACTCGGAAGAATTGTCGTCAATTGAAGAAAGGGGGTAACGGAAACCACAACCCTAACCAGAATAACAATGGCAATGGTGGAGGAAATGGCGCGAAGGGACGAGCCTTTGTACTAGGATCTGGAGAAGCCCGTTACGATCATAATGTGGTCACCGGTAAGTTTCTCTAAAATAATTACTTTGCTTCTGTCCTTTTTGACACTGGTGCTGATAGAAGTTTTATAACTAAGAAACTTAGTGACATGATAAAAGGAACTCAAACTCTGTTAGGAGCTAAGTATATAATAGAAATAGTTGATGGCCAAATAATTGAAGCAACCCACATTCTTAAGGGATGTAAGCTTGAGCTAGCTAAACATATATTTGATATCGACCTTATGCCGGTCACACTTGGTAGTTTTAATGTAACTGTCGGCATGCATTGGCTATCTAAAAACCAAGCCGAAATTATCTGTCGTGAGAAGATTGTTCGTATTCCTTTCCCGAATGGAGAAATCCTTTCCATTCAGGGTGAAAGAGTTGGTGAAGTCATGGGCATCATATCTTTTATGAAAGCACAAAAATGCCTTCGGAAGGGGCATACAACTATTTTGGCTCTCGTTGCTGAGCAGCCATCAGAAGAGAAGAAGATTGAAGATATTCCCATCGTTCGTGAATTTTTGGAAGTATTTCCCGAGGATCTGCCTGGTCTGCCACCGCACCGTCAAGTTGAATTCCAAATTGATCTAGCACCCGGAGCAGCACCGATTGCTCGGGAACCTTACAGACTGGCACCCAGTGAGTTACAAGAGTTGTCCACTCAATTGGAAGATTTGTTGGATAAAGGTTTCATCCGACCTAGTTCATCGCCATGGGGAGCTCCGGTACTATTTGTCAAGAAGAAGGACGGAACTTTCCGTATGTGTATTGATTACCGGGAGCTGAATAAAGTCACAATCAAGAACCGCTACCCGTTACCTTGCATAGATGACCTCTTTGATCAACTCCAAGGATCAAGTGTAAGGCCCCTTTCCCGGGTAACCTCACTTGTTGGATTTACTCATAAACATAGTCATAAAATACTGAATTTATATTAAGAACATTCGTCATCCAATTACATAATCATAACAGCGGAAGTCTTTACAATTAAAAACATAACATTGTTCGAAGGCATATAAAACAAAAGAGGGATGTCAGTCTCTTGCCGGGTAACCTCCACGCCATCGCACGACCTTATCTTCCTTTACCTGAAATGTATACTAAAAGTCAGCTAACGCTGGTGAGTTCTAGTTTAATGCGATTTGATATAAGCATTCTTTTCTTTACTTTATAAGTATGCATTACTGTATAGTCATTCATATAAATACGTATTCATAACTTTTGCCTTTCTTTCATCTTTCTTTTCTGTATCATGGTGATTTCATATATTTATATATGCATTCACCCTTTTCTTTCTTTTCTTTCTTTCTTTAATTTCATGGGTCATACTATATAAGGGTGATCAACCCGCTATTTGCTTACGAATGTCACAAAGACAATCGCCGCGGTCCATCGTCATGGCCCGCCTATACTTACAACCGTCCGGCAACTAGTGCCGTCCGTCATTTTATTCTTACAACCGTCCGGCAACCTTTGTCCGTCCGTCATGACTTACAACCGTCCTACCGTCGTAGGCCGTAATTCGCCCGTCTACCCGAAGGTATCCGTTTCCCATGCGACTATTATTTATACAACCGTTCTACTATAATATGCCAATTGCTTCGACCGTCCATTAATGGCATTCGTACGTCCTAGCTGATGAAGGAACGCACTTGTCCCGGTTGTAAAATAATCACATGGTCGTCCGTCTACCGAAGTAGTCGTTATCATCGAAGCGTCCATAACATTTTCTGTACTTGGCAAGCAATATATACATGGATATAAAGCAGGATTTCATTCTTTCATATTGTGTTATACTTTCATTCATTCTTTATAATCATGCTTTTCATTCTCTATTCATAATTTCTCTTTCGTGTATAGGTATATATGTATATACTTGTATAACACATATGATCACATTGACATTCATAACATTTATTCACTTAGTGTATACATTTCAGCCCCAAAACATTTGAAAACATTTGCACATAACATAGAAGGGGGCACATAGAACTCACCTGATGAGTAGTTTCTGTAATACACTAAGCTGGCTACTGAGCTTCACTAATGTCACTCACGATCTGTATAATAAAGTCATACTCATAAGGTAGTGCTCCTAGATGGCATTAGATATTACTATATTTGATCTTAGTAGTTTCGATGGGTTTACTTATATCGAAACTTGATAGTTTCGATAGATTGCCTCTGTCGAAACTTGTAGTTTCGATAGGTTGCTTATGTCGAAACTTGTAGTTTTGATAGGTTGCTTAGGTGTAAACTTAGCTTCGGATCGTGGCTCATATCGAAACTATGGTAGTTTCGATTGATTAGCTAATATCGAAACTTGGTAGTTTCGATAGGTAGTTTCGATAAGTAGCTTATCTATTATCTTAACTTCGGATCGGGGGCTCATATCGAAACTATGGTAGTTTCGATTGGGTCTGCATATATCGAAACTGGGTAGTTTCGATAGGTTTGCACATATCGAAACTAAGTAGTTTCGATGGGTCTGCACATATCGAAACTAAGTAGTTTCGATGGGTCTGCACTTATCGCCTTCCCCAAAAATCCGAATGCTCTGCATGCGAATCTGATCATGTCGGTATCTAAATTTTCTTTGATCAAAACGTTCGTTTTTCATTCTATATGCTATACCTAAGTTCACTTTCAAGTTTCATCCGCAAAATCGTTATCTTTTAGCTAAAACCCGAAACTTTCCAAAACGAACAAAAACTCATAATGTGACCGAATCGTTACCTGGATTGAAATTCTGATTCGGAGGTTTTGCTCACGGGCTCAGCTGTGTCGTGCTCCTCCAATCTCGTGACGATCCGACGACTTTCTCTCTCTAGACCCGAGCTTCCCTTTCTCTCTCTAAAAGCTGCGTGAGTTGGGGAAATGAGCAGGGAAGAGGGTTGCCTTGCCTCTTATGCGCATGGGCTTCCCTCGGCCCATTGAAGCTGGGCCCAGGCCCGCTCCCCTTTTTGTTTAAATGTTCCAACTAAATCACCGGTCTCGCTATATTTATTCGTTTTTTATTATTTTTGGGATGTTACAAGTCTACCCTCCTTAAAGAGGTTTCGTCCTCGAAACTGTTCATACGTTAAACAATTGAGGGTATAGTCCCCTCATCTCGTCTTCCTTTTCCCATGTAGCTTCTGACCCTTTTCTGTGCTTCCATTGTATCTTGACTAACGGTATCGACTTATTGCGTAGTCGTTTCTCAGCTCGGTCAAGAATGGCTATTGGTTCTTCTACATAATTTAAACTGTTATCCACTTCGATCTCGTCGTAAGGTATGTGAGCTGTGTCGTCAGCTAGGCACTTGCGTAAGTGCGACACGTGAAACGTAGGGTGTATTCCACTAAGCTCAACGGGTAGGTCGAGTCTGTAAGCAACTTGACCCACTCTCGCTAAAATCTTGAAAGGTCCGACAAACCTTGGACTTAGTTTGCCACGCTTTCTGAACCGAATGATTCCTTTCCACGGTGATACTTTCAATAGTACCATGTCCCCTACTTGAAACTCTAAATCCCTCCTTCTCTTATCCGCGTATGATTTCTGTCTGTCTTTTGCGGCTTTCATTCGAGCCTTGATTTGATCAAATTTCTCAGAAGTAGCTTTGACTACTTCGAGACTTGCAAAATCCTTCTGTCCAATTTCCCCCCAACAAACCGGGGTCCTACATTTCCTCCCATACAACATTTCAAATGGCGGCATGCCAATAGTCGAGTGATAGCTGTTGTTATATGAAAATTCTGCCAATGGTAGATGGCTGTCCCAGCTCCCACCAAAGTCAATGATACAGGCCCGGAGCATGTCCTCCAAGGTCTGAATGGTTCTTTCAGATTGACCATCGGTCTGAGGGTGGTAAGCGGTGCTGATGTTCAGTCTAGTGCCCATTGCTTCATTGAATTTCTTCCAAAACCTTGATGTGAATCTAGTATCCCTGTCGGACACAATTGACAGCGGCATACCATGTCTGCTCACAATCTCCTTGATAAATACTTCTGCTAGTCTTTCTGACGAAGAAGACTCACGTATTGGCAAGAAGTGAGCACTTTTCGTCAAACGGTCGACGATCACCCAAATGGTATCATTGCCTTTAGCTGTTCGCGGTAGCATGGTAATGAAGTCCATTGTGATCTCTTCCCACTTCCATTCTGCTATAGGTAAAGGTTGCATTTTACCGCATGGTTTCTGGTGCTCGGCCTTAACTAGTGAACACGTTAAGCACTTGCTCACGTATTCAGTCACATCATTCTTCATGCCAGGCCACCAGTATTCTTTCTTCAAGTCTTGATACATTTTGTTTGTCCCGGGGTGGATAGAATAGCGAGACTTATGGGCCTCATCGAGTATTTTGGCTCTAAGCTCACCAATCTTAGGTATCCACATCCGGCCAAACCTAGTTCGTACTCCGTATGCATTCGCATCTAAGTTCCCTTGTTGTCCTACTATTCTTTCCCGTTTCACATTTCTTTCTAACAATGCTTCATCTTGTGCCTTTGATATTTCACCCATTAAGTCTGGTGTTATAATCAACTGACACGCTTTGATCCGGATAGGTGCCGATTCTTCCTTTCTACTTAAAGCGTCAGCCACAACGTTTGCCTTTCAGTAGCTCTAACCATCTCCTTTGTCTCATGTTTAATTCCTTTTGTTCGAAAAAGTACTTCAGGCTTTTGTGATCGGAGTAAATGGTGCATTTAACTCCATACAGATAGTGTCTCCATATTTTCAACGCGAAAACTACTGCTGCTAATTCTAGATCGTGTGTTGGGTAGTTAACCTCATGAACCTTTAGTTGCCGCGATGCATAAGCAATTACCTTTCCTCGTTGCATGAGTACGCACCCTAAACCCTGCCCTGAAGCGTCAGAGTAGACTACCAAGTTTTCATTTCCCTCCGGTAGTGTTAAGACGGGGGCTTGAGTTAATCGTGTCTTAAGTTCCTCAAACGCGTTGTTTTGGGTTGGACCCCATTCATACTTTACTTCCTTCCGTGTCAGTTTGGTTAGCGGCGAGGCAATTCTTGAGAAATCTTGAATGAACCTTCGATAGTAGCCTGCCAATCCTAGAAAGCTTCGTATCTCTGTTGGTGTCTTTGGGATGTTCCATTCCTTTACTGTCTTGATCTTTGCAGGATCCACCATGATGCCGTTTGGGTTTATTACATGACCTAGGAATTGGACTTCCCTAAGCCAGAACGCGCATTTGGAGAATTTTGCGTACAACTTTTCCTGCCTTAGCACCTCCAGAACCTCTCTTAGGTGACAGTGGTGATCACCCTCGCTTTTTGAATACACCAGTATGTCATCTATAAAGACTATCACCGATCGATCCAACATTGGTCGACATACTCTATTCATCAAATCCATGAACGCTGCTGGTGCGTTGGTCAATCCGAAGGACATCACGAGAAACTCATAATGTCCATAACGCGTACGAAACGCGGTCTTTGGTACGTCTTCTTCTCTTACTTTCAACTGATGGTAACCCGACCTAAGATCGATCTTTGAGAACCAACTCGCACCTTGCAGTTGATCAAAAAGGTCGTCTATTCTACGCAGTGGGTATTTGTTCTTTACTGTTCTCTTATTCAATTCGCGGTAGTCGATGCACATGCGCATGCTGCCGTACTTCTTCTTCACAAATAGCACCGGAGCGCCCCATGGTGAGATGCTCGGTCTAATAAATCCTTTTTTCTGTTAGTTCCTCTAGTTGGGACATCAATTCTTTCATTTCTGACGGAGCCAATCGGTAGGGGGCTTTGGCAATGGGCTCAGCTCCTGGCAGTAAATCAATCTGAAATTCTATTTCCCGATCGGGTGGCAACCCAGGTAGATCCTCAGGGAATACTTCCGGAAAATTGCACACCACGGGTACATTCTTGAGTTCTTTCGTTTTCATTCTATCATCTATAACATATGCCAGACAAGCTTCGCAGCCGCGCCTCATGTAACTTTCGGCCTTTATCATCGAGATGACGTTCGGCATTGTGCAATTCCAATCCCCATAAACCGTAATTGGACTGCCGCTAGGACCTTTGAGGTGTATCCTCTTATGTTTACATATGATTTGAGCTTCGTTGGCAGCTAGCCAATCCATACCCAATACTATATCGAATCCTCCTAAGGTGAGAAGGAATAATCTAGAAGGAAACTTATGACCCTCTATTTCTATTATGCAATCCTCTGTTACTTGGAATACTGCCGAATTTTTACCAACGGCAGTTTGTACGCTAAAGGCCTTTACTACTGTGTTGATAGTGCAATTCAGTTTTCGACTAAAGGCATTTGATATAAAGCTTTTACTAGCACCCGAGTCAAATAATATAGCCGCATGTTCATCGTTAACAAGGAACGTACCTGACACAACATCAGGATTTCCCCTTGCTTCCTCCTCAGTCAGGGCGTAAGCTCGAGTCCTAGTCTTTGGTTGTTCCTGTTCCTTTTCTTTTCCCGAACCAGATTGTCTGGTTTTTCTGCAATCCTTAGTTAGGTGACCAAACAGTCCACATACTTGGCATTTAGTGTCTCTCAAGCAGTCACGAGAGTAGTGCCCCGCCTTCCCACACTTGTAACATGTGGTGGAGCCGACCCGGCACTCGCCAAAATGTTGTCTTCCACATTTCATGCAGGTTTCATAGTTATTCGACCTTGGTTTCTTATTTTCAGTTGTTACGTTCCCTCTTCCGGTGCCTCTAGACGGGTTCTCCCACTTTCTCTTTTGGGTTTCTGTTGGTGGGTCCTCATTGGCATAACACTACCGACTCGAAGGTCGAGGGTAGGTTGGCTTTCACGTGGACACGGACCCTTTGAGGTAGGCCCTTCACATAATACTTGATCATTCGCTCTTCTGTCTCCACCAGGTGGGGTACCAGCTATGCCAACTCATTGAATCTAGAAGTATACTGGCGGTGTGTCTTGTTGCCAGCCTTAAGGTTTAGGAATTCATTTTTCACTCGATCAATTTCGTTCTGGGGACAGAACTTTTGAATTACCAGCTTTTTCAGTTCTTCCCATGTCATTCTTGCAAGAGCGTTTGGGGACTTTGTCCTCTGGATGTTCCTCCACCAACCTAGGGCCTCATTGGTGAAAGAATGAGCAACATATTTAACAGCCTGGTCTGGTCGACACTCGCTGATGTTGATTACAGCACTCATCCTCTCAATCCATTCAAGCGTTGCCACTGAATCTTTGCTCCCATCGAACTTGGGTGGGTCTCCGTCCTTGAAACCTTTGTAAGTGCACCCACGATTGCTCGATCCTATCTTTATTTCATCCCCATCACTATCATATACTTTCTCTTCATTGTCTCCTTCATCCTCCTCTTTACTTTTCTTTATTGCCTCGGATAGTAGATCGGGCAATACCTTCTTCAAAGTGAGCACGACTTCACGGGCAATAGCATCCCTGACTTCAGGTTCCAACTGTATAGGCCCTGGACTGTTGTTTCCAGTTGGTGTCACATCTGTTTCGTGCACACTCTCAGTGTGTTCTGCGTGCACACTCTCTTCCTCTTCCTGTCTTTGTTTCATTGGAGGTCTACCTACTTGGCCAGTGCGACCGCCTCGGCGTCCCGTTCTTCCTCCACCAGCCATAATCCTTAATTTCCTGATAGTTATAAAGGGAATACATCAATGTCATTTCTTCAGATCATAGTTTGGAACAGTACGAGCAAGGTAAATTATTAATTACAGTGACCGGTTTGTGATTACTAATTTACATTGCTTTTCGGGTTCAAAACTCTTCAAATCAGTCATGGCATTAACATCTATTTGTTCTAAGTTATGGTATCTATTCTTATGCAAGAGCATTAACTTTATTACTTACTACCGTGCTGGCGTTGACGTTGGTTACCCAGACTGACATCCGTGCGTTGGTCCCATAATCAGTTTGAGTCCAGACATTTAGGGACGTCTGAATCTCTCAAACTATTGCTATGATACCAACTTGTAAGGCCCCTTTCCCGGGTAACCTCATTTGTTGGATTTACTCATAAACATAGTCATAAAATACTGAATTTATATTAAGAACATTCGTCATCCAATTACATAATCATAACAGCGGAAGTCTTTACAATTAAAAACATAACATTGTTCGAAGGCATATAAAACAAAAGAGGGATGTCAGTCTCTTGCCGGGTAACCTCCACGCCATCGCACGACCTTATCTTCCTTTACCTGAAATGTATACTAAAAGTCAGCTAACGCTGGTGAGTTCTAGTTTAATGCGATTTGATATAAGCATTCTTTTCTTTACTTTATAAGTATGCATTACTGTATAGTCATTCATATAAATACGTATTCATAACTTTTGCCTTTCTTTCATCTTTCTTTTCTGTATCATGGTGATTTCATATATTTATATATGCATTCACCCTTTTCTTTCTTTTCTTTCTTTTTTAATTTCATGGGTCATACTATATAAGGGTGATCAACCCACTATTTGCTTACGAATGTCACAAAGACAATCGCCGCGGTCCATCGTCATGCCCGCCTATACTTACAATCGTCCGGCAACTAGTGCCGTCCGTCATTTTATTCTTACAACCGTCCGGCAACCTTTGTCCGTCCGTCATGACTTACAACCGTCCTACCGTCGTAGGCCGTAATTCGCCCGTCTACCCGAAGGTATCCGTTTCCCATGCGACTATTATTTATACAACCGTTCTACTATAATATGCCAATTGCTTCGAACATCCATTAATGGCATTCGTACGTCCTAGCTGATGAAGGAACGCACTTGTCCCGGTTGTAAAATAATCACATGGTCGTCCGTCTACCGAAGTAGCCGTTATCATCGAAGCGTCCATAACATTTTCTGTACTTGGCAAGCAATATATACATAGATATAAAGCAGGATTTCATTCTTTCATATTGTGTTATACTTTCATTCATTCTTTATAATCATGCTTTTCATTCTCTATTCATAATTTCTCTTTCGTGTATAGGTATATATGTATATACTTGTATAACACATATGATCACATTGACATTCATAACATTTATTCACTTAGTGTATACATTTTAGCCCCAAAACATTTGAAAACATTTGCACATAACATAGAAGGGGGCACATAGAACTCACCTGATGAGTAGTTTCTGTAATACACTAAGCTGGCTACTGAGCTTCACTAATGTCACTCACGATCTGTATAATAAAGTCATACTCATAAGGTAGTGCTCCTAGATGGCATTAGATATTACTATATTTGATCTTAGTAGTTTCGATGGGTTTACTTATATCGAAACTTGATAGTTTCGATAGATTGCCTCTGTCGAAACTTGTAGTTTCGATAGGTTGCTTCTGTCGAAACTTGTAGTTTCGATAGGTTGCTTAGGTGTAAACTTAGCTTCGGATCATGGCTCATATCGAAACTATGGTAGTTTCGATTGATTAGCTAATATCGAAACTTGGTAGTTTCGATAGGTAGTTTCGATAAGTAGCTTATCTATTATCTTAACTTCGGATCGGGGGCTCATATCGAAACTATGGTAGTTTCGATTGGGTCTGCATATATCGAAACTGGGTAGTTTCGATAGGTTTGCACATATCGAAACTAAGTAGTTTCGATGGGTCTGCACATATCGAAACTAAGTAGTTTCGATGGGTCTGCACTTATCGCCTTCCCCAAAAATCCGAATGCTCTGCATGCGAATCTGATCATGTCGGTATCTAAATTTTCTTTGATCAAAACGTTCGTTTTTCATTCTATATGCTATACCTAAGTTCACTTTCAAGTTTCATCCGCAAAATCGTTATCTTTTAGCTAAAACCCGAAACTTTCCAAAACGAACAAAAACTCATAATGTGACCGAATCGTTACCTGGATTGAAATTCTGATTCGGAGGTTTTGCTCACGGGCTCAGCTGTGTCGTGCTCCTCCAATCTCGTGACGATCCGACGACTTTCTCTCTCTAGACCCGAGCTTCCCTTTCTCTCTCTAAAAGCTGCGTGAGTTGGGGAAATGAGCAGGGAAGAGGGTTGCCTTGCCTCTTATGCGCATGGGCTTCCCTCGGCCCATTGAAGCCGGGCCCAGGCCCGCTCCCCTTTTTGTTTAAATGTTCCAACTAAATCACCGGTCTCGCTATATTTATTCGTTTTTTATTATTTTTGGGATGTTACATCAAGTTTCTATTCCAAAATAGATCTTAGGTCCGGCTACCATCAGTTAAGAGTCCGAGAAGAGGATATCTCTAAGACTGCATTCAGAACAAGGTACGGCCATTACGAGTTTATGGTCATGCCTTTCGGGTTAACCAACGCACCCGCGGTATTCATGGACCTCATGAACCGTGTGTGTAAGCCTTACCTTGACCAATTTGTTATCGTTTTCATCGACGACATCCTCTTTTATTCCAAGAACATGGAAGAACATGAGGAACATCTACGCCTAATTTTGGAATTACTTAAGTGAGAGCAACTGTATGCTAAGTTTTCCAAGTGTGAATTCTTGATCCGGGAAGTTCAGTTTCTAGGGCATGTGGTTAACGAGAAAGGAATACATGTCGACCCATCAAAGATAGAAGCCATCAAGAATTGGGCAGTACCGACGACTCCGACTGAGGTGCGACAATTTCTGGGATTGACTGGATATTACCGTCGATTTATCGAAGGATTATCAAAGATTGCACAACCTCTCACTGCCTTAACTCAAAAGGGAAAAGCCTATAATTGGGGCGATAACCAAGAGTCAGCATTCCAACACCTCAAACAGAAACTTTGCGGTGCACCTATTCTAGCTCTTCCGGAAGGAACCGATGATTTTATGGTGTATTATGATGCATCTATTCAGGGTCTGGGTTGTGTCTTAATGCAACGCGAAAAGGTGATCGCATACGCTTCACGTCAACTAAAGGTCCACGAGAGAAACTACACCACTCATGACTTAGAGTTGGGAGCCGTAGTTTTCGTACTTAAGATATGGAGACATTACTTGTACGGTACCAAGTGCACCATCTACACCGATCACAAGAGTCTTAAGCACATCTTCGAACAGAAGGAGTTGAACATCCGACAACGTCACTGGGTCGAACTCTTAAACGATTATGACTGTGCGATCCGGTACCACACGGGTAAAGCTAATGTTGTAGCTGATGCCTTAAGTCAAAAAGAAACAAAACCCAAACGAGTTCGAGCATTACAACTTACTATTCACCCCGGATTACCTGACAAAATCCGTAGTGCTCAACTCAAAGCCCTAAAAGAAGAAAATCTATCGCTGGAAAGTACACGCGGTATGGAAACACAACTTAAAGTCAAATCTGACGGTATTCGCTACTTTGCCGAGCGAATATGGATTCCAGTATTCGGAAACCTAAGGGAACTAGTTATGGATGAGTCTCATAAATCTTGTTACTCAATACATCCAGGTTCCGACAAAATGTACCATGACCTAAAGGTGCTATATTGGTGGCCGAAGATGAAGGCCGATATAGCCACCTATGTTAGTAAGTGTCTGAATTGCGCGAAGGTCAAAGTTGAATATCAAAAACCATCCGGTCTTCTGCAACAACCAGAAATTCCCATGTGGAAATGGGAACAAATATCTATGGACTTCATCACCAAATTACCACGAACTCCTACCGGATGTGATACCATTTGGGTAATTGTTGATCGATTAACAAAGTCCGCTCACTTCTTAGCAATTAAAGAGACCGACAAAATGGATAAGCTTACTCGTACTTACTTGAAAGAAATAGTCTCTCGACACGGGGTGCATATCTCTATTATTTCGGATCGTGATGCACGATTCACTTCTCGTTCTGGCAGTCGTTACATAAAGCCTTAGGCACGCGTCTAGATATGAGCACAGCATACCATCCTCAAACTGATGGCCAAACAGAACGTACTATTCAAACGCTGGAGGACATGCTACGAGCTTGTGTGATCGATTTCGGTAACACTTGGGAGTCTCACCTACCGTTGGTGGAGCTCTCCTACAACAACAGTTATCACACTAGCAGCTCCATTTGAAGCACTTTATGGACAGAAATGCCGTTCTCCTATTTGTTGGACCGAGGTTGGGGATAGTCAACTCACAGGTCCTGAACTTGTATTTGAAACTTCCGAAAAGATCGTTCAAATTAGAAACCGTATGGCGGCAGCGCGTGATCGTCAAAAGAGCTATGCCGACAAGCGTAGTAAACCCTTAGAGTTTCAAATAGGTGACATGGTCTTACTCAAAGTCTCACCTTAGAAAGGTGTTATTCATTTCGGGAAACGAGGCAAACTGAATCCTCGTTATGTTGGACCATTCAAGATAATGAAGAGAATCAGACCAGTAGCGTATCAACTGGACTTACCTGAAAGACTTAGTGGTGTACACAACGTCTTTCACGTCTCAAATTTGAAGAAATATCTAGCAGACGAATCACTCGCGATTCCTCTTGAGGAACTACACATTGATGAACAGTTACGTTTCATTGAAGAACCGGTAGAAATCATGGATAGGGAAGTCAAAACCCCAAGCATAGTAAGATCCTTATTGTCAGAGTTCGTAGGAACTTGAAACGCGGACCGGAATTCACATGAGAGCGCGAAGACCAGATAATACGCAAGTATCCTCATCTGTTCAAGCAATCCACGTCAAAAACCTAAGGTAATATCCTAATTTTCGAGACGAAAATTCTTTCAACTAGAGGATGATGTGACACCTAAATTTTTTTTTTATTATTTTAATTTTCGGGACGAAAGTTCTTTCAACTAGGGGATGATGTGACATCCGTCAATTTAGGGTTAACCCCGTTAACCAAATCCTTTCAAAATCTAACCTAGTTAACAAATCTCAAACTACAGGGACTAATCTTGCCTACATTCAAACTCACATGCATGAAATCGGAAGGACCTATCTTGTAATTAGCCTTTAGTTAATACCCGTTGACTTTTGAAAGTCAAACAAACCTATTCTTAACCAAATCCAAACTTCAGGGACTAGTTCTGCTCTTTCCAAAACTTTAGAACTTGAAACTTCAGGGACCAATTCTGTAATTTGCCCAATTTTAAATTCCATTAACTTTCGAAAGTCAAACCAAGCATGCTTGAGCCTGAATTCGCGAATTCAAACGGATTTTCGTTTGAAACAATAACTGAAAACATGATAAACATCATAAACGTCCATCATTAGCACCTTAACACCAAAATTAATTCGAATTTAAACCCAATTATGGGCATTCAAACCTTAACCGTCGACTTCATTTTCATACGCCCTCAAATTCGTTGAATTCATGCACCAATCCTCGAAATAACACCATGCGCACCTGATTCGAACACTAGAGATGCTGTTACACGCGTCAATTCGATCGGAGAAAGAAACAGAGTTGCCGGAAACCAATTAAGTCGCAGCCGACATCCGATTTAGCCGATCACACTCAATTCAAACACGAATCTGGTAAATTCTTACACTTGTAGCTTCGTTCTTATTCATTAATTGAAAACCCTATGATAATTCAGCCTTATAACATCAAATCGATCAAAGTTCAGATTCTAGGGTTCATATATAACTGGTTTAATCGAACCCCACCTCTGAACATGTTTAAATCAAATTAAATCACTCCATTAGAATCACAACACTTCGTTTATAGATAACCCTATGATAATTCAGTCAAACAACATCGAATTGATCGTGACCCCGTAATTAGGGTTTGTTCATAATCGATTTTGGGGTGTTTGATCTTAAACACAGTTTCAATCAAATTAAATCATACCTGTAGTTTCGAAATCACTCGTTTACTAAAAACCCTCTGATTCCAACAAATTTCAGTATCGGAGTTGATCAAATCGATCCCTTGTTCTTATTATAGGGTTCGGGATTTCAAAACCAAAATTAACAAACCTAAACATGATATTTTCGCAATTAAATCACACCACAAAGTCGTATGAAACCAAGGAACAAAACCCCTAACCCCTCGTTGCAGATCAATGTCGAAATTGATGGTTTTGGGATAGACTTTGGGTTCGGTTCGCGATAGGGAAAAGGGTTCGTGCCCTGGAATGTTAAAAACCATATAGACTGGGCTCTATTAACAAGTTGCATCCCAGATCAATTGGTTAAGGTGTTAGGCTATTGGGGGAGAGACCCGGGTTCGAGTCTCTCCACCCTGTTTTGTTTTTAAAAACACATTTTAGGGGTATTTTTAAGACAAAATCATTTCCTATATTATTCTAATGATATAATAAAATGTTTAGAACCGTAAACACCCGTAGACTCGGGTTTAGTTTTATAACTCATATTTGTTATTATTCCCCACTTTATATATTAATTTCGACCCATTACTCCTATTAAAAATAATATATATTATATATTATTTTCACCACATTTATAAACATTTAGTAACACATCGAATATATAAATAATATATTTACTTATATTATTTACCTATAAATACATTCTCAATCAAAAGTAATATATTTATTATTTTTACCACATAAATGATTATTTTATTAATCTTACGAAACTAAAAATAATATATTAAATTATGTTATTTTCTTAGACCATTTATAGATGGTATAAACGCACGAATATATTTATTACCTATGATTATTCGTAATTGGAAACGTTGTCACGAAACGTATTTGTCTTAATAATTATATTAAGAAATCCTTAATCCCGTAGACAAGTTCGTCTACTCTTTGATCCTTAGAGCGTCTTTGGACGTTCAACCTTCCGTGTCATCGTCGCAATATTCCATGTGTCCCTAACTATTATGCTTATAATTCTACGTCATACTTAAGCAGTTCACAGGCAAACACTTGTGTATTAAATCTCATACTTGTGTGATACTACCTACTACGCAACGCAGGTGAGTTTCACAGCCCCTTTTTACTTGTTTTACTATTGGGGGAGAAACATGCTTACACACAAACATATTTTATTTGTTTTCCTGTTGAGGGGAAACAAACATGAACACCAACTATCATACTTTTACTTGTTTTCCCCGTGGGGGAGAAACAGGTACGCAGACAAACATTATGTTACATGTTTTTCTCGTTGGGGGAGAAAACATGACACAACTACTTTAGATTATTGTAATTCATATGTTATTACTGTTGAGCCTAAGCGTGACACACTATCACAGAAAGTCCTCATCATACATCGAGCCGTTAATATGGATCTTAGCGAGGTAATGTTTAGTAGTACTACTGGGTTTGACAAATCCCACTCGCGTTAGTCGCGCTAACTCGATTGGAGATCGAACGGGTGAAGTGTTAGCCTACTCACATTTGCCAGAGTTGATAGACCTGGCAGGAGGCAAATCCATAAACAGTCAGCTTCGGTTACGAGCGCTTTAGTAAGACATGAACATAGGCTAGCTACCTATAGATATGCATATTGAATGTACATAATCTGGCAAACACTCTCTTATTACAAACTTGAAACCTGTGAACTCACCAACCTCGTGTTGACACTTTTTCTTACATGTTTCTCAGGTCGCCTTGGCACAGGTTGCACACTTAGGACATGCATGGAGTCCTACTGTCATATCATTCATTTCAAACATTTTAAACAGTTTACTTATTTATATTGATTGACGCTTGTTGCGTGTAATTACTTTTGATTTCATATTAATGTTTACGCTTCTGCATTAACTCTGAACATTTATATTATGACTTTTAAGTCCCATATAGTGTCGTTTGATGTAACTAATGACTTAGATCCTGGTTCGTCACTTCCCAAACGGTAAAACTCCGTTAGTTGAAATTGGGGGTGTGACATAGGGGAACTCGACGGGAAAAGGATGCGACGTGGGGGAAGGGAGGCCAAGCACGGTGGTTCGCGGTGGCCCTACAGCGGTGTAAAGCAAGAAGGGAATCCGTTACATTAAGGTATTCCTCAGAAATTCTTTCTCTTTTCCTATTTGGTTGCTTGTTGAAAGACCCGACTAGGGTTTGGGTTGTGGTACATGGTCGACAGCGGGGAAGGGAAGCAGGCCTGGTGGCGCGCGATAGTACGTGGGGTGTGGGGGATGGTGATCCAGCAGCAGGGAAGATGACATAGTGGGTAGCCGGTGGTGGTCGACGACAGCAGTGGTGGTGGCTGATCCGGTGGTAAGAATGAGCCGGTGTTGGCACGATAGGGTTGTGTGTACCCGCTAGGGTACGTACATGGCGGGGAAGCATGGTGGAGGTCGATGGAGGCGGTGACGGGCTAAGGTGATAGCTATGGTTGTGGCATGCGACCACGAGGGTGGTGCTCGACGGGATCATAGGACCCGTGGTGGTGCACGGGTGAGCTCTGGTGCGGGTTCGTAACGAGCCGGAGTTGCATGGAGAGGAATCATGGGCTAGGGTTTTTGCATGGATCGTAAGCACGCATGGGCCCGAATTAATATTACGGATTCTAAATAAACCGAGAGCGATGTGTTAAGAGATGGTTATCACGAGTTATCGTTGACGAAGGATTTGCATGGCACGTATATGAGCATGCATAGGAGTTGGGATCGGGTACGCGGGTCCTAATCAAATTGGGATCATTAAATACGTAAACCTGCGGGACTAAGGTTCAACGGAAGGAAGTGATGAGTAAAAGGGATGAGCGTTAGAGTTTAATTATATTTACGTGATATTCAACGTAAGTGTAGAACGGAATCTGATCCTTGGATCACACGTTTATAGGTTTAGGGCTTTGAGCGTGGAAGGGCGATTTGAAGAGCAGAGACTGAGACTCAACACAACTTGTGAGTTTCTAATCCCCCTCTTTTAAATGTTTTTAATGTTTTTGGGGATATCGTACATACTAGAGATGTTTAACATATTAAACGTGTTATGAGTTTTGGGTTTTAACCCGAGGTGTTTATTAACTAAAACATTCAGTAATGAGTTGAAGGGTCTACGGGGGTGTTTATAAGATCATGTGATCTAGGTCTAAAGGTGGTTATATGGTCACAGGTCGTATAGTGACCTAATAGGGGTTAGTCGGGATTGTAGTAAACGGGTCATACGGGTACGACTAGGAAGTGTCACAGGGTGTACGTGTATGTGGTATATGCTTAAATAATGAGATACAGTATTTGTATTTGTGTTGCTATGTTAGTAGGGTATTGTGTTACGAGTTAGTCGGGGTGAGTCGGGATATAAGCTAAACTTATGAATACGTGTAGGATATCTTATCCTAGTGCTATGTGTGAAGTGCAGGTGTAGTTAATGAATCATGTATATAGAGTCTATTGTTATGTGATTATACTTGTGTTGTGTGCATTGTGTCGTTGCCCATGTGACACGACAGGTATTGTGTTTGCATTGTTCTCATTATGACAAGACAAACGGGATTGTGGAGGACTATGTCCTTCGAGAGGTCACCAAAGGTGACGATGTCCAACAGGATAGTGATGAGCTCGGGGTGTGTCGAACGCCCTTACTAGGGTAACCCTGACGAAGGT
Organism: Smallanthus sonchifolius; assembly: GCA_023525975.1. Lineage (NCBI taxonomy): Eukaryota > Viridiplantae > Streptophyta > Magnoliopsida > Asterales > Asteraceae > Smallanthus > Smallanthus sonchifolius. The sequence continues at coordinate 17,657,069 of CM042036.1, forward strand.
GTAGCAAAGTGGTATGTGTCTGTGTGCTTATATATTTGTGTTAAATTGCATACAAGCGTTGAGTTATATTTATTGTGCAGGAGATATTATTATTGTGGTGAGTCGAGTTAGATTGAAAGTTGTGTCTGGATTGCGATGTGGTGTTTACGACTGTTATGTCAGTTGACTTGTAAGATCCTTGGACAAGGCTGAGTAATTTGATGTTTAGGGATTGGTTGTGTTAACCAAGTGTCGAGTTAATACGTGTACTTGAGTATGAGTTATTAGTGTAGTAAGTTCGACCTATGTCGATGAGACCGCGGAATCATTATTATTATGGGATGAGTCATGGGCAATGACTTATTATGGGATATCGGGTGATAACAAGGGTTATCTAATGGTTAATGAATTGTGGATCTATTTTATAAGGACCGTGGGTTCCGAGTGAAGTTTATATAACTTTTGAGACGAGTTGGCTTTTAATTAAACTAAACTATTAGAACTCACTCAACGTAGCTGACTTTGTGTGTACGTTAGATTGTTTTGCAGGTGAGTCTGCTAGGAGGTATCTTGGCTTGTGAGCGGTGCTACTCGGATTGGTGTGCAAGCATTCGTGAGGTAACTTAATGACATTAAATAGAAATTAATGTTTTTAGAAAGACTTCCATTGTAGTTTAATATATATAAATAGAGTATTTTCAAGGAAATAAACCGTTATGAGAACCAACTATAGGGTGCCAGCTTTTGGGCCTTACAATGCGTAGGCAATAACCTTGTCTCGCTGCATCAACACACAACCAAGACAAGTTCGGGAAGCGTCACAATAGATGACAAGATTATCATCTTCTTCGGGTAGTGCTAAGATTGGTGCATGACTGAGCTTATCTTTGAGAATTTTGAAGGCTTCTTCTTGTTTTGTACCCCATTCAAACATGGCTGTTTTCTGAGTTAAAGAAGTCAAAGGTGTAGCAATTTTGGAAAAATCGTGAATGAATCATCTGTAGTAACCGGCTTGTCCAAGAAAGCTTCTGATCTCTGGTGGAGTCTTTGAGGCTTCCCATTTCATAGCTGCTTCAACCTTACTTGGGTCTACTTGTATTCCACGCTCGTTCACAACGTGTCCAAGAAATTGTACTTCTCGTTTCCAAAATTCGCATTTGGAAAACTTAGCATATAATCTTTCTTTTCTCAGGGTTTCCAGAATGATCTTGAGATGCCTATCATGTTCTTCTTGGCGTTGGGAATAAATAAGAATATCATCGATGAAAACGATGATGAATTTGTCAAGAAATGGCTTACAGACTCGATTCATTAAGCCTATAAAGGTTGCAGGGGCATTTGTTAGACCGAACGACATGACCAGGAATTCATAATGGCCGTATCAGGTCCTAAAAGCAGTTTTAGGTACATCATCTTCTTGTACCTTCAACTGATGATATCCTGATCTAAGATCGATCTTTGAGAAGTACTTGGCTCCCTGTAGCTGATCGAACAGATCATCTATTCTAGGCAATGGATATTTGTTCTTTACAGTCAGTTTGTTTAATTCCCGATAATCAATGCACATCCTCATGCTCCAATCTTTCTTCTTCATGAATAGACAGGTGCTCCCCAAAGTGAAATACTCAGATGAATGAACCTTTTGCCTAAGAGTTCTTGAATTTGTTTCATCAGTTCTTTTAATTCGGAAAGAGCTAGACGATAAGGGGATTTTGCAACAGGCTTAGCTCCAGGAATAAGTTCGATTCGGAATTCGATCTGACGATTGGGTGGATGACCGGGTAATTCTTTCGGAAAAACATCCAGGTTATCACAGATTACGAGAATATCCGCAATCTGTCCTCCAGGTTTCGTTTTCAAAGTATGGAGTAAGAATATTAATTATTTCTTAGCTTTCTCTATGGAAATTATTTCAATCGTATTGTTATCATTATCACCCTGAATCATCAAACTAATTTCATCTGGTTTCTTAATCTTGACCGTTTTCTGGTCACAATCAATCTGGGCCTGGTATTTTTTAACCAATCCATCCCTAGGATAACCTCATATTCGTTCAAGTTCAATGACATTAGCATAACTAATACTTTATCGTCACCAAAATTGATGACACAATCAAGGTATAATTCGGTTATCCTAATATGTTCGCCACTTGCCATTTCCACGACATAGGCATGAATAAGTGGTATCGGTCTTAAGCCTAAATATGGGGTAAATGTACATGAAACAAAACTTCTATTTTCCACTGTATCAAAAAAAATCTTGGCGTAAATATTATTAACTAAGAAAGTACCTGCTACCTCCTTAGCTTTATTTTTCTGTTCATCTCCACTTCCTAAGACGAACACTCGTCCTGTTCCTTTATTCTGACCACCCATTCTCTATTTAGGTGGTTTAGGACAAGAAGTGCTATAATGCCCTATCTCTCCACAGTTAAAACATTTAACATTCGGGCACTGGGTTGCAAAATGGCAAAACTTCTGACAAGTCTGGCATTTCATTCCCTGATTGGCTCTAACAGGGTTGGGATTAAATCCTCCTCTCCTGGGAAACTTACTATTTCTCGGTTTGAACTTATAAACAACCTCATCGGGTTTTCTCTCGTGATCAATCTTTAGTGGCTCCAGAGCTGCCACCTCATCAAACATCACCGCGCTTTTCTCGACAGCTAAGTCTATCGTCTCGGGTGCGATATATTTCACTAAGGTACGAACCTTAGGTGGTAAACCTTGAATATAGTATTTAACTCTCCTTGAATCAGGAGTAACCAGATGTGGCACCAACTTGGTCATATCATTAAACCTAGTTGTGTACACCTGATGAGTCATTGTTCCAGCTTCAAACAACAGAAATTCAGATTTAATCTTGTCCACGTCATTCTGTGGACAATATCTCTTTATGATTAAAGTTTTGAGATCTTTCCATGTCATTCAATCAGTAACAGTTTCTCCCTTTTTCTGTTTGACTGACTCCTACCAGTCAAGAGCTTCTTTTTCAAATGAATGGGCATCAAACTTCACAGCTTGGTCTGATCTGCATTCACTCATTTTTATCACAGCTTCCATAGATGTGATCCACTGCAAAGCTGTAATGGCATCCTTCTTTCCATTAAATGGTTTGGGATGGCAGTCACTGAAATTCGTGTAGTTACATCCGTGGCCATGAATTCCGCTGCTCTGGTTTGTCATTCCAACTATTTCGTGATTTCAGGTGGTACCTATGTTGTTTCCTATTGGAGTGGTATGAAGAGTGTCTTCTGTTCGGGGAATGGCACCTCTTGTACCTTCATTCTGGTTACCTAAACTGTTGTGATTTTCTCTTATCCTAAGAGCATCATCCAGAATTCCAGGTAAAGTCGTTTAAAGAACACGGGTGACCTCAGATGCCACCGCTCCTTGGAATTGAGCTTTAGTCATAATGACTTCTTCCAATGGTTGCTGGGGCTCATCATTTGTATTTACGTTCTCATTTGGATCAGGGTTTGCATTTGTCGTGTCGCGGGTATGAGAACTAGTATTGGGCATCGTATCCCTACCTCTTCCTCGTATTCTACCACATCCTGCCATTTGTACCTACATACAGATGTATAACATCAGAATTCGTATAACCGGTTATAATCCAGAAATTCAGAAATTAACAACATTTGCCAAAAATGCCTTTAATTATTTGATTACTATGTATTTCCCGTTATAGGTCGTACTTAATGTATACACCTAACTTATCCTAAGACATTTCAGACTAATCTCAGAGTCCTAGTCTAAGTTTAGATACTATTCATGTAGCATCTAATTCCCTTAAACTGAGGCTCTGATACAAACTTGTCACGCCCGTAACACAAGACAATTATCTAACCAGAGTAGTACCTCCAACAGAGATGTTCCCAAGAAAGAACGACGGGTTTAGGAAAGATTTATACACCGTCCTTTCCTAGACAGTACATTTTGTTCGTCAGATAACTACATACCGGTCAGAAGGTCGCCTTCTAGTTACTGTGATGTTGATATCAAGAACACACAGCGGAAGATTAAATCGTAACTTATATTAATATCAAAACATTTAGTTACATCATTTTGAACAAAAGTTACATCATCGGTTCCTCATAAGGAACAAGTCATTCAGGACTTTATAGTTCCAGGCATGCCCATCATCTGGATCATTCATATTTTCATTCTAGTCCTGGAAATGCCTTGTCTAATGACTACCTGTGATGCGTTTAAAACATTTGATAAAACATGGGTCAGCATAAAGCTGGTGAATTCATAAACTAAAATAGTTTATTAAAATGACCCGCCAAAGTATCTTGAACACATTCATGGGCTTCAACACCAAATTCATAGACAATCGTTTCCTAAATCAATCATGTCAGACAAGGTCATGAAATGGTTCATGCATCAAAGTTTAATAACTCACCTCGGCAGTATTTCGACTTATCAATTAGTAATGTGGCAAACATCTCGGGCAGAACTCCTAGATAATTATAACATTACTTAATTACATAATCCTAGCTTAATGGTTCATAACCAAAGCTTAATGGGAGGTCAGAACCTTACCTCAGCACTATCTACGGCAGATTTGGAGTCGAAAAGCTAGAAACCGGACCCTCGCACGCGAACCTTAGCTCGGGAATGGAACTTCAGAGAGTGTGTGTGTGTGTGTGTCTCTGAGATGGTGTAAAGTGTGTGGGAAATGACCTGATATTATAGGCAAGTTCAAGGCTCGTGACGGACCTTTACCAGTGGTGACGGTCCGTTACCCAATTTGGGCGGCAAGTGTAACGGACCGTTACGTCCCGTGACGGTCTGTCATAGGTTTACACGCATCATGATTGCCTCGTTAGTCAGCATACACGTGTCATCTTCAGGTTCTTTGTCGTGTTGGACCCGTAATGGACTGTTATGCTTTGTGACGGTCCGTCACCACCGTAACGGACCGTTATGTTTTGTGATGGTCCGTCATAGTCATATTTTTCCATTTTGTCATTTTTGGTCCTTTAACTTTTAGGAAACTTCATTTCAACCCCTTGGGCTTTATCTTTGAATACTTTTATTCCTTAGAATACTTAGGAATTATCCGGTGTTACATATAAATTAGTGTTTATTGTGGTGGGAAATCTGTAAGATTTAACCCGTGCATAAACATAACCGTGAGACGGGATTAGGCTGAGTCGTAGCGTCTGAGTATGAGATCCATTGATAGACTGCTGCTTCGTAATGAATAAGATAGTAGATCATAAAATCGGGGGCTCTATAAGTCGGTGGTTGGGTTTAATCGGACAAAAATACCGATTGTTACAGTTAACACGTAAGTATATTTAAGCTGTATATGAATGAGAGTGTGAAAGCAAGTTTTCCGATTATAATTCCATTGCATAGTTCTTTTTCGGGACGCAAAAGGTTAAGTGTGGGGATGTGATGTAGGGTCAAATATCCCGTGTTTAATGTGTCTTTTTTCATAGTTTTATGCGTTTTACTTTGTATCTCGAGTCGTTTTATGTTGTTTTGGTAATTGAAGTGTTACAGGTTTAAAGTGCTTAAAAGAATGGAATACACGAAGGAATTGAAGAAGGCATCAAAGCACGGAAAGTCAGGAAAGTCAAAGTCAAAGACAAAAGTCAAAATCTTGAAGATTATGGTGAAGTTGTTCGTGACATGCGAGGGAAAGAAGAATGGGCCGTAACTATTTTGGCCTTCGCGGAACGCGAAGGCTCTGCCAGGAAGTTTTGCGACACGCGAAGAAATGGTTTACGGCTTTTTTAACCTAATTTGAATTATATTGCTTTAAGGATCTATTGTCGAATTATCTTTGTTCCAGCCATCCCAGAGGAGTTCTAAGGCGATTTTCTACTGTTCTTAACCAGTTGTTCTTGTTTTTCAATGCTTGTAAGTTCTAGATTAATTATTGAGATGTTTGTTACAACCATGAGCGGCTAAGCTCTTCGTGATCCCTTCGGGTGAATGATTTATGCATGTACTCGTCTGATTTTAGTTAATTATCAGCGTGGATTGAGTTTTGTGAACCGGTTAAGTTCTTTGGACTCAATTGTGTGTTTGATTTTTGAACAAGTTAATATTATTAATTCTTGCACTTGTGTCATCGTTTCTTGGTTTTCTTGTATCGGGAATAATTTGACTATGTGTTTGGTTTTATAATATTAAATTGGGTTGAACAATTTAAACAAGGTTATTTCTGTGTAATCTCCTATCTGATTTGAAACTAAAATTAAACGTGTGTTTTGCTGAATCTGAAACCCGGAGCGGTCCCTCTTCTCCAATAGTTTTTACAACTCAAATTTCGTTGCTTTTTATAATTCTAAGTGTTCTAAGTAATAAAGTTTGAATCTTTAGTAGTAATTGAATCAGTTTTCTAAATAGCATTCTTCACGAATTCCCTGTGGATTCGACAACCCTACTTCCATGTCTACAGTCTAAGGTAGCTAGGGATTAAGTTTTAACATTTTTTTATTGACCTTGACAACGCGATCATGCAACCCTTTGAATCCTAACTTAATAGCAGTATTATCATATGTCGTTAGTTAGCAATACTAGTCCAACATGCTCCCATTTGCAGAAGTCTCGACCATCTATTAGTATAGACAGTGGTGGACGTCTAACTATATCTCACTTCTCCTACAAGGTATGACGCTTTAAAGCCGTCTACTCTTCCTGAAAGTTCAAGTACTCTTACTTAACCATTCCTAATAGTTATGGTCTTTAGTCAATTATCCTTCTGTAATTGTCATCCCGTTGAACATGACACATAGATTGAAACGTCGCAAACCGGGTATATCTCATTGTTGGCACAAAACATAACTAACATAGTTCTTAAACCGAAAATCATAAAATCTATTACAACTGAAGTATTTTTTAAACATTTATAAATTCCAAAATATATTACAACACAATTAAAACATTGTTCAACATGAACTATCGGATAAGGAAATGTCAGTCTTCAGAAGCGCAGCCCGGCAGTCCATGCTATTTAGCCCTCATAGCTCCTTTACTCACACTTTCTCTTTCCCTTTACTACCTGACATACATACTAAAAGTCATCTAACCCTGATGAGTTCTATCTTTAGTATAAACTGTAACTTTATCTTTCGTTAAGGTAACTTTATATTATAAAAATAAGATAAGCTTTCTTTCCATTACGTTTTAACAAAACTTTCTCTTTTACTTTATAATATTACAACGTCACAATTTAGAAAATAGTTTCGTTATTATCATTTGTTAAAACTCTGTATTTAAGGAAACCAGTTAAGGTGTCCTCCTTTGCTCTGTCATACCTTCTTTCACTCGTACAGGACAAGGGACTGTCACATACACTGTACTATCACATACGAATCATTGTCTGAGGACAAGATTCCTTTCTCGCTTACACTTCAGGGTAAGACTTTTCTGTGCGCCCACATTTCTTGCTTACACCTCAGGGTAAGACTTTGTTTGCTCACACCTCAGGATGAGACTCCTTTGCATGCTTACACATCAGGGTAAGACTTGTTTGCTCTCACCTCAGGGCAAAACTTCTACTTTAGTTGTGCTTGCAAGGCTTTCTACTTTACACTACTATGCAACTATACTACAACACATAATCAATTCAAACAACACATAATGTAGACAAATAGCACACATTAACACATAAACATATACCATGGCATCTGTCACTGTCAAACTGTACCATGGTACTGATTCCCTATCATTCATTACTTTCTTTAAAATGTTTATTTCAAAGATAGTTTTGTACTCTATGTCCGTTCTCTTTCTCTTTTATAAAAATACAATTTTCATAAGTAATACTTTATCTTTCAAATTTCTGTGTCCATATGCATATCAACCAAAAAACATAAGAAAATGGGCAATAGAAACTCACATGGCAATATATCCTCTGGGTACTTGGAACCGGTCCGATAATCGTCACTCACTATCTGAATTGATAATTAATAAATCATTAACTCTATTGTTTCTTAAGTCTAAGCAAAACAAAGCAATTTCACTTTCATGATCTAGGCGAAACTAAGTCAGTTTCGCTTCCATGCACTAAGCGAAACTAGGTCAGTTTCACTTTTGTAGTCTCAACGACACTAGGTTCGTTTCGCTCCTTTGAATCCCAGCGAGATTAAGCATTTTCGCTAACTGTTAGTTTCGCTTGATCTGAATAGTTTTGCTAGGTCATCTTCTTCAGCAGAAACCCTAAGTTTCTGCATGAAAATGGCGGCAAAGCTTCCAACCGATCAAGACCCGAACTTTTTACATTAGAAACCTTTGTTGTTACCTCGTGTGTCCAGATCCAAGGTTCTTTTCTAAATCCATACGTAAAAACTGGATCTTTTTGTGAAAATACCCCAAACCCATTTCAAACTAAACACTCAGATTTGGAAGAGTTTGTTACCGGCCTATTTCCGCTCGATTCTTCTTGCTAAAAGATCTGAAGGTAGAGACAATCGATCCTTGAGCTTCTTAGCCCGAAACTCGACTTTCTCTCTATAAACTCTCTTTCACCTTCTCTCTCTAAAAGTTGCAAATGGTGGAAAAATGGGGGGGGAGGTGAGGTAATGGAGGCTAGGGTTTATAGCACCCTCCACACACCTTTTTCCTTTTTTCGCGATATGCCTCAAACGCCCCCTCGATCTTTTATTCTTTTATTATCCCAAGCTTTATTTAAAAGAGACGCTTATTTCCAGGATGTTACATAAATCATGTTTCATTCTTATGTAGTGTTCAACATTCTCTTTCTCAATCTAAATTTCAAAGTGGTCGAAAACTCCTAGTTTGATCATGGCCATGCATTTACAATAGTTTGAAAAAAGAGGGGGTCATACAAAGAGAAATCTTACACTTAATCAAGTTCTAATATGCATCTTACGTCTAAGGATACGGGGAATATACCATTTTCAAAACCTACTTATGATGATGATGCATGAAGTAGTTTTGAAGCAGATTGTGTTCAATATTCATTCTCTAATGAATATCTGAGAATTTGGCCTTTAACTCTTTGGACTTTCATCTTATGAAGAAGCCACTGAATTCACAATGGTCATAATTTAAACTATATTCCCATAGATTTGATCGACCACAAAATTTTAGAATAACCATTATTCAAGGATTCATAAACGTACAAATATTGAACACAATAAATATTAATGATAAGGAATGTAACCATTAAATTCAAAATCATTAAAATATCACTGTTACAGTTAAAAAAAACATCCAAACACTAACACAAGTCGTATCCACTCACTAGCCATCCTAAGTCCTATGTTCCTAGCATGGTCCTCATGTTTCACTTGAGGCATAGGCTTAGTAAACAGGGCTGCAAAATTATGATCTGTATGCACCTTGTTTATAGTGATGTCTCCACGTTCCAGTATCTCCTGTATATAGTTGAACTTCCTGAGTATGTGCTTGGTACTATGATGTGACCTTGGTTCTTTTGCTTGAGAAATAGCACCGTTGTTGTCATATAATATCTCGATACGTCTCTCAACACTTGGCACTAACCGGAGAACAGCTATGAACTTCTTCATCGAAGCAGCCTCCTTTGCAACCTCCGATGTCACAATGTATGTAGACTCTGTGCTGGACTGGGAAACGACACTATGTTTGGAACTTTTTTAAGTTATTTCTCCATCGTTCATTGTGAATACGAATCTTGTCTATGATCGAGAATCATCTCAATTAGTTTGGAAGATAACATCAGTGTAACACCTTACAGTGAGCTCTTCTACCACTCCTCCATATATCAGAAACATATCTTTAGTTCTTCTCAAGTACTTCAGAATGATATTCAAATCAATCCAGTAAACATCCCCTAGATTCTGCTGATATCTGCTCGTCATACTTAAAATATATGAGACATCCGGCCTAATGCATAACATGGCATACCTAATCGATAATATCGCAGAAGCATATGGAACTCTTTCCATCTTTCTTTTATCCTTAACCATTTCTAGACACTATGATTTATTTAAGTTCGTTCCATGTGCCATAGGCAAGAATCCTCTCTTCGAATCTTGCATTAAGAAGCGTTGTATAACCTTGTCAATATATACACTTTGGCTCAGACCTATGTTTCGCTTTGATCTATCTCTATAGATCTTTATTCCCTGAATATATGCGGCTTCACCAAGATCTTACATTGCGAAAGACTTTCCGAGTTAAGATTTACTTCTTGCAAGGTTGGAATGTTGTTTACATTGAGTTGTTGTAAGGCCCCAAACCGGCCACCCTACAGTTGATTCTCATAACGGGTTATTCCCTTGAAAATACTCATCTTTGATATATTAAAGTACAGTGGAAGTCTTTCTAAAAACATTAATTTCTATTTAATGTCATTAATTTACCTCACGAATGCTTGCACACCAATCCGAGTAGCACCGCTCCCAAGCCAAGATACTTTAACACAACGCTTACCTGTAAAACAATCTATCGTACACACAAAGTCAGCTACGTTGAGTGAGATCTAATAATTTAGTTTAATTAAAATCCAACTCGTCTCAAAAGTTATTTAAACTTTACTCAGGACCCACGGTCCTTATAAAATAGGTTCCCAATTTATTAACCAATAGATAACCACTGTTATCACCCGATATCCCATAATAGCTCATTTCCCAAGACTCATCCCATAATAATAGTTATCCCACAGTCTTATCGACATAGGTAGAACTTCTACACTAATAACTCATGCTCATGTACACGTATTAAATCGACACTTGGTTAACACAACAAATCCCTAAACATCAACTTACTCAGCCTTGACCAAGGCTCTTACAAATCAACTGACATAACAGTTATAAACATCACATCACAATCCTAGCACCACGGCCAATCTAACTCTACTCATCACATTAATACTATCTAAAGCACAATAAATATAACTCAACGCTTGTATGCAATTTAACCCAAATATATAAGCACACAAACACATACCTCATTACTGTACCCTCGTCAGGGCGTTCGACACACCCCGAGATCATCACTGTCCTGTTGGACATCATCACCTTTGGTGACCTCCCGAATGACATAGTCCTCCACAATCCCTTTTGACGTGCCATAATGTCAAAAACGCAAACACAATACCTGCCGTGTCACAAGGACAATGACATAATGCACACAATACATGTATAATCATATAACAATATATTCTATATACATGATTCATTAACTACACCTGCACTACACACATAACACTAGGATAAGATATCCTACACGTATTCATAAGCGTTTAGCTTATATCCCGACTCACCCCGACTAACTCGTAACACAATACACTGATAATATAGCAACACACATACTACTCCTATATCTCATTAGTTAAGCATATACCACGTACATGAACACCCTGTGACACTACCTAGTCATACCCGTACGACCCGTTTACTACAATCCTGACTCACCCCTGTAGGTCACTATGCGACAAGTGACCATATCCCCACCTGTAACCCACACGTCCTATGGACACACACAATCCCTTAGCCCCACATTTAGCTATTTAATTTCATAAACTCATCGGGTTAGACCCCAAAGCTCGATATACCTTTAATGTAATAAAACGTGTCTCAACAGTATGTACGATAGCCCCAAAACGTTTAAACATTTAAAAGCGGGGATTAGAAACTCACAATTATGGAGATCCATTCTTGAACTGCAACGGTCTCCTGACACGGAACTCGAACATGTCAACGTAAGATCACACAGTCAGAGTACGCCCTAGACGTGTGTCAATTACGTATAAGTATAAACATTCCCGATACGCGTCTCATCCTTACACCCTTTCATTCATGTAAAAATCCTAATCTCACGGGTTTACGTATTATATTGATCTCGATCTGCTTAGGGCTCATGTCCCCGATCCCAAGCATCCATGCATGCACGTCCGTGCCATGAAAACCCCTAACCGTCCTTCTTGTAACACCAACTCATATTGGATCACCCTTGACCCGTTTAGAAATCATAAGCTCAAACCCGGTTCCCATGCACGTGCAAATACAATGCCATTCACGATCCTAGCCCATGATTCCTCTCCATACAACTCCGGCTCGTTACGACCCCGCACTTGAGCTCACCCGTGCACCACCACGGGTCCCATGTTCCCGTCTTAATCCTCGTGTCCATCCTAGCCGGCCGTAACCATGCACCACTACCATTTTACCCTGCCATCCGCCGCCGTGGACTACCACCACAGTAGCCTCATGCGGCCGTCATGCATTCCAAGCGGTTGCCAACGTCGATTATCCTAAATCTCACGTTCATTATTTCTCTCTCTCTCTCTGCTCGCCGTCCACCACCCTACGGCCTCACGCCACCGTCACGTACCACCCCCATATCTCCTCTCCAGTCGACCCCGACGTGAGTCACCACTGTCCTCACGGTCGGCCGCCCTCCTCGTCTTGTTTCGGACTTCGCCAACAGCCTCAAACCCTAATCGGGGTCTTACAACACAAAGGTAAACAAAGCAAAAATGCGTATAATACAAGAACAAAATTTACCTTGGTTACGTGTGAAGTTTTTCGCTCGACACCTCCGTCGAACCACCGCCTCCGGCAGTCCCTCTCTTTCCCACCGTGAATCCTGTCGTCACACGCCTAGGGTCAAAAGTGGCCCTATGGTTTGCGATTAGAGAGGTTTATAACTCACCTCAAGTTTCATTTTGGGTCCCCCCCCGAAATCGTCAAATGCGTTTCCATCTCGAACTATGAAATAAACGGGCACCTAGTCCCTCTAATCCCGTTAATCCAAGTTCTTAGTGAAATCCTTAACATCAATGTTGCTTACCAAGGATTCGGGTTATCCGTTAACCCAATATATAAATTTACGAATTTCCGGGATGTTACAAGTCTACCCTACTTAAAAGAGGATTCGTCCTCGAATCCTGTGTCAGCACAAACCAACACGGCTCGTCTTTCCATTCTCATATGTGCACCTAATCCCTTTGGTGCCAAGCATTCGCCTTTGCTCTTACCGAATCTATTATTTTGCTTTGCAAATCGACCACCCACCTTGGTGTTCAAAGAAGTCACCCCCATTACCCGCTTTCAACTTTGTGAGTTTTTAGGTTTCACCTACACGTTCCCTCATCTCTATTCTTCCCAGCCATTAGTCAAACGGCTGCATTTCCCACTCTTACTATCCCGGCACCTGCTAAAAGTTGTCTTCCGTGATTGCCTTGATTACTAACCCTTTCATGAGGGTTTCATTGTCATTGTCCTTGACAATACTTCGTTTCCCTCCTTGTTCTTAAGAACATCGCACGTATCATTTCTAGTACCACGTAGCACAGCCCTGCGAATTATCCGCTCACTTGTCACAATACCACTTCATCTCACGGGCACAACTGCCTTTACCTCTTGTATGGTCCTGTCGATCTCGTCACTCCGACAATCATCTCCCCAAATGGGCTGCTTGCCTCTCATGTCTAAGGACATTTGTCGTTCTTACCTTATTGAAGTCGTCATACTTCTCACCTCACACTTTGATCTCCATCCTACAATGAGTTTACAAACTCAAGCCCACTGCTTACCCATAAGGGTATTACTTCTGCCCCTCTCTAATGATCTCCAGGATCTTGTACAAAGCTACACTGGTCTCTACAAAATTTCCCAAGATATAAACATAGGCATTGGCTTCGTGCTCCGAATAGACGTGTGTCAATTACGGTCAGAGTACGCCCTAGATGTGTGTCAATTACGTATAAGTATAAACATTCCCGATACGCGTCTCATCCGTACACCCTTTCATTCATTCAAAAACCATAATCTGACGGGTTTACGTATTATATTGATCTCGATCCGCTTAGGGCTCGTGTCCCCTATCCCAAGCATCCATGCATGCACGTCCGTGCCATGCAAACCCCTAACCGTCCTTTTCGTAACACCAACTCATATTGGATCACCCTTGACCCGTTTAGAAATCATAAGCTCAAACCCGGTTCCCATGCACGTGAAAATACGATGCCATGCACGATCCTAGCCCATGATTCCTCTCCATACAAATTCAGCTCATTACGAACCCGCACTTGAGTTCACCCGTGCACCACCACGGGTCCCATGTTCTCGTCTTCATCCTCGCGTCCATGCTAGCCGGCCGTAACCACGTACCACCACCGTGCCATCGGGTTTCGCATGTGTCGTAGCCATCGCCGGATACCACTACCATCTTACCCCGCCAACCAATGCCGAGTACCCTAAATATCACGTTCCTTATCTCTCTTTCTCTCTCTGCTCGCCGTCCACCACCCTACGGCCTCACGCCACCGTCGCGTACGACCTCCCCTATCTCCTCTCCAGCCGATCTCGACGTGAGTCACCATTGTCGTCACGGTCGGCCGCCCTCCTCGTCTTGTTTCCGGACTTCGCCAACAGCCTCAAACCCTAATCGGGGTCTTACAACACAAAGGTAAACAAAGCATAAATGCGTATAATACAAGAACGGAATTTACCTTGGTTACGTGTGAAGTTTTCTGCTCGGCACCTCCGTCGAGCCGCCGCCTCCGGCCGTCCCTCTCTTTCCCACCGTGAATCCTGCCGTCACACGCCTAGGGTCCATAGTGGCCCTAGGGTCTGCGATTAGAGAGGTTTATAACTCACCTCAAGTTTCGTTATGGGTCCCCCCGAAATCGTCAAATGCGTTTCCATCTCGAGCTATGAAATAAACGGCTACCGGGTCCCTCTAATCCCGTTAATCTAAGTTCTTCATGAAATCCTTAACATCAATGTTACCTACCAAGGATTCGGGTTATCCGTTAACCCAATTTATAAATTTATTAATTTCCGGGATGTTACAGTTGTAGGTCATCTACATACATAAATAAGAACTTAACTGTACTCCCACCTGCCTTCATGTAAACACACGGCTCATCGTCGTTCTTAATGAGACCAAACTTATTAATTTCTCATCAAAACAAAGGTTCCAGCTCTGAGATACTTGTTTGAACCTATAAATAGATTTATGGTGTTTGCACACCTTATCTGGATTCTTTGGATCGACAAAACCTTCTTGCTGAGCCAAATAGATGTAGGATCGTGAAATTACAAGATGGTTCTGTTCTTAGTTGAGATTGGCGGAAACAATAACAACTACACAATTACAATCGAGTAGACAGAAAGAATACTGATAAGGTCACTGTTGTATTAAGCTTAGTGAATAAACGATTACAAATGAAAACTCTGTGAAGAAGCACACTTACAATGAAGTGTTTACACAGTATTTATACTAACTTAGAATCAAGACAGACCCTTGATTCTAAGGATCAGATCGAACACAGGCCGTTGATCTTTTATACAAAAGCTAATTTTACATGTTAAAGCTAAACTAGCTAACTTTATTGAAGCGTCTTCTTTATGCATCATTGCTTGCATGTCTGGAGAAGAGCATTGCCGTCCGTCATTGGTTGCACCATTGAGGTTCCTTCTGCTTTGAGTGTGTCAGTTGCTTTTGCAGAAAGTTGTCAGTGACGCTTGGCATGGATAGTCAGCTGCAACTATTTATCTTCAAGGAACATAAGCTATCAGCAGCAAGAATGAGAATGATGCTGCTGATAAGCCTATCAGCAGCAACATGTGTTGAAGTGCAGACAGAGTCTTGATGTCTTTATGTGGCATTTTGTAGATTGTTTTGCTTGAACATATCATCTTCTGCTTCCTTACATCAGTTAAAGTGAACTCATCCAAATCAGTATTATAGGACCAACTTACAAATGGAGAGTGGGACTTGAGTGGTTTGATGTCCATGATCACATCTTTGCTAGGGTTGAAGTAGTGTTTGATGGCTAGCACCAGAAGTTTCCCACCCTCATTTGCAGGCTCATGAGCTTCACCCAGCTCCAAAATTCTGTCAAGATCTGAATCTAGCAATTGCAGAACTTCATCAACAGATCTGTAGATAGATCTTCTTCTTTTAGTTCTCCCCCTGAAGATTTCAAACCTTTGATCCTGTGGATTATAGACCCAGTCAACTATGTATCTTGAGTCTTCTGGTTTAGGTGTGGGTTTGGATTTCTTTAAGGGAGGCTGTTGATGAGTGGGAGCTAGGTGGGATGGTTTGGACTTTGTGGGAGGAGGAATGGAGGGTTTGGGGTGGAGAGTGGAAGGTTGTTGGACTGAGGAAGAGGTAGGTGAGGGAGAAGGCTTGGGTTTCTTTGCTGTTGTTGCTTTTTCTTCCTGAATAGGTACCCTCTTCTTGGATCCCTTCTTCCCCAATATTTCTTCCTCATCCTTCTTGACTTTGAAGTAGAGGGCTTGCAGGTTCATGAAGTTCATGGGACCTAGCCTCTGTCCACTCTCTCCTCTAGCCTTAAGGAAATCAATCATGACCTTCCTTTCTTCATGGGTCCGTTTATTAGAGGCAATGGTCTTCTTGGACTTTTGTTTGGCTTTTTCTTCTTCTTCAGCCTGTTTCTTCTTTGCCAATTGACCTTGCTGACCCATGAAGGCTCTGTAGACTTCTTTATTTGATAGTTTCTCAAGGTAGTCTGCATCCTCACCTTGAGAAACCAGAGCCTTTACCCACTCCTCCCTCATTTCTTTGGCTAGTTCAGAATCGGTTATTCTGAACTTAGCTTCTTCTTTCTTCTTCTTTTCCAATTCTTCTTCTTCTCTGTTAAATTGTTCCTGCAGTTGAAGAGCAAGAGCTGCATCTTCTTCAATCTGGTCAACTGTAAGAATCTTTGTTTTCAGTTCATCCAGCTGCCTAGCATACAGCTGGATGGTTTGTTCTTTGAGGAGAATGGCTGCTTTTCTTTCTCGAGCCTTTTTAATGTCAGCCATCTCCTCTTCTTCTCTTCTTCTTCTCTTTTCTTCCCTCTCTCTTTTCTCTTTTTGCAATCTCTCTTCATCTTCATCTGTCATAATTCCCTTTCCCTTGTTTATATTGGATGCCTCTGCTTCGGCTTCACTGACCATAACAGCAGATGATGGTGCTGCTATTGGGATCTCAGCCTCAGCTTCATTGGCACATTGAGAGGTGGATAAGGGAAGGTTATTGGTTTAATCCGATTTGCACTCAGGACTTGTGACTTCTTTCAGTATTTCTTTGATAGTTGATCTTGACTCATATGCTGCAGCACAAATGTCTTCTCGAGGGGAAGCTGAGTCAGTATCAGTGTCAGAGTTTGACACATATACTTCCTAAGTAATTCTTCCTACTTGTTCAAGTTTGGCTCTGACAGTAGCTATCATTGCCTGGCTTTCAAGTGAGTTGACATTGCAGATATTTGCCCTGAGTTGAAAGATCTTGTAGAGAAAGTCTGTAGGAAGTGACAGGATGTTCCTGGTGTTGATGGTGAGAGAGGAGCCGTTGCTTAGTAAGAAGGTGTGGTCAAGAGACTTAGTGCTTGTCCATCCCAGCACATCTAAGTCTTTGACAATGAAGGAGTACATAAATCTTCTTAAGCAGCAAATTTCTTCTTTAGTGAGAAGACTGCTCCTTATAATGTCAAGTCTTCTAGGAGTCTGTCTTCTTTCTGCTGCCGTCGAAGATTCAGGATAAGCTACCCGTTTTGATGTTTGTATTAGTCTGTCGAAGTGGGGTAGATTATCCTCCATCAAGTCATGGAACCTGCCAATGGCAAGTTCTGCTGAGAGATCTGATGAAGTGTTGATGCAGTCAGTTAAATACAGTTGTAGGACTTGGAGAGCATTGAGAGAGTTCCAGTTTAGCTCTTCTACTCCACTAAACTCCCATCCAATCCAAAATCTCTCAGCTGATCTATCGTACCCCCAAGCTAGAATGGAGTCAAATTCTAGTTTCTGTGTAGTTTGAAACAGTTGGGGGATAACGGATTGACTTATGATGGCTGCTGCTTCAGGAAGGATGCTGAATGATGTATTTGTTTGTTCTGTGTCTTCAGCATCATTCAACATTTCATCAACAGCCCTGACGACCAACTTCCAGTCTTCAGATGTCACTTCTTCTTCGTTATCTGAGACTGGCAAGTCATGAATTTGTACAAAAGCCGGCTTGAATAGTGAGCTTTGAATTACAACCTGCTCTTGAATCCAGTCATCAAGACTGTTTGTGTCTTCCTCCATTAAGACCATCTCCCCCTTTTTGGTTTCATCAGTAGACAAGTAAGCATCAGTTTGGGTGCCTACTGATACAAGAGATGGAGTGGTAGAAGTTGGGCATTGATGGGCTTCATGCATAGAGACTTAGTGTCTCAGTTTGGACACTTCAGCCTCTAGCATAGCCACCCTGGCCGTCAATTCCAAGTTATGAAGTTTCAGTCTGTCCTCATCTACAGTTGTGGAATCCTTGGACCCAGATGGGGCCTTAGGCCTTGCCTCTTCATCCCCATCACCCATGGTTTCTTGGCACCTGGGATTCCTCTCAGTGAAGGGAGTTTCCAAGGAAACATCCTCATTGTGAGTTGCCGTGGTTGAGGACTTAACAATGTTGTCACTGTCCTCCTGGTCATTTGATGGACCAGCAGTAGTGACAGCCTCTTCCACATCCACTCTTTCATAACTCCTAGAGTGGACCTTCAGGGTATATGAACTTGGGTTGGGTGTGTTGGAAGCAAGATCAATCAGTACCTTCGAGATAGTGGTAGTTGGAGAAGGTACATCATCTTGATCAGGTTCCTCAACACTTAAGTTCAGAAGAGAAAGGAAGGGCTCAGGGGGCTGTTCTACGGATCCGGGAAGTGATCCTGATCCTAATAGAGAGGCATCCGAAGGAGTCTCCCTAATGATGTGGCTTTCCCTTATGATATTCTCACCAGAATGTTGTGATTCTGAGTGAGGGCTGTTAGGTTGAGTTTGGGCCTTGGAGGCACGAGAAGAAGGAGTTCTCTTGCCCCTTTTTCTAATATATGTTGTTGCAACCGGGGCCCTGTGTTCCGGTTGAACAATAACATCCAAAAGAGGTGTAAGTAATTTTTGTGTCTGTACATCCTCAGTAGTATGCACAGGAGTTCTAATGGTGGATGCAGACTGTTGTTCAGGATTTGAGGTGGAGGGTGTGGGATTAGTATCAGCTGGGATTGCTGAACTGTCACCCGGAGTACTTTGTACGTTCAGCATTGTAGATAACAATGGAACGTTGACCCCTGAGAACTTTTTGGAAATAGTCCTCATGCTTTGAAAAATGTTATTTTTATGACCCAACATGATGTAGATTCTTACAGGTTTTGAAAGTTCTTTTAGTTCTTGATTGAAAACTTCCTATAAAAATCTTGGGTACATGAAAAATTGTTGCTTTGCACCCTCTTGAAGCCTTGGTTAGTGACCATACCATGGAAGGCGGAGGCCAGTGCAGAGCTCACCTAATGCCAACCACTCCTCTTTTGAGATATGTATTGGAGAAGAGTGTGGCAGAGATACTTCCAAGGAGGACCCATTAGCGCCTTCTCTATCGTATACTCGGTTTGATTTCTAGTGTATCCAATGGAGACAAAGGTCCTCATGTATTCGTCCTTCGAGTATGAGATGGCTGCTCCCTCATCTTGAAGCTTAAGATGTTTTCTGAGTGTAGCTTCCAAGATGGTGATATTCTTGCCGTCCACTTTGGCTTTGATTTGGGGAATCCCCTGTTCGATTGAGTAGACGACGGTTTTCCAGAAATCCTCCATATGAGGGATATAGATGGTAGGGTTGGTGGTGAGGGCAAAGTAGATCTTTGATCGACATAAGAAATTGATCATATCGTCAAAACCATCGGATTTCTTTCCTTTAGTAAGGTATGCTGTTAGTTATGGTATGTGGAAAACTTGTCATCTGGGTTGTTGATATCTGCCATAGCCGTTTGATTCTGGAGGGATGATTTGAATATGGTTTGAGTATGGTGTAGACTTGAGGGTATGGAGAATATGGAGAGCTTTGAATGTGGTGGGGACTTAGGGTGAAAGTGATAGTTGGTTAGGGTTGAATTGAATGTGAAGAGGTGGTAAAGAAAATTTGATTTGTTCTTATAGCGGCAGATGAGAGAAAAAGCAAAATGACTTGTACAGTACAACCTTATTTACTTTTCATTGTTACAGCTGTAATACTCCGAGACAGTCATGGTAAAGACTGACGTTAATTTCTTTTACAGCGGGTAAAAGTTAATTTGAACTTAAGTTTACCCATCAGCAGCAAACTTGGTTGCTGTGGATGAATAAGCCTGTCCGCTGCAACCTTGGTTGCTGCGGAAGGTTAAGTCTGTCAGCAGCAAACGTAATTGCTGCTGATAGAAGCAATGATCTGCAGCAGGGATGTTGCTGCTGATGGCCTTTGCTGCAGAGGATCAGGCCTCTCAGCAGCCAAAAAGGATGCAGCTTACTTATGACTTTTATTTACAACATAAGACAGACATATTTACAACAAAGGATAGACGCACTCAACTGAACCGATGATGATGCTTGGTGGTTTCTTTACCTTCCATTGTTGAGTTGGTGGTTTTCCGGCTCTCTTTTTCTTTTCAACAGCAGACGTTGTATCTGAGGATTTAGGCTTATCAGCAGCAGATTTTGTTGCTACTGATGGTTTTACTTGAGCAGCTGCAGACTTTGTTGAAGCTGAAGGCTTTCCTTTTGGTTGCTTGGGCTGTACTCGATCAGCAGCAGTTATTTTGGCTGCTAATGGCTTAGAAACAGCTGTATGCTTATCCTTCTTCACCTTATTGATAGGCGTTTGTATAACTGGGGTTGGAAGAAGAATCTGATTGAAAGGATTAGACTTACAATTTGCAGCAAGGTGGTCTGATTTTCCACAGATGATGGAAGATTGTTGAGGTTTTGACAACTGTTCCCTTGGTGGAGAAAGAGATTTTCTGAATTGAGTTGTCTTAGCTTCAAAGCTTCTTACCTGTTTGTTCTTCTTTATCTTCTCAAAGGCATGTTGCTTGAGATTTCTTTGCTGCTGAAGGTAGTAGAAGCAGGTGCTGGCAGTGTGGTTATATTTTCCACAGACAAAACATGATTTTGCCAGTTTATCCCTTAAAAGATGCACATAATCCTTTCTTTTGAAAAGGTCTTTGAAATTCCAAAAGTGAGCTTTGTTGTGCTCAAAAGTAGCTTCTTCCAATGTTTTTTAAACATATGGAACCCTTTCTCCAGGCGCATGACATATGTCAAACACCTTCCTTGGCTGGACTGAAGATGAGGACTGGCCCTTTACAGTATTTAGCTTCCTACCTTCTGGAGGATAGCTAATTTTGATTTGTTTGAATGGTGTAGGAACTGGTACTGAAATGGCTGGTACTTGTGCTGAATGGACTTCATCTTTAGTCAGAGTGACTTGAGGGGCAGGAGGAGATGAAGCTTCACTTGTTTTAGTGGAGTCTGAGTAAGTTGAATCAGACTCTGATGAGGTAGTGCATTCTTGTACCAATGGTTCATCCTTAGAAGGATCAAGATTTCTGTTGGCCATATCAAGATTTGCCAGATTGAAGCTTGGTTCATGAATGGTCACGTAGTCAGCAGGAGGTGCAACGGCTTGATATTGTTCAGCATGATACCCCATACCAGTTTTTACCTTATCATGAATTTGAGCATCCAAAAGTCTTTGCAGTTTTTTGGATGCAAATTCATATTTGTCGACATGAACCTTTTGTTCTGCCAATTCTGCTCTGGTAGCTTTTAATCTGGCCAGTAGATCATCAATCTGAGTTTCAAGATTGGTTTGTTCATGTTTTAATGATGAAATCTCTTTCTTTAGGCGGTTAATTTTTTCTTTGTAACTGTCTTCGACCTTTTTGAATTCAGATTTCATTTGATGAAACTCTTCATTTTGATCTATTAGGTTTTGATTACTCTTTTTGTAGCCTAAGACCTTATCAATACAGGCTTGTGAACATAGATGTTCATATACCTGAGGCGGTATCTCAGTTGTGTCTGCCATAAGAGCTTGGTTGTTAGTAGGCAGATCTTCATACTGGAAGCTCCAGTCAAAGTCAGATGTTCCAACAGCTGCACAAGCTACAGTTTGAGCTGGAGGAGTAGCTTGTTTTTGTTGATGTCCTGGTTGGGCTTGGTGAGCTGTTGGGTTTGTCCTAGGTGCCTTGCATTCTCTAGCAAAATGACTCAGTTGGTTACAGTTGTAACATTTCAATTTGCTTTTATCCAAACCAACTCTGGTGTTTGAGCTGTTGCTTGGAATGGGTCTTCCAGTTCTAGAGTAGAACCTTTTTGCTCTTATGGAGAGCATGGCATACGAGTGTTGTATATCCATTTCTTCTAGATCATCTGGATGGAAACACTCAAGATCCTCCTTGATAAAGTACATGTTGCTTGAGTTTTCAAAAACAAAAGCAGCAGTGGTTGAGGCTTGAGAAGGAGCTTCAAGAAGAAATGGTGATATGTTTGTTTTAGAGGTGGGAGTTTGAGGATGTGTGACTATGGGAGGATAGTAGTTGCTGGTACTGGGGCAAGAGTGCTCAGAGTGAAAAGCAGAAGAGGTGGTGGTGGATGTTGAAGCTGTTTGGTAGCTTGAGCTTCATTCTTTTGCCTGAATCATCTCTCGCTCATAAGTCTTCAGCATACCGAAGAGCTCAGTCATTTGGAGAGTCTTCAGATTCTCAGTTCTTCTAATGGACACCGTGTAGAGTGTCCAGCAGCTACGTAAAGACCTGATGAACTTTTTAAGAATATCCTCATTCTCCAGTTTCACCTTTGAGCATTGCAGCTCACCTACAAGATAAGTAAATCTATTATATAAAATAGTTAGGGACTCACCTTCCTTCCATACGAAGTTTTCGTACTGCTGCTTCAGGATGTCCCTTCTGTTTTCTTTGACTTCTTCTGAGCCAGCAAATATCTTCTCAAGAGCCTCCCAGAGCTCTTTGGCGGTTTTGTGACTTCTGAAGTTATGAAAAACTTCATTTGGAAGGCACATTTGGATAGCTTCTAGTGCCTTGAAGTCCACCTCCATCTTTTTTATTTCTTCATCCGAGTACTTGGAGGGATCCTTTGGAACTGATGGTCCTCCAGAGTCAGCAGATACCACCATGGGAGTGTAGGGTCCATCCCTGATGGATTTCCACATTCCGTACTCCTGATAGCAGAAAAAACTTTCCATGCGATTTTTCCACATGTCGTAGTCTTCTCCCGACACCAATTTTGGTGGTCGGTTGATGCTTTTGATGTCTTCAAAACCATTGCTTTGTGCCATTTTTTGTTTCGTGGTTTTGGGTGACTTGATAAAACAAAAGAGTTTAGAATAGAACCAGAAGTGATTAAACAAGTGTTAGTTTGTTTAATCTGAGCCAAAGCTCTGATACCACTTGTAGGATCGTGAAATTACAAGATGGTTCTGTTCTTAGTTGAGATTGGCGGAAACAATAACAACTACACAGTTACAATCGAGTAGACAGAAAGAATACTGATAAGGTCACTGTTGTATTAAGCTTAGTGAATAAACGATTACAAATGAAAACTCTGTGAAGAAGCACACTTACAATGAAGTATTTACACAGTATTTATACTAACTTAGAATCAAGACAGACCCTTGATTCTAAGGATCAGATCGAACACAGACCGTTGATCTTTTATACAAAAGCTAATTTTACACGTTAAAGCTAAACTAGCTAACTTTATTGAAGCGTCTTCTTTATGCATCATTGCTTGCATATCTGGAGAAGAGCATTGTCGTCTGTCATTGGTTGCACCATTGAGGTTCCTTCTGCTTTGAGTGTGTCAGTTGCTTTTGGAGAAAGTTGTCAGTGATGCTTGGCATGGATAGTCAGCTGCAACGATTTGTCTTCAAGGAACATAGCTATCAGCAGCAAGAATGAGAATGATGCTGCTGATAAGCCTATCAGTAGCAACATGTGTTGAATGCCAGCAACATGTGTTGAATGCTGCTGATAAGCCTATCAGCAGCATTTGTACTTAGAATAATTTAGAAGCCATCAGTCTTTGGTTCTACAATACACATCTTCAGTAAGGTT
The DNA here is from genome assembly GCA_023525975.1 of Smallanthus sonchifolius. NCBI lineage: Eukaryota > Viridiplantae > Streptophyta > Magnoliopsida > Asterales > Asteraceae > Smallanthus > Smallanthus sonchifolius. The sequence goes on from CM042036.1 coordinate 17,680,900, forward strand.
TCCATTTAGGAAAGCCGTTTTGACATCCATATGCCATATCTCATAGTCATAATATGTAGATATAGCAATTAGAATTCTCATTGACTTAAGCACAGCCACCGGCGAGAAGGTTTCCTCATAATCAATTCCTTGAGTCTGAGTGTATCCTTTCGTAACAAGTTTAGCTCTAAAGGTTTGCACATTTCCATCCATGTTGGTTTTCTTCTTGAAAACCCACTTACTCCCTTTTGTCTTACAGTTAGGAGGTAGATCAACGAAGTCCTAGACTTGGTTATCATACATGGATTGTATCTTTGTGTCCATGGCTTTCGGCTACTGGATAGATTCCAATCTGAAATTGCAGTCTGGTAATTGGTGGGTCAGTTTGATGCACCAAAAAGACATCGTCGTTTTCCATGAGGAATTCATCTCTCAAGTTCCTAACGGTTCCTACTCGACATGCGGACACTTGGAGTTTAGCCGGTTCCTGAATCCCTTCGAGATCAAGTTCAATAACTCCTTGTTGATTTGTAATTTAAACCTTTGGTGAAGTTACTTGTGGTTCTTGAACTTCTTCTAGATCCACAATATTTCTAGTCGGCCCTTTCGTAAGGAATTCCTATCCTAGGACAAATCCTCTACGAGCTATGAAGACCCTGTTTTCATTAGGCTGATAGAAATAGTAACCTCTTATCTCCTTTGGATATCTGACTGAAACAACCTTTTTGCCTTTGAGTTCTAACTTGTTGGAAGTTTCACGTTTGACATAAGCTTCACAACCCCATACCTTCAGGTACAACAAGATGGGATTTTTCCCATGCCATATCTCATATGGTGTTTTTTTCACCTTCTTGGTTGGAACTATGTTTACAATTCTAGCAGCAGTTTCAAGAGCATAACCCCAAAAGGAGTGCGACAAGTTAGTTCGAATCATCATGAATCGAACCATATCTAATAAGGTTCCATTTATTCGTTCGAAAAAACCATTGTGTTGTGGCGTTCCTGATGGAGTCAACTGTGAAACTATTCCATATTGTTTCAGATGTTCTTCGAATTTATAACCCAAATACTCACCACCTCAATCAGATCGAATGGATTTTATTGTTTTACCGAGTTGATTTTGCACTTCATTTTGAAAAACTTTGAACACTTCAAAAGCATCATGTTCATATTTCATTAGATAAATATATCCATATCTACTATAATCATTAGTAAATGTAATGATGTATCTCTCGCAAAGTTCCAGTCATTGTCCTGAAAGGTTCGCATACATCAGTATGTATCAGCCCTAACAGATCCGTGGATCTCTCATAAATACCAGTGAAAGGTGCCTTTGTCACCTTGCCACTCAAGCATGATTCGCATACCTTGAAGGGTTCCATTACGGTGGATTCCAAGATTCCATCAGTTTGGTGCTTCGATAAGCGCTTCTTATTTATAATTGATTGATTAAACCGTAAACCGGAAGTGATTGTATATTCTCTTATCTCGTGTTCTTTTGTGTGTTAGCGTTTCTTAAATTGAAATGCATTTAGTTAAGATTTAGTATAACCCCATAATAAAACAAAACATTTTAAAACCAAACAAAACATGTTTTACTAATCACATGCTTCTAATGGATGTGATATTCTAGTTACCTTAGCTATCTAGATTAATAGCTTTTTACATTACTTGATCACGACCATCACATAACAGTCGACAAGAAGTCTTAATGGATTGCTTACACCATCATTGACTATATTGACCACCGATCATCATTATTAACCACTATTATTGTTACTACGATTCACCACCGTTATCATTGACCATTATATGACCAACATTCACTATATTTAACTAGGATTCATTACTATTGACCACTAATTTACTATATTTAATCGGAATATAATTTTTAGTTTAGATTTCTTTTTTCAAATTTTCCGACTATTGTGCAGCGGAATTTCAATTTTGAAGTTTTTTCCGACATTGTACATTGGAATTTCGTTTTTAATTTATTTTTCTTACAAAATTTTTGACTTGTTTGCGATGGGCAATTATATTTTTGTTGTTAATTTATTTTTATAATGTTTTTTACGGTTTTGCCACCAAGTTGAAATGGTCTCAATTTCTACGAACTTTTGCAATCGAATTTAACATTTACTTTATTTAATTTTTCACAAATTTATATCCGATATTTAGATTTGAGTATGTTTTTTTTTATGACTTCACTCTAACAAAAAGAAGCAGCTAATGCAATCTCAGTAAAATGTTGTATTTGACCTTAAAAATGTTGTATTATGTCTAGTGGTGGAGCCAGTAATTTTTTTTTATGGTGTAATTTTTTTCGATAATCGCGTTTATAAGAACCCGGAGTCAAAATTTTCAGGTCGGGTCAAGTCGAATCACATAAGAAAAGAAATATAATAATAAAAAAGGCAACCTTTTTTTACAAAAATGCAAAACATTTTTTTATGATTTTAGTTCAACAAATGCACTACAAGCCCGTTACTTGAACCACAGGCCCCCCCACGAAACCGCAACATAGTGTTATGTGGGCGCGGGGCTGAGGTCGCAACGCCCCTCTCAAGGGCAGGGCCAGAGGTACCCTTAGGTCCCGGGGTCAACCGACCCCAGTTAATTTTAATTTTTTACTAGCAGATATATTACGCGATTGTCGATCTACCCCACTCATTTTACGAGGTTGACCTCATTGATTTTAGAAAAAAAGTATTTGGCCCCAAACCTTAAAAAAAGAATGTATAAAATTTGAACCCAATTTTTATTTAATAATTAGTAGTTTATTTTGTTAAAAAAATAAAATTTTTGAGTAGGCTCTAAATAAATTTAAGTTAGATATATTTTAATAAGCTCAATAACAAAATTTAATTAACTCTATATGATAAGTTCATGACTCCATGAGTCCATAACCATTAACTTAAATACCAATTTAAGTTATACTAAACCTAGTTCTAAAAAAAGCAAAAAAAGAAAGAAAAAAAAAACCCAAGCGACGATTGGCATTCAACATTCTCGACGTTCGATAGAGCCTTTCGGACAACTTACTTGCGAGTTTCAATCGAGTTCAATCAACAATTGAAACCAAAGAGCGAAAACACCCCAACAACGAAATTGAATTTACAAACAACGATTATGCATCAACAATAAGGTTAGTTTTTATTTTTTTATTCCGAACTTGAAATTTTAGGTATTTCTTATTAGTGATTCTTATTTAAATACTATAGATTTTCATTATATTATCTTATCTTATTAATTATGTGATAGACCTAACCCAAGCATCCGAACCGAACTAAACTGGCCTAAAAAAATTTATGCCAGGTACTTAGAAATTCGAGCATTAAAAAGAAGCGACCCCATAGGAAAAAATTACAGGCTCCGCCACTGGTCACACCCACGATTGCATAACACATAGTCTAAGAGTACCTTTAAACCATGCAAATATAATTACATTAGATTTCAGTTAAATTATTTTAATTTATACTCAGTTTTAACCTACACTAATACATCATGCTTTTAGTCGACTTATTTTTATCCTTTACGTTAAATTTATTAAATATGTTTGCCACTTTTGACTTATCTATACTACTATATAAAACATATTGAAAGCACATTCTTGTAATTTACTAAAAATTTTAAGACAACTAACACAAATTATTATTGATAAGATACAGTTTACCAATGCATAAAATATGTCCAATTACCATTTAACCCTACAGCTAAAGCCAACACTCAATAATTACCATTATCTAATGTACATGAGATTATTTATTAAGTATTATTTTATTTATAATACTTAAAATTAAGATTTAATTTTACATTTACTATTTATATTTTTATAACTGAATACTATTTAAATTAAGTATTAAGTTTTATAAAATTACTTATTTTACAAGTTATAAGAGAAAACAAAATATTCCCAAAATTAACTATAAAGATTTAGATAATTTAATGACTAAAATTGTAATTTTTTATAAAAATAATAGGTGATTAATTAAGTTAATTTAGCATTTCAAAAACTATAATTGTATTTTTAGTTAAATAATAAGGAAATAAGAAAATAGAAAATAATAGAAAAATAATAATAATTGCAAAAGGGAAGAACCAATAGGGTCCTCGAACCTACGTCGTGTGTGTGCGCATGAAGGTGTGGCGCGCGAACCATCTGGGACGGCGCCCATTTGTGTTCTACATCCGCTTACGCTTGTATATGTATATAAAAAATAAATTAATAAATAAATAAATGAAGCAGCTTGGAAAAGGAAATAATTGGTCGCGCGCGGGGGGTGTGGTTGGGGTTTGCTCTCGAACCAGCGCTACCTACGTGTGGGTGTGCCACGCCAACCAACTGCTCTAACGCTCACTATTGCTCTCAATCAATTTCATATACACACACGTACATACATAGATAAAAGTTTTCACGTGGCAGCTTCCCATTGGTTTGGTTTACTGTTCATTGTCATCCATTTTTAATAGAATGTATAATAGTTAAAAATGTAAAATTTTAACGACAAACCATTAACTACCTTTTAAAAATCTTCACACCAATCCACTAGGTTGGTCGGAACGACCGGCCGACCAAACGAGAAAATAACGGTTAAGCTTTTACGACATAAATCAAGCCACAAATTGAAGTTGAACCTATGGATCTTCAATTATTGCGGAAATAAAATGAAGCTAAAATATTGGATGTTAATTATTTATAATTACTTAAATGCTTAAGTATATAATTACTAAATATTTACATACTTATAATAATAATACTATCCAAATTTAATAAGTGTTTAATACAGTTGTCGGTTAGATTGCGCTTTCCAAAAGAGCCTCAGTGATACCCGACGTTTTGCGCGAGCCAACACACTAGTATATTATAAATTCTATTTATTTGATTTGCAAACAAAAAATAAAATAATAAGTTGACTTTGATTACACACGTCGCTGTATTTGTATCTTATAGTTAAAATATTCATTAATAATGGGACAATCCTTAATAAATAATTCCAAGGATCATCGCAGCGATACGATGGGATGACAATAATTCGACGAGTATTATTGCAATTATTTTCGTGGATTTCTATATTAGAAAATTGTCACATCTTTCCCATCGTATAATATAGAAATCCACGTAAATAATTACTAATTATTGTCATTCATCGTATCCCAACTACAATAATCCTTGGAATTATTTATTTAGGATATATATTTTCTAAGATATCATATAAACTTTGAAAATCATAGAGGACAGATCATATTTTCAGTATTTAATTTCGTGAATTAATTAATTTGGGCGAATTTTTTTAACCTCAATATTCACAATCACATTTTCAAAACATTCAAGAATACAAAAGATCCATTAAAGGAATTATGTTACAAGCATACACACTCCATATCTTCCTCTAACTTTATTCTTCAAATCACCATCTTCAGTTTATTCTTCACTTTGATCTACGATTAGAACTATTTATCGCTGTTATGGGCATCCAAATCCTTGATAAGATTGCAAACCAAGTCCATCAAGGAAGTTGGATAGGGAACACTTGTGTCTCGCCTCTCAAACTCCAAGGTCCAAGTAGCCACCTGCCCATCACCCTTTGGTTCAACATGAAATGTGAGTTTGAAGCTCTTGTAGAGCTCATCCACAAGCTCTCCTTCAATTACCTTGAACACAATCGTGTGGTTTTCTTCGTTAACCGATTCAATTATCTCTTTAGCTACCTTCCTCTCTCCGTCTTTTCCCATGCATAAAAGTTACGATTAATCGATCAATATGTACGTTACACAAGGTTCAGGAAGAAACAAGTGTGAATTTTGGGTCTCATATGTAACGTGTAATAGAAAATTTTCGAGCAATACTATTATTTTTTTACGATTGACACTATTGATTTTATAAAAAAATATTGACCCTATTTGCATGAAAAAAGTACATATATTTTTTACCAAACAAAAAAGTCTTCTAAATGTTTTACATATTAAAAAACTTATAGTTTAAAATTTTAGCCCAATTACTTTGTTTTTTATAGTGAACTTTAAATCGTTATCTCATGTTTTATTTTTAAATTTTTAACCCAATAAAACAATAACCATTATAGGCCCATTTCAATTATTTAACCTAAATTAACAAAAAAAAACCGCTTAAACAGACTTTCTTGTATTTTTATTATGCATTTTTTTATGACATTTACTTTTATTATGATATTGGCTTTTATTATATGATTCGACCTAACCCCTCGATCCGAAAATTTTGACTCTGAGTTATTATAAACCCAAGTATCGAAAAAAAATGACACCAAAGGAAAAAATTCTTGACTCCGTCACCGAGTGTGATCATGATACGTACCTTGAGTGTAGTGCCAAGATATGACCGATCCAACGGCCCCTCTCTCACCTTCATGCAGCACACAGTCATGGTATCTATCAGGCACTATTGCAACAAGCTCGTGCGGTTTGTGCCTAAGGAGATCATGGAAGACATCGCCGCTCTTGTTGATCTCCACGTAACCGATTAACTTTACTGAAAGGGCCATCTCTTGATTATTCTCACAAAGGTTAAACAATTTCTATTACAATTTTTTTATTTATTTATTTTTTTATTTATTATTTTTTTTTCCATTCAAAAAAACAAGAGATAGTTTGGTGAGTTTGTGGAAAATATAGGCAGGCATTGATGGCTTTATATAGAAAGTTTTGGCTGACACACACCAACATTAAATAAAAATATAATATGATCACTTACTATATTATGGGAAAAAAACATGATTTACGCTACACATTTTTTTATTGTTTTTAAAAGTTGAAATTTGTACACTTGGATGCAATTTAATAACATATTTGGTGTTGTCTGCGGCTAGAGGTGTACAAATCGGGTTTTTTAACGAAACCGGTTCGGGTTTAAAACCGGTTCGGGTTGAGCAAAACCCGGTTGGACCGGGTCGACGTACAAACCGGTTTGGGTCACGAACCGGGTTCCAGGATCATCGAACCCAACCCTACCAAACCGGATCGGACCGGGTTGAAACCGGGTTGGATACTAAACCGGTTCGGGTTATATTTTAAAATAAGTTGGTTTACCGCGACGGTATTATTCGAGGCGTTATCAAACGATATTGAAAAAACTTTAGTTTCTATTTTAAAAGTTCTTATAACTTTGTCTAAAATATAAAATAAATTGTCACCCGTGTGGGGGTATGCAAAAATATCGAACGCAATAGTACGTTTCATCATTTGCCAACTTTCCGGATTTATCCAATGAGCGGTAACACAAATGTAAGAATCCGGCAAATTGTGGGGAGCCGACCAAACATCACAAGTTAAACTAATACCGGTTTTTAAATTTTCAAATTCATTTATTATTTCTACTTTAGCTTTTTTCCACATATTTATACAATCTCGTCTAAGAGTAGCACGACTTACATGAGTGTAGCGAGGTTGGAGCGTTTGTTGAATAAGCCGAGTCAAACGCTCGTTGTCAAAGTGTTTGAAAGGTAGACTCTCTTGAATCACAAAATGCGCCATCCTCTCCCGAACCAAGTCAACATTATACGCAAAAATATTACCTTCGTTTGTCATACTTGTTTGACCTTGCGAAGCTTGAGACTTTTTAACCGAACAATAATTTTTTTCAATGTGATTCTTCAAAGTTGTGTTTGCGTCTTTTCCAAAAAAATGCCCGCACAACTTGCATCGAGCCTTATGACCACCATTCGACATTTCGCATAAATCGAAATGTTGCCAAACATTGGGATTCCTTGTTGTAGGAATAACCCGCACAACCGTAGGAGCACTAACACTTTGAGAAGCACCAAGAATATTAGATTGTTGAGATTCGTTTGCCATTTTGAGAGTTTCGACTTTCGAGCGTGAGCGTTTTTGAGAAATAAGAGCGTTTTTTAGAAATGAGAGCGTTTTGGAATTGTGTGGTTGAACCAATACAACCCACACCTATTTATACAAGTTATATGGGCTTCAAAATACAAAAAAAAACCAAAAAAAAAACGGTCAAATAGCCGTTGGAACGGCTATAAAGCCGTTAAAATCGAAAATTCCAACGGTTCGAACCGGTTTGAGAACCGGTTCGGGCCCGAAAACCGGTTTGAGGGTGAAACCGGACCGGGTCGGGTTAAGAACCGGTATCCAAAAAATTTTTAAAAACTGGTAAAACACCTACAGTTTGGATCGGGTTTCGGATCGGGTTGGGTGAAACCGGTTTGGTTGTGAACCCGGTTCGGGTCGGGTTCCGGGGACCCGGTTTGAAACCGGTTTTTTTGCCCACCTCTATCTGCGGCTAGTTTCTTGCAAGTTGTGTTGGTCGTTTGTTTTATAAATTTTTCACGGTTCAAAACAAAATGTATATATCTTAATCGTCCTTAACTTTTTTTTAACTCAAATTCACTTGAAATATAGTTATACGTAACACCCCGGAAATTTAAAAACCCAAAATAATAAGTACAAAACTAATTTCAAATAATTATCTATAAAACTTGTTTAAAGGTCACAACAAGGATTTCATCCTGTGCAAACCAATTTTTTGCATGGGAGACCTTGTCGTCGGTATAGGGTTAAGTCAGATGGAGGGAAAACATGGCGCCCAATTAATTACTGGGGAAAACTTGTACCGACGACATGGCGTCGGTATAGACCAATTTCCATTTTCTTTTTCCTTTTTTTTAATTTATTAAATTTTCGACGGTGGATTTTTTTTTTAAATTAAATAAATTCCGGAAAACCCTATACCGACGACATGTTGTCGGTATAGTTTTTTTTTACTTTATTGACTAGTCAACATCCTACAAACCCTAAACCGATGACATGTCGTCGGTATAGGTCAACTGTGCCGACGATAAACAAACCTATAGCGACGACATGTCGTCGGCATAGGTATCAGCGGGAACAAATAGGGAAAACAGCAGGCAGACCCTCATTTGCACCCAAAACCCCCAAAACTCTCCCCAAAGCTTTCTCCGACGATTCTCCGATTTTGTGTTGGTTTTGGACCAATTTTCACAAAAACTCTCGGGTTTTAAGGTGTAGTAACATCCTTGTTTCATATTTTAGCTATTTGTTCAAGATTTTAAAATTTTGTTTGTTTATTTTGATTAGGTTTTTGAGGAATTTCACCATTTCTTGGATTTCTAGCTTTATGAAGGTAAATACTCGTTTTAATTACTAATTTGTGATGAAATTTGGTTTAGATCTAAGATTTTTATGATTTTGTATGTATGTTTATGTATATGTATGTATGTATGTGTATGTATATATGTATGAGTATGTATATTTGTATGTATGATGGAATTATTAATTTATGATTAGTTTATGTAATTTGGTTTAGATGTGTGATTATTTTATATAATTTAGTTTATGTAAATTAGTGTTTGTATGTATGTGTATGGGTGTGTGTAATTTGTGTTTATGATGCTTAGTTTGTATGATTAGTTTGTATGTATGTGTGTAATTTGTGTTTATGATGATTAGTTTGAATAATTCGTTTGTATGTGTGAAATTTGTGTTTATGATGATTAGTTTGTATGTATGTGTGTGATTTAGTTTATGTGTGTTTATGATGATTAGAATGTGTGATTAGTTTATATAATTTAGTTTATGTAAATTATGTTCAACGAATGTATGTATGTTTATGTATGTGTATGTATGTATGTTTATATGTATTAGTATGTATGTTTGTATGTATGATATAATTAGTAATTTATGATTAGTTTATGTAATTTGGTTTAGATGTATGATTAGTTTATGTGTGTTTATGATGATTAGTGTGTGTGTGATTAGTTTATATAATTTAGTTTATGTAAATTATGTTCAATGGATGTATGTATGTATATTTCTATTTATTTATTTATGTTTATGTATTTGCATGTATGTTTGTTTATGTTTATATGTGTATGTATTTGTATGATTTGTACCTATATAATTGTGTATGTAATATGTAAGTGTGTATGTATGTGAATATGTTTGTATGTATATGTAACTTTATTTAATTTTGTTACAAGTTCGGAACTCGTTGCGGTTGACGAGGTGGGAATAACATTATATTTGTGTTTCATTGAACTTATTTAAGGTACGTATCCCGACTTTTTTTACCTTTTTTATATTTTTGTTTGTGTAGTTAATTTTTTATTTCATTTAGGGTGTAAACGGCTCGTTTATCATTATTTTATAAATACTATTACTTATATATTAAAAAAATATATATTTTATAATTTTAAAAAATATATAAGAAAAAGGCTTACACCCCTAATGTCATTTATGTACGTCTTTGTTTATTTATGACATGTCTAGTGTTGTGTACACTAGTACGTTTATTTAGGATAACCCTTTAGAATATATCCGTCCGAAATTTATCTGATAGAGATAAATTTTGGATTGTCCACTTTGGGACTGCTTTTTGAACATTCTATCTCATTTAGGATATGTATACATTTTAACGGGTTGACATTTAAGGAAAAATTGGTAGTTATTTCTCCTTACTCCTTCGAGTTTGCGATTTATCTGCATACTTGGGGAGTTAAGGGAAATGCTGCTGATTTTTTCTTAAATAGTCAACTCGTTAAAATGTATACATATGAGATAGAATATTCAAAAAGTGAGTTAGGATCCACCGTCTTAGAGTACCGATCAAATCATATACATTCATTTATATCATTTATTACATGCACGTATATGTGTATGCTTATAACACAATAGATATGACACTAGATATGGCAATTGATAAAAGTTGGGTTACACTGGAAAATCGGAATTTTCCGGCTTTCTTACGCGGTATTCACAACTTTATAGAGACTGCCAAGAACCATGTCGATGGTCGAGGTAGAGCGTTTTGCCCATGTAGACGTTGTTGTAATGCGTGTCGACAGGATTTGAACACGATATATGGCCACATACATGACCGTGGGTTTCTACATTCATATCAGAATTGGATTTATCACGGTGAACAGCATCCTCGTGTGGCGGATATAGCATCACTTTTTGCCTCAAGAACAACACCAACTCCTCCGATAACTAGAACAACAAATAATGAGATGTATGATACCATAGATGATGTGATGACAGAGCAAAATACAAACGAGGATAATATAGATGAAGATGGAACTAGTTTAGACCCAGAGTTTGATTCGTTGTTTGAGGAGCTAAATAAGGAGTTATACCCCGTTTGTAGTCAAATGTCTTCCTTAAACTTCATAGCCAAATTGATGCATATCAAAGTTATCAACAAATGGATGAATAGTTCGTTTGACCAACTGTTAGAGCTTAAGGAAAATCATGTTCCAGCGTCACACTATGAAGCTAAGAAGAAACTGAGTAAGATTGGGTTAGGATATCAGTTTATCCATTCTTGCATTAATGATTGTGCACTGTTTTGGAAGGAGAATGAATCAATGCAAAATTGTCCGGTTTATAATAAGAGCACATGGGTTGACAAAAACACAAAGGGGAAGAAAGTACCACAGAAAGTGTTGCGCTACTTTCTTTTAACTTCACGGTTTCGACGAAGGTATAGTTCAAAATTAACAGCAAAAGATATGATCTGACATTATACTGGACGCTCAACGGATGGTATGATGCGACATCCGGTTAATGGGAAGGCATGGCAAGAATTTGATGAGAGATATCCGGATTTTGCTAAAGAACCAAGGAATGTCCGCTTAGGTTTGGCTGCCGATGGTTTTAATCCGTTCGGTAACATGAGTAAGACTTACAGTATGTCCGCTTAGGTTTGGCTGTCGATGGTTGTCGACACCGGATACGAAGGTGGTGAATCAAGTGACGTAGGTGGTGACCAAACTCCAATTCCCCATGCAGACAGTCAATCTATTACACGGGAAACTCAATCATTTTTTGGTAACTTGGTTGTTGACTTAGGCTACTTGCCCATGCGTACAACTTAAAATGAGGGTCGTGACCCAAGTCATGTTGTCCCGATTAATCTCGATGAAAGTTTTATTAATGATGATGTAGAAGATGAAGAAGATGCATACAATTCAGATGAGGAAGATGAAATAAATGACGACAATGAAGAAGATGATGATGTTGTTGACACACGTTATTGTAGTGATGATTCTGATTGAATGTATGTTAAAAATGTACTATTTGTATTTGTTAATTAATAATTATTTGTGCTTACTATTTATTTTTGTTGTAAGAATAATGGCAACAATGGCGGAATCACACGGTGGTGATGGTGGAGACGGTGGATACGGGGGTCCGTATAACTTCGACTCGGGTTGTTCGGGTGGATTTGGTGGTAGGTTACTTGTTAGTGTTTAATAGATGTCTTTATAATTGCCTGAATTTTGAATGTCATGTGTCAATGTAGGTAGTGCCTCCCAAAAAAGGCGTTCTAAAGCCAAAAACCTTAAATTATATAAGAAATTTGAGCAAAATGGGAGGAAGCCTCTTCCCATTTATGTAGAACTTCATGGCAAGGGGTACAAGTTCGTGGGTCCCAACGCTTCTGATTTTATCAGTGCTATCTCCTTAGAGGTTGAAAAGGTTATTCCTCCACATTATCCTAATTGAGCCAAGGTTCCAAATGTGAAAAAACGGGCCGTATATCCCACTCTTATAGTAAGTATAGATGTTTTATAATTACTTACAATTTCATAACTATTAGATTTTTTCTAATTACTTTCCATTTGTAAGATTATTTTGATCTGGACGCCTGAAGAAACATTGACAAGTGGCGAGGCGTTGAACTCATATAAATATTTTATAGGACGTTCAATTCTCCAAGACAACACGCGTGATATCTCTTACCTGTGGTGGTAACTCATATAAATATTTTATAAGTAACTTGCATTTGTCTTTGCAAATAAGGTGTAATTTATTAAAAACATTCGTATAATTAAGCAAATACTTACACAATTAATTTTTCGAGGCCGCACATCGTGCGGGTTCCCTACTAGTCTATCAATATACCCAAAGAGCTCAATGATAATACTAACAATGAGAAACAGAAAATAAACGAGTTAGAGAGTTTGAACTGACCTAGAGATATAGTCCATAGCCTCTGCCAATTAAACGTATGCAACAAAAATTTTTGAATCCTCTGTAACCATATGGCACTTGATGATCATAAACAACCAAACCAACATGTATTACAAGAAGAATTAATGCGAGAACATCACATAACAATAAATAAAGCCAATGAGTAATCCTTACCTTTGACCACTTGCTTAACGGGTCTAAGTTGATACCTATATTCAACAAGACACCAGCTAAAAAGTGATCACTTATTAGTTGAAATGTATCAAAGTGGGTCGTTCTAGAAAAAAAAATCAGATCTTTTATTCTAAAGATCTTTTTTTTTTCAAATGTATGCCATGTTATTATGTTTGTTTATGAAAATGTAAAAATGACTTTTTTCTTTCTTGACGGTCATCCTAGAATGTCCAATCATAAGTAAGGATATCAGCATCTCACTAATCCACAATATTCAGCAAATTAAAAGAAATTAAAACTGGGAAAAGAAAACAAATAAAGATCGGTGGTTATTCAGAGGTGGAAACCCTACTGTTATTGGAGCAGCACCTCATCGCCATTTGTTTGAAGGACTTTTCAGGTTAGTGACTATGAAGGTTGCCAATAAAGTACCCGAGACCACTCGTCTGTGCAGTGTAGACTCAACAGCAAGTTTAGGCATGATTTCTAACCCGTTCGGTTGGCATACTAACTTTATGCAAGTGTTAACTTACTGCGAATGAAAATTTAGTATATTTATAACATAACTAACAAATTCAAGAACATGAGCCAAATAGTTTTTCTTAACAGACATGTAACAAATCTACATACAAATCATATAATGATCATCTTTTATATTGTAACATCCTGAACGTCAAACAATAAAGGAATTACGGGGGGGATAAAGGAAATAATAATATTAGATCGCGGGCTCGAGGATAGGGTCATGGGTTAAGGTCGCGGGCCGGGCAAAGGAGGCGCAAGAAGAAGTAAAAACCTTGCCTTGCTCCTTTGTCACCCCACTTCATCACCACCTTCACCCACATTCTAGAGAGAGAAAGCTTTAGAAATCCACACCCGAGACCTTCGCGTTGCTTGGGATTATTGCTGGAACATCTCTGAAGGTTGGAGAAGGAAGAATCAAGCGGAAACTGGTAACAAACCCTCCTTAAGTTCGATTTCTGGATTGAAATGGGTTTTTAGGGTTTCAATGTGGGTCTTCATAAAAGTTGGGATTTTTACATTTAGTTTAGCCTAAAAAGTATATATCTAGATTCATGGAAGCTAGACATAAGTTTTGTACGTAAAAAGATCGAAGCTTGGATCAAAAACGAAGAAATCAGCAAAGATCAGATGAATCGTCCAAAATCTCTCCATGAATGGTCCGAAAAATCTGATGTGTCTGAAAAGTATTTCGGACACCATAGATTTCAGACAGAATATTTCGGTCGAAAAGTATTTCGGACAAAAGGGATTTCAGACAGATGTTTTCGAACAGAACAGTTTTCGAATGAAAAAGCCATTTAATGGAATACTGTTTGAACATAGAAGTTTTCGGTCGAAATAGTTTTCGATCAAAAAAGATTTCTACCAGAAGAGATTTCGGTCGAAAAAGATTTCGGACAGTAAGTTTTCGGACGAAAAGTCTTAGTCATAATGATATGTTGACATGTGTATTTTGTGACTCTTTGACAGATCGCTTAGCATTCCACCTAACTTGAAGTTTCAGTGCTGAGTGAGATAACCCCGTAAAGTCAAATGAGTTCTTATTGCCCTTTTTTTCTAACGGTTTTGGGTTGGCATGCATACTGTTAAAGAGATAGTTTTGAAAGCTAAAGTGTATTTTTATAAGAATTATATGTTTTTATAAAAATTAAAAAGAGAAAGTGTTAAAGAGTAAAGTATTATCTTTAGAATATGTTTTAAAGAAAATAAAGAGCTAAAGTAAAGAAAGTTAAAGGAGCTGTATTTAGGTACAGCTCGACAGTGACAGTGACAGATGACATGTTATATGCTTATGTGTTAATATGTGCTATATGTCTATTTGATAGTTTATGTGATTGCATTCTATTTTGTATAGTAGTGTAATTGTATTGCATAATAGTTGCATAGTAGAAAGTCCTACAGGCACGCTAAAGTAGAAGTCTCACCCTGAGGTGTGAGCAATGCTAAATGAGTCTTACATTGATGTGTAAGCAATGTTAAAGGAGTTTTACCCGGAGGTGTAAGCAATGCAAAAGTAGTCTTGCACAAAAGTGCAAGCTAGAAAGAAAGTCCCACCTGAGGTGTGGGCAGCGCTAAAGTAAAAGTCTTACCCTGAGGTGTAAGCGAGAAAGGGGTCTGGTCCTCTGACCACGATCCATACAAGTGAAATGATAGACAGACAGAGTACAGGAGGACACCCTAGCGGGTTTACTCAAAGTTAAAGTTTAAATAAAAGACAGTAACGTAACAGTTTTTTTTATAATTGTAACGTTACTTAACCATGACATAAGCACTACACACTTAACAAACGTATTGAGATTCAAGATGTATAACAACAAATTACTATCATTTGGGGAGAATGATACATATATCTCATGATCAGAGGGCGAGATCGATGCATGATATTAGAATAAGTTATTTAACAAGCCATTTCTACAACATACACACAAGGAGGCATATAACACTCAACTTTATTCTTTCAATCCGAAAACACACATTATCCAAAACTTCAATTCCCTTCAATATTTTCATATTTAATTAGAACTATATAACATTGTTATGGGCATCCAAATCCTTAACAATATTGCAAACGTAATCCATCACAGAAGTCGGATAGGGTACACTTGTACCTGGCCTCTCAAACTCCAAGGTCCAAGTAGCCACCTGCCCATCACCCTTTGGTTCAACATGAAATGTGTGTTTGAAGCTCTTGTATAGCTCATCCACAAGCTCTCCTCCAATTACCTTGAATACAATCGTGTGGTTTTCCTCGTTCACTGATTCAATTATCTGTTTGGATATTTTCTTCTTTCCCTCTTTTTGCATGGAGAAATGCAAAAAAAATGATCATTAATCAACTGTTAGATTACGAGATTCAGAAAGAAACAAGTCATGTGATACATACCATGAGTGAAGTGCCAAGTGAGGACTGATCCAACGGCCCCGCTCTCACCCTCATGCTGCTCACAGTCATGAACCTTTTTAGGGACTTTTGCAACCATCTCGTGGGGTTTGTGCCTAAGGATATCATGGAAGACATCACTGCTCTTACTAATCTCTACGTAACCAATTAACTTTCCTGAAAGAACCATCTCTTGATAAGTCTCACAAAGGCTATAGCAAAGAACTTTTTAATAAGAGTTGGTGAATTTGTGGAAAATATAGGCATACATGATGGCTTTATATAAAAGTTAATTTGGCTACCACACACGAGTATTAAATGAAAATATAATATAATATAATATAATATAATTAACTAGGTTAGTTTCTCGTATATTACACAGGTTAAATACAAAAACAATGTGAAATGAAAAAGTGATATTTAATTTAATAAACAAATAATCAAAAAGTAAATACTCTACTTTACAAAAAACTAATGTAAAAAGAATGGAAAACGATATAGGAATAATAAATAGTAAATAAAAATTATGTAAAAGTGTCACTTTATGGAAAATATTTGATGTAATTATTTATTAAATTACTCAAAAAATATAGA
Source organism: Smallanthus sonchifolius (assembly GCA_023525975.1). Lineage (NCBI taxonomy): Eukaryota > Viridiplantae > Streptophyta > Magnoliopsida > Asterales > Asteraceae > Smallanthus > Smallanthus sonchifolius. The sequence goes on from CM042036.1 coordinate 17,697,539, forward strand.
ATTGTATAGAAGACTTTATGACCATTTAAAAAAGGTAAAAAAATAATTTGAGTGATTTATAAACGTAGTCTAATGTAATTAAAAAATAAAAATTTTGAATTTTGATAAGTGTAAAAATTAAATTCCTTATCTTCGATTAACTTATTTCCGAAAATAATGAAATAATATCCAAATTAGGTTTAGAGAATATTAGTTTTAGACGGGAAAATAATTGTGAAAGTGAACTACAACGTGACATGTGTCTCTTTTTTTACTCTTTTATTAGAGAGTTTAGATTACTTTAAAATATAATATAATATTATAATACAATTAATTACTTTACTTAATATTGACAAAAAGACGCTGTAACAACTAATAACATATATATATCAACATATGATTCACGCTACACTTTTTTTCAATTGTTTTAAGAGTTGAAATTTGTGCAGTTTTATTCAATTTAATATATAGAAATAAGAAGTGTAATTTGACTAAAAAATCTAATAAGCAATCTCAGTCATTTATTTTCCTAATAAGGGATGATATTCAAGTGAGAAAAAAAAATGTTGAAAGGGTATCTTTGTAATAGTCATTTTTGTTAACTTTTTTCAAGTTCTCCTATATTTTTTTAAACATTCATAACTTTTTTATACGACATTATTTTTTTTTAAAAATTACATCGTAAAATCGAGCATTTTTTTCTCTTTAATTTAAGTATAATTTTGATATATAAAAAACGATAATTTAAAAAAAAATCAAAGTCTATGTTGATTTTCGATAAAACAGCATGATAGTAGAATATGTGCTGTTTTCTAGTAAACAACAGCAAACCAGCACAGGAAAATAGCACAACAACAAAATTAGCATAACAACAAATCAGTACAACATAAAAACAACACAATAACAAAAACAACACAGGTAATTTTATAAAATCATAAATCTAAAATAAAAGTCATCATTTTAAAAGAAGAATGTAAGTAATTAAGTTTTGAACTTCAGCAACATAAACAAAGGAATGTACCTTATCTTTGCATCTGCCGGTAACTATTGTTATAGGGAAAAGAATGTACCATAAAATACAAGAAATTGAATTAAAAAAAACTTCATGTGAATGCTATGAAACTTGGGCCAGAACCCAAAATCTAATTTGCAAATGTTTTTTGTATGTAATACAATCTTAAAAGTTTAGTTTTGTTGTGTTGGGTTTTGTTCAGTTTTGTAATGTTCTACATGTGTTGGTTTTGCTCGTGCTGGGTTTTAGGATTATAACCTGTCAATTCCAATTGTGTTATTTGTTTTGTGCTGCTTTGATATACTAGTTTTGTTGTGCACGTTTTGTTTGTGCTGGGTTAGCTAAATAAAGCAAGTCACACAATTAACTGTGTTGTTTTGGTGCTGTTTTATAGTAAAACAACACAATTAATTGTTATGTTTGGTGTTGTTTTATGATAAAACATCACATTTAATAGTGTTGTTTTACAATACAACACAGTTAATTGTGATTTTTACCAGAAATCAGCACATTTACGTAAAGTAGTACAATTTCATTTAGTGTCGATTTTGTTTTTACAAAAAATTATAGCAATACTATACTCGAATTAAAGGTAAAAAATGCTCGATTTTATGGTGTAATTTTTTTTTAAAATAAGGTCGTATGAAAAAAGTCATGTACGTTTAAAAAAATGGGGGAATTTAAAAAAAGTCAATAATTGTGGGTTTTTCAAGAATGCCCCTCCACCCCTTATTTTTCCTACTCATAAATCTCTACCATTGATCATCCAAATAAATGGATGAGTTTGCTTCTTAGGCTTCTTAGTCAAATTACACTTCTTTGGGGAATCATCCCCTTAATATATATGCCAATAAATCATACACATATTTTAGGTTTTGTAATTTAAATAACCGGATATTGTGTAAATCATATGAACACTTACATATTAAATTAGTTAGTTGGTACTCACGAATATGAAATCGGATAATTCTCAAAGAGATCAATAAGGAAATATGAAATCTATTACGATTTTCGTGTACCTATATTGGACCAAATCGATTTTTATTTATATGTAAGGGCCTTTTCCCAGGAGACCTCACTTGTTGGATTTACTCGTAAACATAGTTATCAAAACTGAATAAACTATAACTTTGAAAACATAGCGGAAGCGTACATCATTCTATTACATAAACAACGGAAGTTTTAACATTTAAACATAAAACATTGTCTTAACATAAATTCAATTAACAGGATGTCAGTTTTGAGCCAGGTAGCCATCATACCTTAGCCCATCCTTTCCTCTTGTTACCTAAAGTGCATACTAAAAGTCAGCTAATGCTGGTGAGTTCTAGTTTAGAGCAAATAGGCATAATCATTAGTTCTTGTTGTATTTTCATAAGTATAAATATATATATATATATATATGTATATATTTATCATTTCAATTCTTTCTTTCAAATTTTATTCATATGTGAGTACGTATATTGATACATACATTCTTACATTCATTTGTACCTTCATTGGTCTTACACGCAAGGGGGATCAACCCGTCATTGATTACGTAAGTCACAAAGACAAACGTTTCGGTCTACCATCGTAGTCCGACATGCTTACAACCGTCCGGCAACTAGTTTCCGTCCGTCATTATCTTCTTACAACCATCCGGCAAACCTTCGGCCGTCCGTCATATCTTACAACTATCCTACCGTAGGAGTCCGTCATATCTTACAACCGTCCTACCGTAGCAGTCCGTCATATCTTACAACCGTCCTACCGTAGCATTCCGTCATATCTTACAACCGTCCTACCATAGCAGTCCGTCATATCTTACAACCGTCCTACCGTCGTAGTCCGTCATATTCATTTGTCTGCTGATGTCGCCTAGACGGTCTATAAAAACTATGAATAAAAACCTAATCTAGACTCCTAAGTAATAAATGGAAAACCTATGAACTAGACCACACTGACAGGCAAGTGAACCTATCGAGTGTAGCACAGCTTAATGGTAAACCGGATTATCGAACCCTAGAGACACTGAATAACTATACTAGACTCTGACTCAAACTAAGAATTATTTGGTTTGGGGGGTTTTCTACACTACTGATTAAACTAATTGAAATCAAAGATTATGAAAACAGTGAATGATTATAACTATCAGAACAGAACTCGAGACTATCAGGAATGGGAAGAATACCACCTAGGTCGGAATCCTACTTGCAAAGCTCAGACTTCTACCGGTTATGGAAACAATGATGGATCTGGGTATCTAAGGATAATAGCTCTAGATAACCTAGTGGATCCCTAATCACTCTCAGGGTGTTACCAACAAGGAAACTCTAAAGATGTACAACGCTCACCAGATGGTCGGATTACCTTTCAGTTTTTCCAACAATGATAATGTACCAAAAGACAGGTCGCCTCTCGGTCTCACTGTCCACAATACATCAAAGATGAACGGGGTAATCTCATATCAACAACTATGACTAGGACTAGCAACAATTACTAGAAACCTAAGGCAACTTCCTCTCATACAGTTAACACTCGGAATCCTATTAACGAAGACTAACTGATTATCTCTCACCTTTCGGGTATCGAGATAAGATGAACACTTAGATCTAACCTACTGTAAATCACAATTCCTATGGAATACTACGTCTAGCAAACCACAAGAACAACCACAAACACACAGTCTGTGATCTAGATACGCTACTCAAACTTAAAGACATTCACAAATAGCATACGGAACTATAATTAATTGCAAATCAGAAGTAAAGCATGCATAATCATCATAGTTATTAAACCAAGATCTTTACAATATCATTAAATCATCATACGAATCCAAAAACCGAATAAAAATAAAAAATTTAACAAAGTAATCATCTTTGACCTAGGCAGTATTAAGGTTTAGCCTAGAATCATACTCAAAACATTCAAACAGGAGTAAATAAGCATGAACATAGTTTAATCAACAATTCAAAGACAAACGAAAGAGAACTAGAACCCGAATAAGCTATGTCTAACCACTCCGAATGCCTCAATCTTTCTCTTCAATTGCCTTCTCAACTCCTAAAATCGCCCAGAGACTTGTTCCAGACAACTAAAAGATCGAACTCCTTGGATAATGGCATTGCAATTTGATTTAAAGTCTAATTAGGGCTTTTTGCGGATTTCTCTAGCCCTCGCGTACCGCGAGACAAGCTAACCATTCGTTCGCGTACCGCGAAGGAAAATATAGTCGGGTGCCAATCTGAAGATCCTCACGTACCGCGAGACTTGGGCTCCTCCTCTTCGCGTACCGCGAAGGACAACTTTTTCCCACGTTTTGCAATCTTTTCTTAGGACTTGTTCTCGTGCTTGGTTCTTTCGTGATTTCACTTCATATTCCACACGAGCTCCTGTAAACCTGACATGGACTCAAAACAAACCAAAAACAAGTAAAAACGTACATAAAACTATCTAAAATGCACAATTACAAAGGAATAAAGGATGGGTGCTTTGCACTACATCAAACATCCCCACATTTAACCTTTTTTCATCTCTGAAAAAGTCTTCAATGGAATCATAACTGGAAATATCTTAACAACTCAATTATCTTATTAGCACAAATATACAATAATCAGTATTTCTGTCCGATTAAACCCAACCACAAACTATCAAGCCCCCGTTTGTGTTCTAATTCCATTTTATACAGCTATCAATTCAATCTATGAGAGTCACACTCAAAAGTTACAGTTCTACCTAATCCCGTCTCAAGGTCGTGTCTAGGCACGGGTTAAACCATTTAGATTCACCCACCACGATAAACTAAGATTTACATGTTTTAGAAATTAAGATGAATTAACGAATGAATGGATGAAAATGAATGAGCATTAAATTAAACAAATGAACTTTTGTCTAAAGGCGTTTCTACCAAGTCACTATCCTTGAGGGTAACACACAAACTACAGTTTTATCAATGAAGCATATAAGAGTCAACCCAGTGGTGTTTCATTTAGGCTGGAACCCGACGTGTGACACGTAGGCAAAAGTTAGATTTCAATATAATTAAGATCAATGAATATATGGATTGCGGGCGCCACCAAAACTCGGATTTATTTTTATAAAAAGAGAGTGGCGTGCCAAGAAAAATTTCAAAAACCTCTAACTTTTAGCTTAACGTGGTACCTATCACCTTATTTTAACAGTTTCAGTATTAGCGATTACTCTAAGATGAGTACCTATAAGATTTCATGATTTAATTCAATTATTAATCCTAAACAACACAAACAGGCTATTTAAGCTATCAAACTGGCTGGGTCTACCAAAACATCACTAATTAGACGCGTTTTCTATTATTTATTTTCATTTAAACTCAACAAGCAGATCTAGTTCTACTATCATTTTCCATTTATTATGCAAAACTTATACTTTCAAAGGACATTTTTTTAAATTTTTCAATTTTTTTGTATTTTTTAATTTAATAAAAGAAACTAAACCTAACTAACTAGACTCAACGAAGTTTCCCATCCCCACACTTAAAACAAACATTGTCCCCAATGTGAACCGAAAAACAATGAAAAATAAAAATACAGAAGTAAACTAGGAAGACTTAGCTGGTAATGTATCAGTGAATTGTGTCCAGCTTCGCTATTCCACTTGTGCATCGTATAGCATTTTTGTCGGGTTGCCCTTACAAGCTAATAAAATAAGAATCGACCCCGCCCGAATGGAGATTGAGTACGGGACGAAGTGATCAATACCTGCACAATGAACCTCAAACAAACCCATAACATTAAACTGACTCAAGTTACAAACTCAAATTAAAATGAAAAGACTCAACTGACTCAATAAGACTCAAGATAGATTTGGGACACGTACCCGATGGATAGCAAACACATAGACATGAATGCCACAAACAAGGTAGATCCTCGGTCATGAACGGTCCTTAGGTCTCCTATGGTCGGTGAATAGTAGGAGTGATGACGGATTTGAATGATGATGGTGAAATGATGGAGGATAGTGAAATGATGGAGGATGGTGGATGATAATGGTGGGTATGGTGGATGATAGTATGTATGGATGGTGGTGTGTTGGATAGTAATGGTGGTAGTGGATGGTAGATGAATATGATGGATGATGGAAGTTGGTGAAATGGTGGACAGTGGCGTGTATGGGATACCATGGGAAACAAAGAAACAAGGGGAAATTCAGGAGCTTCTCGCGGACCGTGAAGGGCTGAAGGCAGGTCCTCGCGTACTGCAAAGAGATGGAAAATAGTCCGGCCATAAAATTTGAACTTCGCGTACTGTGAAGACTGTCCACCAAGGTCTCGCGTACCGCGAGGAAGCTTCAATCACAGAAAGTTAATAGGGCTTTTTATACTTCGAAAAATTTTGACCCCCTAAAAACTTTTTCAACCAATTCCATAAAAACTCATTCTAATGATAAAAACCCGTGTAAAACATACCTGAAACTTCGTTCCTGGTGATTTTCCTCACTGAATCAAGCGCGAATCCCTGCAAGACGCATACAAAACAAAACACATAAACCGAAAAACAAAAAATGACACGAAAATAGAACCAAGTATTATAGAAACTCTACACCACAGGCAGTTGCCCGAGAAGCAAACAAGCCTAATCAGGAGGTTTCTCCTTGATTCTAACCAGAACCGCTTCCATTCTGCACGGTATTTCTCCTCGCCTTAGCATCAACAAACCAGTACCAACCATTGAGCCTCTATTACATCTACCACTTAGGTCTTTCCACAAAAATTAAACCTACCTGGTCCGAAAATAACATGCATCATATAACCAAGCAATTTATTACCCATGAACGTCCCCACACTTGGGGTTTACACTATCCTTAAATATCCTAAATCACTCAACGCTCGGGTGCTCTCTCGGGGCGGCCTAGATGTTGCGTGTTGTTTATAAGTAAATATTAACATAATAATATACTAATATACAGAGATATTGGTTTCACGAGATCAGGTTTTAAATTTATAAAATGATAATTACTTTAACTTAAAACACACACAATAGGCAAGTGTACCTATCGTAGCGTAATATAGTTTAGGTAAGAAACAAGTATTGAACTAATGGACACAGTCGAGTTTCAATACTCAAATTTTGTTATCGTTTTGCCGGATTAATTAGTGAGTGAGTTTTGTGTGCTTGTGAAGCAAAATAGTAAATGACAGAAAAGTAAATGACGGTAAAGTAAATAGCATAAAAGTAAAAATGTGTGTGAAGTGTATAACAGAAATGTAACGAACGGAATAGTAAATTGCAGGAAAGTAAATATCTTGAAAATGATCAGGGCACGAAGAGTATTGCTTTGGGCTTCGAATGCGCTTGGTACGTGATAATGTTAAGTTGACTAATCCAGTGATATGACTACTACAAACTTGTGACCCGGGTCACCGCTAGAGCCTCGTCCTCACGACATTTTAGTCATGAATTAAAATCTTTAAATTAAAATAGTAGTGCCTCCCGTTAAAGACAACAATTAACCTCAACCCTTCGAATGGTCATCTCCGTAGGTGGTTTGCCCCAGTGGTCCGAGCAAAAATCCCCCATTAAGTGGCCCAATTTCATAAATCAAAGATTTCTCCAATTTTCTATTTTTTATACCTTCAACTTTTTAGTGCTAAAATGGGTGAATCGTTGATTTATATATTTTTAAAGTCTATTTATCGTTTTAATTTTAGTTTGTATGGATCGATTTGAAATTTTGAAAATTTTTGTAAACCTGCCAAATTTAGAATGCTTTATAGAAGAGCACCTAAAGAAAATGATCCAATTAAATCACGCCACCACCAATTGAAATTTCCTGGACCAAACTTCAAGAAACTCATATAGTGAAGGAGACGGTCACTCCGGTATATTAATTTTGTCACGTAATTTTCGATGGATGAACGTTGCTTCTTCCATGAGAAGTGGTCCTCATAGTGATGTGCCCTATCCTGTGGCTTATGTGATTCATGGAATGATTCACTGATATGCTTGGTCACAGGCCAGCTATCACTGTTGCAAGGAAGAGGTGCCATTATTGTCATTTGTTTATTGATGAATACTTCCTCCTGCATAATCTCCTCCTAGATGTTGGATTCACAATCTGGTTCTTCATATGATGTTGTCTCTGAAGTGACATGAACTCCAGACTGTTCCATACATCCTTCTTGTGCTTCCATATTTAGGATTCCCACCAATTCTTCTTCTGACTCAATTGCTTGTTTAGCTTCCAGCCTCTCAGAGAAGTCAAAAAGTGATTGTAAAGTTGCAGTAACCTTTTCCTCTGAATCATCCGGTCTCACTTCTGATTGATCCATGCTTGTGAAGATGGAAAGTTCTTGCTCATTAGAGTCACTTGTTCCTACTAGAGATGTTGGAACTATAACTTCCGATTCTTGGATTTTGAAGGAGTCATCTTGTTGTCTATTTGGATAGCTTTTTAGGATCTGAACCTTAATTTCTTCCAAATGACGAAACACTTTTTGTTCAGTTGGAGAGCACTTTAGGAGTTGAACCTTAATTTCTTCCAAATGATTAAACAGATTTTCTAGGGTTCATGAGTCGGAATCTAGAGCTGGGTGTCGAATTTCTTGGGGGCGGTGTGGTTTCCTCATATGGTCGCCAGTAGGGTTGGTGAAAATCTGTGGAATACCCTTGATAATGATAACAATCTTGAGTGTAGTGGGCTTCCCCACAGACCTCACACCAAACCTTTGAATAGTGATACTCATAGTCGTCTTGGTATCTTCCATAACAACTCTCATAGTTGTAATCCATGAAAGTTGATGTAAAGAACAAGCAAAACAAACCATAAAAATAAATGTTAATGTTAAAAAGGCTAATCCGTTAACTCAAATCTTTCTTGAAATCACCGTGTCTCCGGCAACGGCGCCAAAAAATTGATGCATGTTGTTTATAAGTAAATATTAACATAATAATATACTAATATTCAGAGATATTGGTTTCACGAGATCAGGTTTTAAAATTATAAAATGATAATTACTTTAACTTAAAACACACACAATAGGCAAGTGTACCTATCGCAACGTAATATAGTTTAGGTAAGAAACAAGTATCGAACCAATGGACACAGTCGAGTTTCAATACTCAACTTTTGTTATCGTTTAGCTGGATTAATTAGTGAGTGGGTTTTGTGTGCCTGTGAAGCAAAATAGTAAATGACAGAAAAGTAAATGACGGTAAAGTAAATAGCATAAAAGTAAAAATGTGCGTGAAGTGTATAACAGAAATGTAACGAACAGAATAGTAAATAGCAGAAAAGTAAATGTCTTGGAAATGATCAGGTCACGAAGAGTATTTCTTTGGGCTTCGAATCCGTTTGGTATGTGATAATGTTAAGTTGACTAATCCAGTGATATGAATACTACAAACTTGTGATCCGGGTTACCGCTAGAGCCTCGTACTCACGACATTTGATTCACGAATTAAAATCTTTAAATTAAAATAGTAGTGCCTCCCGTTAAGGACAACAACTACCCTCAACCCTTCGAATGGTCATCTCCGGGTTGGTTTGAGACATCGAACATAAATGCTTTGTATTAAGGTTAAATAGGTGATTATATTTTGTTCACCGGAGGCGGTGTAACAATGGGACAGAGTATAAAGACGTACCGTTCCCAACATGAGTTCACCAATTCTTGGTCGCATAACAAGTTCGTATAAAGACGTACGACCTTAATAATATTGACCAAGCCTTGGATTATCAATCTCTGCTTGTATAAAGACGTAAAAGTTTCAAAGGAAGTTTGATTAAAAAGGTTTTACGATCTTATGCTTTTAAATCAAGAACACTCACAAATATAAAGACGGATTTAGAAAATAATAAAATCCCACCAAATGGTGGTTTTAAGGACGAATAATTAAAGACATAAACATATCACTTAGATTAATACGTCAAACATTAACATGCACCAAACTTCATCTTCACCCAAGCAATACAAGGAGTTTAGCCAAGAATGACCATACTAGCTAGCGTAACGCTGAGTTTTATAGGTTCCCCTATTGTGAAACAAGGAGGAATAGCCCCTCTACTCTCTGCTCTCTACCATAAACTATGAAATAAGCTCTCTCTGCTGTGTTCTTGAGGTATGGATGGGTGTGTGGAATGAAGAACCCAAGCCTTCTATTTATAGGCCTCAAAATGAGCAATGCACGGCCGTACATTGGATTGCACGGGCGTGCAAACACCTCGGGAATCAAACAGGGTACAAAGTATAGTGTACCGGAGCCTTGGGAAGCAAGAATTGCAATGCATGACCGTGCATGGCATTGCACAACTGTGCAATGCCCTGTCTGCTCCCCAGGCTTGTCTTTTAGCGGCTTGTTGACTTATGTTGACCTGGTGTTACTTCTTGAGGGTCAATGCTCGGGTTTGGTCCTCCAAAAGCTTGATTTCTTCATGTTTTAAGCTGGTTTTTGCTCTGTTTATCTTGGGGCACCAAATAACCTGCCATTGTAAAATATAAATGCTTTAAGTATCATTTGCAAGGTTATTAGTTAATTAGTACCATAATATGGGGATTATTATGCATGTAAAACATGTATAATTTAGGGCATATCTCTAGACTTAAGGGGCCTAAAACTAGGGGCTGGCTCAGTTTCTAACCTCTCATAATGAACAATAGGAATGGGCAACGGTTCAAGAATAGGTGTATCTAATGGAATGACCTCTAAGCTCTCACCAGGATCATCAGGATCCTCCACACTTTCTAACTTCCCCACACTTGGGGTTTTCCAAATCATATCCTTTAGCTCTGCCATCATCTCCTGTAGATCACTAGGCACCTCATCGCCGTATTCATCCGGCTCATTCAGCAAATCTTCTAACTCCAACGTCCAATCAGATGGTTCTCCTAAATCAGGGGCAGGTTCACCAATAACTATCTCTCCTGGATCAGAATCCCGATGGTCGTCCATGAAAGCATCAATCAAGCAAAAGGAGTGGCTTTGCTCACTAGCCTCCTTCATGGACTTTGCAGCATCAAAAGTAACAGACTCATCCCCCACACGAAGTGTGAGCTTCCCGTCGAAGACATCGATCATTGCCTTGGCGGTGCACAAAAACGGGCGCTCGAGGATGAGTGGGACTCTGTCATCCACCTCCATATCCAGAATGATAAAATCCACGGGGAAGAAGAGTTTGTCTATTTTCACTAAAAGGTTCTCCACTATTCCCCGTGGATACTTGAGTGAACGATCAGCCAAGGATATGAGCATGCACGTCGGCTTCGGTTCTCCTAGGTACAGCTGCTTATAAATGGAATATGGCATCAGATTGATGCTAGCACCTAAGTCAGCCAACGCGTGGTTCATAGGCAAATAGCCAAGCAGACACGGGATTGTGAAGTGACCCGGATCTGCCAGTTTCTCTGGTAGCTTGTTCTGAACCACCCCAGAACATCGCTTACTCAGTGAGACTTTTGAGAACTCCTCCAGCTTCTTCTTGTTGGAAAGAAGATCTTTTAAGAACTTGCCATATGTAGGTCCTCGGGTGTCTCGGATCGTTACGTGTAGGTGTGTGACTAGCCGGACCAGGTGCGGAATGCCCGTGACTAGGTGGAGAATCAAGCAACACAAAGTAAACCGACAACTAAATCACTTTCAAAATCCATCTATTATAAACTTGAAGATTACATCGAGAATACTACTGAGTGCAAATGTCTGCGTACATAAATTATGTCAACCAATCCTATTTATACTAGACCTGATCTCTGCGCACTTAACAAGTACGCAGGGCAAATTGTTCATGCGTACTTAGCAAGTACGCAGAGTATTCTTGCGTACTTGCTAAGTACGCAGGAAGTGAATCTTGCGCACATGCTAAGTGCGAAAAACACTTAGAGAAAATATACAACAATAACATGCATTAGAAATTACAACTCGATAACTAATACATACAGACACTAACACACAAAGACTAATACGTACAAGACAAGTACAAAAGCTAAGACATTATCCAGAGTGTTTGTCACACAAAAGTGCTTCAACAAACTCCCCTTGACAACAGCTTTGGAATGTCTTCGGTCTTCATTGCTCCCCAGCTTTAGTTTCCATCTTCTTCTTGTAGTCAAGGCAGAACTTGATCACCTTGTCGTATTTAGAAGCAAGGAACTTTGTTCACTTGTCCGTGTACATGCAGTACTTATCAGCTAGCACCTCCAGATCTTTCACATAGAATTTTATGAAGCAGACTTCATTAAACACTCTGATCAGTTCCCTTGGCACTAAGCTTCCACTATCGGACCACACCTTTCCAATAACCACTGCCTCGCTCGATTTAGGATCTACGTACCGGTACCATATGTTACCTAGGATATCTTTATATAACTTGCTCAGGGGAATCTTGGTTTCACACAACACTGGCTTGTATACCAGTTTCTTTAAGCTTCTATTAGTCACAGGATGTCTAGCGTTCTTGTCCCTGACTCGCTTGGGCACTTGAGGCTTAAACATTTTGAATTTCCCAGATCTTACCTCTCGCTGTAGAACCTGCCACAAACCCATCGCTACTACGTGATTTGAGTGACCCATCAGCTCTCGGTTTACTAGGTTCACGAGGTCGTATCTTGGCAAGGAGTTGAAAGCTTTGCTGGTTGGTTTCAAGTATTGAACCCCCCCAGCTCACTTGATTGCAAACAACTTCTTATCCTCCTCAAACTTCACAGCTAAGATCATCCCTGTCGTTCCGTGTTTGTCTATGATTGAAGTCTTTTGCCAGACAGGAGTCGGATCCTTCGATGAACTTGCAGGCATATGTTTGTCTTTCTGTGCCTCTGGATCCACAGGTGTAGGGTCAGCAGGGGAGGCTTCAGTCGACGCCTCAACAGTACTAACAGTCTCGACTGATCCTGTGTCAAAATGAGATTCAAAGGATGGAACTTCGAAGATCTCTTCATATTCAAACTCATACTCTCCTTCCCCGTCGCCCTTGGGAACTTCGATTACCACATCATCTTCCTCATTCCAGTCGTCACCAGAGTCGATCTCTCCCTCTTCCAGATTACAGAGAGCCTCGATCTGTGCTTCTTTGGAATATCTGGCTCTCAAAAGAAGATCACATCATCCGACACGTCGTCAGATAGATCTTTCAGTACGTCAGCCACCAACTTTCCTTTATTTCCACCTGAAGCATCACCTCCACCTTCACTCTGAGTGGACTCCCCCTCAGCCATAGGCACGGCAGAAATGGGAACAATCGCCCAAGCCGACGATTGCTGCTCACTTCTGCTCAGTCCGGCTTCAGGATCCTTGTCCTGATCATCACCCTTAGTCAGATCAACTAAGTGACAAGCCTCTTCACTGCTAGGCTTAGGTGGTTGCTTCTCCAACAGCTCCTTCAACTTCTCCCCCTGAGCAGCAAGCGTCTTGGCCATATCACTGACCAGTTTCACCATAGTCTCACGCTCTAACCACTGCTTTTCATCAGCCGCCCGCTGTTTCTTCAACGTGGCTACTTCATCAATCAAAGAGTTGATCTGGCCCTGTTGCTTGTCAGATTCTTCTCTTGATTTCCATACCGTTTCAAGAAGACTCACGACTTGAGTTTCTAGGGTAGTGATCAGTGTATCATGAGGATCAGGTCCCCTGGAAGATGATGCTTCGGCTTGATGAGTTGGGAAGGTGAAGATTTCATCGAAATCAAATCCATGAGTAAAATCCAACTCATGAAATGGTTCACTGATGTGTTGAAGAGTGGTTGTGGGGATTGAGGTAGGGTTGGTTGTTGATTGGATGGTGGTAGGGGTGATGGTGACAGAATCGGTTAGAATAAGAGTTGTCACTGTCATTTGGATAGATTGCACAGGGAGGGACACTATCACAGGACCCTCCTCTGTGATAGCCACAACATGTGTTACACGTGGCCTCCTCCACTGTCGCCGGTAAAGCTGTTGTGAAGGTGAGGTAGAAGTGGAATCAGTACTCGCAGCCATTACATATGCTTGCCTCTGAGCTCTGACTTCTACCTCACGAAGGATAGCTTGTTGCGGCCTATCCCTCCGTTGCTTATTTATACATTATCTTCTGCGTCTTTGTATAGCAGCGTCCGAATCAAAATCAGGCTCGTATTCACTGCTAGTATCTTGTCACTTTCTCTTGGAAGATGATTCGGGAAGGGTCACATTCGTCAGTCTTCTTGGGTGTGCCTGGGACGGTGCATCATCAGACTCAGTGGAATCGGACTCGGTCGATTCAAAGTCAGAATATTCAGCATCTCTAACTTCCTGTTCTTCATCTCCTTCTTCTTCAGACATTTCATCTTTAGATTCAACTTCCTCTTCTTCTTGTTGTTCATCACTGTGTTGACTGAGTTCTGGCTCAGACTCGTCACTATACCATCTGAAGTCAGTAGGGGCCACATATGCTTCATTGTTCAGGTGGCCAAAGAGTGGAGTATGCTCAGGGGTAGGTTCTACACTGCCTGGCATTAAGAACTGTGAGAAGACTCTCTTTGCCACCCGCTTCACTTGCAGTGTCTCCCCAATAGCAGGTAGATTTGGCAATAAATCATTGATCAATAGTTGCACAAATCTTAGGTATAACAGGAATCTAAATCTCTCTGTCGTATTGATCTGATCATGGCTGCTACAAGATCATGTCCCATAGCATCCTTCCCCGCCTTCCTGGAAGAGATGCACATGATCATAACGTGGGCAAAGTACCTCCACTGATCTAGCACCCACATCTTCTTGTAAGATGAATAATCCCGTACACCGACGTATCCCATACGCTGCCTCCAACACCCATCCACAAAGTAATCAGAATAGGCAGTTGGGTCGGTGGCGAGATCCTGAAAGTGTAAGACCCTTCAAATTGTGTCCTCAGAAAAAGCAATGTCATGACCCGCAACGATAGCCCGAATGATGTTAGGGGTTACCGTGCAATCATGATCCGCTGTGTCCCAGAACTGCTCCAGATACGGTCTTGAAACCTCTTGTAAACTAAGAAAACGAACACCGAGGCTCTGATACCACTTGTAGGTCCCGGAAGCCTCGTCACGCAGCGGAAATACACGGACCTGTTCTGAGATTTGTGTGGGAACTAAGAAAACGAGATAGGGAATACATGAACAACAAACAAGAGAATGAAACGATACGTAATCCATAACATAGAAGTCATCCCGTATTACAGACTACATACCGAAGGAGCACACATCTCTCATCTAAGCTCACGGTCCAGGGGTCGGGAGAGCTCGTCCCGACCCGGACACCTCTCAACATAGTTCCAGAGTTCCACCTACAAATGAAGACAAGTCTTCTATTTATAGGGGAAGGAACACTACCTGCGTACTTGTCTAAGTACACAGGGTTTGGTCATTCGTACTTGCTAAGTACGCAAGGCAAAAGCCTTGCGTACTTACTAAGTACGCAGAACCAACTGGTGAACAAGCTAAGTACGCAGGAACACCCTCCTGCGTACTAGCCTAGTACACCGATACATAGAATTTAATCTATAGTTACAAAAACATGCTTCTACACCATACTTAGGCATATGCTGTAGGACCTCTATGAACGGAAGATTGACTTTGAGTTGTTTGAACATGTTAAGGAAGTTGTCGTATTCCTTAGCATACTTATGAGGTAGCAAGCGCGCTGGGTAAAGAACACGGCTCAAGTCAATCTCGGGGGTCTTCATCTCCACCCCTTTCTTCTCGTCCTCAGCCTTCTCAGGAGGCTTCTCCATCTCTATCTCCTCGCCCATCGGCTCTTCCTCATTTACCGGTGGCTCTACTCTCTCTTCTTCCCTTCGACTCCTAGTAGTCACGGCCATCACTGAAGCATTAGGGCCTGAAGACGGACCTCCCTGTCTATCCTTTAAGCTCTTAGCGATGTCTCCCACTGTGCGCTGCAGATCCTAGAATGCAGATTGTTGATTCTTCAGTATGGTATCATGAGCATCCAGTCTCTTTTGAGTCTCCTTGTCCTTCACCACCAAGTGGGCAAGCATCTGGGTTTGTGTCTCTAGCATTTCTTCAATTCTCTTAGTGTTGACACTGCTTCCCCCACTCGGCCCTGCTTCACATCCACATTGTTGATTAGGGCAGGCATTAAACCCCGGTGGGTTGCCTCCAGATCTCTATCCCGAGCCATAAGAATTTCCATAGTTGTTGAATCCTCGGTTCTAGTTGCCCGCAAAGTTCACCTGCTCCTGCTGACTGACGGGGCAATCCCTGGTGTCGTGGCCTTTTCTGCACACCTCACACCTTTGAGCACTAAGCTTCATCTCCTTATTCTCATTGGCCATAGTTGCAAGTGCAACAGCCACGCTAGTATCAGGAGTGACCTGATGCACACCTGTAGGAGAAGAGGCGGGTGCTCTAGCACTAGGAATGGAAGTCCAAGTAGATGGTCGCTATTGTTCCGCTAGAGCAAAGCTCTCAAACATCTCCTCGCACTCAGCTGGCTACTTCTTGTCCATGATATGGCCTCCCGCAACAGCATTGAACATTTGATGCTTCTTGTTCACTATCGCCCAGTCAGATAGACCATGTTGGGGACATCGACTCAACATGGTGTTGAACCACTCCCAGGACATGTGATAAGGCTCGTCAAGGTCCATACGGAAAGAATGGATCTGGTCCCTAAGGTGAGCGGCCTTGGAAGGTAGATAGTACTTTTTCATAAACTTGGCATGCAAATCCTCCCAAGTGGTAATGGAATTGTCGGGGAGAGTATCAAGCCAAGTGGCAGTACGCCCAGAGAGCGGGAATGGAAAGAGACGCAAGTAGATTGCGTCCCCAGACACACCAGGGATATTAAAGGTATCACATATTCGCACGAAGCGGGACAGACGTCCTGGTGCATCCTCATCCTCGAGGCCATGAAATTGAGTAGAGTGGGTTATTGTACTCATGACGTGTGATGGGATCTGCCAATTATTGGTATTAGGGAGAGCGGGGCGGGTGATCGGAGATATCGCCCCGGTGACCCCGTCACAGGCTCTCTGGTGCACGGTACGTCTAGCCGGTGGGTTAGCGTCACCCATTTTAGGAAAAGGAACGGGGCTAGTAGAACGTACCTGGTTTTTACACAACGTTCCCAAACGCTCCCGAAAGTCACGGGTGTGCTCGTGAAGCTCTCGTTCGGGCTCTAAGAAAGCATAATACTGGGGTGATCCCTACGAACGAGTGTGGTGCATAAACTGACACAAAACAAAACAGAGAAATAAAGAATTAAAACACAGAAAGACTCGATCCTAAATTAAGACACACAGATAGCAAAAAAGACAAAGCAGACAATTAAGAAAGAAAATAAAATAAACCAAAAGTTACACAAAGAACTAATCAAAGCTAATATTGCTATTGCCAAGTGTCCCCGGCAATGTCGCCAAAAACTTGAATTCGCCCAGACGGTGTATAAAAACTAGGAATAAAAACCTAATCTAGACTCCTAAGTAATAAATGGAGAACCTATGAACTAGACCGCACTGGCAGGCAAGTGAACATACCGCGTGTAGCACAGCTTAATGGTAAACCGGATTATCGAACCCTAGAGACACTGAATAACTATACTAGACTCTGACTCAAACTAAGAATGATTTGGTTTGGGAGGATTTCTACACTACTGATTAAACTAATTGAAATCAAAGATTATGAAAACAGTTAACGATTCTAACTATCAGAACAGAACTCGGGACTATCAGGAATGGGAAGAATACCACCTAGGTCGGAATCCTACTTGCAAAGCTCAGACTTCTACCAGTTATGGAAACAATGATGGATTTGGGTATCTAAGTATAACAGTTCTAGACAACCTAGTGGATCCCTAATCACTCTCAGGGTGTCACCAACAAGGAAACTCTAAAGATGTACAACGCTCACAAGATGGTCGGATTACCTTTCAGTCACACTGATAGCATGTTTTATAAGTTAAATATTATATTAGATATTGGTTTCATGAGATTGGGTTTTAAATTTATAAAATGATAATTACTTTAACGTAAAACACACACAATAGGAAAGTATCGCAGCGTAATATAGTTTAGGTAAGAACCAAGTATCGAACCAATTGACACAGTCGAGTTCCAATACTCGACTTTTGTTATCGTTTAACCGGATTGATTAGGAGTGAGTTTTGTGTGCTTGTGAAGCAGGTAAGTAGATGACAGAAAAATTAAATGACGGTAAAGTAAATAGCATAAAAGTAAAAAACGTGTGTGATATGTATAACAGAAATGTAACTAATAGAATAGTAATTAGCAGAAAAGTAAATATCTCGGAAATGATCAGGTCACGAAGAGTATTGCTTTGGGCTTCAAATCCGATTGGTACGTGATAATGTTAAGTTGACTAATCCAATGGTATGACTACTACAAACTTGGGACCCGGGTCACCGCTAGAGCCTCTTCCTCACGACATTTGATTCATGAATTAAAATCTTTAAGTTAAAATAGTAGTGCCTCCCGCTAGGGACAACATTTACCCTCAACTCTTTGGTGTTATCTCCACATTGGTTTAGGCCATCAAACTTAAAAGCTTAAAATTATTTTTAAATAGGTTGTTATATTTTGCTCACCGGGAGGTGGTGTAACAATGGGACCGAGTATAAAGACATACCGTTCCCAACATGAGTTCACCAATTCTTGGTCGCATAATAAGTTCGTATAAAGACGTACGCCCTTACTAGTGTTGACCAAACCTTAGCTTATCAATTTCTACTTGTATAAAGACGTACAAGTATTAAAAGAAGTTTGATTAAAAAGGTTTTACGATCTTACAATCTAAAATAAAAAACACTCACAAATATAAAGACGAATTTAGGCAATAGTAAAAGCCTACCAAATGGTGGTTTTAAGAGCGAAATATTAAAAACATAAACATACCATTAGATTAATATGTCAAACATTAACATGCACCAGACTTCGTCTTCACCCTAGCAATATAAAGAGCTTAGCCACGAATGGCCATATTAACTAGCGTAATGCTGAGTTTCGTAAGCTCCCCTATTGTGGAACAGTGAGGAGGAGCCTCTCTACTCTCTACTCTAAACTACAAAATACTCTCTCTGGATAGTGTCTTTAGGTCTGGTGTGGTGTGTGAAATGAATAACCCAAGCCTCCTATTTATAAGCCTCAAAATGAGCAATGCACGATCGTGCATTGAATTGTACGGGCGTGCAAACACCTCGGGAATCAAACAGGGTACACAAGACAGTGTACTAGAGCTTGGGGAGCAAGCGAGGCCGATGCACGGGCGTGCATTGGGATGCACGGCCGTGCATCCCCCCTCTGCTGCCCAGTTTTGTCTTTTAGCTGCTTATTGACTTGTTGTTGTCTAATTTTAACTTCTTGGGGTCAAAGCTCGGGAATGATCTTCCAAAAGGCTTGATTTTTGTTATTTTTGATAGGATTTAGCTTGATTTATATTTTCAACACCGAATAACCTGCAATTACAAAATATAAACATTTTAAGTATCAATTGCAAGGTTATTATTCAATTAGTACCATAATATGGGGATTATTATGCATGCAAAACATGTACAAATGATGACAGATCATAACACCCCACACTTAAACTTTGCTTGTCCTCAAGCAAACTCATGCATGATCATAACTATAACTAAAAACTTTACGAAAGGTAATGGAGCACCAAGTAGTTGGAAACTCCGGGATAGCTCATGACTCGCTTATTATATTTTTGTGCTTTTCTATTTTAAGATGATGGAATCCATGACAAGCCTACTAGAACTCTAATTATGCATAATCCCTCACATCTCACAATGTTCACTCAACTCTAGGGTTATATATGTATGGATAATGTTAGTTAAGTGGAACACTCAAGTTCGGATCGAAATATGCAATGGTTATAAGCTTGTATGTAAATCAAGTCTCCACCAATTAACAAAGTAGTATACATGAATCAAGAGGAATTTAAAGGGTTGTAATGTGACTAAAATAAAAATAAAGGGTGAAAATGAAAATCTTTTGGATTTTTAGGGATTTTGAAGGGTTTGAAAAGGCTGCATCTATCGTGGAACACGCAGCTACGACTTCATGGCTTAAATTGGAAAATACTAGTCGGTTCCTCTACAGTACTTAGATCATGAGGGTATAACTAATCTGAGGACTCGTTTATGGTCAGATTTCCAAGACGAAGATCTCTTATCCTTCTCAACTCTTCCTTCGCTATAAAATACACAGTGTTGCCTTTCCGTATGGATCTTTCGACTTGTAGCCTAACAGCTCCTACTTTGATCAGATGCGTATACTCATGTTGGGAATAAGTTTGATTCTTGTTTCACTTTCCATCGGGGCTCCAGTTGCCACACTTTACACATTTGTCATATATTTTGACTCTTCTTTTGGCGGCACTTTTTGACAAGCCGCAGAATGGTGACAATTGTTCTTGTTTGCGCCACCGTTTTCTTATATCACTAGTTGCTTGAAAAATCTTCTCTCGGAGTTCGCTTGGTAATTTAGGCTTTGCGAAATGAAGGCAAAAAAGCAAATTAAAATCAAAAGAATGCATGTCCAGCTCTTTAACGTCTAACTGGTAAAAGACCAACTTCTCTCTTTCTTTTTTTATTTTCTCATTTTTCTATTTTTTTTTCCTTTTTGTATCAAGATAATTTCTTCAGTAATTCTTTTTCCTTAATTTCCTTGAAATAATTTTTTCATAAATTCCTTGCAGATAGTTCGACTGTTTCTTGCTAATACATCCACCTTCTTGTATATTCCAATTCTTTTGAGTAAAATAGATTCTTTCCAAAATTGCCTCAATGGTAATAAACTTAAAATAACGACATAAGATAATCTAATAATTTTACCATTTTGAAGACAGTTAGCTAATAACCGATGTTTACGAAAACCTGGTTGGGTCATAAATGTGGGTACTAGAAAATAAAACGCTAAGGCTTAGAGGGCTATCTAGGCGGATAATATTTTTAGGATTTTTGGGTTTTAAGGATAACGTATAAGGGTAATAATGTCCTAGGTGCCTCAATCATTTTCATACTTCTACTAGTTCATGGTCTCGATATGTATAAGTAACACAAGTTCTAATTATGCATAAAATCTGATCGAATAATCACTCAGTATACCAGACGAAAGAGCATGCGAAAGATAATGATAATAATGCTTGAAAAAAGGCTTAGAATATTCTCACATGGAAATGGATGGAATAGGGTTTAGTGATTTGTTATTCATAATATCCATTTGTTCTACTTGCCATGTCTTCATTTTATTTAATTAGGTGCGGGCTCAAAGAGGTTTAGATTTTAGGGTTTAAAAATTTTGAAAATTTTTCGGGTTTTACAAAAGGTAGGTTTTTAGTAATGTTTTAGTCAAATGGGTAGAAAATCACAAGTTAAGTTTTATTGCTTTGAGGTTACAAGTAGTCCTGAATCTCTAATTCCCCACCCCACACTTAAAACTGTGCATTGCCTTCAATGTATAAATGCATTTAATGAAATGCTATGCAGGAATTTAAATGCATGAAGTTTTAAGGGAAAAGAAACTGGTACTCCCCTGGTCAATTCGGTGTATAACCTAAGGCCAAAACTCATTGCTGCTGTCAGGCTATGCCTATCAGCTGCTTGTCAACACTTTGCTTCAAAGACTTCCTCGAATTTCCCAGGAATTTGTTGTGCTTTCCAACACCCCAGCTTGTAAAGGTGGAGTGTAACTCCTCAAAGAAGTAGAGAGACTATCTGATGATGCTATGCTACACACAAAGAAAAACATAAAAACAGAAATGGAAATAACAGGTAGTAATTAAGCTACTAAGGTCCTAGTATCGAGAAGGCATACCCGAGACTGAAGTATTAGAAACTTAAATTTGGAAAACCAAACCTGAGGTCCATGCTTTATGCCATATGCACCAACATCACAATTTATTTATGATCATCGGGTTGCCTCCCAGAAGTGCCACATTTATTTAAGGGTCGTTGTCCAGACCCGTACATGCTGCATCAGTCTTTCTTCAGGTGGGGTCCATCGAGTCCCCCCGTGTCTCATGTTCCTTCATTCAAGTCCTTTAGCTTTGGTAGTTTATCAAATTATTCATCGATCCAGTTAGTGTTGTCAAGGTCCTTACCAAGATCCACTTTCTTTCCTCTGTTGAATTCCTTGGCTTTCTTCAGCTGGTAGTCCAGATTAGTATCGATGAATTATGCAATTTCAAAGGGATCATTGGACAAGCATTCATTTTCTCCGATGTTGTAGGTTACTGATTTTTTTCCGACACGGAGTGTCAGAATTCCTTCATTCATGTCAATGACAGCTCTGACGTTAGCTAAAAATGGACGACCTAAAATCAAGGGTACTGAAAAGTAGGGTCCCATTTCCAACACCATGAAGTCGGCAGGGAAGACAAACTTGCCAACTTTTACTAGTAAGTTTTCAATGACTCTTGTAAGTGACTTAATTGATCCATCCGCGAGTTCAGTAGTTGCATTAACAGGTCACGGGTGTCCAATTTTGAGTCTTTGAAACATGTTATACGGCTTCACACTTGCTCCTAGATCAGCGAGTGCGAAGGTTATCGGCAGTGGTCCGATAGAACATGGTAAAGAGAATTTTCCGGGATCTGAAAGTTTCTTTGGGAGGCACCTTTCAATGAGAGCGACGCAATGATTGGTTCTTTTTACTGCCTCTTCCATGTTTCTTTTGTTCGTAAGGAAATCCTTCAAGAAACGTCCATAGTTAGGCATTTGTTGTATGACATCCAGGAAAGGAAGATTGACATGAATTTGACTTAAAAGCTTGATGAATTTTCTCATACTGTTTGTCCATAGTACGGTATATGAGATTGAAACGCCCTTTTTGTCGGAATCTTCGGAGGAGTATTCACTGCAGCAGGCTGTGGGATCACATTTGCTGTGATTCTTGAGTGGTTGATTCGGCAACATGTGGTCGAAATGGTACTCTAGTGAATATTTCTCTCCTTAGTGATTGAACCTCTTCTCCTGGTAATGGTGGTTCTGGATAAACCTTGCTATTTCTAAGAGTAATAGCACTTACATTTGCCTTTTGATTGGTTTCATTATTACTCGGGAGACATCCTAGTTGTCTTTTAGAGGTTTTGCAATCTGCCCTAATTGTGTCTCAATGGACTGAAGAGTTGCTTTCTGTGTCCTAAACTCAGCTTCATGAAGACTAAACTTTTCCTAATATTGTTTTTGACGAGAATTCACTAGAAGGTCTTGACTTTCAGTTGTAGAGATCAACTTAGTTACCGCGTCCTCCATGTTTAATCCGTTACTTGGCTTGTTAGCCCCTTGAAATTGTTGGCAAGGCTGATAGTTTTGAGATTGTCTTTGTTGAAACTGTTGTTGTTGTCCGAAACCAGATTGTCCTTGGCTGTTATTATCTTTCCAGCTGAGTTTTGGGTGATTTCTCCATCCGGGATTGTAGGTATTACTATAGGGGTTGTTCTGTGGGCGATTTATCCCGATAAAGTCAACCTGCTTAGCATCGACAAAGATGCTTTTTACTTCTTTGGTAGTTTCAGTGGTTGTTTTGCCCTTACTAAGTTGATTGAGTCGAGTGGTAAGGGCGTCTACTTGAGCAGAAAGTGAAGTGACAGTATCGACAGAATGAACTCCTTGCCTAGCTCCCCTGTTACTTCTTGGATTGTACCACTGATAGTTGTTCATAGCTATTTCCTCAATTAGGTTGTAAGCTTCTTGTGGCCTCTTGTTTCCAAAAATACCACCTGTAGTAGCGTCGAGTGTCTGACGATCTTGATTGTGCAACCCATTGTAGAATGATGATACTTGTAACCAAACTTCTAGCCCATGATGCAGACATTTTCTTAACATGTCCTTGAAACATTATCGTGCCTCATATAGTGATTCACCATCTTCCTGGTTGAAAGTGGTAATATCATTTCTCAGTTTTGCAGTTTTTGCTGGCGGGAAGTATTTTGACATGAATTTCTGAGCAAGATCATCCCATGTAGTGATTGACCCTGTAGGGAGAGAATTTAGCCATGCCTTAGCTCGTTCCCCTAAGGAAAAAGGGAAACATTCGGAGGCGAATTGCATCATTCGAAACTCCGTTCAGTTTGAAGGTGTCACAAATTTCGAGGAAATTTGAAAGGTCGGCATGTGGATCTTCATCGGGTAATCCATTGAAAGTGCACGATAACTAGATCATGTGGATAACATGAGATTTGATCTCAAATTTGTTAGCATCAACCGTTGGCCTTGTGATGCTAGACCCCAAAGCCTCTAGTGACGGTCTTACGAAATCAGAAATAGTGTGGTTTTCAACGACCATTTTTCAAGCACAGTTTTCTCGTATTTGTTGGTTAAAGAATCTTTCAGGCTCTGCTAAAGGCTGATATAAACCAGTAGTGGAGCTATGCATCATACACTACCTGCAATAAAATGTAAGAGAACAAAAAAACAGATGGAAAATGATAAGGCTAATCCGTTAACTTGAATTTTTCTTCAAATAACCGTGTCCCCGACAGCGGCGCCAAAAACTTGAGAGCGTGTTTTATAAGTTAAATATTATATTAGATATTGGTTTCACGAGATCAGGTTTTAAATTTATAAAATCATAATTACTTTAACTTAAAACACATACAATAGGCAAGTGTACCTATCGTTGCGTAATATAGTTTAGGTAAGAACCAAGTATCGAACCAATGAACACAGTCCAGTTCCAATACTGTAAGGCCCCAAACAAGGCACCCTACAGTTGGTTCTCATAACTGGTCATACTCTTTTAAAACATCTAACTTTCATTTAAATAAACAACGGAAGTCTTTCTCAAAATAGTATTATCTTTAAACTCGTTAATTTTCAAAACGTTACCTAACGAATGCATGCGCACCAACCCGGGTAGCCCTCTCCCAAGCTAAGATACCTCGTCCAACCGACTTTCCTGTAAAACAATCTAACGTACATTCAAAGTCAGCTACGCTGAGTGAGTTCTTAGTTTAATTTAAACAACAGCCAACTCATCTCTTTATATAGCTGTATAGATTTTCATCATATAAATAACCCAAGTTATCTTATAATATCCCAAAGGATTCACCACCCCAGACTCTACCCACCATTTTAACTCAGTAAGTCTCACCGACATAGAACGAGATTGCTACTCTGGTAACTCACAATTTACCATATATATTAACCATACGCTGGTTAACTCAACCAACCTCTAGACACTATTTTAACCAGCCCTAACCAAGACTCTAACAAATCAACTGACACAACAGTTGTACACGATGTACTCGTCCCGACACAACGGTTGTACACGATGTACTCGTCACGACACAACGGTTAATCTAACTCGACATACCACATTAACTCCATCTATTCATCACATCAATATCATCTCGTACACAATTAATATAACTCATCACTTGCATGCAATTTAACACATATATATGCATACAAACATATACCTCATCACTGCACCCTCGGCAGGGTCATCCCCGTCGGGATACTCGTCATAAGCTCATCTCCACCCTTGTTACAGGGCCCCGCCGCTAAACATAGCGACACACTGGTCATCTATGATGACTACCCAGCCACCACACGATGACTATATCATCTACCATACGGTGACTATATCATCTATCATACGATGACTGCCAGGTCAAACGTACGATGATGACCCCGAAGGACTCCGTCCTTCATATCACTATTAGCCGTATATACGGACAACAATGCAAACACACAAAACAACACATATATAGACATGACACTACCTGGATATGTACTACGGCTCGGCACCATTTACGGATCACTTACATGTGTAATCCAACGCTTACTTAGACGTATCCTTATAACGTCTAGGCACATTACCCAACTCTTTCCGAATAGGTAATTATACAACACACAATCATCATACCGACTTCTAGCCCGTACATACCATGGACACCACCTAGACCCATACAAACAAGATACCCGCTGTGTCACGAGGAAAACGACACAAAACACACCACATCAAGCTCATGACGCATAACAGCATACTAGCATCTACTTCACTCGTTAATGAACCACATACGTGTTTCCATGATAACTTTCCGTATATAACCATCACAGGTTTAACTAAATTCCCGACTCCCCTAACTAACTCATAAGATGACACACAAAGTTCATCACAACTCTTGTTCACCAACCCTAAGGACCCCATAACGACTCTTAGCTTCATTAATGCATAACGATCTCATAAAACACTTCAAGATTAAAGCGTAACTTGTAATACATTCATTTAATAAAACATGCGAGTATGTACGATATCCCCAAAACAGTAAAACGTTTGAAAGAGGGGATTAGAAACTCACCGGTTACGTCGAATCCCAATCTTTGCTCTGCACAACGTTCATCAGCTCAAATCCCAAACCTGTCAAACGTAAAATTACATGATCAGGATTTGAACTAATCTAACGTCGGATAACACATAAGTGTAAATGAATCCCCCACGTTCATCTCATCTTCTCATCATCACATCCCTATGAAACCCTAGTTTCACATTCTCACCCTTTACTGGTTTGTCCTCAACTCGTTTAGAAACAGTATACCCGAACTGGGCTTCATCCCCATGCGTGCACGTACGTGTCTATGCAGAACCCCAGTCCCTGACTATGCGTGTACTCGGACCGGGCCCCATGCACGCATGTAAGTCATGCAATGTAAAACCCTAGCCGAGCCAATCGACCCCTACCAGTCTCATCGTCGTGCACCACCATCACACGTCACCTCGTCTCCTTTGTCGGCAAAACCCTAACCGACGTACACCTTTGCTACTCCCGCCGGTGGACTCTTCCCGAGCCACCCTTCACGTTGGAAACAAAACCATTATCATCTCCCACCGTTCACCTTCGTGAGATGCCACCACAGTCGCCACAGCAGCCTTCGAGTACCACCATCACCTTGTCGTGCCACCGTAGCCACCACCTCTCTCTCCCTTCTTCCTCTCCTAGGCAGCTGCTACTCCCGTTGACCGGGTCATCCCTGTGTTCCCTCTTGCTGCCTTCCACCATCGCGCACCATTGCCAATCCCTTTCCGGCAGCCCGCTACTGCCATGAACATCACGGCCATAACTGGCCGCTACACCCCTCACTGAACTGACTCTTTTACACGAAAAACAATAGCAGAAAATCGAATAAAGAGTAAACGGGAATTACCTTGAGTATTCCGGGAGTCACGCTCGCTGGACCACCCTCCCCGTCCTCGTCTCCCGTCGCGTTCCCAAACGTCGCATACCTAGGGACACAAAGTGGCCCTAGGGTTTGCGCTAAGGTGGTATATATACTCCCCCTAATTTCATTTCGGGTCCCTTTACTTTAATTCTCGCACTCATCGATCTCAAATCTTTATTTTAATGACTAACTTTGATATTCTCGGTAGTTAAACGCACCTCGTACATGAATCCCTTCAATTCCTTCTTATTTAAAAAAGGTCTGGGTCGTACACTAACCCGAACTACTAGTTAGAAATTTTTGGGATGTTACAAATACTCAATTTTTGTTATCGTTTAGCCGGATTGATTAATGAGTGAGTTTTGTGTGCTTGTGAAGCAGGTAAGTAGATGACAGAAAAGTAAATGATGGTAAAGTAAATAGTATAAAAGTAAAAACGTGCGTGATGTGTGTAACAGAAATGTAACTAACAGAATAGTAATTACCAGAAAAGTAAATGTCTCGGAAATGATCAGGTCACGAAGAGTATTGCTTTGGGCTTCGAATCCACTTGGGTATGTCATAATGTTAAGTTGACTAATCCAGTGGTATGACTACTACAAACTTGTGACCCGGGTCACCGCTAAAGCCTCGTCCTCACCTCATTTGATTCACGAATTAAAATCTTTAAATTAAAAAAGTAGTGCCTCCCGCTAGGGACAACATTTACTCTCAACTCTTTGGTGTTATTTCCAAGTTGGTTTGGGACATCAAACTTAAAAACTTAATATTATTGTTAAATAGGTGATTATATTTTGCTCACCGGGAGGTGGTGTAACAATGGGACCGAGTATAAAGACGTACTGTTCCCAACATGAGTTCACCAATTCTTGGTCGCATAATAAGTTCGTATAAAGACGTACGCCCTTACTAGTGTTCACCAAGACTTGGCTTATCAATTTCTACTTGTATAAAGACGTACGAGTATTAAAAGAAGTTTGATTAAAAAGGTTTTACGATCTTACACTTTAAAATAAAGAACAGTCACAAATATAAAGACGGATTTAGACAATAGTAAAAGCCCACCAAATGGTGGTTTTAAGAGCGAATAATTAAAGACATAAACATACCACTAGATTAATACATCAAACATTAACATGCACCAAACTTCATCTTCAACCTAGCAATATAAAGAGCTTAGCTACGAATGGCCATACTAACTAGCGTAACGATGAGTTTCGTAGGCTCCCCTATTGCGGAACAAGGAGGAGGAGCCTCTCTACTCTAAACTACGAAGTACTCTCTCTGAATAGTGTCTTTAGGTCTGGTGTGGTGTGTGAAATGAAGAACACAAGCCTCCTATTTATAGGCTTCAAAATGAGCAATGCACGGCCATGCATTGGATTGCACGGGCCTGCAAACACCTCGGGAATCAAACAGGGTACACAGGACAGTGTACCGGAGCTTGGGGAGCAAGGGAGGCCAATGCACGGGCGTGCATTGGGATGCACGGCCGTGCACCCCCCCCTCTGCTGCCCAGTTTTGTCTTTTAGCTTCTTGTTGACTTGTTGTTGTCCAATTTTGACTTCTTGTGGGTTAAAGCTCGGGAATGATCTTCTAAAAGGGTTGATTTCTTGGTGTTTTTGATAGGATTTAGCTTGATTTATATTTTCAACACCGAATAACCTGTAATTACAAAATATAAATGTTTTAAGTATCAATTGCAAGGTTATTATTCAATTAGTACCATAATATAGGGATTATTATGCATGCAAAACATGTATAAATGATGACACATCATCACACTCCACACTTAAACTTTGCTTGTCCTCAAGAAAACTAATGCATGATCATACCCATAACTAAAAACTTTACGAAAGGTAATGGAGCTTCAAGTAGTTGGAAACTCTAGGATAGCTCATGGGTCGCTTATTCTATTTATGTGCTTTTATATTTTAAGATGATGGAATCAATGACAAGCCTACTAGAACTCTAATTATGCATAATCCCTTACTTCTCACAATGTTCACTCAACTCTAGGGTTATATATGTATGGATAATGTTAGTTAAGTGGAACACTCAACTTCGAATCGAATTATGCAATGGTCATAAGCTTGTATGCAAATCAAATCTCCACCAATTAATTAAGTAGTATGCATGAATCAAGAGGACTTTAAAGGGTTGTAATGTGGCTAAAATATAAATAAAGGATGAAAATGAAAATCTTTTTGGATTTTTAGGGGTTTTGAAGGGTTTGAAAAGGCTGCAGCTATCGTGGAACATGCAGCTACTGTGTAAGGCCTCCAAACCAGGCACCCTACAGTTGGTTCTAACATCTGGTTATTCTCTTAAAAATACTTGTGTGATTTATCAAACTACAGCGGAAGTCTTTCTAAAACCTAAATCTTTATATAAGCTCGTTATCAATATTAAATTTACCTCACGAATGCCTGCACACCAATCCGAGTATCACCGCTCCTAACCCAAGATATGTCGAACCCAAGCTCACCTGCAACACTATCTAACGTACACACAAAGTCAGCTACGCTGAGTGAGTTCTAATGGTTTAATTAAAACAAAAACCAAATCATCTAATTTTATATTTATTTCCTCTCAAGACCCACTAGTCTTTATAAAATAGTTTTGTCATTTATTAATAGATAGATAACCCCCATTATCTTACAATATCCCAAAGGATTCACTCCACCATTTAACCCAGTAAGTCTCTCCGACATGGATCGAACTCACCACTTTGATAATTCAAAGTTTACCACACATATTAACCACACATTGGTTATCTCGACTACCCTCCAGACACCGGCTTAACTATCCCTAACCAAGAGTCTCACAAACCAACTAGCATAACAGTTGTAAACACCACATCACAATCCTGACCCAACGGTCAATCTAACTCTACTCACCACATTAATACTATCTTATGCATAATAAATATAACTCAACGTTTGTTTTCAATTTAACACACACATATAAGCACACAAACACATACCTCATTACTGCACCCTCTTCGGGGCGTTCGACACACCCCGAGCTCATCTTTAACCTGCTCAGAATTTGCCATCTTTGGTGACCTCCCGAAAGACTTAGTCCTCCATAATCCCGTTTGTCGTGTCATAATGATAACAATGTAAACACAATACCTGCCGTGTCACAAGGACAACGACACAATAATAATACCCTTCGTGTCACGAGGACAACGACACACTACACATGTATAAACACATAACATTATACTTTATGTACATGACTCATTAACTGCACCAGTATCACACACATAGCATTAGGATAAGGTATTCTACACGTATTCATAAGCGTTTAGCTTATATCCCGACTCACCCCGACTAACTCATAACACAATACAATTCTAATACAGCAACACTCTTACAAATATTATGTCTCGTTATCTAAGCTCAAACCACGTACATGCACACCCTGTGACACCTCTTAGTCGTACCCATACGACATGTAAATACAATCCCGACTCACCCCTATTAGGTCACTACACGACCCACGACCATATACCCACCTTTAACCTACACATCTTAAGGACAACACATAGTCCCTTAGTCCCATATTTAAATACTTAACTTTGTAAACTCATCAGGTTAGACCCCGAAGCTCGATACACATTTAATGTAATAAAACACATCTCGAAAGTATGTACGATATCCCCGAAAACGTTAAAAACATTTAAAAGAGGGGATTAGAAACTCGCATGTTAGTCCGCGTCCAAATCCAAACTCTTCACCATGCGTGCTTGCTCAAACCCCGAACCTGTCAAACACACGATCACACGATCGGGATACGTATAAAATATACGTTGGGTAACGGGTAATAATATAATAAAACCCCGAGTACCATCTGCTTGTTAATCCAACTCCATGAAACCCTAGTCTCATGTCACCTTCGTACCGGATCGTTCGTGACCCGTTTAGAACTCGTATACACGTACTGGGTCCTATGCATGCATGCATGCAAACCTTAACTTGATCTACTTCACACTCGGCTTGCTTGTAACTCAACACGCAAACCTTATTCTCACAAAGCCCTAATCGGGTGTCACCCGATTCATTCTCCACCCCGTTCACCACTGTGAACCACCGTTTGGCCACATGCCGCCACCACTGCCACCACCTTGGCTCGTCTCCACCTCCATCGATATCCACTATGTTTTCCCGCCATGCGCAAACCCCAACGGGCCTACACAGCTCCACCATGCCAACCCCGGCTCATCCCCGCCATCGGATCAGCCACCACCACTGTTTTCATTGACCACCACCGGCTACCCACTTCGCCACCTTCGTTTCACACCATCACATCGCACCACCGCTGCCAATGCAGCCCTCCTCCCTAGTCGTCGTCTTCTCCACTATAGGGTCATCGTTTCCCACTGTTACCGGCCGTCGTACGCCCCTAGACTGCTGCCGGGACTCACAACCATAAACCCTAGTCGGGATTTCAAACCAAAACTCAAACCATACGTGTAAAACGTAGGAACGAAGATTAACTGGTTGATTGTTTGAAAGTCCCTTGCGTGATACCACCGCCGAGCCACCTCCGTCGGCTCTTTCCCTCTCGTTGTTCTTACTGTCGTGCGACACCACCTAGGCCGAATGAGGCCTAGGGTTTACTCCCAAACTTGCTTTTAAATGCTTAAGTTTTACACTCGGGTCCCTGTTAATTCATAATCGAGCGTTATTAACCCGCATGGCTCAATAACGACCATTCGTGTCTAATTTAGTAGTTAAACATTCATACGTCGGCCAACTCTACTCGTCACTAGGCTAAATAGGGTTCCGGGTTGCCCATTAACCTGAATTGTTAACTTCCGTATTTTCGGGATGTTACAAGTATACCCCCCTTTAAAGAGGATTCGTCCTCGAATCCTACGTCGGTACAAACCAACCCAACATATCCTTGTGCACCCAATTCATTTGGTGCTAACATTCATCTTGACACTGCCTCGTTGCTCTTACCGTTCTTAACCACATCGTATGTACCATCCCTGGTACTATGTAACACAACACTACCCTTTGTCCGCTCACTTGTCACATTTCATTTCAGCTCCGAGGAAAAATTGCCTATGTCTTTCCTATATCCCTAATGAATTCGTCATTCCGACGATCGCTCTCCCAAGTAGGTCATTCTCTTTCACAGACAGGAGTAATAGTTGCTCTACTATCATGTGTCCATCACGCTCCTCTCTTGTGCTTCAATTGCCATCTTGCGATGATTTCTCAAACTTAAGTCCACCACCTTACCCGTTAGGGTGTTACTCTTGTCCTTTTCTGACGATCTCTAGGAGCTTGTGCAAAACTACACTGGTCTTCATCAAATTTCTCTACCATAGTATCTCTTTACTTAATTATCACGCGTTCAATATGCCCCATTAAATATGTATATGCACCCAACACTAGGGTCATCCTCATCAGCTCTCGATGTATCCCAAAAGCTCACTTACCTCTGTCATGTCTGTTTTAGCAGCCAAACACTTGCTTTACTTGAATACTCTATAGGATCTCACTTTAAACTAGTCTTAAATTTACCAGCGTAGGCATCTCCATGCCAGTCACTTATGTGCAATCCTGCACTTACCCCTCCTGAGTTTCTCTTTTCTCATTGTTGCTCTATTATTACCATACGGTCACCGACCGCGTCTCATTTCTCATGTATGAACAGGAAGTCTGTATGCTCACAAGCCTCAGCTATATGTCGTCTCGTTCAAGGAAAACATCTCTATTCCTCTGGTATCTCACCTCGACTGAATCCTGCATATGGAACGTGTTCCATGAAGATTCTTCGTCACCTTTTTAACTCCGTACTAAAATCTTCCACGTCATCACCTTGATCTCATCATGGGTATCTCTGGTCCAGCATCTACGTAACCGCTTTCATCACGAACTCTTCAGCTTTGCCCATTGGGTTCGTGCTCCAAATTTCCCAAGATATAAGCATAGACATCTCATAAGAGCACCTCACTCATCGTCTAGAAAAACGTCAAAACTTCTCGCACCTCCTCGATGTATCAACGTCGAGAAAATCGTCAAGATAGAAATGCTATGCTTGAGCACAGTGACCACCCGTCCTATGCACGACTAAGCTTGTACTACAAGGACACATACCGACACACATAACTATAGAACACACATTTTTCTACACATGTACTAGTAACCACAAACTCTAAACACACATCACGTGCATACACACAACTGCTAGATCTGAGTAAATCCACGTCCATACGATATGACCTCATCATTTATAGACACACAAACTCCTGAACCTTACCTCTTACTCACTACAATGGTAGCCCCTGTCACCCGTCATCATATACTCACACAGAGTTTACTCTGTCGTACCCATATTTCAAGACGACACACTACTCGGCCTAGACATAAAACGTCACCCTAAACATTCATACACACAAGATATAAAAATATATTATTTCCCCACAGGATCCGGTCATGAACATGTATACTTAGACATAAGGTATGTAGCTACAATTTCCCACAGGACCTCGTCCTAAACAGTTATACACAAGGTGCAACACACCTCCTTACACCTTAAACATAACACATGGGTGACACTATCTTAAGACCGTAGACACACACAAATAATCAAAACTCAGGTCTACACAGATCTACTCATACAGTCTAATCAACCAAGCTCTAGCATCGCAATAAAGATTACATTTAGTATGAACTCATGTTGTTCAAAAGGTAATCACATAATCACACATAATTAACACTACACCACCAATAGCAAGCTATCACACATACAACTATCATCAACTAAGTTTTAAACCATCCCATGGTCAGATTTACTGTCAAGTTTAAAATCAAGCAATTTAAAAAACCAAGAACAAATATTTCGTCACAAAAGTGCCTGACGGCCACTACTCAAAATGCTCTAGTCCTCTCGTGGTAACCACCTCTGCTCTAATCACTGAACAAGTCAAAGTTATCACCCACTTGTTCCTCGTCATTAGATTCCTCCAACTATCCATTTCCTGATTCTGTGTTGTGTCTCGAGGGCTGACTTCTGACTGCAAATGCATTTCTTCCTCTCTTGTAAAAGGAGCTACTGAGCCCGCCCCTCATAGTTGCCCTGGTAGTACTGGGGGCAGTTGGTGCCGGAAGTGCCAAGATTATCTCCTGTGCTGGTAGCTCCTGCTCAACCTCGGTCGCCGGTGGAACCACCGTCAAAGGAACAGGTGCTAAGATCCGTCTTCCCCTAAAGATAATCGTGCGAACAGCAGCCGCACGTCTAGCCCGCCGTTCTGTCATCCTCCTGATAAGAGCTCCCCGCCTAATCCATCTAGTCCAAAGCCTCATGGCCATCAGTACTAGTACAAGATAGAACGTTGGAGTGATTACTATGGGCGTCAAATTCAGAATATGAGAGTAATCATAGACTGTCAAATCACGGTGATCAAATGCAATTTGGTGGTCCACAGTACTGCTCAGATTCTAAACCTTCCCCACTATATTCACACTAGCTTTCTATCTTTCACACACCCCGGATGCATATGCATCCCACACAATAATCTAGCAAGTCATCATCTTTATCACAATTTCACACCATCCAAAGTTAGACACAAAATTACTAAATCATATCGACACACCAAACTATCTCACATAGTTACAATTAATGCTAATCCACATTACTCAACTCACATCATACTCTCATTTAGTCACACCACACAACTTCACATAGTTCTACATACTACTACAACACATAGCACATATCCTGATCCAACACGGAACCATAAATCACTTACTCACACCAATCGCTTTACCTAGTGTAACACTACACAAATGATAAATAATAATTACTGCTCAACTCGAAAGACGTACCTCTTGGCTCGCGGTTACTCGTGGTGGCATTCGTTTCACCCTTTTCCCATTTTCAGTTTAAGTTAAGGTATTTTATTTGTTTAAAAACACCAATTTTCTCTTAAACCTCGGCTCTGATACCAACTTGTAAGGCCCCCAAACCGGGCACCCTACAGTTGGTTCTCACATTTGGTTATTCTCTTAAAAATACTTGTGTGATTTATCAAACTACAACGAAAGTCTTTCTAAAACCTTAATCTTTATATAAGCTCGTTATCATTATTAAATTTACCTCACGAATGCCTGCACACCAATCCGAGTAGCACCGCTCCCAAGCCAAGATACACCGAACCCAAGCTCACCTGCAACACAATCTAACGTACACATAAAGTCAGCTACGCTGATTGAGTTCTAATGATTTAACTAAAACAAAAACCAACTCGTCTCATTTTATATTTATTTCCACTCAAGACCCACTAGTCTTTATAAAATAGTTTTGTCATTTATTAATAGATAGATAACCCCCGTTATCTTACAATATCCCAAAGGATTCACTTGTAACATTCATGATTTTCTTATGCTTTATTTTGCGCAGTAATAGCATTTCAACTCCAATTCTGGTTCATTACATTTTGTCACATTAACCATAATTACAAAAGTGTATTAAATTCAGAATTTTATTCATACAAATTCATATTTTAGCCTTACAAAAATATATATATGTATGATGTGACATCCGGCTATTTAGAGATAACTCTGTTAACTCAAGTTATGTTATCTCACACAAACACAATTAGTCCAGTTAGTCCAAGTTATCTAATCACAAACCCCAGGGACTAATTCTGCCATTCCTCAAACTCAAACACCAAACTACAAGGACTATTTCTTGCATTTAACCAAAAACTCTTAGACACAGTCGCGTCGTTGCTTGAGCACGGTCGCGCCAAGACCATAGACACGGTCGTGCCTAATTCCAGGCACGGTCGCGCCTTGTGCAGTAAACACGTAAATCATTTCCGTAACATCCCAAACCGATCAAATCCTCAACGGAAACGCACCACAATGTCGATTTAAATCATCAGTAAACCGTTTTATTACGTTTTAACGACTTTGATTGCGAATTAGGAGTGTCAAATTTGTAACCGTCAAAGCCATTCTTAGAATTCATCAAATCGATCATTTGGTCATTCTAAATCGAAACCAATCACTCTACACACACTAGTCGAACCTCTCAGAAGCTGTTACACACGCTAATTTGGCCGGAGACGAAGCCGGAGTCCCCGGAGATCGAGTCGGAACTCCGTTTGGTCGAACCCCACGAATTTGAGATCGTTTAAGGTAACAAATCACACCTACGCTTGCGGTTTCATCTATAGATGGAAAGCCTTAACCCAATTGGGGCTTACAACATCGAATTTAATGTGAATCGATCCTAGGGTTCGTGACATATACGTTTTAATCGAACTACACCCTAGACACGGCCTCAATTCAATTAATTTACATGGTTACATTCGCAAACATTCATTCTTTGAAATCCCCATGAATCCAACCATTTTTAATGCAAGATCTAGTCAATTTGTTTTCTGGAGAAAACTAGACACGGTTGTGCTCATTACTTAGCACGGTGGTTCCCTTACTCCAAGCATGGTTGTGCCTCTTGACGAGACGCGGTTGCGTCCCAAGCCTAAGCACGGTCGTGCCCTACATTGGCGCGGTCGTGTGTCCCTGGTCAGTTTTCGTTTTTTTATTAAACTATTTTAATATATCTTGTTTAAACCCAAATTCCATTGTAAAAAATTATTTTATAAAACCCCAAGGCCCGGGAATTTTTCATAAACCAAATTATCAATTTGGAAATTTTAAACCAATTATTTAATCTTTTCTAGTGGATTAAAAAGTAATAAATTTTAAATAAAAAGTTTATATATAATTATTTTATTCAAAACCTACACAAACTATTTATGTACTAATATATATTTACAATATTTTCTTCGCACATTATTATTAAATGAATAAATAAGATAGATTTATTTATTTAAACCCTAAATGAATTTATTTATTTAAATTAATTAAACATAAACCCTAAAGACAAATATTATTTTTCATATATACTTTGAACTTACAAATTTACACATCAAACTTTTCTCGACTTACATAATGTCACATAAAATGACACAACCCTTGTACAAATCCACACATATCAAACCGATGAACATTTGATCATGACATAGACTCCGTACACATTATTAATTCAAGATCATACATTCTCACTCAAGGTTAACTTTGTGATTTACAAGAATCACTTTTACTACTTATTGTTCGTGCTAGCTACACCATCTATACAAGTGAGTTTACATAGCCCCTTTTTATATTATTTACATTTTTGGGGTGGAACATGAGTTTCAAGTATACACTGTTACAAATTACACAATACAATTCCACCCTACATTCATGTGTACAAACATGAGCCTTATGTTTGAGTACTAGGTGTGTAAACTACTTTGTGTGCAATTTACATGTGCAATCATTAACTATACAAGCCGACGGTTAACAATGATAGATCTATTGAGTCTGACAAACCCACCCAGGTAGGGTGATTGTTACCGACAACACATTTTGGTTTTTGCATGCTAGTTACAAAGGTTTGATTGTACAATTTGGTTTCACAATAGTATCTCTCCATATTTGCCTTATTAACCATGATTTGTATGGATTGTATGCACACAACACAATACTTCCATTTAGAGTCAAAACCTATGTATGCTCACCAACTATTTTTAGTTGACCCTGTTTTCATCATGTTTCAGGTGCAAATCTTTGAGTTCATGTTTCCAGTTGCTACATATAGGACATGAGGACCTAGTTGAAATAAACCAATTGAATTTATTGATGTATTTCACCCATTATTCCGCCTCCAAATCCTAGCTCTTCACCACGTGAGCTTGCTCAAACCCCGAACCTGTCAAACGCATGATCACACGATCAGGATACGTATAAAAAATATGTTGGGTAACGGGTAACAATATAATAAAACCCTGAGTCCCATCTGCTTGTTAATCCAACTCCACAAAACCCTAGTCTCATGTCACCTTCATAGCAGATCGTCCGTGACCCATTTAGAACTCGTATACACGTACCGGGTCCCACGCATGCAAACCCTACTTGATCTACTTCACACTCGGCTTGCTCGTAACTCAACACGCAAACCTTATTCTCATAAAACCCTAATCGGGTGTCACCCGATTCATTCTCCTCCCCATTCACCACAGTGAACCACTGTGTGGCGACATGCCGCCACCACCTTGGCTTGTCTCCACCTCCATCGATCTCCACTATGTTTTCCCGCCATGCGTAAACCCTAACGGGCCTACACAGCTCCACCATGCCAACCCCGGCTCATCCCCACCACCGAATCAGCCACCACCACTGTTGTCATTGACCACCACCGACTACCCACTTCGCCTCCTTCGTTTCACACCATCTCGTCGCACCACTGCTGCCAATGCAGCCCGCCGCCCTCGCCGTCATCTTCTCCACTGTCGGGTCACTGTTTCCCACTATCACCAGCCGTTTACGCCCCTAGACTGCTGCCGGGACTCACAACCATAAACCCTAGTCGGGCTTTCAAACCAAAACTCAAACCATACATGTCAAAAGTAGGAACGAAGATTACCTGGTTGACTGTTTGAAAGTCCCGTGCATGATATCACCGCCGAGCCACCTCTGCCGGCTCTTTCCCTCTCGTTGTTCTCCCTGTCGTGCGACACCACCTAGGCCGAATGAGTCCTAGGGTTTACTCCCAAACTTGCTTTAAAATGCTTAAGTTTTACACTCGGGTCCCTATTACCGCGCATTATTAACCCGCATGGCTCAATAACGACCATTCGGGTCTAATTTGGTAGTTAAACGTTCATATGTCGGCCAACTCTACTCGTCACTAGGCTAAATAGGGTTCCGGGTGGCCCATTAACTCGAATTGTTAACTTCCGTATTTCCGGGATGTTACATACGGCTTCATGGCTTAAAATGGAAAATACTAGATGGTCCCTCTACAGTACTCACTAGTTGCTTAGAAAATCTTCTCTCGGAGTTCGCTTGGTAATTCAGGCTTTGCGAAATGAAGGCAGAAAAGCAAATTAAAATCAAAAGAATGCATGTCCAGCTCTTTAAGGTCTAACCGGTAATAGACCAACTTCTCTCCTTCTTTTTTCTTTTCTCATTTTTTTATTTTTTTCCTTTTTGTATCAAGACAAATTATTCAGTAATTCTTTTTTCTCAATTTCCTTGAAATAATTTTTTTATAAATTCCTTGCAGATAATTCGGCTGTTTCTTCCTAATACATCCACCTTCTTGTATATTCCAATTCTTTTGAGTAAAACAGATTCTTTCCAAAATTTCCTCAATGGTAATAAATTTGAAATAACGACATAAGATAATCTAATAATTTTCCCATTTTGAAGACAGTTAGCTAATAACCGGTGTTTACGAAAAGCTGGTTGGGTCATAAATGTGGGTAGTAGAAAATAAAAGGCTAAGGCTTAGAGGGCTATCCAGGCGGATAATATTTTTAGGATTTTTGGGTTTTAAGGATAACATTTAAGGGTAATAAAGTCCTAGGTGCCTCAATCATTTTCATACTTCTACTAGTTCATGGTCTCGATATGTATAAGTCACACAAGTTCTAATTATGCATAAAATCTGATCGAATAATCAGTCAGTATACCAGACGAAAGAGCATGCAAAAGATAATGATAATAATGCTCGTGAAAAGGCTCAGATTATTCTCACATGGAAACGGATCTAATAGGGTTTAGTGATTTGTTATGCATAATATCAATTTGTTTCTACTTGTCGTGTCTTCATTTTATTTAATTAGGTGTGAACTCAAAGAGGTTTAGATTTTAGGATTTAAAATTTTTGAACATTTTTTGGGTTTTACAAAATGTAGGTTTTTAGTAATGTTTTAGTCAAATAGGTAGAAAGTTACAAGTTAAGTTTTACTGCTTTGAGGTTACAAGTAGTCCTGAATCTCTAATTCAACACCCCACACTTAAAACTGTGTATTGCCCTCAATGTACAAATGCATGTAATAGAATTCTATGCAGGAATTTAAATGCATGAAGTTTTAAGAGAAAAGAAACTGGTACTCTCCCGGTCAATTCGGTGTATAACCTAAGGCCAAAACTTATTGATGCTGTCAGCCTATGCCTATCAGCTGCTTGTCAACACTTTGCTTCAAAGACTTCCTCGAATTTCCCAGAAATTTGATATGCTTTCCAACACCCCAGCTTGTAGAGGTGGAGTGTAACTCCTCAAAGAAGTAGAGAGAGTATCTGGTGATGTAATGCTACACACAAAGAAAAACATAAAAATAGAAACAGAAATAACAGGTAGTAGTTAAGCTACTAAGGTCCTAGTATCGAGAAGGCATACCTGGGGCTGAAGTATTAGAAACTGAAATTTGGAAAACCAAACATGAGGTCTATGCTTTATGCCGTATGCACCAACATCTCAATTTATTTATGACCATCGGGTTGCCTCCTAGAAGCGCCACATTTATTTAAGGGTCATTGGCCAGACCCGTACGTGCTGCATCAGTCTTTCTTTAGGTGGGGGCCATCGACTACCCCTCGTGTCTCCTGTTCCTTCATTCAAGTTCTTTAGCTTTGGTAGTTTATCAAAGTATTTATCGATCCAGTTAGTGTTGTCAAGGTCCTTGCCAAGATCCAGTTTCTTTCCTCTGTTTAATTCCTTGGCTTTCTTCAGCTGGTAGTCCATATTAGTATCGATGAATTGTGCAATTTCAAAGGGATCATTGGACAAGCATTCATTTCCTCCAATGTTGTAGGTTACTGATTGTTTTCCAACACGGAGTGTCAGAATTCCTTCATTCATGTTAATGACAGCTCTGACGTTAGCTAAAAATGGACGACCTAAAATCAAGGGTACTGAATAGTAGGGTCCCATTTCCAACACCATGAAGTCGGCAGGGAAGACAAACTTGCCAACTTTTACTAGTAAGTTTTCAATGACTCCTGTAAGTGACTTAATTGATCCATCCGCGAGTTCAGTAGTTGCATTAACAGGTCACGGGTGTCCAATTTTGAGTCTTTGAAACATGTTATACGGAATTACGTTCA
Organism: Smallanthus sonchifolius; assembly: GCA_023525975.1. Classification (NCBI taxonomy): domain Eukaryota; kingdom Viridiplantae; phylum Streptophyta; class Magnoliopsida; order Asterales; family Asteraceae; genus Smallanthus; species Smallanthus sonchifolius. The sequence goes on from CM042036.1 coordinate 17,738,586, forward strand.
CACATGCTCCTAGATCAGCGAGTGCGAAGGTTATCGGCAGTGGTCCGATAAAACATGGTAAAGAGAATTTTCCGGGATCTGAAAGTTTCTTTGGGAGGCACTTTTCAATGAGAGCGACTCAATGATTGGTTCTTTTTACTGCCTCTTCCATGTTTATTTTGTTCGTAAGGAAATCCTTCAAGAAATGTCCATACTTAGGCATTTGTTGTATGATATCCAGGAAAAGAAGATTGACATGAATTTGAATTAAAAGCTCGATTAATTTCTCATATTGTTCGTCGGTCTTCTGTTTTACTAGTCTTCCCGGGTACGGTATGTGAGATTGAAACGCCCTTTTTGTCAGAATCTTCGGAGGAGTATCCACTAGAGCAGGCTGTGGGATCACATTTGGTTGTGATTCTTGAGTGGTTGATTCGGCGACATGTGGTCGAAGTGGTACTCTGGTGAATATTTCTCTCCTTAGTGATTGAACTTCTTCTCCTGGTAATGGTGGTTTTGGATAAACCTTGTTATTTCTAAGAGTAATAGTACTTACATTTGCCTTTTGATTGATTTTAGTATTACTCGGGAGACATCCTAGTTGTCTTTCGGATAGAAGTTTTGCAATCTGCCCTAATTGCGTCTCAATGGACTGAAGAGTTGCTTTATGTGTCCTAAACTCAACTTCATGAAGACTAAACTTTTCCTAATATTGTTTGTGACGAGAATCCGCTAGAAGGGCTTGACTTTCAGTTGTAGAGATCAACTTAGTTACCGCGTCCTCCAAACTTAATCCGTTACCTGGCTTGTTTGCTCCTTGAAATTGTTGGCGAGGCTGATAGTTTTGAGATTGTGTTTGTTGAAACTGTTGTTGTTGTCCGAAGCCAGATTGTACTTGGCTGTTATTATCTTTCCAGCTGAATTTTGGGTGATTTCTCCATCCGGGATTGTAGGTATTACTATAGGGGTTGTTCTACGGGCGATTTGCCCCGATAAAGTCAACCTGCTCAGCATCGACAATGATGCTTTTTACTTCTTCTGTAGTTTTTTTGCCCTTACTAAGTTGATTGAGTCGGGTGGTAAAGGCGTCTACTTGAGCAGAAAGTGAAGTGACAGTTGTAGAGATCAACTTAGTTGATTGAGACTAAACTTTTCCTAATATTGTTTGTGACAAGAATCCGCTAGAAGGGCTTGACTTTCAGTTGTAGAGATCAACTTAGTTACCGCGTCCTCCAAGCTTAATCCGTTACCTGGCTTGTTAGCTCCTTGAAATTGTTGGCGAGGCTGATAGTTTTGAGATTGTGTTTGTTGAAACTGTTGTTGTTGTCCGAAGCCAGATTGTCCTTGGCTGTTATTATCTTTCCAGCTGAATTTTGGGTGTCCGGGATTGTAGGTATTACTATAGGGGTTGTTATGTGGGAGATTTGTCCCGATAAAGTCAACCTGCTTAGCATCGACAAAGATGCTTTTTACTTCTTTGGTAGTTTCAGTGGTTGTTTTGCCCTTACTAAGTTGATTGAGTCGAGTGGTAAGGGCGTCTACTTGAGCAGAAAGTGAAGTGACAGTATCGACAGAATGAACTCCTTACCTAGCTCCCCTGTTACTTCTTGGATTGTACCACTGATAGTTGTTCATAGCTATTTCCTCAATTAGGTTGTAAGCTTCTTGTGACCTCTTGTTTCCAAAAATACCACATGTAGTAGCGTCGAGTGTCTGACGAGCTTGATTGTGCAACCCATTGTAGAATGATGATACTTGTAACCAAACTTCTAGCCCATGATGCGGAGATTTTCTTAACATGTCCTTGAAACATTCTCGTGCCTCGTATAGTGATTCACCATCTTCCTGGGTGAAAGTGGTAATATCATTTCTCAGTTTTGAAGTTTTTGCTGGCGGGAAGTATATCGACAGGAATTTCTGAGCAAGATCACCCCATGTAGTGATTGACCCTTTAGGGAGAGAATTTAGTCATGCCTTAGCTCGTTCCCTTAAGGAAAAAGGGAAACATTCTGAGGAGAATTGCATCACTCGAAACTCCGTTCAGTTTGAAGGTGTCACAAATTTCGAGGAAATTTGCAATGTGGGCATGTGGATCTTCATCGGGTAATCCATTGAAAGTGCATGATTACTAGATCATGTGGATAACATGAGATTTGATCTCAAAGTTGTTAGCGTCAACCGTTGGCCTTGTGATGCTAGACCCCAAAGCCTCTAGTAACGGTTTTGTGAAATCGAAAATGGTGCGGTTTTCAACGTCCATTTTTCTATCATGGTTTTCTCGTATTCGGTGGTGAAAGAATCTTTTAGGCTCTGCTAAAGGTTGATATAAACCGGTAGTGGGACTATGGATCATACATTACATGCAATAAAATGTAAGGGAAAAAAACATATGTAAAATGATAAGGCTAATCCGTTAACTCGAATTTTTCTTGAAATCACTGTGTCCCCGGCAACGGCGCCAAAAACTTGATAGCATGTTTTGTAAGTTAAATATTATATTAGATATTGGTTTCACGAGATCAGGTTTTAAATTTATAAAATGATAATTACTTTAATTTAAAACACACACAATAGGCAAGTGTACCTATCGCAGTGTAATATAGTTTAGGTAAGAACTAAGTATCGAACCAATGGAAACAGTCGAGTTCCAATACTCAACTTTTGTTATCGTTAAACAGATTGATTAGTGAGTGAATTTTTTGTACTTGTGAAGCAGGTAAGTAGATGACAGAAAAGTAAATGACGGTAAAGTAAATAGCATAAAAGTAAAAACGTGCGTGATGTGTGTAAAAGAAATGTAACTAACATAATAGTAACTAGAAGAAAAGTAAATATCTCGGAAATGATCAGGTCACGAAGAGTATTGCTTTGGGCTTCGAATCCGCTTGGTACGTGATAATGTTAAGTTGACTAATCCAGTAGTATGACTACTACAAACTTGTGACCTGGGTCACCGCTAAAGCCTCGTCCTCACGTCATTTGATTCACGAATTTAAATCTTTAAATTAAAAATAGTAGTACCTCCCGCTAGGGACAACATTTACCCCTAACTCTTTGGTGTTATCTCCAAGTTGGTTTAGGACAGCAAACTTAAAAGCTTAATATTATTGTTAAATAGGTGATTATATATTGCTCACCGGGAGGCGGTGTAATCATGGGACCGGGTATAAATACGTACCATTCCCAACATGAGTTCACCAATTCTTGGTCACATAATAAGTTCGTATAAAGACGTACGCCTTTACTAGTGTTGACCAAGCCTTGGCTTATCAATTTCTACTTGTATAAAGACGTACAAGTATTAAAAGAAGTTTGATTAAAAAGGTTTTATGATCTTACACTTTAAAATCAAGAACACTCAAAAATATAAAGACGGGTTTAGACAATAGTAAAAGCCCACCAAATGGTGGTTTTAAGAGCGAATAATTAAAGACATAAACATACCACTAGATTAATACGTTAAACATTAACATTCACCAAACTTCATCTTCACCCTAGCAATACAAAGAGCTTAGCCACGAATGGCCATACTAACTAGTGTAACGCTGAGTTTCGTAGGCTCCCTATTGCGGAACAAGGATGAGGAGCCTCTCTACTCTCTACTCTCTACTCTAAACTACTAAATACTCTCTCTGGATAGTGTCTTTAGGTCTGGTGTGGTGAGTGAAATGAAGAACCCAAGCCTCCTATTTATAGGCATCAAAATGAGCAATGCACGGCCATGCATTGGATTGCACGAACGTGCAAACACCTTGGGAATCAAACAAGGTACACAGGACAGTGTACTCGAGCTTGGGGAGCAAGGGAGGCCAATGCACGGGCGTGCATTAGGATGCACAGCCATGCATCCCCCCTCTGCTGCCCAGTTTTGACTTTTAGCTGCTTGTTGACTTGTTGTTGTCTAATTTTGACTTCTTGAGGGTCAAAACTCGGGAATGATCTTCCAAAAGGCTTGATTTCTTGGTGTTTTTTATAGGATTTAGCTTGATTTATATTTTCAACACCGAATAAACTGCAATTACAAAATATAAAGGTTTTAAGTATTAATATGCAAGGTTATTATGCAAAACATGTATAAATGATGGCACATCACTCTCCAACAATGATAATGTACCAAAAGACAGGTCACCTCTCGGTCTCACTGTCCACAATACATCAAAGATGAACGGGGTAATCTCATATCAACAACTATGACTAGGACTAGCAACAATTACTAGAAACCTAAGGCAACTTCCTCTCATACAGTTAACACTCGGAATCCTATTAACGAAGACTAACTGATTATCTCTCACCTTTCGGGTATCGAGATAAGATGAACACTTAGATCTAACCTACTCCTAATCACAATTCCTATGGAATACTACGTCTATCAAACCACACAAACAACCGCAAACACACAGTCTATGATCTAGATACGCTACTCAAACTGAAAGACATTCACAAATAGCATACGAAACTATAATTAATTGCAAATCAGAGGTAAAGCATGCATAATCATCATAGTTACTAAACCAAGACCTTTACAATATCATTAAATCATCATATGAATCCAAAAACCGAATAAAAATCAAAACTTTAACAAAGTAATCATCTTTGACCTAGGCAGTGTTAAGGTTTAGACTAGAATCATACTCAAAACATTCAAACAGAAGTAAATAAGCATTAACATAGTTCAATCAACAATTCAAAGACGAACAAAAGAGAACTTGAACCCGAATAAGCTATGTCTAACCACTCTGAATCCGAAAGCCTCGATCTTTCTCTTCAATTGCCTTCTCAACTCCTAAAATCGCCCAGAGACTTGTTCCAGACGCCCAAAAGATCGAACTCCCAAGATAATGTCATCGCAATTTGATTTAAAGTCTAATTAGGGCTTTTTACAGATTTCTCTGGCCCTCGCGTACCGCGAGACAAGCTAACCATTCCTTCGCGTACCGCGAAGGACAATATAGTCGGGCGCCAATCTGGAGATCCTCGCATACCGCGAGACATGAGCTCCTCCTCTTCGCATACCGCGAAGGACATCTTTTTCCAACTTTTTGCAATCTTTTCTTGGGACTTGTTCTCGTGCTCGGTTCTTTCATGATTTTACTTCATATTCCACACAAGCTCCTGTAAACCTGACGTGGACTCAAAATAAACAAAAACAAGTAAAAACGTACACAAAACTATCTAAAATGCACAATTACAAAGGAATAAAGGATGTGTGCTTTGCACTACATCATCTGCCCTAAGTCATACGTTTCCCCCTCAAACTATTTATACATCCGTGCATCGATTTAGGGACAGACTCTACCGAAGTACCCTTAGTTTAGTCTACATTTCTAGACTTATAATTCTAGCTGCATAATAGTCGAGTGGTCGTTCGTCTACCGAAGTGGCCGTTATCATTGTTTCGGTCCATAATGTTTACAAACATGGCAAGTAATATATACATAGATATAAAGCTAGATTTTATTCTTATACGTTATGTCATACTTTTCATACTTGGCAAGCAATATATACATGGATATTAAGCAAGATTTCATTTTTATACGTTATGTCATACTTACATTTCATTCTTCATAGACATACTTACATGGTAAGCAATATATATATATATATATATATATATATATATATATATATATATATGTGTGTGTGTGTGTGTGTGTATGTATATATAGTAAGATTTCATTCTTATACATTATGTCATACTTACGTTTCATTCTTTGTAAACATTGGGTTCATTCTTTGTTTATCATTACTTTCATGTAACACGTATGGTCATATTAGCATTCATAACATTCATTCATTTACTGTATTCACTTCAGTCCCAAAACATTTAAAACGATTTGCACGTAACATATAGGGGCAATAGAACTCACATGTCTATCGTTGCTCAACCCGAAGCCGATGTCTTAACTATTGTTAGTTCGAATACCAATCTGCACATAGGTCAAAGTACGAGTTCTATTATTTAATGTGAGAGTCGGCTGATTCATAAGAGTATCGGCCGAGAGTGTCGGCAGCCACACTTGAGTGTCGGCAGCCACACTTGAGTGTCAGCTAGGAGAGTCGCCAGCCACACTTAAGTGTCGCCTGAACTTGCGTTCAGGACTTGGTGTTATACTAGGATTCTAAATCTTGTCCGAACAGTCGGCCCGGTCAGTCGTCAGTCGGCTGTTGCGGAACTTGCATTCCGGACTTTTACTCAACATTCGCTAATCATGAGTTTAAGAAATGTACCTCCACGACGTGGTGTCTAGAATATGAACCCGAACCGTAAGGAGGACGTCTATGTTTGTAAAATATACTTTTTTAATCATAACGATAATCGGACATAGTCCTATTTGTTTTTATCTAAAACACGACAATATTAATTGTCCATTTCTATTACCAATTCATAATCAATAGTCCACAATAATCAAGTTTTAAACTTCTAGCTTCGAGATCCATCTTTCTATCTTATATTAATTAACTATCGCAAAATAATTAATCTCTTGTCATTATCATTTATTAAATAAAATCGTTGATATCCATCCTCAATATGATATTCATAACCCGATTAATAATAGTAATTAATGTCTACGAGTTTTATAGGGTATCATTCCCGAAGACGAACCCGTAATGTAACCGAGACTCGACCCGAACCATTCTTTTCAACCATACACGCAATCTCGTCTCGGCTCGTCGGTTACACCTTCAATCAAGATCTATCCTAACCGCTTTCCGTTATGCAATACTTCACAATCCATTGCCATGGAACCACCACCGACCGCCATCATCTTCTACATTGAGGACCACCACGTAACCATCTCCATCTCCGAATCGCCGGAGTCATACCGTGAGACCCATACAACCACTGTTAACCATAATCATATCATGTTACAAGGACCTATTGCTGCCATAATCTTGTCACCACCACCTGTTGTTCCCGTATGCGACCACCACCGTACAAGCATCCAACATCATCCTCAACCATAGTGAAGCTTACACCACTGCCAAGTCTGTATCACCATAGTCATCCCATAGTCCAACCCATCCACTGTCGTGAAGCTGCCATGGACACCACCCTAATCAGGGAGTACTCACCAGACCTGAGACAAAACACCACAGTTTTCATCGTTACACCATCGTCCACCATCAATTTCACCGTGAAGTCTGCACATGTCATTAACACCTCCCTAATCAGCATCTACCAGTTTAAATTGTTGTTTCTAAGCTTGACGAAACCCTATAGAGCTCTGACCCAGAGCTGGTTGTGAGCACCACCGTGACCCGCCCCCCATTGCGAGCCCGTTTCAGGTGGCTAGGTTGAGCCTCCTTTCCCGTCGCTAACCTCGTCGTGATGTTGTGCCTCATCGTCCCCGGGAGCTTCTCTATCGTAATCGAGCAAACTAAGATGGACAATGGCCGGATTAGGGTTTAAGGAAGTTGAGGGAGCCGGGATTTGCAGGTGTGACGAAGGAGAAGGATGAATGGAATTTGAAAACATGTGTGGCGGTTGGGGAGAATGATATGGTGTTTAGGTTTTTAATATTTTTCATTTTCCCCCCTTTACTTGCTAAACTTTACATTTTTAGACTTAAACTAAACATGGGTGTAATTAGAGATGTTACAAGTCTACCCTCCTTATAAGAATTTTGTCCTCGAAATTCGATGCCTCTTATACACGATTAAACTTTGTTTCTCATAACTAGGTTGTCTCTTAGGTTTGTGTGAACTCACCTATTCTGCTTTATGAAAGTGAGGTGAACCTTTGATACCACATGTGAGCTGCGTGTAGTTAGGGTTTACACGTTACTGCTACCTCTTCTTCTTTGTAATGTAGTTTAACCTACTTTACTTTCATGCACATTTCATGTGTGGACTTAACTCGAGTTTATCAAACACTTGCGTGGATTTGTCATGTTGAGTAGGCCATGAACTCTTTTCAACACTTAGGAGTGTCTCTTTGGTACCCTAGTATCTCGTTTAAAATGTCCACTATATGCCCTAGGCAGTTGTTTTCAATTTTTGTCTAAGTCGTTTTGGTCATTACGTGTAGCTCATAAATTACCCTTGGTGTATTCACCCACAGAGGGCCATACCATGTCGTTCCCGAATGATTCATGCCATATTTTGCCCGAATGAGTTCTACTCTCTAGTTCCCGAAGGAACCACTGGAAGGATTACTCTATCATACTCAAATTTGTCGGGAAGGTATTCACTCAAACGGAACACTAGGTATATGATCTTTTCATTCAAATTCATATACACGTAACTCCCTTCTTGTCTTTTTTTTAAAACATATTTGTCATGGTTTCACATTTCTCATCATTAGTCTGTTACGCACTATTCTTTCTTCATATTAGTGAATGGTCTTAGGGTTTGGCACCCCTTGTAACTAATATAAACATTTACAATCCTTTCGTGATCGTTAATATTTTCCGTATGTGATTCTTTTAGGATTAAGTTCATAGGTTTCATTATGAATAGATGACACGTGTGGTGGTACTCGATCATTCCTTTCCTTTCCGGTCTCATTGGGTTCTTTATCGGCCTTTCAATTTCAGCAGTCTCACGTGCTATTGACTTGACTTAATCATTGTAAAGCATTTTATGACTCGTCTTGAGTCCTTCCGGGTACTTATGCTTTACTTCCCATCATTTAACTAAACTTGCCCTTCACATTCATTCTGGATCAACAATCCTTATGTCGAGTCTAGTTTCGTTTGGTTTAGCTTGGACGCCCTAATTATCATTGCGGTACCTGTTACTTCTTGTTGTTGGTATATCTATCTTCTCATTTGAGGGAATACTCATATTAGTTTATCTGGGATTGTCTTCTACATGGAGAGATGCCATTCGTGTATTCATTCACTCATATATTTCTTGGACATATGCTTGTGTGGTTATTCCTTGCATATTCATGCATACCTCGACAGCAGACCATCATTTATTCATCTTATAGCGTTTGTGTTAAGCATCGACAATTCTTTTTCAAAAGCAATTCTCTAAATGTATGTTCGTCTGACATAAGTAGTACTTACATCTCGCATTAATGTGTGATCCTTGGTAGCTACTTTCTCAATTTGAAATAAACCAGTGTTGAGTTCCTCAAATTTCACTTAATCGGTATTGCCGTTCGCGGGTTGCCATGCGAAGCAATCTTCTCACTGGGGCTTGGTAGGCTCTCTTATCATCCTCATACTAATTCTTTTCTAGTGCAATCGTTCCATTTCATTGTCTTGGTTTGATTTAATACTCTCATCACTGTTGTATCAGGTTTCGGACCAGGTTTCGTTAATCTTTCTAAACATGTTCCTTAGTGTTACTCAACTTTAGCAAGCTTCATTTAAAATATCACTCCTTCTCGTTCCAACTTTGGTAAGTCATTGTTGCCATCATTCGTCTTACTAATTTGCTATGATCATCATTACTCAAGGGACTAATCTCATTGTCCAAGTTGGAGTGATTTAATTGTTTTTGGTGACATGTGTATTAATCCACACGATAAGGTTCATCAGTATGCACAAGCACCTGTAAATTCATAATTACGTGGATCCTAACGTAATTGCCAACTTACCTTACTCGTGAATTCCTGACTCGTCTTATAATGCTTCATAATGTGAATGTCTTCTATAAACATCGCCTAGTCCATGTATTCTCTTTTCCTTTCCAAATTTCTAGTTGACGGGAGTCGCTCATGACTGTTCGTTACTGATCTATTCAGACCGTTGATAATCCGTCATCTTTCTTTCCTTGTGGTTTATCGAACTTTTACTCGTTGTTTGAGATTCACCTCACATGGATCGCACTGTTCATATAATTTGTGAGTCATTCGTAGTAGAATGCTAACATCTCTTTCACTCTCTGTGACGAGTACATACGGCGGATGACAAATCTAGACACGCTTACACATCAAAAGCTTAATAACAGTAGCTACATGTTATTAAACATTTAATGTACTCATATGCTCAAATCGTCTACCATCATATGTGCTATGTGTAACTATTCATATTGGTAGTGATGTTGATATCTAAGGCATGTGCTCTACGTTAAGGCATCTACCCTAAACTACAGGTATTAACTATGCGTCTTACTTACTGTTTTGGCGTTGGCTACTCGTACTGACATCCTTGTGTTGGTCCCATTATTAGCTTAGGTCCAGACATTTAGGGATGTCTGAATCTCTCAAACTATTGCTCTGATACCAACTTGTAAGGCTCCTTTCCGGGAGACCTCACTTGTTGGATTTACTCATAAACATAGTCATCAAAACTGAATAAACTGTAACTTTGAAAACATAGCGGAAGCGTACATCATTCTATTACATAAACAGCGGAAGTCTTAACATTTAAACATAAAACATTGTCTTAACATAAATTCAATTAACGGGATGTCAGTCTTGAGTCAGGTAGCCATCATGCCTTAGCCCGTCCTTTCCTCTTGTTACCTGAAGTGCATAGTAAAAGTCAGGTAACGCTGGGGAGTTCTAGTTTAGAGCAAATAGGCATAATCATTAGTTCTTGTCATATTTTCATAAGTATAAATATATATATATATATGTATATATTTATCATTTCAATTCTTTCTTTTAAATTTCATTCATAGGTGAGTACGTATATTGATACATACATTCTTACATTCATTTGTACCTTCATTGGTCTTACACGCAAGGAGATCAGTCTGTCATTGATTACGTAAGTCACAAAGACAAACGTTTCGGTCTATCGTCGTAGTCCGACATGCTTACAACCGTCCGGCAACAAGTGTCCGTCCGTCATTATCTTCTTACAATCGTCCGGCAAACCTTCGGTCGTCCGTCGTATCTTACCACCGTCCTACCGTAGTAGTCCGTCATATCTTACAACCGTCCTACTGTAGTAGTCTGTCATATCTTACAACCGTCCTACCGTCGTAGTCCGTCATATCTTACAACCGTCCTACCGTCGTAGTCCGTCATATTCATTTGTCTGCCCTAAGGCATACGTTTCCCCCTTGAACTATTTATACATCTGTGCCCCCTCGAACTATTTATACATCCGTGCATCGATTTAGGGACTGACTCTACCAAAGTAGCCTTAGTTTAGTCTACATTTCTAGACTTTTAATTCTAGCTGCATAATAGTCGAGTGGTCGTTCGTCTACGGAAGTGGTCGTTATCATTGTTTCCGTCCATAACGTTTACATACATGGTAAACAATATATACATGGATATCAAGCTAGATTTTATTCTTATACGTTATGTCATAGTTTTCATACTTGGCAAACAGTATATACATGGATATAAAGCAAGATTTCATTCTTATATGTTATGTCATACTTACATTTCATTCTTCATAGACATACTTACATGGCAAGCAATATATATATATATATATATATATATATATATATATATACATATATCAAGATTTCATTCTTATACATTATGTCATACTTACGTTTCATTCTTTGTAAACATTAGGTTCATTCTTTGTTCATCATTACTTTCATATAACACTTATGGTCATATTAGCATTCATAACATTCATTCATTTAGTGTATACACTTCAGTCCCAAAACATTTAAAACGATTTGCACGTAACATATACGGGACATATAGAACTCACATGTCTATCGTTGCTCAACCCGAAGCTGATGCTTAACTATTGTTTGTTCGTATACCAATCTGCACATAGGTCAAAGTACGAGTTCTAATATTTAATGCGAGAATCGGCTGAGTCATAAGAGTGTTGGCCGACGCCAGCCACAAATAAGTGTCGGCTAGGAGAGTCGCCAGCCACAAATAAGTGTCGTCTAGGAGAGTCGCCAGCCACACTTATGTGTCGCCAGCCACACTTATGTGTCGCCTGAACTTGCGTTCAGGACTTGGTGTTGTGCTAGGGTTCTAAATCTTGTCCGAACAGTCGGCCCGGTCAGTCGTCAGTCAGCTCTTGCCGGAACTTACGTTCCAGACTTTTACTCAACAGTCGCTAATCAGGAGTTTAAGAAATGTACCTCCACAAAGTGGTGTCTAGAATATGAACCGGAACCGTAACGAGGACGTCTATGTTTGTAAAATATACTTTTTTAATCATAACGATAATCGGATAGAGTACCGTTTGTTTTTATCTAAAATCCGACAATATCAATTGTCCATTTCTATTACCAATTCATAAACAATAGTCCACAATAATCGAGTTTTAAACTTCTAGCTTCGAGATCCATCTTTCTATCTTATATTAATTAACTATTGCAAAATAATTAATCTCTTGTCGTTATCATTTATTAAATGAAATCGTTGATATTCGTCCTCAATACGATATTCATAACCCGATTAATAATAGTAATTAACGTCTACGAGTTTTATAGGGTATACCTTCCCGAACACGAACCCGTAATGTAACCCAGACTCGACCCGAACCATTCTTTTCAACCATACCCGCAATCTCGTCTTGACTCGTCTGTTACACCTTCAATCAAGATCTATCCTAACCGCTTTCCGTTATGCAATACTTCACAATCCATTGCCATTGCCATGGAACCACCACCGACCGCCATCATCTTCTACACCGAGGACCACCACGAAACCATCTCCATCTCCGAATCGCCGGCGTCATACCGTGAGACCCGTACAACCACTGTTAACCACAATCATATCATGTTACAAGGACCTATTGCTGCCATAATCTTGTCACCACCACCTGCTGTTTCCGGAGGCGACCACCACCGTACAAGCATCCAACATCATCCTTAACCATAGTGAAGCTTACACCACTGCCATGTCCGTATCACCATTGTCATCCCATAGTTCAACCCCTCCACCGCCGTGAAGCTGCCATGGACACCACCCTGATCAGGGAGTACTCGCCAGACCTGAGACAAAACACCACAGTCTTCATCTTTACCCTATCGTCCACCATCAACTTCACCGTGAAGTTGCACAGGTCATCAACACCTCCCTAATCAGCATCTACCGGTTTAAATTGTTGTTTCTAGGCTTGCCGAAACCCTATAGAGCTCCGACCCAGAGGTGGTTGTGAGCACCACCATGACCCGCCACCATTGCGAGCCCGTTTCAGGTGGCTGGGCTGAGCCTCCTTTCCTGCCGCTAACCTCCTCATGATGTTTTGCCTCGTCGTCCCCGGGAGCTTCTCTATCGTAACCGAGCAAACTAAGATGGCCATCGACCGGATTAGGGTTTAAGGAAGTTGAGGGAGCCGGGATTTGCAGGTGTGACGAAGGAGAAGGATGAATGGAATTTGAAAACGTGTGTGGCGGCTGGGGAAAATGTTATGGTGTTTAGGTTTTTAATATTTTTCATTCCCCCTTTACTTGTTAAACTTTACATTTTTAGCCTTAAACAAAACATGGGTGTAACTAGGGATGTTACATTATAAGGGTGAACATATCATGACAAAATAACCACCACATTTGACAATTGTCAGCTGTTTTCGTCAATCGCATGTTCAAAATCATTGAAGTCCAATTTGGTACAGAAGACCAAATTGGTATGGATGACCAAAATGATAAGGAAGACCAAATTTAATACCAAAAACCAAATTTGGTACTGATGAACTTTGATACGGGCGAACAAATTTGGTACATAAGACCAAATTTGATGCAGACGAACAGAGCTTGGTACGGGCGTTCAAAACTAAAGACCACATTTGACACGGAGGATCAAATACCATCAGTTTCGACAATTTTGCGATTCTGAATCAATTTCCATGGCACAACTAAACCATCAAAATAAAACTTTAGGCAGGTTAACCCCAATCAGGAGCGTTACCCCTTGGACCCCGCCAGGGGCTGCCGTACCTCGGACCCTGCTAACCGGGGGCGCTACTCTGGAACCCCGTTGTTTAGTAGGCTTCACCCCCTTAAACTAACAAGGTGTCTTAAATATTAGAAATCACAACATTTTAAAACAAACGTGCACTCCACACTTTCCAACATGTTTGATTTTTTATTATAGTTTCTCCTTTGATCACTAAGTAAATCCTATTTATATAAAATAGTTAGATAACACTAAATCACCGACACATATCCATGTATGTAGAAAATGAGTATCAATGTATCTCAATCATTCTTAAAGGTTTTTCAAGTCAAGAAGACTTTAAAAGTGAATATGATGCTATCAGACATCTAACTTTATATTCGAAAGCAATTAACACTAGTCGTTTTAATTTAATTGCAATTAAAAAGAAATTAACCAACACATATCCATGTATGTAGAAAACGAGGAATAGGAATAGGTTGAACGAAGCAAGTTGTTCTCCGAGTGAAACCATTTTTTTCCGGTTTTATTAAAATTCTCGAATATGTAAAACCCACATAACTTTTTGCATGTTCTTCTGCAAAACCATGGTTTATCCAGAAATTTTCGTTGAGGGGGGATATAGGTCGGGTCAACATAGTCGGGACAAAGAAAAACATCTGTCAATTATTCGGTTGCAACGAGCAAAATCGATGCTATATTTAATAATCTTCAAAGGATAAAATAGATATTTCTTTATCTCCTTCGTTATTTTGGCAAGATCGAAGATACCATTCAATGTTTCATTCCATCACTTCTAACACATGTTTGAAGTTATATTTTGGTGTTATTTCTATATATTTTTGTTTTTAATTTAAAGTTCTAAAAACATGTAATGTTTATTTAAAACTAAATTGATTGAGTGGTGTTATGATATCGAAAATGAACGCTAAAACAAGTGAAAATGATAAACGAGATAATGAAAATGAGAGAGAATGATTGGGGGTAAAAATGAATGATTTGATTGATGATTCAATAATGATTACAAAGAAGCTATTTATATGCAAATAGAGAAACTAACAAAACTAGTCGGGCGAACTTGTTCGCTAACACCCCACCTCAAGTTAGAGGTGTATACAACCCCAACTTAGAAATGATATCTAAATGCGGTTGACCAGCCAGACTCTTAGTGAATAAATCCGCAAGTTGATCAAAGTTCTGTGTATGAGAAAGCAGAATCAAACCAGCTTGAAGCTTCTCACGGACAAAATGACATTCCAACTCAATATGCTTAGTTCGTTTATGAAAAACCGGATTCTTAGCAATATGAATAGCCACCTTACTATCACATTTGAGATGAACGGGAGTAAGATTGTCAAACCGAAACTCCACAAATAATCGAGTCAACCAAGCAAGTTCCTGTGTGACACGACGAAGAGATCGATATTCAGCCTTAGCAGAGCTAAAAGAAATAGTAGCTTGCTTCTTGGATTTCCACGAAATAGGACTGCCCCCAAGAGAAATGAAATATCCACTGACAGAACGTCGAGTATTAGGGCAACCCGCCCAATAAGAATCACAATAAGCAGACAGACATATCAGGATCATCATTAAAGAACAACCCTTGAGAACAAGTGTCTTTGACATAACGAAGAGTATGCCACGCAGCATCCCAATGGGGAACACGCGGATCACTCATAAACTGGCTGAGAAACTGAACCGCAAAAGCAAGATCAGGCCGAGTATGAGTGAGATAGTTGAGTTTACCAACAAGGCGACGATAGGCCAAAGGATCATCAAGAACTTGACCATCATTGAGCTTGAGTTGTAAATGCAAAGGCAAAGGAGACGAAATAGAAGAAGCATCGCCTGTAGGAAACTCAGTCAGCAAATCCTTCGCAAACTTTTGTTGAGTCATAATAAGACCAGAAGGTGATTTGAGAACCTCAATGCCTAAAAAATAGTTAAGACTACCAAGATCCTTAATCTGAAACGTGGAATGTAAGAAAGCCTTCAAAACAGACATCTCCTATTCATTATTACCAGTAAGGAGAATGTCATCAACATAGACAGCCACATGAACAACAGAATCTCCCATCGTCTTAGAAAACAAAGAATAATCATTAGGAGAGCGCATATAGCCTTTGGTCTTAAGAGCAACAAAAAGTTTTCCATACCACTGCTTTGAATCTTTCTTTAAACCATAAAGAGACTTCTTGAGCTTAAGAACACGATCAGGAGAGGATAAGGACATTCTAGGAAGAGGAAGCATATAAATGTCTTCATCAAGATCCCCATGTAAGAAAGCATTATTGACATCCAATTTATATAAACCCCAATGTCGTTTAGTGGCAACAACAATAAGGCTACGAATAGTAGTTATTTTAACAACAGGGGATTATAATCAATCCCGACTTTCTGAGTATCACCACGAACAACCAAACGGGCTTTGCAATGTTCAGCTGTGCCATCAGCATTATACTTGACTTTATACACCCATTTGCACTGAATGGCCTTTTTACCCTTATGTAATGCATAACCTCCCAAGTTTGATTACATTCCAAGGCATTAAACTCCTTATTCATAGCCTCTTGCCATGCAGGATGCTTAGCAGCCTCCTGATAAGAAGAAGGTTGCTGAACAGAATCAAGATTAAGAAGGAGCTGCTGAGAATCAAGAGAAAGATCGGCAAGATTAACAAAATGAGAAGCTTGGCAAGCACTCGACAAAGTATGAAAGCAAGATGAATCAACAGAAGAAGAAGAACTACAAACATAATCCTTCAGATGAGAAGGAGGAACAGAAGAACGAGAAGATCTCCTTAGCTCCAGAGGTGGAAGAGGAAGAGAATAATCAACTTCAGGAGCAACCGAAGAAGATAAAGGAACAGCAGCTGGATCTGTCTCCTCAAACAGATCATTTAGAGAAGGAACAAAGAAGAAGGATCTGATAAATGTAAGGAAGGGAAAATGTGCTCAAGAAAAGTCACATCCCGAGAAACAAGAACCTGTCGAGTGTCAAGATTATAAAGCTTGTAACATTTCTTTCCAAAGGGATATCCAATAAAGATACAAGCTTGAGCTCTAGGCTGAAATTTATCTCTTCCGGGTGTAGAACTAGAAGCATAACATAAACACCCAAAAGTACGAAGATGAGTGTATGATGAAGCTTTACCAAAAAGCAGCTCAGAAGGAAATTTACCCTTGAGAACCCGTGTGAGGAAGATATTAATCAAATGGGTAGCAGTAAGAACACACTCACCCCAAAAAGTTATTGGTAACTTGGATTGAAACATAAGAGCACGGGCATTTTCAAGAAGATGCTTATGTTTCCGTTCCACCGCCCCATTCTGTTGAGAAACCCCATGACAAGTAGTTTGATGAATAATATCTTTTTGTTTAAAATACTCGGCATGATGAACACCCGAACCAAGTTCAAAAGCATTATCTTATCGAACACGCTTTACTTTGGTACTAAACTGAGTCTCACCCATCTCAATGAACCCTTGAAGAATAGTAAAGGCGTTTCCCTTTAGTTGTCAAAAGATTAGTTCAAGTAGTTCTAATAAAATCATCAACAATGGTGAGAAAATACTTATATCCATCATATGTACTAGATCGATACGGTCCCCATGTATCAATATTAATAAGATCAAACATTTGAGAACTGGATATACTACTAGAAACAAATTACAGTTTGTGATGTCTAGCCTTTGGACAAACATAACAAGCATCAATAGAACAATCATGAGCACCAGTAAAAACACTCAATTGCTTAAGTTTGTACAAAGATAAATGACCAAGACGATGATGCCAAAGTTTCAATAAAACAACAGAATTACAATGAGAAAAAGAATCAACTGTAATAGAAAAATATTAGGATGCAAAAGATAAAGGCCATTGAGAAGATCTTCCAGAACCATTGGACTACTCAGTGAAGGGGCTGCAAGAAACAAGAAATTTCAGAAAACTGAACAAGACCCTTTGTATCTCTACAAAGTTTGGGAACAGATAACAGATTGTGCTTAAACCGAGGCACAAAGAAGACATTAGAGATAGAAAAAGTCTTGGTGAGATTAACTGTTCCGACTTGCGTAACAGTTAAGACATGCCCATTTGGAAGAAGAACATAAACATGCAAATTAAGCAATTGAACATCAGAAAGCAAATTGAAATCAAAGCACATATGATTACTTGCACCGGTATCAATAATCCAAGTAGTGTCGACCGTAGTCGAATTGCAAGCAATAATACCTGCAAAATTTGCAAAGCTAAGTGGTTGAACAGACGGAACACCACCCTGAACCCAGAATTCTGCTGAAGAAGTTGCAGCAGATTGTTGTACTGTTCGGAAGAAAGACTAGGAGGTGCACTAGATGCAGGAATAGTAACACCAGCATCAGAAACAACATTAGCAGCATCTTTGGGTCTAGTGAATTTGAAATATTTGGGGAACCCAATTAAACGATAACATTTGCTGGCATCATGACCCGGCTTCTTGCAATGAGGACAAATAGAACCTTTCCGAGCACCAGAAATCTTTGGTACCTGCGCAGAAGCAGTCATAGAAACATTCTGAGGAATAAACTGAGCAGATGATTGAAGCTCCCTCTGTTTCTCATCTTGAATGAGAAAAGTATAAGCCTCATTGATTGAGGGAAGAGGTTTCAACATGATAATATTCCCTCGAATCATGTCATAACAGGAGTTAAGACCCATCATAAATTACATCAAACGTTGATCTGCTTCGCGTTTAGCCATAAGTCTTGAATTACCACAAGTGCAAGGAGGAATAGGCTCGATTTCATTAAGCTCATCCCAAACAGACTTGATTTTGGTAAAATAAGTAGCAACTTCATCATTCCCTTAAGAAATAGCACAAAGAGACTTTTGCAATTGATAATACTTTGCTCCATTACTTTGTCCATACCGGTCGGTTAATTCTTTCCAAAGTTGATGAGCAGTCTCAACATACAAAACACTCTTACTGATATCACTAGACAAAGTGTTCAGAATCCAAGAAATAACCATATCATTGCATCGTTTCCATAGCTCCAGATTAGGAGAGTAAAGAGGTCTAACAACATTTCCATCAATAAAACCAATCTTGTTCTTTGTAGATAAAGCAATGGACATGGCACGTTTCCAAGATTCGAATGCAGAGCCATCAAAAGTTTTAGAAACAAGTAAGAGACCCGGATGATCAGATGAGTGTAAGAACAAAGGATTAGAAGAATCCATAAGAACAACGACAGGGGGATCAAAAGTATTAGGCAAGACAAGAGAAACAAATAAAACGAAATTGAGATAGGCGAACCAAAAGCGAACTTAGACAAGTTCGCTTGAAGACACAAAGAGAAAACAAGAACAAGCGAACTTATTAAGTTCGCCTGTAACAGCGTGATCGAACAGAAAAACATGAAAACGATTTATAAATCATCATAACTCGAAATCATAAACGTGTATGAAGAAATCCAGCCGTAGGAATGATCAAAAACATAAATGGAATGTTTTGAACAGATCAAAATATCAAACGAACCCCAATTGACACGAAAAATGAGAAAACGAATGAAAAAACGAAGAACGGGTTCGGAATAAAGACAGAAAAGAGAAGAAAATCACATAATTGAGCATATATGCTCTGATACCATGTTATGATATCGAGAATGAACGTTAAAACAAGCGAAAATGATAAACGAGAGAATGAAAATGAGAGAGAATGATTGGGGGTAAAAATGAATGATTTGATTGATGATTCATTAATGATTACAAAGAAACTATTTATATACAAAGAGAGAAACTAACAAAATTAGTCAGGCGAACTTGTATACAAACAAGCGAACTTAAACAAGTTCGCTAACAAATGGTGAAGAATAAAGTTGTGTGTGTATGGTTATCGTATAAAAAGGAACATCAAGATAAGATTTATGTAAAATTAGAAGCTCTGAAAAAGAAAATAATAACAAAATTGTGAATGTCATGAGGTTAGCATACGTTAAATTAATACTCAACAGTATTAATGATACTACGTTAAATTAAAAAGATATATATACATCTACACATGTATTAAAGTCACATTATTATTATATTTTTTGTTTGCAATCAAATAAAAATTTAGAATCTACATTGTTTTATGTTATTCTTTTTGAAATCAGCCAAAAAAGTTAGTTTTGACTAGATATTCTTTTTCAGTAGGCATGTGAATTGAATTCTATGTTCATACTACAGCAGAAAATTTAGAATCGACATTGTTCTAGGACTAACTCTTATCTAAAATCGTGTGTTTTTACTTTTTATTAATAAAAGGTATTTAACATTAGCACGCAAACGACGCTGAGTCAACTTTCGCTTAATCAAAATCTTCTAATTGGTTTTGAGCAACATTCACCAGTTGAAGCTTGGAGTTAACGGGTTAAAACCTTTTATGCTGCATCCACTCCCAGCAGAAAAGTTTTGAGCATGTTATGACTATGTTATGACCCGTATATGTTTTGAGCAACATTCACCAGCACCAATCCCAGTTATTTAGAACGGGTCGGGTTCGGGTAATATGTAAAACCGATATATATACATATATCGTCTTTTCTATTTATCTCACTTTTTCTAGTTACTTTTTTTAGATGTGGAACAACGATTCGTATGTCACTCAAGAGGACATCGACAAGTTACTCGCAAACTTAATGCCGCAATTTTTTAGAGGTGTTTATTGAAGGCGGATTTTCGTGATATATTTTGATAGTTTATTTGACGACGGATTTTTTGCAATTTTTTTGTAATTCTTGGTTGCTGGAAATTCTTAAATTTTATACAAAATACACTACAAGAATTTTAGGCAGATTCAACAACCTTTCTCGACGACATGTCGTCGATATAGGCTTTCTCGACGACATGTCGTCGATATTGCTTCCGTCGGCAAAGCTTCGTCGAGACAGCTTAAAATGTCGTCGAGAATTAGTCGTTGAGACAAGTATGTCTTTTCTCGACGACTTGTCGGGGAAAGTTTTTTGCTGTTTAAAAATAAAGATAAAATAAATTTAAAATCTCTCAATCTCGACGACATGTGGTCGAGAAAGGGTTGTCGGAAAAAGTTTTTTAAAATTTTTTATTATAAATTTTATAAATATCTAGATTTTTAAACTAAACAAACATTGAGAACCTGTTATATACATTAAAACATATTACATACAATATTCAACAAAAATAAATATAATGTGTAATTTATTACAAATCGTTCAAATAAAATATTACAACCAAGTTTAATCATCTTCATCGTCGTCATCTTGGTTGCCGGATCGGCTACGGTCCCCTTGCATCTGTTTGACGGTCTCATTTAGTTGCCGGATTTGTTCTTTCAATTCATTAAATTGAGAGTCGGACAAACACGAAACATTAGTGGGTATGTTTCTTACTTTTCGTCCAACCCCTCGGCTCCAATCGCGTCTCTCACCAAGGGTACGTCATAGTACCTCTTCCCCATCAACCTCTTCGCCGGCTTGTTGCATCCAGGTCAACTCTTCTTGAATTGAATTCTGTAATAAACAAAAAATAAACATATATCAAAAAGAATTTAAATATCCGACAGCATAACTACTGTAAATTGATAACCAACCAGTTTAACAATACTCAATAAACATAATAATTCAACAAAACTTAATAAAAACCTATAATAACACCAACAATAACCAATATGATTAATATTTTAGTGGATTTCCCAAACTACAAATATATTATACAAACTTAATACGCAAATAATTTCTCAAACTACAATAACCCTACAATAAAGGTATCAAAACGCGATAGTATGCATGTATTAGTGGAGTTGGGTTAAACGAGTAATTTTGACTCATTTAGAATGTGTACGTGTCATTTTGACTCATTTATACTTTGATTCGCAACATAATAACAAAATATATATACTTACCCAATCGTTTTGTGCCCGATCGTTGACCCATCCGTGAGAAGTGTGCATACGTCTCCAACCATCAATCAGGTTGGCGCGCGTCCACTTTGTTGCACCTATAATTTGAAGAATTAGCAAAACAAGTATTTAACTAAAACAAGTAACTTACAAGACTCGCAATCTGTAGGGGGCCTCCTAGAATTGTCATGCGGATCTCAACCCCCACCGTCACCACCGTGTGAACTAGCGTAGGTCACCATATATACCTACATAAATTTGAAGTCAATCATAATCATCAATAATATAAGCGTCTACATATATTGAAACGACGAGATGTCGTCGGAAAAACCTCAATCTAGCTTCCAATCTGTTCACTTAATCAAAAACCTCACATACACAAGATTTATATTCATACAAACCATACATCATAAAAAATAAATAACAACACACGGTTCATACAAATAATACATACATAACACCACCAATAATATATCTATACAAACTTACAATTTACCAATTCCACAAATAATGCACACATCAATATATTTATACATATATACAAACCTACAATTTCACAAATAATACATACATCTATACAAATTAACCATCAATTTCACAAATAATACATACATTTATAAATTCATCTATATTATTCAAATAAATAACAATTAGAACAACTATACAAAACTAAATTTCACAAATATATACCTATTAACAAAGTATTACATAAATATATTTATACATCTATACAAAACTACATACCCAAATACACTAATTTTCACACAAATATATACATATTACCTCCGAATTAGTTCTTGAAACGACGAGAGTCGTCGGGAAAGCCTCAATCTAGCTTCCAATCTGTTCACTTAACCAAAAATCTCACCTACACAAGATTTATATTAAAAATTTTCAATTATAATGAAAAATTACTAACAAAAAGTCACAATAGAGTCACATACCCAAATAAATTATAAAGCAAATATTCGGGTCAAAACAAGTGAAACGGTTCGTATTTGAATTAATAACATATATACATACATACATACATTCATTTATATTCATTCAAATAATACATTTCACAAAAAATAAATAACAACAATATATTCATCTACATTCATACAAATACTCAAATAAAAAATACATACAAATATTCGGGTCAAAACAAGTGAAACAGTTCGTGTTCGAATTACTAACATATATACATGCATACATTCATCTATATTCATACAAACCATACATCACAAAAAAAATAACAACATAATGCATACATCTATATATTTATACATCTATACAAACCTACAATTTCACAAATAATACATACATCTATACAAATTAACAATCAATTTCACAAATAATACATACATTTATATATTCATCTATATTATCCAAATAAATAACAATTAGAACAACTATACAAAACTAAATTTCACAAATATATATACCTATTAGCAAAGTATTACACAAATATATTTATACATCTATACAAAACTACATACCCAAATACACTCATTTTCACACAAATATATACATATTACCTCCGAGTTCGTTCTTGAAACGACGAGACGTCGTAGGAAAAGCCTCAATATAGCTTACAATCCGTTCACTTAACTAAAAACCTCACCTACACAAGATTTATATTAAAAAATTTCAATTATAATGGAAAATTACTAAAAAAAATCAAAATAGAGTCTTACCACTTCAAGGAGATGAGTAACGGTGGTGGAGGAGGTGGAACACGGTGGCTTTTCAAGTAAAAGGGTCGGATTTAAGAATGAAAGCTGAGAGAAAGAGTAGAGAGAAAACAAAGGGGTGAAATGAGGCAGAAAAGGGTTTCTGCGTAGTTAAGACCAGTCTCGACGACATGTCGTCGAGATTGGGTCTTTTTTTAATTATTTCAATTAATTTAATTATTAAATAAAAATGGTTTTTTATTACACACCTATCTCGACGACATGTCGTCGAGATTAGATATTTTCCTTAAATAAAAAACATTTAATATTCTGCCTGGCAAAAAAAATAGAAAAAAAATAGGCAATTGCGACGACATGTCGTCAAGATTGCTCTTGGATGAGCGTCAAAACTTTTCACCTTTTCCCGCTTGACCATCACCGGCGACATGTCGTCGAGAAAAGGTGAAAAAAGTCAAAAAGTTGACTGGGACCATCGCCGACGACATGTCGTCGTATTTGGGTGCCCTATCTCGACGACATATGTCGTCGAGATTGCCTCGACGAAACTGCTTAGTTTTCTTGTAGTGATACGGGATTTAATGGATATTATTTGAATTTGTTTGCACTGGATTTAATATAATATAATAAATTATTTTTAGGCGTTTTTTTAATTTATTTTTAGGGCGTTTTTTAGTTTATTTTTTAGAGCGGTTCTAATTTAATATTTTTTTGGTTTTTTAGAGCGGCTTCACAACCGCCCCAAAAAACAAATCGATTTTTAGAGCGATATATTTTAGGGTGGTCCTCATAAAATACATTTTAACCGGCCTAAAAAACATTTTATGTACTAGAACAGCCTACAGGATGGGATCCGGAAGGGCTGAGATGACGGGGTGATAACACGCGGGAACATGTGAGTGACATCATACAAGTACGTTTGTCCCTTTTTTTTCTCAATGCCCACCGGTAGGGCTGTGAATGAACCAAAGAGTTTTGTTAATCGTTCGGCGGAAGTTCGTTCATTCGTTTAATAAACGAACAAACATGAACACGAAATTTCGTTAATTTAATGTGTTCATGAAAGTTCAGTAATTTGTTCGTAAGTATTTATTCATTTACGTTCGTTTACATGCGTTTATGTCTGTTCATTTGATTTTTAATTTTTACTTTTTAGTTTAATATTAATTTTGAGTTTTTAGTTTTAAACTTTTAGTTTATTATGCTAGCATCTGAACTAGAAACCCTACTCCACATCGTTAGCGCTTCTAGTTCCACGCCTCTTTGCCTCTTGTCTCATCCTTAATCGTAGGTATCTCACTATTTATTTGTGTTCGTTTATATAAATAACGAATGGATACAAAAGAACCTGAACAAGTTTATTTCCTTTATTAACGAACATGAACAAAAAGTTTCTTCCAGTTATGTGTTCAAAATACGTTTGTTTGTCTAATAAATGCTAAAGAACACGTTAGGTTTCATTTACAGCCCTACCCACGGTGAGGAAGAAAAAAGAGTTGTGTGGTGAAGCAACGACATGACATAGTGACGTGGCTTCGATACCGAACACCCTTTATCAACTAGAAAACTTTTTCCTCTCACCTAATCTCTTTTTACTCCATCTCTCACTTGGGGTTTTCTTAGTTACCTCACGATATGACAGGTGATTAATTGTATATGTTATATGTTCTTGTCTAATTGTACAAATTCTTTAATTGGTGTTTTAATAAATAATCTTTCTTCTTTTTACACGGCTCTAAACTACATCTATTAAAAGCAAATAATAACCCGTTGTGGGATCAAACCATTATGGACGACAACAAAAACCCATTGGTAATGAGGTAATTAATAATCCTTTCGATTTGAAATGTTTATACCAATTATTTATTTATTATAACTAAGTTAAAATATTTTTGTTAATTATAATTTGTTATTGTAAGTTTCTAATTTCTTGTTTTAATCGTTATTTTTTTTTGTTTCTTATTAATTTGAGTCTAATTTCTAGTTTCGAAATCAATTGAAATAAATCAAACCATTTAATAAAAACACATATACCTTCTTTTACAAACGAATGGAGGCTGCCATCAACATGACTGAGTGTCGCAAAGACCAAACGGTCAAGTTTGTTGCGCATTCGCTCAGTAATGAAGCCCTGAACCGGTGGGAATCTGTGAAAGAGGCTAAGGGTGATCGAGCCATGAAGTCGATGAAGTGGGAGGAATTGAAATAATTGGTAATCAGGAAGTTTTGCCCTTAGAGTGAGATTGACCAGATGGAACAGGAGTTCATAGCACTGAAGGCAGGTGTCATGACCCACCGTCAGTATACTTCCAGATTTGATGAATTGTCAACACATGATCACTCCTCATGAGAGAAGAATTAAATGCTATGTCAACGGACTACCTACGAAAGTTCGTACTCATGTCAAGGCCCACCAACTAAAGACGTATGACTCGGTTATCGATCTAAGTCGGATTGTGTGTGAAGATGTTTGAAATCAAGTTGCACAATACTCGATCGCAAAACAAGTTTGGGACTCTATCAAAGTCAAATACCTTGGAGCCGATCTAGTTCAGAAAGCACGTTTACGAACTTTGAGGAGTGAACTAGAGGCTTTGAAGATGAATACAAACGAAGCAGTAAGTGACTTTGCATGAAAGTTAAGTAGTATACAAGCCTAGTTTAAAACTCTTGGTAGTACTTTGAAATATAAAGTACTTATGAGGAAACTACTTAACTCGGTACCAAAGAAATTCTTACCAATCATGGCAACTATTAAGCAATATCAAGAAATTGATACAATGTCATTTGATGAAGCCATAGGAAGGATAATAGCCTTTGAAGAAAGTATTACAAGTCAAGATGAACCGGAGGTAAATTATCAAAGCAAACTTCTGATGGCAAGTTAAAGCAATCAAAGCCGTGGTAAAGGAGGACGAAGAAACTATAATAGAGAAAATGGATATGGAACAGGCGTGGGTCAAGGATTTAAAGACAAAAGCAAGTTTAGATGTTATGAATGCGGAGAACTCGGTCATTTTGGAAAAGAATGCGTCAAACGGAAGAACAAGGCGAAAGACAAGCAGGAGGAATCCAATCTCATCTATGATGAAGGACAAGTTATGAAAACACAAGTCAAGGAATTTCATGAAGACTCTCTTTTAAACTATATTTAGTTTAAGGGGGAGAATGTTGAAATATATAAACTAAATAAAGTATAAGGGTGCTTGTGTCATTAGTAGAAAGTATGTTTAGTGTGTGATATGTAATTATAATTAAGATAACAGGCCTTTATGTAAACTGATTAGGTTAGTAATGTTGTATTCTAATCGTTGCATCGATTAGCTGAAAGCATCAATTCATATTGTATATAAAGCATAAGCATGGAACGATGTCATGGTTTGAATGAATGAATGTATTGAACAAAATTCTTAGAATTCACAAGCAAGTGTATCAACGTAACATCCTAAAAATAAGAAACGACAATAAATGGAAACGAGTCTCGATATACAAGGAATGGAACGAACGAAGCACGATGGGTCGGGCCGGGACGGACCTGGCGAACATGAATGGCGATCTTGACGGGGAGTTCCCTCCCTATAAATAGCTATGAAGACCCATTTCTCTCATTTACACATTCTAGATAGAGAAACCGTAGAGAGAGAGAGAGAGAGAAAAGGTGTTGGATCAAACCGTGAAGCTAGTATCTTGTTCCTCCATTGCTCGTGAGTGGATCCTCCGATTCAGAAGCTCGAAAAAGGTAACGACTCGATCTAGATCTGAGTTTTTAGTTTATGTTGGGTTTTCAGGTTTTGGATAAAAAGGCAACATTTTTACATATGAAACTTGAAAATAAACATAGATCTAGCATCTACAATGAAAAACGAACGTTATGAACGTAGAAAGTTGGGGTCTTGAACGTAATCAGATTTGGCCGCCATTTACATGCAAACTTAGGGTTTTGGGGAAGATGACAGCCCCACAGGCGAACTTGTCAAGTTCACCTAGGGCATGGAATAAACGAACTTAAGCTAGAGAACTTATCATGTTCGCTGGCAACGAACTTCATGACTTCACTGGGTTGAACCAGCGAACTTATGTTAGCGAACTTGCCAAGTTCATTGGGGATGGACATGCTAACTTAGCATAAGTTCGCATGTATGTTCGCTAGGTTTGTAAGAGGCGAACTTAGCTTCAAGTTCGCCTAGTTCAGTATGGTAACCCGTTAGAGTCGGATTAGGTCTAATGTGTATTTAACTACTCAATTCTGATCGTACTTGACGTTGTTGGGCCTTCATTTAGGACAACCGAGACTAGCTTATCAGGTGAGTTCTAGAAGCCCTTATTTAAATGTTTTAAGTAATGTTTTCAGGCTGATGTGCATACGTAATGACGTGACTGTTTTGTAAAACGATGTTTATGAATGATATATGTGACGTTTTATGAAACGTGGTTTATGAACGATATTGTGGAAGGAAAGGTTATGAAAGAAGTGTTTATGAAATATTTTGCCAAAAGAAGTTTACGAACGAATGAATGATTTTTAATAAAACGTACGAATGCTTTAACTGAAGTTTTGAAGTAAAGTGAATGTTTATGAAAGTCACAACCGAACGAATCTGCCATGTTTCCTTCGGTAATTGATGTTATTGTTGGAATTATATGTCCGGTCACGATTATTTAACGCTACTAACTGAGTTGTGACCCGTAAGAGTTACACCTAGGGCAACGAACATTAAATTCACTTAACCCGCCTAACTCGTAATTACGAACTGTTAGCGAGACGATATATTTTATATATATTCGTTACACGGGATTTATTATTTATACAGGTTTATAAATAATAATTCAAATTTATTGTTTTAATCTTTTTATTAAAACAATTAAATGGGTACAGGCTTTTTTATCTCGTGTTGGACTATAGGCCCGAAAACAATTAGTAGGGTTTATTATTATTATATAATAATAATCTAATGATAGGTTTTCACCCAAGAGTTGGAATACAGCCGCAACAGGAGGAATTCAATTTTGACTTTTTGCCGTTTTCAAAGCGGCTAGCAAGAATAAGAATTGCTCCTATTTTTTGCAAGTTCCGGCCAACAGTAATCAGCTGCACCGCACCGGCCGTCGCTGCTGCCTTGCGCGAATTGGCCTTCCCGTTCTCTCGCGTTCGGTTCGTGATCTAGCATCGGTTCGTTGTACCTCGGTGTCTCGATCGGTTAATCATTAACCACTAAGGTATAACTAATCTCATCAGTAGATTAATTGTTTTTTTTTGTGTTTGCGTGTTCATAACCAGATCCTGTTCGGTTTGTCAGTGCTGTTAAATAGGTTATGATTTTATTTTCCTCTGCGTATTTATTAATTAACTGAAACAATTAAGCTAGTATCTTTGTCAAAACCCGTTTTTGATAAAAAGTCAAACAGATTACCACTGCTACCAACAGTGGTATCAGAGCCTGGGTTATAACACACAAATCGAAACCGGTCTGGTTTCACCGGTTAGATTAATCACAAACTTTAACTATCTTGAAATTTCTGATCTGATCTGTTTTTGGGGCATTTTTTATTTATTAATTTGGTCGATTTTTAATTTTTTTTATTTGACCAAATTTATTGCCCGTATGTGATTGTGTTGAATATGTAAATCTGGCCCGACCCATGTGATTGAGTTGTTTGTGTTTATTATTCAGTTTTTGGTTTTATGGTTTTGGCCACTTTTGATGACTCAAAGTTGTAATAGAATAGGCTTTTTTATTTTATGTAATGTAATAAAAACCCGAAGAAAAATCTGAAGACGCAACAGGAATCATGGAGTCAGTGAAAGTCATCTGAGACCACTAGATGCACAGAAGTCCATCATTGTGGTTGTTTTAATTTTGTGGACCCCGTGACCCGTTTGGTCTTGCTAACTGGCTCTAGCAAGATAAACAAACTTGGCCCTAAAAGATTTACATACTTATTTGCTTTATGGTTGCTTTTGATTTTTTATAACTTAAATTTATAATAAACCAACCAAACGCCAAACGTTTTAAAAGAAGTTTTAAAATGTCACAATCTGTCACCACAAGTTCTAATTTTACAACTTGTAGAATTTTATAAAAAATTAACAATTGGCTTGTTTTTATAAAATAAATAACCACTAAAATTTTGTAATTTAAACTAAATTTAATTTCAAAACTTATAACTTAATAGTTTTCAACTATTAACTATTAACTGGTTATTCAAGTCGCGACAAACTTAGTTTTAATAGGTTATTTAAAATTAAGTGTCCTGAGAGATGAAAGGGTTCATCAAATTTGTCATGACTTTAAATAGTAAAACTGACTTTTACAATACACGTATGATTTAATCATTCGTTGTGTTTGACCCTATTCGGTAAACACTAAAATTGGAACCCATATTTAAAACCAATGGTCTATGACATCCTATTATAAGGAACACTTGGAGCATAAAATGAAACATCGGTGTTTGGAGCCACAACACCGCACTGGATGCGTAGTTTATCCTTCCAAGGCGCAAGGGTTTCGTTGACACATCTGACCCTTCCGCAAGTATCTGTTTTAGGACGACTATTACTTTTCTCTCTTGTTACATGCCCCAGCTGTCAAGAGATTAAAAGTGGGCATAGATGAGGCTAAACGTATCAATGCATAGACATGTCTTGTCTTAGCGGCCTCATACACGAGAGCTGTGCATCTTTCCATAATTGACACTAATTGTCAGTGTAGTTACCCACTTACTAATGTTGTATGCCACAGCTACCATTAGTGATTTAGCTAGATTCTCACTCCTTATTCTAATTTCTGTAATTGGGTCATAAATTAATAAGGATTTTTCACTTTCTTTATACTAATTTATTTTCTTTGCTTATCTTGATAGATGTCTACTGAAAATAATAATACTAACAACTCCTTCGCTCTCAAGTCTATCCTTGAGAATGAAAAGCTGGATAACACCAACTTTCTCTCGTGGTAGTGCAATCTGAGAATAGTTCTCAAGATGGCCAAGAAGCTCTATGTTCTCGATGCATTAGTCCCTGAGGCACCCGATGGTAACACGGCTGCCACTCGTAAGGCCTGGGAAAAAAAAGAGATGATGCCACTGAGGTGGCCTGCCTTATGCTAGCCTGCATGTCCCGTGAGCTCCAAAAGAGCATGGAGGACCTGAGTGCCTTTGACATGGTTGAGCAACTTAAGGGCATGTTCCTGAAACAAGCCCGACAAGAACGCTATGAAACCATGTCTCAGCTCATTCGATGCACGATGCAAGAGGGCACGCCTATTAGTTCTCATGTACTTAAGATGAAAGGGTACATCGACCAGATGAACAAACTTGGATATCCCATGAAGGATGACATGGCTACTGATTTCATCTTAAATTCTCTCCTAAGCTCCTATGCCCAATTCTTAATGAATTTTAACATGAATGGCTTGGAGAAGACAGTGGCCGAGCTACATGGTATGCTCAAAACAGCCAAGATGAATATCCAAGGAAAGAAAAATCAAGTTCTGATGGTCAAATCTGCTGGTGTTAAAAAACCTAACCCTAAGAAAAGAGGTTATAATAGAAAAGGCAAGAAGAAGGTTAATGTTGCTGCCAAGCCTGCCACCAACAATAACAAGAAAGCTTCAAAAGCACCCCCTCCTGAGGAGCGCCAATGCTTTGAATGCAACAAAATGGGGCACTGGAAACGTAACTGTCCTGAATATCTAGCCAAGCTGAAGCTGCAGAGGGCCAGTGGTGAGGGCACCTCTTCAGGTATTCTCATTTATGTTATTGAAATTTTTACTGTTTCTAGCAACACATGGGTATTTGATACTGGATGTGGATACCACATCATTAATGTCTTGCAGGAGCCTAAAAGTTAGAGGAAGCTGAAACAAGGCGACATGGAGCTCATCGTTGGTGATGGGAAAAGAGTACCAGTTCTTGCAACTAGAACATATCATATCTCATGTCCTTCTGGCCTTGTGGTTGTTTTAAACAATTGTTTGTTTGCACCTGGTTTAACAAGAAACATTATTTCAGTTTCTTTATTGTTTGAACAAGGATTTAAGTACATTTTTAATGGTATTGCTATTTCTGCCTACTTAAATGATATCTTTTATTTTGAGGCTAAACCTCAAAACGGTATTTATGAGATTGACGTTCAAACTGACAATAACATATATAATCTTTCTAAACGTATCAAATCTGGCATTAATGATACTTTTGTATGGCATTGTCGACTTGGCCACATAAGCAAGGCATGCATTAAAAGACTCCAATCCGAGGGAATTCTTGAACCTACCGGACAAGACTCATTTGATAATTGTGAGTCTTGTTTAGCTGGCAAACTCACAAAGGACCCCTTCACCCATGTTGGTGAACTAGCCAAGGATCTTCTAGGTCTTATACACACTGATGTGTGTGGCCCTTTCAGAACCATGTCTAGAAATCATGAAAGATACTTCGTTTCATTTATTGACGATTATAGTCGATATGCTTATGTTTATCTTATGAAACACAAGCATGAAACATTTGAAAAGTTCAATGAGTTTCAAAACGAAGTAGAGAAACAAATCGATAAATCTATTAACACACTTCGATCAGATCGAGGTGGCGAGTATCTCAGCTTAGAATTTCTTAATCATCTGAAGGAGCACGGAATTATTTCTCTGCCCACTCCTCCTGGCACATCCCAACTTAATGGCGTGAGCGAGAGGAGAAATCGAAACCTGCTTAATATGGTTCGATCGATGATGTGTAGAACTAACTTGCCTCACTCCTTCTGGAGTTATGCTTTTACGACCGACGCCCGCCTTGTAAATCTGGCACCGACTAAGAAGGTGGACAAAACCCTATATGAGATATGGCACGGGTCTAAACCCAATTGTCTTACCTTAGAGTATGGGGATGTGATGCATATGTCACCAGCGATTCTGATGACAAGCTCGATCCCAGAGGCGAAAAAGTTGTTTTCGTCGGTTACTACAACAAAAGCTAATATTATTTCTATTATCCTGATGCAAACATTTCCATCAAAAGGAAAGGACGCTTTCTCGAGGAAGATCTTCTAAATTGAGGAACCGGAAATAATATTATGGATCTTGAAGAAATTTGAGAAACACAAACAACCGCTGAGGAAGTCGGAGCGTCTGATCAACAAGAAGTTGTTGCTGATGAATCAGACATAAACACAAGCGTTTACAGAAGTAGCAGGTCTCGTAAAGAACCAATAGATACCTATGGCATCTTGAAACTTCTGATGTCCTGTTAGTAGCTGAGTCAAATAACGAACCTACAAACTACAAATCTGCTATCTCGGATCCTGAATCCGAGAAATGGCTTGAAGCCATGAACGCCGAGATGCAATCTATGCATGATAATCAAGTCAGGGACTTGATTGAGCTACCCCCGGTTCTCGGGCAATAGGGAGCAAATGGATTTTCAAAAGAAAAACTGACATGCATGGTAATATACAAACCTATAAAGCACGGCTAGTTGCAAAGGGTTTCACTCAAACCCAAGGTATTGAATATGATGAAACTTTCTCACCCGTTGCTATGATCAAATCAATCAGGATACTGCTTGCCATAGCCACGTACCATGATTACGAGATATGGCAAATGGATGTCAAAACCGCTTTTCTTAATGGACATCTCTCTGAAGATGTCTATATGGTTCAGCCTGACGGTTTTGTTGATCCAAAGTATCCTAGTAGGGTCTGCAAACTGAATAAGTCCATTTATGGACTTAAACAGGCATCTCGAAGCTGGAATCTTCATTTTGATCAGAAAATCAAAGAATTTGGTTTTGTCAAGAATGAAGATGAGCCTTGTGTTTACAGAAAGGCTAGTGGGAGCACTATATCATTTCTCATCTTGTATGTGGATGATATACTGATCATTGGAAACAACATCCCTATGCTTGACAAAGTCAAACAATGGTTAGGATCTTGTTTTGCAATGAAGGATCTTGGAGAAGCTGCTTACATTCTAGGAATCAAGATCTACAGGGATAGATCTAAGCGGCTTCTAGGGCTAAGTCAGAGTACTTACATAGACAAAATGATGACACGCTTTAGGATGGAAAACTCCAAGAAAGGAGGTGTTCCGATGACTAAAGGCACTGTGTTGAACAAATCGCAATCTCCTTCCACGGACATTGAATCTAAGGAAATGGAAACAATTCCATATGTCTCAGCGATTGGTTCTATCATGTATGCTATGTTGCGCACTAGACCTGACGTATCGTATGCTTTAAGCATGACCAGCCATTTCCAGCAAAGTCCTGGCATTGCCCATTGGACTGTAGTCAAGAAAATCCTAAGGTACTTAAGAAGGACCAAAGACATGTTCTTAATATTTAGAGGAGTGAAAGAGGAGATCACTGTACGATGTTACACTGATGCTAGCTTTCAAACTGATCGAGATGACTCTCGCTCACAGTCGGGTTTCGTATTCACTCTTAATGGAGGAGATGTCTCATGGAAAAGCTCCAAGCAGAGTGTAGTGGCGGATTCAACCACCGAATCTGAGAATATAGCCGCATCAGATGCTGCTAATGAAGCTGCTTGGATGAAGAAATTCATTACTGACCTCGATGTGATTCTGAGTATTCGCCAACCAATCGAGATACTTTGTGATAACACAGGTGCTATAGCTCAAGCCAAAGAGCCCAGATCTCATCACAAAGCCAAGCACATTCAAAGGAAGTTCCACTATATACGGGAAATTGTGGAACGTGGAGACGTCGTGATAAGCAAAGTAGACACAGATCAAAACCTAGCGGACTCGTTTAGTAAGCCCATGATTCAGGACAAGCATGATCTTCACAGAGATACTATTGGTCTTAGATTTGCTAGTGATATGTTTTGATTTAGTATTTTGAATGTGCGAACATTTAAACAATTGTACTTTTGAATTCTTTTGGTTTACTGATTTAAATGCAATTCTGAATTCTTATAACTGTGTTCGATTTTAATACATTTAATCCATGAATCTTGTATTCTTAATTATCCGTAGTCGGTCAGACTCGTGGGAACGTCTCTGAATTAAGACTATTTTGAACTTCGGCTCAAGGAGTTGACTCTGAACTTCACAGGCCTCATTTTAAATGACGTTGGATGTAACCCGCATCAAATCATCTTCATGGATCTTTGTCATAAGATGTTTTGCTATTGGTATACTCATTAGTATCCTCTTACCTGAGATACGTACTAGAACTGCCGTTTACCAAGAACCATTCTTTAATCACTGTCAAACGCTGTCGCGTAACTGCTAGTCATAAAGACTTTGATTAGGAATAGTTCTGAAGTTCAGTGGGAGTTGTATGTAGTCAATAAGGGATTCTGTACTCTTACATTATATGTAACAGATAGGCATCGTGGCGCCCTCGTTGATTCAAACTGGTGAAGTGTAAGGCCTTACCCAAACTTACTGTGTGTTTGATTGGACCACTTTGATTCTTGATCGAGAACATTAATAATTGAACGCCATATGAGAATGAACTAAATCCATGTCTCATTGATTCAATTGATGTCTTATACGAAAAGGATGAATGACAACTATTACCATAAGTCCATTGTCTTGCAATAGCAAGATGTTTTGGTTAATGACTTTAAAGTGTCATACCTTGTTAGGGGCAACCATGTCTAGCTAGAACACCGCTGGCTGTCTGCGTTAAGTAACTTAATCGAAGAACGTCCAAGTGGGAGACTGTTGGAATTATATGTCCGGTCACGATTATTTAACGCTACTAACTGAGTTGTGACCCGTCAGAGTTACACCTAGGGCAACGAACATTAAATCCACTTAAGCCGCCTAACTGGTAATTACGAACTGTTAGCGAGATGATATATTTTATATATATTCGTTACACGGGATTTATTATTTATACAGGTTTATAAATAATAATTCAAATTTATTGTTTTAATCTTTTTATTAAAACAATTAAATGGGTACATGCTTTTTTATCTCGTGTTGGACTATGGGCCCGAAAACAATTAGTAGGGTTTATTATTATTATTATATAATAATAATCTAATGATAGGTTTTCACCCAAGAGTTGGAATACAGCCGCAAAAGGAGGAATTCGATTTTGACTTTTTGCCGTTTTCAAAGCGGCTAGCAAGAATAAGAATTGCTCCTATTTTTTGCAAGTTTCGGCCAACCGTAATCAGCTGCACCGCACCGGCCGTCGCTGCTGCCTTGCGCGAATCGGCCTTCTCGTTCTCTCGCGTTCGGTTCGTGATCTAGCATCGGTTCGTTGTACCTCGGTGTCTCGATCGGTTAATCATTAACCACTAAGGTATAACTAATCTCATCAGTAGATTAATTGTTTTTTTTTGTGTTTACGTGTTCATAACCAGATTATGTTCGGTTTGTCAGTGCTGTTAAATAGGTTATGATTTTATTTTTCGCTGCGTATTTATTAATTAACTGAAATAATTAATTTCTCTGTCAAAACCCGTTTTTGATAAAAAGTCAAACAGATCACCACTGCTACCAACAGTTATGGGTATGGGGTGTATGTTATGGGCCTTACCTTTATAGGGGCCTATGTTTCTGGCTAACTATTGTACAACTGGGGTGTTGACGGTCACCAAGGGGATTACCGTGATCCTTGAAGTTGGTACGATTTACCTCGTGGGGTAATCGTGCTTGAAGTTTGGTGGAATGGTCTAGAGGTAACGAGCCTTAGATTTCTTCACTTGTATGTATGATTGGTCTTCTTAGAGGTAACGAGCCTTAGGAGACCTAGGTGACGGGAATTGACGGTTACGAGAAGGCACATATTCGGTTCATGTTGACTTATGTTATGATGTTATGAGGTTATGTTATGTTATTACATGTTTTCGTACGCTTTTATTAATGAAGTTGAATGTTATGTTTTTGGCAAATATTTGAAGTTAACGTTTTATGTTAAAACTAGAACTCACCAGCGTAGCGAACTTTTTAGTATGCATATTCAGGTTAAGGGCAGGTATTGATGATGGACGGTGATGCTTGGCAAGCGATGAAGAGTTACCCGACTGATCATGAAGACTGGCATCCCGTTATGTTTTAGTTACGATGTGTTTATGTTTTAGACAATGTTTACGCTTCCGCATATTTAACATTGTTGGCGTTATGATTGAATGAAATTTTCCGCTACGTTATTTGATATTCAAGTTTAAGAACTGTTTGTGAATAAGTAAATCCAACACGTGAGGCCTCCCGAGTTTGGGGCCTTACAATCAATTGTTCTTAATCCTCGTTAGTCGATCATGTGTTTGATGCCTGATTACCATCATTGTTGAGTGTGTTTTAAAAATTAAGATTGGCACCCGCGAGTAAAAATCCTGGTTCCGCCATCGTTGAAAAGAGTCAAAAGTCCCTAATCACGAGTTCATCAAACTCAGAAAATATATTTTGATTCGAATCACGAATCGTTGGGTTGTTTGTGAACAACAACGACGTCAGGACGGATCCAGATTCAAGATATATAAACTATAAATTAATAGCATATGAGAGAACAATTACAGTAATGATCGATACATATATCTAATTTCACAACGATCCATGCATGATATTAAAAGGAATATATTACAAGCCATTTCTACAACATACACACACAAGCAGTCACATCTGCCTCTAACTTTATTCTTCAAATCACCTTCTTCATTTTATTCATTCAATTGCAAATTACACACATTATGCAGAACTTCACTTCACTCCATAACTATTTAGCTTTGTTATGAGCATCCAAATCCTTAACAACACTACAAAGGTAGTCCATCAAAGAAGTTGGATAGGGTACACTTGTGTCTGGCTTCTCAAACTCAAAGGTCCATGTAACCACCTCACCATCACCTTTTGGTTCAACATGCATTATGAGTTTGAAGCTCTTGTATAGCTCCACAAGCTCCCCTGCAATTACCTTCAACACAAGCATCTGGTTTTCCTCGTTCACTGATTCAATTATTTGTTTCGATATTTTCCTCTTCCCCCCTTTTTGCGTAAAAAAATATCATTAATCAATATGTTAGATGTGCAAGATTTGGGAGGAAACAAGTGTGAATGTGTGATAGTACCTTCGGTGTAGTGCCAAGAGATGACTGATCCAACGGCCCCTCGCTCCCCCTCATGCAGGACACAGTCATGAACCTTTTCAGGGGCTATTGCAATCATCTCGTGCGGTTTGTGCCTAAAGAGATTGTGGAAGACGTCGCCGCTCTTACTGATCTTCACGTAACCGATTAACTTTCCTGATAGAGCCATCTCTTGATAATTATTCTCACAAAGGCTAGCAAACAATTTTTACAATAGATAGTGTTGGTGAGTTAGTGGAAAATATAGACTCACATCGTTGGCTTTATATAGTCATTAAAAAAATATATAATATAATTAATTACTTTACTTACTATATTGAGGAAAACACTCTATAACAACTACTAACATGTGATTCACGCTACACCTATTTTATTGTTTTTTAAAAAGTTAAATTTTTTTACGGTTGGATGCAATTTAATATCTATGCTCGTAAATCATATACATATACCTGTACGTATGTTGAAAACCAGTATCAATGTATCTCAATCATCCTTAATGTTTTTCAACTTAAAAATACTTAAAGAAATATAGTACACAAGGCCTGGAAACATGGGCTCGGATATGTCATATGTTGTCTAGCATTATGTGTTACAATACAGTGTAGAGTAATATTTTGGTATTTCTTTTGCTTTTTTTTTTTTTCAATTTGTAGCTCCCACCTTTACGCTCGAATTTGTAGCTAGTACCTTTACGTTTATATTGGCACAACTTTTAAGTTCGCACTTTTACGCTTATATTGGCACAACTTTTTAAGTTCTATTTGGTGTTACTTTTTAATTTTTAGATTCGGCTCCTCGCACCGCGAGTTTTTTCCCTTTACTATTTTTTAGAACAACTTTTTTTCCCTTTACTTGCATCTAAAAAACATGTGTGTGTATATATATATTATAAATGTTTTATTATTTAAATTTAATTAATATTTTAGATCGTAAAGTTGCTAATATATTTTTGAGTAAGTAGCGGTTTTATCTTTTGGTTAAACTTAATACCTTTGTATATAAACTTTTTGAATTCTTAGTATTTTTTACTAAGTCACGGTTTATCTTTTCGTTAAACTAACTTTTTTTTATTTCGTAATACTCTTTACTTGGTCATGAATTGTATCTTTTCATTAAATTTAATATTGATGTAAATAAATTACTTTTATTTCTTGTTTTATAATATACATTTTCGCCCCGGTATCGCGAGGCTTGAAACATTGCTAGTATATATATACTAGGTTAGAAACCCGGTGTATTACACGTGTTGAACAAATACAATATTATATTATTAGTAATAAGGATTTATTATATATTACATATTTATGTCATGTTATATAAAAAAAATAAAGGTTGACAAGCAAGAGTGACACTTGCCCTAGAATTTTTATTTATTAATAGACTAGGTTAAAATCTCATATATTACAAGGGTTAAATAAATATAATATTATATATTAAGTAATAAAAAATTTATTTTTTAAAAACTCGTGTTTTACACGTGTTGAATAAACCTGTGGAATACAATATAATCTGTTAACACATACACTCGTCAAAATATATCAGGAGATTTATTAATATAAAGATTAGTGTTTTCTTTAAAAATATATTATTATTAAAATATAGAGGTGTATTTAATAAAAGAGAGACGGAGAAAAAATGATGAAAATGAATATAAAGACGACACGTGGCGTGAAAAACTGTTTTTTATTATATAGTATAGATAAGAGATTATGATATCAAATCTTATTTGCCAAAAGTTAAAAAAAAAATCTCAGTTAATCAATGACAAGATGTCAGATCTTATATGCCAAAAGTTTAACAAAAACCAAATCTCAATTAATCAATAATAAATTAGAAAATTTTGTCCCGATGTATCAGCAAAATCTAATTGTATCATGACTCGAAATTTGATTAGGTAACCTATATTTCATAACTTTAATAACCTCTTGGAGATTATTGTTTTTAGAGTTAAATATTGTTTTCGTGGTGTGACAAAAATAACTATTTTAATTCAAAAGTTTTAATTTTATTTTTTAATTTGACTTTTTAATTTATTAGTTTTATTTTTAATTCAATTAAGTCAAGATCTTTAAGATTGTTTGATTTTTTCTGTTAAATTTGTGTAAAAAACTATAATGCCCCTGTTATAAAAACTAAAAAATATATATAAATTTAAGAAAATTTCCATCCCCCTCTCTCTCTAAAACCAGACTCTCTCTAGTTTTTACCCTCTCTATCTCCACCGCAAGAATATCACATTATCTACTGTCGGCCACCCCTCCGACGTCGATTGTTTTTTATCCGATAGATAAATGGCGACTACCGCCATAGTGGGATACGTTGCCACCATCGATTTGCTCAAATTTGGGTCGATTTATAGGTAAGATGAACGGGTGGGAAGATGAATAGATCGATTTGTAGGTAAGATGAACGGGTAGATTTGCACGGATCGTTTTTCGGGCTACACATACGGATTTTGAACACCCTGAAAGTTTCTTCTCCAAAAACCCATCATTATTAATGGCAAGATAAACTGATAAGAAATCCCATAATTATTTTTTTAATAGTTTTTTTTTGTTATTTATGTATTTTTTTTATTTTTATTTTTTGTTTTTAGTTTATTTTATTTTTGTAAATTAAATGAGTTAGTTAATTAATTTATTTTTTAATAAAAAAATTGTGTTTGTGGCTTATTGGCTTGGGTATCTCCACCTCCGTGGCTTCGTATGACTTCATTGGGCTTCAAATGACTCTTGGGGCTTAATGGGTTGGGTACCCCCCCACCCAAACTAGCTACTCTAACGATTAGCCAATCAAAACACGTCACGTCATTTTTATCTTTTTTTAAGGTGAACATTGAATATTGTGACGTCGCACCCCCCGTCACATGGGAGAGCCTCGTCCAACTCCGGCCAATATATTGTGTTAACCGGGCCCACTTAGCGTTAGAGTTGGAGAGCTTGCAAGGAAAAACCTCACCCAATACGGCCCCTTCCGGGCTTGAGGGAGAGCCGAGGCTCAAACCCTGGATCGGCGTGGGTAAAACCCTGATGCATTAGCCTAAGCTAGGTCTCATTTGCAATGCCGCGAAAATTAATGGTGGTGGCAGGGATCGAACCCCGGGTCCCTTGGGAGTCCGGGCCTTACCTCAACCACTACACCACAACCTCTATGGCATATCATTTTTATCTAAACTACCCTAAACATAATAAACACAAGATGTGGAACCCCTAACTACCCTACCTTTTTTTTTAAATAAAATTTAAAAACACAATTTCATTTACTAAACTAGCCTTTTTTTAAACTAAATTTAAAAACAAAATTTCAATAACTAAACTAGCCTTTTTTTAAATAAAATTTAAACACAATTTAAAAAAAATACTTTTAAGTTAAATTTAAAATTAACTAAAAAATAAAACAGAAAAATTCTAACTTTTTTAAAATGTATGCATAACTCATGTTAAAAATAAGTTTAAAATAAATAATAAGGTATGTATTATTATTTATAGAGGTGGTTTGATATGTGAAAAGGTAAAAGGTGATATAGAGACAAACACAAATTGTTTACAATACTGAAAAACAAAGTCATTCACTCATTTCCTTCACGGGTTCACGAAGCCGTGAACACTACCCGCCGGACATACCCGATTGAACCCTTTATGGTTGCCGCGATCTTACCGCCTACACGTGAAAACCCGATCCCGGAGCTCGACCCACTACACCCTTAAAAAGGAATTATATTACAAGCCATTTCTACACCATAGACACAATCAGGCATACCTGCCTCTTACTTTATTCTTCAAATGACCATCTTCATTTTATTATTTCATTCGGAAAAACATACATTATGCACGCAGAACATCAATTGCCTCCATTTTCATCTTTAGTTAATTAGAACTATTTAGCTTTGTTGTGGGCATCCAAATCCTTAACAAGGGCGTGCATGTGCACGGCGTGCGTCCCGAGATTAGGGGCACTGTTGGTTTCTAAAAGCGTGCTTCCCGACAAACTGGCTTGGTTCTCGCCAACAAAGAGGGTCGTCACGGGCGTGCATGGCCGTGCATGGCTTCAAACTTTACTTTTTCTTCATTTTCTTTTATATTTTCCTTCTCACAATTTGAAGTCTCTATCACCTTCAAATTCATAAAGGAACAAAATAAGTATCAATTTCAATGATTTTGTCCAAAAATCAATCAAATATGAGAATAATTATATATGTAAAATATGTATAAATGATAAGTGTCGGAACCGTATCGGTATCGTGACGATCCGAACCGATACCGACTGAACAACATCCATACCGGTATCGATATTATCGGAACCCGTACTTGTATTCGTTTTTAAAGTTTTCAATCAATGTAAAACGCGTGTCAATAATCCTTTTGTGCATGTCATGACTTCATTTTTTAGGTTTTTTCTTTCAGTTACTATACGAGTGTTGGTACCGTAACAAACAGAACCGATATTGATCGCGTTCCCGCCGCGTAACGCCAGGGAATCACACTAGTCAGAAAAAAATCCATTATTCATCCTATCGATCCATCCATCCGCTTCACAGTAGGGATGTGAATAAGTCAAGCTCATTAGCTAGTTAGGACCGACTTGCTAAAAGCTTGAATCAAACGAGGTTGAGCTTATATTACACTACAACAAATTGACCCTGTCCCGACGCCACCTATACCGATGACATTTTTCGTCGGTATAGGTCAAAACCAAAATTTTGGTAGGGAGACCCGATAGCGACGACATGTCGTCGGTATAGGGTTGAGGCAGGTTGGAGGGAAAACTGGCGCCCAATGAATTATTTAGGAAAACATGTACCGACGACATGTCGTCGGTATAGGTTAATTTTGATTTTCTTTTTGTTTTTTTTATTTAATAAATTTTCGTCAGTCAAAAAAAAAATTAAAATTAAAAAAAATTCTGGAAAACCCTATGGCGACGACATGTCGTCGGGATAGGGGTTTTACCTTTATTGACTGGTCAACATCTTACGAAACATGTGCCGACGACATGTCGTCGCTATAGGCTACATGTACCGACGACAAGTGGACCTATAGCGACGACATGTCGTCGCTATAGGGTGCAGCGCGAACAAATAGGGAAAACAGACGACAGACCTTCATTTCCAGCCAAAAGCCTCCAAAACTCCCCCAATTTGTTCTCTATGGCGATTTCACGGTTTTTGGGCTTTTTGAGAGCAACTTTCATAAGAACTCTTGGGATTTAAGGTGAGGTAATATTCCTATTTTATTTTTTAGCTATTTGTTCAAGATTTTGAAGTTTTGTTTGTTTATTTTGGTTAGGTTTTTGAGGAATTTCACAATTTCTTGGATTTCTAGCTTTTTAAAGGTAAATACTCGTTTTAATTACTAATTTGAGATAAAATTTGGTTTATATCTATGATTTTTATGAGTTTGTATGTAAGGAGTTACACCCTGGTTGTAGTCAAATGACTTCCCTAAACTTCATAGCCAAATTGATGCATATTAAAGTTATCAACAAATGGACGAATAGTTCGTTTGACCAACTGTTAGAGCTTCTACAAATTGCATTGCCGAAGGAAAATCACGTTCCAGCGTCACACTATGAAGCTAAGAAAAAACTGAGTAAGATTGGGTTAGGATATCAGTCTATCCATGCTTGCATTAATGATTGTGCACTGTTTTGGAAGGAGAATGAATCAATGCAAAACTGTCCGGTTTGTAATGAGAGCAGATGGGTTGACAAAAACCCAAAAGGGAAGAAAGTACCACAGAAAGTGTTGCGCTACTTTCCTTTAACTTCACGGCTTCGACGAAGGTATAGTTCAAGATTAACGGCAAAAGAAATGATCTGGCATAATACTGGACGCTCAACGGATGATATGATGCAACATCCGGTTGATGGGAAGTCATGGCAAGAATTTGATGAGAGGTATCCGGATTTTACTAAAGAACCAAGGAATGTCCGCTTAGGTTTGGCTGCCGATGGTTTTAATCCGTTCGGTAACATGAGTCAGACTTACAGTATAAGGCCGGTAGTGTTAACAACATATAATACACCACCGTGGTTATGTATGAAAGAGTCTTCTTTCATGCTAACCTTGCTAATTCCCGGGCCTATGATGCGTGTAAACTATATATATATATATTTTAATAAAGAATTTTCACACAATATGAGTTTTAAAAAAGGGTTTTCACCAAAGACTAATCACACACACATCGGGCAGTGTACCCGTCGGATAGCAATATAGTAAAGGTAAGAACCGGATATCAATCCGTGGACACGGTGGAATGCGATAATAAACTGGAACTAAAATCTAATCAAGTGAGGGTATAAAGATATTTTGGAGAGTTTTGTTTAATTAACTAACACGCAAATATATAAAAACTAAGCTAAGGTCACAATTCAAACAATTAGGGAGAAAATATCACTTCGGTGTCGAATCCATCTAGAATACATCCAATACACTCATAGAAACATGGCAATCACACGAAACATAAATTGACCAAATTCTTGTCAAAGACATCTAATCAAATGACTATTCGGAAAGCTAGCATGAATTACACAAACTAACCACCTAAAGTCATACAATGAAGCTCACGTATTTAACAATCATGTTAATGTTTATAAAGATTAAACTAGTTTCCGGTTAAGGTACACTAGTCCAACAACTAGTTGGAAAGATAATATGAACAACACACTACCCACCTCAAGTTGATTAAATTAGATAACAATATACATTTCTTCAACATACAATGTTCATGTAAAGGTTATATAAATTAGGAGAATGTGTCAA
Source organism: Smallanthus sonchifolius (assembly GCA_023525975.1). NCBI lineage: Eukaryota > Viridiplantae > Streptophyta > Magnoliopsida > Asterales > Asteraceae > Smallanthus > Smallanthus sonchifolius. The sequence goes on from CM042036.1 coordinate 17,782,679, forward strand.
CAATTCCTAGATAAACATAAAACTAAGCATGAAACATTCTAACAAACACCTTGTCTTTCCAAACATAAGCATAAGGATACACATACAAATATAATGATTCATAAACAAGACTTCATTCACCATTCCTAGTCAAAAGCCACAAACTAGTATAAATACATACACCAATCCATGAATATAAGCATAAACCATAAGTTTTCCAACATAATATGATATACACAAATACAAGTCTTGTAAACACCTCAAAACACTTGAATACATAATTTCATTGAAGAATAATCATACGGTTTTCATAACATTAACACAATAATTTCCAATAATCCATGAATGATGTTAAATGTATCTAAACTTCATCTAAACCAAAGTGAACAGGAGTTTTAGCTCATCATGAGCACAAGAATTACAAATAAACAGGGAAAAGTAGTAAGAAACATGATATGGAAATAAGAATCAAACCACTCCTCCACGCCTAGATGTTGTTGTTGATGTAAGATGATTCTCTTGATGTTGTATCCTCTCCAAGAATCTTGAAATATGGCTGGAACAAGAGAAATACGAGCTGGAACAGTAGACTTTCTCCCCTGGTTGCTTGATATCTGAATGAGAGTTTAAGTTTTGTTTAAATAGAAAAGGGGAGGCACGACCGTGCCAAGAGAGAGGGCACGACCGTGCCAAGTGCAAAGGCGCGGTCGCGTCTAGGTCTTGCCGCGACCATGTGACAGAGGGTTGACCGATCCGGAGCTTCCATTAGGTCTCTTGCTTCGAGGTGTCAGACTCACGGGTGTTCCCGCGACTGTGTGGAGGCAGGGCACGGTTGTGCCTTTCCTTTTGGCTTGGCGCGGTCGTGCCATGTACGGGGCGCGACCGTGCTTAGGGTTTGCAAGTTAGGCACGACCGTGCCAATTAGGGGCACGACCGTGCCTTCATCACAGAAACCCTAAAACTTCACCTTTTATCCTGGAATCTTCTTGTTTGTTCACAAGCTTCACAAAAACCTACAAAACAGGAAATGAAGCAAATAAGTGCCTAAACGTTGAATATAACCAAGAATTGATCGTTAAATGAGCGAAGTTTTGTGCCAAAAAGATGTGTAAATACTAACACATCAGCCTAAATCACCTAGTAAGGACATGTCGTCGGCATAGGTCTTTTTCAAATTTAATTAAAAAAATTGGAAATAGCCTATACCGACGACATGTCGTCGGCATAGGTTGGGTCTGTCCCGACGACTTGTCGTCGGTATAGAATTTCTTTTTGAATTTTTTAAATATATCCTATAGCGACAACATGTCGTCGGCATAGGTCGACCTATGCCGACGACACCTATACCGACGACATCTTTAACCTATTGGTACGAAGCAATCCCGACGAAACCTATATCGACGACTTGTCGTCGGTTTAGGTCAAAACGGCCTATCCCGACGACTTGTCGTCGCTACAGGGCTAGATTTTGTCGTCCCTATAGAGTGTTACTGTTGTAGTGTTATAGCTCATTTAATAAACGAGTTCGAGCCCGAACTTCACATACTGATCTCGAGCCAGCTCAAGAACATAAATGAGTCTTTTATTTAAATAATTTTTATTTAATCTATTACATATATATTTATATAAATAATTATTTATAAATATAAACTTATGAAAAAATAATTAAATAATATATTAAATGTTATATATAAAATGTATATATAAATATATACAAAGTTAATTATAAAAATATATAAATAAAACAATTAAATAATAAACGAGTTGAGCCCAAGCAGAGCTCGAGCTTGAAAAATATCTCACGAGCCGAACTCAACTTTTAGAAATAAAGATATAAACACTCCAAGCTCGAGTCGAGACAAGCTGATATTTTTTTATTTTTTTTGGAAATGGGGATTATGGGGATTGGTTAATGGTTTCTAGGGTTGACGCCGGAGGATGATTGTTTATAGGTGTCATGTAACTCTCCTAGGTGGCATGAACCTAGTACACATACGTGTAGGGCTGTAAACGAACCAAACGAAGCCTTGTTCGTGTTCGTTCATTTATCATTTATCTTGTTCATGAACGGTTCACGAACACTAACCGAACGAACTTTCATGTTCGTGTTCGTTCATTAAGGAAATGGATTTGTTCACGAACGGAACCGAACGAAGCTTTGTTTGGGAATTTTGATGTCAACCCTAATATCTTCCGAAATGAGCATTTAATAAGATCATTTTAATATCAAGTTTATGTACATGTATCGAACTTATTTTACTAATAAAATAAAAATTAAAGAATATAAAAAGTTTAGATGAAATTAAATAGAAATATACAAAAATATTTAATGAACAACATAAACAAACGAACACGAACGTAAACGAACATAAACGAACGAACGTTCACGAATACATTTCTGAACGTTAACGAACACAATTGAACGAACGAGATCTTTGTTCATGTTCGTTCATTTAGTTAATCGGACGGAGTTCCTTGTTCATATTCGTTCATTTATTAAACGAACGAATGTAAACGGACTTCCCGCCGAACGGTTCACGAACTGTTCCCTGAACGTTCGGTTCGTTTATAGCCCTACATACGTGAATGACATTGCTTACATGAATGGCATTCCCAGATATACGTGCATTGCATTCCCAGATATACGTGCATTGCATTCCCATATCTACGTGAATACATGAATGGCAATCTCGGATGTCTTGGTTCCACGAATGACAATCCCGGATATGTCTTGGTTCCACACCTACATACGTGAAGAACCAAAAGATTCAGATATCTTGATTTAAACTCGTAATAACATAAGGTGCATTGAACGTAGGTCCCGTAATCACAAAAGATGAAGAGCTACATATTTTGGGTTTGCTGAATATATCGATGGATTGATTTGCTGGAAAAAAATCAAGGAATTGATTTTAGTTTTTGGATCACTGTGATTGAAAAGATCACTTGCCGGCCATGTTTAAAATGAAGTACTTTTATTTTAATTTTTGGATTGCCATTCCAGGAACCAAGACATCCGGGATTTCCATTCACGTAACGTAGATACAGGAAAGCCATTCACGTATGCATGTAGATCCGGGAATGACATTCACGTAACACCTATAAACCATCATCCTCCTGAATCAGTCCTAGAAACCATTAACATTTCCCATAATCCCCATTTCAAAAAAAAAATTTCTATACAAGCTGCTCGCCTCGACTCGTTTACACCCAGACTTCACAATGACCGGCCCCTAGCCTCCCAATCTATGAACCACCCTTCACTGGCCTCCAAACCCAAACTCAATTAAAATCCAAGTCCATAAAATCGATTCAGAAATTATTGCAGCTTTGTTATGGGCATCCAAATCCTTAATAAGATTGCAAAGGTAATCCATCAAATTAGTTTCATATGGTACACTTGGGTCTACCTTCTCAAACTCAAAGGTCCATGTAACCACCTGACCCTCACCTTTTGGTTCAACATGGAATATGATTTTGAAGCTCTTGTGTAGCTTCTCCACATCAGGCTCTCCTCCAATTACCTTGAACACAATCGTGTGGTTTTCCTCGTTCACTGATTCGATTATCTGTTTCGCAGTTCTCTTCTTTCCCCCTTTTTGCATGCATAAAAATTATCATAAATCAGTATGTTACATACACACAAGATTTTGAAGAAACAAGTGTGGTACGTACCTTCAGTATAGTGCCAAGTGATGACTGATCCAACGGCCCCTCTTTCACCCTCATGCAGCTCACAGTCATGAACCTTTCCAGGGGATATTGCAACCATCTCGTGCGGTTTGTGCCTAAAGAAATCATGGAAGACGTCGCCGCTCTTACTGATCTCCACGTAACCGATTAACTTTCCTGAAAGAGCCATCTCGTACGTGATTATTCTCAAAAAGACCAAACAACTTTTTTACAAGATATAGTTGGTGAGTTTGTGGAAAATATAGACAGATATCGATGGGGTTATATAGAAAAATAAGGCTACTTGCATTATTGAGAAAACCACCGTGTAACAATTATTAACATTGATTCACGCTACCCCTAATTTTTTTTTTTATTGTTTTTCAAAGTTGAAATTTGTACAATTGGTTGCAATTTAATATGACCCAATAAATTATATACCATATCCGGCCATGTACATTTGTGGAAATCAAAGCATCAATGCATCTCCGACATCATCCTTGATATTTTTGGCTACCAGACACGATCACGTGGTTGTCTTTTACCGTTGTTACAACTCACGTCTCTGACCTATCAGCTTTCAATTGTCTGCTTTAGAGTCAGCATGGTGACATGCAGCGCTTTCAGCCACAAGTGAACGGCACGTGGAGCAAAAAGATAAGAATAATTTACATATGTCTAAGCCTAGGTCAAGCTTAATTTCAGACATAAAAGTTACAGGAGCGATAAATGGGCCGGTGTTTGTATGTTCTTGGAATCTCGGTTTCAAATGAAATTTATATAGATTATTATTTTTTTGGAAATTTTGTATACATTTCGTATTTTTCACTGACTGATGTTAACTTTTTCTATTAAATATAGACATGTGTCTTGCACATGAAAATATAATGCTCTTTTACCTACAAAGTACTATTTATGTAATTTACTTTAACAAATCATTTCTCTTTCTCCACACTTGTAGATCAAAACACGTTTTTTTACCCCAAATCATCATCACTCCCAACAACCCCCCTTTCCTAGAACCACCCTCACATGGCTGATGTAGTAATCAATTTCTCATTATTTTAGTTTGAAAACTGATAATTCGAGATGTCGGGAGAAGAAAACAATCCATAGCCATCGCCACCAGGAGGCAATCGGAAAATATATTCCAGATTAGTTTCATGGCCTGTCAGCAACAAAAGGGCGGCTTTGCCCCCTTTTCAGCCTCTTTAGGTTAGCCGCCGGCAAGGAGTGGCTGAGGGTGGGTGCATACAATCTTGGTGTTTGGCCAAATATCATCGGCAACGAGTGGTCTAGGTCTATTAGAGAGGTAGAAAGGTAATTGCATTTTTCTTATTTTTTAATTAGATCTGGATTTTTTTTTCTTATTTTTTAAATAAATCATAATTTTAACTCTCTCCAAGTCTCCATATCCCATTCAACAATTGAAGAACATGCTCTTTTACACATGTGTAAAAGTCAAGTATACATGCGTAATAATCAAATAAACATGAGTAAAAACATGTACACAAATCAGAAAAAAAAATTATACATCCAAATACCCAAACATCTTTGTAAATTAGAAAAAAAAATCTATATAGTTACACTTTGTAAAAGAAACTTAAATACACACGTGTAATACTCAAATACACATGTGTAAAACCCATATACATGTGTATTCTGCCAATGCCAAAGCTTTCCCCTGCATACAATACAAATATGATACAATCATAAGCCACAAAATGCAATTTCATTTAACCGATAATAGAACATGAATAAAAACTCTTTACACATTTGTAAATTTCAGTTTATAAATGTGTAAACTGAATTTACGCATGTGTAAAGTCAAATCTAGGTTTTTCAAATCTGTATAAATTCAAATCTGAGTTTTTCAAATATGTATAAAAACTCTATTTTGTGGTTCAGATCTGAATCAATAACCAAAAACCCAAATCAACTCTATTTTATAAATATATTTTGAATGACCAAAAACTTTATAATTATTAAACAAATGTTTTATAATCTAGTCGATGATGTTGAAAAAAAAATACAATTATCATCACCTTAAGTCAAACAAATAAATAAAAACAAGTCTACAAACAAGCTGCAAAATCCAGAATCTGCATCATTTTTATTACAATAAAAATAATAATATCACAATATGACTTATGAGGTGTTTTAAAAAAAGATTATTTCACCCCCAAAATAATCAAATAATTAGAATTAGAACAGACGAGGAACAAAATTTCTTATAACAAAAAAAAATTTACATTAAAAAAACAAAAAATTATTTCATTCGGGTGTGGACCAGAGTCTGAACAAGATCGAAAGGAACAAAAAATAAGTTAAAAAAAATCGTTAGTTTCATGAAATCACAAAAGACAGAAGATCATACCCTTGTTGCGCCGCCATTGTAGTACCACCGTCGCTCATCTTCATGTTCATTCTTCTTACTTTCAAAATCCCACATCTCATTCCCCACCCTCGAGATCTACTTTCTCCTTGTTCATATCATTTCCTTCATCGTATACGAGACCAAATCTGATTCATAGATTAAGGTTTCGAAGAGGAAACAGGCCATGGATCTAAAATGAGGGGTGATTCAAGCAGCTTGACAGCAGGCCGCCCCTCTTTTTGACAGTTGGAGGTGAAGGAAAAAACCACTTGAAGACCGTCGGAGGCGATTGTTGGTGTTGATTGTTAGGCTTCAGAAGATGGCCTCCTCCTTCATTAGGGAGGGGTGATTCTACAGATCCAATAGTGCATTTGAATGTGAAATATTAGATTTAGAAATTTGCAACTTCCAGATCTATACGGAAATGAGGGTTTAATAACGAGAGAGAGTGAGGAAATGACCCAAATGTTCCTACTTATTTAAAATAAACCAAAAAATCCAAGAATTGAATGTATGGTCCAGAATAAGTTTAAGCGTTTTCACAACAACTCATGGTTTACAACCGATACGTCCCCATATATATATATATATATATATATATATATATATATATATATATATGTATATCGATGTCTTAAAATATCTTGTTAATTAATAATATAATGTCCTAAAAGAAAATTTTGATGGTAAAGTGTTGTATCTCACAACCAAAAGATTGAAAGTTTAAGTCTATTAATATATAAGTTGTGGTGTATTTAACATTAGTTATAAAAAAACAGTATAATAAATCATTATTGTTACAGTTTTCTAATACTGAAATATATGTAATTAAGTAGTTACCTTAAATATTGCTTAAATTATAGCATCTTGTTTTATTTTTGAGTAAACTGTAGTTTTTGTCACTGAGGTTTATCCCAAAAATCACTTTACGTCCCTTGTACTTTAAAATTGTTATTTGCGTCCTCGTAGTTTCTATTTTCATCACTTTTCGTCCTCAAACCAGACGTCTGTTATGGATCTGTTAAATAATTGGTGAAATGACTAAAATGCCCCGTTTGCTTTAACGATTTTCTTCCCTGAGGTTATAAAAGTCTAACAATTTTCATCCTCAACCCATCTTCTTCATCACCACCCCCATCTTCTTGATCACCATCTTTCGGCAGCCTACCATACCACCAGAAATCGTCCTTTCCGTCCACAAACTTAACAGCCACCACCACCATTAACCTGCTCCAGCTTCCGTGACGTTTCCCCGGTCTTCAAAAGCTCGAAACAAGACGCCGTCGTATTCGTTTTTCCGAAGATACTACGGTGACAACAGAAACCATCCATACGTCGCGTATACGACAAGTGAACATCGCCATTCACCATCTCCACCCTATGTCATCCTCCTCCGTTAGCTAGTTGCATCAGAAACCTTCCGCTGCCACCACCTCGTTTTTTTCGGTGACACTCATTCTTGACTTGGGGCAGGCGGTGGTGGAGGTGACAGTGGTGAGTAAACTGGCGGTGGCGGCGAAGGTGGCGGTGGGGGTGAATAAACCGGTGGTGGTGCTGAATAAACAAGTGGTGGTGGTGATGAGGGAGGTTTAAAGTTACAGGGATGAAAACTGATTTCTGGTGTAAACCTCGGGTACGAAAATTGTATTTAACTCAAACAATTAGGGTGGAAAAGACCAAAATAGCCTTAAAACATGAAGTGAAAAGTCACCATTGCCCTTGAAGCCTAACCATTGATTAACGGACGTTTGATCCTAGGACGGAAAGTGTTGAAAATAGAAACTACGAGGACGAAAATAACAGTTTTAAAGTACGAGGGACGTAAGGTAAACCTAAGAGACAAAAAGTATAGTTTACTTTTTATTTTTTGAACGGCATTTATAGCATCTTATCCCAACCACTAGTGTTGACATCTCTTAATTGATCTGGCTCCACATTTCATCATAAAACCAATTAATGTCTTCCCGGGCAATTATTTTTTTTAGTCTAACATTCACTTACTCTTAAAAACTAATGTCGGTGGGTGCTTTTTATTAATTTTTTATTAGCATGTCTTTTCTGTTATATATTTAATCTTCCAAAACTCCATAAAATCTTTTTTTTGGTGAGTTGGTTAAAGTCTTTATGCGTTGAGCATATCCTTGGTATCAGTACACAGTTTCGAACCCTGCTTTTGAAATTTCTTTTTTTTTTGGGTGTTTTGCTTTTTTTCCTTTTAGTTTTCTTATTTTTTTAGTTTAAATTACTTTATTAAAATTTTTTAGTTTAATACTTTTTTTATATCTATGTTTCAATCTTCAAAACCGATCCGCCTCAACTTCATACGATTCTTTTATGTACTTAACCAGGTGAATGTCACCACCACAATGCTTGTAAGAAAGTTTGCAAACGCGCCCTTAGCCACGCTAATGTCATCGTACCGCTCCGCCGCCACGCGCGGCTTTTATGATTTTCGACGAGCCGAACCGATAACAACCAAACTATCTCAAAACCGATATGTTTTAGCTTCATACGTTTCTTTTATGTACTTAACCACGTGAATGTCACTGTCATTAACGCGTGTAACGAAGTTCGAAACGCGCCCTTAGACACGTTAATGTAATCGTACAGCTCCACCGCTACGCGCGACTTTTATGGTTATCGATGAGCCAAACCGATAAAGACCAAACTACTGCCGCGCAGCAGGAAAAAACGATCAAACTTCCTCCGCGAAGCGCAGGGAAAAAAACTAGTTCTCAATAAATAACTTTGTTACTAAATATCAAAATATATTTTTAGTAAATATTTAATATTTTCTTTATTAATTTTTAAAATGTGTGCACTACTTTGAGAATAGATCTGAATAAAAAGGTGTAAGAACTTGCTAGGGTTTTCTTCATTTAACCGGTAATAAGATGTAAATAGCTAGAGCGTTTATCTATTCCGTTAAAATCAAGAAACTCCATTTCATAAGTTGGTTGTAATTTAACAACAAATCTTTTACAAATTCGATAATTAGATGTGAAAACTTACAAGATTTTAGTGAGAGAAAGAAGATAGAGAGAAAAATTAAAACACACATTGTGTGTAAGAAAGACTAGATCTACTTGGATATGATTATAATGGAATTATCTTCAAAATAAACTTCTTTAATTATGTTTCCGACTCAAGAAAGAAGTTTGAAAAGAAGAATCAGATTTGGGAAGATCTAATTTTTTTTATGATGAGTGCTTCAGAAGAAGATATTGGATCGCCAAAAATTGAAGATTCAGAAATCAATTATCGATCAGATGATTTGAGATTCAATTCAGCTTGCAAAATCAGATTTGACCTGCGAAATTATCAACAAGAATCAAAATCGAGTTAATGTTCATCGTTAGTGCAGATTCATGATTGATTAACAAACTTGAACAGCAATGATTGAAGTCGGTGAAATCGGTTGTTGATTTTCACTCCTTGATTGTTGTGATTGATTAACAATAAGGATCGGGATGAAATATCCTCCGTAACAAAATGGTAGAGGAAGATTGATACGGATAAAATTGAAGGAACAGTACTAGGGGTGTTCGTTTTAACAAACGTGTGAATCTTGTCCGGTAGCCTCTGGATATAACAAGCAATACTTCGTTCCTCGGTGGTGATAAAATGTGGCACCCGAGGAGACAGTTTGTTGTACCGTGTGGTGTACTACCTATATGTCATGTTCCCGTCCTTCAACCCCAGAAATTCTTTTTCCACTTTCTCAATCTCATTCCTTGGGCAGAAGTTCTTGATTACCAACGCTTTCAAATCGTTCCACATCATTAAATCAACAGTCATGTCCAGTGGCGGATCCAGGAATTTTTTTCAAGGGGTTCACTGTTTTTAGATACTCAAATTTCATAGGGCGGACATAAAAAATTTCGGGTCGGTTCGATGGTTCGGGTCGGGTAAAGTTCATCACATAGCAAAAATACGATAACATAATAAAAAAGGTTAGTAATTTGTTATTATTTTTTGTTTTGATCTTTTCCCCAGTTTAGTGGGTATGATTGAATTGCATATGTAATTTCTTTGATTTGATCTTTTCGTTGTTTTAATCTTTTTTTTGTTTGGATTATTGGAGTTATTGCTGCATATTTTGTTGATTTTATTTGTTTAATGAGTTTAGGTTTTGAGGACTAATGTTATCATACTTTTATGATTATCTCAGAACCATTTAATTTCAGTTTTAAGAATTAGAATCCAATAACCAAAAACAGCTTGTAGAATTTCTTTTTAATTATGTTTTTCTAAAGTTGTTCTTATGATCATTCTATTTTATGGGTTTAATATCTCATAAATTAGATTATAAGTCTGTGATCTCATTTGATTTCTTTTCCCTACAAAATCAATTAAGTGAATCATATTTCTATATGTAGCATAGTACATTGAATGATGCTTTGTTGGGTACCAAATATTGAACTGGTTTGCTAGGCACATTGTATGTTTAGGATCATTTAAAGACTCTTCACTGTTGTGAATCATTCACATTTATAATCCAGATATAGCAGGTCAAATGGTTAATAGTTTGACACAAAATGCATGTTAACTAAATCATAGTATGTAAATATTCTTTTATTGAACTTGATGTTTTGCTGATTCTTTGTATTTTTTATTCTATAGCCATGTTTTGACAATTGTTTCCATATTGGACCTCTAAATAACATCTAAAATTCAAATTAACATCTAAAATTTAAATCAACATCTAAAATTCAAATTAACATCTAAAATCTAAATTAACATTCAAAATTAACATCTAAATTAACATTCAAATTAACATCTAAATTAACTTCTAAATTAACATTTAAATTAACCCTAGATTTTCTTTTTCAAACAAGTAAACAACAAACAAGAGGGAATAAAAATTCAACTAACATATGGTGGAGAGACCGGCGGGAGGTGGGCCGGTGGCCGGCGACGGCAAGGGAGCAGCAATGGCGGAAGGCGGAGTTGGAGTTGGAGGCTGAAACTTGAAAGGTTGTGGAGGCTGGAGCCGCGACCTCTGCTTCTTTCCTTTCCCTAATTCCTAACTGCTGAAACTTGTTATTAGTTATTACCATTTACTAGCCCAAGTGCCCAATAAGGCTCATACGAAGGGACAAGGCCCAAACGTTGAGACAAGGGCACAAGCCCATACGAAATAAGCCAATCAGGTAAAAAAAGGTTTTAAAAAATGTTAGTGAAGGGATTCGAACCCACAACCTACAGGTTATAATGCAAAGCCTAAACCACTACACCACTTGTTAAACTTTGTAAGGGGGTTCACCCCATATTTTTTAAGGGGTTCACCCCAGTTTTTTTACCTAACGTTCTATAAAAATTTCGAAACTCGGGGGGTTCCTGTGAACCCCCTCCCGCGTATGTAAGTCTGCCCCTGGTCATGTCTCCCTTGGTCTGTCTCACCCCTTCCCATCAATGGGACGCTTCTTCCCTTAAACAATTCACAACAAACTTCACAACCTGATCCGCTCGGCATTCGCGGAGACGGATGGCGGCCACCATACGAATCACCCAATCGAAAGTAGCCACCGCGTCCTTCTTTCCAGTCTGCATCGGTGGGTCACATGCCTTAAAGGACTTATAGTCGCAACCGCGAGCAGGCGGTGCATTGTTTGCCCACGATTGGTGCATTAGTCGTCGGGTTAGACCCGCCCGCCCCGCTGGCCTTCCTCATAGCCTCAGCTAATAGTTCTGGCAAGGAGGCTTTCATCATTTTAGTTAATTCCCGTGTTAGAGCCACTTTCACCTCTTGTTCAAAGGTGAAATGTTGTTCGTTCATTGGGATCTGTTTAGTCTCGTGTAGGGATGTAAACGAGCCAAGCCGGCTTGCGAGCTACTCGAGATTGGCTCGCTAAAAGCTCGAATCGAGCCGAGCTTAAACGAGCTCGAGCTCGAGCCTAAATATACGCTTGTTTAATATAGAGCCCGAGCTTCACTTATAGAGATCGAGCCGGTTCGTGAACCTAAACGAGCCTATTGTTTATATAGTTTTTTAATTAATATATTAAAAATATATTTATAAAATAATAATTATATATGTATATATTTATAATAAAAATAACTAAATAATATATATTATGTTATATATAAAAATTATAATAAAAAATATATAAAATTAATTGAAAATATATATAAAAATTAATTAATAAATAATAAACGAGCCGAGTCCGAGCTTGAAAAACTACTCACGAGTCGAGCTCGAGCTTTAGAAATACAGCTCGAATCGAGTCGAGCTCGAGCTCGAGCTCTCAATGAGTTTAACGAGCCGAGCTCGAGCCTAGGCGAGCTCGGGCTCTGCTCGGCTCATTTACACCCCTAGTCTCGTGCAGGCTAACCTCCGGGCCTGCATGGACGCTTTCCTCATCGCTGTACACTTGGTGAGCGGGTGCCCTACCGGGTCGTCCGGTACGACCCTCACCACGCCTTCTGCCTCTTCTTCCAGCCATTTCTCTCTATAAGGACAAGTAATCCAATGTCACCATGTTAAACATCCTACTTATTCATTATTATCTTATCAGAGTTTAATGCAGAAAACGGGTCCCAGATTTTACAAAACCTTATCACTAAAGTGAAAAAGATATATTTTAGAGTAAATTACAAATTGTGTCCTTTATCTATTATGCTCATTGCAAATTGTGTCCTTTAGCTTCATTAATTACACTCTATGTCCTTTTTTTGAAAGTTTTGCACACTTTACGTCCTTTTGACTAACCTCCATCCAATTCATCCGTTAACTCATGGCATGTGCCCCTCACGTGAGGGGCATTTATGTCATTTTAACCCCTGCTTTATGTCAAAAGGCATTTCCCTCTCAAATACTCAGTCATCAATCATATCTTCTGTCTTTTGGATGTTATGTCTTTTGGAACTTGGTTCAATTACGGTAATGGCATATAATTTTGAATGTTATTTCGGAATCCCATCTTCCAAGGTCAGGAGCCACGGAGCCAGAAGACCGTTCGACGATCCTACTTCTGATGTCATCCCCTTCTGTTCCCTCCCTGTTGAATATCCCAACTATTCTCTATCAATTCCGGGATGGATGTTGCTGTAGTTCCTGCAGTAGGCTTGTTAACAGCCTGGTTATGACCTGCAGCAGGCTTGTTAACAGCCTGGTTATGACCTGCAGCAGGCTTGTTAACAGCATGGTTATGACTACAAGGTAAACTGCATTTGGTCAGGTTTATCTATTGCATTTGGCCTGCATTTGTGCATGTTTGTCTATTGCATTTGGGCTGTATTTGTGTAAACTGCATTTGGCCTGCATTTGATGTAAACTGCATTTAGTAATAGTCGGGTTATGACCTGCAGCAGCATTTGGCATGCATTTGATGTATTTTGAATGTAAACTGCATTTACTAATAGCTTGTTAACTGCATTTGTACAGATAGATGCTCATTTAATATGAACCATTTGTGTAACCTGCATTTACTATCATTTATGTAAACTGCATTTGAAGTAAAATGCATTAGGTCAGGTGCAGAATAAACAATATCTGGACTACTTCAAATCAACTCGAAGTAAGGGACACCAAAGAATTGATTTCGCTTCTACCTGTACAAATGGTTCATATTACCAGCACCAAAATTCAGTAACAAACATTGAATGATATCAGCACCAAAATTCACTAACAAAAATTGCAATTTCCATTACCAAAATAAACAATTACATTAGGAAATACATATACATACATAACAAAACCCTAATATTGTTAATACATTAAAATTGCTATTACAACTACAAAAAACCCTATCCAGCTCATGATGAGTTTCTTCTTCAAATCCTTTGACTCTGCTACACTTGCTTGGAGTTTAATTTCATCTTCATTCTTTGATTTTAAAAGTCCTGGTATGATTTCAACTGATCTTTGGAACATCGTTGGATCAAACCATCCTATGAAACGACATTTTGATCCCTGATTCACTATTAAATACATTCATCAGCGCAGATGAAGAAGAAATAGAAAAATGGAACTTACAAATCTGGACACCCGTAAAACCGACGACCCGGATTTCTTGAAGTCCATGAAGTTCTAACGATCGCTTGTTTTCCACAGGTGCGGAATACCATCTTCAGGTCGCTTGATTTCTTCTCCAGACATGAATAGGGTTTTTTTTTCTTGGAAGCGTGAGTAAGTAGTGAGAGACGATTGAGTAGTCGAGGGGAAATGTGGTCTGACATAAAGCAAGGGTTAAAATGATCGATGACTGAGTATTTGAGAGGGAAATGCCTTTTGACATAAAGCAGGGGTTAAAATGACATAAATGCCTCCTATGTGACGGGCATATGTCATGAGTTAACGGATGAATTGGATGAAGGTTAATCAAAAGGACGTAAAATGTGTAAAAGTTTTAAAAAAAGGACATAGAGTGTAATTAATAAAGCTAAATGACACAATTTGCGATGTGCATAATAGATAAAGGACATAATTTGTAATTTACTCTATATTTTATTAGAAATATTGTTTTTACATAAAGTATTATATTATGTAACATAGAGATTCTTTAACTTCTACCGGTCACGTCCTTAGGAAGCTTCATTCCACGTGTCTCTTTCCTACAGCGTTTGAAAAACGTTTTGAATTAGCTTACGCTAAGTAAGTACACTGCATCATTCATTTTATTATGAACCATTAGGCTCTTATTATTGTTCAAGTTTCCCGGACTCTCGACGCCCTCGTGACCATCTCCGGGATGTACCTCCGGTTATGTCATTCGTATATTTTAATGGGTGTGCTAACCCCCTCTCGACCATCTTCGGACTTACCTCTTGTCAAAGTTTTCATATCATTCCTGAGACCCGCCCCGTAGGCTGGACATCTCTTCTCACTTATTTCTTATTGAGACCCACCCCGTAGGCTGGACATCTCATTCCATTCGTTCATTTCTTATTGAGACCCGCCCCGTAGGCTGGACATCTCTTTTCATTGGGATCTTGAGTATCATAGACTCACAGCCTCCCAGTGTATTCCCAACCAGTCCTCACCTTAAAACTTCATAACGATTTCCCAACGATGCACTAAAGAGGTTTATATATAGGAAGTACCAGCGGCGTATCCACCACCCATTTAATACTTCGTGAGTATTCCGTTATTCTATTTTAAGACATAGACTCGTTTCCGTCATACATTCATATTTACACTTATAGCATTATCATCTATCATGCATTCATATATTCACATTTAACACACATTGAATATTTGCACATATTACATGACCTATTGTGATACTTTCATATGCATCCCTGCTCTAATTCCTTATAAAGGTTTCTCCATGTTACGTTAAAGAGGTTTATACATAGGAAGTACCAGCGGCGTATCCACCACCTCTTTAACGTCCCATAATTAATCCTTTACTTAGGATTAAGCTTCCCCGTTAATCCACTTTTATTTAATGACATGGCTTCCTCGTGCCTTTATCCAATCCTTGCTCTAATTCATCCTAAAGGAGTCTCTATGATGTATTAAAGAGGTTTATATATAGAGTGTACCAGCGGCGTACCCACCACCCCTATAATACATCACAAATATTCCTTCATTTAGAATAAAGCTTTCCCATTTATCCGTATTTATTTATTAGCATGATCTCTTCATGCTTTTATTCCATTCCTGCTCTAATTCCTCACAAAGGCTTCAACATGATATGTTAAAGAGGTTTATATATAGGAAGTATCAGCGGCGTATCCACCACCCCTTTAACATATCATAGATATTCCTTTATTTGGAATTAAGCCCTCCATTATTTATTTCGTTTATTTAGCGGGTGATTATCTTCCCATACTAGTACCTCCAACAGAAATGTTCACATGAAAGAATGACGGTCCACGAGGTATTTATACACCACTTTTTTCTTAGACAGAACATTCTGTTTGTCAGATAACTACATACTGGTTGGAAGCTTACCCATCCATTATGAAGTCATAGTATTCTCATTCATTGTGTTTTAGTCTATACCCCTAAACGTTCATAATGGTTTCACCATGAAGTGTCAAAGAGATTTATATATAATAAAATACCAGCGGCTTATCCACCAACCCTTTGATACCTCGTGATTACTCCATTATTCTGGTTTAGTGTCTAGACTAATCCCCATTACCTTGTACCTTAGTTCCAGACATAACACATAACACATAATCACATAATTCACATAAACATTTATCTAAGGTACGGGTCCAGTGTACTTACGATAATCTCGGATAGTTTTCTAAGTTCGTTTCTAGCTCAAAACTTCTCTCGGAACCTCGCTCATAACTTTAACGCTCCGCACTCGTACCCACCGTGCTCGTTGATGAAGGGTCAAATATCTCGTGTTTAAGAGTCGGTTTTGTATAGTTTTAGAGTTTTACTTTGTACTTTGATTCGGGTTTATGTGGTATTTGTAGTTGTGTCTATTACAGGTTAAATGTGCTAAAGGAGCGGAAAACAAGACATAATCGAGAAGGCACGAAAGTACAGGGGGTTAAAATGTCAAAATATCAAATTCCTGGAAATTGGGATCTTCGCGATACCCGAAGACCAGGGATAAATCTTTTGCGGTACGCGAGGAAGTGATGAGGGGCGCCCGATTGTTTTGTCCTTCGCGCCACACGAAGGACTGGCTAAGGGATTTCACGGTACGCGACGGGCCTGCGAAACAGGAAAAAAGCCCTAATTCTAATTAAAAGCCAAGTCCAACCCTATTTCGCAAGGATCTTTAAATCAGACGAATTTGGAGCAGCTAGGGGCGATTTTCAGAGGCAGAAGTCATTCCTGATCAAGAATTGAAGCTATGCTCGTGTGTCTGACAAACATACACGGCTAAGCTGCGTGTGGCTTCCTCCCGACGGATGGTTCATATAGGTTCTGTGTTTTATTCAGTTGTTTATGTATTTGGATCTTGTTAGTTTTTGACAATAACTTGATAGATTGATGTATTAGTTAATTTGAACAGTTTATTTGAGTGTTTTGAGTTTTCTTGCTTTACGATCTTGTTCGGTTTATGATAAAACCTAGTAGCAGGGTTAGGTGACTAAAGGGGGTAAACTTGTCATTTATAAACTGGGTAGTTGGATTATACTGGTTTGTGACGAAACTGGTTGCATAGGTTGCTAATAACAGCCTGTCTTCAATTACTGTTTTAACTAATTTTCCAACATTATGTTTATGTGGTGTCCAATGAACAACTGAGTTTTACATAAACCTAGAACATGAAGTTTTGAGAAAGTTATATCTTTATTTGATCTGTGTTTTAATTATAAATTACTAAACTAGACAATTATATCTTTTCACTGATTCCATGTGGATTCGACAACCCTACTTTCCTTTCTACAGTCTAAGGTAGCTAAGTAGAAATTTCTATAAGTGTTTTTGATTGACATTGACATCGCGATCAAAATGGTGCCCCTGCCGGGGAATCGGTGCGCTTAGTTTTTGTTTTAGTTTAGTTGATTTTTTTATTTTTTTTATATAAAAACAAAAACCCAAAAATATTTTTTATTTTTATTTTTTTAGTTAGTTTTATTTCTTTGTTCAGAACTACTCGGTTGTGTTACTTGTGCATGTTATAATGGACCGGGGTTATGATGATGGCCAATATTACTATGAGCCGTTGAATTGTGACATCACTGGCCACTGGGTTCAACATTGCCCAAGGTACATTCAACAGGGTGGTAGTCCAGACTATCAGAATTATCAACAGGATTACAAACAAGGCTACCACCCTTGAGGTTCATCTGGCCAAAGCAATTATCTAGATGAGTGGAAGAATCAGGGAGATCCACAAACAAGTCAATCTGAATTGGATGAAATCCGGTCAGATATGAAGGAGCTAGCAAAAGTGGTCCAAGCAGTTGTGCAGCAATAGGAGATCCAGGCAAAAGATCATCAAGCCTTGATAGAGCAAGTTGCCCACCTAACTGAGATTTTTGCAACCATCGTCAGAGATTTAAGTAAGCCTTGCAGTGCACATCAGTATACAAGTCCCCAAACCATAAACAGTGCACACCTAAATGATGTAACTCTTCAACCCTCACTTGAAATTCCTACTACTGAACAGACTCCACCACTGATAGTAGACAGAGTGGTGGAGCATAGTGAGTCCGACTCTGACCTTAATGGGATTTTATTTCACAAAATAACATGAAAAATAATAATGTGAATAAACCTGTGAAAACCCCGTTTCCTGCTACTTTAATTAAACCGGTTATAAAAGAAAAGGATCCAACACAGGATGAGAGATGGAAAATGTTTGAAAAGCGTAAAATCAATTTGGCATTTTTAAATACGCTTAAACAAGATCCTGCTAATGTTGAGTGCTTGAAAGGTTTGAGTACCCAAAAACGACGACACAAATGTCCCAAACAGGTTAAGCTGAGTGCTAGTGTGAATGACATGTTTATGGGTACCCTTCTGCTGAAACTCCAAGATCCAGGGGTACCTCTTATTTCAATACAAGTAGGCGAAATTAAACTGGATAGAGCATTGCTGGATCTTGGAGCATCTGTGAGCATAATACATGGGAGTCTGTACGATCAACATGATTTTGGTCTGTTACAGAGAGTCCACATCACTATGGTGTTGGCTGATCAGACTCCCACACATCCTCAGGGGATTGTAAAGGATGTGATTATGAAGGTAGGGGAGTTTTATTACCAGTAGATTTCTTGGTGTTGGATTGTGTTACTAACACACAACCAACTATTATTTTGGGTACACCGTTCTTGGCAACTGATCAGGCAAATATTAATTATGTTGAGGGAACGATGAGAATGAGATTTGGAGCTCATAAGATGAGTCTTAGAATATTTTCAAACCTACCAAACCCGAAAGCTAACAAGTGTGAATCACCTGAAAAGGTGAATCACACGGTCGATAATGATTGTGTTGTGAGTGATAGGTTAGCTGAGAAGAAGGATGGTGAAACTCCGGACAATGGGAAGAAGAGGGTCAGAAAGAGGAGGCGGAAAGGGAAGAAACCGCAAGTTCTGGATGAAGAGCAAGAACTCTTTGCCTTATTTGTAAAAGCATGGAGACAATTTGATGATGAACGGAACGTAAGTGCGAGGAAGGAGGATTGCAAGCATCCCACCCGACCACCATGACATCAGTCAGGTACACCGCGTCTGGCTGAAGACATTAAACTTTGCGCTCTTGAAAGGCAGCCTAAGGTTAGTTTGTTTATTTTTATATCCGTTTAAATGAACTTTAAGGGTGTGTTCAATAGAAACCCTCACGAGACTAAACTCGTCCACTCGGGCTACCAAGGGGTTTAAAAGGCTTGTTGCACATGCTAAATGCATCCGTGATTCCTACGAAAGTGAGTTAGGTTTTTATTTTTGTTTTGGTGTGTTTTTGTGTGTGAACTGGCCAAGTGTGGGGAAGTCACATGGGTTATCATGCACGTGGGGTGCAATTGAGGGTGTGTGCGAGTTTTTGGAGGAGTTGACAAAATTTGCATTTTTATGTGAAAAGTTTTCTAAGTAACAAAATGTTCAAAACTTTCTGTGAACAATGGGTCTTCAAGTTACGCGAAGACCACTCCTCCAGATCTCGCGACATGCGAAGGAACAAAGTCAAGGGTCGGGTCAAACTTTTCATCCGCACGGTACGCGAAGAATTTTCCCCATAGTTTCGCAGTACGCGAAGACCCCAAATTAGGGTTAATTTTTGTAATTTTTTATTTTGAATTTTTTAAGTCGTACGAGTCCATAATGTTTGTTAATTTCTTTTTAGTCTTGTTATTAGGTCAGTATGATGCGTGTGGGTTTGTTCGAGTTTAATTTTTGCAAGTTTTGATTGATCCGCCCGTACTCAATCTCCATTCGGGTGGTGATTTCCGACTTTTACTTGATTCTTGTATACAAGGCAACCCGCTTGCATTTGTGGAACATGATCGCGAATAAAATGCTATACGATTGTATATCCAGCTAAATTTTTCTTAATTTTTGTAATTTTCTTTTGTTTAGAGTCACTCTTCCTACATTGAGAACAATGTCGAGTTTAAGTGTGGGGAGGGGAGACCTTAGTCCAGGTCTGTAAATTGAGTCTGTGTTTGAGTAAAAAAAATACAAAAATCCATAAAAATTTAAAAATTTTCAAAAATGTCCTTGGATTAGAATTGTTGCAATAAATGGAAGATGATAGGTAGAATCGGGAATTCTGCTTGTGAATGAATTGAAATAATAATAGAAAATGCGTATAATTTGTAACGTTTTGGTAGGCCCAACCGACTTAAAGATCTTAAACATTCTGATAATGTATCTAGGTTTAAATGAATAATAATTCAGGATATTTTGTGGGTTCTCATCTTAGGGGTGTCGGTAAGGTCGAAACTGTCAACATAGGGTGATAGGTACCTCTATATGCAAAAAATTGATAAGTTTTTAAAATATTTGGCACACCGCTTTCTTTTTATGAAAATAAATCCGAAAGTTGGTGGCGCCCGCATTACATAATACACATCTACACTAGCTTAATTAATCAATTGAGAGCTTGAGTTTGCCTACGTGTTACCTTCCGAGTTACAAGCTTGGTTGAAACACCCATGGGCAGACTCTTGTGATTGATTATAGATGACTGATTTGACTTATGTGTTACCTTCTGGGATGGCAACCTGGTTGAAACACCTCTAAGTTAAGTTATGTTCTTCATTGTTTAAAAACTGAAGCCTGTGTGTTACCCTCCGGGATAGTGACTTGGTTGAAACACTTAATGGTTAAGGTTTATTCATAAGTTAATGAAATCTCTCATCATTCATCCATCGATACATAATTCATTGATTTTTAAAACTTCTAAGTTAGTGTTTATAGTGGTGGGAAAATCTATATGGTTTAACCCGGGCCTTGATATACCTTGAGATGGGATTAGGCTAAACTGTAGCTTTTTGAGTGTGAGACCCATAGATAGACTGACTGCTTGATAATGTATAATATTTTAGATCACAGAATCGGGGGCTCGAGAGTCGGTGGCTGGGTTTAATCGGATCAAAATACCGATTGTTACGATTAACGTGTTATTAAATTTGTGTTGTGTAGAATGAAAGTATAGATAGAAAGTTTTCCGATTATGATTCCATTGCATAATTCTTTTTCTGGACGCAAAAGGTTAAGTGTGGGGATGTGATGCAGGGTCAAATATCCCGTATAGTTTTAGAGTTTTACTTTGTACTTTGAGTCTGGTTTACGTGGTATTTGTAGTTGTGTCTATTACAGGTTAAATGTGCTAAAGGAGCGGAAAACGAGACATAATCGAGAAGGCACGAAAGTATAGGGGGTTAAAATGTCAAATTCTTGGAAATTGGGATCTTCGCGGTACGCGAAGACCAGGGATAACTCTTTCGCGGTACGCGAGGAAGTGAAGAGGGGAGCCCAACTGTTTTGTATTTCGCGCCACGCGAAGGACTGGCCAAGGGATTTCACGGTACGCGATGGGCCCTATTTCTAATTAAAAGCCCTAATTCTAATTAAAAGCCAAGTCCAACCCTATTTCGCAAGGATCTTTCAATCAGACGAACTTGGAGCAGCGATGGGCGATTTTCAGAGGCAGAAGTCATTCCGGATCAAGAATTGAAGCTACGTTCATGTGTCTGACAAACATACGCGGCTAAGATGCGTGTGGCTTCCTCCCGACAGATGGTTCCTATAGGTTCTGTGTTTTATTCAGTTGTTTATGTATTTGGATCTTGTTAGTTTTTGACAATAACTTGATAGATTGATGTATTAGTTAATTTGCATAGTTTATTTGAGTGCTTTGAGTTTTCTTGCTTTACGATCTTGTTCAGTTGATGATAAAACCTAGTAGCAGGGTTAGGTGACTAAAGTGGGTAAACTTGTCATTTATAAACTGGGTAGTTGGATTATACTGGTTTGTGACGAAACTGGTTGCATAGGTTACTGAAAACAGCCTGTCTTCAATTGCTGTTTTAACTGATTTTCCAACACTATGTCTATGTGGTGTCCAATGAACAACTGAGTTTTGCATAAACCTAGAACCTGAAGTTTGGAGGGAGTTACATCTTTATTTGATATGTGTTTTAATTATAAATTACTAAACTAGACAATTATATCTTTCCACTGATTCTCTGTGGATTTGACAACCCTACTTTCCTGTCTACAGTCTAAGGTAGCTAAGTAGTAGTTTTTATAAGTGTTTTTATTGACCTTGACATCGCGATCACTCGTAACCATCATGCTTGCTCCTCGATCTACATGTTTGTGTGTGTGTTAATGGTGGTGTTGATGTGATTTGTGTTTCTTAAACTCTCGGTTGAATTCATCTATTTATAGGCGCCACCCTGGGTCCGTGACGGACCATTTGTTTTCTTGGTGACTACGCATTTGGTGACCACGTAACGGACCGTTACCACTCATGACGGTACGTCATAGGGTTTACACGCGTCAGATCACAATGATGAGTCACAGGACACGCGTCATTCTCCGGTCACATCCTTGCTCAACCCGTAACGGACTGTTACCTCGTTGTGATGGTCCATCACGGCTCGTAACGAACCGTTACCATCCATGACGGTCTGTTACAGCTTGAAATTTCAACTTTTCATTTTTAACCTTGAACTTTGATTCGTTTGCCATTCTTATTTCTCGAGCCTTGAAACTTGGAATGTGACAACTCTTCTCCCCTTAAATTAGGTTTCATCCTCGAAACCTATTGATTCTTCAAGATAATTTCTTCTCATTCCTTCCTCCCTTTCTCCGGTCATCTCTGACCTTTTTGTGTGGCTCCTATTTCACTAACACTTGTTTGATCGTCTTATAACGTAATTGTTCTTCCTTAAAATCTTGAGAGTTTCTTTAACATAAGTTAGCTTTTCTTCTATCTCTATCTCTTTCAGGAGTACATGTGTAATTTTTTCTGTGTAAAGCATCTTCGTGGAACGTGTCGTATATCTCATTCGATTCTTCAGGTAGTTTTTAGCTAATAAGTTATCTTTCCTTATTCGCTTTTAATAAATCTAAAAGAACTAACAGAGTGTAGACTTATCTTGCCACATTTTCTTGCGTCGAATTAGACCTTTCCAAACCAAACCAAACCAAACCAAACGTACCCAGTATAATCCCACACATAGCTAACGCTATTAGTAGGGTCTGGGGAGGGTGTGATGAGGGCAAACCTTACCCCTATCCCAAGGGATAGAGAGGCTGCTCCCGTTTAGACCCCCGGCTCCATGGGAAAGAAAAAGACAAAAATATAAATAAAATTAATGAGTAATAAAGTAAAATAAATGTAACAGTAACCTTTCCAATGACACATAAAACGTAATCTCCTCTTTGGAATTCTATTGGTCTGTGTCTCTTGTCTAACAACTCTTGCAATTGTGACATCAATTTCTTTATTCCGATATTTATTGCTCAACTTCAGGATTTAAAGTGATTTTGATCTCTCTCTCAGGTGGAACACCTGGGAGATCATCTATGAAAACTTCTGAGAATTGTTCACTATTAGAAATTGCTTCAGTTCTTTTCCTTTATCTTTACATCAGTCGTATAAGTTATGAAGGCTCGGTGACCTTATCTCACATAGCTTTTTATCTTAGTCATCGTAACCTGGTTCCATCATTTGTCAAAGCCACTAACTTCCTTTCCTGCAGACGTCGTGAATCATACGATCTTTTGTTGCATGTAATCTTCGCGGCATTAGTCCCTTCCAATAATTACATTAACTTCTTGCTTCGACATCAGAATTAAGTCAATGAGACGCTCTTCATCCTTGAGTAGTCGGCAATCTCGACATATCTTTTGGTTACTACGCAGTTTCTATTACTCGTGATTTCAACCTATAATGCTCTAGCCAACTTATTTCTATTGAAGTTTCTTGTGCTTATAGACCGGCTAGTTCTTGTATTAAATAAAATATAAGTAAATATAAATTTCAAGAGAAAGATACATGATATTTTGTCAGGGATCTCTTACTTCCTCGGTTGTAATTTGAAAAGCCCTACCTCTTGGCTTCGGAGCCTCAATCCTTTTGATTTCTTTATCTGCTACTCTAGACCCTTCACTGGTCTTCTCAGTTTGAGATTGTAACTGAGGACATTCTCTACTGAAGTGTCCCAGCTTATAACAAGTGTAGCATAATCTAACGGGACTCATACACTGATGTGTCAGATGTCCAGTCTTTCCACACTTCATACATACTTGAGTCTTGAACCGACATTCTCCATGATGTCTTTTCCCATAGACTCCATAGTCACTTATTTCTTTCTCTTGAAAGAAATCATTTTCAGGCCTTCTAAATTTAATTCTTCTAAGGGGCATAGGAGATGGATAATCCTCTTCTTTTCTTTTCTTTTCTTTTCTTGTCCCCTTCTTCCTGCCTTTTAAGCTCTATTTCTCGTTCTCGTGCCCAATCAATCTTCTCCTCCAAGTCCGTGCACTTGGACGGATAATGAACTCTCTAATTTCCGTCTTCAAAATGAGATGGTATCGTGTCATCCACATCTCGGGAGTTGTTAACAAAGTAGGACATAATCTGGCTTTATCAAAGAAAATGCCAGTAATCTTGTCCACAGATTCATTTGTTTGACGGAGTTGAAGGAACTCCTCAGTGATTCTGTCTATTGCCGCTCGCGGGCAATAATGCTTTAGAAATAAATCCTTGAATTCTTCCTACTTCATCTCTTTGATCTTATTTCTACCATTCTCTCCCTTTACTACGCCCCACCAATCATCGGCTCTCTCTTTCAATTGGTTGGTGGTGAAGGTTACTTCATCCTCTTTACTACAATGACAGGTATCGAAGGTTGTTTCCATTGCAGCTATCCACCTTTGACTTTCTAAGGGATTAATGGCTACCTTAAACTCCAGTGGTTTGCAGGTCATAAAGTCCTTATACGTGCATCGAGTCGATTTGGAACTTCTATCCTCTTCTTTATGGGGTTTCTCTATATTTCTATGGTTTTCGAACCAGCTTTCCAGTGAGTTTTGTAATTCAATTGGGAGGTTTGTATCAAAACCCTTCCCTACTTCTAACGCAAACTGTCTACGGATATTCTGCGGGACTTGTTCTACTTCGTTCTCATTGTGAAGTGGAGATGCAGCTTTCCTATGACTTCCTTCATCACGTACTTCTACATTCTGACGTTCAGCCATCGTGGCTGATACACAAGTTTTGTTTAGTCGCTCGTTCGTTCACCCTAACTATAGTTTAGGATTTCATATTTATAGGCCTTATACTATTGTAACCCAACTTAAGTATTCTAGGATTTTATGTAAGACCCATCCGTACATTTACACATATACATTCAATCATGCATATACACATTCCTGGCTTACTATCTGCTGACATAAGTTATCATATGATGTTTGCGATATCATGACGGTCTCATGCATTAACTCTCATACTGGCCAGGTATGAGGTAATATATGTTACACATCATAATACTCCCAACTATCTTATGGAGCTTATCTCATACAAAGTTCTTCCCACATATACTCACACATTTCTGTTTAAGCACTGGAATTTAAACATACCTGCTTCCTTAGACGGCCTCGGATTGAATCCCTATTTATATCACGAGCACTTATGGTTTGAGTTTAAGTACCCCTCTGATACTTAAATCCCTCAAACTGTGCTCTGATACCAACTTGAAACATCCTACTTATTCATTATTATTTTATCAGAGTTTAATGTGGAAAACGGGTACCAGATTTTTCAAAACCTTATCACTAAAGTGATAAAGATATATTTTATTAGAAATATTTTTTTACATAAACTATTACATTATGTAACATAGGGATTCGTAAACTCCGACCTACCACGTCCTCAAGAAGCTTCATTCCACATGCCTTTTTCCTACAGTGTTTGGAAAACATTTTTGAATTAGCTTACGCTAAGTAAGTACACTACATCATTCATTTTATTATGAACCTTTTAGGTTCTTATTATTGTTCAAGTATCCCGGGCTCTCGGCACCCCGTGACCATCTCCAGACGTACCTCCGATCACGTCATTCGTATATTTAATGAGTGTGATAACCCCCTCTCGACCATCTTCGGACGTACCTCCTGTAAGAGTTTTCATTTCATTCCCGAGACCCGCCCCGTAAGCTGGACATCTCTTCTCATTTATTTCTTATTCAGACCCGCCCCATACACTGGACATCTCATTCCATTCATTCATTTCTTATTGAGACCCGCCCCGTAGGCTAGACATCTCTTTTCATTGGGATGTTGAGTATCATAGACTCAAAGCCTCCCAGTGTATTCCCACCCAGTCCTCACCTTAAAACTTCATAATGGTTTCCCCATAATGCACTAAAGAGGTTTATATATAGAATTACCAGCGATGTATCCACCACCCCTTTAATACTTCGTGAGTGTTTTGTTATTCTATTTTAAGACTTAGACTCGTTTCCATCATACATTCATATTTACACTTATAGCATGATCATTTATCATGCATTCACATATTCACGTTTAACACACATTGCATATTCGCATATATAGCATGACCTCTTGTCATACTTCTTATTTTAACACCTAATTTGATGTTTGAAAAATTAGGGTTCTTGAGGTGAAATTGGGGGTTTTCAAAATTGAGGTGGTTTGGATGGTAATTGGGGGTTGGTAAGTGTTTGTGGTGTGATTAAACACATAACCAAGTAATAATCCTCAATCAATTTGGTGATTTGAGAAATTTGGAGTTTGGGAGAAATTGGGTGGAACCCAAACGGGTCAAAATGAATGAATGATTGTGTAGGGAGGTTAGAACTTGTTTAAGGTGTAATTAATCAAGTTTAGAATGCATGTAATCCATAAGGTCTAGGGTGGGTGTTAGACCTATATTGGTAAATGGTGAATTAGTGGATTGGGAGTTTGACTTTAATGGGTCAAACTGGTCATTTGGATTGAAAGGTGGTTATTGGGTGTTTGAGGGTTTGGTTAAGGTTGTAATAACCAAACTAAGTTAAGGTGTTGATCTTTAGATCATCGGCGTGTCTTGAATCTCAATTTGGTGAATGAATTGAGATCATAAGATTTCTAAATGCAAGTTGATTGCTAGGTGATCAAGGCGTTAAAGGAGCTAGCCTGGAAGACCAAGTGGAATTGTCTCTAGCTAAAGGTAAGTGCTTTGCACTTACTTAGTAATGATAGGAGTAGGTCATACAATTTGATTGCTAGTTGTTATGTATTGATGTTGTGTATGACTATGTTATATGCAAGAGTTTGGAGGGTGAATTGTTGTTTGAAGTCTTTGAACTTCACAAATAGGAAAGGGGGATTGGGGTCTTGAACCCCACAATGTCTGTATATAATGTATGGGTTATAAATATGGATTGGTAACGGGTGTGAACACTTGTTTGTATGTTTAGAGTTGGTATTTGAAGTCTAAGAACCTCACACATGGTAATTGAGGTCATGAACTTCACATGTGTTGTTGTTGCTTGAAGTCTTGAACTTCACCATTGTTGTTTTTATTTGAAGTCTTTGAACCTCTCAAATGGAAAGGGGGAATTAGGATCTTTGAATCCCACGTATCGGTAAATAACTTAAGGGTTATAATAGATGAATAGAGGTCGTGTGTGTACACTTGTATGTGTGTGTTAAAGAGTCGATGTTGAAGTCTAAGAACCTAACCCGGTAGTAATTGAGGTCATGAACTTCACTCGTTGTTGTTTGAGGTCTTTGAACCTCACAAGGGAGTAAATATGATCATATAAAGGATTTTGAAGTCTAAGAACCTCGCACGGTAGTTATTTGAGGTCATGAACTTCACAAGTCGTTTTATGGTGTTTGAGGTCTTTAGAACCTCACAAGGATGTATGGTCGGGTTAGTGAGAGGAAAACCAAACCAAGGTGACATGCATAGGTATTATGTGTATATAATAGGTGATGTTTGGAGTATATGACAGCGGGGAGTTTCAAAACATCCATGTGGAGTTTCAAAACGCCTCTATGGTAAAGAGTGTTGGAGAAACTCACTGTCCAACGCCTCCAAAACGCGCCAAAACGCCACCAACCTTTGGAGTTTCAAAATGTTGTTGTAGAGTTCTAGAACATTGTGTTGTAACTTTTATGCGTTCTTGGCTATTCTTCTTGACTGTTACCCTTCGGGGCTTGGGGGATTTTGTATGTCATTACTAATGGTGATATTGTGGTGTTTCCTTGTTGGTAGAGCTCCGGTTTGATGTCTTGGGTCACACTTCGTGTCGGATTGGATTCTCAGTTGCCTTTGGTGGTGGTTATTGTTTGGGTTGGAACTCCTTAGGTAGGTCACTAAACTTGCTTTCGGTTGTCTTTCAAGTGTTAAAACTTGTTATATTTTGAGATGCCGGTCGGATGTTTTAAAATAAAACTGTGTCGTTGTTTATTATTGTACTTAACATGTGTTGTTTAATGAAGAGTGTCAAATGGGACCTATTTTCCACATTATTTTGAAAGTTAAAATCGGGTGTAAATTTTGGGTGTTACAACTTGGTATCAGAGCAATGGTTTGAGAGATTTAGGTGTGCAAGACAGCGAACTCAAACTTATTTGCTCTTGATAAGGGTGGGTGTAATAAGTATCCAACGAAGGCATGACCGAGACACGGAGCTAAGGTGGAGGTTAGTAATGATATTTGTTGGTAGTTTATTTGGTATCGAAGTTGTTTATGTGTGCCGAAACTTGTCTTGGGAGTTATTATATGGGGACAATGAATATACTTAGGCATAGTATATTACTAATCATGTCTGGCCAGGATGATTAGTAATGTAACATGTCTCTTCACGGTGGCCATGTAATAATAACCATCACCAAGGAGTAAGTGAAGGTGATTATATATGTATTTATATGTATATAGATGTAGATATACTTATATACATAGAGAAGTATAACTTAAGATAGATGCCTATAGTTATGCTTATACACGTATGACGAGTCAATCGTTTTGTCACAGTCAGGGAGTGACTGACGGAGACGGATTTTAGTAGGCAGAAATAGTAGATGGGAGTTGTCTTAAAGACTCATGTAAGAAAGAGTATATGCGTGTATCACCTCGGGATGGTGAGGATCTTGAAGTTAGTTGAGTTAGAGAGCATCATTCTAGTGGAGGACGGCTAGAGCTTTCTACCTAGTTGTGTCAATCTTCCTTCAAAGAAGATAGGGCTCTCCGAGGCGAGCCTTTAGAAGAAACGTATGAAGCCTAAGAGCGGGAGGAACAACTTTGGTGAAATAAGGAGGAAGAAAACCTTGTTTCCATAAGGGATTCGTGGCGTGCGAACCAAAGTAGTTAATCGGTGATACTTTATTCGTTGGTTAGTGAACGATGCATCACTATAATGGTATTAGCTTCGGAAGCAATCCATTGTGATTTGCGGATAGAGTACGATTCGCGGTGAGTCGACTTCGGGACATGGTGGAGGATTAGTTGGGAGTTCTCCGTAAGGAGAAAAGCTTAAGGGCGTGAAGGCAATGCGTCGGTGTGAATTCTAGAGGCATTCTTAGAATGTTTCTATCCACAAGTAGTAGTGTATCGTGTTTCTGGAGAATTCCTTCATGTGTGGTAGACCAGTGGATTGATTAATATTAAGGGCATGTTGTATGACTAAGCACAGTCTTCCATAAATCTTGGAGTGTCGAAAGGAATGGAGATAGATCGGCTTCTTGATACTATCGGTTGACGTTATAAAGTGGATTCTCTTGCATGGTGTACAACTCTGGTGGAGTTTATTATTATTATGTTGTAGGGAGACCAACTCAGGAAACAAGTGGATTGTAAGGAGGAATTAGAGGTGGCTTCAAGAAAGCCAAATATTATAGCCGAGCTAGAAACCTTTTAGGGAGGCAATACATGTTACTATCGTAGGTATGGAAAGTAACTCAATTGGAGAATGATGGGACACGCTATGCCATAGTGTTATAGTCCTAATGATATGTGCTACAGTTGTTATAAATCGGACACATTCGAAGTGAATGTCTCGATCTAAAGCACAAGGGTGATAAAGGGGAGAAAATAGAAATTTCAAGGCCTTCGAGTTGGACATTTCTAACTACCAAGGACGAGACTGAAGTCCTTTGATCTTATTGTAGGGTTGTGGGTGAAACAATCACAGGGAATGGAGTCCTACGATTGTAGTGGAATTTGTGTGGTTACACAGTAACCATATCAATGTTGTGTGTGTCTATGGGGTGACGTATCGATCTATTCTCATCTAGAGACGGTGAAACGCATGGCGCATGAATTGGTGTATACCTGGCTTATGCCATTGACACCATCCAGAGTAATGGAATACTTGATGTTTCTGTCGTGTAGAAGTTCATTAAGAGATTTATACTCGTGTGTCTCTTCTTGGGGTGTAACCATTCCTTGTAGAGTTGAAGAATGGAAGAATGCGTTTTGCATCAATTGTCGGGATTGAAGTAAGTGACTTAGGTCCTAGATTCAACCAATAAACGTAGAGGAGGTTAATGTCCCATAAATGGTTATGAAATCCATTGCGGATACAATGAGATTGCGGTGTGCCGTTTCGGCTTTGGTGGAAATCCATTTTGGATAAGGTGGAAAACTTAGGAAGCCTTACCTGTAGACCCATTAAAAATAAACAAGGGTTAAGTGGTGTTTGAAGTCTTAGAACTTCACAAGTTTTGTTTGAAGTCTTAGAACTTCACGAGTGGTGTTTGAAGTCTTAGAACTTTACACGTGGTGTTTGAAGTCTTAGAACTTCACAAGTGGTATTTAAAGTCCTAGAACTTCACCAACGGTGTTTGAGAATGAAGTTTTCGAACTTCAAAAAGGGGGATTGTGTGATTGTGATCATTGAATATCAAAGGATGACTTATGATTAAGTCATTGGAGATAAACTGAGTGTTTGAGTCACGGATAAGGAGCTGCCTTTCAGAGTTGTGAAAGGGGATTTTGGGTAAGGCAATCGTCGTGTCCTTACTTGGAGAAACCGTATGTTTATCGGTCATTGTGGTGCCTCACGCATTAGACTCAGTTATGTCTTTATGCAACGAGGCTGGATTATTGCGTATTCTCGTAGACAGTTGTAAGCTTGATTGTAGCAACTAAAGGAGATAACTTGAGGAGGGAATGGGTAACTGTATACGCGGGTGAATATTAGGTGGTTGAATTGAAGTCTCGAGCTTCAAAGGAGTGTTGTATGTAGGTGATGGGATTGTTGAATCCCAATAGTATGAAACACTTGAGACCTTAAATCTCAATGGATGGGTTTGTGTGGAGGTTATGAAACTTCCAATTATAAGGTGGGAGAAATGGTGTGATAGAACTTGAATTCCTTAGTTGTTAAACGTATTGACTACTGTTATGAGGTGATTCACAAATTCAAGTAATCTATACACACGGGGTGACAATAATGCTTGGTTTTGGAGCATAAACTTTTGGTGGCTAGAGGTGGAAGGAGACATAGTCGAGGATGTTGACAAATGTCTCGTTGGCTTGTGGGCTAAAGCTAAACGCAAAAGGAAGGTCATGTGGGAAGCCTCAACGGCTTCATATACCTATGCGAGGTAGGAGAAGCTTGTAGTAATCTGCCTATAAGAGTATATGAAAACGGTGGGAACATATATCGATTTGGATAATGGCAGGTCTTTTGACCAGGGAGTTTGAACTTCCTATTCTTAGAGGAAACCTACTCTTATGAACGATCGAAGAATGTGTATTTAATGGAGGGTGTGATACGACATGGCGTGACCATATCTTTTGAGTTAGATTGAAATGTCGGTTTCACTCGTCGATTTGGAGAAAATCGAGTGATTAATTGTCGTTGTTTAGGAGATGGTGTATTCTTAACTACCATTGAGTATTCATATACTATTGTTTGAATTACCAAATGGTGAAAGGTGTCGAAAACTGTTTGGTTGGGTGATGTTGATTACTGGGAACTTTGAATCGATGGTGTGATTCAAGACTTGGTATAATAGATCTTGTAAGTGAGAGCGATTGAAAATTCACTCAATATTGACGGAAAACCTTCGGTGGGTTTAGGGAGGAGGTGTGTTGAAATTCAAGTGGGAAGCTTGCCATTATAAAATTTTCCCCTTGAAAGGGGGTGTTTCGGGTTCAAAAATGTGGGAGGCTAAGTCCCCGTTTTGTTGGTCTGTTCAAACTTTATATTAGAGTAGTAAGTGGCTTACCGTTTAGAGTTACCTGAGGGAATCAAGTAACTCTATGATACATTTCGTGTGGCGCATTCACGAAATATTTTTGCGGGAGAAGATGTTGTTGCTTCTCATGGTGTTAATGAGGTCGTCGTTTTGAATCAAGTAGAAGAACCGGTGATTATCTTAAATATTGGAACGAATTACTTGTGTAATGAGGGATTTACCATTTATTATCCCTTGAAAGCACTATGAAGGTGAATTTGATTTGGGGATATGAATTACTACCTAAGTTGAGTATGTGGTGGCGGGTTTCGGAGACGAAACCCAAAATTAGGGGGAGTGATTTGTAACGAACCAAAATTCAAAATATAATGTTATTTTCCTAAAATAATATTATAGGTGTGAAGGATGATTAAAACAAAGTGGAAGGTTTGATTTAAATGGAGCATTAATCTAGTTTTGGAAGAAATGGTCAATTATGGAAGAGTAGGGACTGATTTTGTAATTTACCAAAACCTGATTTTGGTTGGAGACTAAAAATGGCGACACACACTTTTGTGTGTGTGTGTGGTTCGCAAATGAGAAAGGAGCAATAGGATGAGAACCAAAATCATGAAATTAATGATTTGCATGTGGAACTTCGATGATTTGGAGTGTTCATCCTCTTCAAGATTGCTAGTAAGTATCATCTTCCTCATCTTAATCACCATCTATGGTGTTCTTGAGCAAAAAGACCCAATTGAGTCAATTGGTGTTGTGATTTGGGTTTAATGTCATTTATAAACCTTAATCTAGTATTATTAATATTCGAGAATCATGTTTGACATTATTTTAACACCTAATTTGATGTTTGAAAAATTAGGGTTCTTGAGGTGAAATTGGGTCGAAATTGAGGTTGTTTAGATGATAATTGGGGATTGGTAAATGTTTGTGGTGTGATTAAACACATAACCAAGTAATAAACCTTAATCAATTTGTTGATTTGAGAAATTTGGAGTTTGGGATAAATTGGGTGGAACCCAAACGGGTCAAAATGGGTGAATGATTGTGTTGGGAGGTTAAAACTTGTTTAAGGTGTAATTAATCAAGTTTAGAATGGATGTAATCCATAAGGTCTAGGGTGGGTGTTAGACCTCTATTGGTAAATGGTGAATTGGTGGATTGGGAGTTTGACTTTAATGGGTCAAACGGGTCATTTGGGTTGAAAGGTGGTTAAGGTTGTGATAACCGAACTAAGTTAAGGTGTTAATCTTTAGATCATAAGTGTGTCTTGAATCTCAATTTGGTGAATGAATTGAGATCATAAGATTTCTAAATGCAAGTTGATTGCTAGGCGATCAAGGCGTTAAAGGAGGTAGCCTGGAAGACCAAGTGGAATTGCCTCAAGCTAAAGGTTAGTGCTTTGCACTTACTTAGTAATGATAGGAGTAGGTCGTACAATTTGATTGCTAGTTGTTATGTATTGATGTTGTGTATGACTATGTTGTATGCAAGAGTTTGGAGGGTGAATTGTTGTTTGAAGTCTTTGAACTTCACAAATAGGAAAGGGGGATTGGGGTCTTGAACCCCACAATGTCTATATATAATGTATGGGTTATAAATATGGATTGGTAACGAGTGTGAACACTTGTTTGTATGTTTAAAGTTGGTATTTGAAGTCTAAGAACCTCACACATGGTAATTGAGGTCATGAACTTCACATGTGTTGTTGTTTCTTGAAGTCTTGAACTTCACCATTGTTGTTTTAGTTTGAAGTCTTTGAACTTCGCAAATGGAAAGGGGGAATTAGGATCTTTGAATCCCACGTATCGGTAAATAACGTAAGGGTTATAAAAGATGAATAGAGGTCGTGTGTGTACACTTGTATGTGTGTGTTAAAGAGTCGGTGTTGAAGTCTAAGAACCTCACCTAATAGTAATTAAGGTCGTGAACTTCACCAGTTGTCGTTGTTGTTTGAGGTCTTTAAACCTCACATGGGAGTAAATATGATCATATAAAGGAGTTTGAAGCCTAAGAACC
Source organism: Smallanthus sonchifolius (assembly GCA_023525975.1). NCBI lineage: Eukaryota > Viridiplantae > Streptophyta > Magnoliopsida > Asterales > Asteraceae > Smallanthus > Smallanthus sonchifolius. Next base: position 17,816,760 of record CM042036.1, read on the forward strand.
TCGCACGGTAGTTGTTTGAGGTCATGAACTTCACAAGTCGTTTTGTGGTAATTGAAGTCTAAGAACCTTACACGGAAGTTGTTTGAGGTCATGAACTTCACATATTTGTTTTGTTGTGTTTGAGGTCTTTAGAACCTCACAAGTATGTATGGTCGGGTTATTGAGAGGAAAACCAAACCAAGGTGACATACATAGGTGTTATGTGTATGTAATAGGAGATGTTTGGAGTGTATGACTGCTGGGAGTTTCAAAACGCCCCTGTGGTGTTTCAAAACTCCTATGTGGTAAAGAGTGCTGGAGAAAATCACTGTCCAAAACGCTGCAAAAACGCCACCAACCTTTGGAGTTTCAAAATGTTGTTGTGGAGTTCTAGAACGTGTGTTGTAAATTTTATGGGTTCTTGGCTATTCTTCTTGACTGTTACCATTCGGGGCTTGGGGGATTTTATATGTCATTACTAATGGTGATATTGTGGTGTTTCCTTGTATGTAGATCTCACACCCCGCCTCAAGCACCCCCTGGACATGTGCGAGCTCGATTGGTATCTGCTTTGATTTCAGAGTTTTTATAAAATACAGCGGAAGTCTTTTTACAAGGATCGTTTCATCAAAAATCTCAACCTCAAGGGTTGTATGTAAATATCAAAACTTAGTTAGAAAACAGAAGCCTTGAATTTACATTTATAAACATAGGGACTTAAATACCCTTTTTGATTTGATTACAAAACATAGTTGTAAACCAAATACATATACAGCCACCGGAAATAGTACTATCCAGGGTTGATCAATCCCCCGGTCCTATCTCCATTTTCTTCTTTTCATGATTATCTATGCATGAGGCCTGAGAATCCAACATGCATTTCATCCTTTTCATTTCTTATGATCCTTTGTCTGCCCATTTCCCTTTTTCTCATCACATTTTATTCATTACCTGAAAACATTTTGAAAATAAAACGTCAGCTTGAACGCCGGTGAACACAATTATCTTGACAGTAAAATCATTTGGCACAAATAAGTATTAATTTTATAATCACAACTTTATGTTCAATCTACACATTCAGCGGGCCCATATCCTGATCTTATGCACCACTGTATACACTGGCGTCATGCCTTATAACAACGGACAGATCCACCTCCGAATTTGTTATAAGACAAGCACCAACCGCAATCCGGGAATTTCACCCGAGACCCGTGTATCCCTTGCAAGTTTTACTTATACCTATGGCCTGAATGCTTTGTTCGTAGAAGATCGCTGAGCATTATTCCCTTAACCTTTATTTGGCCATTTTCATAAACATAAATGTTTGACACAAGTTTTGAAAGAGATAAAGTATTCACCTTGGTTTATAGGAATGCGACTCTAAGTTGAAAGCTTATAGAATAGCTTCTTAACTTGATTTCTCTAGCGTATCGGCACTTCTACGAGCTTTTCTTCTTAAACCGGGCACTAAAATGAGCAGGAGTTGGACCGGGGTCGTCGGGACCGTCTTAAGGATCTTCTGGAACGAGTGTTGGAAGTAAGAAACGGTTTGGGATGAAGAAAATCGACTGAGATCGTCCAACTATTTATAGGCTGAGATTTGGGTCCATGTCGGACCAATATCAGATGAATGTCGGTCCGACATCCGTCTTGATTGCATCAGCCCTACATGTCTTAATTTGATTGGACCGCACATGTTTTTGGTGCATGTCAGACCGATATGTGGACCATGTCGGTTCGATATCTAGACTCACGTCCCATCATAGGGTTGAGTCATTGGACTCGTGTCATCCCCACATTTTGCGGCTGAGAGGAGGTTGTCGGACCGCTAGGAAATGATGTCGGTCCGATAACCGACTCAACGTTCAATTACGGACCGATATGATAAAGGATATCGGTCCGATATCTGACCTTATTTTGCTTCGGACCGATATGAAAGGAGATATCGGTCCGTTATCTAACTAGTTTACTTCATATCGATATGAAACAGACGTCTGTTAGATATCTAGCCAAATTTTAGAATTCTCATTTTTAACCCTAGACTTTGGTATAATTATACTTTTAGTCCCTAGGGTTTGTACCTTAGCCAAATCTTGGACATTTTTGTGGCAAGTGTTACAGTAGAGCTCCGGTTTGATGTCTCGGGTCACGCTTCGTGTCGGATTGGATTCTCGGTTGTCTATGGTGGTGGTTAATGTTTGGGTTGGAACTCCTTAGTGAGGTCACTAAACTTGCTTTGGGTTGTCTTTCAAGTGTTAAAACTTGTTATATTTTGAGACGTCGGTCGGATGTTTTAAAATAAAACTATGCCGTTGTTGTATTATTGTACTTAACATGTGTTGTTTAATCAAGAGTGTCAAACGGGACCTATTTTCCTCATGAATTTGAAAGTTAAAATCGGGTGTAAATTTTGGGTATTACACAAATCACCCTAGAAACAAGTAAATATGGATTCTTGACTCACCTATGATAAGCACGGTCAAAGGTCTCTAAAAGATCTTCTAACATGTACGTACACATCCTAAAAATTAGCTTCACATACAACTTCAAATACCGAAAACATGAAAGTACATGTAGAAGCATGTTTTAGTAACTATAGATTAAATTATATGTATCAGTGTACGTGGCTAGTACGCAGGAGGGTGTTCCTAAGTACTTAGCCTGCACACCAGTTTGGTCCTGCGTACTTAGTAAGTACGCAAGGCTTTTGCCTTGCGTATTTGTCAAGTACGCTTGACCAAACCCTGCGTACAAGCCTTGCGTACTTGTTAAGTACGCATGTAATGTTGCTTCGCCTATAAATAGAAGACTTGTCTTCATTTGTAGGTGGAACTCTGGAACTAGGTTGAGAGGTGTCCGGGTGGGATGAGCACTCCCGCCCCTGGACCATGAGCTTAGATAAGAGATGTGTACTCCTTCGGTATGTAGTCTGTAATACGGGATGACTTCTATGTTATGGATTACGTTTCGTTTCATTGTCTTTTGTCTGTGTTCGTGTTTCTCTGTCTCATTTCTTGGTTCCCACACAAATCACATAACAGGTCCGTGTGTATCCGCTGCGCGACAAGGCTCCCTGGACCTACACAAAATATGGCTCTGATACCAACTTGTGAGGCCCCGTACCCGAGAGTCCTCACTTATTGTATTTACTCATCAACACATAGCTCATAAACATATGACATTCACAATCACAACGGAAATGATTTAAACTTTAACTCGTGTAGTGGAATACATAACATGTCTTAAACATACTTGTCTGATACGAATTTAAACTTGTCTTAAAACATCATAAACTTTAAACATAAATGAGATGCCAGACTCTGATCTTCGGGTAACTTTTCTCGTCAAGCCAAGCATCCACTTCCATTTACTACCACCTACACTTAACCGATGTGCATACTAAAAATCAGCAACACTGAGTGAGTTCTAACGCTTACATAAAACATCTGTACATATATATTAAAAGGAGAAAAGTTTTACTTGAACTTATCTTTACTGCCAAGACGGCAAAAACTTTACATATAATATCTGTTAATTCATACACACATTATCTTAACTAAAAACTTATCTTTAACTTTCCGTTTCTTTCCCTATTGTCCCGATGGCTCCAGTCCAAAGGACGACAAATAAGGGAAGATTTACATTATGCATCAGCGTAACTTTTGTAACAGTCCTGACTCGGGTCAGGACGTTTTCACTTTACCGTCAATTCCATCTGTATCTGCAATGTATCCTAAGGCTCTTTACCTCTAGGATTCACTACTCACTATGTCTCCTAAGGCTCTTTACCTCTAGGAGGGCAACTTAGGCACAAAGCCTATTTAGGCACTAAGCCCCTTTTGAGTAACTGTCGTTACTCCTTATCACTGAGAACGAGTTGATCAACCGCAAGGTTCTTATAGAGGGGAACATAGCTCATAACTGACTTTCTGTACATAGTTACATATGTTCCCGAAGGAACCTATTCTTAGCTTGGTACTTATTCCCGAAGGAAACTTTATCTTTACTTTCATGGTTAATGAAATGACTTTCTTTAAAACTTTACCTCCATTCTTTTAAAACGTCTTTACCGTTTGTAAACGTCATTCGTTGCATAAAATATTTATTTTGCTCTTTAAAATTTTTCTATAAATCATGACTTTCGCCATCTTTCTATAAACGTTTTCTTTGAACATATCATTTACTTTTGTCTATTAATATAAAATATATAATAAACACTTGCTAAGTATGCATACCACCCCAAAAGTAGGCAGGAAAGGGGATTTGTACTCACCTGACTTTCTTAGTTAACTCTTCTTAAGTATAAGGCTCAACGGGGTGTTAGACGATCTGTTCGAGTGGTCATAAATGACAAAGGTTAATTCTAAAATATGACAAAACGATATGTCCGAAATCTACTTGGTCGAAAACTCAACTGTCCGAAATCTCTTTTCAACCGAAATCTTTTTCGGTCGAAATCTATTTCGATCGAAATCTCTTCCGTCCGAAATGTGTTTCATCCTAAAACTATTTCGTCCGAAATCTTATGTCCGAAATCTCTCTGTGTGTCAGAAATACTTTTCGAAGAGTTTTCGGACGATTCAACTGATCTAGGCTAGATTCTTCGTTTTTTAATAAAAAAATCCCAACTTTTTACGTCTAAACTGTTCTAATCTTAACCATGCAGCTATTTCTATGGTTTTTAAGCATAAACACACGTAAAAATCCGACCTTTTTGAAGAAAACTCATAAAACCCTAAAACCCCACTTTGAACAAAAACTCAGATTTGGACGGGTTTTGATACCTGCTTGTGCTTGATTCTTCTGCGGAACTTCAAGCAATTGATGGAGAAGTAGATTGGAACGATCTCCGGTCAAAACCGACACACTCTCTCTAGGTTTTTCTCTCTCTAGAAATGTCGGGAAGATGAAGTGAGAAATGAGGTGGTTGAAATGAGGGTTAGGGTCTTAAGGCCCATCCTTACCTTCAGCTCGGCCCACCTAGCGACCCAGCCCAAGGCCCGGTCCATCTCGCTTTCTTTTTCATAATTTCATGTAAATCCCGTGCTCATTCTATCGCTCTCCAAATACGGGATGTTACAGTGGTGATTCACACTACAAACACACACTCCTATTTGTGAGGTAAACACCTATTTATCGGAAGTCCATGCCTAGTTCTTCAAGCCACAGCCAAACAGCCTGAAAAACGAAATCAATCGCAAGTGTTGTATTTAATCGTAACTGTACTTGCGATACCGTACTTGCGATTGATACTTGCGATAATTTAATTGAAAGCATCAATCCCAAATATACCCAACAATCTCCCCCAAGGCTGATGCTATCAATTCTTGTCTGACTCTATCTTGCGTCTTCATGAACCAACTGATAAGACTCGAGATCAAAATCTCTAAGTAATTCCCCCCTAATAATGAAGTATCAAGATACTCGTTTCCCTGATTTTCAGGTTTGAAATACTGAAGTAAACCCCCCCCTAATGAAGTATCAAGATACTTGTTTCCTAGATTTTCAGGTTTGAAATATTGAATCATCTAATATGTGTGATGTAATTCCAAATCTTCAAGTATTCGTCACCTTATTATAAAGCATCCCACCACATGCTCGTATCCCAGATATTCAGGATCTAAATACTAAAAAAAATTGGAATCACATGTCTATAGATAGAATCTCGAACAGTCTTGTCACAAGAATGCTTGACTTTGTCAGAGGCTTAATTTTTTATGTCTTCTCTCCCCCTTAAAAATGTCAATTTTAAGCCGGTGACCCACTCCCTCTTCGTTCCACACGACCCTCATCAAAAATTTTATCAAAGAACCACAAAAGAGATTACGGCCCATTTTCGAAAGAAACGAACCAGCCCAAAAACAACCATGTAATCATCGGCCCACCACAAATTAAAATTCAAGGCTCAATACAAATTAAAAATTGTTAATGTTGATCAAGTATGATGGACTTTTGCTGGCCCAAAATCAATTATACTTCTTTGATGATGATGTTTTTGCCGGCCCACTAAATCAAGAAATACCCACTTGCCTATGAGGAAGACAATAAATCCAAAAGTTTGTTCGCAAAAGAAAGTAGGAAACCTATGGCCAATAAATCCATTTTTTAGATGGCCCACATTCATGTTATCCACCTTCATGCCCACTTTCCATTTGAATCCATTTTTTCTGACGGCCCACCAATTCACCAACAGTTTGACGGCCCAACATCCAAAGTGCGTGTGAAATATACGGATTTTAAAAAGTAATTTACGTTTGACTTTTCTCAATTATCCTTCTATCGCAACAACATCATGGACCATACTTACGATTGATTGGTAGAACTGATCATAGGTGGTTGGAACTGAATAACATGCAACAATCAGATATGGATCGAAAATCACTCTTGAATCGATAAAAATGGTAGAGACGGATGTTGTGAATCATAAACAATCAAATAAAAACATAAATATAAATTAAAACAGGATAGAAAGATGAAATGTGTATGATTCCATTTCTAAATCTCCTCACACATTTCATACATCTATTTCGACCCAGGTGAGCTCTATCTGGGGTGGTGATTCACACTATAGACACACACTCCTAATTGTGAGGTAAAAACCTATTTATAGGAAGTCCATGCCTTGTTCTTCAAGCCACCGCCAAACAGCCTGAAAAACAAAATCAATCGCAAGTGTTGTATTTAATCGTAACTATACTTGCAATACCATACTTGATATTATTACTTGCGATAATTTAATTGATAGCATCAGTCTTAAATATACCCAACACATGTACGGGGAAGTCCTTAGATTGATGAAGACAGAATGCCACAAAGTAATGAGACGACGAAGAGAGATACCGGGGGGTTTTCAAGACATCTGAGATATTGCAAATTGAATTAGGGTTATTATTGAAGTTTTGTGGAAGAGATTATAAGAACCCTTGATATTTGGTATGTATACTTGTAGCAAATTAGGAATCTCGTTTATAACATAGAACATATTGGTTAGGGTTTATTGTAATATCATAATTAGGAGATATGATTTGATTAGATTTTCTTTATTATTATTTGTATTGTACTCTTATAAATAAATGATTCATAATAGACAATATCTTCCTGAGTTTTCATCATCTCCATAATTTAATTCAAGCTTAGTTACATTCCAATCGTCCCCAAGGGACATCATGATGCTAAAGGGTTTCCCCTCTATGCTAGAGATGGAGGGTTCAAATCCTGCAAACTGTAGATATAGGTGGTTATAGAAGTAAATCAGGAGTAGATTATGAGTTGTTTTAGAAAAATACCATCCATTCAAATCAATATCATTAATTATTCACACTTATATTAAATTAATAGTGACTGTCATCCAAAAATACTCTCGCATTACACTCGTTTCTCTCCTTCTACTCTCGTTATGTCTCACTCACAATCTTCCATTGCCTCGCCAACCGTTGTTCGGGTTATTCCGCATAATAGGAACCAAGAAATTTGGTGCAATTGGGATTTTGTGGAGATGAATGACTGGTCTCAAAAGGCTCGTTGCAAGTTTTGTGGCACTTTGTTAGCAAAAGAATCAAACTTGAGTTTGAAGAAGCGTATTGTTCGAAAATTTTGCAAGGCGTTGAAAGTAGATCCGGACTCCGAACAAACACAATTGGGTAGTGACGGTGGAATATTTCACTACGACGTAAATACGGTTCAGGATCGAACGCGAAGTTCGTGATTCAATAAGCTTTGTCGTTCAACCACTTCGATAACCCTCGGTTGACAAACATGATTCGAGAGACGCTTCAACCTCGTAACACCCACGTAAATCGTACTACACTTAGACATTATTGTTTAAAAATGTGGATAAATGCAAAAATTGATTTAATTGGATATTTTGAAATCTTAAAAAACCGGTAAAAACTTAAGTAGTGATGTTTGGCCGGCTCCACGTGTTTGCCCGGATCGTACATTTGTGTCACCGCTCATTGGGTAGATCCTAATTCGTGGTAAATGACGAAACGTACGATTGCATTTTAACCTTTTCCGTATCCACACACTGGATAACATTTGTTTCAGATTTTAGATTATGTAATAACAACCTTTAAATTAGAAAATAAAATATTTTCAATGGCATTCAATAACGCCGCAAACAATACTAGCGCGGTTGAAAAATTAAGAATAAAATATAAGCGATTTGTAACGGCATATTTTTCCACACTCGATGTGTTACACATATTATTAATTTGGTTGTGCAAGACGGGCTCGCCGCTCAACACGTTGATGAGTTCAAAACCGGTTTCAGATTTATGTTACAAGATGTTTTTAAAAAAAGTAGAAAATATACCAAGTATAAACAACTTTGTAAGGATACGGGAAGGGTTTTCTAGGTCCTAATTGAGATGTAACTACTCGGTGGAATTCGACTTGTAAAAATTACCGGGGTTTATTATCCCACTAGTAATTTGATGCTTTCGGAATTATATTTAATGGCTTTAATTTTAAAAAAAATTTGAAAATGAAATGTTTAAACAAATGGTAGCACCAATGAAAGAAAAATTTTAAAAATATTTCTAAGAACTACCAGCCATTTTTACTTGTGTCGCCGCTTTAAACCCGATTTTAAATGTTACGGGGGTTGAATGTTTGATAAACGAAATAAATGACAATTTGGATTTGCACGAAGAAGACCCAAATTTTTCAAAAGAAGCAAAAGATATTTTCCATTTTAATCTTAAATCAATAGTTCATGTGATTCGGTGAAGACTACGAATAATACGATGAATATGACGAATAAAATAAAAATGTTCTCGTTTTTAAAATTGTGTTATTTTTAAAGAATTTATTTACTTTTGTTTTGGGAACTATTTACCGGTTCCGGCCCATTAACCGATTTGTCAACCTACTCTACTAACCAACAGGATCAGACAAATTACAACTTGCACTAGGCATGTGGCGTTTCCAGCAACCTATCCTTTGCACCCAAGAAAAATACAACTGTAAATTACCATTTTTTTTAAATGGTGGTTCCCAAAATTGTCACACTCTTTTCTATGTACTCAAATGTTACCAAAAATAAATTTACTCTATTGTACAAAAACTAACATCAACAAACAACCAGGTTGGACATATTTGCAATCCAGCTTGTTCAATACAGCATTTGCATGAAGATTATTAAACTCCATTCAAAGCATCTGACTTTTTTTCTAATGTAATCATCATTCAACTTCCATCTTCCTTGATCATTGTTGAAGCTCCAAATGCTGGTTATTCAAGCTTAGAGGAGGGAAAGAATAAAGAATTTTCAATGTTAGCTCACCAAATGGGCACCCGAGAACAGCAAAGTGAGTCCTGAGAAACCTGTCTTGACTATGGTTGACTCGTAGAATCATGGTGTGGATGTTGTTCTTGAATCATCGGTTTTATTTGTATGGCACATGCAATTTGGACATGGGAATGAATATATCGAGTCGTTTGGCCTTTTCAGTTCAGTTCCTTTTGCGTCGCTATGGGCCCGCATACTTAACATGTGCCTTTTGAATGTTTTCCAGCTGGAATAATTAATAAAAAAATTATTGTTATAGCTAAAATTGTTTGATTTGTTTGGCCCGTTTGATATAAAGCACAACAAACCAACATGAAGTAACAGGTTGGCCTGTTTCAGATAAAGCACAACCCAAATCAGCATGAAGTAAACGGGTTGGCCTATTTGAGATAAAGCACAACCAAATCAACATGAAGTGAACGGGTCAAAACTGTACTTCATATGTATTTAGAACATGTACACCAGAATCTGTACTTGCAAGTAATATAGGATATGTAGGAATCATACCCGATCTTTGGGTTATCAAAATAGACTGCTAACTTGCGTTTGTCGGGCTTGATTGTCTTTGAATGCCCATTAAACATATATCTTCTATGACCCAACAAAAAATGAGGAAAGTTTCCACCTTGAGTTGTAACAAATACTTCACTATGGAGACAAACAGTGTAATCTATAGCAGCCATCCTAGAAGAATAGTTCTAGAAGCAGTAAAAAGAGTCAGCCCAATGATTCACAAAACCTTAAAAATAGAGTTGAGAAAGACGGTTAAAACCTTAAACGGAGCAAGTTCCTCAGCAGATGCGAGCATCTCTTTTGTTTGTAAAAGAGGAAACATTTCTAGAAGTGGGACCATGTGTCTCTCAGAATCGTATATTCTTCCGGAAGCTAGGAATATAGAAGTACTTTTATCAAATCCCATTCCTCTAAGCATCAAACCAACCTAATAAAAAAACATATATCACGGGTCAAATATGTAAAAGATATCTTGCGGGTCAAATAGGTAACATAAAAAATTAGCTAAAAAACAGGTCATAGGCGTCGAACGGCTCAAACGGGTTGAAATTGCCCAGAGTGTTTTGTTAATGCATACACAACCAAATAAATCGCTTTATTCAAATAATTATCTTATTATGGTAATAATATAACTTCTGTAATCATACATCATTCATCTTAAATATTAGTGTACACAAAAAATTTTAGATGCAAACAATTGATGCTAAGTTTAGGTAGCAAAATGCCAATCTTACCCTTAATGCATTTATGATACCAATTGACTTGGAAAACTAGCAAGATTTAATGATAAGGGTTATTTAGGTTAAAATGGAAAAATCATAATATATAACTGTCAGATTTTGAAAATGGAAAATTATTTTGAGACAAATTAAAATAGAGAAACTGGAAAATAATTCTGGGATCAAGGGAGTATTTAATACACAATATCAATAAAAATGTTCAAAATTTGAACTAAAAGCGTTTCGGGTCAACCAACCTATCACGACATGTTTTGACCCCTACCGATTTTTTTTACGAATTTCATTTCAGTTAACAAACATACAGAAAAAAAAATAAAGAAAGAAAAATACTTACCTCCAGAGGTGTCAGGGGGCATTTTCCATTAACCCTATTGGCTCCGGGTTGAAGAACTCTACCAGGCTTTGTAAACTTACCTTTCCACCCCCTCTCCCTAGCAGCTTCCATATCTTCCCGTTCTCTAGCTCCACCATCATATACGCAACAAGAGAAAGCAACCATGTCCTATAAACATTTTGGTTACGTATTAATTTAAAATAAAGATTAAGTTACCTAAATCAATGTGATTTAAACTTTATATAAAAGTATGGCTTCTATCCCTAACTTTTTTTTATTACATGTCATTTCTAAAAAGTGAAACTTGTAACATTCATGGTCCCTAAAATGGATGTTCATTTAAAAGGACCGTTTTTTAACGGTTTTACCCTCATGTGCGAAGCACATGACAGGTTTTACCCTCATGTGTGAGGCACATGACAGGCTTTAATAGAACGACATCCATTTTAGGGACCATGAGGGTCACATGTTGGGAACGGTCTGTATAATAAAAAGATGTTAGGGCCGAAAAGCAGAATTTCTTATAAGCCACTGTGACAATCTATGTAATTTACCCTAAAATAAATTGTACCCAATATCATTTTCCACCATCATTTATAAAATATATAGACTACGGACCTCCTCAAAACGTAGATGAACAGAAATGTATTTTCCAGCATTATTTGCACTGCGTTCTTTCATTCTAGAAACTAACGTTTCTCCCATTGTTAATAATGGCTTTGAAAATCGTAAAGCTTCATAATTTGCCAAACATCGAAGCCGTTGGACATCAGCGGGAGCATCAAATGATAATCGGTTCGCAAATGGTGAAATCCTTATAAATCTGAATAATAATGAGTTAAAAACATTTAGGAAGAAATCAATATTTGGAACTAGAATAAAATAAACTTACTTTTCTTCAAGAAGTCTTGGAAGAACTGTATCTTTATAGTACTGAATGGGTGAATAGGCCTTTATTCTGAAGTTGAATACATTGGTCAAATTGTGGTCAAATCTTTCCATAAGGTACCCAGGAACTGAGTCAACCACGCGCACATCATTTTCCAATGATTTAACAAAGAATTCTTCATCGTATATGTCGCTGAATTTGCTGGAATAACAAAGCACCCGTAAATAATTCAAGATTTAAACCCAAAAAAATCTTCATGGTATAGTTGAAGATCATGTTCACAGACCTAGGATCTCTCCAGATACTATGAAAATGAAAATTGGGGATGACAACTGTCGCGTTAAGATAGCCCGCCACAGCAACTGCATTGCAAATCTAGAGATAGAAAGCTAATATGTGTTAAAATTCCAAAATAGAAAGTAAATTAATATAAATAGTATTTAAACTACCGATGTCCTTTGCTGATTCAAGCCAGTGTTGTAAAAATCGCGCCTAGGCGCCGATTAATCGCTAGGCGCTCGGCTAAGGAGGAATTTTGGGCCTAGGCGGCCAGATTCCGGTGAACATTCCGGCGAAAACCTGAAATTTCCGGCGAAAACCTGAACTTTCCGGCCAAATTCCGGCAAAAACCTTTGGTGTGGTTTAAAAATTAACATTTTTATAAAAATTACACATAAAAATGTGTGTATATATATAAAAAACTGAAAATTACATATAAAAATTATAATCCGATTAATCCCGCCTAGGAGGCCCCGATTAATCCCGCCTAGGCCTAGGCCCTACCCCACCGCCCGACTAGCGCCTAGCGATTTTTACAACACTGATTCAAGCCACCATTTGCCTCAACATATATGTACCCATTTGATTCCGGCAAGCCTAAAAATAGGGTAACTGAAAAACTGAGACGATGATATTCGTAAGAAATGTAATTTCAAGCCCTAATAAAGTAAGATACAAAAAGTCATCACCAAACAACTTCTCCTGTTTTAAAGACGGACTAATGTTCATACCTCCTGAAAACTTGTTTATACAAGGCCTCCAATCTCCAATTTTAGCACGTTTCCATACAGCTGACATCTACATTTAATTTAGTGTCACAAATCGGTAATAAGAAGCATAAGAAAAGCATTATCTAAAATCATACTTACCATATGCAACAAATACCACTAAAAAATAGCAAATAATGATCTACACAAAACGTTTCACACAACCATCTAAGGTGGTTTTCTTATGACCTCTAAAGTTGATTCTGTGAATACCATTACCCTTTTAGAAAAGTAATGATATGTTTAATCAAAACAGATCATATACACATAAATATTTAATGGTGCTTACTTGATTACTTTAACGCACAAACCCATAGTTGTCTAAGGCGCACTCTAGGTGCAAAGTGTGAGCCTTTGGCCTAGACGCAAGGCGCTTAAAAAGCGAGAGCCCAAGATAAACGAGGCGCATAGCATAAACATACATTTTTTAGGGGTTTTAGACATGTTTTAGGCTTGTTTAGGGATAGTTTAGGCTGGTTCCAGGACTTTTTGAATGTTACAGACCAGTTTGGCCGGACTTTGCAGAAGTTTGCTGGCATTTAAAGGATTTGGCCGGAATCTCGCCGGAGCGCCTGGATTGCCACGTGGCTTTTTCCTGCGCCTAGGCGCGCACCTAGGTCGCCTTTGACAACTATGACACACCAGCAAACCACAATGACTTTATTGACTTCCCTAAAAACCATAAAATTCCCATGCAATCCTCAATCTTGTAGATGATAGACACTGATATACAACTAGTTCAATGAATAAGATGCTTCTTTGAAACCCATATTTTTGAACTTAGGAAAGAAACTAAAATTCTTTTGTTTACAAGTTCCATATAGGAAAAGAGTAATGATGTGTCAAAATCACTAGTTTCCCCTCTTCCTATAAAAGAAGAAAGTTAGCACTATGTTGGTTTCATGACCATCCCATATTTTCTATCCCATGTTCATGCTATAAGAATAAGAGTAACTACAAAAACCTACAAAGTATTAAATACAATGTGCAATTTAAGAAGCAAGACTCAACTTGACCATACATATGCTGGCTACTTAGGATTTGACTACATGAATCATCTAAACCCTACCAATTACTGATGCAAAATTTTCAACTTGACAGTTTCACAACTTGGCTTTTAACCCTAATTTCAACTTAGCATCCGCAATTTGAAACCGATACAGCTGAATTCAAACTTACTGTTACCACTGTTCTAATCAAGGTAATAGAAATCAAACATATCTGTCAAATCTCTCACTTTCAATCCATATATATGTATACTGTATAGTATATCTTTAAATTCAAGTTCTTTTGGCCACCACAGCTTGTGAATTCTTCACAATAGAATCAAATGCACTGTATTGTAATTCTAGTACACAACTGCTAAAGTATATTGCATCAATTCAAAAATCAGACCAAAATCTCAACAACAAAAAATAACCACATCAAATTAGGGCAAACTTCAGAAACTACAAACCGCATCAGAAGTCGAATTATCAGCCTCCATCTCATGTCGCAGCTTAGCATATAGTTCCAGACTCTGGTACACCGATCCAGGAGCCCTCCGGACCTTAATCACATCTGGAACGACATCAAACGATACAGTCCCAATGTAAAACAACATACCAGAGATGTATAGAAGAGGCGCGAACAGGAAAACCCCCTGGCGACGTAACAGAACAGATAGAACAATCCAGGCAACACGTTGCGCGACTGAACGATTGGAAACGCCGAAAGGAAATCGGCCGGCGTACTTCCCGGCGCGAGAATGGCGGAAGCGAGGGGATCGGAGGGGAGATGCCGGCGGCGAAGGAGTGTTGTGTCCGCTGCTAGGTAGGCGATTTTTAGCGTGCATTTCTCAAAGCATGAATCACATTATAGGGGTAGGGGATCCGAATCAAGGGGGTTTGCTTTTGCCCCCTTTTGTATGCCGGATATATAGATACAGAGTGAGAAACAGAGATGTGTGTGAATTGGCGTGAAATTAGAGGGGGAGATAAAAGGAAGATTCGAAGAGTGTTCAAGTGGAATTTGGAAAAAAAAAAAAACATGTTTTTTTAATTATTTTTATGTATAACAATGCACATTTTGTCTCTCTTATAGATTTATTGCTCAAACACCGATTTTAATCGGGGTTAGACTAATAGTTGTATTTATATAAAAACATAGTTGTTTTATATATAATACAGTAGAAGTTTTATGGTCTACAATAACCAAAAGTACTATAAACTAAATTTATCGATATGTCCGATAACATTCTTCATGTCAAATACAAGACTTGCCAAATAGCCAGCCGATGCCTTTAAACCCAAAGTTGTTGCACTAGAGGGAAGTAACTTGTCTGAAATACACGCTAAATCAAGTTAGCTTACGTTTGTGGGTTCTAAGTTTCAAAATTCAAGTTCATTTCAAATCAACATTTCCATAGTAAACATCGTACGGTTAAATTCCATTTTTACCCTATGGCCTTACATCAAAAACTTTACAGGTCGCGTCATCCTGGGTCATGTGTTTCATTCAATTGAACACTCATGTGTTCTAGCATATCGTACGAGTTCATTTAGAGCTAGCGAGGCTGCTAACGGACCATAGCTCAACACAATTTCAAACTACTGTCTTGAAACACAATGCTAGTAAATCATGCACATGCAAACTCTAATGTTCATTAAATAACATTCAAACAGTATACTTGATAAGAAGTAAACCAGGAAAATCAATTAATAAGAGTACACACTCGAACACTACAACAAAGTCCACCAAGGGGACGCCGGTTTTACACAATCTCAGGGGACTAAAACTTCCTCAATCATAATGATATGATAAGTGCTTTCATTTGTCAATGTATACCGAATAAGACATGACATGTTAAGTATTTACTACAATATCGTTCTCACCTTCCAAGACAGATTTTCATTCAAGTTTAAATAATTACTATTTAAACTGCAAATTAACAATGATTTTGTCATTCAAAACATTTGCATTCGAAAACAATTTCAAGCGTGTATTTCGGCCCAAAATTACAGTAAAAGGGCAAAGTCATAGAACTCACCTCGTTTACGACAACAGACATAATCCAAATGCCTCCGCTTATCATCGTTCGTTTTTTCTCTATAGATTAATCCTATAACAGATAAAAGCATCCTATATTATAAGATCCTTTATCTCGACGAGTCACATATTCACTATTCGAGCTTCTAAACAACCTAACGAGTCTAAAATATCAATATAGGGTTCTAGATAGGTAACCCAAGATTAACAATCATCAATACGCTATCAAAATGCTAAATGATAACTAAAACTCTCTGTCAATAGCATGCATGACCATAAGCATGGGTATGCTTGAGTAAGCAAGGATGTGCTTAGGTCAAGCATAGTTATGCTTGATATGCAAAGAAGGGCTTAGATGACGCATGACTGTGCTTGACACACATGGGTGTGCTTAGGTCATCTTCTTCAAGTTCATCAAGCTAGGCCATGCGTTCTTCAGGCACGACTTCAAGCAGTAAACTCCAGAAACTTCATAAAAACTTCGATCTCAACTTGATTAACAGCCTAAACTCACTGATATCAAACCTAAGTCACATAAAAACTAATTTATCATACTTTTACACCCACTGATCTCCTTGCATGTCGGTTTTTCATAGTTAAAAGTTGGTTTCCCACAAAATCCCATTTTTACCAACCTTTTAACCACTAAAACGGAAATTAAACTCATATTATAGTAGAAAAGCCTTAACCCATCGAAATATCCGTTGAAAACTATCTCCAGCGAGTAGCCACCGCTGATTGCCGCTGCGAACCGCCGCCACCGCTGGCCACCACCACTCTCACATGAATTCTCTATTCTCTCTCTCTCTAACTTTCTCTCTAAAGCTTTCAAATTAGAGAAAGTGGGGTGTCCACTCCTACTTATACTAAGTGCTGCAGGCGGTCTCCGATCGCGTGGCATATCTCGCTTAAACGAACATGATAAAAATATAGACGCTTATATTTTCCAAATATAACTCATTTTAATTTATCGTTACAGGGGTGGCGCGACGAAAACGTGTAACGAACCAATTTTTGGGTTTATAATATAATATGTTAAACGTACTATAAGGGTGTAAATAAATAAAATTAAAGTTGGAGGTTTATTGCAAAAGTGGAGTTTTAACTAGTTTGGGTGAAACGGGTCATTTCTTGAAGTTCAGGGACTGTTTGTGTAAATTCTGAAATGGTTGTAATATGGGGGAGGGGGCTGCACAAATTACACACATATGTGTGTGTTTGTGTCTTCCAAAGAGAAAAGAGAAAGAGGTGAAGGGCTAGAGATCAAAGAGCAACGTATTGCATGTGAAATTAGATGATTTTGGCGTGTCTGTCATCTTCTAAACATCTTAAACGACCCAAAACCGAGTACGTCTCATAGTTGGCACAAAACATAACACACATAGTTCTTAAACCAGAAATCAGAATCTATTACAGCGGAAGTCTTTCAATTTAAAACATTCATTGAACGGTAACATAATCATTGTCTATAACATGAACTATCAGGATTTGGAAATGTCAGTCTTCAGCGCTACACCCGCTATCCATGCTATCAAGCCCTCACGGCTTCACTACTTTGCCTTTGCTTTGCTTTTGTTTTGCCTTTACAAACTGTCATGCATACTAAAAGTCAGCTAACGCTGGTGAGTTCTTTCTTTACTTTACACTATAAAACTTTCTTTTTGGTAGCTTAGTTTTATAAAAATAAAATATAAGCTTTACTTTCACTTTCTTTGAAAACACTTTAACTTTATTTTAAAACTTTGCAACGTGACAATTATAAAACGGTTACGTTATATCTTTCGTTAAAACTTTGCTTTTGAGGTAACCGGTTAAGGTGTCCTCCTTTACTCTTTGTCACTTTACATTTCACTCGCACAAAACAAGTGACTATAACATACTTTAACTTTCACACATGAATCATTGCCCGAGGGTAGGATCCCTTTGCTCGCTTACACCTCAGGGTAAAACTTTTACTTTGCTATGCCCACACCTCAGGGTGAGACTTTCTCGCTTACACCAAAGTGAAGACTCCTTTGCCTGCTCACACCTCAGGGTGAGACTTTCTCGCTTACACCGAAGTGAAGACTCATTTGCCTGCTCACACCGAAGTGTGAGACTTCTACTTTGCTTGCCTACGGGACTTTTTACTTTGCAAGTACAATACAACTACTATGCAACTACAATGCAATTATACTACATCACATAATATAATGTCATTGAAACACATAACACATATTAACACATAAGCATATAATATGACATCTGTCACTGTCACTGTCACTGTCATTGTCACTGTCAAGCTGCACCGAGATGCAGCTTCTTTACCATTCTTTACTTTGCTTTACTTTCTTGAAATTACATTTCAAAGATAGTACTATTCTTTTTAACACTTTAACTTTCTTTTTATAAAAGTAACCTTTTATAAAATACTATGTCTTTCATTTTATAAAAATATATAATTCTTATAAAATATTATTTAACTTTGAAAACTATCTCTTTAACAGTATGCATGCCAGCTCAAAACCGTTAGGGAAAAAGGGCAATAAGAACTCACCAGACTTCTATGGAAACTTATCTCACTTAGCTAGGAAACTTCGAGCTAGGCGGGATGCTATTATATCTGTTTCATGAGTCACGAATGGAACAAGGTTATAACCTTCATATTTCATCCGAAAACTCCTATGTCTGAATTCTTTTTCGGTCGAAATGGTGTTAGACTATTTTCTGTTAACGGCTTTTTCGTTCGAAAACATTTGTCCGAGAACTGTTTTGTTCGAAAACATATGTCCGAAATTCTTTTCTGCCCAAAATACTTTTCGACTGAAATGTCCTATCCGAGATACTTTTCGATCGAAAAGTTCTGTCCGAGATATACAGTGTTCCGAAATACTTTTCGGACGTATCCGAGATTTCGGACCATTCATGAAGATTCCGGATGATTCATCTGTTCTTGATCAAATCCTTCGTTTTTGATCCAAGTTCCAATCTTTTTACGTCCAAAACTTGTGTTTAGCTTCCATGAAGCTAAATACATGCTTTCTAATCGAATTCCATCGTAAAAATCCCAACTTTTTATAAAAACCCACTTGAAACCCTAAAACCCATTTTCAATATAGAAATCGGGTCTGAGGTCGAGTTGTTACCTGTTATGGCTTGATTCCTTTTTCTTTGATCTTCTGTAACGTGTAGGAACGATCTCAGGCTCAAACGAGGAGATCAACGGGTGAGCTCTGAAACTTTCTCTCTCTAGATTAGTTGGTGAAGATGATGAATGTGGGGGATAAGAGAGGGTGGCTAGGGTTTTACCCCTCCCCTTCCCCCTTTTGCGCCACTTGCTCACGCCCAAGGCCCGATCCGCTCGAGCCCACTTATTCTTTCATTCTTTCATTATTCCATAAGCGTCGTTTATTATTTATCGTAAATTTTGGGATGTTACAAGTCTACCCCTCTTACAAAAGGTTTCGTTCTCGAAACCTGCTATAAGTTAAGCAGGTGCGGGAACGACTCTTTCATTTCTGCTTCCGTTTCCCAAGTAGCTTATGATCCCTTACGATGCTTCCATTGTACCTTGACTAACTAAATTACTTTGTTTCGTAACCGCTTCTCTTTCTTGTCTAGCATGGCGACCGGTTCCTCGATGTAATTGAGGCTATTATCTACCTGGATGTCTTCAAGTGGTACGTGTGCTGATTCGTTAACCAGGCACTTACGCAAGTGCAACACATGAAAGGTCGGGTGAATTGCACTCAACTCATCAGGTAATTCTAACCGGTAAGCAACTTCACCAACCCGTGACAGTATCTTGAAAGGTCCGACGAATCTTGGACTTAGCTTCCCCCTCTTTCTGAAGCGTATAATCCCCTTCCAGGGAGATACTTTCAATAATACTTGATCCCCGACATTGAATTCGATCGGTGTCCGCCTCTTATCCGCGTAGGACTTTTGACGGTCCTGTGCTGCTTTCATTCTGGACTTAATCTGGTTAAACTTCTCAGAGGTTGCTGTGACTACCTCTAAACTTCCCAGCTCTTTCTTTCCTATCTCACCCCAACAGACCGGGGTTCGACATTTCCTACCATACAACATCTCGTAAGGCGACATACCAATAGTGATGTGGTAGCTGTTGTTTTGGGAGAATTTTGCCAACGGTAGGTGGCTATCCCAACTGCCACCGAAGTCTATAATGCATGCGCGGAGCATATCCTCCAACGTCTGGATGGTCCTTTCCGATTGACCATACGTCTATGGGTGATAAGCCGTGCTGATGTTCAACCTCGTACCCACTGACTCATTAAATCTTTTCCAGAACCTCGATGAATCGTGTGTCCCGGTAAGATACAATAGTCAACGGCACACCATGTCGAGCCATAATTTCATTGATAAGTACTTCTGCCGACTTCTCAGACAATACGTTTCACAAATCGGCAAGAAATGTGCACTCTTTGTCAGACGGTCCACCATAACCCAAATCGTATCATGGCCTTTAGCTGTGCGGGGCAGCTTTGTAATAAAGTCCATGGTGATACGCTCCTACTTCCTTTTGGGTATTTCCAGAGGCTGGATTTTCCCGTATGGCTTCTGATGCTCTGCTTTAACTTGTGATCAAGTCAGACATTTGCTCACGTATTCTGTCACATCATTCTTCATGTTAGGCCACCAATACTCTTTCTTCAAATCATGGTACATCTTCGTGGTTCCTGGGTGGATGGAATATCGAGACTTATGGGCCTCGTTGAGTACTTTGGCCCTAATCTCTCCGTCCTTCGATACCCACATGCGACCACATCTGGTCCTCACTCCATGAGTGTTTATTTGTAACTTCATCTGTTGACCGACCATTCTTTCTTTCTTTAGGTTCTCTTCCTTTAGTGCTTCTGTCTGTGCTTTTTCTAGATCTGCCATAAAATCTGGTGTTATTACCAACTGGTACGCTTTCACCCTAATAGGATAATAAGTCTCTTTTAGGCTTAGGGCGTCAGCGACCACATTCGCCTTTCCCGGATGGTATAGGATTTCATAGTCATAATCCTTTAGCAATTCCAACCACCGTCTTTCTCGCATATTTAGGTCTTTCTGCTCAAAGAAATACTTCAAGCTCTTGTGATCCGAATAAATTATGCATTTCACCCCGTAAAGGTAATGCCTCCAAGTCTTTAGCGCGAAGACAACTATCGCGAGCTACAAATCGTGAGTCGGGTAGTTAACTTCGTGAATCTTTAGCTGTCGTGACGCATACGCGATCACCTTTCCCCTCTACATCAAAACACACCCTAACCTTTGTCCCGAAGCGTCAGAATATACCATCAGGTCCTCGTTACCTTCGGGTAGTGCTAACACTAGGGCTTGGGTCAACTTCTTCTTTAACTCTTCAAATGCTTTAGACTGGGCCTGACCCCATTCGTACTTTACTTCCTTATGTGTCAACCTTGTCAGTGGCGAGGCTATTCTCGAGAAGTCCTGAATGAACCTTCGATAGTAACCTGCCAATCCCAGAAAACTCCGAATCTCGGTTTGTGTCTTCGGGATTTCCCATTCTTGTACCGCCTCTATCTTAGCTGGGTCAACCATAATGTCGTCTGCGTTAATAACGTGACCTAAGAATTGGACTTCCTTAAGCCAGAACGCGCATTTGGAGAACTTGGCATACAACTTTTCTTTCTATAGCGTCTCTAGTACTTCCCCAAGATGACAAGCATGGTCACCTTCACTCTTCGAATAAGCAAGTATGTCGTCTATGAATACTATCACTGACCTGTCCAGCATCGGTCTACACACTTGGTTCATCATACTCATGAATGTTGCTGGAGCATTGGTCAAACCGAATGACATCACGCGGAATTCGTAATTCCCATACCGCGTGCGAAACATTGTCTTAGGTATGTCCTCTTCCCTTACCTTTAACTGATGATATCCCAACCGCATATCGATCTTGGAGAACCATTTGGCACCTTGTAGCTGGTCGAACAGATCATCGATCCTTGGTAGCGGATATTTGTTCTTTACTGTACGTTAGTTCAATTCTCTGTAGTCGATGCACATTCTCATGGCACCATCTTTCTTCTTTACAAACAGAACCGGAGCACCCCATGGAGAAATGCTTGGCCTGATAAAACCCCTATCCAAAAGTTCTTCCAATTGTATCATTAGCTCTTTCATTTACAGAGGCGCAAGTCGGTACGGTGCTTTAGCCACGGGCTGGGTACCTGGCTCTAAGTCTATCTGGAACTCTGTCTCCCGGTTAGGTGGTAACCCAGGCAACTCCTCGGGAAACAACTCCGGAAAATTACATACCACTGGTACGTCTTTCAACTCTTTTACTTTTAAATCATTGTCTACCACATAGGCTAGGTAAGCCTCGCATCCGCGCCCTATATACTTATCTGCCTTTATCATCGATATAACGTTCGTTAACGAACCGTCACGATCCCCGTAAACCAAAAATTCGGTACCGTCTGGAGCTTTGAGCTGAACTATCTTTCGTATACATACAATCCGGGCTTCGTTGGCAGCCAACCAATCCATACCCAAAACTATATCAAACCCTCCCAAGGTCATAACATATAACCTAACTGGGAATCTATGGCCATGTATTTTTATCGTGCAATTATCTACCAATTCATTTACTACCCTGGTCTTGCCCACTGCAGTTTCCACATTAAAGGCCTGTTCTACTTTAGTAACTTTGCATTTCATTCTTCTACACATAGAGGATAATATAAAACTCCTACTGGCACCCGAATCAAATAGTACAGATACAAAGGTATGATCAAGGATGAACGTACCTGACACTACATCTGGATCGCCCCTAGCTTCTTCTTGTGTCAGTGCATACGCTCGGGTCCTTGCCTTTGACTTCTCGGCCTCTTTTCCTTTCTCTGTGCCAGCAGCTTTAGGCTTACGACAGTCCTTGGCCAGATGGCTAGGGATTCCACAGTTATAGCATGACGGTGCACCAGGACACTCTCGAGAGTAATGCCCTGTCTTCCCACATCGTAAACAAATGTTCAGACCCATACGGCATTCTCCGGAGTGCTTTCACCCACACTTAGCACAATCAGTTACATCCTCAATCCTCAGCTTCTTCGTCTCCGGTCCCGCCCACTCCTTTGTTGGCCGCTTAACGACATTAGTCACTTTCTTCTCAGTGGGTAACGGATCCGCGGATTTGAAGTCATCATAAACTATGACAGCAAGTGATACCACATATTCGAAGCTTGTAGGAGCATTTTCTTTAACGTGCACACGGACCCTCTGTGGTAGTCCCTTGATGTAATACTTGATCCTCTTTTCCTCAGTGTCCACCACATATGGAACCAACTGAGCCAAATCTTGGTATTTGGAGGTGTACTGGCGATGAGTCATACTGCCAGCACAGAGCCCTAGAAATTCTCTCTCAACTCTGTTAATTTCGTTCTGCGGGCAGAACTTAGTAATCAGTAGCTTTTTCATGTCACTCCATTTCATCTTTTTCATTTCAACAGAAGACTTGATTCTTTTAATCGATCTCCACCAACTCAACGCCTCATTAGTGAATGAGTGAGCGGCAAACTTGACCGCTTGGTCCTCACGGCACTCACTAATGTTGATCACCCCATTCATCCTCTCTATCAACTCGAAAGTGGCAACGGAATCTTTCCGTCCATCATACTTCAGCGGGTCACACCCCCGAAAAGACTTATAGTTGCAACCCCGAGTTGCCATTTCATAATCAGAATCGTCACCATCAGTGACTTCAGTTCTCTTGCTGCTTTCCTCTTTCTTCTCTTTCTTCCCTATATCAAATTCTTTAAGGGCCTCGCCCAGTGCTTCCGGTAGAACTTTCTTCAAGATTGAAGTAACCTCTACCGCGATAGCTTCCTTCACAATCGGTTCCAACTCAAGCGCCTCTTTATGGGCATCGTCATGAACCGACTCATGGTCCCCACTATCATTATGCTCCACGTGCACTGATTCAGTCTCGTTGCTGGAGTGTTCACTTTCCTCATGACGGTTTTGGTTGCCTGGCGGTCAGCCTCGACGACCAGTACGACCCCCAGTGCAACCAACTCTCTTTGCTCTAGCCATTAGTGTCTACTGCGAACAAAGATAGCTCGTGTTATCATGATAGGTAATAATTTAGAACACCTCGAGTAATGTAAATTACTAATTACAGAGACCGGTATGAAATTACTAATTTAATTTACTACTCGGGTTCTGAACATTTCCTTTCAGAGTAACATTTGCATCCAAGTTCAGAGTTTCTACTATAAGGCACGTACTATCTATTGTCTACTATTTGTGCTAAGGCATGTACTACGTACTATTTATGCTAAAGCATTTACTGTCTACTATCTGTACTAAGGCATTATCGTTTATGTTCTATGTTAGGACATTGACTACCTTCTTTTACTTTCTATCCATGGACGGGCTGCCCTGACTGACATTCCTTTCCATTCTTTTCTTTGTCCCATTCTCAGTTTAAGTTTAGACATTTTCGCAAATGTCTGAATCTCTCAAACTATGGCTCTGATACCAACTTGAAACGCTACAAAACCGGGTACGTCTCATAGTTGGCACAAAACATAACAAACATAGTTCTTAAACCAGAAATCAGAATCTATTACAGCGGAAGTCTTTCAATTTAAAACATTCATTGAACGGTAACATAATCATTGTCTATAACATGAACTATCAGGATTTGGAAATGTCAGTATTCAGCGCTACACCCGCTATCCATGCTATCAAGCCCTCGCGGCTTCATTACTTTGCCTTTGCTTTACCTTTACTACCTGCCATGCATATTAAAAGTCAGCTAACGCTGGTGAGTTCTTTCTTTACTTTACACTATAAAACTTTCTTTTTGGTAGATTAGTTTTATAAAAATAAAATATAAGCTTTACTTTCATTTTCTTTGAAAACACTTTAAATTTACTTTAAAACTTTTGCAACGTGACAATTATAAAACTGTTACGTTATATCTTTCGTTAAAACTTTGCTTTTGAGGTAACCGATTAAGGTGTCCTCCTTTACTCTTTGTCACTTTACATTTCAATCGCACAAAACAAGTGACTATAACATACTTTAACTTTCACACATGAATCATTGCCTGAGGGCAGGATCCCTTTGCTCGCTTACACCTCAAGGTAAGACTTTTACTTTGCTGTGCCCACACCTCAGGGTGGGACTTTCTCGCTTACACCGAAGTGAAGACTCCTTTGCCTGCTCATACCTCGGGGTGAGACTTTCTCGCTTACACCGAAGTGAAGACTCCTTTGCCTGCTCACACTGAAGTATGAGACTTCTACTTTGCTTTCCTGCAGGACTTTTTACTTTGCAACTACTATGCAAATACAATGCAATTATACTACATCACATAATATAACGCCATTGAAACACATAACCCATAGACAAATAACACATAGACAAATACACACATATTAACACATAAACATATAATATGGCATCTGTCACTGTCACTGTCAAGCTGCACCGAGATGTAGCTTCTTTACCATTCTTTACTTTACTTTCTTGAAATTACATTTCAAAGATAGTACTATTCTTTTTAACACTTTAACTTTCTTTTTATAAAAGTAACCTTTTATAAAATACTATACTTTGTCTTTCATTTTATAAAAATATATAATTCTTATAAAATATTATTTAACTTTGAAAACTATCTCTTTAACCGTATGCATACCAGCCCAAAACCGTTAGGGAAAAAGGGCAATAAGAACTCACCAGACTTCTATGAAAACTTATCTCATTTAGCTAGGAAACTTCGAGCTAGGTGGGATGCTATTATATCTGTTTCATGAGTCACGAATGGAACAAGGTTATAACCTTCATATTTCATCCGAAAACTCCTATGTCCGAATTCTTTTTCGGTCGAACTGGTGTTAGACTATTTTCTGTTAACGGCTTTTTCATTCGAAAACTTTTGTCTGAGAACTGTTTTGTTCGAAAACATCTGTCCGAAATTCTTTTCTGTCCAAAATACTTTTCGACCAAAATGTCCTATCCGAGATACTTTTCGATCGAAAAGTTCTGTCCGAGATATATGGGGTTCCGAAATACTTTTCGGACGTATCCGAGATTTCGGACCATTCATGGATATTTCGGACGATTCATCTGTTCTTGATCAAATACTTCGTTTCTGATCCAAGTTCTAATCTTTTTACGTCCAAAACTTGTGTTTAGCTTCCATGAAGCTAAATACATGCTTTCTAGTCCAATTTCATCGTAAAAATCCCAACTTTTTATAAAAACCTACTTTAAACCCTATAACCCATTTTCAATACAGAATCGGATCTGAGGTCGAGTTGTTACCTGTTATGGCTTGATTCCTTTTTCTTTGATCTTCTGTAACGTGTCGGAACGATCTCGGGCTCAAACGAGGAGATCAACGGGTGAGCTATGAAACTTTCTTTCTCTACTTTCTCTCTCTAGATTAGTTGGTGAAGATGATGAATGTGGGGGAGAATATAGGGTGACTTTCTCACTTACACCGAAGTGAAGACTCCTTTGCCTGCTCATACCTTGGGGTGAGACTTTCTCGCTTACACCGAAGTGAAGACTCCTTTGCCTGCTCACACTGAAGTATGAGACTTCTACTTTGCTTTCCTGCAGGACTTTTTACTTTGCAACTACTATGCAAATACAATGCAATTATACTACATCACATAATATAACGCCATTGAAACACATAACCCATAGACAAATAACACATATTAACACATAAACATATAATATGGCATCTGTCACTGTCACTGTCAAGCTGCACCGAGATGTAGCTTCTTTACCATTCTTTACTTTACTTTCTTGAAATTACATTTCAAAGATAGTACTATTCTTTTTAACACTTTAACTTTCTTTTTATAAAAGTAACCTTTTATAAAATACTATACTTTGTCTTTCATTTTATAAAAATATATAATTCTTATAAAATATTATTTAACTTTGAAAACTATCTCTTTAACCGTATGCATACCAGCCCAAAACCGTTAGGGAAAAAGGGCAATAAGAACTCACCAGACTTCTATGAAAACTTATCTCATTTAGCTAGGAAACTTCGAGCTAGGTGGGATGCTATTATATATGTTTCATGAGTCACGAATGGAACAAGGTTATAACCTTCATATTTCATCCGAAAACTCCTATGTCCGAATTCTTTTTCGGTCGAACTGGTGTTAGACTATTTTCTGTTAACGGCTTTTTCGTTCGAAAACTTTTGTCTGAGAACTGTTTTGTTCGAAAACATCTGTCCGAAATTCTTTTCTGTCCAAAATACTTTTCGACCAAAATGTCCTATCCGAGATACTTTTCGATCGAAAAGTTCTGTCCGAGATATATGGGGTTTCGAAATACTTTTCGGACGTATCCGAGATTTCGGACCATTCATGGATATTTCGGACGATTCATCTGTTCTTGATCAAATACTTCGTTTCTGATCCAAGTTCTAATCTTTTTACGTCCAAAACTTGTGTTTAGCTTCCATGAAGCTAAATACATGCTTTCTAGTCCAATTTCATCGTAAAAATCCCAACTTTTTATAAAAACCTACTTTAAACCCTATAACCCATTTTCAATACAGAATCGGATCTGAGGTCGAGTTGTTACCTGTTATGGCTTGATTCCTTTTTCTTTGATCTTCTGTAACGTGTCGGAACGATCTCGGGCTCAAACGAGGAGATCAACGGGTGAGCTATGAAACTTTCTTTCTCTACTTTCTCTCTCTAGATTAGTTGGTGAAGATGATGAATGTGGGGGAGAATATAGGGTGACTTTCTCGCTTACACCGAAGTGAAGACTCCTTTGCCTGCTCATACCTCGGGGTGAGACTTTCTCGCTTACACCGAAGTGAAGACTCCTTTGCCTGCTCACACTGAAGTATGAGACTTCTACTTTGCTTTCCTGCAGGACTTTTTACTTTGCAACTACTATGCAAATACAATGCAATTATACTACATCACATAATATAACGCCATTGAAACACATAACCCATAGACAAATAACACATAGACAAATACACACATATTAACACATAAACATATAATATGGCATCTGTCACTGTCACTGTCAAGCTGCACCGAGATGTAGCTTCTTTACCATTCTTTACTTTACTTTCTTGAAATTACATTTCAAAGATAGTACTATTCTTTTTAACACTTTAACTTTCTTTTTATAAAAGTAACCTTTTATAAAATACTATACTTTGTCTTTCATTTTATAAAAATATATAATTCTTATAAAATATTATTTAACTTTGAAAACTATCTCTTTAACCGTATGCATACCAGCCCAAAACCGTTAGGGAAAAAGGGCAATAAGAACTCACCAGACTTCTATGAAAACTTATCTCATTTAGCTAGGAAACTTCGAGCTAGGTGGGATGCTATTATATATGTTTCATGAGTCACGAATGGAACAAGGTTATAACCTTCATATTTCATCCGAAAACTCCTATGTCCGAATTCTTTTTCGGTCGAACTGGTGTTAGGCTATTTTCTGTTAACGGCTTTTTCGTTCGAAAACTTTTGTCTGAGAACTGTTTTGTTCGAAAACATCTGTCCGAAATTCTTTTCTGTCCAAAATACTTTTCGACCAAAATGTCCTATCCGAGATACTTTTCGATCAAAAAGTTCTGTCCGAGATATATGGGGTTCCGAAATACTTTTCGGACGTATCCGAGATTTCGGACCATTCATGGATATTTCGGACGATTCATCTGTTCTTGATCAAATACTTCGTTTCTGATCCAAGTTCTAATCTTTTTACGTCCAAAACTTGTGTTTAGCTTCCATGAAGCTAAATACATGCTTTCTAGTCCAATTTCATCGTAAAAATCCCAACTTTTTATAAAAACCTACTTTAAACCCTATAACCCATTTTCAATACAGAATCGGATCTGAGGTCGAGTTGTTACCTGTTATGGCTTGATTCCTTTTTCTTTGATCTTCTGTAACGTGTCGGAACGATCTCGGGCTCAAACGAGGAGATCAACGGGTGAGCTATGAAACTTTCTTTCTCTACTTTCTCTCTCTAGATTAGTTGGTGAAGATGATGAATGTGGAGGAGAATATAGGGTGGCTAGGGTTTTACCCCTCCCCTTCCCCCTTTTGCGCCACTTGCTCACGGCCCAAGACCCGATCCGCTCGAGTCCACTTATTCTTTCATTCTTTCATTATTCCATAAGCGTGGTTTATTCGTTATCGTAAATTTCGGGATGTTACAACATCAAGTAAGCATCTCCTACATCTCTTGAATCACCATTGTAGGTTGTGTTGTGGCGTTTGAGGTCTTTAGAACCTCATATAGAGGAGTTTGAAGTCTAAGAACCTCACATGGTAGTTATTTGAGGTCATGAATTTCACAAGTCGTTTTGTGGTATTTGAAATCTAAGAACCTCACATGAAAGTTAATTGAGGTCGTGAACTTCACATAGTCGTTTGTGGTGTTTTGAGGTCTTTGTATGGTCAAGCCAGCCCTGTAACTTACTTTATGACCTTATATTTCTTTTAAAGTATCAAAATATTATTAATAGAAGTGATAAAATAAACAAGTGAATATGATATTTTATCGCTCTTAGGCTATGTGTAATGGTAGGGTGAAGGTGATGGATTTTTGATGAGCCACGTAGACCAAAGCCTCATTCACCCACACCCTCACCTAGGTGAGGGTGAAAGCTTGTTAGTGTATGTGTGAGAGAGAGATAACCTAAATTAAATATGTTTGTGTGTGTAACCCATTCTCACCCCTGTGACCACCATCACCTTGCCCCACTCACGCCCCCCTCACCCCCACCCGGTGCGGTGTTTCACGCCCGTGGTGGGTGAGGTGGCACCACGCCCAAGCCAACACGGTAGCATTACGTATAGTCTCACGTCTTACCAATTTCGTACTATTATTTTGATATCGAACTATAATTAGTAACTAAGATTAAAGAGTAACGTGAGTGAATAGTAACTCCTCCAATTGGGGAGTGCCATGTCGTAATTAAAATATTATTTTTTACATTTTCATTTTTAACCCTTATAATATATATAATACTAGGTTAAAATCTCGTGTATTACACGAGTTAATAAAAAATAATATTATATACTTAGTAATAAAAAAAATTTATTTTAAAAAACATGTGTGTTACAAAGGTTTATAAAATGTAATGCTATATACTCAGTAATAAAAAGTTTATATCTTTAAAAATATGTGTATTACACGTTTAAAAAAATTAATTTCTATTTAATATTTAATATAATTTGACTTGCATCACTATTTAGTTAAAAACAAAAGTTACATAATTAAATTTCAAAATTTCTTAAAATAATAGATAGCTTAAAATAAATGTGTTTTATTAGTATAATTAATATTTTTCTTTAAATATAAATATTATTAAAAAAAGAGAAGTGCATTTAATAAGAGAGAGAAGCGGGAAAAAAATGGTGAGAAGAGATGTGGACGCGACACGTGTCATAAATGTTTTTCATTTATTATATAGTATAGATACGTTTTTAGCCTGTTTCATTTTCTATTAATTTCGTTTTTCTTTAATAACTTTCGTTCGTTAACTTTTTTCAAAATATGGAGTGCGCAACTATTTGTAGTTTTTTTTGTCAACGTTATTTTTTTTAAACGGAGTTGTATTCAAAATTAAGTTTTTTTTCGTTGCCTATAGCGAATGTCGTTACCGTTACGATCCGAACCTATTGTGGGCGAACAACATCATTGTTGATATTGGTATTATCGGAATCTGTATCAGTGCGCCTAGCTTTATGTTTCCTTTCTATTAACATTATTTTTACCGCTGCGCCTACATTTTCGTTTAAATTTTATGAACGATGGGCCCGACACCGTTTTCTATGATAACTATCGTTCATTAAGTATTTTTTAAATAACGTAATGCGCCATTCTCTTAAATTTTTTTGTTCAACGTTCTAGTTTAAATTTTATTGAAGACTAAGTTCAATTCAAATTCGAGTGTTTTTTGGTATCGTACGCTATAACGAGTTTGAGATTCGATGTAAGTTTTATTCATACAAACGAGTCAAACCAACCCGTCGCGAAGTGGAGGGGGTAAAAACTAGTTATGATAAATTATCATACTATTATGCCCCAAGAATTTAGTGACTGTAGGCCAGTTGTACGAAGCCTAATAAATTATTTTATTAAATTAAGGGCTGGCCCAAACGCAAAGATCCAGTTGTTTGAGTACGGTGGGTTTTAATTGGGGTTTGGTGAATTTTATTTTAAAATGTAAAATTAAAAAGAACTTACTATTGCAAATTTGCAATGATAGTGAAATTATAAATTAAAATTCTGATTTTCTCGACTTGTTTATTAAATACTAGGTTAGGTTGGGTTGGGTTGGGTTACAGTGAAAATGGTATTTAATCTAAAAAGGGTAAAAATGATTTTG
This sequence comes from Smallanthus sonchifolius, assembly GCA_023525975.1. Taxonomy (NCBI): domain Eukaryota; kingdom Viridiplantae; phylum Streptophyta; class Magnoliopsida; order Asterales; family Asteraceae; genus Smallanthus; species Smallanthus sonchifolius. The sequence goes on from CM042036.1 coordinate 17,847,950, forward strand.
GGTTGTCATGTGTTAAATACGTCAGTTAATTCTGTCTAATGTCAGTTCTTGTTATTGTGTCTAATGTCAGATTATTGTGTCAAATATTTTTTCTTCATTGTATTATATGTATTCATCATTGTGTTTTATGTTTTAGATAATTTCGTGTTATTTTTGTTACTGTTTTTTATTTATTATATATAACAAATTGATGAAAAATATTTGACACAACTACCTGACATTAGACACAATGATTAAAAATATTTGACACAATGACTTGACATTAGACACAATGACGAACAATAATCATATTGAGCTGGAAAACGTATATTTTTTTTTCGTTTTTTGTATATAACGACACTATACTTGTTTTAAAGATAAAAAAACGCTCGTTTTTATGGTGCAAATTTAAAAAAATAAAATAATGTCGTATGTAAAAGTTATGAACGTTTAAAAAATGGGGGAACTTGATAAAAAGTCAACAAAAGTGGCTATGACTAAAATATTATTCCAACAACTTTTTTTTCTACAATTTGATCTCAACAATTAAAATACATTTAATGGCCCTAAATATTTCTCACCCTTTTTAGATTTAAAAGCATTTTTATTTGAACATAATCCTAGAAACCCATGTATTATATGAGTTAAATAAATACAACTTGTTGTAAACTAGCACCTTCTATGAATATTTGTATGTTGGATGTCATTAGCCATTGGTGAAATAAAAAATAAGATTTAAGAATTATAAATAACAAATAATAAAGATTTAAAAGTTATAAAATTATATTTTAAAATAAGATATAATTAAAATCTTCTTCTTATTTAGTAAGTTTTAATAAAATATTAGAATAAAATATAGATATTTAATTATTTAAAATCATTATTATTTAATAGAAGAGATAGTTATTTAATAAAAGAGAGAGATGCGGTAAACAAAAATCTAGACTTCACCAGAAGTCGACACTTGGCAGATAAAATTATTCATTTATTATAAGAGTATGTGGTATACTCTTACTTGACACTCTCAAGTGAGAGTACCTTTTCTGTCATGTGGGCGCCACATCAACTTGGTTGCTTCCTCACTTGGGTCTCACATGGCAAGGGAAATAACCAAGTGAGAGATACCCAAGTGAACATTAAATGCAACAATTATTTTAATATTATTTTTTTTTAAAATAAAACATAAATTCAAATTTCATTAAAAACATAAATTAAAAAAACACAAAATAAAAATTACATAAATTAAAAAATAAACAAAAAAATTAGTCCTCAATGCCTTGATCTCGTTTTGTTTTTTCTCGAATAAGGTTCGTCAAGCCCATATTTTTGCCTTGAGCGTTCCATAAAGTAAATAATAAAAGTGTTAATTTTGTAAATAATAAAACTATTAATTTTATAAATAATAAAACTATTAATTTTGTAAATAAAAAAACTATTAAATTTTACCGATGATGGGATCCTCGGAGACGTCGACAAACGCCCTAGCCAACTTCAACTCCTACTCCATATCCCACTTCTTTGTGGCCCGTGTAGATGTCGATTCTTTAACTTGTTTCTTCATTTTGCTTTTCTTTTTGGTAGAGACAGGTTGCGTTTCAGCGATGTTTTCTTCGTCGGGTGGTGCTTGAGTTTCAGGAACAACATCCGGGTTGGACAAATTTATCGGTTGGCCTTGTGGTTGTGAAACATAACCCGGTGAACCGAATGAGTTTTGGTTGAACGGAAGCGGTTGATTTTGCGGACAGATTTGGAACGCGTTTTTTTTATTGGCGTAATGTTGAAACCACCACATCGGGTCGTTTGTATTCATGGTTATTTTTTATAAAAATGAGAGAGTAGAGATTATTTTGATATTGGTGTGTATAAAAAATTGGGTTAATGAGTTATTTATAGGGTAAAAAAATTTAAATAAAAGATTTTTTTTAATTTGTAACAGTCATATTTATTAAATGCATTATTACCGTTCAACGGTAACAATTTTCCCCCATGCGCGTAGCTCTCACGGCTACTCCCTCACCCCCCCCCCCTCACGCCGTGAAGGCCCTCACGGCGAGGATGCCGTGAGGATATACCTCATACCCTAATACGGATTTTAAGGATTTATACACTGTAGTTTTTAGGTTACATATTAAACTTCAATATTATTTGTACAAGTTTTTATTAAAAACACACTCATGTATTACATATTTATTTATACAAAACTAGTAAACAAATTTACTCAATAAAATCATAGTTGTAGCAAAGCTATTGTTTAAAGGGAGTGAGATGAGAACGAATCTTTTCAATTCCAGAGAATAAAGAGGTCGCTCTCATTAAAAACCCTGACGCTAAAACCTTTTTCTTTTTGACGTGGATAGATAGTAACTAGTAAGTGAAATAACATAAAGTGTACCTTATTTACACATAACTAAATTAATATTTTTATTAGTTTGTTGATTGTTTTTTTCCTATCAAGTAAATACCCTTTGTTCATATTTTTATTGTTGCTTAGAGAACAAATAATGATAATATTAAAAACTTAATGGAAGGTATTGTATAGAACTTCAAAAGCAAAATAAAGGCATAGAAAATGATGTGTTCACTAATTTGTTTTTTAGTTTTGAAATCCCGTTGACATTGTAGGATAGTGAGAACCACTTTTACATTCAGTCCATCGTCCTTTTCTATCCCATGAACATTGCTTATAGTGCGTTTGGTTTGTCGGAATTAAAGAAAACTGGAATATGAATTATATTATTAATGCGTTTGGTTTGCGGAATTTGTTGAAATTGAAATTTAAATTCTTTTTTTAATGTGTTTAGTTGAGACAAAAATTGAAAGTATAATTAATTCTTTCAAATAAAGTATTTCAAATTCCTTCTAAATTAAATGGAATCTCCTACACACATCGTTGTCACATCCGCACCGCACCCCCTAATCCCGCGCCCTCCGACCGCAGAACCCGACCCCCGCCACACCACCTTCGCCGTCGTCGACCCCCGCCTCCGCCGCCGCCACCCCCGCCCGCGACAGCCGCCGTCCCAGCCCACCCACCGTCGACCGTCGCCGCCACTACTCGCCCCCGACCACCACCAGCCCACCGTCGAACGCCGCCGCCAGCTGCCCATCAATAGTACCCGCGGAGCTAATTAAATGCATTCCTATAAAATAACCATGAAAGATCTTTAAAGCATTGATATTTAGGGTGCGTTTGGTTTGATGGAATTGAATGGAATTGGAATTGAGATTCCATTTCTTATTGTGTTTGATTTGCATAATTTGTAGGAATTGGAATCTAAATTCATTTTCAAAATGTTTGGTTACAACAAGAATTGGAAATGGAATAGGAATTAATTCCAACAAATTACTTCAAACAAAGGATTTCAAATTCCTTTCAAAATTTGAAGGAATTCACCAAACCAAAAAGAAATGGAATATTCTACCACTCACCGTTGTCGCATCCGTACCCCTTAACCCCGTGGACGAAGCCGCCACCGACCCCTGACGGATGCCGCCCCGACCCCCCACCGCCGCCCCTGCCCCCTAACCACGGCTGCTGCTTCTGACCGCCGCTGCCGCCCCCAACCGCCGTTGCACCGACCCCCGACCGCCGACACCGTTGCCGTCGCCGTCGCCGCCCTCGCCGCCCTCTCTGTTTCCGCCCCCGAACCCCAACCGCCGCTGCCCCGACCCCTGACCGCCGCCCCTGACCGCCACCCCTGACCGCCGCCATTGACCGCCACCCCTGACACCCGACCGCTGTCAACCCCGCCACCGACCTCTGCTACCGACCGCCCCCCGCCCCGACCCCGGCCCCCGACCGCCGCTGCCGCGAACTCAAGGCACTCTCAGGAACCTGCTTTGCCTCCTCTTTTCCCCTGCGGTACGTACAAATTAACTAAACATAATATACTAATTACTCATGCATATGCATCTAATTATTAAATTATTTGTAGAGAAAATCAACATCAAAGATGATCGAGTCGTATCTGCTACGGAAACTTCCACTAATCAAGTATGGACTAAAACCAGATCACCCTTTCGAGGAAGATTATGCATCATGTCAGACAGCTTCTTCCCGGAGGCCGAAAAGGGCAACATCAACTTCAAAAGATCATCAAATTGGTGGTTTTTAGAGGCGGTCGGGGGTCGGGGCGGCGGTCGTCGGGGGTCGGGGCGGCGGTGGTAGGGGGTCGGGGCGGCGGTCGGAAGCGGCGGCAGTGTTCGGGGTCGGTGGTGGTTGGCGGGGCCGATTACATTAGGTAAGTGGTGGTCATTGTGATAGATTCCAATTCCTTTATGATTGTTTTTTCACTCAAATCGATTAGGATTTCAAATTCCTTTAATAGATTTCAATTACTTAAAATTCCAAATCCTTTAGACAATTACAATTCCAAATCCAATTACTTAAAGTTATAATTCCAATTCAAATTCCGACGAATTTCGCGAACCAAACGCACCCTAACAATTACAAACACTTCTTCCTTTCCAACATTCGCAGCTTCCAATTTTCTCATCTAACTAAGAACATCAAACAGATAAGAAGTACCCAATAAAAAAGAACAAACAATACATATGATATCAATTATGCATGCGCGATTGCTTACAAAATTAATGAAGGAGATTCAGGTATAGATCTTTTTCGATCGGTCGTAGTAGAGAGAAAAATGTTAAATGCAAAGGGGGTTGATTACGTGGGTGGAGGCGGTGATAACGGCGGCGACGGGTGGTTGGTAGTGGCGGGGTGGTCGGATAGTGGCGGGGTGGTCGTTGGAGGGGGCAACGACGTTTGGTAGGTGATGGTCATAGTGATAGATTTCAATTCATTTATGATTATTTTGTCATTCAATTGGATTAAGAATTCAAATTATTTTAATAGATTCCAATTACTTTAAATTCCAAATCTTTTGGACAAATTACAATTCCAAATTCAATGCCTTAAAATTCCAATTCCTTAATCGAATTCCAATTCCTTCAAAAACGTTTCGCGAACCAAACACACCCTTAGCCTTTTCTTTCCGATGTGAAAAAGTAATTACGAGAAGATAAGGAAAAGTAATTTAGAGACGCAGTTTGTTAGGACAATATCAAATACAACATACGTATAATAGTTTAATTGATTGTTTATTTGATGAAAGAAGGACAATTATAATAAAGTGACAGATAAACATGCAACAGGATGCGCCGCAACCCTCTTTTAGATTGCAAAATTGATCCTACTAAAAACAAAGCTTTGGGTTTTAGGAGCCGAAAAATTACTATGCGTGACTCGCTGAACCCTGCTCAGTAATTCCACAGCTTCCGGGGCTAGGAAACCAAATGTATAAAAAGAAAAAGGGATAAAAATGTGTTGATTCTCTAAAAAAGCTTTATAGTGTTTAGCAACTTTGACTGCTTCCGCCTTCAACGCCAACTGGTCTGCAGCAAACCCATTGTCCCTGAGCCCCAAAAGAGGGGACACTACTGTAAGGTCCACACAAGCATGTTTCTCCCTACCTACCCAAACACAAGAATATCAGTTGGCCGTAAAGTAGACCTTACTTCAAGGTAGGCCCATTGATTTTACCCGTACCCGATTAACCCGACCCGAACCAACTTCACCCGAACCGATTAAGCCCGTACCCGAATAACCCGTAACCGATTAACCCGAAAACCGTTAAAACCGATTGTTATTCGGGTCGGGTTTCGGTTAGACTTTCAAGCATCAAAAACCCGATTAACCCGAACCGATTAACCTGAATAAACCGAACATTTATATATTCTACTCTTTCTCTTCTCACCACCACCACCAACACCACCAAAATCCGCTTCTAAACTATGAGTTTAAAAAATCCACCACATAAACACGAATACTTTTATTTGAAGCTTTAATCTCTTGGAAATGTACTTATTTTTGTTTCACATACACGTTTATTTTATGTTTTTAAACTTGATTCATTTTTTTTTCAACCATGTGTCCCTACCCGAAACCCGACCCGATTAAACCGAAAACCGATTAACCCGAACCCGATCTACCCGAATGTTATTCGGATCGGTTATCGGATAAATTTACACACACGGAAAAACCGATTAACCCGAACCGATCTACCCGAAACCTGATTAAATTACCTGAACAACACCCCTACTTCAAGGTAAACACATACGTAGTAAAACAGCAAACAACTTTTGTTGTATGAAAGCTCGTGTACAATGTTGTTACAGTTTTACTTCAAAATGTCATTGTATACATTGCTTATACAATTGTTTGTGCAATTTTGTGATTAAATGTTTCACAATCTCATTGTCGGGAAATAGTGTGTTATTTTCAATTAAAAGAAAATAAAAATGAACCAGTTACAAATTATAAAATCCAGTTATAATATTTTGATGCAAAATTCATTTTTTAATTTCATTTAGAACGTTTAGAATCAAATGGTTTAATTAAAACATTCGTTTTGTAACACGGTATTAAATTTAAGATTGTTCAATAATCTTATCAAAATCCAAATCATAATTATGTCATACAAATGTTATTTCCCAAGATTTCATTTGCAAGATTGTGACGACAATCTCAAATAAAATTCAGTTCGATAACTATTAACCCAAAATCATTTAATCTGGTTTTGTATGAACAATCTGGAAAATTGTTTAAAGACTGTAGGGGAACAGTGAGTTATTTTCAATTAAAATAAAATAAAGATGCTCTCTTTAATTGTGAGAACAATCATAGTATAAAACCGTTAAAAAACAAATATGAAGTTCATATTTAAAGACTTCAAACCGGTGTTTTCAACGACGCCTTCAGTTATAAAGATTGAACGAACAAACAAATTAAAGTTTTTGTTGAGGCAACATGTTAGACACGGTTCCTTTAAAACAATTTTTGCTTGCTCACGAAATTGTTTCTTAGGGTACAACAACAAGAAGCAGTTTGTACTGCTGGAGATGACCATCGAACCTAAATGTATACGTGAAAAGAGTATGTAGAAGTAGTTGGATTTGGTGTGTGTTTTTGTTATGTTTGAGAGCGTACAAAGTCTCTCAAGATGTTCTTGTTGGACATGTATGCCAAAAAAAACATATGATAAAATTGTTTTTTTCATATAATCCTAAAGAGTCACGTACTAAGCAATGTCAATCAAGTTTGTGTTTAAAATTTGGCAGAAATGCAGGATCTACTAGCTCGAGAGTCAAATAATAGATGCGCGGAAAGAGAATTGACTAGGAAAGATACATGTCACAACATCTGGTGTGACTTTAACCTCTTAAGCAGTCAGCTGGAAGACTCGTCCTGCAGTCTTGGATAATCAATCTTTTTCTCATCCATCAGCATCCGGGATTGACGAGACCCACCGCCATTGTTCACGCTCCCCGATAGTTTAGGACGTTCACTCCTTATATGACCGGGTTTATAACATTTGAAACATAGTGTGTGGTAAGTCTCGAACATTCTGATGTAATGTGCCCATCTTACCACATTTAAAGCATAATGATCATGACAATTGGTATTTTAACCATGAGTTTCCATCTCTACTTTTCTATTTTGAAATAGAACAATTCCTTCTTTCATGTATCCTTGATTAATGCAGCCTCAGATGCTATGTTTCAATTCTCGATTCTAGTATTGAGTAAAAGGTTATACCTATGGTTCGGTATTACAGGTCAATCCTAGTCCACTAATTCCAATAGGCAGCAGAGGGGAAGAAGCACTACACCTCCTACTGCTTTATCTCAAATTCTCGCTCTCTGTCCCAATTAGTTAGTTCCTACAACATTTCACCATATGTTCTTCCACATAGCATACTTATTAGAACTATAGTATTATACTAGGACTTATTTTTCCATCATATGTTCTTCCACATATAATTTGTATCACTTTACTTACCCTTTAGTACTTTCAACATGATTATGATAACCCTAAGAACATCTTAGTACTGTATGTATACTATTACACTGGTCATGTGTAATTTTACACATACCATAGTCTATACACGTGTATTCTCATTATTATCATGTCTTATTTTAAGCAATCGAATTTCAGTTCACATAACACACAACACACATAAGCTTTATACTTTCAGTAATACCACATACCCTATGACAATGCCCTAATTTCACCGGGTTCCCTTCTGTTTCTTGATTAAGTCTCGGACCAATCACCTACCCATTATCAAGAGCACTATAGTTTAAGTTCAAGTATATATCCCCGTACTCAAATCCATTAAACCAAGGCTTTGATACCAACTTGAAACTTAACTCAAGCTCGATTAAAAACATTAGCAGCAGAAAAATGACAGAAAATTTTTTGAAATCTCAAAATTATATTTACTTGTTAAATATTTAGAACACCAAGTTAGACTGTTTTTTTCTTCAAAACATTTCACAGAAATAGCTTGACATTTTTAACACCCAATATTTACAAGCAGTGTTTGATCCTCATAGAGACTTGAGCCGATCAACCGTCAACGTGAGGCGCTTTACCTGAAAGTATATATATCACAACTATATTAGCTTTTGCTAAGTGAGGTTACACCTAAATATCCCCTGTAATAATCAACATGTATCATATCACAATACATTAATTATTGAGTAAATTACTTTTTACGTCCTTTACGTATTTGCCAAATTCCAGATGTCCTTAAACTAAGGTAATATCATAAATCGTCCTTTATGTTTAAATTTGCTTTCACGCTTCATCATTTCATCTAACAGACGTTAATTTTTAACGTTAAACATAGTCATGTGTACTACACATGAGGAAAATATAGTCATTTCACCTTTTGAGGGATTATTTATGTAATTAACTTAAAATTTTTAGGTTAAAACAATTCCCCTCTCTTCATCTGCCATCTATCTAGCCCACCCCCACCCCTGAAATACCCCATTACCACAAACGATCCACTTTCATCGAGTGTAACCAAATCGACATCCAAAAATCCACCCCCGTCAACGAAGAAAGGAACTGATTGTGACGAAGGCAACAAAGAAAGGAACTGATTGTGACGAAGGCAACAAAGAAGAAGATGAAGCAGGTTCTATCTCTGCGATGTTGACTTTTATAGGTTTGAAAAACAACCCTAATCATTATCTCTCTCACATAAACTACTTCTAACAAGTCAATAGCAACCGATCTCCATCTTCACTACTTGCAGGTGTGTACTATCACTGGATTATGGCGGCTGAAATCTCCAGATCTTCCCATCATCGACCGATTCATACGTTGGAATCTTAATTAGTTTGGCATCCAAGAGAGAGATACGATATGAAGTCATTTTGTACAACATCAACACTGAAGAATCGTCAATTGTGTAAGGTCCCGAACTCGTTCACAAACAGTTCTTAAGCTTAAAATGAATTCTTAGCAACGGAATTTTAAACGTCATACGTCATGTCCAATTGTCAAACAATTAAAACATTTGAAACTATTATCTCAACTATTACAACTTTCTTTCAAAACACACGGGATGCTAGAAGCCTTCGATGTCGGGTAACTCCACTCTGCCAGCCAAGCAATCCAAGAGCTTCCAGAGTACCTACACTTAGCCTGATATGCATACTAAAAGTCAGCTAGGGCTGAGTGAGTTCTAGGTTTATATAAAACTACTTTCATAAAACACAAGATTTAATAAAATAAGAAGGATACACACACTAACACACTGGACCGAAAAGGCTTAACATTCATACGCTTATCTTTTCAAGTCATACATTATTTTATGTCTAATCGCTTTAACACACAAGCTAATTGAACAAATCATCAATTCTAGAGAGTGGATATATATTCTTGATCGTGACTTTGTTTAGCTCGCGATAATCAATCCACATACGAATTGATCCATCTTTCTTTTTCACGAACAAAACTGGTGCTCCCCAGGGTGATAAGCTAGGTCGAATAAAACCTTTTTCTAACAACTCATTGAGCTGTTTCTTTAATTCTGCCATCTCATTTGGAGCTAACCGATACAGGCTTTGGCAATAGATGTCATACCAGGTACCAGGTTAATTCTAAACTCTAGTTCTCTTTCTGGTGGTATACCCGGGAGTTCGTCAGGGAAGACGTCTGGTCGACCCGCTCGCACCCTTCAGGGCCTTAGTTAACATTTCAGGCAGAGTAGCTTTCATCAGTTCCGCAAACTCTCGCTCCAGAGCCACTTTCACTATTGTCTCAAAGGTAAACTGCTCATCATCCACCGGGCCCCTTTCCGTATCATGCTGGCTAATCTCAGGGCGAGTATAAACGCTTTCCTCATCATTCTGCTTTTGATTGACTCGTGTCCTACCGCGACGTCCGGTACCACCCCCCCCCCCCCCCCCAATGCCTTTTGCTTCTTCGTCCTGCTCATCTTCCTAACTACAAGAAAAGGAATATGGATTTCAATGCTACCACGCTAGTTATCAAATATAACACAATAAGTAAGGCAAGCTGTTAATATACACTTGCCATATGCAATTAACTACTACATCACTTCTTGGTTTGTATTTGATCACCTTTATGATAACATTAAATACCCTTCTCCTAATCAATCATGTCTAACCGGGGAAAACAGTACTTACTACATTGGTATGATTCTTGGCTATGAGTTACCCGTATCTGGCATCCTTCACTTTGTCCCATTCTCAGTTTAAGTCCAGATATCGGGGATGTCCGAATCTCTCAAACTATTGCTCTGATACCAACTTGTAAGGCCCCGAACCTGGGAAGCCTCACTTGTTAGATTTACTCGTTCACAAACAGTTCTTAAACTTAAAAAGAATTCTTAGCAGCGGAATTTTAAATGCCATACATCATGTCCAATTGTCAACCAATTAAAACATTTGAAATTATTATCTCAACAATTACAACTTTCTTTCAAAACACACAGGATGCTAGAAGCCTTCTATGCCGGGTAACTCCACTCTGCCAGCTAAGCAATCTAAGAGCTTCTGTAGTACCTACACTTAGCTTGGTTTGCATACTAAAAGTCAGCTAACGCTGAATGAGTTCTAGCTTTACATAAAGCATACTTTCATAAAACACGATTTAATAAAATAAGAAGGATATACACACACTAACACACTTGCCCGAAAAGGCTTAACATTCACACGCTTAACTTTTCAAGTCATACATTATTATCATGTCTAATCTGCTTTAACACACGCTGTCTAGCCTGTACCATCCATAACGACCGTCCATGGAATGAATACCACATCCGTCAATTCACACTAGTTACTGTCTTCCATGACGACTGTCACGGATCTACGCAACATTCATGACGACTGTCCATGAAGCGTTCGTAAAGTCTTTATCATGACGACCATCCATGATGCACACAACACACTTAGCTTATCACACAAAATGGGGTTACGTTCACCCCATGAGCAACCGTCGTTACTCCTTATCACACAGAACCAATTGTACAACAGTTAGCAAACCACAAAGGCTCTTATAGAGGGGCATATGCCATAACTGTCATGGTACTTGTCCCCGAAGGAACCCTTCCCTTCCTTTTATCAGATTTAGACAATGTAATGACTTCTTAAAACTTTTACCTTCTTAATTTATCAAAAACATTCTTTGGACACGTTTTGCCTCTTTTCAATCATTACTTTAAAACCTTCCTTTACTTTCATTTACTAACACACATTTATTGTAAACACGTTTCTTTCATTTACCAACACACAATTATGGTAAATACTTTACTCGTTTTTGTTTATTAACACACTTTTTTAATAAACACACACATTATGCACACCACCCCAAAAGAAGGCATAAAAAGAGGATCTAATACTCACCTGGTCGTCGGATAATTAACACTGAGCGATAAGTCGGTCACTTTCTCAAACGTTTTGCATAATAGTTAACATGCGAAAAACTATCATATCTCACTAGTGTCGCTAGACACACCTCAGTGTCGCCAGAACTTCCGTTCTAGACTTAGAGTCGCTCAACCTAGTGTTATCGGGGAATGACACGTGTCCCAACCATTGAAAACCATGGGCACCACCCCCCCCCCCCTAATTCCCGACTAGTGTCGCCTGGAGCATGTGGCGACATTCCCAATGTCGCCTGATGAACACAGATTTCAAACATGTCCGTTTTCAATCCAAGTTTGTAACTTTTTACGTCCAAAACGTTTGTTTAACTTCCATGAAGCCAGATCTAGGCTTTAAACCCAATATTACACGTAAAAATTCTTACTTTGAGATAAAAACCTTAGTTTTACCCCAAAACCTATTTAGACTGAAAATCAGAGGGTTTAGGTTCGATTCTAACCTCAAATCGGAATTTTCTTTGCGTAATCTTCTTCACAAACGTTGGAGATACAACTTGGAGCAGATCTTGAGCATTAAGGAGCAATTTCTTCGCTTTCTCTCTCTAAAACACTCCCTCTCTCTCTCTCTCTCTCTCTAGTTGATTAATGAAGAAGATGATGGAATGTGGAAGGTTTGGGGCTGATTAGGGTTTTATCCCCTCCCCTTCCCTTGCACACCCCACGACCCAAGCCCACGAGCCCATCTCCTTCCCTTTCTTTCCACTACAAGAACTTGGGGTGTTTACCCACATATAGTATGTGTGGGTATAAGCCTATTATGTGTAGGTAGTTCTCTTTACCTACACATAAATTAAATGTCACGATGTGTTGCCTCACGACTGTTGATATAGATCATTTCCCACACATCAGTTATGTGTAGGTATATAACATGTTATACCTACACATATATATGTATGTGTGGTTAAAAGTATAACTATTTGTTTGGTGGTAGCTGACATGACAAATGACGTGGCATCTTACGTGGCAGATGACACGTGTCATAAATATGTGTGGGTAAAAGTAATATTATGTGTAGGTAAAAATGGTAGATGTGTAGTTATTGATCTTATTGTGTAGAAAGAAATATAGATGTGTTGGTAAAAATATATTTATGTGTGGATATTAACCACGATATATGTAGGTAATAGTCTTCAAATACATACAAACAAATATAAAATATGTAGGTGCAAATAGAAACATATGTGACCAAAATTACCAATCTTAATTAAAAATGTTGAAACATAATCATTCAAACCACAAAATTAAAGTACTACTTGTAGAAACTAAAATATGTAAAGTAACAAAACAAAAACTATTCATAAGTCACTACGAGTTTATCAAAAATACTAAAACTACTTCATTAATCAATATTTTCACCACACTCTAATGTATCACCTTGAGATGTTCCTGGTGTCTTTGGTGAGGAAGGCATGATATTACTCTCAATCAGTGTTTGTTCCATAATAACAATGTTTATTGGAGATGGGTCTATTTACAAAGCAGGAGGCATGATGTGCTTGTTGCTCTTGCTCTAGTATTTGAGATTGCTCTGCATTAATAACCAGGTTTGTTGGAGATGTGTATGTCTACAAAGTAGAATAACTAGCAAGTATGAATACATATGCAGAAATTCGTGAACCGGTACCTGAGATTAGAGAGATTGGATCAAGTTCATGGCTTGAGATGAGAGTGGAGGGATTTGATCTGCTGCAACAGTACACATATGCAAAAATTAGTGTACCCAATAAGAAAAGGCATACCGTCACATACACACGATCACATACATGTACATCATCCATCTTCTCTATGTTGTCCACCTTGTCTACCTCCAAGGCTACACATGTTGTCAACTCTACCACGATCAACCATATAATCAAGCATTAGTAATGCAAAATATATGCAACTAGAAAAAAGAAAAGATGCTAACATTAACATTAACCTAAAGAAGCATTGTGAGCAATCATTTTGAGTAAACTGTTGGTGTTGAAGTGTGCTACCAAGTAATTATTCAAACTTAAAATTTGATGCTTCCAAGAATTTACCCATTTGACCCGTTGTGATAAAACATAGTCAAACCCATTCATAAGTACGATGTCCAAAGAGGTTGAATAAAATTGGCTGCATGGCATCACTGGACAAGCAAGGTTAAGCAACAAATCAACACATCTTAATAATGAAAAAGAAAAATAAATATACTCCATGTTCAGCGACTTGCAGCTTGTCTCATATATAAACAGACAAACAGTTAGACAACACAGATATATAAAGAACAAAAAGACTTGCAGTCATACCCATATTTTTGTAATTAAAATATAGCAAGATGTTGTGATAACCGGGAATGATCCATGCGTGCATGATCAAGGTCTCTCTAAGTTCAGTATGCATTTCTATTAGAAGTGACAGTTGCGACCCTTCTTCGTTGTAAAAGCCACGAGGCACTTAGGTTTCCGACAAACAAGATGTGAGGCAAAGGCTCTAGTATGCACGAAATACTTTTAATTTAACTAAACATGACATCTTCTACCTTATTAATGGTTCAAAACATGAAAAATACTTGCAATCAAATCAAAACATTTGATTAATCAAATATATAAATTATACCAAACTAGAAAGTACTAATCTAATCTTGGTTTTAAAAGGCGTGAGAACTAAGGGTCTGGACGAGCCACGACACAAAGGCGCTAGCGTCTTGTCATGAGGGGCCCGATACCATAATTGGACAACCAAAATAATACACAAAATAGAAGCAAAAAAAAAAATAGGAGAAAGTAAATTTCTATGTTCCTGTTAACTTCTACAAAGGTCCAACAATACTTTTTAAACCAAAAATCTAATTGGACAGACAAATGCAAGAGCTCTTTAAACACAAGTAAAAGCAGAGTACTAGTCTAATTGGACAAATGCAACAAACTCCAATATGTAGGATCAAAAAATCTGACTTTTCAAGAAATTATAAAGCAACTCAGCAACAAAATGAAACAGATTAAGGTTTTGATGTGTTAATGCTCATGCTTGAACTTAGTAGAAGTTACAGAATAACAAATACAACCATACCCGGTAAAATTCCACCCATAGAAACTTAACAAGGCTATTGGTAGGGTCTGGGGAAGGTGGGACGTAGGCAAACCTTACCTCTAGGTCCTCTACCCTTGGGAATAGAGGGCCGCTTCCAGAAAGACACTCGGTTCCAAAAACAGATAACTTACAAACGAGAAAGTATTAAAAATAGTGTGACCGAAAACTACCAATAAACAAGAAACGATGAAATTTACGTAAACTCATTAAATGAACACACCGGATATTCTGGTATAAGATTTAGCTAAACTCAGTAAGTCACTGCAATACATGTTAGGTTAAACTCTATTTCAGACTATAATTCAGAAACGCGTTTTGTGATAACTAAAGATCCAACTACTGTACATACAAACACACAAACATGTATCATGTATGCTATAATGCCAAGATCATTAACCGAGAAATTTTCATGCCTACAAAAGTTACCACAAAAAGGATAAAATGGTTCATGACATAATTCCCACAAATAGTAACAACTGTAATGTTACAACATCAAAAACTACTCATACTTCTGGCTAATTAACTCAATCCATATCATCAAAATAATCAATAACCTAATGCAATCAAATTAAAAAAAAATCAGCAGCACCATGGATTACACATATATGGCTATGCATCTTTTGATTTCACAGTTTATAAAACTAAAATATTAATTGAAACCCTAATATCATTAACTTTGACTTTACCAAGTCAAGGTATATTTAAAACCCTAAATTTGTTTATACCTTTGGAATCCAGATCGACATAACTTGTTAGTAAAGGTAATTCAAAATGTGCTATGAACCCCAAAAGGTGAATGAAGACAAATATTTTACAAAAAGGCCTCCAAAAGAAGTACTAGTAAAGATTGATTCAATCAAACCCTAAAAAAATCGATAATATACCTGCTTTGCGAGACATCATTGATCTGACCTTTGATGGCCATAAGAAGTGGCTTTTGGGGATCGTTGCCGTCGTAGGCCTTCAACTCCTCCTCTGAAATATCGACAAGCTGAACCGGTGGCGGGATAGACTGCACATCTTCTTCGAAAGACCGAGGCAGATGTTGTTGTTGATGATGATCGGAGGATCCTCCGACTAAAACGGAAAAGACGTAATAGACAGCTACGCCAGCAGCGACGAAAGTGAAGAAAGCATTAAGAGTAAGTCTGGTGTTTGCAGTTATGGCTTCTTTGAGAGTCTCCAATAATTCAATAGCCATGATTGACGATTCTCGTGACAGATTTGTCGCTCCACAGAAAAACAAATATAAAAAACAAAACATACTAACAATCAAACCAAAAATGAGAAATTACCAACTTCAAAGTGAGCAATATGAATACATGATGGCGGTGAATTCAACTTTTTGGAATAAGGTAGCGAGTAGGGAAATTTTTGGAGTGGAGGGAAAACCTAAAAAATTTAATTTTTGAATGGGAGGTAAACTTTTAGAATGAAATTTTTATAAGAGAGAAAAAGCATGAACCAATATTGAGTGACTCTAGTTGCCCTTGATTATCGAAAATTGACTCTCGTTGATCATTCTTAAGAAATTTTGACACTAATTAGGGTGTAAATGATTCAAGCCGGCTCAAAAGTTACTCGGAATCGGTTCGTTAAAAGCTCAAATCGAGTCGAGCTTATACTAAGGTTCATTTAATAAACGAGCTCGAGCACGAGCTTCACATATCGATCTCGGGTCGGCTCGCAAGCCTACACGAGCATTTTACTTATACATATATTTTTTATTTATTATATATCTATATATAATAAAATTTTGATAAAAATAATCAAATAAATTGTACAATTAAAACATATATAAAATTAATTATAAAAATATGTAAATAAAATAATTAAATAATAAACGAGTCGAGCTCGAAGGGAGTTTGAGCCTAGACGAGCTCGAGCTCGAGCTCGGCTCGTTTACACCCCTAACATTAATTGACCCTAAATGATCCTAATTGGTTACCATTGATCAATATTGGCCCTAATTGTCCCTAAATGCCTCTAATTATCCCTAATTACCCTTAATTAATCATATTTGACCCTAATCGGTACTAACTAGCCATGATTGACCCCTTATGTCCTAATTTACAACTGTTGACACTAATTGACCCTCAATAACCCTAATTGTCAAAAAGTACACATAATTGTCTCTAATTGCCCCTAAATAATCTTAATTCGTGATTGTTGACGGATATTGATCCTAATTGAACGTGATTGACACCTTATGTCCTAATTTACCAATATTGATACTAATTGACCCTAAATAACCTTAATTGTCACAAGTTACCCGTAACTGTCTCTAATTACCTCCTAAATAATCCTAATTGGTGATTGTCGGCAGATATTGATCCTAATTGAACATAATTGTCGATAATTGTTTTTAATTGGTTTAGAAGGCGCAGATTCGATTCATATTGACTTGTGTTTATGATGCTATGTTATGATGTTTTCACGATGTTAAGTTATTGCATGTTTCACGCTATGCAGTCGATACCACCGATATCTCGGTGATATCTCGGATATTGGTGGTTTCACCAAATATCGGTGGCAATAATATCGGCGATATTTACCGATATATCGCCGATATAGGGTTTGACATATCGGTCAAAATACGAGATATCGGTCCAAATATCGGTCCAACTTGTTATCCCACTTTATCCTTCACTCGATCGGGCTTTTCTTTGATAATATTCAGTTAGAGTAGCTTGTTCATGATATGATAACATCCGGTTACATTAATCTTTATGTTAATATGGTATGTTAGTTGGTTTATGTTGATAAAATTCAGTTACATTAGTTGGTTTATGTTGATATGATAACATCAAGTTACATTAGTTGATTTATGCATGATATAAAAATTACCGATATCTCACCGCGAGAACCGATATCTCATATATCGGTCCTTGACCGATAACCGATATTTTTTCACATTAACTGCATAGGTTTCACGTACGTTTTTGTTAAATAAATGAATGTTATGTTTTTGGCAAAATGATTATGTTAAAGTTTTATTTAAAGCTAGAACTCACCAGCGTAGCTGACTTTTAGTATGCACATTCAGGTTAAGAACAGGTACGGAGGGACGATAATGCTTGGCAAGCGATGAAGAGTTACCCGGCTGATATGATGACTGGCATCCTGTTACGTTGTGTTTATGATATGTAATGAATGTTTTAGACAATGTTTACGCTTTGGCATGTCTGACAATGTTACGGTTAAGTTTAAATGAAAGTTTTCCGCCGCGTTATTTGATATTCAAGTTTAAGAACTGTTTGTGAATGAGTAAACAAGTGAGGCCTCCCGGGTTTGGGGCCTTACAAGTTGGTATCAGAGTAATAGTTTGAGAGATTTGGACACTTCAGTGTCTAAACTTAAACTGTGAATGGGACCAAAAGCGGATGCCAGTGCGGGTAACTCGAGCCACAGCATCAGGTATGAAGGTAGTATATATATTTACATATATAGTATGTGTTAAAAGTTTTAGGTTAGGACTTGTGTTCTGATGGAATCACAAAGGTGGTCAAATAGAAATCGAGAGGTAGTGTAATGGTTAATTGTAGATGGTCAATGTATATTAACATCTTACAATACTTGTTGAATTTTATTTGTTAACTAGCGTGATTACATTAGATCCCTTCTCTTATTGAACGAAATGGAGGGTAGAATAGGCGGAAAGCGTGGTGGGGTCATACTATACGACACGGTAGAATTCTCGCGCTCCAAGTTTACAGTAAAGGAGCAAGTGTTCATGCGGAACCAGAATGTAGTGTGCATGAGACCGTACGCGTGTGTTTCTAGTTGTCATATGTCGTGCAGACTTAGCACGGGAGAGGTAAGATGTGTCGAGAAGAATACCAGGACAAAATCTCAACCTTTAAGTGACGCGAGTATTATGAAATGTTATAAGAGGAACTAAAATGCTTGAGTAAGGTAAATTGGAAATTTCATTCGGATTCGCGAAATTGTGAATTTACAGGTGCACGTGCATGATAGTGAATCTTATTGTGTTGATTAGTGCTTACGTATCAGAGTTGATCCAATTACTCAACTATGACTATGAGATGTTAGTCACCCGAGTAACGATTTAAAAAGATTAATGAACCTCATTAGTAATAGTAATGAAGTAAAAAAAAATGGTGTACCTTACAAAGGTGAATGATGTCAGCAAGTACGAGCCACGGGCAAGAGGAGGAGGAATGAAACTTCGGTTTTACCTAAGTCAGACGAGCGTACGTATGAAGAATGCCAAGGAGCTAGTGTAGACTACGCTTAGCACAAACACATTATGATGGATAAAAAAAGACATCGGTCTATTGTAGAAGTATGCATAAGTGTGAAGGAAATAACCATACATGGTATATCCAAAGAATACATGAGTGCACGAATGCACAAATGGCATCTCTCCTTATAGCAGATGATCCGAGAAAACTACTATGAGTATCTCTTGAAACGAGGAGATATATATACCAACAACAACAACAAGTAATGAGAACCGCGGTGTTAATTAGGGCGTACAGGCTAAACCAAATGAAACCAGATCCGACCCAAGGATTTGATGTTCATAACAAATGTGAAGGGCAAGATTTGACCAATAATGTAATGAAAGGCATGGGTACCGGCGGAGACTCAAGACGAGTCAGAGAACGCCCCACAATGGATATGTCCAAACAATAGCACGTGAGGGTTACCGAAGTTGGAGAGCCATTAATGGACCCAATGAATCGAGAAAGGAAAGCAATTAATGGGTGTCACCGCACGTGTCATATACTCATAACGAACCCTATGAACGCGAATTTAAAAAAATGGCATACGGAAAAGACTAACGGAAATGAGAGACTAGAGAATATATGTTGTCGGTCAGATGGGATGCCAATACCTAAAACCATCCAATGGTATGAAAGAAGAATGGGTACAACAAACCGATGATGTGAAACGTAAAACCCTGACAAGTATGCTTGAAAGAAAGACTAGAAGGAGATTGTGTATGAAAATATGAATGTAAAGTTCGAGTGACTAGTGTTCCATATGAATGAATACCTTCCCGACAAGTTGAGTGTGAGGGGGATACCTCATATGGTTCCTTAGGGAACGAAGCGATACAGTTCCTTCGAAAACGAAGCGATTCGGTTCCTTCGAGAACGAAGCGATACGGTTCCTTCGGGAACGGGACGATGTGGTTCCTTCGGGGACGAAACGGTACGGTACCTTCGGAAACTTGATAGTAGGATTCATTCGGGAACGGGATGGTATGACTCATTCGAGAACGACATGTTATGGTACTTCGAGGACGAATGCACCATGGATGGTTTATGAGGTACACACCACGATCCGAATAGCCGAGAGATGATCGGTAGTAACCGTATGACAAGACAGCTCACGTAGAATGACGAGATGAGAACCCTAGCGGTTAAATGTAAAAGGTCGAATCGGATTGTGCCTTGCCGAAAGATATAACGCTCATCGGGAATCAGAAAGGTGTAGTCAAAGCTACATAAAAATCTAGTAATGGAAAAGCAAAGTCTGATCAGCGACAATAGTCTAAAATTGATTCGGTGGAAGACACTAAATTCAACGTCATGCTAAAGCTCCTATGTGTTGAAAGGAACCCATGACTTGCTAAACATGACAGATCCATGCAAGTTTTTAGTGGATCCGAGTTAGGTCCACCCATGGGACACGCATAAGAGTAAAGTAGGTTATAATGTTCAATATAAAACCCGAAGTGTTCGTTACAGAGAGGAAGAGGTAGTAGTGACATCTAAAACCCTAACTTCGTGCAGTCTATGAATGACATCAAATGATCGCCCTTCAAATTGCACGAGACCTACCAATTTAAAGGAAACATATAGGCAAACGTAGTCATGAGAGTTGTGTTATGAAGCGACGAATTTCGAGGACGAAATTCTTATAAGGTGGGTACACTTGTAACATCCCGAATTTATTTTTATATGAAATATATATATATAACACTATAAATATAATAATAATAGCAATAAAAGAAAGAAAAGGTTTCTTTTAAAGGTCTAGGGTTAGGAATGCAAATAATTGGTTCTAAGGGGACTAAAGATGGGTAAAGCTAAAGTAAGGGGGTGTTTGGGATTACTTCTCAAAACTACTTATTAACTTTTTCAAAAAGTTAATAAGTAGTTTTGAAAAGTAAGTGGGACTTACTTTTCAAAATCTACTTATTTCTTTTATATTTTCATCTCATTTTGATTTATCCAAACAAACTTTTAACTTATTAACTTTTAAAAAAAGTTAATAAGTAGGTTAATAAGTAATCCCAAACACCCCTAAATTTAACCCTAAAATACTCTAGTTATGGAACAGCCGCCCATTTCCGTTTTGTAACCCCATGGCAGCGAGAAGGAATCACCGGAGCTCCTCCGGCGAAAGTTCAGACGGGGTGGTTATGGTGTAACCTCGAGGACGAAGACCACACATCACTCCCTCCTTTCTTCTTCAGATTAAGAACAACCACAGAGAGTGAGAGAGACGGGAGCTCTCTCCATTTCCGGCGCAACTGCAGGCAAACGGGGTTTCACAGCGGGAGGTAGTGGTGGCGGTTTTGGTAGCTAGGGGCAGACGCGAAAAAAAGGGGGTCGTGCAGTGGTGCGTGTTAACAGTTACGGTGGTGAGTTTCTCGTACGGTGGAGAATGGTGGTGGTACAAACATCGGTTAACGGGGGTGGCGGCATGGAGGTTTCAAGATTGTGACAGTTAGCAAGGTGGTGATGGTTCTACGGTGGTGGTACGAACCTGATTGTGGTGGTAGTTAAACGAGTCTACGGGGATGGAGATACAGGTTGATGGTGACCTGGTGCGATAGTGGTGGTGGTTCAGTCAAGCTTCTCGGTGTAGGGTGGTGACCTTACGGTGGTGGTGCTGGGCTGTTATGACAGGAAGGTGGCGGTGATGAGCTTTACGGCAGTGAAAGGTGGTGTTTGTTAAACCGGTTACGATGGCGGTGACCTCTCGGTGGTTGTTAATAGGTGGTTATGGCATGATAGAGCCCGATGGTGGTTAGTGGGGGTCCTCGATATCAGAGGGGATGGTTCATGGTGGTCGGAGGTGATGGTTCATGGTAGTCATAGTGAATTGGTGATGGCAAGATTGACGACGGTTTCACGGCATGAGAACGAAGAAAGTAGGACGAGGGTTAACGAGAGGAATTCCTTTAGTTGAGACCAGTACATTGAGACGAGACCGTCCGCTTTTGAATCACCTAATTCGGAGTCCGTCGGTCTAGTTACGAGCCTAGTCGAAAAGAGCGGTTCGTGTCAAAGTTCGGGTACGATACGGGTTCGTGTTCTTGGAGCCGCGTTCGGGAAGGTACATTCCTTATAACCCGAATAATATTAATTATTATTATTATGGGCTCGGGTCAAGAATACCGTGTTCGAGTGGACGTGTAGGGTTATATATAAATAACAAATAATAACTGACAAGATTTATTATTTTTATATAAATGATAAACGTATAGAGAGATGGTTATTAATGTTAGTAATTAACACACGATTATTGTGGATTATTGTTGGTTGATTTGGGATGGAAATAGACAATTGGAATTGTCGGGTTTAGACAAAAAACAAACGGGACTCTGTCCGATTTTTGTTAAGAATCAAAGAAGTGTATAGTTCACGGGTAGGGTTCACGGGCAGGGTTCACGGCTGGGGGTTCACAGGTAAGGTTCACGGTTGGGAATTCTCGAGTAGGGTTCAGGGATGGGATTCCCCGGAACGGTTCACGGGTGGGACCCGTGTACATATACGGAGCCGTGTTCTCCTAGGTTCACGGGAAAGAACCGTGTACCCCTAGGTTCTCGGTATAAAGGGATAAAATGTAATGAGTTGTATGTGAAGCTAAGAGTAGGATGTGTACGTACAGGTTAGAAGATCTTTTAGAGACCTTTGACCGTTTTCATCTCAGGTGAGTTCTAGAGCCCTCTCTTTTAATTTTTTAATAACCATTTTGGGCTGGTGTGCATACTTACAAAATGATATTTTTAAAATAAGGTTTGCGAAACGATGTTTACGAAATGATGTTTACGAAATAATGTTTACGAAATGATGTTTACGAGATGATGTTTATGAAATGTTTTGCCAAATGAAGTTTACGAAAGGTTTACGAAAGAGATGATGTTTTGTTTAATAAAATGTACGAATGCTTTAACTGAGATGAGGTAAAGGTTTTATGAAAGTCACGAATGAACGAATCTACCACGAGTTCCTACGGGAGCTAGGGTATGTATGTATGTATGTATTGGCCTCACCCTTACTGGGGGGCCTTTGTGGCTTGCTAACGGTTGTACAACTGGTTGATGATGGGGTGACGACGGTCACCCATGGGATTTCCGGGATCCCCGATGGAAGGCACTATTCCTTGCGGGGAAATAGTGTCTAAAGTACGGGTTGGTGTTGAATGACTTTGAGGTATCGGGCCCTAGGATTTCTTCACCCGAAGGACAGTACGGTGTTGATGGGCCTAGTGGTGGTGTGCCTCAGGGTTTCTCAGCCAACCGATGATGTGGAATTGACGGTTACGAGAAGGCGCAAATTCGGTTCATGTTGACTTGTGTTATGATGCTATGTTACGATGTTTTCACGATGTTAAGTTATTACATGTTTTACGTACATTTTTGTTAAATAAATGAATGTTATGTTTTTGGCAAAATGATTATGTTAAAGTTTTATGTAAAGCTAGAACTCATCAGCGTAGCTGACTTTTAGTATGCACATTCAGGTTAAGGATAGGTACGGAGGGACGGTGATGCTTGGCAAGCGATGAAGAGTTACAAGGCTGATATGATGACTGGCATCCCGTTACGTTATGCTTATGTTATGTAATGAATGTTTTAGACAATGTTTACGCTTCCGCATGTCTGACAATGTTACGGTTAGGTTTAAATGAAAGTTTTCCGTTGCGTTATTTGATATTCAAGTTTAAGAACTGTTTGTGAATGAGTAAATCCAACAAGTGAGGCATCCCGGGTTTGAGGCCTTACAGTTTAAATAGGTAACCATTGACTAATATTGATCCTTACTAGTCCTAAATGCCTTTACTTTAACTAAGTGACCCTAATTGCCCCTAACTGACCATTATTGACCAATACTTACCCCCGTTGACCTTTATTAAACCTAATTAACCTAATTGGTACTAGTTTACCCTAATTTACCCTCTTTGATCCTAATTAGTGCTATTAACCGTTATCAAACCCTAATTACCCCTATTGACCATCATAATTGACCCCAGCTGCCCATGACTGACCTTATTAACCTAAGTTGGCACTGATTGACGCTAATTGATCATCATTAACCAATAGTCCAATACTGACACTAATTGGTTATAATTACCCATCATTTAATATTAATTACCATCATCAACCAATATTGACCCTAATTAACCCTATACGCCATTAGCCGACCAAAATTGACCTTAGTTGACCCTAATGGTCCCTAACTGATCATAACTAACACTAATTTGCGCTAATTTCCCTTATTGCCACTATTTGATCGTAATTAATCAATATTAATGCAAATTGATCATCAACATAGTCATAAGTAACTATAACTGGTCCTAAATTATATTTGTGACTGAAATTTAGTCTCAAATATGGTGTCAAAATATCAACGACTGATTATTATCATCAGCAACTGATAAATCAGTCCCCGATAATATGTATTTGAGACTGATACATCAGTCCTAGAACTTTTTTGTCCTAGATAATCACTTTTTTGTAGTGTTCCTAGTCGTGTTCCTTTATTTTTCAATTTGTATTAAATATTTATTTCTCTATCATTATATTTTTTTTCTACACATTTTAATTAACATACTTTGTATATGTAATATGTATCCAATATCTACACATATTATACATTTTTAAATATGTGTAGGTATTTTTTTGTCACGTCATTTAAAAAAAAGATTTTATTTACTTAATTTATCTAAATATTTATTTAAAAATATTATATGTTAGTAAAACATAATCAATTACCCATACATATATTAGTTTCTTACATATGTGTAGATAATTTACCCACACATAACGAAAATTTGCCACATGTGTGGGTAATTTAACATTTAATCGATCGTCAACTTTGGGGGGAAATTTTCCCACCAACGTCAAATGTGGCTAAAACGTATTACCGACATATATTAAGTGTTAGTTATTATAAAAAGATAACATATACAAACATGTGTAGATATTTACCCACACATTTATATGTGTAAATTATGTGTGGGTACTTACTTATTTTATTTTGGTTTTAGTTTTTGTTTTAAATAATTAATTCCATGCCATTCTACTTTTATCTACACATTTTAGTTAACATATTTTGTGTAGGTAATATGTATCCAATATTTACACATGTTGTACATTTTACATATGTGTAGGTATTAGTTTTGCCACGTCATTTTCAAAAAATAAAATAAAAAAATTATTTACTTCATTTATCTACATATTTATTTACAAATATTATGTGTTGGTAAAACATAATATTTTACCCACACATATTTTAGTTTTTTACATATGTGTAGATATTTTACCTACACATAACGAAAATTACCACATGTGTAGATAATTTAACATTTAATTGATCATCAAATTTGGGGGGAAATTTTCCCACCAACGCCAAGTGTGGCTAAAAAGTATTACCAACACATATTAAGTGTTAGTTATTATGAAAAGATATGATCAACAATTACTCACACATATACAAACATGTGTAGGTATATTACCCACACATTTACATGTGTAGGTAAATTATGTGTAGGTAAACACCCCAATTTCTTGTAGTGTTCTTTCCTTCAGCCCATTTAAGGTGTCGGTTTTTGTGGATGTTACAACTGGATTGCGTAACGGCAGTCAATTTCATACAATCTTGTTATCTGAAATGGTTTTTGGTGTCTCGGTTTGTGTCGTTTGTTAGTTAATTTTGGTTAGGGTTACATGAATTGGAAACGAATTAGATAATTCGAATTTATAATTGAATTCCATGCAATTTGATTTAACTTTTCCCAAATTAATTGTATGTATCAGATCCTTTGGTACGTTCATGTGTGTCTGTATTAGTTACAGATTTGGTTGATTTTAATGAACTAAACATGCTCTTTTTAGGGGATATGTAGACTCTAGGTTAAAGTTCTTAGTTAAAATTGATAATGGTGTGGGTAAGCGTTTTTTAGAGAAAGAGAAAAGGAGAGAGAGAGAAAGGGGGAGAGAGAGAGAGAGAGAGAGAGTGTGTGTGTGTGTGTGGAGATGGATGGTGGTGGGTTTGGATCTGGCCGGAGAAGAATTTTGTCGGAGAAGGGTCTCACAGTGGTGGAGGGGAATCAGGTCTCATAGAGACGAGGAAGATGAGAGAGATAGAAGGTTTTGATAATTATTTTATTATTTTTATTGTTTAAGTAAATTACAATTTTCGTCTTGTACAAAATAAAATAATCATATTGCCCTCACGTGCAAGGTACATGATTGGATTTAACAGACACAATTAACGTCCGTTAGAGTAAAAGACATAAATTATTACAAAATTTAAATATAAATGACAATTTATGATATTATCTTAGTTTTTAGATGTAAACTGAAATTTGATAAATATCTAAAGGACGTAAATTGTAATCTACTCTTAATTATTTTTTATATCAATTGTTCACCCTTATCTGCTTTATAAATATCTTCCCCATGTTTATTAATCTCCTACCCTTGGAGTATCACGACCGTGTTCACTTACTCTTAGTGATACACGATAACAACCACCAACCCTTTGGTGTTTTACAGATGTGTTCACACATGATAACAGCCGCCAACTCTTTGGTGATTTAACGTTTATAACAACACTTCCTTGATAATTAAACTGCCTGTTTATTCCCCTATCATAAATATTTAACACATATATACTTTCAGATTTAAGATTATGTAAAACTCATATAGATACACAGTGTTTCCTTTAAACAGTGATAATCCACGAATGCCATATATAACAACTGCCCAACAGTGGCAACCCACGACCATGCCATCAGCACTAGGGATGGTAAAAATACCAGAGCCTGACGGGTATAGGACAGGCTATGAGGTTAGTTTTAAAATTTTTCGCGTGTATGAGACGGGTATCAGATTAGGTGATACCTGACCCGATTACCCGAAACCACATATCTGTTTACCCGAATTATATACCTAAAAATATTTACTTTATTTTTATTTTTCATTAACCCTTGTTTATTAATACTTTATTTTAGTAGGTTCATTATGTGGAGAAATTAATTTTAATTTTTATTTTTATGATATTATTTATATTTTGTTTGTTGTAAAGTATATATATAAAATTATATAAAAATTAGAGTAAAGTGTCATTTTCGTCTCTGTGTTTTGGCCATTTTAGCCACTTTCATTCAAAAACTTTTGTTTTAGCTTTTTCATCCTTAAATTTTCAAAATATAGTCATTTTCATCCACCTGACTAACTCCGTCTACATTTTGACTTTAAATCACTTAGACACCACTCCAAGGTTCTACCCTCCTCCTATGTTGGACATGTTCCCACTCATTTTCTCATTCCGTTTCAAGCACACCGGTTTAAGCAATGATATCTCATTCATCTGAGCTCCTTTCTGAACATGCTATAGTTTATTGCGAAGCTTTCAACAAGGAGAACACGAACCCATTAATTAACAATTATATTAATAATAATTACATACAACGTCCAAAATTAATAAAAAAACTATTATTTTATTAAAGTTTTCAAACACTCGTTACTTACCAAGTCTACATATATATATATAACAATTATAACCGTTGGCCATTTGGTGGAATGGTAGCCCCAAAACTTCTCATAGTGTAGGTCTTGGGTTCGAATCATGGCAACAGGAAAAAAGAGGTCTGTGGCCAGGTCAGGGGGTTTACCCAGTTGGGGGTTCCTCCTGTGGTGGGCTGCCCTAGATGTTCTAGGTATTGCCCCGGAGAAACTCAATTATCCTAGAATATCTAGGTGTTGGCGTTAAAAAAAAATATAACAAATACAAAAACTTAAAAATATGCCTTTTAGGGACCATCGCACATGCTAAGAAATGAAAGGTGTAGGGAAGATTTGGTATATTCTAAAGGGGTAGCTTTTTGAAAGTTGTGGGCTTGAAATCTTCATAAATATTGGAATTCTTTTTCGTAAGTTGGATCACAAATTGTGGCCTCTATTTGATTGGTAAAGACACCAACCAAAAAGAATATTCATGGTTGATCAATTCTATTTCTAAGAATATCTTTTTGAACATTTACAATCAAATGTTAACAAGCAACTAATCAACAAAATGATGATGGTGGTCGGCTATTGCACCTTGTGTGGTCGTAAATGGTGTTTTTGACACATTTGTACATGCTTCCGTTTATCGGACCACCCATCCACCATCTTGTTCAACCCATACACGTTTCTTTAAGGCATAAATTCTTATATGCATATACATTCTTCCAAGAGTTCCTAATATGTACTCTTATAATTTGATGGTGGACAATTTTACACAATATCTGACAATTATGGTTCATTAGAATAATCAGGGCTCCATCGGTTCTCATGATGTGAAACAACTGATATATTATTTCAACGTATACAGTTAATCGCATTTTGTATTAAAAAGAGTCATATAAAACATCATGTGGTCTATCTACGACTTGCAAGGTTAACCACTAGTTAATGTTCTTTGCACTGTGGCAAATGACATGTTCGTGTTTAAAGGATGCACCAATGTACGCACGGTGCATCCTTTAAAAATCGTTTAGAAATGATGGAACTAGATTAAAAAAAATGTTGGCTATTCCTTTTTGCCCATTCTAACCATTTCTAACTTCCGGTTTATTAAGAAATTGTCTGCACCTCAACTTACTCACTAGTTTACCTTGATGAAAAAATTAACGTGTTGGATTTATTCGATACTATATATGCAGTATCATCATGCGGTCATCACACTGCATATATGCAGTATCATCATTCAGTATTCTCATAGTCAAATATGGTATTGTAAGAATGCTATCGATGTCTTTTAAGCTAGTAATGAAAGTGATTTAAAAACAATAAGCTAGTATTGAAAGTGATTTAAAAGCAAAGTAAGCTCTATTTATAATTGTTAAAGAAGGTTGAAGAAAAATTAACGAGAAAGATAAATTTTAGAATGAGTTATTTATTAAATGTTATTTTTATATTTTATATAATATGATTTAATATTTTATTTGATTTATCTTCTTTATATAATTCATATTATATAAAATATGCTCAACTAGAACTTCATCCAAAATCATTGCATTCTTACCTTTGAAATCGGAAGCAAGTGGTCTTCTCTTCTCCAATATCATTTCAGTGACGCATTAACTTCACTCTTTTTTCTTAAAGCTTTATTATTCTCCCACTATTTTAAACCATTTTTTTTTAAAATTTTATTTATGGTCTAGCGGTGAAACTAGAACATTTGTATGGAATCAACAACATTTACAAATGGATATATGTTTCTGAATCGTGTGTGCTTTTTAACTTTATCTATCATAAGAATAGTTTGCACGGACCTAGCATATCTATATCTATACTATCTAATAAATAAAGTTTTTTCATGCTACGTATCGCCTCCATATTCATTTTCATCATTTTTTTTCGTCTCTCTCTCTCTTATTAAATACAGCTCTATCTGTTAATAATAATATACTTTTAAACAAAATATTAATTATACTAATAAAACACATTTATTTAAATTATCCTTTATCATAAAAAACTTTAAAATCTAATTATATAACTTTTATTTCCAGTCAAATAGTAATTTGAAAGTCAAATTACAACAAATAGTAATTAATGTATTTTCAAAACCCAATTATATATTAATTTTTATATATTTTGAATTTTGTTTTCTATCATTAATATATGCAATAAATTGTTTACACCTGTAAAATATATAAATAAAGATTTAAAATTTTTATGTATAATATTTTTCACCCCGTGAGTAATACACGAGGTATAAGCTAGTAGTCATATATATTGAAACTCTATTGACACAAAAAAAGTTTTTACATCGACGCTCATGAATTTTTTTTTACTAATGACATAAAAAAAAACTTAACTTGAATTTTTTATTTTACAATTTTTTACTTATTAAAAAATAAATGAACAAAATACTAATCGCATTTAAATTAACAAATATAGGTTATAGTTCTTTTGTGAAATCATTTTGAAAAAAAAAATACTTAATTTTGTTTCTATTTTTGGATCAAAATTAGTTCGGTTATATGGTTGTTAATTAGTTATATTTTCTCTGTGTGTTTAATTTATATTTAGGTATGTATATGGTGTGTTGATGGCATATCCTTATATTGGGCTCAATATATCCATGTTCTAATAAAAGACTAAATTGTGAGACACTTGTAATCACCACATTCCTTCAACATGCTCCCGCCCACTCTTTTTACCCGTGTAATCAAACACGCGGATCATGTACCCATCTTATGACCCATTTGCAATCAGAACACAAAACCCTAATTTTCATCGTTCCATTGCCGTTCTTATTCCCTCCTTTCAAAATATCGCCTTTTCTTCAATATCGTAGATCCACGATTTATAACTTGTCTGGTTGATTTCAACAGGTGTCTTCAATCATCCAGGCGGCGCCGGCAGAAGAGGAGGGCGCGATGGTAGGGGCGGTGGAATGAAGGGAGGAAGTAATGTTATAGTTGAACCACATATGCACCAGTTGATTGATTTCGACTTTTGAGATCTTTGACTATGAAGGTGTTTGGTAGCAGTGAATGTTATTGCTTTCCCTTTTGATTTTTACTATCGAGATCATCGAGATCGAGAATCTGAATCAAGAAACACACGTTGTGTGGTCACAATATGCATGTATTAAAATGTTGAGTAAGTGCAAATTTGTATACTTGCATTTCAAGAAACAATACACAGCCTTAGACCCTTTCGTGTAAGCTACGTTATGTGGTTAATTGGTGCACATGGTGCCCACCTTAAAGCCTATAAATGGAGGGTTCGACCATATTTTATAGGCATCACTCATATAACCATAATTTGCAATATCATATGTGTTCAGAGCGGCTTGAGGTGTAATTTCAAAGCTAGAAGAGCTTTACAACCATTTATTTGATTTTTCTTGTCTTATAGTCAATCATATTAACATGTATATCATGTTTAGATGTTTGAATGTGTTTATTAGTCCTATAGGCTAATGTGTACCAATTAACTGAGAGGAGATGAATCCTAACGATGGATGGTGCACCTTTATAACTAATGTGATGATTTGGTTGCAAGAATGTCCCGTCAGAAAACCGTAGGTGAAAGTCATCACCGAAAGTCATCACCGACGAGAATTCATCGGTGATGCTCTGTTGGCTAAATGGTCGCGGGTAATACCTTTTTCGATGGAACTCTGTGTGGTGTCTAAACATTCTTGTCACTACATTTATAGAAATTAAAACATAAATATATGGAGTTATAGAAAGGAAAATGGAATTATGTGTTCGAAGAAACAACCTAGGGTTTGTGTGTTATATATCCCGTCTCTTATAGGAAAACTTTATGAGACAAATCAGGAATCATTTTTAGAAAGCCTAGTGGTGGGAAAGTGTGTGTCTGAGTGTGTGTTTTTTCTTTGGAAAAGTCAATTTTCGACTGACTGCTCGTCAGAAACCACATCTTAGACAAACAAAGCAGAATCTTTCTGAAAAAAGCTCTGTCAGGGGAACTATTTGTCTGATATGACGAGCAAGTTACCGACAGACCAAGTATCCATCGGTAATTACCGACGGAATTCCGATGGTTTAATCAAAATCAAAAAAATTGAAAATGTGAAATTAGACGGTATCTGCGCTGATTAGTCGGTAAATTTCCGACAGAATCGTTTGTCAGTAAATTTCTGTTGGTGAAGCCCTTGTGTTTCTAGTAGTGTATGGATCCAAGTACTTTATTGCTTTAATCATTACGATTTATTGTTCGTGATTGATTAACTAAGTTGAGCAACCCTAATTGGTCATTAAACACATAGCTATCAAGAACTTGAAGTGTTACCTTGAATCTAGAACTAGATCACTAGCCATGATGTATTAATCATTGTTCTCTAATGAACATTGTTAGATCCGAGTAAATAATCTTTTAATTTCTCAACTTATCTTAAATTATAGCCACATGTCGTGAGAATGGCAATTGCGCGTCGTGTGCACTACAATTTCAATAATCGGTCTGTATTCATGTATATATTGTTGAGAACAACCATGATTAGACTTAGTGATAAAAATTCAATTAATTACTTAATGTTGAACTACAATTGCATCAAGTTGAACAACTTCTATGAATAATATATGAAGTGAACATGGACTCTACATGTTAAATAATACTTAAAATCATATATGTAATTGCTTAAATTCTAACAATGAAAATTTTATACGCATGTTTAGGGTTTTCCCTAAGATTTCAGATTTTCTGTGTGACTAGTAAAAATGAGCCCATAAAATATAAACTTATATATATATAAATATTCATTAATATGACGATAATTGTTATAACAATAAATGAAACAAAATTGATTTAGCAAAATGATCTATTTTACATAGTTAGACGAATTGTGAGGCTCTTTTATCATTCTTAATAGTAAAATTGTTTCTCAACTCTTTATAATCCATAGTCTCTATATAATCGTTCTTAATAGCTATCATCGCCAATTTATTAAGTATTTCTTGGGACATTGTGGATCGTAAGTAGGACTACCACATCTTCAATTTTGAAAAGCTTCTTTGTACAGATGTCACCGTTACTGGAATAGTCAACAAGACTATACATGCAATTAATGCATTAGGAAAACAATTGATTTGTTTCAAATATTTTAAAAGAGTCGTATGATTGATAATTTCACTAGGTAATATTGTGCCAATCAAATTTAATTCAATATAAAGTTCATCAAAATCAATATCTGATCCTTACCATACTTATTCAACATCACTAACACGATCTCCATTAACATTAGCATCATTAACATTAACATCACCAACTTGATCTTCATCATTATTAATACCCACATTATTATCAACATCAATATCATCAACATTTTGATTCTGAGAAAAAGCTTGAGGTTTTCTTTGGATAAACCTATTTAGAGCCCCGACTTGAGACTTTCTTAAATCTTAATCTATTTTTCTCTTTTTACGTTTTTGACTGTCAGATATTTGTTTAGGAGCCATAATTTTTGAAAATCATATATCAATAAACTAATTAAATAAGTTTCAAGCAATCAAGCTAGATAAACAATTAAACATATTGAATATTGAAACCATCTACATCTAAATGGCTAAATGTGGCTCAAATCTCAATGCTCACAAATGATAAATCGTTGACAGCCAAAATAGTAAAACTGAAAATTGAAAACAAAAATATTAAAATTGACACAAAAAACTAAAAAACGTTAAAATTGAAAACAAAACAAAACAAAAACAGTAAACCAAAACATGCCTAAATCGTGAAACTGATGGGAGAATTTTTAATTTTTTAAATTTAATTGGGTTAATCGGGCCCTGAGAATATGTTATTGGGTTTTAAAATGTTTATTAATTTATTGGACCCTCTCTAGAACATATAAGAGTAAACTGCCATTTTCGTCCCTGTGGTTTGGTCAAAATTGCCACTTTCATCCAATAGTTTGTTTTTTTGTATCTGGGTCCTCATGGTTTTAAAATATTGCCATTTTCATCCTCGTGGTTTTAAAATATTGCCACTTTCATCCAGTCAGCTAACACCGTCCGTTTTTCTCAGTTAAATGAGGGGTATTTCAGTCCTTTTACTTATTTGTTTTATTTTTTCATCTTTTTTACTCTCACTTTTTAATCATCCCCAATTTAACCTCTAATTTAATCATCCACCTGCTGGCCTTCTTCCTCTTTTCCTGACCAGTTTCCGACGAGCACCACTGGAACACCTCCGTCGCTTGTTTCTATGATTAAAAAGTGAGAGTAAAAAAGATGAAGAAATAAAACAAATATGTAAAAGGACTGAAATACCCCTCATTTAATTGAGAAAAACGGACGGTGTTAGCTGACTGGATGAAAGTGGCAATATTTTAAAACCACGAGGATGAAAATGGCAATATTTTAAAACCACGAGGACCCAGATACAAAAAAACAAACTATTGGATGAAAGTGGCAATTTTGACCAAACCACAGGGACGAAAATGGCAGTTTACTCAACATATAATTACTAATAAGTTTATAATTTTCTTTTAAATATGTTAATCGACATTCGATACCTAAATAGAAAAAAAAAATAATTTGGACCTCCCGAAAGTTTGAGCCTAAGCATTCACCCACCGACACACCTCAGGGCCGGCCCTGATTTTCTAGTTAAAAACTAGAACCAGTAATTAACTTGTGTGATTCACAAGTATTCTTGCATCATATTCGTACTTCATAATCATTGTTTCTTGACATTTGCCACTTACTTGATTACTTCTAATTACCTTAGACAGTGTTTGGTTTGCATTAATGTATGGTGAAATGGAATGAGTCATCAAATTGGAATGAAACAAAACATGTTTGGTAATCACTTAGAAATGAAATGGACCATTAAATAAAAATGTGATTCTTTCCCTTCTAATGATTTTTATTCCTTGGGGGAGGTCTGTTTTTTTTTTCATTTCTTCAAGGAATTGAATGATTTTGTTTAATTAATGACCCGAACCATGACTCAAACCACGACCCGACCCATGTCCATACCCATGACCCGACCCATGACCCAACCCATGAATCCGATCCATGACCCAACTCATGACTCGACCCATGACCCGACTCATGCCCAGACCTATGACCCGACCCATTCCCCACTCCATGACCCACCCCCCACTCCATGACCCACCCATGCCATGAACCATGACCAGTCGCTTGACCCGACCAATGCCTCGAACCATGACCAGTCGCTTGACCCGACCCATGCCCTTCTAGTCCATGACCTGAACCATGGCCCCACCCATGCTCCGACCCATGACCCGAACCATGTGCCCCCCCATGACCCGACTCGTGGCCTAAGCCATGGCCCAACCCATGACCCTTCCCATGACCCGACCCATGGCCTAAGCCATGACCCGACCCATGGCCTAAGCCATGGCCCAACCCATGACCCTTCCCATGACCCGACCCATGGCCTAAGCCATGGCCCGACCCATGACCCATCCCATGACC
This sequence comes from Smallanthus sonchifolius, assembly GCA_023525975.1. Classification (NCBI taxonomy): domain Eukaryota; kingdom Viridiplantae; phylum Streptophyta; class Magnoliopsida; order Asterales; family Asteraceae; genus Smallanthus; species Smallanthus sonchifolius. The sequence continues at coordinate 17,882,929 of CM042036.1, forward strand.
TGTCCCGTGCCTCGTCTCATGCCCAAACCCATGACCCGAACCATGGCCCAAACCATGACCCGATTCATGCCCAGAACCATGATCCGATCCATGCCCTGACCCATGACCCGTCCTATGACCCAAATCATGGCCCGAATCGTGGTCCAACCCATGGCCCGTCCCATAAGATAAATTTATTAGTTAAAAATATTTTATCTGTCTACCAAACAAGAACAAAGTAATGATTCATTTTATTCTCAAATGGAAACAAACATGACAATGGAATGGTAATGATCTATTTCTTTTCTTTGGCAATTTCATTTACTCGTCCATTCCATTCCCTCGTTCATTCCATTACCTCATACCAAATAGACCTTTAATTTCATAATCAAAACAACTATTTTCTATTAGATTAAGTAATTAATTAATTAGTTTAAAAGTTATTTAGTTAAATTCCCTCTTTACGATATTTGAGAGACTGACAATCGATTAATCTTGCCTTAATTATGCTATGCATGACATATTCGGAGCCTGTTATGTTTTAGTTCGGCTAGAAGTTGATTTATATGTTTTTACAAAGTAATACATAAGATTTTCCATATCAAGTGTGAATTTGCTACGTTGTGTGATATTCTGTTTTTCTACCATTTATTTATCTCATTAGTTATGAAAGTTCCGGGGGTCTAAACGGGAGCAGCCTCTCTATCCCTTGGGATAGGGGTAAGGTTTGCCCTCATCACTCCCTCCCCAGACCCTACTAATAGCGTTAGCTATGTGTGAGATTATACTGGGTACGTTTGGTTATTAGTTATGAAAGTTTTTAAACAGAATTCATCATTTAAAAACTTCTAAATATTGCAAGAACTCGTAAAAAAACCAATTAAAAGCATTTATATTTTACTAGTTTTTGTAGGATCAAAATGGACTGATTTGGTGAAGAATCAAGTTGAATAACAAGATGAACACACAAGATTTAACAATAAACCCTCATAAATTGAATTGCAAAATATGATTACAATGATAGCCCTCGAATCTCTCTAACATGCGTGCTCTCTAAAACCCTAATCACCCTTTACTATTTATAGCCTAATGACAATTTAGACTAATTACAATCAAGCCCCTAAAGATAACAAGATACTAAATCGATTATCAACAAAAATAATAAATATATTTTTCCTAAACAAAATATATTTATATAACCGGAACCCTTTTGATGATCACGACTTGAGCTCCATACGTCAATACGTCGCTCGAACTTCTCGTGTTTACTTTGACTCGTTGACTTTGACTTTGACCATGTTGACTTTGACTTTGACTTGATAACATTAGACTACCGATTTAGACCCAACAATCTCCCCCTTAGGCTAATGTTATCAAACTCTTGAATCATCTTCAGAATCGTCAATCCATGCATACTATGATCTTTAATTTGGCAAGCTTCAATATCAATTTCAAGACCCAACATCTTTTTTATTAGAATAAAACATAAAAAAAATGAACTTATATATGTAAATTTACATGTATTCGTATATTAAAAGAATGAACACATGTGTAAGTTTATCATTTACACATGTGTAAGTTTTTACCATTTACATATGTTCACAAAATTTTTTAAGAATAATTTACAGAGAAGAGATGAATTATTTTTTATGTTGTATATAAAGGGAGTACAAAAATTGATTTTGATTGCTTTTTACACGAGTTCTCAAGTATTTATGAGTTCTTAAAAGATTATTCCCAATTTTTAAAACCGTCATCATGTTACAAAAAGAATTGATACCCAAATCTATTCTTTAGATATACAATACAAATTTATTCTTATTGTATCAACTTTTTATATAAGCTAAAACAGAAGAATTGTATGTTTGTTATGATTTGATTTGATTTAATTTGTTAATATTTAAAATTAATTGACAAAATATATTTGAGTGGATCTTGATTTGTATATATTACCAATAAAGTGATTAAGTTGGGTTGGATAGCGAACGTACCATGTTGTTTGTCACTATTGATTGATTAGCAATTATTTGAAAATTATAAATCCATTAAAGGCAAAATAGTGTATATCCCTCAACCTTTTTATCAACTTTAGAGGAAAGGAATTTTCTATATTTCAAACAATAAATTATTCATTTTCTATTTAGGATGATCTTACAAAAATCAATAACCACAGAATTTTTTAAATCATTAGAATTTTATAATCATAAAATTGAATGTTTTCAAGAAGATTTGCTTTTATTATTATTTATAGAAAAGACATAAACGCTTTTAATACATTTCGTTTTGATAAAATCGGTACCATAACTTTTTAATTATTGAGTTATAAATTTTCAAGCACTCTTGTGATTTTATAATATCTTGCTAACCAATATGATAAGATGAAACTTAACTTTTGTTTGACAGATGAACTTCAAGATGTTAGAACTTAAAAGACAGAAAATAGTGAAAGTTGAATTCAAACATGATATTTAAACGCTAACCGTATCATCCTAAGTTCCCATATCATATTTGAACACCCAATAGGCCAATACGCATAGTATAACCTGGTGATATTTTCTTTGCTACTAGAAACATATACAAATTTTGTTTTATGTTGTTATGGTAACTATTATAAAATAGAACAAAAATCATTAAACAACAACATATTTTCTAAAACTTAGTTCTCCTAATTATATTGTAATTAAGTTTTTAAAATTAGTTATTTTAATAATTATAATTGTTTGAACAAATTAACTTGTTGACTTGATATCATTGTGTTGTTTAGAGATTTTTTAAATATCACCAGATAAAAACTTACTTTTTAGAAAAATGTTTACTTACATAATTACTTTTGTGTTATCTGTTAATTAAAGTTCTTGAAATGACACTAGTGGAAGGTGGCAATCAAATTTGTGGTGGCCGGTGGTTATTGGTTAAAACATTCAAAACAAATTAATATTGGTACAAAAATTGGAAGATAATTCAAATAAATTATGATTAATAATTATCATGAAACAAAAGAATTCATAATTTTGATTTTTTTTATAAGTATTATAACTACTAATGAAATTTTGAAAACATGATTTTAAAACACAAAGTTCTTTCAGAAATAATTTCATTTTTAAGTTTTATATAAATTTTTAAAATTTTCATTTACCCGATAGGAGCAAAACTAAACTACAGTTATGTAAGGTATTCTTCATACAAAATATGTTAGGACTCGTTTGATTCATAGAATTCTTTTGAATTAGAATTGAAATTGGAATATATTCCATTAAAAATCATGTTTGGTTGACACCGGGTGAAATTGGAATTGGAATATTTTCCATCACTCAAAGGATTTCATCGTTCCTTCCGCTTAGTGATGGAATTTACAACATTCCAATGGAATGTTAAAATTTGACCAAAACGCCCTTGCCTTGTTCCATCAGAGCTCCCGATAATCATTAGAAATCAAATTCACAAAGGCAAAAAAGTTGAATCCTAAAAACATAAACCCATCAGAAGTCATCGTAAACCCAAACATCGTTCTTCATCAAATTAACACAAGAAAGTTGAATCCCAGCAAGTTGATCGAACCAAACCCAAAATCATTGTGTTCGAAATTCAAAACCCAAAATCGTTCTTCATCAAAACCATGTGTTCGAACCAAACCCAGCAATGAACGAATGTTGAATCCCAAAAAACTCATTGATCAAAACCTAGAAAGTTTATTAGATGGAGAAAGAAGATGCAACGGGCGATCTAAACTTAAAAGAACATTCAATCTGAACCAAAAATCAAAGATGCGAAGGTAAGGAATGGTGCGTTGGAGACAAGAATCGATTGCTACTGTTCAAACCATGAAACTTCGATCTTCGTTTTATCAGAAGAATCAATCGCCGGAGAATCGACCTCCATTGTAAAGAAGAACTGTTAAAGCAAATTCTCGTTTCATATCAGAAGAATTGTTGAAGGATCAAACCATGAATTTTCGATTTCTGTTTTATCCTATCTCCGTTTCATATTCAATCTTTGTTTTGTTCAATCATTGGTTTGTAGATTTGTGAGGAACTGGGAGAGGAAATGAGGGAGTTGAAAGGGTTAGCAGGTCTCATACACTTGAAAGGGGGAGATGGAAAATGGAGGATGGGTGGAGGGTAGTTTTGTCATTATTTAATATTCCAATTCTATTCGTATCTTTACCAACCGAACAAAATACAAAATTTGATTGGAATTAATTTTAATTTTCTTAATTTCAATTTCCTTAATTTCATATTCTCTTGAAACATTTTATTTCCTTCAAAAATATTATGCCAACCAAACAGCCTCTTAGTATCTTATAATTATATTACATTATCTTCTTTTAAGGTAATACCGGCTGATGTGAACGAGTTAAGTTGAGTTTAAGCTTGTCTAAACTTGAGCTTAGGTTTAATTTAACAAAGATCAAGCTCGTTTCAAGCTCTATATGTAAAAGCGAAGCTATTTTTCAAGCTTGAGTTTGGCTTGTTTGTTATTTATTAATTATCTACTTGTTTTATTTATATACATATATAATATTTTTAATTATGATTTTATACAAATAACATAATATATCAATTGGTTATATATAATAATATTTATTGCTTAATATATTTTTACTTTATCAAAACAAAACTATTATATTTATATAATTAAAAGTTTCTTTAAGCACTCAAGCTCATTTATTAAAGCTTAAGTTTAAGTCTGTTTATTAAATAAGTTCTAAATATAATAAAAAGCTCGTTTATTAAAACTCAGGCTCGAGCTCCTTTATTAAGGGAGTTCCAATATAGGCTCGAGACCCACTTGTACTTAACTAAGCTCCGGTTGATTTAAATTTCTGACGAGTTTAATCTCAAGTAGCTAATGAGTGGCTCGGCTCGTTTACACCGAACCAAATTACTAAAAAAACATTTTAAAAGGTAAAATTAATAAAACTTAAAAACAAATACTAGAAATTTAACCTTATAAAATATTACTAATATGTAGGTTGGACATAAGGATTTATATTTGAAATATAATTAAAATTATAAAATATTTTGGTTAACCATGACAAAACAAGTGTTGTATATTTTTAAAGTGGTAATATCTAACTACATATTTAATTTGTTTGTCTGAATACTAAATCACCGGTGGACGTGCCAGAGTCGTTATCGGGCATGACTAGAAATCATGTTGGCTTTGCTCGCGCAGGTTTGAATCCTACCGTCCACGTTTTTATATTTCGTTTTTAATATTAACATCCTATCTTTATTAACATTTTTAATATAGTAATATTATTTTTAAATTTTATATAGTAAATAAAAGATAACAAAGTATTGTTATTGTGTTTAATCGATGTGTTTTTGTTGTTGGATACTCCGTCAATTTGTTCGTGAACTTGCTAGGATAAAAAATATTTTTAGCTTGTGATGAGTTTAAATTTAAGTTCAGGTGTTGCCGTGTTGATGATTTTAGTGTCATTTAACTATTTTATGTAATTGCGTTTACTTAATTAGCAAATGAGAAGTCATAACGAAATATCAAACAAGTTGGTAAGTGTGGAGTGCACACTTGTTTGATGATCTTATGACTTCTAGTGCTAAAGGCACCTTGTTGTATCAAGGGGGCGAAACCCACTAAACAACGGAGGTCCGGGGGTTGCACCTCTGGTTAGGGTCCTAAGGACGGCAACCCCTAGTGGCATCGGGGCAACGCCCCTGGTTTGGGTTATGCTGGTAAATAATTTTTTTTCATGTTTTGTTATGCATTAAAAATTGATTCTAGAATTGAAAACTGTTAATGGATGGTTCTCCGGACCAGTTTGGTCATGCTGACCAGTCTACTCCTCTGGAGTAGATTACCTCTCCAGAGTAGATTATTCCTCCGGAGTAAATTGCCTATCCGGAGTAAAATGACTTAGTAGTTATGGATTGACGGTTGTGACAGTTTGCAGCTGATAACCTGTTGGTAATTTCCGATATTAGGCCCAACAGAGTAGTTGGAGGGCCCGACCCGATTGACCAATGGAATTTATTAAGTGTGTTAATGGGTTTATAGGGTTGCAATTATGGTATTATTATATTTGGTAATGTCTTGTCTAGCAAGTTAGGGTTACTCTATATACACCGAGTTATAATTAGGCATTATGTATTCAGTTTTTGAGATATGTTTTCTGAGTAATAAACGAGTAAGAGTTATTCACCAATTCATGTGTTTGTGTTTATCGATTCAATCTTTGAATTGGTATCAGAGTCAAGGAATCAATTTTTAGACTTGACATTTGAAAGAGAGAGCAACCTCTCGCTGCAGGAGGCTGCAAAGAGCTGTGATAGAAGGTTGTGAGTTTTTCTGTCGACATCATCTTCCGGTTTTGATTTCGAGTAGGAAATCAACTCTAATCAGCAATCCGAAGGACCGGATCAAGCATCCTCAACATCGAAGCTATGATGGGAAGAAGACAAAGCCGAGAAATTTGTGCTCGAGTTCAAGATTTGTGAACAAAGGACTGGATCAAGGACACATTAACAAGCAAGAGTATGTGATTCCCAATTGCAAGCCACAAGTCGATGCGGGTGCAATGGGTTATCAACAAGTCGGTTGAGATCAATGATGTGGCACTTCCGGGAGAATCAAGGTCAAGGAGGCAAGCTTGGAGGTGAAGACTACCTAGTTTCAAGTCGAAAATTAGGGGGTGAGTTTAGAGTTGAAAACCACCTAGTTTCGAGTCGGAAATTAGGGGGTTATTGTTGGAAATTTTCGGTTATTATGCCCAACACGAGTAGGTGGAGGGCCCGACCCAATGGACCCATGGAATTCATTTAGTATGTTAATGGGTTTATGGTGTTGCAATTAGGGTTTTATTATATTTGGTAATGTCTTGGCTAACAAGTTAGAGTTAGTCTATATAAACCGAGTTATGATTAAGCTTTATGTATTTAGTTTTTGAGATATATTTTCTGAGTAATAAATGTGTGAGAGTTATTCACCAAATCTTGTGTTTGTGTTTATCGATTCAATCCTTGATAACCGTCATAACGTTCCAATGTATCGGTTTACTCCATATATACATGCGTTTTTGGTCAGTATAAAACACATGAAATTCCAAACAGTTTTTCACATATTCGTTCTTGAATATCTGATTCTTATCCGATTGAATTATGTGTATATCACGGAAATAATCCAATCTGAAAACGAACCCTACGTGATTATCAGAAAATCCAGGCAATCACATATACACGAACACCCAGAATTCCTACATAGGATTCCTCATTAAATTAAAGACCGGGGAGAATGAAAATATTTGTTGAGAATAGAAGTCTGGTTTGTCTTTATGAGAGGAAATATTGTATTCGATTGCTTGAGAAATTCTGAAGCACTAAACCTTTGCACGCTCCTTTGGTGGCTAATTTATTTTAGTGAGAAAGATACTTATTTGTCAAATATAATTGTATATTTGAAATTTCTTATAACCTAAATGCATATGCAAATGATGATTAGGGTAAGTGTTTGAATTTAAGGATGTCAGAGCATTCACATCAGGATCTCTATATCCATCTCCATCTTTATTATTTAAAGTTTTCTTATATTTTGAACTTGCATTAAGATCTCTATCTGCATCTCTATCTTTAATATTTATAGTTTAGTAAATAAAGATTTCTCTAAAAATATATATTCATTTTCATAAATCTCTATATTTTTTGTAAGTGTGTAAGAAAGAGAAAAAATAATAAAATAAATGTTTGTTAGTGAGATAGAGATAGAGAACGAGAATGAGATGTGAGAGGTTAAAACAAATTTAAAGATAAATTTGAAAAAAAATAATATTTAATTAAATTATAGAGATGAAGATTAAGAAGTTGATGTGAATGCTCTCAGAGTATTGTTATTGTTTGTTTTTAAGTAGATCTCTAATATGAGTCCTAGAAGAGTGTGAAAAGCTATTTAACATCAATTTGTTAAAGACTTGAAACGAGTTAAGTTTAAATGAACTCGAGCCCGTGTTTGAGCTTATATTGTAGTTTATTTAATAAACCAGTTTGAGACCAACTTCACATGTCAAGCTTTACTAGACTAGTGTAAGTCTATTATTTATATAACTTTTATTTAATAATTTAAATATAATATTAATTTATATAAATTATAACAAAAACAATTAAATAATATATACTATACTGTATATAAAAAATAAAATTATAAATATTTATAAGAAATGCATATAGATAACATAATTAAATAATTAATAAATACTAAACAAACCAAGCTTAAATGTAAAAAATTATTTTTAAGTCAAGCTTTAATTTAAACGAAATCGGCTAGACTTGTTTATACCCGTAGATAAAACTATCAAATGTTTCAATCTTCCATAAAGCAATAGTTTCTGCAACTTGTGAAGTTATTTGGGTTTTAAATATTCTTAAGGATTTGAAATTGGATGCCTTGTTGCTCGTCAACTTGTTTTGTGATATAAATCAACATTTTGATTTATTGCGAATCAATTATTATATACATATTAAAATACAACGTTGATGAACAGTGACGTAGACATATGAGACTTTTTTTAGATCACAGAAAACCGGCAAACCACAGCCTACCACGTGACATGCTGTGGGTTTATTTTTTCTTTTTAAATTGCAGAATTTTTTTTAAGATACATACAATTTAATTTAGATTAGTAACAAAAGAATGGGTTGGTGGAGTTGGTAGGACCACTTTCCTCCCCAAACATCCACCCGAGTTCGAACCACAAAAAATACAGTCACGCCACCGCCACCACATTACAACTTCTTTTAACAAATAAATTAAACATAATGATCCTCTCAACTAAAAATATACAGTAGTTTCTTTGACAAATTTCAATTTTAAATTAATTTATTTTACATATTATAACTCTTTCACGAAATTCCATGAACAAAACGTCTCTAACTTCTAGGGCATCCTGTAGCCCCCACACTCCTCTCACATAAGAAGGGGGTTGTGTTCCACGCCCTATACGCCCCTTCATGTAAGGCCCCAAACACGGGAGGATTCACGTATTAGATTTACTCATTCACAAACAGTTCTTAAACTTGAATATCAAATAACACAGCTGAAAAACTTTCATTTCAAACGCAACATCAACATTTGTCAAACATGCGGAAGCGTAAACATTGTCTAATACATAAACATAACATAAACAAATCGTGATGGGATGCCAGTCTTCACATTATCCGGGTAACTCATCAAGCGGCCCAGCATCACCTTCCATCATCATTACATGCCCTTAACATGAATGTGCATACTAAAAGTCAGCTAAGCTGGTGAGTTCTAGTTTTAACATAAAACATTAACCTCAAATAATTGCGAAAAACATAACATTCAACTTCATTTAATAAAAGCGTATGAAAACATGCAATAACATAACATAACCTCATAACATAACATCATAACATAAGTTAACATGAACCGAATCTGTGCCTTCTCGTAACCGTCAATTCCATACATTACATACCGGTGGAGGAACCTAAGGCTCATTACCTCTAGGCCGTCTATCACCTAGGTCTCCTAAGGCTCGTTACCTCTAGGAAGACCAAACATACATACCAGTGGAGAAATCTAAGGCTCGTTACCTCTAGACCATTCCACACCAAACTTCAAGCACGGCATTACAAGGATGAAACGTACCAAACTTCAAGCACGATTACCCCGCGAGGTAAATCGTACCAACTTCAAGGATCACGGTAATCCCTTTGGTGACCGTCATCACCCAGTTGTACTACAGTTGGCAAGCCACATAGGCCCCTAAAAGGTAAGGCCCATAACATACATCCCATACCCATAGCTCCGATTCCCGTAGGAATCATGGCAGATTCGTTCGTTTGTGACTTTCATAAACATTCACTTCTTTTACTTCAAAACTTCAGTTAAAGCATTCATACGTTTTATTAAAAATCATTCATTCATTCGTAAACACGTTGTAAACTTCTTTTGGAAAAATATTTCATAAACACTTCTTTCATAACCTTTCCTTTCAAAACATCGTTCATTAACATCGTTTCATAAAACGTCACATACATCATTCATAAACATCATTTTATAAAACAGTCACATCGTTACGTATGCACACCAGCCCAAAAACATTTATTTAAAAACATTTAAATAAGGGCTTCTAGAACTCACCTGGTAAGCTAGTCTCGTTATCCTAAACAAAGACCCAACAACGTCACGTACGATCTGGATTGAGTAGTTAAATACACATCAGACCTTATCCCGACTCTATTGGTTTAACCATACTAAATTAGGCGAACTTATGGCTAAGTTAGCCCCTTGGAATCAGGCGAACATGACCAGCGAACTTATCAAGTTCGCTTCTTCTTGCCATCAGGCGAACATGCCTTAGCGAACTTACCTAAGTTCGTTTATTCCAAACATCCAGCAAACTTACCAAGTTCGCTCAGCTCCCATCAAGTTCGCCCGCGAGACTGTTTTCCTCCTCAAGAACCCTAATTTCTTGCATGCGAATCAGATCATGTCAAGACCCCAACTTTCTACGTTCAAAACGTTCGTTTTTCACTCTAGATGCTAGATCTATGTTTATTTCCAAGTTTCATACGTAAAAACGCCACCTTTTTATCCAAAACCCAAATGTAACATTTCTGATTTTCATCATGTAATCGTTTGATTTCAATAAACAAACACATTTCAGTTTCGATTCGTGTACAAACAAACTACGATGCAGTTACATATACAAACTATTCTATTACAATAAACAAATTAAACAAAAACACCATTATCTCACAAGCCTCGAGGACCAAAACTGACAAAACTCAAAAACTACAAAACTAGGCAAGCACGGTCGCGCCTAGGACTAGGCACGGTCGCGCCTGCCGACCTAAGCACGGTCGCGCCTAAAGTAGGCACGGTCGCGCTGATGAACCCACTTGACTGCAGAAAGTCAAACCATACCATACCTTCTGAATTCGCGAAAATTAAAATAAAGAAAAGCCGGTCTTCGCGCGTCAGACCATACCCGACTGAAATTCGCCTAAAACACGCATCAATTGTCGTCCAATTTGCACAATTCATTAATCCCATTCACACCACAACCGAGTCTCTCAAATTCGTCGATATAGAGCCAGTTGCAGGCTTCCTACACTCTCATATACACCCACTAAATCTCTCAGAACTCTCATTCGACACTCACAACACTTCTGGAGTCCGATCGATCGCCAAGAAGCTCGACTCTTTGACCCGTAGCCGACTGCATTAAATTGCCCATTGTTAACGAGTAAGTAACACTTCCTTAGCTTCGTATCTACCCCTAGGATGAAAGCCCTATACTAATTCGTAGTTATATCACACAATCAATTCGATTTTGAACCAAAAAGCCGAAACATAAATTTTACTCGAACTACACTCTAGACAAGATATAAATACAATTAAACTATGTAGAAACATTCGTAATCATCCACTAAGTGAAAGCCCTAAGAATCTAGAAGCTATTAATATAAGAATCGATCGAATTGTGTCTGAAAAAGGCCCGACACGGTCGCGCTCATCCCTGAGCGCGGTCGTGCCTGACCAAGCACAGTCGTGCCCCAGGTGTGGCCCGGTCGTGCTTACCGAGCAATCAAGTCTTGACAAAAAACAAACACTAGACGCGGTCGTGCCAGATACGAGCACGGTCGTGCTCTATGTCCAGACCCTCTGTAGTGACTTCTGACTCGACCACGGGCGCGCTCAGACCACCACGGTCACGCCCGGCAACGAGCGCGGTCGTGCCCTACTTGAGCACGGTCGTGCTCCTTGACCAGAATCAATTATTTTTTCTGTTTTAAAGTCTATTTAACATATTTTAGCTAAAAAATTTCAAAATGCAATTATAAAAATTATTTTATAAAATCCCAAGACCCGGGAATCATTTATAAACCAAATCCTTGATTTAGAGATTTAAAACGATTAATTCCCGATAGTTCAAAACCGATGAAATCGGGAGTTTATATAATCATTTTTATAAAACCATTTATACAAATATATATTTTTTGACTTAAACAAATATTATTTATTTAAATTTATATTTAAATAAATATAAATATATATCAGTTATTTAAATTTACATTTTAAAGAATATATATATCACTACTATTTAAAATGTACTAAATAGATAAATAAAATTATTTATTTATTTATTTCAAACAAACCCTAAACATACAAATCCTTTTTTCGACATAAAAATAACACAAACAATGACACGCGTTATACATTTATCCAATAGGTCAAACGTAGCGACCTACAACACGCTTGGTATTTTTGTTGATCTGTGCAAACTACACTACCCAACACAGGTGAGTTTTACATAGCCCCTTTTCCTTTTTACACGTATTTTGGGGTGAAACATGTTCCTTCAACAACTCGCTATTTACAACTACGTGCGTACAATTCTACCATATGGTCATATGTGTTTATTTATGCATTGTGCCTGAATACTAACTGTTAAGGCTACATACACAGGACATACTCGTGCAATTATACAATACATACACATGACATACTCGTGCAATTATACTACACATACAACGGGATAGCATGTGTTGTTATGCCCTTCATTGGGCTAACATTGGTATGTTATGCCCTCCATTGGGCCAACATTGGTATGTTGTGCCCTTCATTTGGTTAACATTGGTATGTTATTCAATTACAAGGTTACATCTGTGCAACTAGCTTAACTTAGATTCTCCATAAATGCTTCTTAAACCATGTATCATACGAATTGTACACAAAACATTTGAACTTTACTTGTGGTGTCAAAACCTATGTATGCTCACCAACTATTTATAGTTGACACTCTCGTTTTAAACATGTTTCAGGTACTAAGCTTTGAGCTCATATCCAAGATGCTACACATAGGAACTGGACCTAGTATCTAAATTGATAAAGAAATTTTGTATTTTGACTCTTGTAAACATTCTACTTGATTACTTGAACTATGAAATGGAATTGGTTATTTAATATATTACAACTTTAGCAACCATGAGCTATGAACAGTCTGCACAGCTTCACGCCCCGACGTTTTCCGCCGTCGGTTGGGGTGTGACACCAAAAACCCCAAAATAAACAAAAACTCAGATTTGGAACGATTTGTTACCTGAATCGAGCTTCTGATTCAGAGGTCTTGCTCACGGGCTAATACGCTTCTTCAATCTCGGGTCGAGCTGCCAACTTTCTCTCTCTACGGTTTCTCTCTCTAGAACTTGCAAATGAGAGAAAGATGGTGACTTAGGCTATTTACAGGGGGAGACTCCCCTATCTTCGCCACCTAAGTTCGCCAGGCCCCTCTCGGCCTGGCCTATCACACTTCATTCGTTTATTTCATTCGTTCTCGTATTCTAATTCGTTATTATAACTGTTTGTTTTATTTTTGGGAAGTTACAAGTCTACCCCCTTACAATAGGTTTCGTCCACGAAACCTTTCATAAGTCAAACAATTGAGGGTACAAATCCCTCATTTCCGCCTCCGTTTCCCAAGTAGATTCCGATCCCTTCCGGTGCTTCCATTGGACTTTAATTGAATAACCTTATTACGTAAACATTTCTCCTTCCTGTCTAAGATGGCCACGGATTCTTCGATGTAGTTAAGGATTTTGTCAACCTCGATGTTGGTAAGTGGTATGTGAGTTGTTTCATCCGCCAAACACTTTCGTAAGTGTGATACATGGAACGTCGGATGAATCCCACTTAATTCATCAGACAACTCCAACCGATAAACGACTTCACCAACCCGTGCCATTATTCTGAATGGTCCGACAAACCTCAGACTTAACTTTCCTCTCTTTCTGAATCGTATGATTCCTTTTCAGGGCGACACTTTCAACATTACTCTGTCCCTTACATCAAACTCAATAGGCCTTCGTCGTTTATCCGCGTAGGATTTCTGACGATTTTGGGCGGCTTTCATTCGTGCTTTGATCTGATCAAACCTTTCCGACATTTCTCTTACGACTTCAAGACTTCCTAATTCCTTTTGCCCAATCTCACCCCAACAAATCAGGGTCCTACATTTTCTCCCATACAACATTTCGTAAGGCAGCATGCCTATCGTCGTGTGATAAATGTTGTTGTAGGAGAATTCGGCTAACGGTATATGACTGTCCCAACAACCGCCGAAATCAATAATACAAGCACGGAGCATATCCTCCAACGTTTGAGTGGTCCTTTCGGACTAACCATCCATTTACGGGTGGTATGTCGTACTGATATTAAGTCTCGTGCCCATCGCTTCGTGAAATCTTTTTCAGAACCTCGATGTGAATCGTGTGTCCCGGTCAGACACAATCGTCATAGGCATTCCATGTCGTGTATACTACTTCATTAATAAATACTTTCGCTAACCTTTCTGATGAAAACGTCTTGCGAATAGGTAGAAAATGAGCACTCTTTGTCAAACGGTCCATAATTACCCAAATGGTGTCATGACCATTAGTTGTACGAGGTAGCTTGGTTATGAAGTCCATTGTAATGTGTTTCCATTTCCATTCCAGTATATCCAGTGGTTGAATCTTCCCATACGGTTTCTGGTGTTCGGCCTTCACTTGTGAGCAAGTCAAGCACTTGCTTAAATATTTTGTCACCTCATATTTCATTCCAGGCCACCAGTATTCATTCCTCGGATCTTGGTACATTTTGTTGGTACCGGGATGGATAGAGTATCGAGACTTATGAGCATCACCCAAGATTTTGGTTCTAAGCTCGCCACCCATAGGTATCCATACCCGCCCAAAACGTGTCCTAACACCAATGGTGTTATATTCTAACTTGTCCTGATTGCCAACCATTTTCTCTTTCTTTATGTTTTCTTCTTTAAGTGCCTCATCTTGAGCCTTTTCAATTTCTCTCATTACATCCGGTGTCACCACCAACTGGCAAGCTTTCACTCTAATAGGAGCAGGCACATCCTTTCGGCTTAGAGCGTCAGCCACCACGTTCGCCTTTCCAGGATGGTATATGATTTCACAATCATAGTCTTCCAAAAGTTCCAACCGTCGCCTCTACCTCATATTCAGTTCCTTTTGTTCAAAGAAGTACTTCAAACTTTTGTGGTCTGAGTAAATGGTAAACTTCACCACGTATAGGTAGTGTCTCCAAATTTTCAATGCGAACACAGCAGCAGCAGGTTCCAAGTCATGAGTTGGATAAATGACTTCATGAACTTTCAACTACCGCGACGCATACGCGATCACCTTCCCGCGTTGCATCATCATGCACCTCAATCCCTGACCCGAAGTGTGAGAGTATACCTCCAAGTCTTCATTGCCTTCGGGAAGGGCCAAGATGGGAGCTTGGGTTAGCTTCTCTTTCAGTTCCTTAAACGCCTCTTCTTGGGTCGAACCCCATTTGTACTTTACCTCCTTCTGTGTTAACTTTGTCAACGACGAACTATTTTCGAGAAATCTTGGATGAATCTCCAATAGTAGCTCGCCAATCTCAAGAAACTGCGGATTTCGGTTGGCGTCTTAGGAATATCCCAATCTCTTACCGTCATTATCATTGTTGGGTCAACCATAATGTCGTTTGGGTTAATGACATGACGTAGGAATTGAACTTTCCTAAGCCAGAACGCGCATTTGGAGAACTTAGCATACAACTTTTCCTTCTTCAGAGCTTCTAACACCTCCTTCAAGTGACATGCGTGATCACCCTCATTCTTGGAGTAGATGAGGATATCATCGATGAACAAAATTACCGATCGGTCCAACATCGGTCAACACACCCTATTCATCAAATCTATGAACACCGCGGGCGCGTTCGTCAATCCGAAGTCCATAATGTAGGATCGTGAAATTACAAGATGGTTGTATTCTTAGTTGAAATTGGCGAAAACAATAACAACTACACAAATGTAATCGAACAGACAGAAATAATACTAGTAAGATCACTGTTGTATTAAGCTTTGTGAATAAACGATTACAAATGAAAACTCTGTGAAGAAGCACACTTACAGTGAAGTGTTTATACAGTATTTATACTAACTTAGAATCAAGACAGACCCTTGATTCTAAGGATCAGATCGAACACAGACGTTGATCTATTATACAAAAGCTAATTTTACACGTTAAAGCTAAACTAGCTAACTTTATTGAAGCGTCTTCTTTATGCATCATTGCTTGCATTTCTGGAGAAGAGCATTGCTGTGTTTCATTGGTTGTGCCATTGAGGTTACTTCTGCTTTGAGTGTGTCAGTTGCTTTTGCAGAAAGTTGTCAGTGACGCTTGGCATGGATAGTCAGCTGCAACGATTTGAGTTCAAGGAACATAGCTATCAGTAGCAAGAATGAGAATGATGCTGATGATAAGCCTATCAGCAGCAACAAGTGCTGAATGCTGCTGATAAGCCTATCAGCAGCAACATGTGTTGAATGCTGCTTATAGGCCTATCAGCAGCAACATGTGTTGAATGCTGCTGATAAGCCTATCAGCAGCATTTGTACTTAGAATAATTTAGAAGCCATCAGTCTTTGGTTCTACAAACTCCCCCTAGACTGATGCGACCAAAATTTTTCTAATCACTTTGCTGTTGAAGCTTTTTCATGTGGCTGACTACCCTTTCAACTTCATAGCCTCTTGGATCCTTGCTGGGGTTGTTCAGTGGAAGTGCAGACAGAGTCTTGATGTCTTTATGTGGCATTTTGTAGATTGTTTTGCTTGAACATATCATCTTATGCTTCCTTACATCAGTTAAAGTGAACTCATCTAAATCAGCATTATAGGACCAACTTACAAATGGAGAGTGGGACTTGAGTGGTTTGATGTCAATGATCACATCTTTGCTAGGGTTGAAGTAGTGTTTGATGGCTAGCACAAGAAGTTTCCAACTCTCATTTGCTGGCTCATGAGCTTCACCCAGCTCCAAAATTCTGTCAAGATCTGAATCTGGCAATTGCAGAACTTCATCAACAGATCTGTAGATAGATCTTCTTCTTTCAGTTCTCCCCCTGAAGATCTCAAACCTTTGATCCTGTGGATTATAGACCCAGTCAACTATGTATCTTGAGTCTTCTGGTTTAGGTGTGGGTTTGGATTTCTTTAAGGGAGGCTGTTGATGAGTGGGAGCTGGGTGGGATGGTTTGGACTTTTTGGGAGGAGGAGTGGATGGTTTGGGGAGGAGAGTGGGAGGTTGTTGGACTGAGGAAGAGGTAGGTGAGGGAGAAGGCTTGGGTTTCTTTGCTTTTGTTTCTTTTTCTTCCTGAATAGGTACCCTTTTCTTGGATCCCTTCTTCCCCAATCTTTCTTCCTCATCCTTCTTGACTTTGTAGTAGAGGGCTTGCAGGTTCATGAAGTTTATGGGACCTAGCCTCTGTCCACTCTCTCCTCTAGCCTTAAGGAAGTCAATCATGACCTTCCTTTCTTCATGGGTCCGTTTATTAAAGGCAATGGTCTTCTTAGACTTTTGTTTGGCTTTTTCTTCTTCTTCAGCCTGTTTCTTCTTTGCCAATTGACCTTGCTGACCCATGAAGGCTCTGTAGACTTCTTTATTTGATAGTTTCTCAAGGTAGTCTGCATCCTCCCCTTGAGAAACTAGAGCCTTTACCCACTCCTCCCTCATTTCTTTGGCTAGTTCAGAATCGGTTATTCTGAACTTAGCTTCTTCTTTCTTCTTCTTCTCCAATTCTTCTTATTCTCTGTTAAATTGTTCCTGCAGTTGAAGAGCAAGAGCTGCATCTTCTTCAATCTGGTCAACTTTAGGAATCTTTCTTTTCAGTTCATCCAGCTGCCTAACATACAGCTGGATGGTTTGTTCTCTGAGGAGAATGACTGTTTTTCTTTCTTGAGCCTTTTTAATGTCAGCCATATCCTCTTCTTCTCTTCTTCTTCTTCTCTTCTCTTCCCTCTCTCTTTTCTCTTTTAGCAATCTCTCTTCATCTTCATCTGTCATAATTCCCTTTCCCTTGTTTATATTGGATGCCTCTGCTTCGGCTTCACTGACCATAACAGCATATGATGGTGCTGCTATTGGGATCTCAGCCTCAGCTTCATTGGCACATTGAGAGGTGAACAAGGGAAGGTCATTGGTTTCATCCGATTTGCACTCAGGACTTGTGACTTCTTTCAACATTTCTTTGATAGTTGATCTTGACTCATATGATGCAGCATAGATGTCTACTCGAGGGGAAGCTGAGTCAGTATCAGTGTCAGAGTTTGACACATATACTTCCTCATTAATTCTTCCTACTTTTTCAAGTTTGGCTCTGACAGTAGCTATCATTGCCTGGCTTTCAAGTGATTTGACATTGCAGATATTTTCCCTGAGTTGAAAGATCTTGTAGAGAAAGTCTGTAGGAAGTGACAAGATGTTCCTGCTGTTGATGGTGAGAGAGGAGCCGTTGCTTAGTAAGAAGGTGTGGTCAAGAGACTTAGTGCTTGTCCATCCCAGCAAATCTAAGTCTTTGACAATGAAGGAGTACAGAAATCTTCTTAAGCAGCAAATTTCTTCTTTAGTGAGAAGACTGCTCCTTATAATGTCAAGTTGTAGGATCGTGAAATTACTAGATGGTTGTATTCTTAGTTGAAATTGGCGGAAACAATAACAACTACACAAATGTAATCGAACAGACAGAAAGAATACTAGTAAGATCACTGTTGTATTAAGCTTTGTGAATAAACGATTACAAATGAAAACTCTGTGAAGAAGCACACTTACAGTGAAGTGTTTATACAGTATTTATACTAACTTAGAATCAAGACAGACCCTTGATTCTAAGGATCAGATCGAACGCAGACCGTTGATCTTTTATACAAAAGCTAATTTTACACGTTATAGCTAAACCAGCTAACTTTATTGAAGCGTCTTCTTTATGCATCATTGCTTGCATGTCTGGAGAAGAGCATTGCTGTGTTTCATTGGTTGTGCCATTGAGGTTCCTTCTGCTTTGAGTGTGTCAGTTGCTTTTGCAGAAAGTTGTCAGTGACGCTTGGCATGGATAGTCAGCTGCAACGATTTGACTTCAAGGAACATAGCTATCAGCAGCAAGAATGAGAATGATGTTGCTGATAAGCCTATCAGCAGCAACAAGTGTTGAATGCTGCTGATAAGCCTATCAGCAGCAACATGTGTTGAAAGCTGCTTAAAGGCCTATCAGCAGCAACATGTGTTGAATGTTGCTGATAAGCCTATCAGCAGCATTTGTACTTAGAATAATTTAGAAGCCATCAGTCTTTGGTTCTACACATAACGCGGGACCCGAAATGTCCATAACGCATGAGAAACGCGGTTTTCGGTATGTCTTCTTCCCTAACCTTCAACTGATGGTACCCGGATCGAAGGTCGATTTTTGAGAACTAACTTGCGCCCTGTAATTCATCAAACATGTCATCGATCCTTGGTAAAGGGTAGTTTTTCTTCACTGTTCGTTTGTTCAACTCATGATAATCAATACACATTCTCATCGAACCGTCCTTCTTATTCACAAACAACACCGGAGCACCCCAAGGAAAGATGCTCAGTTGGATTAATCCTTTCTCAAGTAATTCGTCTAGTTGTGCCATTAGTTCTTTCATCTCCACTGGTGCTAGTCGATACGGAGCCTTGGCCATGGGCTGGGCATCTGGTACTAAGTTGATTCGGAACTCAATCTCTCGGTCGGGTGGTATTCCAGGCAAGTCTTCTGGGAACACCTCCGGGTACTCGCGTACCACGGGTACATCGTCTAGTTCCTTCACTTCCTTACACTTGTTAATCACGTACACCAGATAAGCCTTGCATCCGCGCCTAAGGTAATCTGTTGCCTTAATCATCGAGATGACGTTAGGCATTGGGGCGTCGCGATCCCCGAAGACTTCAACTTCGCTACTATCTGGAGCCTTGAGTCGGATTATCTTTCGTATGCATATAATTTGTGCTTCGTTGGCAGTTAGCCACCCATTCCCAAAACAACATCAAACCATCCCAAAATCAAAATGAACAACCTGACGGGAACCTATGGCCTTCTATTTTCATCGTGGAGTTGTCAACTACATCATTTACCCTCGTGGTTCTACCCTCAGCGGTTTCTACACTAAAGGATCTTTCTAGTTTACTGACTGTGTATTTCACTCGTTTACAAAAAGTAGCATATATAAAAATCTTACTGGCACCCGAATCAAATAACACAGAAACAACAATGTTGTCAAGGATAAAGGTACCTGACGCCACATCAGGGTCTACCCTTGCATGTTCCTGTGTCAGTGCATACGCCCGGGTCTTTGCTCGGGGCCTCTCTTCCTTCTTTTTCAGGCCTTTCCCTTTCCCAGCTTCACCCATCCTTGGCTTAGTGCATTCTCGGCTCATATGGCCACTCTCGCCACAATTATAACATTTAAAGCCCTGTGTGCATTCCCAGGAGTAGTGCCCGGTCTTGCCACACTTGTAGCACAGATTTGACCCTAGCCTGCATTCACATGCATGGCTTCCTCCACGTTTCCCATAGACCGCTATCTCGCCTACCCTGGCCTGTTTGTCCCGAACCCCAAATAAATTCCCACCCACTCGCTTGGCAGGGAAGCTCCACTTCTTTTTGGGCTCATCATTGGCCACGATATTCAATGACAGATCATCAAATACCACGCCACTTAGTTCTACTACCGAATCATAGGTAGTAGGGGCGTTTGCCTTAACATAGGTGCGGACCTTGTCCAACAACCCTTGAATGTAGCAAGCGATCTTCCTCTCTTCAGCAGTGATAAGATGTGGCACCAGACGTGCCAGTTCATGGAATCAAGAGGTGTACTGTCGATGCGTCATGCTCCCGGGTTTCAATCCAAGAAATTCCCTTTCTACCTTCTCGATCTCATTCCTCGGGCAGAAATTCTTGATCACCAGAGTTTTAAAATCATTCCACATCATCGCGTCAACAGCCTCGTCCCCCTTGGCTTGACGTACACCTTCCCACCAATGAGATGCTTCCTCCTTCAAGGAGTTAACAGCAAACTTCACAACTTGATTCGCTCGGCATTCACTCAGACGAGTGGCGGCTTCCATTCGGATCACCCAGTCAAAAGTAGCCACCGCGTCTTTCTTCCCAGTCAGAATCGGTGGGTCACATGCCTTGAAGGACTTATAGTCACAACCGAGAGCAAGCGACGCGCTAGCTGCCTCGATGATCGAGGCATCAGCTACCGGGTTAGACCCGCCAGCTTCATTAACCTTCCTCAATGCTTCTGGCAGCAGTTCTGGCAAAGAAGCCTTCATCATCTCAGTAAATTCGCGTGCCAGAGCCACCTTCACTTCCAGTTCAAAAGTAAAATGTTGTTCCTCATCATGAGTCTGTTCAGTCTCATGCACACTAACTTCCGATTCCGTGTGGACACTTCCCTCTTCGCTGTACTCCTGACAAGCAGGAGTCCTACCTCGGCCACCGGTACGACCACCGGTACGGCCCCCACCACGCCTTCCGTTTCCTCTTCTCGCCATTTCGTTCTATCCGACAAGGAATCCAATGTCATCACGCTAGTGAACAAAAAGAATTCAACAAGTACTTTAAGATGTTAATATACACTGGCCATCTGCAATTAACCATTACACTACCCTTGACTTCTATTTGACCACCTTTGTGATTTCATCAGAGCACAAGTCCTACCCTGACACGTTCTAAGGCATATTATCCGTACATGGTGCTATGGCTCGAGTTACCGTACTGGCATCCTCTTTCGATCCCGTACTGGCCATCTGCAATTAACCATTACACTACCCTTTCGATCCCATTCACAGTTCTAGTTTTAACATAAAACATTAACTTCAAATATTTGCCAAAAACATAACATTCAACTTCATTTAATAAAAGCGTACGAAAACATGCAATAACATAACATAACCTCATAACATAACATCATAACATAAGTCAACATGAACCGAATCTGTGCCTTCTTGTAACCGTCAATTCCATACATCACATACCGGTGGAGGAACCTAAGGCTCGTTACCTCTAGGTCGTCTGTCACCTAGGTCTCCTAAGGCTCGTTACCTCTAGGAAGACCAAACATACATACCAGTGGAGAAATCTAAGGCTCGTTACCTCTAGACCATTCCATACCAAACTTCAAGCACGACATCACAAGGATGACACGTACCAAACTTCAGGCACGATTATCCCGCGAGGTAAATCGTACCAACTTCAAGGATCACGGTAATCCCCTTGGTGACCGTCATCACCTCAGTTGTACTACAGTTGGCCAACCACATAGGCCCCTAAAAGGTAAGGCCCAAACATACATCTCATACCCATAGCTCCGATTCCCGTATGAATCATGGTGGATTCGTTCGTTTGTGACTTTCATAAACATTCACTTCTTTTACTTCAAAACATCAGTTAAAGCATTCATACGTTTTATTAAAAATCATTCATTCATTCGTAAACACATTGTAAACTTCTTTTGGCAAAATATTTCATAAACACTTCTTTCATAACCTTTCCCTTCAAAACATCGTTCATAAACATCGTTTCATAAAACGTCACATACATCATTCATAAACATCGTTTTATAAAACAGTCACATCGTTACGTATGCACACCAGCCCAAAAACATTTATTTAAAAACATTTAAATAAGGGCTTCTAGAACTCACCTGGTAAGCTAGTCTTGTTATCCTAAACAAAGACCCAACAACGTCACGTACGATCTGGATTGAGTAGTTAAATACACATCAGACCTTATCCCGACTCTAATGGTTTAACCATACTGAATTAGTCGAACTTATGGCTAAGTTAGCCCCTTGGAATCAGGCGAACATGACCAGCGAACTTATCAAGTTCGCTTCTTCTTGCCATCAGGCGAACATGCCTTAGAGAACTTACGCTTAATCCAAACATCCAGTGAACTTACCAAGTTCGCTCAGCTCCTAGGCGAACTTATAAAGTTCGCCTACGGGGCTGTTTTTCCTCCTCAAGAACCCTAATTTCTTGCATGCGAATCTTATCATGTCAAGACCCCAACTTTCTACGTTCAAAACGTTCGTTTTTCATTCTAGATGCCAGATCTATGTTTATTTCCAAGTTTCATACGTAAAAACGCCACCTTTTTATCCAAAACCCAAAATAAACAAAAACTCAGATCTGGAACGATTTGTTACCTGAATCGAGCTTGTAATTCGGAGGTCTTGCTCACAGGCTATGGAGTAACACGCTTCTTCAATCTCGGTTCGATCCGCCAACTTTCTCTTGTCACACCCCCAAATTCCACTTCTGGGCTATACCCGAGGGGCGTGACTCGAGAGGATCTTTACCATTGAATTACCTTGAATGACCACTAAATGGTTTTCAAAATACCTATTTTAAAGCATAGCTCGAACGAGCCCAAATTAAGTTTGACAAAGTTCAAAGTAAATGTGCGGAAACAATGTTTAAAAGTTCACAACGCTTAACAAATGATTTAAAAGCGTTTGCCAAAATAGGATGCCATGCATGAATAGTGTGAGACTTCTGTGGGTGCATCCTAGCCACATATCATATGCATTCAATGACCTGAGATAAACATGTTAAAATGGGTCAACATAATGTTGGTGAGTTCACAGGTTAAATGTAATGGAAATCATATCATGAAATGTATTGGAAAATCATATATTGAAAATGCATGGAAAAGCATATGTACTCTACACAATCATTGCTGATCAGACAAAACCAAAAATTATCATAAGTCCGTCAACCGAAGCACAACTGTAGCCACTGAAAAAGGAAAAGGATGTGGTTCGCCTCTTTGTGCCATGCACATGGATGGATTAGGTCAATTATGTACCCGTTCGACCTCCAGTCAAAGTTAGCGCTACTAACTAGGGCAGGGGTTGTTAAACCCAACAGTACTGTTCATGATCACCTCGCTATGGAAAAATTAACGGTTGACTCTGAGAGGACTTTGTACACACCAGTACAACTTATATAATTAATGTAACTGTGTAAGCATGGAAATATGATTTTTGAAAAATGTACTTGAGCATGTATCTCACCCCAAAAAGGAAAATGAGTAAAACGGGCCTGTGAGAACTCACCTGATAAAGCGGTAATGATATGCAAGTCTTAGCAAATCCGGCTAAATGAGACGACCTACTCGTGCCCTAGGAAACATTTAGGACTTTAAGGTCTAAGTATTGTAAATGTTTGACTATGAACTCTATGCGTCCAAAGAGTTGTTTCAAAAATGACTTTGACGCTTCAAAGATGTTTTGACTTGACGACCCGTTGGTGACACGTTGGACTTAAGCATTCAAATCCTAATATAGAATTCAAACCTCCTTTGAAATAGTTTATTATCACTCTAATAAACACATTAGCATATTCGATTGGAATTTAGAACTTGAAACACAACTTTGGATACATTAAAGTTTCCCTAATTGGAAAGTCAAGTTTTTGAGTCCTAAACATGGGTAACTATGTAAAGTTAATGTTCATACATGAAATTAGGCATGTTATAACACATATAGAACATCCCAAGGTTTACTTGCTAAAAATAGACAAACATGCGAGTTTCGGATAATTAAAGTTTCCTATTATAGCAAGACCATGTCAAATTGTCAAGTTCATGGATACATAACACACATCATCATGCAATGCATTTAGTTAAGTGTCACTAAGTCATTTAAACCTTCTAATCATATTAATAACTTGCAAACACAACTTTTGGAAAAATAAAGTTTCCTTATTTAGAAACCAGGCTCTAAAACTCATACATATGCATTTTAATCCATTATTTTGGTAAATCATTCTTCCATAATGTTTATTATACTAGTTTCATGCTTTGAATACACCCAAACATCAAGTTTTCATACATGTCAAGAAATAAAGTTTCTAAAAATAGAAAATGAGCTTAAAATCATCATGGACATGTGATTTTACCGGAAAAAATCATACAATATCTATATCTAGTGTTTATGCATCATTTCCACCAAAAAAATCTCATCATAACTTCTTTTAACAAAAACCCAAAAATTAAAGTTACTATAAATAGAACCGAGCATGAAATCTCATATGACCAAAAGTTCTAGTTAGCAAATCTACACATATTATCCCTTCTTTATGCATATCTAACCATTTTCCATCATCAAATCATCTTAAACATGACATCTATCATGAAACCCAAAATTAAAGTTTCCTAAAATAGCAAAACCAAGCATGCATGTATCATCCAACACTTTTGACAACAAAGTTTTCACATATTATTCATCTACAACAACTACTACAACATAATCCATCATCAAATCATCAAGAACACATCATCTAACATATGTTCATACAATAAAGTTTCCTTATATGGAAACCGAGCCTATGAACAAAACCTGAGTCCAAAACCACCAACAATATGTACCATTTGAGTTTTAAAACATATTTCCTTCAAGAATCTATGGTTAATCTTTCATGAAAACAAGTTTTCTTTGGATGCATGTTCATATGAACATGAAGATGAAAAATGAAGAAAAAGAGGGTTTTGATCTTACCAAACTTGAGATTATGATGAAATGGTGGATGAATTTTCTTACAAATTTAATAATCTATGCCTGGATGCTTGATTTTGGAAGGAATGGAGATCAAAATCAACAAAAATGGTGGATGAAGGTGGTGGTGGTGGGTTTCGGCCAAAGAGAGAAGAAAGAGGGAGGAGAGAGAGAGAGAGAGAGAGAGTGAAAGAGTGAAATAGTAGAGAAATGGGGATTGGTGGGTAGTGTCATTTGACTCCGGGTGGTGGAAAATGAATAGTCACCGATTTATTGACGAAAATCTCGAATAGGTATGAACGAAATTATTCAAAAATATGATAACTCATGTTGGTAAGTTTAACATATAAAATTTTCAGATTTTTATTTGGAAATGTCGGTACATACTGCAGACTGGCTGGATAACGTTAAAACAGAAAGTTTCTCCGAAAATTCCTGAAAAATTCACAGAGTCTTAGAATAACATATCACAGTACTACATATAATTTGTGCACACCAAATATATGTCTAAGTGTCTGCTTAGAATTATGGACCTAGCTAGTGCACACTACGTGTCTACCGGACTGTGCTGAAAATAAAAGTATTTCTATAAGTCACCGAAAAATTCATATAGGCATGATTAATTAAATCACGGCATTACATATAATTTTCACACACAGATTATATGTGTAGGTATTTGTTTTAAATTATCACTAAAGGTAGTGCTGCAGGACGCGTGTTTGACCGGGTAATTCCTCCGGATTACTGGTACGTGTAAACGGATTGACTTGCTAAGTGTGAAATGGACTTAATTACTATAAAATTAAGTGTGATGCATGTCTAATAATGTAATATGTATCTCAGTCGGGTATGGATATTAACCTTAAATTTGTCAGGTGTCACATCTCTCTCTACGGTTTCTCTCTCTAGAACTTGCAAATGAGAGAAAAATTGTGATTTAGGATATTTATAGGGGGAGACTCCCCTATCTCGCCACCTAAGTTTGCCAAGCCCCTCCCGGCCCGGCCCATCACATCACGCTTCGTTCGTTTATTCCGTTCGTTCTCGCATTCTAATTCGTTAATATAAACGTTTGTTTTATTTTTGGGATGTTACACTTCACTTCACTTCAGCCAATCACACGGTAAGATTTTTTATTATTATTATTATTATTTAACAAATTTGGGCTTTCTCCCGTGAGCAGACGCACGCCCCCTCACATCAAAGAGGGGGTGATGTTCCACGCCTCTCACACAACTCATGCCCCTTCACGCCAAGTATAGCGGGTGTCCTTAGAATTTTGTTTTATTCACCAAGTTAATTTACATATCAACTCAAATATTGTATCTATCCTAACAAAAGTAATAACAATAAGAGTAAACTGCGGTTTTCGTCCCTAGGGTTTACCCCAAAAATCACTTCACGTCCCTCCTTCCAAAACTCTGGTATTTACACTATCATACTTTCTGATTTCATCACTTTTCGTCCCTTGACCAAACGTCTGTTAGTCAGTAGTTAGATTTCAGGGGCAATGGTGTCTTTTCACTTCACATTCTGAGGCTATTTTGGTCCAATCCACCCAATTGTTAGAGTTAACTACAATTTAGTTCCTGAGGTTTACACTAGAAATCAGGTTTCGTCCCTGTAACTTTAAACCTCCCCCATCATCACCACCATTGGTTTATTCACCGCCACCACCACCAGTTTAGTCACCCCCACCACCACCTTCGTCGCCAAAACCAGTTTACTCACCTCCGCGAACCCAAATCTTAAACTGATTTCATTCTAGTTTTTAAGTTTATCGCTTTAACATGGAGGTTAACATTTGGTTCAAGGACGCATGTCTCCGGAAAAACGAGGTGGTGGCCGGTGATACCCCTTTAGTAGTGTTTGTTCTTTATCTGCTTTGAATTTTTTTTAAGAACTATTGTGACGATGATCTGATTAATTTAAGGAAGAATCAGGTGAAGCTATCGCATATGATAAAGAAGGGAATTGTTTGGGATCAAGTAACGTAAAGTCCGGTGAGGATGGTGGAAGCTGGTCGGGGACGAAACCATGAGAATAACATGAGTTAATAAAAGAACATTGTTTTACACATGAGAATAATGAATTAAACGAATGAAGATTAATTACAAACTAAATTTTGGTTCCAAATGTAGAACAAAAACAAATCAATTTGATCAGAGTTGTTGTTGGAATGTAAAATTGTTAAAAGTAGAGGTAACGTCAGAGCTGTTGTTAAAGGGTATCAAGTTCTTTTGTTTCATATCAAATTAATGTAAAATTGATTTTGTGAATTGTTGTTGGAATTCAGATTAACATCAGAGTGGCCGGAAATTCCGGTGAGGATGGTGGAAGCTTGCCGGAGACGCCGCCAACGGGGGTGGATGTTTTTTTCTGGTGGTATGGCAGGCTACCGGAAATACGGGGACACCGGGGACGGGGTTTTTTTGAACTCTGAAGGTGGTGATGAAGATGGAGCTGGTGATGAATAAGATGGGGTGAGGTGATGAAAAGTGTTAAAATTTTGTAACCTTGGGGACGAAAACTGTTAAAACAAAAGGGGCATTTTAGTTATTTCGTCAATTATTTAACAGACTCATAATAGACGTTTGGTCCAGGGACGAGAAGTCATGAAAATAGAAACTACAATGGCGTAAATAGCAGATTTTTTAAAGAATGAACGTAAAGTGATTTTTGGGGTAAACATTAGGAACGAAAAATGCAGTTTACTCTAACAATAAAATAAAAACCAATTATAATAATATTTAGCCAGAAGGAAATAATCTCGTGCATGGAGGTGTATGATAAGATGCATAGGTTTTTTTTCAAGTTTTTACTATATATAATATACGTTTTTAACTCGTTTAATTTTTCATAAAATTGATTTTTCTAAAAAAAACTTTTGTTTGTTAACCTTTTTTAATAAAAACTTAATACGCGAATGTGTTTAATTTCTTTTTTTTTTACTTTCTGACATAGTTTTTGTTGAAAACGGAGTTGAATTCGAAATAGTGCCTTTTTTTAGTATCATACGAGTACCATTACAGACGAAACCGTTACCGACCGAACAATATCAATACCATTATCGATATTATCGGAACAGATACCGGTGATGTAACGGATTTTGTTTATTTTTCAAATATAGATTCTGAATATACAGTTGCGGCGCACAAATTTTTTATTTACGTTTCGATATAAATTTTATTCAAAACCGCAAAATGCGAACACAACTTACTCTTTATAATTAGAGTAAGTTACACGGATGGTCCCTGTGGTTTGGGACAAATTTTGGATATGGTCCCTAAATGTAACATCCCGAGTTTTAGAGTGCGAAAGAATTCACGAGAAATTAAAACTTAATAAAAAAGGGGGTAGAGGGCTTGGGCCGGAGTGTATGGGCCGAAAAAGGGCAAGGGTTTGGACCCTTATAAGTCTCAAGACCAGCCACAACCCTCATTTGCAACACCATTTTCGGAATTCTAGAGAGAGAAAGCGAGAGAGAGCCTAGAGAGAGAAAGTCCCGGTTTTCGGAGTAAGCTTCAAGGAGCATCAGCAAGAGTCTCGTGAGTGTTTATCACCGAAAGGGAAGCGATTTCAGGTAACCATTTGTTCCAGATCTGAGTTTTTGGTATGAGTTGGGTTTTGAAATAAAATCGGGTAAATGTTAGATTTTTACGTTTAAAAATGGAAAACAAAGTATAGATCTAGACTCTCGGTTAGAAAACACAAGTTTTCAACGTAAAAAGTTTGGATCTTGACGAGGTCGGATCTGCATGCAAAGTTAGGGTTTTGTGGGGAAGATGACTGAGCTGAAGGGTATCGAAACTAAGTAGTTTCGAGTCAGGGGCAAGCATCGAAACTAAGTAGTTTCGAGTCAGGAACGTGTATCGAAACTAGGTAGTTTCGATAGGTCAACGTGTATCGAAACTAGGTAGTTTCGATAGGTCAACGTGTATCGAAACTAGGTAGTTTCGATAGGTCAACGTGTATCGAAACTAGGAAGTTTCGAGTGGTCAGCATGTACCGAAACTAGGAAGTTTCGATAGGGTTGCATGTATCGAAACTAGGGAGTTTCGATAGGTCTACCAGTATCGAAACTAGGTAGTTTCGATGAGTCTGATATGTGACGAATTGTTATGATTGTTCAGATTGTGTGAGATTCCAGTAGGACATCCCCGCTAAGATACCAGGTGAGTTCTAATCCCCTTTTTGCCTTCTTTAGGGGTGGTGTGCATACTTAGTGTAAAGTGTTTATCATATTTTATATATTATAAACTGAGGAGAAAAGCTATGTTTTAGTGAAAGGTTTAAAAGAGGCAAAAGTATGTTTCAGTAAAGTAAGATATATCATTTTGCAAGCGTTTACTATATTTTTATATACATAAACAAAGGCATGATATATGTGCTAGTATGTTTTCAGTAAAGTAAGATATATCATTTGGCAAGCGTTTACTATATTTTCATATACATAAACAAAGGCATGATATATATGATAAGCTATGTTTCAGAAAGTAAGATGTATTTTATGATAAGCTATGTTTCAGAAAGAAAGATGTATTTTATGATAAGCTATGTTTCAGTAAAAGCAAAGATATATCATTTGGCAAGCGTTTACTATATTGTTATATACATAAACAAAGGCATGATATAAGTTAAGTTATGAACAAGATTTACAGAAAGATTTATGAAAAGTAAAGTGAACAGCTTTCCTTCGGGAATGAGTACCAGTTTGTAAAGGTCCTTGGGACAGATGTTACTTGTACAAGATGTCAGATATGGGTTCCACCCATTAGTAAGAACCTTTGTGGTTCGTTAACAGTTGTACAATTGGGATGAGTGACGGCGGTTGCTCGGGAGGTCCACGCAACCTCCCTGTTAAGCGGTATTGTCGGTTCATGGATAGTGAGCCATGGGGGCATTGACCAGGGTATTGTCGGTTCATGGATAGTGAGCCATGGGGGCATTGACCAGGTACTCGTCGGTTCATGGATGAATCCATGGGGGCGGTACAGTAGTGACAAGGAATTGACGGATAAGCGGTATTGTCGGTTCATGGTCGTTGATCATGGGGGCATTGACCAGGTACTTGTCGGTTCATGGATGTAAGCCATGAGGGCAGTACAGTAAAGAGGAATTGACGGTTTATTATACGTTTTAAACTGTTTGAAAAGTAAAGTGTGTTAAGTTTAGCCTTAATGGCAGTATATATGTTTGAAAAGTAAAGTGTGTTAAGTTTAGCCTTAATGGCAGTATATATGTTTGAAAAGTAAAGTGTGTTAAGTTTAGCCTTATTGGCAGTATATGTGTTTTAGTAAATCTTTTGTAAAATTGATTTAAAGTAAACGTTAGAACTCACTCAGCGTTGCTGATTTTTAGTATGCACATCAGTTAAGTGTAGGTGGCAGTAGATGGAAGTGGATGCTTGGCTTGGCGAGAAGAGTTACCCGAAGACCAGAGTCTGGCATCCTGTCTATGTTATTGTTTAGTTGATTCAGACAAGTTTCAGTTTGTATGTTGACAAGTTATGTTTAGACATGTTATGTATTTCCGCTGCGCATGTTGAAGTTTTAAATCGTTTCCGCTGTGTTAATGAATGTCTTATGATTAAGTTCTATGTGTTGATGAGTAAATCCAATAAGTGAGGCCTTTCGGGAAAGGGGCCTTACAAGTTGGTATCAGAGCCATAGTTTGAGAGATTTGGACATCCCCGATGTCCAGACTTAAACTGAGAATGGGACAAGTAGCGGATGCCAGTAACGGGTAACTCAAGCCAAGGCATCAGAGGTGTCAAGTAAGTAAAGTTTTTTTTTTCCTTTTAGAGTGTCAAGGTAAGAATAGAGGCTTTAGTGGAATCATGGAAGTGAATAAATAGAAAACAAGAAGTGATGTAATGGTTAATTGCAGATGGCCAGTGTATATTAACAGCTTACCTTACTTATTGTGTTCTACATATTCCCTAGCATGATGAAATTAAATTCCTTTGTTTTCTATCTTTCAGTTAGAGATGGCTAGACGTAGAGGAACTAGAGGAGGTGGAGGAGGAAGACGTGGTGGGCGTACAGGCCACCGCGGTGGAGCTAGTACAAACCAGGAGATTGAGGGGAGTGTTCACACTACCCATACCAATACGGTAGTCAGTCAACACAATGTTGAGCATGCGGCAGGAGATGATCAGACATTCGAGTTCGAGCCGGTCGTGCAAGCAGCTCTTGGCCGTGAATTTACCCGACTGCTAAAGGAAACCTTACCGGCCATACTAGACGAAGCCTTGAGGAAAGCCAAGGAGGACCCTAACACAACCCCAGTCACTGAAGGGCCTGTGGTGTTTCCAGCTATGGGAGGACCAAATTCGGTAGAGAACGTTGCACCGCCTGCTCGCGGCTGTGATTACAAAGCATTTCGAGGTTGTGATCCGCCTGTACTTACTGGGGAGAAAGAAGCAGCTGATACTTTAGACTGGATTAACGGTATGGAGTCGACCATTCGCCTTAGTGAATGTCGACCGGAACAAACAGTTATGTTCGCTGCAAAGTCGTTAAAAGGGGAAGCAGCACACTGGTGGGAAACTGTGAAACAGGCTAAGGGCGACCAAGCGGTCGAGCTAATGAGATGGAATGATCTGAAGGCATTGGTAATTGAGAAGTTTTGTCCTAAGAACGAGGTCCACAAGGTGGAAAGGGAATTCTTGACTCTGCAAGCTGGACTTATGACTCACCGGCAATACACTTCTAAGTATAATGAATTGGCACGTCTGGTGCCTCATCTTGTGACAACTGAAGAGAGGAGGATTCATTATTATGTTCAAGGGTTACCTCCGAAGATCCGTACTTTTGTCAAAGCCAACACACCGAGTACTTTTGAGTCGGTGGTTGTTCTAAGCGGCGTCGTGTATGATGACATCGCTTCTACTGAAGTTATCCCTGAGTTGCCCAAGAAGCAAGCAGTCAAGCGAACTGGTGAGGATCTCCAAGGTCCTGGTGAGAGAAGAGCAAGGGTAGAAGCTGAGGGCCTATGTGGCAAGTGCGGGAAGAAACATGGAGGAGAATGTAAAGCTGGACAGGTAGGATGCTTTAGGTGTGGCAAGTTCGGACACCAGTCACGCGACTGTCCAGAAAAGCCTAGATGCCACAACTGTGGAGAGCAGGGACATTTCAGCCGGGAATGTAGAAAGCCCAAGGAACCGGAAGCTGGGGGATTCGGAAAAGGAAAAGGTGCAGCGAAAGAACCCTACATGAACAAAGCCCAGGCGAGGGTCTACCAGATGACTCAGTAAGGTACGTTGCAAACTTTTATATATTATTGATTTCCTCAAATGATTAGCTAGCCCCATTAGTTTAGATGCCTTAGAATTTGAGATCGCCCCAGGATAGGCCCCGTGATAGTTAATCACAATGGCCTTCATGACCAAGCTGCCTTGCATAGCTACGGTTCATGCCACCCATTCTGTGATTAGCTATCAGTATAGCTTATGGCAGGTTTCGAGGACGAAACCTGTTGTAAGGAGGGTAGACTTGTAACATCCCGAGTTTTAGAGTGCGAAAGAATTCACGAGAAATTAAAACTTAATAAAAAAGGGGGTAGAGGGCTTGGGCCGGAGTGTATGGGCCGAAAAAGGGCAAGGGTTTGGACCCTTATAAGTCTCAAGACCAGCCACAACCCTCATTTGCAACACCATTTTCGGAATTCTAGAGAGAGAAAGCGAGAGAGAGCCTAGAGAGAGAAAGTCCCGGTTTTCGGAGTAAGCTTCAAGGAGCATCAGCAAGAGTCTCGTGAGTGTTTATCACCGAAAGGGAAGCGATTTCAGGTAACCATTTGTTCCAGATCTGAGTTTTTGGTATGAGTTGGGTTTTGAAATAAAATCGGGTAAATGTTAGATTTTTACGTTTAAAAATGGAAAACAAAGTATAGATCTAGACTCTCGGTTAGAAAACACAAGTTTTCAACGTAAAAAGTTTGGATCTTGACGAGGTCGGATCTGCATGCAAAGTTAGGGTTTTGTGGGGAAGATGACTGAGCTGAAGGGTATCGAAACTAAGTAGTTTCGAGTCAGGGGCAAGCATCGAAACTAAGTAGTTTCGAGTCAGGAACGTGTATCGAAACTAGGTAGTTTCGATAGGTCAACGTGTATCGAAACTAGGTAGTTTCGATAGGTCAACGTGTATCGAAACTAGGTAGTTTCGATAGGTCAACGTGTATCGAAACTAGGAAGTTTCGAGTGGTCAGCATGTACCGAAACTAGGAAGTTTCGATAGGGTTGCATGTATCGAAACTAGGGAGTTTCGATAGGTCTACCAGTATCGAAACTAGGTAGTTTCGATGAGTCTGATATGTGACGAATTGTTATGATTGTTCAGATTGTGTGAGATTCCAGTAGGACATCCCCGCTAAGATACCAGGTGAGTTCTAATCCCCTTTTTGCCTTCTTTAGGGGTGGTGTGCATACTTAGTGTAAAGTGTTTATTATATTTTATATATTATAAACTGAGGAGAAAAGCTATGTTTTAGTGAAAGGTTTAAAAGAGGCAAAAGTATGTTTCAGTAAAGTAAGATATATCATTTTGCAAGCGTTTACTATATTTTTATATACATAAACAAAGGCATGATATATGTGCTAGTATGTTTTCAGTAAAGTAAGATATATCATTTGGCAAGCGTTTACTATATTTTCATATACATAAACAAAGGCATGATATATATGATAAGCTATGTTTCAGAAAGTAAGATGTATTTTATGATAAGCTATGTTTCAGAAAGAAAGATGTATTTTATGATAAGCTATGTTTCAGTAAAAGCAAAGATATATCATTTGGCAAGCGTTTACTATATTGTTATATACATAAACAAAGGCATGATATAAGTTAAGTTATGAACAAGATTTACAGAAAGATTTATGAAAAGTAAAGTGAACAGCTTTCCTTCGGGAATGAGTACCAGTTTGTAAAGGTCCTTGGGACAGATGTTACTTGTACAAGATGTCAGATATGGGTTCCACCCATTAGTAAGAACCTTTGTGGTTCGTTAACAGTTGTACAATTGGGATGAGTGACGGCGGTTGCTCGGGAGGTCCACGCAACCTCCCTGTTAAGCGGTATTGTCGGTTCATGGATAGTGAGCCATGGGGGCATTGACCAGGGTATTGTCGGTTCATGGATAGTGAGCCATGGGGGCATTGACCAGGTACTCGTCGGTTCATGGATGAATCCATGGGGGCGGTACAGTAGTGACAAGGAATTGACGGATAAGCGGTATTGTCGGTTCATGGTCGTTGATCATGGGGGCATTGACCAGGTACTTGTCGGTTCATGGATGTAAGCCATGAGGGCAGTACAGTAAAGAGGAATTGACGGTTTATTATACGTTTTAAACTGTTTGAAAAGTAAAGTGTGTTAAGTTTAGCCTTAATGGCAGTATATATGTTTGAAAAGTAAAGTGTGTTAAGTTTAGCCTTAATGGCAGTATATATGTTTGAAAAGTAAAGTGTGTTAAGTTTAGCCTTATTGGCAGTATATGTGTTTTAGTAAATCTTTTGTAAAATTGATTTAAAGTAAACGTTAGAACTCACTCAGCGTTGCTGATTTTTAGTATGCACATCAGTTAAGTGTAGGTGGCAGTAGATGGAAGTGGATGCTTGGCTTGGCGAGAAGAGTTACCCGAAGACCAGAGTCTGGCATCCTGTCTATGTTATTGTTTAGTTGATTCAGACAAGTTTCAGTTTGTATGTTGACAAGTTATGTTTAGACATGTTATGTATTTCCGCTGCGCATGTTGAAGTTTTAAATCGTTTCCGCTGTGTTAATGAATGTCTTATGATTAAGTTCTATGTGTTGATGAGTAAATCCAATAAGTGAGGCCTTTCGGGAAAGGGGCCTTACACTAAAGTTTAAAAATTACGGATATAGTCCCCAACTACTATGTTTTCTTTCATCTTTAGTCCAAAAAATTAACAATGGTCGAATTTTCTGTTAAATACATGTAAATTTATATTTTTACTCTTGTTTTAAACAAATCAAAATAAAAAAATGTAAATTCTAATAATAACAATATAATAATTTTTTATTATTATTATTATAAATCAAAACCCCTCACTTCTTTCATCCGGTAACCGAACAATCGCCGCCTTTGTCACCGGCGCGCACACTGCCTCCATCATCGGCGACCCCTCCAACTCCTCTTTTACGACAGTCCTGATCACATGAGAAGTAATGAGATGATGCCATACGCAGAATATGACCCAACGGGATTTCGTAAAGTGATGAAGCGACGTAAATTTGACTTTAGGCCATAAGAATAATGTGATAAATTCTTTCTAATTCGAAATCCTGTACTCGCATGTATTTCTTTGTACTCGCATGCATTTCTTTGTACTCGACCAAACTATTCGGCGTTTAGAGAAGCGAGTTTTGGTCATGCAACAATGGAGATTAAAAACTACAGTTGGCACCGTAATACAGATGGATACGCGATTAGATCAGATTCAGTAGTGTTTTATAACAGATACTGGTATCCAAAAAACGACTCTACTGTTGAAACTACGATAATCATCTTTTCAGAATTCTCATCAAACAAACAAGTTTTGTGGTGTTTGAATTTTATGCCGGTACACGCCATGTATACTTGTTGTAATACTTCAATTAAATTGTTCTTTTCTTATATTCTTGTTCTGTTATAAATCAATAAGTTGTTTAAATTCAAAAGTTAAAATTACATGTATTTAACAAAAAAGTTAACCCTTGTTAACCTTTTGGACTAAATATGAAAACAAACATAGTAGTTGGGGACTATATCCATAATTTTTAAACCTCAGGAACCATATCCAAAATTTGACTGACCATCCGTGTAATTTACTCTTATAATTATTTTGAAAAACGGGACAAATCATTGCCTACTTCCCGTAGTGATACTTGCCATATCCAACCTACATGTTCGAAAAGCATAACTTGCCTACAAAATCCCTTTTTTTCTTTTTGCCAAATAAAATATTAGGCTTAACGTCCACGATTGAGATCCAAAAAGGGAGTCCAAAAGAATCTTTTACCATTAAGAAACAAATCATTGATTTCATCTAGTAAAGTGAACGATATAAATAAGTGATCTTTATTTGTATACATGAAAATTTGAGCTTTAGGGCCAATATTTTCACGACAGAGGCTTGACAGACCAGTTGGAATAGAAACCAATACCTATCCAGTCTGGTTAAGCTTCTTTAAATCGGTCGTTTAATAGGCGGAACCGTGAACCTAACGAAATGGTCAGACCGGATTTCAATATTTTTTTATTTTTCTATAAAATCTCATTAACTAATTCATTTAGCATTTCAGGCTCCATTTTATTTATTTAAGTCTTTATATTTTATTAAATTACAAGCCACATAAATAGTATTTTCATATTTCGTTTTACAATATACACACACTTTTATTTTTTATATTATTTATGATGATATCCGATTCTTAAATCCGATCCAACCAGTGTACCAGTAACACAACCAGTTAGATGTGTAGTCCGGTTCTAAAGACATTATTTACAACCGTCTAGCGGAGTTAACGTACTAGTACCATCCTACGTTATCGATAACCGTCATATCGATCTTGTATGGAAGTGATAGACAAGCTTTCTTTCTAACATCTGTGCATATACCAGAAATGCATTTAAACCTTGTTCAACTGTCTGCCATTGAAGTCATAACCAGCTTAGAGAAGTGCACCATCCATGGATAAGTAGCAATCAAGAAACACTTAAAACCAATCTTGTTTTTTTACCCACTTTTAACATGACTCAAAACCCTTTTCAATTATTGTTCCACTCATCAAACCAACCAAAACCCTTTTGGTTTATGTCCTTTTGAACTTGCCCAGAATCCTAAAAGGTTCTTTACCCCTCATCCACACACTATTTCATACCCACCCTCTCTTTTCTTGAAAAAAGGAAGAAAAATCAAGAAAATCTCTCTCTCATCTCTCTTCAATTCAAAAAGTTGATGGATGTGTGTGGGGATGCATGTCTCATAAGATGACATAAAGAAGACAACTCATGGTTCTTTATAAGTGCAAGCATCCCCTCATATTGCTCCCATCTTCTTGTTATCCCCCTTATACACTCTTTTATTTATCTTGAACTCGTGTTATCGATTCGTAGTTCTATAAGGCAAAAGAATGGAGGACAAGCTTGAAGAACACATGGGCTCTCATCATCATGATCCATGTGTAGAGATAGCCATGGAGATTCATAAGGTTGAGACACCACCAAAGAGAAGCAGTTTACAAAAGTTAAAGAATAGGCTCAAAGAAACTTTCTTTCCTGATGACCCTCTTAGGCAATTCAAAGGACAATCCACTAAGCAAAAATGGTTGCTTGGTTTTCAGTACATCTTTCCTATACTTCAATGGGGTCCTCATTACAACCTTAATCTATTCAAATCTGATGTTGTTTCTGGTCTCACAATTGCTAGTTTAGCCATTCCCCAGGTAAATCTTTGTCGTTTGCTTCGGACTTCGGTTTATATATTCTTTTCGAGAACATAACTACATAGAAACAATGAAAACATGTGTTTGGTTTTATGATATGAATCCCTTTTGGTTTTATGTTTTATGTTTTATGTTTTTGTTTTCAGGGTATAAGCTATGCAAAGCTTGCCAATCTCCCTCCTATTGTTGGTCTATGTAAGCTCCTTTTTTTATTATTTGATCGTCTTTGAACCATTTCATTATTCGTATCTGATCATAGAAAAGATTCTCGTTAAGCAAACCAACGTATATATCATATGGGCTTACATGATGATGGTTGAAAATTTGTGAGAGTGCCAAAAAAGACACTATACTTTACATGACAAATAGTTTTCAATTGTGAAATGAGTCCAACAAGAATCTTTGTACTTTATTCATGTAAAATATAATGTCCATTTTGCATTTTTCATGAGGATGATAGTTTGTTTACAACCGAAAGACGAGAACCGATGGCTAACAAAGAGTAAAAATGTTAATTACACAAGTAAAATCCAAAATGCATGTTTGAATCCACATTCAACATGCAAAAACAATAAAAAGTGCATAACAAATGATTACAAATATATTTATTTGATTGATTTTGTTTGGTTTAATGATGTAGATTCAAGTTTTGTGCCACCACTAGTGTATGCTGTGCTAGGGAGCTCAAGAGATCTAGCAGTTGGACCAGTGTCAATAGCATCACTATTGATGGGATCAATGCTAAGACAAGAAGTGTCACCAACCCTTGACCCTATTTTGTATCTTCAACTGGCTTTCACTTCTACCTTCTTTGCTGGCCTCTTTCAAGCCTCTCTTGGATTTCTGAGGTCCACACACTATCTCTTATAAACATGTAACGGTCTACTCAATGGTCAACTATCATCGTTGACCGTCGAAACTAGATCAAATATGTTAATGTGATTTTAGTAGTTAGAAAGGTCTCTTGGTGATTAAATGAAGTCAACTATCATCATTGACCATGAATCTTACTACTGAAATTAAATCATATATGTTAATCTCATTTCAGTAGTAATTGAGGAAGGTCTATTGGTGGTCAAATAAAGTCAACGATCATCATTGACCATGAATCTATACACGGAAAATAAATTTAATAGGTTAATCGCATTACGGTAGTCTTGGTGGTCAAATGAAATCAACATTGACAAGACTATTGAGATTGATAAAATATGTTAATGGAAAATCAAATTAAATTAGATGATGTCACGTGTCCATAAAATTCACGCTTTTATACACTTATCGCACTCTTTTGGAACTTTTCATCTGTACTAAATTAAGTGATCACTCGGTAACCGCCTGTAACGACGGATTGCCAACGCCGTCGGTGATACTTCTTTGTTTAGTAGTGTAATCTGCCAAAGGTGGAACCAACTAAATAATGCTACGTGTCCACATGAAATTCATGTTTTTTTAGCACTTCTAGAAAAAAATGACGCGGGCAAGGAAGGATTCTCGCGTTTTGCTCAACCGTGAGATTTCGTTTTTTGGCGGAGATGTCGTTCTGATTGGATGTACTTTTATAAAGAAACGCTTAACTATTTTACAAAGTTAAATGTTTATTTTATAAAAAAATATGGTTAAAGGACTAGTTAGGTAAAATTTCCTCATACCTTAATCTAACTAGTTTGTCAAAATGGGTCTCTTGGTGGTCAACTCAATGGGCGATGTTGACCCATCTTTGCTAAAAATATTCTATGATCCATTGGGCCATGCCAAAAAGGGGACCAACCCTTTTTTCTAACTAATGTACAGATTTTACTGCATAAGGTACAAAACATTTTAACATGTATGGGATGGTGTTTATAGGCTTGGATTCATAATTGACTTCTTGTCAAAGGCTACACTTATTGGATTTATGGCTGGAGCAGCAATCATAGTATCACTTCAGCAACTGAAAGCCCTTCTTGGGATCACTCATTTCACTAAAGAAATGGGTTTGGTTCCTGTTATGTCTTCTGTTTTCCATAATACTAAAGAGGTAAATTATGTATTTTATTTTGACATTTAAACTACTAAATAATACCATTTAAAAAAAGGTCTATAAAAATAAATCCGGTTTCCGATATGCATATAAAATTATATATAACATAGTCGGGGGGTTTTCTAGAAGTGGCCTCTCTTTCCCCAGGGATACATGTAAGGCTTGCCTACATCTCACCCTCCTCAGACCTTATCAATAGCTATGCTATGAGTGAGATTTTACTAGGTACAGTTGTTGTTGTTGTAAAGTGGGCAGGAAGGGTCGGTAACATATCGTTCTAAAAGAAGTATCAATTGGGTTCGAGTCAAAACAAGTTTTGACCAAGTAGGGTCGGGTTGAAACATATCGTTTTTTTTTGAAAAAAAGAATATAAACGCGTTCAACTGCTATATTTGTTTTTACGACGGCTAGTGATGACGACAGGCCGAGACAGTGGAAGTAGTGGTGACAATGGTGGGGGTGGTAGGTGGTGGCAGTAACCTATTTTGACCCGTTGAAAAATCAATTATGATCCAAACTAACCCATTTAGCTATGATAATTGTCCATTATAGTCTAAAATTGAGTGTTGGGGTTTGTTTTACACATATTGTCATCTAATATTTTTGTTCTTTTGTTATTATTTTTTTTAATATTCTATATTAATTTGTGGTGTAGTGGTCATGGCAAACAATCTTGATGGGATTTTGTTTTCTTGTGTTCCTTCTTGTGACAAGGCACATTGTAAGTACATATATTATACCTAGATTAATTAGTTATATTATTTATTAATCCACAAAATGTATCATTAACTTTATAAAAAAATGTCAATTTGGTCTCTAATTTTATGGCTTTTATTATCCTCAGAGCATTAAGAAGCCAAAGTTGTTTTGGGTATCAGCAGGAGCACCTTTGCTTTCAGTAGTGGTCTCAACCCTCTTTGTTTTTGTTTTCAAAGCACAACACCATGGCATTTCTGTGGTATGTTTTATTAATTATTTACTTAAAATATAATCATAATTAAATTCTAATTTTAGTTATTATTTTATGTGTTAAATAGATTGGAATATTAGAACAAGGGTTAAACCCACCTTCATGGAACATGTTACATTTTCATGGAAGTCATATTGGTTTAGTGTTGAAAACTGGTGTCATCACTGGCATCATTTCCCTGACTGTAAGTGTACAACTTTCACTGCGTAGTTTACAACTCATCATAGCGGGTTATTCTGAAAAGGGTATTTATGTCTTTTTACATAGGAAGGGATTGCTGTGGGTAGAACATTTGCTGCCTTGAAGAATTACCAGGTTGATGGTAACAAAGAAATGATTGCAATTGGAGTTATGAATGTTGTTGGTTCCACCACTTCATGCTACATCACTACAGGTAATCATCAAACCCTCTTTCTTTTATAATGTAAATATAAATTTGACGGATTGAGCCAAATTTAGAAAAATAAAAATTGAATGCATAATAATCAAATTAACTAATTACGCAACCGTTGGCCATTTGGTGCAATGATAGCCCCAAGACTTCTCATAGTGGAGGTCTTGGGTTCGAATCCTGGCCACAACGAAAAAGGGGTCTGTGGCCAGGTAATGGGGTTTACCTAGTTTGGGGTTCCTACTGGGGTGGGCTGCCCTAGATATTCTAGGTGTTGCCCCGGGGAAACCCAGTTATCCTAGAACATCTAGGTGTTTCCGTTAAAAAAAAAAACTAATTACGCAAATCATAGATTCACATGTTTTTACAATTAAGGGAAAATAAATTCAATCTACTAAAATTGGGGAAAACCCATTAAATTCGAAATTGGGGCTCTAATGATGAAATTCGGGTGGACAGTAGGAGCAAACCATGATCCAGCCCATTGAAATGTTTCTGTTATTACTTATGGCCCTGTAACTTCAAGCATAGCGAAATTTATGCCTTTTAAAGTTTGATTCTAGTTCATCCACGTATGAGATTGCTAACTCTATAATTCGTTGCTAACAAGTCAAATTTAACTAGAAAAGAAAACATGCTTTACAACTTGTACATCTTGAACATTTACTTGTACTCTAACCACCACCCGATGATTATCACAGGTTCATTTTCGCGGTCAGCCGTGAACCATAACGCGGGAGCCAAAACAGCAGTCTCCAACATAATCATGGCCGTGACGGTTATGGTCACACTTCTTTTCTTAATGCCATTGTTTCAGTACACGCCCAACCTCGTACTAGGCGCAATCATTGTCACAGCGGTCGTTGGTCTAATCGACCTCCCAGCGGCTTACCAAATATGGAAAGTCGATAAATTCGACTTCGTGGTGATGTTAAGTGCTTTTTTTGGTGTCATCTTTATATCAGTTGAAGAAGGACTTGCACTGGCTGTAAGTGTTTGATCTCATACTGTAACATACAAATAAACATACTCAGTCAAATCTCGCTCATACCGTAATCTTTTAAAAAAAGTTAAATTTATAATTTAATTGTAATTATTTTAGGTGGGAATTTCGATATTCAAGATGGTGTTGCAGATAACAAGACCTAAGACAGTGGTGTTGGGGAACATACCTGGTACTGACATATTTAGGAACAAACATCAGTACAAGGATGCTGTCACAATCCCAGGTTTCTTGATTTTAAGCATTCAGGCTCCAATAAGTTTTGCCAACTCCAATTATCTTAATGAAAGGTAATTTAACTTATCATATGATTTTGTTCATTTAGATTAAAGAGAACAAGCAACAATTTTGAGCATCTTTAAATTTTCACATTAATGATTAGGCATGTAAATCAACCGAATGTTTAGTGAAGAGTTCAGTGGAAAGTTTGTTTATGTTCCTTTAAATGAATGAAGATGAACAAAATTTTTTGTTCATTTAACTAAACAAACGAACATGAACACATGTCCTGTCCGTTTATATCTGTTCAGTTAGTTTATGTTTGTGTACATATTTATTCAAATTTATTTATTACTAGTACTATTTTAGAACCAATTTGATTTTCAGATTTTAGAACCCTTTGGTTTCGTTTGAGTTTGTTTACATTCATTTAAAATTAATCAGTTCGTTTAAGCATTCATGTCAATGTCCATTCGTTTGTTGTTCGTGTTCATTTGTTTGTTTGATTAAATTGGTTAAAGCTAAATGAGCACACATGAACAAGCCCCTATTCATATTCGTTCGATTCGTTTACATGCCTATTAATCTTCTTGTTTGCCAAGTGAAATTCATATATCTTTTTCTGATTGTTTCTTATAGGATTTTGAGGTGGATTCAAGATTATGAGGAGGAAGAAACCAAAAGTCATTCTGATCTCAGATTTGTAATCCTAGATCTTGCTGGTAATTCCTAGTGGTGTCAATCGTGTCGGGTTAGCGGGATGCGGGTTGGCGTGTCAAGGATGTCAACCCTAATCTGGATAACATAAATTCGGGTCAACCCGAAGATGACCCGTTTAACCCGTTTTACTTAATGAGTCAAACAAGTTAACGCATTATAAGTTACTTGTCCGGTTGTAAGCGGGTTAACGGTAACATGTTTAATGGTGAGTATAAGTGTGACAATAGATAACATAGTGTTTTAAGAAAAAATAAAATTATTACGACTAACCATATAAATATTAAAATGAAAGTCACAAAGTTGAAAACTGAAATCAAATTAGCTCAAGCATAAAATTCAAATTGTTTTTTTTCTCAAAACCAATAAAATAGACTGGGTAACAGTTTTTCAAATCAAAATAAAATCAAAGTTAAATGAAAAAATTAGTGATAAAATAGTTGAGATGAATTGTGAATTGGAGAGTCAGAGAGGAACATGAAGATTCGTCTTGAAAATCTTATAAATATGGATTGGAAATTGGAAATTGGAACTTGTAAAAGGTCGACCGTCCAACTCAAACAAAATGTTTTGAAGTCTTATGTTGCTATTTTAAAAA
Organism: Smallanthus sonchifolius; assembly: GCA_023525975.1. NCBI lineage: Eukaryota > Viridiplantae > Streptophyta > Magnoliopsida > Asterales > Asteraceae > Smallanthus > Smallanthus sonchifolius. The sequence continues at coordinate 17,926,660 of CM042036.1, forward strand.
ATAGAATGGGAAAAAACAAAAATCAAATTTTAATATACTTCTTTAAAAAACGGGTTAACGGGTCAACCCGTTGATTAAATAGGTCAACCCTAAGATGACCCGTTTTTTAAACGGGTTGAAATGACCAACCCAAAACCTGATTATTTTCGTGTCGAGTTCGGGTCGTGTTTCAGGTCGTGTCAGGAATTGCCACCCCTAGTAATTCCTAAATTCAACCTTTTGGCTAATTAAAAAAGTTAAAAGGCTGCAATTTCGATTTGTTAGAGGAAAATGGGTCGATTTGGGTTATAGTTTGTTTGTAACGCGTCAAACCGGATGAAAAATCATTCGGAATTGTAAACAGTTTACTCCTAATTTTGTTATTAGAAAAAAGTAAATTATTGTTATAATATCATACATATTAATTATTTATTAAAATAAAAAAAGAAATGTTTGGATAGTTTCAACATGTTAATATCTAAAATTATTGTTTTTCTTGGGGTAAATTTCAGCTGTAAGTGCCATTGATGCAAATGGAGTGATGTTTTTCCAAGAACTCAGAAGGGTATTGGAAAAGAAGGGTGTTGAGGCAAGTTCTATTCAACATTTTAATTACTTATTATTTCTGAATATTTTTTTAGTCTTTTATAAATAAGTAAATAAGTTTTAACATTTATACAATTATACAACCATAAACATAAACAAGTCGGCCGGTTTGATATTGCGTTTTTAAGGCTCATGGAGACAATAAAAAAGTCGGTTTTTAGTTATAGTTGAAAAAAAAATGTATATCGGGTTCCCTAGTATCAGGTTCATGTACTATCAACTTTTACATACTCAAGCGGTTCTCTAAGCTTATACTCTGAGCGACAATCATATGATAAAACAAAAGTTCCCCTTTTCTTTCTTTCATTCATCCTATTAAGACTAGGTTCATATTGTTTATATCAAGATTGTAATTATTGTATAGTCTCAGGTAGTGGTGCACAAAAAAACCGGTTTGGTTTTTCAAACCGGCAAACCGGTTCAAGACAAACCAGTTCGGGTTACGTATAAACCGCCGGTTTATAACCGGTTTAAAGCATTCAGGGGTCCATCGGGTTGAAGACCGGTTTATCCAAACCGGTTTACAATTTTGGGGTTGAATTTAAACGTATATTACAAAATTAGAAAGGATTAACTAGCATTTATTAAAATAATACATAATTAATTAAAGAATTAAATATTATGACATACCTTATTTGGGTTCATTTCCATCTATGAATATATCTAAAATTGGAAAGGATTTAATTAAATTAAGAATTAGAAAGGATTAAATAGCATTTATTAAAATAATACAAAATTAATTAAAGAATTTAATATTATGACATACCTTATTTGAGTTTATTTCCATCTACAGATATATACAAAATTGGAAAGGATATAATTAAAAATTGGAAAGGATTTAACTAAATTAAGAATTGAAAAGGATTAAATAGCATTCTTAAAATAATACATAAATTGATAATTAAGTAATTTTACATTCCTTATTAGGGGTTTACAAACGTATATATATCTAAAATTGGAAAGGATTTAATTAAAAACCTTAAAATGAATTTTAAAAAACATAGTAATTATAAATATCCCCGATTTAATTTTATTTAAATAAATCAAATTTTTAATTAAAAAACCGGTTTACCATTCAAACCGGTTCAAACCCTACCCTAACCGGTTTGATAGGGTTGGGATTTTCTCGTTTGAAAACCGGTTTAACCCGAACCGGTTTAGGGCCAAACCGATTTTGACCAATTGTTGACCAACCCGGTTCGGGTCAGTTCAAACCGGTTCGGTTAGAAAAAACCGATTTGTGCACCTCTAGTCTGAAGTAGGTGACTGTAATTATTGTAATTAACTAATTATAAATATATTCCATGAATGAGAAGGAAATCAATTTTGAGCCAATTATGTTTTATGTTTATAGAAGTCATGATCTAACACATTGAATCTATTTACAGCTTGTCTTGGTGAATCCAGTTGGAGAAGTGATGGAGAAATTGCAAAAGGCGGACGGGACACACGATCTTTTGCAACCGAGTAATCTTTACTTGACAGTAGGAGAAGCGGTTTCGTCGCGATTCTCATCAATGAAAGTTGTGTCATGTTGAATCTATTTCAACTATTATAAAGTTAGTGTTTTGGTGTTCTTTGGGGGAGGGGGGATGATGCAAGTGTTGCAATCTAATTCCAAGATTTATATGCTTGTAATTTAGGTTGTAGTGTTTTGTACTTTTGTAGGTTTTATTAGGAGTGGGACAAACATTTAAATATATTTTTGGAACAGCCATGTAATATTTTGATCATTATATGTTATATGAAATAACAAAAATATTATTGAAGAACACATGTCCCTGCATTCAGTTTGGTTGGAAAATAATGTACAAATTTTAGGCTTTAGACAACATGATATCAAACAAAATGGTAAACTCAATTTGAAAATTTCAGCTTATTTTACACAAAAATAATTATATAAAACGAATTACATCTGTAAAACAACTTATTTTTTTATCAAGTAATGATCAGATAAGCAATAAGACACCCCTAATTACATCAAATTTGGGTTGAGATATAAATTGCAAGCACAAGAGAATGAGTAGACAGAAGTTCAACAAAATGAGATAATTATTAAAATAATAATAACAATAATAATATTATTGTTTGTATTTTTTTTTTAACAGGCTAAGGGAATTATTTTTGTGGGGTTTTTGGAGTTGCCAACTGTTGGGGATCTGTGATGATAAGCTTTTGCTTGTCGGCATGAATTGGAATGGAAATTTTGTAGTCTGCAACTTGGTGAGGCATTGTGGTTGTTTTAGTGGAAATGACAATTTCTTTGACATTAAAATCAATGGATATGCAGCCATGTTGGGTTTCTTTCAATTTGCTCTATTGTTTACATATCTGAGCCTCTCTGAATCGATGATAAAACTGAATCTTTATGCATCTGAAAACCAAACCAGAGATAAAATTACAAAATCTGGTACATGTTTTTACGTGTTTAATGTTGTTTTGGTTTGTTCACTGATGTTTTGGCCCATGTTTTTAGCTGTTTAATGTTTTTGTAACACATTTTCAACTGTAGTAGGTTTATTTAATGTTATAGTGCTTAGTATTAGACATTACAAATAACAACCTCATTGTTGCTTTTTCTTCATCTTTGAAGAATGCATAGCGGCTATGGAGGCTGCTGGTATGTATTACATTGTATAATGTTAATGGGTCATGCTATATTCTTTTATTGTCCGCAGATGTCAAAAACAAATGGAAAACTCATGGGAAGAAAAGTCATTGTTCAAAAGAAGAGAGCATCACTTAACCATTTCAATAGGTTTAAGGCTATGCTGGCAAAGATTAAGTCACCATTAATCCTTTCTTTTCAAATTTCCTACAACATTTCTAATTTAGTATCATGATTATCATCCCTTTGTTGAATGGCAAGAAATTGAGGTGCCTAATTGAGTTGTTCCCGGTGATAGCCGAAGCCTCTCGTTCTGAACCCGCGGGTCCGGTTCAGACAACGTAGTGGTCAGGTTGAGAGGTGCGGGTCTCCGATTTGGAGATGCGACTGCCACTTAAAAATGAAAGTTGCCTATCAAAAAAAAAAACAAGTTGGGTAATAGGTCAAATGGGGTGTTTTCATAACATGGGTTGAAACAGACCAGCCATGTTTTATTTGACATGCAAACACAATTTCTGATTTTCAGATTCTTACATCAAATTCTGTTAATATGGGTATGAAGCTTTATTGTCACAATAATGATCTAATTATGAAAGTAGAAAAACTGTATTAAAAGTTTTGTCGACATCTAACATGTTAGCTCTTTAGACCTTCTGATCTATTTTGTTCTGTGTTTTACTGGAGTTCGGTTGTGAATTGTTCGGGTCAAGTTGTTCGAAAACATGTCCAATGGAGCAGTGGAGCCTGGATTTAGGATGCCAAAGACATGAGGTTTTTTTACCTGTAAGTTTGTTCACCTTTTATGGTATTTTTCCTTTTTTTTTGTATTTATATAAACTAGTAAAATGCCCGCGCGCGTTGCGGCGCGCTAAACTCGGGAAATAATGTTAAATCTGTTACATGTGTTTGATAAAAAACCAGCAATATTATAGATATAGTATAGATAAATTAATGTTAAGACAGTTTCTTTTGTCTCTTCCTCTTTGACTGCTACATATACTGTATGATGAGTTTCTTGAATCTGGTTCTCTTTGATTGCTTCAGCGAATGGAGCAGGTTTGGGGACTAAAAAAAAATAATGTTAATTCTGTTACATTATTATGTGGACTTTGTTTTGAATTAATTACTATTTGTGCCTACTATCTAGTGAGGGGCCGCGTGATGTGGCGGGAAACACAACACTTAGGTTGGTGGTTTTAGCGGTGTGCACAGAGTGGTTCAAACTACCGTTGGGTTATTATTTAATTTATTATTTTTATTATTGTTTGAGTAAATTACGTGATGTGGGAGTAAAATGTTCAACTGTCCCATTTATCTTATCTGCACATGACATGAGATAGTAGTTCATACTAACGTCCATTCATCAAAAGACAAAATGTGTGAAACATTAAACGAAATGATATTTTGTGTAATTATTGAAAATAAAGAAGTCATTTGCATTTTTTAAAATATCTAAAGACGAAACATGTAATTTATTTTATAAAATATAGATTAAAAGGATGACATCTTAAATAAAAATTAACTTTTAACTCGGTACAATCAACTAATAAAATTGTATCACCAATTTGAGTTTAGGAAAAAAAATGTTGTCTTATTGTTTTTATTTTATTAATATCGGAGACTTAAATAGCTTTTCCAAGCAAGTTTTTAAATAAGTGATTAATGATTTTTTTATAACTTTTATAATCTTTAAATAATTTAATTTTTTGTTATATTATATATCACAATAATTGATGAATATCCGGTTCACAAAAGTATAATATATATCTAAACTTACAATAATTTTGAAGAACATAACTAATAAGACTGTGTATAATCATATAATTATTTTTAACATATTTATTTTTTTTAACAAAAGTACTCACTAATGTACCAATAACAATTTAGATTAAGACATGTTAATCTATACTATATAATAAACAAAGGTTTTTCATGCCACGTGTCGGCTCCATATTCATTTTTATCATTTTTTTCCGCCCCTCTCTCTCTTATTAAATACATCTCTATCGTTTAATAATAATAATATATTTTTTTAAAAAAAATACTAATTATACTAATAAAACATATTTATTTTAAATTATCCCATATTATAAGAAACTTTCAAATTTAATTATGTAATTTTTATTTTCAATCAAACAGTAAATGAAAGTTAAATTACATTAAATAGTAATTAACGTATTTTCAAAACCCAATTATATATTACTTTTTACATATTTTGAATTTTGTTTTCTACACTTACTATATGTAATACATTTTTACACCTATAAAATATACGTAAAGATTTAATAATTTTATGTATTGATATTTTTCACCCCGTGTGTATTACACGGGGTTCTAACCTAGTATAAATTTAAGTTCGACATGTCCAATTATTCATTAACATTGTTGTAAAAATTGGGATTAATCGATAATTGAGGGTATACCGATGCGATTTCATCTAATCGTACCAAAATACAGGTAGGCGGTCTAAATCGGTCCAACGATTTTATTTTTTTATTTTTCATTTGTCACTTATTCTTTAATAAAATTCAAAGTTTCGTATCAATGTTTATCGGTTAGACTGAAATATGGTTGTATCGTATCGATGTTTACCAGTGTTCCAATATATATATAGGGTGCCCGCACGATGCGGCGGAGAACACAAACACTGCTAATCACGTAACATTTTTTTTTAATTAGAAAAAAAAATTATAGCAATACCATACTCAAATTCAAGAGAATAAAATGCTCGTTTTTATGGTGTAATATTTTTAAAAAAATATTAACGTATGAAAAAGTTATAGCCGTTTAAAATCATGAGGGGAGAAGGTAGTTAGGGTATGAATAACTTCCATTTTCAGTTTTTTTTAAAGCATTAAAGGGTTATACCTTATGCTTAAAAAATGTGTAAGTAAATTTTTTAAAAAGTGTTAAAAGACATTTTTGTCCTCCTCAAATGTGATATATATAGTATAGATATAGATTACTAATAATTTAGAACGCAAACCTTCTCCAATTAGTCAATGGAAATGTTGGTTAGACCTATTGTTTAACTGAATTAGTTCTTGCATGATTGCAGGTTCTTGACATTTGGCTACCTTTTACTTGGTGGTTTCTTTGTTAAAAGCCACTACATGTTCACATGCCTCATGGTTTGAGCAGGTTTGTTCTATTTTTTTTTCATGAAAGCTATTTAAAATTAGTTGCAATCTTGATTTTTTCCTTAAACTTTATTGTTTAAAAGTGTGCTTAAACTTTTTTTTTTGGTTTTTACAGGTTGTTTTTAAATATTTTTAACTTATTTGGTTTTATAGGCTAAACTGGTAAATGGTAATGTCAGAGATAGCAGCTACTGCCAATGAGTTAGATCCCACCACCTGTCAGAGCTTACCGAGGTATCCAATCTATTAAATCCAAAAATATGTTGTAGATCTAAAGAAGTCATGAAGAAAATTACTGCACAAAGTGAGCTAAGAGGACAGTTAGTAGCTCTTGACCTATTGTGTGATACTAATGATTAATATTAATTATTTGAATTACCAAAATTAACATGTCATCATGAAATCTTATAAAGATGTTAAAACTCAGGAGCTGAGCAGTGTGCACATGACTCTTTCTGGCATCATACATATCTTTTGAAACCAGATGTGTTATGGTTTATTTCGAGCTTTTAGGTTTATGTCAAACTGCTTTTTAGCATATTTATGAGATTTTGTTTCATGTGGTTTTGATTATGCAGGAAACCTTTAACCATTCTATTTTCAGGTCCATCGATTTAGAAAATTGATGATTTTCCCTAAAAATAATGGTCCAATTTTTTATTTGATACAAAATTGCAGGTATGCAAAGCTTGGAATGAAAGTAGAGTGGATGGAAGGTTCTGTGAGGGTTATATTTGGGCCTAAACCTGCTTTCAGATATGATGAGGTAATTAAAGAAACATAAAATCTGGTTTAATGATGTGGTTAGAGGATTTAAAGATAAAGTAAATAATGATCCTTCAAAAGGAGTCATTTTTAGTGATGGTAAACAGACTAAACTGCTGCCAACTGATGTTCCTGAGATGACTGTTCTAAGATCTTTGATGAAGAGTGTGTTGCATTACAATGGCGGAAGGGTGATGTTCTGCTGCTAGATAACTTGGCGGTCTTGCATTCGCGACGACCATTGATCATGCTACCCCTCCGTGTGCCGACTTCATTTTGCAAGTAAAAATCTGTGAGTATTGCATTTTGTGTCTATTGGTAAAACTATCTACACGTGAAACAGAAAAAGATATTTTCCTGAATATAATTTCATATGTACTTCAATAAATTATATAAATAAGGTCACTCGCATTTAATAGTTGCATTTACAGTAGTGCTGTTCATTTCATTTGAATCTGTGTTGCTGCCTGGACGGGGTGAAATTGTCTGAACCGGTTCGTAAAAAGAGTAGCCCATAATGTATATTTTGACAAACTTTCAATGTATGGTTATGTTCATAAAGACTCAACCCTCACCATAACATGGTAAAACAAGTTCGTTCCCGCCGCAACGCGCGGGTAGGAACAACCTAGTTAGAAACAAAAATTATGTTTTTTTTCAAGAAATATTAAATCCAAAGCAATATACAACTGTTAATTCATAAATATGTACAGCTGAAAAACGGCTAGGGTTTTATTATAATAAAAATGGCATAATACAATGAAAGGAATAAAAGCTATATATAGTTATCTAGATAAACCTAGCTAATAAATAAAAGCCCAATACAAATTAGCCTAATAACTTATTATGCTAATATCTTCCCTCAAACTCACAATGCAACGGTAATAAACATTAAGAGTTTGCCACACATGAAACGAAACGAGACGCCGACTGATCCTTAGTGAAAATATTAGCAATCTGTAAGGCTGATGGAACATATGGAAGCGAGATGGTCCCGAGCTGTATTTGATGACGAGTGGAGTGGCAATCAATCTCAATATGCTTCGCTCGTTACAGAATTCTTTGCAATTAACATCGCACTTTTGTTATCACAATGTAAGGGGTAGGCTAAGAGATGTTAACCCCCATATCTGCAAGAAACCAACGTAACCGAGCTGTTCATTTCATTTGAACCTGTGTTGCTGCCTGGACGGGGTGAAATTGTCTGAACCGGTTCGTAAAAAGAGTAGCCCCTAATGTATATTTTGACAAACTTTCAATGTATGGTTATGTTCATAAAGACTCAACCCTCACCATAACATGGTAAAACAAGTTCGTTCCCGCCGCAACGCGCGGGTAGGAACAACCTAGTTAGAAACAAAAATTATGTTTTTTTTCAAGAAATATTAAATCCAAAGCAATATACAACTGTTAATTCATAAATATGTACAGAGGAAAAACGACTAGGGTTTTATTATAATAAAAATGGCATAATACAATGAAAGGAATAAAAGCTATATATAGTTATCTAGATAAACCTAGCTAATAAATAAAAGCCCAATACAAATTAGCCTAATAACTTATTATGCTAATATCTTCCCTCAAACTCATAATGCAACGGTAATAAACATTGAGAGTTTGCCACACATGAAACGAAACGAGACGCCGACTGATCCTTAGTGAAAATATTAGCAATCTGTAAGGCTGATGGAACATATGGAAGCGAGATGGTCCCGAGCTGTATTTGATGACGAGTGGAGTGGCAATCAATCTCAATATGCTTCGCTCGTTACAGAATTCTTTGCAATTAACATCGCACTTTTGTTATCACAATGTAAGGGGTAGGCTAAGATATGTTAACCCCCATATCTGCAAGAAACCAACGTAACCAAACAATCTCACATGTAGTCACAGCCATAGCACGATACTCAGCCTCAATATAAGATTTAGAAACATCTTATTTCATACTTTTCCATGAGATTAATGTATCTCCAAGGAAAACACAGAAACGAGTGGTAAATTTACGATTATTAGGATTACTATTCCAATCAACATCACTATAATCACGCAGCTCTAGAGAAGACATCGAAGGAAACAAGAGGCTCTAAAACTGAGTGCCATGAAGATATCTCATAATACAAAGAATAACTCCCGGTAAACAGAAGTGGGGGCATTAACAAACTGGCTAACCCTATGAACAACATGAGTAATATCTGGATGAGTAACTTTAAGATAAACCGAACTGCCCACAATAGTACGGTATATGCTCAGACTTGATAAAGGAACACCATCAGTAGAAGAGTACTGTGCATTGGTTTCAAGAGGAGTGTCTACGGTCATGTTGTCAGAAAGTCGTGCCCGCTGAAACAAATTAGATATGTATTTTGTCTGAGAAAGGAGGTATCTTTTTTGAGACTGAACCACCTCAATACCCAAAAAATAACGTAGCAAGCCAAATCTTTCATGGCAAACCGGTAAGCTAAATCATGTTCTAATTACTCAATGACATCATAATCATCACCTGTAATATCCATATCATCTACATATAAGGACAAAAGAATCCGTCCTACACTCGTACATCTAACAAACAATGTTGAATCGTGATTACTTGAAAGAAAACCAAGAGAAGTAATCACCGTAGAGAATTTCTCATACTAATCACGAGGGGCTTGTTTGAGACCATATAGTGCTTTCTGAAGTTGACAGACTTCACCCGCTAGTGAGCACACCCGGGGGAGGAGTCATGTAAACCTCCTCGTGAAGATCACCATTTAGAAAAGCATTCTTGACATCCATTTGAAAAATATTCCACTAACGAATGGATGCAACTGCAATGAGATTACGAACTGTCGTAATTTTTGCCACCGAAGCAAAAGTCTCCTCATAATCCATACCATACTTTTGTGAGTACCCTTTTGCAACAAGTCTAGCCTTGTATCGTTCAAAAGACCCATCAGACTTTGTTTTAATTTTATATACCCAACGACAACCAATTGTTTTCTTACGAGGTGGGAGTGGAACCAAATCCTATGTATGTGTCTGATAAAGAGTGGCAAGCACCTTAGCCACAGCATTCTGCCAAAGAGATCAGAAACGTCCTTTCGATACCTGAGGTACTAGATGAAATAGACTTCAATGAGACATGGATGTGGACATAGCAATAGGATTAGCAAAAAAAAACTGTCTAAACTGCTCAAAAACTTAGGGATCCAAAGGAGAAGGCGCACGATGTGATCGGTATCTACTGATGGTGCAGCAGCAGCAATGAACTGTGGAGAACGAGATGCCCATGGAAAAGGACCAGAAGGGTGTGGGGAAAATGGTGGTTGCAACTGACCACTTGATCTGTTTTGTTGCGAAGATTTCTGCTGCTGTTTTGCCCTGTTAAGTAAAAACGGAAACTGAGACTTCCAATGGTGTTTTTGTTTGTAGATGCACACTCATCAAAAACAACTTTAGGAGCGTGTCGTAGATCATTGTGGTCTAGACTGATCATTTAGAACAACAAACATAGTATGAGTAGTAGTTGTTTTAGACCCTTTGTCTACCTGAGATTTGATATGAGTTTCCACGTAATCCTTCAGAATCAAAACGTGACGCCATAAAAAACCGAGCCAAACGATGCTCTTCCCTCCTAGAAATGTATGGTTTAAACACTTTCAACTCTACAGATTTTGTAAGAGTTAATTGATCCCATAAATCCGACATAGCAGCATAAAAGTCTTGAATACTTGTATCATTCTGTTGAAGAGCACAAATGTCAACAAAGTTAGACTGGGCATACAATCTATCCAAATGATCCCAAACCTCCTTTGTCATGTCATACTTAGCCAGTTGACTGAGTTATAGAATTGCTGATTAGAGTTATCAGGTTTCCATGTATCAAGTAACAATACATAATTCTCAGCCTTCTTGTATGTAAGCTTACCTTTAGCACCAGTGACATAACCCCACTAGAAAATTTATAATTACCGGAGCATCTTCTGATAGAGTGAATATCCAACAAAAGCCTACATAAAAAATGTCCATAGTACATTCATAGTTTCAGACAAATTTTTAAATAGTTCATAAGAGCCCGTGGAAAATGGGCGGGTCGGGTTGGGTAGCGGGTCAAAGGGCTCAAACTAGATTTTTCTGTACTCTCAAAACGGGCCGCGTTAGGTAGGTTTCACCTAAGACACTTTTTGTCAAAAAATTTGAAGTTTTATAACCAATTGTGTTGAATTTCAGTAAAAAAATATATAAATTGCGAATTTTAAATTTCTATCTGATGCCGGTAATTTTTCTAGCACTATTTCAAGGTAACTCTAAAAATTTAAGGAAAAATATTAAGGGTAAAAAAACATATATAAGAATTCAAGTTTAGAAAAAAGGCAAAACCTTTTTGTTGTATGGACCATTTAGTTCAGGTGTTGATTTGATTTGTATCCGCTCTGTATCAAGCTACAAAATATCCAAATTTCCAATGTTATAACTAGATGATTATAATAATAACAGAAACTCTATCATACAAAGGAACAAAAGAATTCGATCCAGGAGATAGTGGACTCATACTTAGACCAACTAAACCGAGAGAAATGAGCTAGAAAATGACCCACCTTAAAAAGGGCAAGCTCTGCGCTTCATCGGGAGTTAAGTTCCCATAAATAATGGACGGAAACGTATCAACGCACTAGATTACAAACTCAAAGGTTTTTCCGAACTTTAGCAGTTTTGATTTATTTCATTTCTATTGTAAAAACGTGTGAATTTTTAAATGGAGTAAGTTACACGTCTATTTAAGAAGTTAATTTGATAATTATGCAATCAATTTTCGTTTTCCAAAATTTGGCTTGAGTTATCGAATTTAGACTTACCCTAAAAAATAAAGGGGCTTGATGTGATATATAGTCTAGGCATCAATATTACATCGAATTTTCCTTAAGAGTAATTTTTTTTTTATTATTTCTGATTCCGTTGGGCTCTCTCTTATTCAGTTTGAATCCTCAGTTATTTGAGAAAGCTAAATTCGATAATAGAATCTGCGTCAATAAGTATATTTTAAACCAAAACAATAAATATCAAATATTTATAAGCAATTACGTTTTGAAATATCTCCCCACAAAGAAAGTATATAAATTTAAAATGTGAAGCACAACATATAATTGTATAAGTCCTACCTTTTGATCGATTACTCCCCTCAAAGAGTACACATATGTGAAAGTCAATTATTTATTACTATACCTGTAAACGAAACGAACATTCAGTGAACTGTTCGTGAACCGTTCGTTGAGAAGTTCGTTCATTTAATAAAGAGAACAAACATAAACACAAATTTTTGTTCATTTAATTAAACGAACGAACATGAACACATGTTTCGTTCGTTCAATTACGTTCGTTTATGTCCGTTCATTTACACTTGTTTATGTTCGTTTATTTACGTCCGTTTATATTCGTTCACTTATGTTCGTTCGTTTAAATATTCATTCGTATTTATTTATTATAATATTAGTTTTAAATTAATTTGATTTTTTGTATTTTAAAACCCTTAAGCCTAATATAAAATCAATTTGATATTTTTATTTAGTTTTGAAATGTTGGGTGTAAGGATGGTGATATTTTAAACTTTAATTTAGATATTCACGTTTACTTTTAATTGATGTTCATTTATGTTCGTGAACTGTTCATTAGAATATTAATGAACGAACATAAACAAACACGAAAACGTTCATTTTCTTAATTAACGAACACGAACACGAACAAAAAATATGTTTGATTAAGTGTTCGTGTTCATTTATTTGTTCGGTTATAGTTAAGCGAACAAATAAACCTCCGTTCGTTCGTTCTTGACATATTTAGTACACATGTGACGAATGTATGAAAATGATTTCAAATGATTACACATAATGCGCATTTATTTATTTAATAAACTAAGCACTCACCGCTGACAACTGTTATTACTTATCTTCTTTGTTCTTCCACAAATATATAGTCAAATTCAAATCATAAAGAAAGAATATGTATGCATTTTAGTGGCTTGCAGAAGTAGCAACTTCAACTTGGATTTAATTCTTATTATTAAATAATATATTATGCATGTGAAACTTCAGTCAGAAATCCAGCATTTAGGCCAAACACAAAGCCGGGCCCAATTATAATAAGCCCAAGTTAAGATAGGCCCATCAGTTTTAAAGCGCTGTGGCTTCATATAGAGGTGGGCAAAAAACCGGTTTGGAATAGTTAAACCGGTTTCGACCCGAAACTCGACCCGAATACGAACCAGTTTAAGTGGAACCGGTTTCAAACCAGTATGAACCGACGGTTATGAACCGGTTTAATAGGCAAATATATAAAACCGGTTTTTTGTGAACCGGTTTGTCAAACCGGTTTAACGGTAACTTTCAAAATATAACCGTTGGGATAACGGCTATATAGCCGTTTTTTGACCGTTAGACCCGTTTTTGACCTTTTTTTCACCCATTTTAACACCTAAACACATTAAAAATAGGTAGTGGGTGTTTTGGTTAAATCATACTTCTCAAACCCGCTCTCTACACTCTCGTTTATAAAAAATGCTCGAAAACGCTCAGAAAACGCTCAAAAAAACTCTAAAAAAAACGCTATGGCAGAATCAAGTTTTGGTGTTTCCTCTAACGAAGTTAGCGTTGTGAAAGTCATACCAACAACGAGGAACCCCGCAATTTGGTCAAACTACGATCTATGTGAGTTGTCTAACGGGTTGGAACGTGCTCGTTGCAAAAATTGTGGTGGTTTTTTTAAAAAGGAATCAAATTCTACTCTAAAAACTCATCTGGAAAAATCGTGTCTGAGTTTGAAGAATATTCCGGGTGAGGGTCAAGCATCTATGACAAGCGAGGGTGGAATTTGGAACTTCGATCCAAATATTGTTCGAGATAGAATGACGAAATTAGTTATTCAAAGAGGTTTGACATTCAACCACTTCGACAACCCGCTCGTGACGAGGATGATTCAAGAAGCCCTTCAACCACGTTATCATCAAGTAAGTCGTAGTACTCTTAGACGTGATTGTCTAAAAATGTGGAAAAAAGCAAAAAAAGAATTAATTTTAGGTTTTGAAAAATTGGAAACGCTCAAAAAAACTCTCAAAAAAACGCTATGGCAGAATCAAGTTTTGGTGTTTCCTCTAACGAAGTTAGCGTTGTGAAAGTCATACCAACAACGAGGAACCCCGCAATTTGGTCAAACTACGATCTATGTGAGTTGTCTAACGGGTTGGAACGTGCTCGTTGCAAAAATTGTGGTGTTTTTTTTAAAAAGGAATCAAATTCTACTCTAAAAACTCATCTGGAAAAATCGTGTCTGAGTTTGAAGAATATTCCGGGTGAGGGTCAAGCATCTATGACAAGCGAGGGTGGAATTTGGAACTTCGATCCAAATATTGTTCGAGATAGAATGACGAAATTAGTTATTCAAAGAGGTTTGACATTCAACCACTTCGACAACCCGCTCGTGACGAGGATGATTCAAGAAGCCCTTCAACCACGTTATCATCAAGTAAGTCGTAGTACTCTTAGACGTGATTGTCTAAAAATGTGGAAAAAAGCAAAAAAAGAATTAATTTTAGGTTTTGAAAAATTGGAAACCGGTGTGAACTTAACCACCGACGTTTGGTCGGCTCCACATGGTATTCCCGACTCATATATTTGCGTTACCGCTCATTGGGTTGATCCCAATACGTGGCAAATGATGAAACGTACAATCGCGTTTGAGATGTTTGAATATCCGCACACGGGTCAAAATTTATTTCACATTTTAGATGGTGTGATAACCGAATTTAAATTACAAAATAAATTATTTTCAATATCTTTTGATAATGCCTCAAATAATACAAATGCGGTTCAAAAATTAATATTAAAATATAATCCGATTTGCAACGGCGCTTTTTTCCATAGTCGATGTATTGCACACATCATCAACATAGCCGTGCAAGACGGGCTTGCGGTTGAACCCGTTATTGAATTAAGTAATGCATTTCGAGTCATGCTTAAAAACGTTTTTAGTAGTAGTAAAAAAAGATACCATGAATATATTAGATTATGTAACGATACGGGTTTGATTTGCTTAGGTCCTAATTGGGACCTCCCAACAAGATGGAATTCAACTTATAAAATGTTTCATAGTGCTATACGTCAAAAAGATACTTTATCAATTTTTCATGATATGCTTTCCTCAAAACCGCGTCGTAAAATTCAAAGTTTTCCGTCTACGAGTTGGGACATTCTTGAAAATATAACCGAATTGCTCGAAGTTTTCAAAACCGCCACTACTTTTTTATCTGGGGTTTATTACCCCACAAGTCCCTTGGCTCTTAAACAAATATTTCTAATGTGTAACAAATTAGCCGAACTTGAAAATAAAAATACTCTTTTTACGAGAATGATAAAACCGATGAAAGAAAAATTTGTTAAATATTTTAAAGAAATGCCTCCGGTTATAACTTGTGCCGTCGCATTAAACCCTACAATTAATGTTTACGGTGTTGAAACCTTGATTGATAAAATAACTTACGATTTTGATTTGAATGATGAAGATATTCATTTTTCAACCGTAACAAAAACTTATTTTAACAAATGTTTGCAAGATTTGTTTGATATTTATTTACATAAATATGGTACAACACAAACCCCACATGATACGATGGGCGCGGGCACATCAAGTAGTAGCTCGAGGAATATGAACTTAAATTTGTATAACGAAATGAGAAATGAATTTACTAAACGGGCTAGAGGATCCACCCCGAGTAGCGAACTCGGAAGGTATACGGGAACAAACTTTTTATCATTTATGAGTCCGGATGTTTTTGAGGACTTTGATATTTTGGCGTGGTGGAAAGGAAACGAATCTACTTTTCCGGTCCTTTCCGCCATGGCCCGTGATTTACTAACCGTCTAAGCTTCCACGGTAGCTTCGGAATCCGTTTTTTCTCTTAGTGGCAGAGTTTTATCTATTCGAAGAACTAGACTCACCCCCGCGGCAATGGAAATGTGCATTTGCTTGAAAGACCATTTGGATGCGGTAGATAGGAGACAAGATAGGAGTTCGCTTGAAGACGAAATTGAAGTTGAAGAATTCATACACGAATCTGAGGTCAACCAAGGATTGGCGAGCCCACCTACAAATTAAGAACTCGCCGAAGATGATAGACTACGAGGATCCACTAGTAACTCCGAGAATGACGGCTAAAATTAAACAAAAAAACAAAAAAAAAATATATATATTTTTCTTTTTGTCGAATTGTAATGTTTAATTTTGTAATGTTTTGTGATTTCCGAACTCCTACGGTATGAATAAACGTTGAACTTTATGTTTTTATTTGTTAAATATTTAAACAAATTTTTTTTTTAATAAAACCGGTTCACCAACCCGAACCGGTCCAGAACCGAACTGAACCGGTTCAACAGGTTCGGGATTCTACATGTGGAAAACCGGTTTATACCCGAACCGGTTTTATTCAAAACCGGTTTCACTATTAGTCAACTAAAAACCGGTCCGGGCCGGTTTGAAACCGGTTCGGGCCAAAAACCCGGTTTGTGCACCTCTAGGTTCATACATAAAGAAGTCACCACAAATCACGATATGACACTAGAGGTGCACACAAAAATTGGTTTTTTTACCCGGTCCAAACCGGCAAACCGGTTTGGGATAAACCGGTTTGGAGCAAACCGGTTCGGGTTAGGCTAAAACCGCCGGGTTGAAACCGGTTTGAATCATTTAGGAGTATACCGGGTTGGGGACCGGTTTGTATGAACCGGTTTGGAAAACCGGTTTGAACCGGTTTTTAAGCTGGCAAAAAACTAGCCGTTGGGGAACGGATTTATAGCCGTTGGGGTCGATTTTGGCCGTTTTTTACCCCATTTGCACTCTTAAAACACTATAAATAGGTGGGGGTGTTTAGGGTTGATCACACCTCTCTTTACACTCTTTAATCTCTAAAACCGCTCTGTAACCGCTCAAAATCATACACAACAACGAGGTTGATCTTGGAATATCCGAACCAGTCACCGATGAAGAACTAGCCGAAGATGCAAGGCTACGAAGCTCTAGTTCCGAAGACAACGCACAAGAATAATCAATCAATATTCCAAAAAATAAAAATATATATTGTCATTTGTAATGTTTTACAATTTTATAATTTTATCTTTTCATGTTTTTTAATTTTCGAACTTTCCAAATATTAATAAACGTTGAACTTTATGTTTTATATTTGTTATTTTTTTTATATTAAAAATATAAAATTTATTTGAATTTATTTATTTTTAATAAAAACCGGTTTAAACCGGTTTACCACACAAACCGGTTTGTAACCAACCCTAACCGGTTTGACCAGTTAGTCATTCTCCACCTACGAAACCGGTTTAACCCGAACCGGTTTAGGCCCAAACCGGTTTTGATTTTTCGTTGACCAAACCGGTTCGGTTCGGATTGAACCGGTTTGGGTTAAAAAACCGATTTGTGCACCACTATATACTAATAAATACATCACATGATTCACGATTGATGAGCAAAATACTGAGTTTAGTGTTAGAGTGCCTTGAAGCTAAGGGTCTGTTTGACTGGTAGGAATTTATGAGATTTTAATGAAATTGAAATTTAAATTCTATTCATTGACATGTTAGATTGGCTAAGAGAAGGAATTGAAAATGGAATTGGAATTAATTCCAACCAAATTTCTCAACTAATGGAATTCAAAATATCTCCTTATTTCAATAGAATTCAAAATTCTTCACCATTTTAATGAGTAATTTTGTATTTTAGGTATTTTTACATTACAATTCCATTAACAAATATGCTAACCAAACACATTATGAATTTTAAAGGAATCCTTTAAATTTCAAATCCAATTCCAATTAAAATTCCTTTGAATTCCGCGAACCAAACGTCACTAAGGCTCTCGGGCTCTCTCGCAAGATTTATTTACTTGTGTTGCAGCTCAGATCTTGACCCGAGTGAAAGAAAAATCAACAAAGACTATTTCCACTTAGGGCTGTTCAGAAAGCTCGCAACTTACTCGAAGTTTGCTCGAAAAAAGCTTGAAAAAAGCTTGGCTCGATAAAAGCTAGGTTGAAAATGAGCCGAGCCTTCTCGATTTGTAAACAAGACGAGCCCAAGCCAGGGAAGGCTCGGCTCGTGGATCGCTCGATAACTAGCTCGGTGGCTCGCTCGTTTAGCTCGTTCAAAATAAGATTATTAATATTAATCATAATAAAAATTAACATATAAAAGAGTTGAAAATAAAAAAACAAAAACAATACATATAAAATTTTGAATCTACCTCTGTGTTTCTCGATCTTTAGAAAAATTAATTTTTTTTTGTTTACAACCTTAATACTATTTTATAAGTTCTAATAATTTTTTTTTGTTTTCACATATATATATATATATATATATATATATATATATATATATATATATATATATATATATATATATATATATATATATAGGGGATGGTTACGGAGAAAACTACATAGTTAGGCGAAAACCGAAAAAACCACTAAAAAAACCAAATTTAACCAATCATATAATAATATTTACTTTTTATTTTATTTTATTTTTATTTATTTATAAGAGTATCAATGTAATATTACACATTTTTACTAAAAAAATATTTAAGTATTGGATAACGTATACGTAACACATAGTGTTACGTATACGTAAACAGAAAACAAAAAAATTGCGGTTACATATACGTAAAAACAAGACATAAAATGATTTTTTGGTAAATTGTGTAATATTATATTAATAAACTTAGAAATGAATTAAAAAAATAAAAAATCTATAAATTATTTGATTGGCTTTTAGTGGTTTTCTCGGTTTTCGCCTAATTTTATGGTTTTCTCTTGATCACTTCCCTATATATATATATTTATACTAGGTTAGAATCCCGTGTATTACACGGGTTGAATAAATGTAATGTTATATACTTAGTAGTAAAAAAATTATGTATTTAAAAACCCGTATATTACACGGGTTGAATAAAATATTACGTGACAGTTATAAATTTTGTTAAGTTAATTTTTAAATCATTTTCTTAGCTGAGTATTTTTTTTTTTATGTAACTGATAAATGTAAATTCATATTAAACTTTAGAAACCCGGTGTATTACACAGTTTGAATAAATGCAATGTTATATACTTAATAATAAAAATTTACATATTACATATTTATGAAAACACGTTTTTTTAAAAAGAATTATAGAAAACATTATTATTTAATAGGAGAGAGAGGCGGGAAACAAAAAAATTATAAAAATAATTAAAAAAATTTGTATAATTAATATGAGAGAGAGGCGAGAAAAAAAAGTTGAGAATGTATGAGAGAATGACAAGTGTCATATCAAAACATTTATTTATTATATAGTATAGATATAGATATATATATCAAAATGTTCAAAATATACAAAAATTAAAAAAAAAAATCATTTTTTTAAGATTATCTAGCTGGCTCGAACTTTTCACAAGCCGAGCTCGAGCTCAACTCTTCAGCTCGTTAAAATTTTCGACTTCAACTGCATCGATAGTATCAAACAAATAGCCAATGAATTTGGATCCAAGAATCTACAATCTTCAACTTACAGAAGGGGTGCATCAAAATTATACAAATACGAAGATACATGAAGAAAGCTCAAGAATTCACTAAAGAAAAGTCCACCAAAGAACATTGGTCTCATGGTCGAGGCTAATGAGCAAATAAAGAGTCATCTTCTAAGATCATCTCAATGAAGACTCATATGCATACATGAATGTGCAAAACTTTGTTTAATGGCAAAAGATGAAGAAAGTTCCTTCAATCAAGACATGAAAAAGGCAACTATAAGAATGTAATCAAGTATAATCCATCTACAATGTATCATGAAAATAATTTTAGAACTTACACTCATAAATAAAGGTAAAATATGTTTGATTACCTCTGTTTTGATTTGTAAAGTGTTAGGGTCTCTTTGGTATGACGTAATAGAATGAACAAAGAAATAGAATGTACGAGTGAATGGAATGGACAATGAATTTGAATATATATATATAGGGGAGGGTTACAGAGAAAACCACATAGTTAGGCGAAAACAAAAAAAACCACTAAAAAACCAATTTTAACCAATCATATAATAATATTTACTTTTTATTTTATTTTATTTTTATTTATTTATAAGAGTATCAATGTAATATTACACATTTTTACTAAACAATTATTTAAGTATTGGATTACGTATACGTAACACATAGTGTTACGTATACGTAAACAGAAAACAAAAAAATTACGGTTACGTATACGTAAAAACAAGACGTAAAATGATTTTTTGGTAAATTGTGTAATATTATATTAATACACTTAGAAATGAATTAAAAAAATAAAAAATCTATAAATTATTTGATTGGCTTTTAGTGGTTTTCTCGGTTTTCGCCTAACTTTATGGTTTTCTCTTGATCCCTTCCCTATATATATATTTATACTAGGTTAGAATCTCGTGTATTACACGAGTTGAATAAATGTAATGTTATATACTTAGTAGTAAAAAAAATTATGTATTTAAAAACCCGTATATTACACGGGTTGAATAAAATATTACGTGACAATTATAGATTTTGTTAAGTTAATTTTTAAATCATTTTCTTAGCTGAGTATTAATTTTTTTATGTAACTGATAAATGTTAATTCATATTAAACTTTAGAAACCCGGTGTATTAAACAGTTTGAATAAATGCAATGTTATATACTTAATAATAAAAATTTACATATTACATATTTATGAAAACACGTTTTTTTAAAAAGAATTATAGAAAACATTATTATTTAATAGGAGAGGGGCGGGAAACAAAAAATTATAAAAATAATTAAAAAAATTTGTATAATTAATATGAGAGAGAGGCGGGAAAAAAAGTTGAGAATGTATGAGAGAATGACAAGTGTCACATCAAAACCTTTATTTATTATATAGTATAGATATAGATATATATATCAAAATGTTCAAAAAATACAAAAATTAAAAAAAATCAATTTTTTAAAGATTATCTAGCTGGCTTGAACTTTTCACAAGCCGAGCTCGAGCTCAACTTTTCAGCTCGTTAAAATTTTCGAGCCGATCCTGGCTCGGCTCGTTTACAACCTACTTCAACTGCATCGATAGTATCAAACAAATAGCCAATGAATTTGGATCCAAGAATCTACAATCTTCAACTTACAGAAGGGGTGCATCAAAATTATACAAATACAAAGATACATGAAGAAAGCTCAAGAATTCACTAAAGAAAAGTCCACCAAAGAACATTGGTCTCATGGTCGAGGCTAATGAGCAAATAAAGAGTCATCTTCTAAGATCATCTCAATGAAGACTCATATGCATACATGAATGTGCAAAACTTTGTTTAATGGCAAAAGATGAAGAAAGTTCCTTCAATCAAGACATGAAAAAGGCAACTATAAGAATGTAATAAGTATAATCCATCTACAATGTATCATGAAAATAATTTTAGAACTTACACTCATAAATAAAGGTAAAATATGTTTGATTACCTCTGTTTTGATTTGTAAAGTGTTAGGGTCTCTTTGGTATGACGTAATAGAATGAACAAAGAAATAGAATGTACGAGTGAATTGAATGGACAATGAATTTGGATATATATATACATATATATATATAAATATATATATAGGGGAGGGTTATAGAGAAAACCACATAGTTAGGCGAAAACCGAAAAAACTACTAAAAAAACCAATTTTAACCAATCATATAATAATATTTACTTTTTATTTTATTTTATTTTTATTTATTTATAAGAGTATCAATGTAATATTACACATTTTTACTAAAAAAATATTTAAGTATTGGATTACGTATACGTAACACATACGTAAACAGAAAACAAAAAAATTACGGTTACGTATACGTAAAAACAAGACGTAAAATGATTTTTTGGTAAATTGTGTAATATTATATTAATACACTTAGAAATGAATTATAAAATAAAAAATCTATAAATTATTTGATTGACTTTTAGTGGTTTTCTCGGTTTTCGTCGAACTTTATGGTTTTCTCTTGATCCCTTCCCTATATATATATTTATACTAGGTTAGAATCTCGTGTATTACACGAGTTGAATAAATGTAATGTTATATACTTAGTAGTAAAAAAAATTATGTATTTAAAAACCCGTATATTACACGGGTTGAATAAAATATTACGTGACAATTATAGATTTTGTTAAGTTAATTTTTAAATCATTTTCTTAGCTGAGTATTAATTTTTTTATGTAACTGATAAATGTTAATTCATATTAAACTTTAGAAACCCGGTGTATTAAACAGTTTGAATAAATGCAATGTTATATACTTAATAATAAAAATTTACATATTTATGAAAACACGTTTTTTTAAAAAGAATTATAGAAAACATTATTATTTAATAGGAGAGAGAGGCGGGAAACAAAAAATTATAAAAATAATTAAAAAAAATTTGTATAATTAATACGAGAGAGAGGCGGGAAAAAAAGTTAAGAATGTATGAGAGAATGATAAGTGTCACATCAAAACCTTTATTTATTATATAGTATAGATATAGATATATATATATATATATATATATATATATATATATATATATATATATCAAAATGTCAAAAAATACAAAAATTAAAAAAAAAATCAATTTTTTAAAGATTATCTAGCTGACTCGAACTTTTCACATCAAAACCTTTATTTATTAAAACTTTTCAAAAAATACAAGTGTCACATCAAAATCAATTTTTTTAAAAAAATCATCTAATTCCTATGTGATTATCAAACATGTTTTGTTTCATTCCAACGTAATGACTAATTCCATTCCATTATGTATTAATGCATACCAAACACTAGCTTATTGAAAAAACAAATTTCTTCAAAACTTGGAAATACAAACTTAAAAGCTAGACCAAAAAACATATCTAGAAGTTATATCTTTTAACAATTCTAAAAATGAGATTGAATTTAAAAAAACACGAGAATAAGATACTTCTAACAAAACATAAAAGACTATTAATGATTTTATAACCTTTAAAATATTGTAAGATCCTAGTATACATTTGCTAAAAAAACTCCAAAACGTATAAATCAAGAGACCATTCAAAGTTCAAATATTTTAGGAGATGATTGTGTAGGAAAAATGGATCTTTTCAATCAAAATAAAATAAAGATTTTATTTTTATTTTTATGGAAGATAATATATATATATAGTAAGTTTTAAATACAAAGTGTTTTTTTGGTGAGAAGCGTATGAAGTATTTTGAAACGTTTATCTAGGAAATCAATGGTTAAGATCAAATGTGATTGTTTTAAGTGTGAAAAGATTCTGAAAATGGTAAAATTGGAATAGCCTACCTTTGTTGACTTTTTACAAGTTCCCTCGTTTTTTTAAAACAAGCATAACTTTTTATACGACATTATTTTTTTTTTAAATTACACCATAAAATCGAGCATTTTATTATCTTTAATTTGATTATACTCTTGCTATACTTTTATTAAAAAACGACTTATTTTTAAAAGGTCAATGTGTTGTACATATACCATGCGTGATTACGTGATTATGATCATGTGTATAACATGCTTGATTACGTGATTATGGTCATGATTATAACATGCGTGATTACGTGATTATGATCATACGTTATTATAAATCATGCGTGATTATAACGTGAACGCATTTACCCCTCGCCCACTGAACACGTGTCGCATGCTTGTGCCTTCGTACGCTTCGTACGCTAAAACATTTTGTATGATAACCGGCCCCTATATATATATATATAATCATTTACAAAACGAATTACAAGAAATAAAAAAAATATTACATAAATGTAAAGTGATTCAAATCGGTGTCTTTGATGATGCCTTCTTGTAGTATGTCCGGCTGCAAGAATCGAGTAAACTAAACTGTTATCGTTGGCTGGAGATTCGTGTTCAACATGGATCACTTAAAATAGATTCCATGCAACCCTAAGATAAATGTGTTTGTCTCTATGGTACAACAATCGGAATAGACAAAGCTGGCTCACGCGTCCAAGCTAGCACCAAGCTCTTTGGTGATTTATTTTGTTTGTGGAAAAGGAGAAGGTAGTGATGAATTAAACGATTAGAGAGTACTCATCTCTAATTTTCTTAAAGGTCTCTGAGTTGCTCGTTCTTGGATCTATATGGCCAAAACACAACATAGAGCAATTTGGCTAACGATATATGATGCTATAAGGGTAACACACTAAGCAACTTTATCGAGTATACGTTTAATGTGATTTAAACGTTAAACCGCGTCAAGACTAGACGTATTATTATTTGGTAAAATAATAGATACGAATAATATAAATTAATAATATTTATTATTATTAATTATATTTGTGATAAATTAGTATAAATGTAGATTTATATTTTATTGCAAGTATTTTATTATTAATTTTTTGTGCATTAATCTAATTAGTTAATTAGTAACTAATCAAGATTGTTTAACTATAAGATATAATCTTGTAACTCTAACTATATAGTTTACGAAGTTTGTTGGTTTAAAAGGATTAATTGGATGACAACTTATGTACAAAACACCACTCATTTACTTTTGCTATTTTGGGAAGGGGAACAAGATGTTTTCTCTTCTTGAAAAATAGTCTTCACCAAAGAAGGATGGTGGCACCACCCTTTATCCACCTAGAAGACTTCATATGTATTTACTCAAAGATAAGGTGGTGAGGTGGATGAAAATCACAACTCCTATTGGTTCATTTGTGATTACACTGAATGAGTTAGCAACTTATCTTCTCTTTTCTTCATCTTGGCCTAAAATTAATATATAGGAGAGACGGAGGTTCATTTGGTTAACTAATAAATGAAGAACACAAATGTGAAGAGCTTTTGCCAAACATCTAAGTGATAGTCTTTTGGTGATTGTTCTTGTGTGTTCTAAAGTACTACTTATAATATATCATCATATTACTAGTGTTCATCAAGAATAGTTTTTCATCTAGTGGGTCTTGACAACCGGTTTTGGCTAGCACCTTGACTCGAGCCAATTGCTTGGTGTGGAAACACGTTAGTGGAGTTTCAACCCTACATCAAAGTACAACCGCTTCACATCAAAGGTTGTAGCCATTGTAACACTCTATGGTTGGGTTTATTTTTTCTTTCAAATGGATCCTTAGTGGATTTTCATAAAAATGGTTTTATAAAAGTTGTATACTATTCACTTCCGTTACTAAATTTTTTTTAAACGGTATACAAAAACCCAACACTCGTAGCTCTCATATTTCACTCATAGTTCTCAAATTCTACTCCTAGCTCTCAGATATGTGGGTATTGTGCTTTTATGTTGTCTCATTCTTGCAAAATGAACCTACAAGTTCATTTTATACACGCTCCAAAAGAGAAAACGGCATGCACAATAGTATTTTAAGAAACAAAAACTAATTGCATTAAATGGATTTATGCAGGACAACTGAAACTGCCATTTTCATAGCTCATTAGTAATCGAGCAGTGGTAATTAAGCTTAGCAGAAACTTGCAAACAGAAATAACTTCGAGGGCCATGAGCAAGCAATCAGACGCTTAAGAATAACTCGCATCTGCAACAACTAGTGTTCAATAGTAACCTGTGTCTGCCCATCAACAACAACTTGTTGTCAACTTAACTGTCATCAGCAGGAACTTCATGCTGATGTTGAACCAACGTTAAAAAAACAAAAAAGGCGCGCTTACAGTGACGCAAGTGTGCGATGTGAAAAGTATGCCATTAAAACTTCACATTACGCCCATCACCACGATCATGGTCATGGCGAATGTGTAAGGGTGTTTTGTACCCTTTAGGGTCCCGTTTATTTCTAATTGCTAAGGAAATTCTAGCCCCTTGTAGGTAACATATTTTAGACCAATCAGTCTTATGAATTGACAATATAAGATCATTAGAAAGTTATTGGCGAAAGTGCTGGATTCTGTGGTTAGTGCAGAGCAATCTGCTTTTATCATCAGATTATTGGTGGGCCTCTTATTATGAATAAGATTGTGGATTGGTATAAGCGAAAGAAGGAATTGTTTGTCCTTACGATTGACTTTGAGAAAGCGTATGATTCTCTAAGTTGGGAATATTTGGAGAATGTTATGGCTTTCATGGGTTTTGGGAATAGATGGGTTCGTTGGATTCGTGGTTGTTTACAGGTACCCAGATCTTCGGTATTGGTTAATGAAAGTCCTTCTATGGAGTTCTAACTTGAAAGAGGGCTTTATTAAGGGGATCCTCTTTCCCTTTTTCTCTGTATTTTAGTCATAGGCCTTCATGTTGTCATTGAAGACATTGAAGAAGTAAGTTTATTTTTTAAAGGACCCAAACTGGGTACCCCTCATAGTTGGCACAAACAAGCATAAACTTAGTTCTTAAACTTCGAATAAACATAAATTGAAACAACGGAATTCTTTACATAATTCAGAGTCAATTATAACATTCAACATTCATTGTTTTAAACAACATAAACTAGATAATGGGGACGTCAGTCATGAGCCACAACAGCCATCCAACCATCCCATCCAAGATCCTTCAGCCATCAAACATGTTTCTTTCCTTTACTACCTGATGTGCATACTAAAATAGTCAGCTAACGCTGGTGAGTTCAAGTTTTCATAACACATATAAATAACCTTTCATTCTCATGTTAGTTACGTAAAACTCATTTAACATAACATACTTTAAACATTCATCATACTGCTAAGTACATACATTACAATAAAACATGCAATTAAATACTTAACCATTTTCGTACTCTTTACATATGAGCCATACATTAATAGTCTGTGATATGTTCTTTTATTTACTGTCCATGAAGGACCTATGTAGGTATTGTTCCCCAAGGCTCATCGTCCAAGGGCCAATACCCTTCTCTATTCTTAAGTGCCCGTTATCACCAGAGTAACCGTTATTACTCAATACGTCAGTTGTATAACATCCCCGTTACAGTTCCCTGCCGAGCACTGTCCCGGTTGTTCATATGACAGGCATACAACTAATGTCATGACACTGCCATAGGCTTCGGGTAGAGCCAGTCACAGAGACTGTGCTACTACCTCAAGACTTGTTTCGATGGTAACCATACTTCTTACAGATTAGACAATGTATTTGACTTACCTCTTTCTTTATGTTTATAAAACATATAGTTGAATAAACCGTTCTTTCTTATCTTTCTGTTTATAAAACATATAGTAAATAAACCGTTCATTTGTATCTTTCTTTCTTGTAAAACGTTTAATTTAATAAACCGTACCTTTCCTTTCTTTCTTTGCAAACGTTTAAGTAATAAAAATATATTTATTATAAACGTTTAATTCATGAGTATGCACACCACCTAAAACAGTAAAAGTAGGGATTCTTGAACTCACTTGATAAGTTAATCACGAGTTGTCCTAACAAAGGTCCAACAAGCGTCACACACGATCTGATTTGATTAATTAGATAAATATCAGATCAATCCCAACTCTAACAGTTTACTATTCCTTAGGCGAACTTGGGCTAAGTTCGCCTGATTTAAGCCCAACAAACTTACCAAGTTCGCTTATACTTATCATTCAGCGAACATGCCCCAGCGAACTTATCATGTTCGCTTGCCTTAGTTTGCCAAGTGGCTACCAGCGAACCTATCAAGTTCGCTGCTTTAAGTTCGTTTCCACTTACTAGGCGAATCTAATAAGTTCGCCATGACAGTTCCAGACGAACTTAACAAGTTCGCATGCGGGGCTGTCTTCTTCCTCAAGAACCCTATATTCTTGCATGTGAATCTAATCTCGTCAAGATCCGATCTTTTTACATTCAAAACGTTTTTTTATCATTCTAGAAGCCAAATCTATAATTTTCTTGAAGTTTTACACGTAAAAATGTCGGCCTTTTAACCAAAACCCAAAAACCCCAAAATGACTAAAAACTCACCCGTTTCGAGTTTCTGGTTTGGAGAATCTTCTCAAGAGAAATGGAGATACGAGCCGGTGTGATCATGAGTCGATCGTTCACTTTCTCTCTCTACGGTTTCTCTCTTTAGAATTTTGGTAAAATGAGAGAAAAGGATGGGCACAAGGTGTTTATATGGAGAGGCTTCCTCCCTTGAGCCTATTCGCGCACAGCCCAAAGCCCGATCCCGGTGAGCCTATTCTAGTTTTTTTTCTTTATTCCATTACAAAAACCCGTTCTTTTTCATTTAACGTTGTTTCCGTTCCCATGATGTCCTTTATTATTTTTGGGATGTTACAATTTTGAGGAGTTTAGATTGGGAAAGATAATTTATATCTCTCCCATATTTTTTATACGGATGATGTTTTACTGGTTGGTGAGTGGTCTGAATGCAGTATTTTATATAATGTAAGGGCTCTCAATTGCTTCTATCTTATGTCAGGGTTAAGGATAAATCTGTAAAAAATCAAGTTTATTTGGCGTGGGAGTAGATTTCAGAGGTTGGAAAACGTTTCGGTTTTGTTCGCTTTATTCGGGTAGATGATGAACTGAGATTGGTAAACAACATAAGGTCTATGTGCATCGGCTCTTATCATGTGTTTACAGATGTGGCTCGATTCGATCGTAGTGAGAAGAGAAAGATAGGGGATTGATATGTCGTAAATTATACATATTTTGCATGCATAACTATCCCCATATTCATCACAATTATTAACAAAATGATGGGAATTGATACTTAATCCATTTATTTGTGTTACAACAAGATAATTACCCTTGATGTGCAAAAACATGAAGAAATCACTCAAAATCAAGGGAAAATCAGCATCCGGAAGTCAATTGAACGAAACTAGACCCACGAAGTCAAACAAGGAAGTCAAAAAGTTAACAGGGAGCTGGAATAGGCAATGCACGGCTGTGCATACCCATTCCTGCTCCCCTGTACTCCCTAAAGCTGCCAGATTCTGCACGTGAAAGAAAAGGGTACTTTGTACGCCCGTGCAATCCAATGCACGGTCGTGCATTGCTAAAATCTTTTCCTATAAATAGCAAGCTCATTCTAGTGTTTTAGGTGTCAAAGACCAAGGGTTGTGAAGGCCCTAGTGCTCTGCTAGAGCCGGAACTCTCTCGGTTTTGGTCCGTTTTAGCTTTTCTTTGTTTATTTTATGTTTTTTTAGTCTTGTAAAATGAAATTATTCTTCTCGTTCGAGTAAACAAGAGGCAACCTATACCCACTCTCCCTTGGTGTCGGAACACTTTCACACATTGTCTAAGGGTTAGTGGAGTCACTTGTGTGGTTGGTTAGGCCTCTTGCGTTGCTCGGGTTGGTTGAACTTTAATTAATTAATGAATTATTTTTAGTATTTTATGTTCTTAAAGTCTTTCCTTTAATTTATCTTAAAAAGACAAGAATAAGTGATCTTTAAACCAACTTAATAATCTTAAATCTTGTAAGTTTCTTAAGCAAGACTTCTTGTTTACGAAGCTTATTCAAGTTTGTATGGTCTATATACAAATCTTGGTACTACCAAGGGCCCGGTTATTATAGATTTAATATTATAGGTTGATTGGAGGTTTGGGTATTCAATGAGTTGTTCGAGTCCTAGCTGGACCTTATAAAGCGTGTCGGTATTTCTTTAATTTTCTTGTGTTAGCTTGTAGAGAACTTCTAGCGGGAGCCATGAGGCAACTATTTTAAGAATATAAATTGTTAGGTCCGCGCGTTCATAAAGTTACTTTGGAGGATGTTGCACATTCCGACCTTCCAAAAGAAGTTACACGACTTGGTGTACGCCAGTCGACAGGATAATCTTTGTCCGAATAATAATTCACGAGACAGCCGATGGACTTGAGACCCCATTAGGACTCCGGGAATTATTAGGAGCAGTTGGCCGACCGTATCCACTGTTCTGTTACAAAATGCTAACTCCCCTATCGAAAGGGTTAGTACTAGTAACTATTACAAACCTTACTAAAATACAACGTTAATCAACAAGTAATAACAACCGGAGTAACACCTTAAATGAGATAATATTCCTAATTACTTTTGTTTTCCTTTTTCCTTTCTTTTAAACAAAAACCCCATTTTCCAACTTATTATCCTAGTAAGACAATAGCGAGGATTGAGTAAGGAATCTGTGTCCATGGTTCGATACTTGGTTCTTACCTAGACTATACTACGCTGCGATAGGTACACTTGGCTATTGTGTGTGTTTTAAGTTGAAATAACTATCATTTTAATTTATAAATTTAAAACCTGATTTTGTTTAACTCTAAACAGAACATTATTAAATATATATTATGTCTCTCGTATTTGACATCAAGTTTTTGGAGCCATTACCAGGAACATTGTAACAAACCAAAATCCGGGTTTCGTTTTAAATAAATAAATATTTCTAATTAATATTATGGTGGAAATAATATTTTAGAAATAAGTTGAAACAAATGGATTTCAAGTTTTTTATGGAGTTATGTTAGTTTTTAACTAATTTTGGCATCAAAATGGATGAAATGGAAGTTAAGGGACTGAAAGTGCAAATATGGCAAATCTGCCATATTTGACTAAGGTGAAGTCAAAATCAAATTTTTGGTTGAGTGTGGGGGTCGATGCTTTCAAGAGAAAAAGAGAGAAAAGGGTGTTGAAGCTAAATCTTGTAATTTAATCTTGAATTGAGAATGTGTTGGCTTACACATCATCCTTCTAACATCAAGTAAGTGATTATCATCCATATTAGTTCACCTTTGATGAGTTCATAGATGGGTTTTGTAGAAATCCAGAATTTATGATGCATGGGTTAAATTGGTGTTAGATTGTTGATAATCTAACTAAACTAAAGGTAAAGAGTGGTAAATCACATCATAGAACCTTTTAATTTTGATTTTTGAAAATTAGGGTTCATATGGGATGAATTGGGGGTTTTTGATTTATGAAGATAGAATGTTAAATTGAGGTTGAGATAAGTGTATAATTGATGTTAGGCACTTGAATGAACACCAAATTAACCTAATGATAACAATGGAATGAAAAATTAGTGTTAAGGAAATGTTAATGAAACTCAAGTAGGTGAGTTTATGTGGAAAGAGGGTGTTTGTATATGAGTATAACCCAAACGGGTCATTTTGGGTTGGAAATAGAAGATTGGGTTGTGAACCCAATTAAAATGTGATTTTGAAATATAATAGATTACTAAACTAGGTGAATGTGTTTAGGTAATCAAATTGCAAAGCGTGAAGGGGGAATGGGATCTTCAAACCCGAAAGGTAAGTGCTCTTACACTTACTTAGTATTGTTGACAAATGTTGATACTTGTGTAGTATGTTTGTATATTATGTTATGTGTAATGAATGTGTATGAAAGTGTATGAACATGTGAATGAATGTAGTTATAGTTGTAATACTATAATGTAAATGTGGTTATGAAGTTAAGGTCTATGAACCATAATGGAAATGTGGTGAGGTTATGGTCAAAGTTATCATAATGGGCATGTGGTGAAAATTATGGTATAAGCACCATGTTGGAAATGTAAAGGAGTTATGGTCGTGTGCCATAATGGAAATGGAAAATTTGTCAAACATTATATGGTTTTAAGGAAAGAAAGGAACGTGTATGTGGTTATGCAAGTGATATGTCGCCTAAGGGGTAATTGGGTGGAAACGGGTCAAATGGGTGGAAATGGTAATACTTTACCATGTTGTTATGATTTGTCTTCATTACTAATGGTTTTTTATATGTGGTGACATGTAGGGAAGGCTCTGGTATGATCAAGGTCAAGTTCGTGGCATAAGATGGATTCTCGTATGCATTTTTGGGTAATTACGGGTGTAACTAGATGTTCACTATTTAGGTGTAAACCGACACATGAATTTGGTATTTTGATGTGTAAATATAGTGCTTTAATGTTTTAACCTAAAACCCAAGTGTTGGGAAAGCTTTATGTCAATATGGTGATAAATGGAAAATTTTGGCTAAGTGTTGAAATCTGGAAAAATCCAGAAACTTTCTGTGAAAAAGGGCTCTTCGTGCCACGCGAAAAACCAGGGTCTGGTCTTTGCGACACGCGAAGACCTGGTTTCCCGGACCTGCCTTTTTGGACTCCCTCGCGCCACGCGAAGGGAGGGGCCTCGGTTTTCGTGACAAGCAAAGAAAATAAAAAAATAAAAAATTCTTGGGACGATTGCTTCCATGTGTTTTAATGATTAAATAATCGGTGTTAGAACTTAGAGTGTTACAACTTGGTATCAGAGCGATGGTTTGAGGGATTTGGTGTGCGTGGCACCAAACTCAAACCGAATGCTCTTGATATGGGGGTAAGATATTAGAATCCAAGTAGGACTTGACCAAGACTCGGAGCTTTCAGAAGTGAAAGGTTAGTAATTTTATGATTAATGTTGTTACATATGGTGTATATGTATATGTATGATTGAATGACAAAGTGTTATATGTGCCGAAACTTGTTTTGTGATTTGTTATATGGATATGATAATTACAATTGGGCATAGCGTATTATTAAACATGTCTAGCTAATATGTTTAATAAGACAATATGTGTAAGGGTCTTTATGATAATCATATAACAATGGACATTTGCAAGGATTAGGTGAAGGTGATTATATATGTACGTATGTATATAGGTAGATATATATATACTAAATACATATAAGAGAAAAATGTAAGATGGATACTTAAGGTATTGAAAGTATAAGGGTATTAAGGTGTTTTATTCTATTTTCTCAGCTAAGAGATGACAGACGAGAATGAAGAGCCGTTGGATCCTAGAATCCATGATGCAATAAAGGAATAAGTGGCTAAGGCTTTTGAGCAAGCCACAACTCTGTTGATGGAAGAAATGAGAGGGGCTATTAAACTCACTTTCGAAGAGTTATCGAAAGAGAAGGAGAAGGAACCACAAGGTTGTACTCTTAAGGAGTTCATGGTAATCAAGCCAAAAGAGTATGATGGACAGGTGGACCCAATCCTTAGCCACATGTGGGTGGTAGACATGGAATCAAATTTCGAAACATCTAAGTGTAAGCCCGAGGATAGGGTGATGTTTAGTGTGCCACTATTGACTGTGAGGGCGAAAGAATGGTTGTTAAATCTCCGAAAGGAGAGAGGTGAATTGGGTGTGACCTCCATGAATTGGGAGGAGTTTAAGATGGCTTTTCTGAAATACCATTGCGCACAAGCCGCAGTTGACAGGATGACTGAGGAGTTCCTCCTCATGAGGCAAGCGATAGAGTGAATTGATGAATTGGCAGGGACCTTCTTTGATCGCGCCAAGTTCTGTCCGGACGTGGTGTCGACTAAGAAGGCAAAGATTGACATATTCTATGATATGTTGAAAGTGGAGTTTAGAGATAGCATATCTCCTTCATCTTTTACCACACTTGTCGATTTGATCAACAGGTGTCGGGAAAGGGAGGTAGAGTTGAGGAGGCAAGAAGCCAGAGGTGAAAAGAGGAAACGGGAAATTGTGGATTAGGTAGTGAAGAAGATAAAGGGTGGGAGCCCTAGCATGAAGCTGTTTAGCAAGTTTTCTTCACGGGGGTGCAAGATATGTGGAAAGGAGCATTTTGGGGAATGTAGGAAGGGAATGTCAAATTGCTATAAATGTGGGAAGCCGGGGCATATGGCTAATCAATGTTCAAGACAAATTCATATATGCTAGAATTGCTATAATCCCGGGCACAATAGGGCAGATTGTCCCGAGTTGAAGCAACAAGATGGAATCGAAAGGAAGGTTGAGATGCCAAAGCCAAAGGGTAGAGCTTTCCACATCTCGGTGGAAGAGGTAAAGAATAACTCGTAAATGGTGTTAGGTACATTCAAGATTAACTCCTTACCCACACTAGTTCTATTTGATTCGGGGGCTAGTCGTTCTTTTGTGCCTTTGAAATTTGTTAAGCATTCTTCTTTTCTAAGTAGCAAATTAGACAAACCCTTAGAAATCGAGGCGGCAAATGATAAGAGTTTTCTAGTGTTTGATATTTGTAGGAATTTCAAGTTAAGGGCGGGGGGTGAAACGTTCCTTATAGATTTTATTTCTATAACCATGGGGGGATTTTGATGTAATAGTGGGTATGGATTAGTTGTCGAAGAACACAACGAATATTCTATGTGGACCTAAGGCGATACAACTCGACTCCCCGTCGGGTGAGTCCATTTACATAGAAGGTAAAAAGAAAGGTAAAGTAAGATTGTGTTCTTATGTGAAGGCAACAAAGCACATGACGCGTGGGTGTAAGGCGTACATGGCTTGTGTTGCGGATGTGATCGAGAAAGTGAAAGAAATTCACGATGTTCCGGTTGTGAATCAGTTTGAGGATGTGTTTCCAGATGAGTTACCGGGGGTTCCACCGGGAGGGAAGTAGAGTTTGGGATCGATTTGATACCGGGTGCTAAGCCGGTAGCCAAAGAACTTTATAGGTTGGCACCGCCGGGGATGAAAGAGCTATTGGAGTAATTGCAAGAACTACTCGATAAAGGTTTCATCCGCCCAAGCGTTTCGCCTTGGGGTGCACCTGTTCTCTTCGTTAAAAAGAAGGACGGAAGCATGAGGATGTGTATGGATTATCGGGAGTTGAACAAGTTGACGGTGAAAAGTCAGTACCCGTTACCTCAGATTGACGACCTTTTTGATCAATTGCAAGGGGCGTCATGGTTTTCTAAGATTGATTTGAGATCCGGGTACCATCAGTTAAAAGTAAAAGAGGACGACGTTCCTAAAACAGCTTTCCGCACTCGTTACAGTCACTACGAGTTTACGGTTATGCCTTTCGGTTTATGAACATGTGAATGAATGTAGTTATAGTTGTAATACTATAATGGAAATGTGGTTATGAAGTTAAGGTCTATGAACCATAATGGAAATGTGGTGAGGTTATGGTCAAAGTTATCATAATGGGCATGCGGTGAAAATTATGGTCTTAGCACCATGTTCGAAATGTAAAGGAGTTATGGTCGTGTGCCATAATGGAAATGAAAAATTTGTCAAACATGAGATGGTTTTAAGGAAAGAAAGGAACGTGTATGTGGTTATGCAAGTGATATGTCGCCTAAGGGGTAATTGGGTGGAAACGGGTCAAATGGGTGAATGGGTGAAAATGGTAATACTTTACCATGTTATTATGATTTGTCTTCATTACTAATGTGTTTTACATGTGGTGACATGTAGGGAAGGCTCCGGTATGATCAAGGTCAAGTTCGTGGCATAAGATGGATTCTCGTATGCATTTTTGGGTAATTACGGGTGTAACTAGATGTTTAGGTGTAAACCGACACATGAATTTGGTATTTTGATGTGTAAATATAGTGCTTGAATGTTTTAACCCAAAACCCAAGTGTTGGGAAAGCTTTATGTCAATATGGTGATAAATTGAAAATTTTGGCTAAGTGTTGAAATCTGGAAAAAATTTAGAAACTTTCTGTGAAAAAGGGCTCTTCGCGCCACGCGAAAAACCAGGGCCTGGTCTTCGTGACACGTGAAGACCTGGTTTCCCCGACCTGCCCTTTTGGACTCCCTCGCACCACGCAAAGGGAGGGGGCCCGGTTTTCACGACACGCGAAGAAAATAAAAAATAAAAAATAAAATTCTTGGGACGATTGCTTCCAGTTGTTTTAATGATTAAATAATCGGTGTTAGAACTTAGAGTGTTACAAACATGTGTGTGTGTATATATATATATATATATATATATATATATATATATATATATATATATATATATATATATATATATATATATAACCACACTACATAAAAACACGCTATCAAGTTTTTGACGTCGTTGTCGGGGACACGGTAATTCTGCGAAACATCTAAGACGTTGAACTGACTATTTCTATTTTCTTTGTTTTCTTTTTGTTTTATTTTCCTTTTCATTTTATTTTCAACTTTATTTTCTCTTTGTTTTATTTCAACTTTATTTTCCTTTTTATTTTTCTTTTTGTTCTTCTTAGTGTTACCTTTAGTTTTATGTTGGTACTTGTATTAGTTGATCTATCTTTGCAAGAACTTTCAAAGATCGCGACTGCGCAATTTTTGTCAAGAAAAATGAATTGATATAAATACCGTAATTTTGGTTTGGTTTGTTTGTAGGATGATTTGACACATTGTCACTCATGGTTTTTTTACCGGTTACCTCAGTAACCGTTGATATGGTGGCACCACCACCACCACCTCTTTTCGGCAGCCCTAATGGCAAATATTAGTTTAACTCTTTTTATTTTCGGTACTTGTTTTATATTTTGAGCATTACATAGCTTTACAGGGAATACAGATTTTGATTCGTGCCCAGAAATATGATCTAGGCAATGGTGAGAACCTACCACACGCATGGCAATGACGTCTCATCAGGGGAGTATTAGTTTCCTTTCACCCTTATTTTACCCATGACATTTACTACATATCATATTTTCATACAATGAGGACATTGTCTAATTTTAAGTGTGGGGTGAAAGCTTACCAATACATTAACTGCCTAATTTTGTCCTAAGTATGACAAGTGCATGATTAACAACTACCCAATCCATTGAATTAAAATATATATAGAAGTAATAAAAACATTTTCAAAAATAATCTGTAAGCATAGCAGCTTCCTAAATAATCTTAAAGTAAGAGTCTTAAAAATCATTTGGCATAATCGGCATACTAATAAAAACAGCAATTTGGAATACCATTGAAGTGAATCAAAGAAACAAATAGGGAAGATTAGGAAGCACAACAAAAAGAAAGAAATAAGTTTATGCGCATTTTTACTTTTGCCCTTTACCTTCCGTTTCATGTGAGAATTTGAGCCTATCCGAGTATTATCATACAAACATATCAAGTTTTTGATGTCGTTGATTATCACATATTTCACATGTGCATTTCGTTTGATAGAGTGTTTGCTAATTATTGCTTTGCATGTTAGAACTTGTGTAGAATATACATTTCAAAATCATGGATGATGGAGGCATTAGGATTAACCCATCTTCTTTAGTCTTTTCTTTTTCTTATCTACCCTAAACAGTATCCCTTAATTAGCCCTTTGTGCCTAAACCTTTTCCGTTTCTAAACCCACATTTCAAATCCATAAAACCGAAAAATTTCCCATTTCATCTTTTTAACCCTTTTCATTGAAAATCTACTTGGCCTTGATTTAAGGAATAATTATCCACCGCTAGTTGACAGATTCATATTATGTTTACAGAATGAAACTCATTCGGTTTCACAAAAAAATGATGAAAAGAAGGGGCAACAACAAGAAGTTCGTAACCGCCCAAAATATTAAAGAAATCTCATCAAAAGAGAATCAAACTTACTCAAAAAATTGGAGTATGCAAAGCTGATCAAAGTGGATGTATTAGGAGGAAACAACCGAACGATTCATGGGAAATTGATAGTAATGTATATTTCAAAGACAATAAGAAGTTGACATTCTTAAAGAAGGGATTTGGTCTTGACGATCTGATCTTAAAAAAGTCCTTAGATTAGTCACAATGTCTAATCTAAGTTGAATAAGAGATGGTTTATCTTTAGATCATTAAGTCAAGTCAGATTTTCAACATTTGGCAACTTTTTCAAAAATACTTCCTACCCTAACCCTAGGCCAATCATTACAACCCTTTACAAAGCCCTCTTGATTTAAGCACATATTTTATGTCAATTGAAGGAGATTTTATTTCTATACAAGCCTATGATTATGCAAGAATTAATTGTAGAATTGAGTGTTCTTCTTGACATACTTTATTCATATATTTAACCCGAGTGTTGAGTGAATATTTGTGAGGTTGTAATTTTGTGCATAATCATAGTTCTATCAAGTATGTTGGGCTTACTACCCACTTGTGGAGAAACACTTGAAAGGTATAACCACCAAATCATTGTTTTTAAGAAGGCCATTAAGCCATTTGGGACAACAACTTTGGATGAACATCTAATCGATACTTTACTTCTATGGGTATAATCATGCATGTGTTTGCTCGAGGACAAGAAAAGTTTAAGTGTGGGGTGTTATTATATATCGTAAATTATACATATTTTGCATGAATAACTATCCCCATATTCATCACAATTATTAACAAAATGATGGGAATTGATACTTAATCCATTCATTTGTGTTACAAAAACATGATGAAATCACTCAAAATCAAGGGAAAATCAGCACCCGGAAGTCAATTGAACGAAATTGAACCTAGGAAGTCAAACAAGGAAGTAAAAAAGTCAACATGGAGCTGGAATAGGCAATGCATGGCCGTGCAAACCCATTCCTGCTCCCATGTACTCCCTAAAGCTGCCAGATTTCTCACGTGAAAGAAAATGGTACTTAGCACGCCAATGCAATCCAATGCACGGCCTTGCATTGCCAAAATCTTTGCCATGATGCTTGATCTTGAGAATGAAAGTTGTCTTTATTTAAAATATTATTATAAGTAAAGACAACTACTTTAAGAATATAATTTGTTAGGACCACGCGTTCATAGAGTAACTTTGGAGGATGTTGTGTATTCCGACTTTCCAAAAGAAGTTACACGACTTGGCGTACGCTAGTCGATAGGATAATCTTAGTCCGAATAATAATTCACAGGACAGCCGACGGACTTGAGACCCCGTTAGGACTCCGGGAATTATTAGGAGCAGTTGGCCGACCGTATCCACTGTTCCGTTACGAAATACTAACTCGCTATCGAAAGGGTTAGTACTAGTAACTATGACCAACCTTACTAAAATACAACGTTAATTAACAAGTGATAACAACCGGAGTAACACCTTAAATGAGATAATATTCCTGATTACTTTTCTTTTCCTTTTTACTTTCTTTTAAACAAAACCCTATTTTCCAACTTATTATCCTAGTCAGACAATAGCGAGGAATGAGTAAGGAATGTGTGTCTATGGTTCGATACTTGTTTCTTACTGATGTGTCGTTTTTAGTATATGAAAATATATAAATATATTTTTATGATGGTTTTACGAGAACAAGTTTTAAATTTATAAAATGATAATTAATTTAACTTTAAAACACACACAATAGGCAAGTGTACCTATTGCAACGTAATATAGTTTAGGTAAGAACCAAGTATCGAACCAATGGACACAGTCGAGTTCCAATACTCAACTTTTGTTATCATTTAGCCGTATCAATTAGTGAGTGGGTTTTGTAAGATTGTAAAACAGAATAGTAAATGACAGAAAAGTAAATAACGGTAAAGTAAATAACAGAAAAGTAAAAACGTGCGTGAAGTGTGTAACAGAAATATAACGAACATAATAGTAAATGGCCGGAAAGTAAATATCTTTGAAATGATCAGGTCACGAAGAGTATTGCTTTAGGATTCGAATAAGCTTGGTACGTGATAAGGTTAAGTTGACTAATCCAGTGATATGACTACTACAAACTTGTGACCCAGGTCACCGCTAGAGCCTCGTCCTCACGATATTTGATTCACGAATTAATATCTTTAAATTAAAATGGTAGTGCCTCCCGTTAAGGACAACAGTTACCCTCAACCCTTCGAATGGTCATCTCCGGGTTGGTTTAAGACATCGAACGTAAATGATTTGTATTAAGGTTAAATAGGTGATTATATTTTGCGCACCGGGAGGCGGTGTAACAATGGGACCAAGTATAAAGACGTACCGTTCCCAACATGAGTTCACCAATTATTGGTCGCATAAGAAGTTCGTATAAAGACGTACGACTTTAATAATGTTGACCAAGCCTTGGCTTATCAATCTCTGCTTGTATAAAGACGTACAAGCTTCAAAAGAAGTTTGATTAAAAAGGTTTTATGATCTTACGCTTTAAAATCATGAACACTCACAAATATAAAGACGGATTTAGACAATAATAAAAGCCCACCAAATGGTGGTTTTAAGGACAAATAATTAAAGACATAAACATACCACTAGATTAATACGTCAAACATTAACATTCACCAAACATCATCTTCACCCTAGCAATACAAGAAGCTTAGCCATGAATGGCCATGCTAACTAGCGTAACGCTGAGTTTCGTAGGCTCCCCTATTGTGGAACAAGGAGGAAGAGCCCCTCTACTCACTACTACTACTCTAATACTACTAGAAACGAACTATTCTCTCTATCTTGAGGTATGGAATGGTGTATTGAGGTGTGTGAAATAAATAACTCAAGCCATCTATTTATAGGCCTCAAAATGAGCAATGCACGGCTGTGCATTGGATTGCACGGGCGTGCAAACTCCTCGGGAATCAAACAGGTTACAAAGGACAGTGTACCGGGTCCTTGGAGAGCAAGAAAGGCTTTGCACGATCGTGCAATGGGGCCGTGCATCCCCTCCTTGCCTCCTGTTTTGTCTTTTAATTGCTTGTATTGACCAATTTTGACTTCTTGGGCGTCAATGCTCGGGTTTGGTCCTCCGAAAGCTTGATTTCTTCATGTTTTAAGCTGGTTTTTGCACTGTTTTTCTTTGGACACCGAATAACCTGCAATTGTGAAATATTAATGCATTAAGTATCATTTGCAAGGCTTTTGTTTGATTAATACCATAATATAGGGATTATTATGCATGCAAAACATGTATAATTTAGGACATATCATAATACCCCACACTTAGACTTTGGTTGTCCTCAAGCAAATTCTTGCATGATCAGAACCATAACTAAAAACTTTACAAGGTAAATGGAGCTCCAAGTAGTTGGAAACTCCGGGATAACTCTTGAGTTGCTTATTCTATTTTTGTCTTTTTCTATGATGGAATCTATGACAAGCCTACTATAACTTCAATTATGCATAAGCTTTCACTCCTCACAATGTCCACTCAACTCTAGGGTTATATATGTATGGATAATGTAGGTTAAGTGGGACACTGAAGTTTGAATTGAATTATGCAATGGTCATAAGCTTGTATGCAAATCAAGTCTCCACCAACTAACTAAGTAGCATGCATGAATCAAGAGGATTTTAAAAAGGGTTGTAATGTGGCTAAAATAAAAAAATAAGGGTGAAAATGAATTTTTTTTTATCTTTAGGGGTTAAAGGGTTTGAAGGGCTGCAGCTATCGTGAAACACACAACTACGGCATCATGGCTTAAAATGGAAAATACTAGCAGGTCCCTCTACAGTACTCAGATCATGAGGGTATAACTAATCCAAGGGCTCGTTTATGGCCAGATTGCCAAGACCAAGATCTCTTATCATTCTCAACTCTTTCCTCACTGTGTAGTACACATTACTGCCTTTTTGTACGGATCTTTTGGCATTTAGCCTAACAGCTCCTACTTTGATCAGATGCGTATACTCATGCTGGGAATGAGTTTGATTCTTGCTACACTTTCCATCGTGGCTCCAGTTGCCACACTTCACACATTTGTTGTATCTTTTGGCTCTTCTTTTGGCGGCACTTTTTGACAAGACGCAGAATGATGGCAGTTGTTATTGCTTGCGCCACCGTTTTCTTGCATCACTAGTTGCTTTGAAAACTTTCTCTCGGAGTTCGGGCGGTAATTCATGCTTTGCGAAATGAAGGCAGAA
This sequence comes from Smallanthus sonchifolius, assembly GCA_023525975.1. Lineage (NCBI taxonomy): Eukaryota > Viridiplantae > Streptophyta > Magnoliopsida > Asterales > Asteraceae > Smallanthus > Smallanthus sonchifolius. The sequence continues at coordinate 17,968,182 of CM042036.1, forward strand.
AAGCAAATTAAAATCAAGAGAATGCATATCCAGTTATTTAGGGTCTAACCGGTAAAAGACCAACTTCTTTCTTTTCTTTTTCTTTTATTTTTTTTCTATTTTTTTTTTCGTATAAAGACAAATTCTTCAATAACTCTTTTTCCTCAATTTCTTTGAAATAATATTTCCATAAATTCCTTGCAGATAGTTCGGTTGTTTCTTCCTAATGCATCCACCTTCTTGTATATTCCAATTCCTTTGAGTGAATCAGATTCTTTCCAAATTGCCTCAATGCTTGTAAACTTGAAATAATGATATAAGATAGTCTAATATTTTTCCATTCTTGAAGACGGTAACCGGTGTTTACGAAAAGTTGGTTGGTTGATAAATGTGGGTAGTAGAAAAGAAAAGGCTAAGGCTCAGAAGGCTATCTAGGCGGATTATATTTTTGAGATTTTTAGGTTTAAGGATAATATATAGGGGTAATAAAGTCCTAGGTTCCTCAATCACATTCATACTTCTACTAGTTCATAGTCTTGATATGTATCAGTCACACAAGTTCTAATTATGCATAAAATCCGATTGTAAAACACACAAGTTCAATGCTTTGTGTGACAAATCAATAAAGACAAATTACCAACATTATCTATAATCCTATGTTACATAAGAACAAGATGAAAATGAAAGAGTTCATTTGATTTCATCTAAAAGATAATTAGCTACGTCAATGCTTTCATATGATGAAAAGAATTTTGAAATCAAGAATATCATAATAAAAGGAAATGCTTGAGAAGCATAAAATGGTGAACATCATAAATAGTTATGATGAAAGACTACTATCTTATGAGATAAGATACGAGAGTGCTAACTAGGACTAACAAGAAGAGTTCTTGGAACAAGATGAGTTCTTGGAACAAGATCATAAAAGTTATGACAACTTATCAGTCAAACGCTGTTGTCTTAAGAGTTAAGATATGAACACTAAAAGGGCGATAATTAAGAATGGTTAAATGCACCATAAGAATATCAATGTTACCAATACGACACAACATAAGATGTTGCATTTTGGAATCATTAGAAGACGGTAATGCACAAGAGTTCAGATAGCTTCTAAGATTTGGAAATAGTTCCCAAGAATTTTCCTTAGAGATGTTATAGTTTGGAAACATTAGAAGACGGTATTCAGAAAAAGTTTAGATAGCTTCTAATGGTTGGAAAGAAGTTCCAAAGGGTTTTCTTTATAAGTTTCATTAATATGATCATGAAACTTGGAGACATCGTATTAAACAAAGTTCACACATATCAAAATCTAGGGGTAATAAAGTCCTAGGTTCCTCAATCACATTCATACTTCTACTAGTTCATAGTCTTGATATGTATCAGTCACACAAGTTCTAATTATGCATAAAATCCGATTGTAAAACACTCAATATACCAAACAAAAGAATTCGAAAAATAATGATAATAATGCACGTGAAAAGGCTCAGATTATTCACACATGGAAACGGATGGGATAGGGTTTAGTGATTTGTTATGAATAATATCCATGTGTTTCTACTTGTCATGTATTCATTTTATTTAATTAGGTGCGACCTCAAAGAGGTTTAGATTTTAGGGTTTAAAATTTTTGAAAATTTTCTGGGTTTTACAAAAGGTAGGGTTTTGTAATGTTTTAGTCAAATGGGTAGAAAATCAAAAGTTAAAATTTTACTGCTTTGAGGTTACAAGTAGTCCTGAATCTCTAATTCCCCACCCCACACTTAAAACTGTGCATTGCCCTCAATGTACAAATGCATGTAAGGGAATGCTATGCAGGAATTTAAGTGCATGAAGTTTTAAGGGAAAAGAAACTGGTACTCCCCCGGTCAATTTGGTGTATAACCTAAAGCCAAAACTAATTGCCACTGTTATGCCGTGCCTATCAGCTGCTTGTCAACACGTTGCTTCAAAGACTTCATCTAATTTTAGAAATTTGATGTGGTTTTCGATTCCTCAGGTTGTGGAGATGGGGTGTGATTCCTCACAGAAGTAAAGAGACTATCTAGTGATGTTATCTACCTGGCACCCAAAGGAAAACATAAAAGCAGACAAGGAAAATAAAAGGTAGTAGTTAAGCTACTAAGGTCCTAGTATCGAGAAGGCATACCTGGGGGCTGAAGTAATAGAAACTTAAATTTGAAAACCAAACCTGAGGTCCATGCATTCTACCGTATGCACCAACTTCTCAATTTATTCATGATCATCGGGTTGCCTCCCGGAAGCGCCACGTTTATTTAAGGGTCGCTGGCCAGACCCGTACGTGCTTCATCAGTATTTCTTCAGGTGGGAGCCATCAACTTCCACCGTATCTCCTGTTTCTTCATTCATGTCCTTCAGTTTTGGTAGCTTATCAAAGTACTCATCGATCAAGTTTGTGTTATCAAAACCCTTGCCAAGATCTAGTTTCTTTCCTTTATTGAATTCTTTAGCTTTCTTCAGCTGGTAGTCCAGATTAATATTGATGAATTATGCAATTTCAAAGGGATCATTGAATAAGCACGCATTACCTCCAATGTTTTAGGTCATCGATTGTTTTCCGACACGAAGTGTCAAAATTCCTTCATTCATGTCAATGACGGCTCGGGCAGTAGCTAAAAATAGACGACTCAAAATCAAACGTACGGAATAGTCGGGTCTCATTTCTAAAACCATGAAATCGACAGGGAAGACAAACTTGCCGACTTTCACTAGTAAGTTCTCAATGACTCCTATAGGTGATTTGACTGATCCATCCACGAGTTCAATAGTTGCACTGACAAGTCATGGATTTCCAATTTTAAGTCTTTGAAACATGTTATATGGCATTACATTCACACTTGCTCCCAGATCAGCGAGTGCGAAAGTTATCGGCAATGGTCCGATAGAACATGGTAGAGAGAACTTTCCAGGAACTGAAATTTTCTTCGGAAGACATCTTTCGATAAGAGCGACACAATGATTGGTCCTTTTCACTGCCTCTTCCATGTTTCTTTTGTTTGTAAGGAAATCCTTTAAGAAACGTCCATACTTAGGCATTTGTTGTATGACATCCAGGAAGGGAAGATTGAAATGGATTTGGCTTAATAGCTCGATGAATTTCTCATATTGTTCGTCAGTCTTCTGCTTTACTAACCTCCCTGGGTATGGTATGTGAGAATGGAACGCTCCTTTTGTTGGAACTTTTGGAGGAGTATTCACTGGAGTAGGAGGTGGGATTACATTTGATTGCGATCCTTGAGTCGTTGTTTCTACGATGTGCGGACGAAGTGGTACCCCGGTGAATATTTCTCTTCTTGGTGATTGAACTTCTTCTTCTAGCATGGGTGGTTCTGGATAAACCTTGCTATTTCTAAGAGTGATAGCACTTACATTTGCTTTTGGATTGGTTTCAGTATTACTCGGGAGACATCCTGGTTGTCTTTCGGATAGAAGTTTCACAATTTGTCCTAGTTGCGTCTCAATGGACTGAATAGTTGCTTTCTGTGTCCTAAACTCAGCTTTGTGAAGACTAAACTTCTCCTCATATTGTTTGTGACGGGAATCTGCTAGAAGGGCTTGACTTTCAGTTATAGACATTAGCTTAGTTACCGCGTCCTCCAAACTTAACCCATTACTTGGCTTGTTAGTTCCTTGAAATTGTTGACGAGGCTGATAGTTTTGAGATTGTCTTTATTGAAACTGTTGTTGTTGTCCGAAGCCAGATTGTCCCTGGTTGTTGTTATCCTTCCGGCTGAAGTTTGGATGATTCCTCCATCGAGGATTATAAGTGTTGTTGTACGGGGTTGTTCTGTGGGCGGTTTGTTCCGATAAAGTCAACTTGCTCAGTATTGGCTGTGATGCTTTTTACTTCTTCAGTAGTCTCAGTGATCGCTTTGCCCTTGCTAAGCTGATTGAGTAGAGCGGTGAGGGCATCTACTTGAGCAGAAAGTGAAGTGACAGTATCAACAGAATGAAATCCTTGTCTGGCTGCCCTGTTACTCCTTAGGTTGTACCATTGATAGCTGTTCATAGCTATTTCCTCAATTAGGTTGTAAGCTTCTTGTGGCCTCTTGTTTCCAAAAATACCACCTGTAGTAGCGTCGAGTGTCTGACGAGCTTGATTGTGCAACATATTGTAGAATGATGATACTTGTAACCAAACCCCTAGCCCATGATGAGGACATTTCCTCAGCATGTCCTTAAAACGTTCCCATGCCTCATATAGTGATTCACCATCTTCCTGGTTGAAAGTGGTAATATCATTTCTCAGTTTTGCAGTCTTTGCTGGCGGGAAGTATTTTGATAGGAATTTCTGAGCTAGATCATCCCATGTAGTGATCGACCCAGTAGGAAGAGAGTTTAGCCATGCCTTAGCTCGTTCCCTTAAGGAGAAGGAAAACATTCGGAGGCGAATTACGTCATTCGAAACTCCGTTCAGTTTGAAAGACAAATTTTGAGGAAATTTGCAATGTGATCTTCATCGGGTAATCCATGGAAAGTGCATGATGACCGGATCATGTGGATAACATGAGATTTGATCTCAAAGTTGTTAGCGTCAACCGTTGACCTTGTGATACTAGACCCGAAAGCCTCTAGTGACGGTCTTGCGAAATCGGAGATAGTGCGGTTCTCTACGGCCATTCTTCTCGTACAGTTTTCTTGTATTCGGCGGTGAAAGAATCTTTCAGGCTCTTATAAAGGCTGATATAAACCAGTAGTGGAGCTATGGATCATACACTGCCTGAAACAAAATGTAAGAGTGAAACAGATAAAAATGATAAGGCTAATCCGTTAACTTGAATTTTTCTTGAAATCACCATGTCCCAGGCAATGGCGCCAAAAAACTTAATGTGACGTTTTTAGTATATGAAAATATACAAATATATTTTTATGATGGTTTTACGAGATCAGGTTTTAAATTTATAAAATGATAATTACTTTAACTTAAAAACACACATAACAGGCAAGTGTACTTATCGCAGCGTAATATAGTTTAGGTAAAAACCAAGTATCGAACCAATGGACACGGTCGAGTTTCAATACTCAACTTTTGTTATCGTTTAGCCGGATTAATTAGTGAGCAGGTTTTGTGTGCTTGTGAAGCAGAATAGTACATGACCGAAAAGTAATAACGGTAAAGTAAATAACGAAAAAGTAAAAACGTGCGTGAAGTGTGTAACAGAAATGTAACGAACAGAATAGTAAATAGCAGGAAAGTAAATATCTTCGAAATGATCAGGTGACAAAGAGTATCGCTTTAGGCTTCGAATCAGCTTGGTACGTGATAATGTTACGTTGACCAATCCAGTGATATGACTACTACAAATTTGTGACCCGGGTCACCGCTAGAGCCTCGTCCTCACGATATTTGATTCACGAATTAAAATATTTAAATTAAAATGGTAGTGCCTCTCGTTAAGGATAACAAAGTTCACACATATCAAAATCTAGCTGACCCATTCACCGAGCCTATACCTCAAGCTATACATGAGAAGCATGCTGATAGGTCTTAGATTTGCTAGACATTGGTTTTTGATTTGTATGTTAGTATTGAGTGCTTTTGAACAAAATAGATACATTGGAATTTTATCTAGATTTAATGGTTAAATGCATTATAAATAGATGTTTCTATGTTCGATATTTTATACGTTTTAGAATCCTTGAATATTGTATTCTAAATGTCCGTAGTCAATAAGATTCATGGGAATCAATCTGAATGTAAGACTATTGTGAATTAGATGATTGGTTCATTATGAATGAAAGTCCAAGTAGTTGGAGATCATATTCACAGATATTCATTAGATAATGAATATTGGACATAACTCGTTTCAAAACTATCTTCATGGATCAAGGTCTTAAGAAGTTTTGAATATGGTAAGATCTGTCGATCCTTCGACCCGAGGCACATGTTAGAACTAACTCTGACTGAAGTTTGTTCTTTGACCATACCTAACATTGTTCCGTGAAAGGCAGTAATAAGGGTATGATTGGGAATAAATCTGAAGTTAAGTGGGAGTTGTACGTGACCAAAGGAATTCTGTTCTCCTTTGATCAGGAGTTGGACATTCTTGCGCCCTCGTTGATTCGAACTGGTATAAAACACGTGGCCACGCTCAAACTAAGAGTAGTTTGTTTAGACCACTTTGAATTGGTAACGAGAACAAGAATGGTTGAACAACATATGAGAAATGACTTGCATCCATGTCTCATGTTCAACGGATGACCTAAACAGAAAGGATACATAGATAAGTAAGAGTTACTTGAACACAAGGAAATAGTTGACGATTGTAATACACATACCTTGCTAGGGGCAGTGAGATGCAAGTAGGCGTCCACCACTGTCTACGTTGAACCGATTAATTGATGAATCGTTCAATTGGGAGATTATTGGATATAAGATGTCCGATCGTCAATTAAGTCAACGTTACTATCGAGGTACGATCCAAAGAGTTATTCTTTGGGAAATGAGCAAAATGATAATATTTAATTGTTAAATATTATAGTTCACGAAAGACGGTTTTATTAAACGACAAATAATATTTAGAGAAATATTTATTGGTATGTACGGTGATTAATTATCTAGAGAAATAATTAAGTGGTGAAGGTTTAAACGTTAGGATGGTTAAGATTTACTAATTATTTATAATTAGTAAACTCTAGGGATTGAAAGTAATTAACAGTTAGTTACAGAGATTTAACAGTTAAATCCCATGGGTGAATTTTGTAATTATGGTAATTATAAATACATCTTAAACTCTAAAGCCCTAATCAATCTTTTTGCCTCCACCCAAGTTTGCGCAAGAAGAGGCCACCACCCCCTTGCATCGGCCATCACCACTGGCCAACACCATGTCCGCCGCCGGCCACCTCCTGCGCCGTCGGCCGCCTCCTGCGTGAGCCGGGTTGTCGCCGTTGCCGTTTTCTGCGTGAACCGTGTGACGGTTCTCATTGATTGGCAGGTTTTTCATGATTAGTCACTAGCGAGAAGCTTGTTGAACCAAAGTGTGAATCTTCCGGTTATCGTGTAAGGTATAATTGCTTACCTGCTATGGTTGGTTTATTATTCATTGTTTATTCGCGTGTAATCTGATCACTGGCGGGATCTCGGTTTAGAACCGTTAATCGTACTAATTGCTTTCGCTGTTTAAAATCTGATTTGTTTATTTATTTAAAAGGTTTAAATATTATTTTGTTTTAAAAGTTAAAACTGGTACATGGATTCCCAACACATAGAAGCTTTCCAATTAGGAAGTTTATTCTGAAATCTATCAATAATCACATGCTACCCCTACAACCTAGATATATTAGCACCAACCGGAAGACGCAAGTAGATAAATGGTAACTTTGAGGACTGACATCCCAAAATAGCAACATATTTCCCAACCTCTTTGAAATCTTTTTTTTTGAAAGGCGAAATATATATAACCACACCCGACTAGAAAAAACTAGTCAGGGCCAAAAGAACTAACTTTATATGACCAATAGAGGGTTTTTTAAGCCACTCGACCCAACTAATGTCCATATTTCTATTTCTAGTAACAAACCACAAAAATAAAAATGAATAATAGAATCAAATATAAACTCCTTCTTCACGTCATTAGCATTAAAAATAGAATCATTCCGGAACCGCCATAGCACCCACCTACCCGTCATAATGATAGCCTCTAAAATGTCTTTCTTCACTTTGGACAATTCAAACAGATCCATCCACTCACAAATATTCTTCGGCTTTTTAGACAGACGGAAGTCAATCTCCAGCCATCTCGATAACGCAATCCATGTCCTATCCGCACTAGGATACACACCAAAAATATGATTAAGTGTCTCCACTGAGAGGGAACAATGAGGACACAAAATAGAAGGGATATCTAAATTTTACTACTAAGATTATGTTTCGTTGGAGGACGATCCAACAAAAACCGCCGAACCAAGATATTAACTATTTTAGGAACATACTTATTCCATCTCATAGTTTGGTTAACTTTCGGGAGATAATAGTGATCAAGATATTTCCTAACTTCCTTGATACTAAAACCATCTTGCATATCTAACTCTCAAACCCATCGATCTATCTCGTTAAACCAAGTACAACCAAGTAACTCAGCCTGCAGGATGTCTAACTGGGCATCCTCAGCTCCACCCCTAGGATTCTTACGTCACCTCTAGTGCCAATCCTCATTGAATCTCTGATCTTTTATTACGCTATCTTTCTTAGTTTCTAAATTAAATAATCTAGGGAATCTAGCAGATAGCACCACACACCCCATCCAAACATCATGCTAAAAAACAAATTATCCCCTTTATACACCTTTTTTCTTAAAGAGGATAAAGGAATCACACCTTTATCATTAAGATTATTAATAGATTTAGTGATCCTATCCCAAACACCATTCCCTTTGCCCATCCAATTAGTGTCAAAAGCATCCTCATTAAGAGCATTCACATCAACTTCTTCATCTTCATCTCTATAATTTAATTAAATATCACATTTTTTTCAAATTTAACTTTTAATTTGTTTTAACCTCCCACATGTCATTCTCTATCTCTATCTTTATCTCACTCACAAACACTTATTATATTATTTTTTCTCTTTCCTAAACACTCACAAAAAATATAGAGTTTGACTAAAATGATTCTCTATATTTAGAGAATCTCTATTTACTAAACTATAAAATTTAAAGATAGAGATGGAGATAGAGATCCTGATGCAGAGATATAAAATATAAGAAAACTCTAAATAATAGAGATAGAGATGGATATAGAGATGCTGATGTGAATGCTCTAAGACAATTAATAACTTCAATAACATTAACCCAAAGGGCATTCAGGCTATTCACATACCTCTAACGCCATTCCTGAAGAATCGCTAAACTAAAAGATTCCAAACTGCCAATTCCCAAACCCTCACATTCTTTAGCCACCATAACTAACTCCCATTTCACCCAGGCCATTCTTCTGGTATGGTCATCTCCTCCACAAAATAATTTTGAGCGAATGGACTCCAAAATCTTGTTCACCTGCACCTGCCTAAGGAAAATAGACATAAAATAAATACCAATCGATCCAAGCACAAAAGAATTAAGCATTGATCGATCACCAATGGAAAGCAACTTAGCTTTTCCAGTTAGAGAGTCTCCTTCAAAACCAACCAGTCACCGATTTCCACCCAATTATAGACGCCATATTCGATCCAAATGGAATCCCTAAGTAGATGAAATGGATCCTATCAGATTTACACCCCGAAAAGGAAGCCACCCTCTGGACTTCATTAAAATCAACTCCCACGCTATACTTATGTAAGTTTAGTTTCAAACAAGAAGCCAAATAGAAGCAATTAAGAGCCCTGACAATATGCTTCATATTAATCACCAACCATTCCCCTATAATAATCACATCATCCGCATAAAACAAGTGAGAAAGATAAAGATTATCCTTCCCTACATGGGCTCCCCGAATCAAACCCGCTTCCACTAGATATTCAAACACCAAATGTAACCTTTCCATATCCAGGATTAATATAAACAAAGACAACGGGTTCCCCTATCTTAAACATACATACACTCCCCCTAATGACCCACAATCTTAAACAAAGCCAAGCTCTCCTCCTTATCTTCATTGACAAACATACACCCCCCAATGACCAGCAATCTTTTTATACCCGTTTGATGACCAAGCGCATAGTGGGAGACCCACAATCATGATCCATAACATCTTTTCATCAATAATAAAACCTTTTTGACTAGTTGCTTATCTTTAAAATAAGATTTCATCTCGTTACATTGCATAAATCTCATGCACCCATAAGAAGATCCGAACTCATCTAAATCCACAAAGCCCCGACATAATGAATATTCATGTCAACAAATCCTTCGTTATTTCAAACTGAAGAGATATCGACAAACATATTAGTATCTACTACCTTTCCTAAAAACACACAATTTGTATCAAGAATGTTCAGCAACCTAGTCTTTTCAAGTTTGATCTTATGAATAGGATTCCGCACCTAAGAAATGGAATCATGTACCTCCCCCAACTAACACACTTGCATGGGATTTCACCGTCTCTTTTGGCCGTTGTTAATAAATCGTATCCCCTACAACGGGCCTATTTACAACATCGTTTCCCAAACCATCCCTGATAGCATGTTTTTATGTAGTGTGGTTATAAAAATATATATATAGTCATGTTCCTGGTAATGGCCCCACAAACTTGATGCCAAATACGAGAAACATAATATATATAATTAATAATGTTCTGTTTAGAGTTACACAAAATCAGGTTTTAAATTTATAAATTAAAATGATAATTACTTCAAACTTAAAACACACACAATAGGCAAGTGTACCTATCACAGCATAGTATAGTCTGGGTAGGTGATATGTCCTAAATTATACATGTTTTGCATGCATAATAATCCCTATATTATGGTATTAATCAAACAAAAACCTTGCAAATGATACTTAATGCGTTAATATTTCACAATTACAGGATATTCGGTGTCCCAAGATAAACAGTGCAAAAACTAGCTTAGAACATGAAGAAATCAAGCTTTCGGAGGACCAAACCCGAGCATTGACCCCCAAGAAGTCAAAATTGGTCAACACAAGCAGCTAAAAGACAAAACAGGAGGCAAGGAGGGGATGCACAGTCGTGCATCCCATTGCACGACCGTGCAAAGCCTTTCTTGCTCTCCAAGGACCTGGTACACTGTCCTTTGTACCCTGTTTGATTCCCGGGGAGTTTGCACGCCCGTGCAATCCAATGCACGACCGTGCATTGCACATTTTGAGGCCTATAAATAGAAGGCTTTAGTTCTTCATTCCACACACCTCAATACACCATTCCATACCTCAAGATAGAGAGAATAGTTCGTTTCTAGTAGTATTAGAGCAGTAGTAGTGAGTAGAGGGGCTCTTCCTCCTTGTTCCACAACAGGGGAGCCTACGAAACTCAGCGTTACGCTAGTTAGCATGGCCATTCGTGGCTAAGCTTCTTGTATTGCTAGGTTGAAGATGATGTTTGGTGCATTTGATGTTTGACGTATTAATCTAGTGGTATGTTTATGTCTTTAATTATTCGTCCTTAAAACCACCATTTGGTGGGCTTTTATTATTGTCTAAATCCGTCTTTATATTTTTGAGTGTTCTTGATTTTAAAGCGTAAGATCGTAAAACCTTTTTAATCAAAATTATTTTGAAACTTGTACGTCTTTATACAAGCAGAGATTGATAAGCCAAGGCTTGGTCAACATTATTAAGGTGCTACGTCTTTATACGAACTTCTTATGCGACCAAGAATTGGTGAACTCATGTTAGGAACGGTACGTCTTTATACTTGGTCCCATTGTTACACTGCCTCCCGGTGAGCAAAATATAATCACCTATTTAACCTTAATACAAAGCATTTACGTTCGATGTCTTAAACCAACCCTGAGATGACCATTCGAAGGGTTGAGGGTAACTGTTATCCTTAACGGGAGGCACTACCATTTTAATTTAAATATTTTAATTCGTGAATCAAATATCGTGAGGACGAGGCTCTAGCGGTGACCCGGGTCACAAATTTGTAGTAGTCATATCACTGGATTGGTCAACGTAACATTATCACGTACCAAGCTGATTCGAAGCCTAAAGCGATACTCTTTGTGACCTGATCATTTCGAAGATATTTACTTTCCTGCTATTTACTATTCTGTTCGTTACATTTCTGTTACACACTTCACGCACGTTTTTACTTTTTCGTTATTTACTTTACCGTTATTACTTTTCGGTCATGTACTATTCTGCTTCACAAGCACACAAAACCTGCTCACTAATTAATCCGGCTAAACGATAACAAAAGTTGAGTATTGAAACTCGACCGTGTCCATTGGTTCGATACTTGGTTTTTACCTAAACTATATTACGCTGCGATAAGTACACTTGCCTGTTATGTGTGTTTTTAAGTTAAAGTAATTATCATTTTATAAATTTAAAACCTGATCTCGTAAAACCATCATAAAAATATATTTGTATATTTTCATATACTAAAAACGTCACATTAAGTTTTTTGGCGCCATTGCCTGGGACATGGTGATTTCAAGAAAAATTCAAGTTAACGGATTAGCCTTATCATTTTTATCTGTTTCACTCTTACATTTTGTTTCAGGCAGTGTATGATCCATAGCTCCACTACTGGTTTATATCAGCCTTTATAAGAGCCTGAAAGATTCTTTCACCGCCGAATACAAGAAAACTGTACGAGAAGAATGGCCGTAGAGAACCGCACTATCTCCGATTTCGCAAGACCGTCACTAGAGGCTTTCGGGTCTAGTATCACAAGGTCAACGGTTGACGCTAACAACTTTGAGATCAAATCTCATGTTATCCACATGATCCGGTCATCATGCACTTTCCATGGATTACCCGATGAAGATCACATTGCAAATTTCCTCAAAATTTGTCTTTCAAACTGAACGGAGTTTCGAATGACGTAATTCGCCTCCGAATGTTTTCCTTCTCCTTAAGGGAACGAGCTAAGGCATGGCTAAACTCTCTTCCTACTGGGTCGATCACTACATGGGATGATCTAGCTCAGAAATTCCTATCAAAATACTTCCCGCCAGCAAAGACTGCAAAACTGAGAAATGATATTACCACTTTCAACCAGGAAGATGGTGAATCACTATATGAGGCATGGGAACGTTTTAAGGACATGCTGAGGAAATGTCCTCATCATGGGCTAGGGGTTTGGTTACAAGTATCATCATTCTACAATATGTTGCACAATCAAGCTCGTCAGACACTCGACGCTACTACAGGTGGTATTTTTGGAAACAAGAGGCCACAAGAAGCTTACAACCTAATTGAGGAAATAGCTATGAACAGCTATCAATGGTACAACCTAAGGAGTAACAGGGCAGCCAGACAAGGAGTTCATTCTGTTGATACTGTCACTTCACTTTCTGCTCAAGTAGATGCCCTCACCGCTCTACTCAATCAGCTTAGCAAGGGCAAAGCGATCACTGAGACTACTGAAGAAGTAAAAAGCATCACAGCCAATACTGAGCAAGTTGACTTTATCGGAACAAACCGCCCACAGAACAACCCCGTACAACAACACTTATAATCCTCGATGGAGGAATCATCCAAACTTCAGCCGGAAGGATAACAACAACCAGGGACAATCTGGCTTCGGACAACAACAACAGTTTCAATAAAGACAATCTCAAAACTATCAGCCTCGTCAACAATTTCAAGGAACTAACAAGCCAAGTAATGGGTTAAGTTTGGAGGACGCGGTAACTAAGCTAATGTCTATAACTGAAAGTCAAGCCCTTCTAGCAGATTCCCGTCACAAACAATATGAGGAGAAGTTTAGTCTTCACAAAGCTGAGTTTAGGACACAGAAAGCAACTATTCAGTCCATTGAGACGCAACTAGGACAAATTGTGAAACTTCTATCCGAAAGACAACCAGGATGTCTCCCGAGTAATACTGAAACCAATCCAAAAGCAAATGTAAGTGCTATCACTCTTAGAAATAGCAAGGTTTATCCAGAACCACCCATGCTAGAAGAAGAAGTTCAATCACCAAGAAGAGAAATATTCACCGGGGTACCACTTCGTCCGCACATCGTAGAAACAACGACTCAAGGATCGCAATCAAATGTAATCCCACCTCCTACTCCAGTGAATACTCCTCCAAAAGTTCCAACAAAAGGAGCGTTCCATTCTCACATACCATACCCAGGGAGGTTAGTAAAGCAGAAGACTGACGAACAATATGAGAAATTCATCGAGCTATTAAGCCAAATCCATTTCAATCTTCCCTTCCTGGATGTCATACAACAAATGCCTAAGTATGGACGTTTCTTAAAGGATTTCCTTACAAACAAAAGAAACATGGAAGAGGCAGTGAAAAGGACCAATCATTGTGTCGCTCTTATCGAAAGATGTCTTCCGAAGAAAATTTCAGTTCCTGGAAAGTTCTCTCTACCATGTTCTATCGGACCATTGCCGATAACTTTCGCACTCGCTGATCTGGGAGCAAGTGTGAATGTAATGCCATATAACATGTTTCAAAGACTTAAAATTGGAAATCCATGACTTGTCAGTGCAACTATTGAACTCGTGGATGGATCAGTCAAATCACCTATAGGAGTCATTGAGAACTTACTAGTGAAAGTCGGCAAGTTTGTCTTCCCTATCGATTTCATGGTTTTAGAAATGAGACCCGACTATTCCGTACGTTTGATTTTGAGTCGTCTATTTTTAGCTACTGCCCGAGCCGTCATTGACATGAATGAAGGAATTTTGACACTTCGTGTCGGAAAACAATCGATGACCTAAAACATTGGAGGTAATGCGTGCTTATTCAATGATCCCTTTGAAATTGCATAATTCATCAATATTAATCTAGACTACCAGCTGAAGAAAGCTAAAGAATTCAATAAAGGAAAGAAACTAGATCTTGGCAAGGGTTTTGATAACACAAACTTGATCGATGAGTACTTTGATAAGCTACCAAAACTGAAGGACATGAATGAAGAAACAGGAGATACGGTGGAAGTTGATGGCTCCCACCTGAAGAAATACTGATGAAGCACGTACGGGTCTGGCCAGCGACCCTTAAATAAACGTGGCGCTTCCGGGAGGCAACCCGATGATCATGAATAAATTGAGAAGTTGGTGCATACGGTAGAATGCATGGACCTCAGGTTTGGTTTTCAAATTTAAGTTTCTATTACTTCAGCCCCCAGGTATGCCTTCTCGATACTAGGACCTTAGTAGCTTAACTACTACCTTTTATTTTCCTTGTCTGCTTTTATGTTTTCCTTTGGGTGCCAGGTAGATAACATCACTAGATAGTCTCTTTACTTCTGTGAGGAATCACACCCCATCTCCACAACCTGAGGAATCGAAAACCACATCAAATTTCTAAAATTAGATGAAGTCTTTGAAGCAACGTGTTGACAAGCAGCTGATAGGCACGGCATAACAGTGGCAATTAGTTTTGGCTTTAGGTTATACACCAAATTGACCGGGGGAGTACCAGTTTCTTTTCCCTTAAAACTTCATGCACTTAAATTCCTGCATAGCATTCCCTTACATGCATTTGTACATTGAGGGCAATGCACAGTTTTAAGTGTGGGGTGGGGAATTAGAGATTCAGGACTACTTGTAACCTCAAAGCAGTAAAATTTTAACTTTTGATTTTCTACCCATTTGACTAAAACATTACAAAACCCTACCTTTTGTAAAACCCAGAAAATTTTCAAAAATTTTAAACCCTAAAATCTAAACCTCTTTGAGGTCGCACCTAATTAAATAAAATGAATACATGACAAGCAGAAACACATGGATATTATTCATAACAAATCACTAAACCCTATCCCATCCGTTTCCATGTGTGAATAATCTGAGCCTTTTCACGTGCATTATTATCATTATTTTTCGAATTCTTTTGTTTGGTATATTGAGTGTTTTACAATCGGATTTTATGCATAATTAGAACTTGTGTGACTGATACATATCAAGACTATGAACTAGTAGAAGTATGAATGTGATTGAGGAACCTAGGACTTTATTACCCCTAGATTTTGATATGTGTGAACTTTGTTTAATACGATGTCTCCAAGTTTCATGATCATATTAATGAAACTTATAAAGAAAACCCTTTGGAACTTCTTTCCAACCATTAGAAGCTATCTAAACTTTTTCTGAATACCGTCTTCTAATGTTTCCAAACTATAACATCTCTAAGGAAAATTCTTGGGAACTATTTCCAAATCTTAGAAGCTATCTGAACTCTTGTGCATTACCGTCTTCTAATGATTCCAAAATGCAACATCTTATGTTGTGTCGTATTGGTAACATTGATATTCTTATGGTGCATTTAACCATTCTTAATTATCGCCCTTTTAGTGTTCATATCTTAACTCTTAAGACAACAGCGTTTGACTGATAAGTTGTCATAACTTTTATGATCTTGTTCCAAGAACTCATCTTGTTCCAAGAACTCATCTTGTTCCAAGAACTCTTCTTGTTAGTCCTAGTTAGCACTCTCGTATCTTATCTCATAAGATAGTAGTCTTTCATCATAACTATTTATGATGTTCACCATTTTATGCTTCTCAAGCATTTCCTTTTATTATGATATTCTTGATTTCAAAATTCTTTTCATCATATGAAAGCATTGACGTAGCTAATTATCTTTTAGATGAAATCAAATGAACTCTTTCATTTTCATCTTGTTCTTATGTAACATAAGATTATAGATAATGTTGGTAATTTGTCTTTATTGATTTGTCACACAAAGCATTGAGACAATTTTGCTAATGTCAATGAATTGCTATGATTCTTACTCTAGAATCTTCCCTCATACATCTCATGTATGGTTGCAATTCAAAAATATTTGAAATCCATTCTTAAGATACTTTATCTTATATTGATATGTTAAACTCGACATCTTAGCAGTGTATCACTATACACTCTATGATAAGAATACTTATCTTCCCATTTTGTGGTATTTCGTATATCACTATACACTCCTCATGATAATGTGTCTCCACACATTTATTTGGTGTAGGTACTCACTCCCACTAGCCTTTGCATCTGTCATATTGAATCTTCCCTTGGGTGATCTCATCAATCTAAAGATTCAGTAGTCTTAGACATATTCAGACTTTCATACTTTCTTTGAGGCTAATTTATTACAAAAACATTCTTGTATTCACAATACATGTTTATTTTGATTAGTTTATTCAACTGATCAAAACTTGTAATATGTTTCCTTTATAAAGAAACTCGGAATGTAATTCCTTTGTTATCAACTATTGATAATGTATTAAGCTTCTAGTATGAATAATCCATATTTTCTTTTTGAAACAATTTCTACCTATTCATGAATCATATCCATATTGTAGTCTGATCAAATCTCATTTGTCTCATTATGGATTACGCGTCAAATAATTATGAAATGATATACTAAAGAATCTTATTCTTTCATCAAATGATTTCATATGTATATTCTAAAAGATCACATCTTTTGTTTATGATTTCATGTGTCTTAAAAGATCTCATATTTGTCTATATGAATTCATATGTTAATGCATTTGAATAATACCTTTTATTCAAAATTCAAGCAACATTTACTTGTTGTTCAAGAACCAGGTGCATACTTGGTCGTGAATAGTTTCAATTTGTCTTACTTTTAAGATTCTAAAAACATTAATGACCTATTAAGGTAACTCACGGAACTCTTTCGTATAGGAGTTCATAACATCCTATCCTTAATTGTTTGTAGGACTCTTCCTAATTCATATCTCATATGTCATATTGTACCTGTTCTGGACGAACCTTTTTGTTCTAAGCTAGTGTTTTAAGTTTTGTCAATTTTGGGATAGCTGATTTCTTATGACTAATCGTATATACATGATTAAGTGGATCAATTGTTTAACTATTTATTCATTGAGTAACGATAACTCTTATCGTCCTTTATATATTATCTCATAAGATCGTTTCTAGAGTAGTTATTGAAAACCTTTTCAACCATTTAAATTGATTAAGTCATGTATGAAACACTATATCTCATATAACGTTTTATAAGACTTAGTCAATAAATTTTGTTTTAAAGTTATTCATGGTATCTATTAGATCCGATCTAATGTTTTATCTACTTGAAATGAGTAACATGTCTCACATGTTTTATAGCTCATGTCTGTTAGATGTTTTGAATTCTTAATTCAAATTGGGCAGCTATATATTGCATAAATGATTTTGCAACGACAAGTCTCACTTGTATAAATAAAATAATCATGCAATATGAAAAAGAGAATAAAATCAAGAATATAATTTGTTCTAAACAAAATAAACGTAACATCATCTCATGATGTTTCTTGAAACATGAATTAAATGAATCTTCACTGCAAAGTGATCTTCAAGTCTCATCCGTCTTCCTTTTCTTCTCGTTTCCCTCCTTTTCTTTCATCTTTGCAAAAACAATTTTGCATCTTATTTAAAAGTCTAACTTTTAAATGATAAAGAAATAGGGAACTGTTGCCAGGATACCTGAAGTGAATGCTTTAAAACATTTTCTAGCTTCAGCTGCCTCGGGCATCTCTTTACCACGACATCTTGGTTTAGAGATATGCATCTTGGTCTCACCAATAGCTTTGTCTCTGTCCCTGGTCTCGACAGTATCGTCTTGTACCTCTTTGCTTGTGACGGACAGGTGAAGACCATCATTAAGTATTCCTCTAACGATCTTGTCACTAGGGTATATCCCAGTCCACTCAAGCTGGTTGACAAAGCACGTCATGCTCCATGCATCTTGGGGATTCATTCTTGCATACCAAGACATGAAAAAGGATCTTCCTTTTATAATTTTCACACACGTCATCAACAAATATGTCAATGAGTAAGTGATCTCCCAAAGGAATGTATGCTTTCTGGAGGTCTTCCACTTTGTTCTTCATGATCATAGCACGTTTAGGATCCTTCATTGAGACTTTCTCAATGTGTTCCTCTAAAGAGGAAAAAGGATCCTTGTTGTACTCTTGATGGTATCTCTCCTTCAAGTCATGGATCATGTCATAAGCAATCCAATGCAGAAGTGCAGATCCAATCCCCGGGTAGATAGATGCCAACATTAGGTCTAGATACGACTCTCGCATTATCCCTGAATTTGTTCCAAGATTCTAGAACAAATTCGTTGGCATACCTAGATGGCTACTTAGGTAATGAAAACTGTTGGGAATCCCTGTACCAGTTTTAACTTTTAAAACAAAATAATATTTAAACCTTTTAAATAAATAAATAAACAAATCAGATTTTAAACAGCGGAAGCAATTAGTACAATTAACGATTCTAAACCGGGATCCTGCGAGTGATCCGATTACACGTGAATAATCAATGAATAATAAACCAACCATAGCGGGTAAGCAATTATACCTTAGACGATAACTGGAAGATTCACACTTTGGTTCAACAAGCGTATGAGAACTGTCACACGGATCACGCAGGAGGCGGCCGGTGACAACCCGACAAACGGCAACACCTCAAAAATTTCCTAAGAAAAGGAAGGATAAAAGTTGCCAAGTTTCATAAGTTCAGGGGCTAGAGGAATAAAATACAAAGTTCAAGGATCAAAAATGAAAAATTTTGGAAATCAGCCCTGTAACGGACTGTCATGGTCCGGTAACGGTTCGTTACGGCCATGACGGACCGTCATGGTCCAGTGACGGTCTGTTCCGCAAAAACCACCAGCTTTTTAGGGTTTCTGACACGTGTCCGGTGACTCAGCCTCGTGACGGACCGTCACAACCGGTAACGGTCCGTTACGTGGTCAGGAAGTACGTAGCCGCCAAGCAAAGGAGTGATGGACCATCACGCTTGGTAACGGTCCGTCACGGACTCCAATTTTGCTGTATAAATAGATGAAAGAGCTCAGACCTTTTCTCACACTTTACACCTTCCAAAACACACACACAAACGCTCGTCTTCCGATCCCGAGCCTTGGTTCGCGTACGAGAGTCCGGTTTTCAGCGTTTTGACTCCGAATTGCCGTAGATATTGATGAGGTAAAGTTCCGACATGTTGTTTAAGCTTTGGTTATAAACCATTAAGCTAGGATTATGTAATTTAGTAATGTCATGTTATATCTAGGAGCTTTGCCCAATATATAACTGATTTAATAAGCCGAAATAATAATGAGGTTCTTAAACTGTAATGCAACTGAACTAACCATGACTCTGTTACTGTTGATTTTATGAAAACATTTTGAGTATCTTGAAAAGATTGCACCGATTATATATATATATTTATATATATATATATACATATATATATAATGCGTTCTAAGTGCTTATTGTGTTTTACTTGACCTGCGGAAAGGCATGATAGACAGACGGTCTTTGGTTATATATATATATACTGACTGATTGTTCATAATAGTCTATAAATTTGGTGGTGGAACCCCATGAATGTGTTCAAGATACTTCGGCGGGTCATTTTAATAAATTATTTTAGTTTATGAATTCACCGGCTTTATGCTGACCCATGTTTTATCAAATGTTTTTTAACGCATCACAGGTAGACAATAGATGAGGCATTTCCAGAACTAGAATGAACTGATGAACGATCCAGATGATGGGCTTGCCTAGAACTATAAGTCCCAAATGACTTGTTCCTTGTTAGGAACGAATGATGTAACTTTTGTTAAACATAATGTAAACAATGTTTTGGTGTTAATAGAAGTTATGATTTAATCTTCCGCTGTGTGTTTTGATATCAACGTCACAGTAACTAGAAGGAAACCTTCTGACCGGTATGTAGTTATCTAACAAACGGAATGTTCTGTCTAAGGAAAGAGCGGTGTATAAATCTCTCCTAGACCCGTCGTTCTTTCCTAGGAACATCTCTGTTGGAGGTACAAATCTGGTTAGATAACTGTCTTGTGTTACGGGTGTGGCAAGTTGGTATCAGAGCCTCAGTTTAAGGGATTTAGATACTATAGGAATAGTGTCTAGACTTAAACTAGGACTCTAAGATTAGTCGAGAATGCCTCGGGACAAGTTAGGTGTATACATTCAATACGACCTATAACGGGAAATGAGTAGAAATCAGATAATTAAAGGCATTTTTGGCCTAATGTTTTTAATTTTTGAATTTCTGGATTATAACGGGTTATACGAACTCTAACATTATACATCTGTATGTAGGTACAAATGGCAGGACGTGGTAAAGGACAAGGAAGAGGTAGAGGTAGAAAGCACAACACTAGGTCCCGAACCCGTGACACGACGAACACGAACACTGATCCGAATGAAAACATCAATATAAATACTGAACCTGAGCAACCTATAGAGGAAGTCATTATGACTAAAGCCCAATTCCAAGGAGCGGTGGCATCTGAGGTCACCCGAGTACTTCAAACAACTCTACCCGGAATTCTTGATGATGCTCTTAGGAGAAGGGAAATCATAACAGTCTGGGAAACCGAAACAAAGGTACAAGAGGTGCTAATTCCTGAACAGAAGACACTCTTCACACCACTCCAATAGGAAACAATGTAGGCACCACCCGTGTCACACCCTCAAATTCCACTAACGGAGTTTTACCGTTTGGCGTGTGACAAACCAGGATCTCAGACATTAGTTACATCAAACGACACTATATGGGACATAAATGAAATATCATAAAAGTTCATAGTTAAACGCGGAAGCGGTTTATGTCAAAAAGTTACTACGCAAAACAAACGCGCCCAAGTTTAGTTTACTAAAATCAAGTGAATTGTTTTAAATGTTTGCATAAGAATGCAATGATAGTAGGACTCTATGCATGTCCTAGGTGTGCAACTTGTGCCTTAGCGACCTGAGAAACATGTAAGAAAATGTGTTAACACGAGGTTGGTGAGTTCACAGGTTTGTAAGTAAATAAACTGTTGTGTGATTGAAGGATCCACATACGTAAGTCACACCTATTGCTAGCTAGACAATGTACAAGTTACTCTAAGTGCTCGCAACCGAAGCTGACTGTTTACGTTTTTTTGCCTCCCGCCAGGTCTATCAACTCTGGCAATGTGTTTAGGCCAACATTTCACCCGTTCGACCTCCAATCGAGTTAGCGCGACTAACGCGGGTGGGGTTTGTCAAACTCAGTAGTACTACCAAACATTACCTCGCTAAATCCATATTAACGGTCCGATGTGTGTGAGGACTTTCAATGATAGTGTGTTACGCTTAAGTACACAAGTGGTAGTGAAATACTATGTGATCCATGTTTGTTTGTGTGCATGTTTCTCCCCAACGGAAAAACAAGTAAAAGGATGCTTGTCTGCAAGCATGTTTCTCCCCAACGGGAAAACAAGTAAAAGAATACTCGTTTGTATGCATGTTTCTCCCAAATTAAAACGGTAAAAGGGGCCGTGAAAACTCACCTGAGTTGTGTAAGCGTAGAAGTTAGAACCATACAAGGATGCAACAGAAACCACAACTGGTTCGCCTGTTAACGGTCTACAAATGCCCTAGAATTATAAGCATAATAGTTATGGACGCATGGGATTTTTGTGACGACGACACGGAAGATTTGAACGTCCTAAAACATACTTAGGATTAAAGGGTAGACAAACTTGTCCACGGGAATAAGGGTTCTTTAATATAATTATTAGGATAAATATGTTTCGTGTCGAACGTCTCTAATTACGAATAATATTAATGAATAAATATATATGTGCGTTTGTACCATTTAATAAGGGATTAGGAAAATAATATAAGTTATTACATTATTTTAAACTTAGGGAAATAACACGATCATAAATTGTGTGAAAAAAATAATAAAACTATTATTTTTATTCGGATCATAACAACGTGGGTAATAATATAAATAAATATTTTTTTATTAGTTTGAAACGTTACACATTGTTTATTAACACGGTGAAAATAATATATAAATATATTTGCAGGTCCAGATTTCTCTTGAAATCACTGATTTGATCGATTACACACACATGCGAAAACTGTGTGTATGGTGGTGAAACAGATAATAGAAACAGTGTTGGTGAAGATAACAGGCTAACCACACTATGAATCAACACGCAAATGGTATGAAAGTGTAAGAACACAGTGAATAAACAACTGCAAATTGTATTGATTCAAGAACAATGTGAAAGAGAAGGTTCAGGGTTACAGCCGCTACTCACACCCTAAACATTCTCAAACTAGGCTATTTATAGTAGTGACAGGTATCGAAACTATGTTCAATCGAAACTACTAGTTTCGATTGACCATTTACAAGTGATACACAGACTGTCGAAACTACCATCTATCGAAACTACTAGTTTCGATTGAACACACTCAATCGAAACTAAGTAGTTTCGATGGCCCAGACTTAGAAATAAAAACAGTAAATTACAGAAAACTGAAATTACATTTAATGAAATGACAGAAAGTAAACTAGTCTAAAACTGTTTAAACAAACAATAAATGATAACAGCTTATACATAAGATATGACTATACAATCTCCCCTAAGCTGTTGCATTACCGTCTTCAGCTCTTCCTCAAGCAGCTGGTCCTTCAGTTGTCCTCGGTATAAAAGGTTTAACATGGAGAGATACAACCCGTTGGTAGGCCTTAGCATCAGCTTCATCTTCATCACTGTATGCCTGAATGTGATTCTGAAAAAGGATTTCCAGATCTTCAGGCTGAAACTTCAACAACTCCATGGGCTCAAAGATGGTGATGTCTTCCTTGCCCTCACACTCTATTACTGCACTCCAATGATTGGGTCATAATACCACTTTCTGAAAGTTTGTAGCTGGACAGGTACAGATTTTGGAATGGTGATGGTCTTGTGAGTTTGGGCAGGCTTGTACCTTAAGAACACATATGGCTTGTTAGTCTTAGGATGAAACCTAGTCTTTGAGATCTTCTTTTGAGTTTTCCTAGGCTTCATTCCTTTGAAATCATTATTGACTTGAGAATGCAGAAATTTCTCAAAGTCATAAGCCATCATGACCTTCCCAGGGTTTTGAAGGGGAAGTTTGGCTAAATCCCTGAGGTCATAGAAAGGAAGGGTTTGGAAGTCAGTCATATTTTTAAAGTGCTGAACTCCCCCTCTATATCTTCTTATAATAAAGAGCTTCCTTTCAGCATCATACTTCCAGCCAATTGGAGGCCTTTTTAGTTCTTGATGCTCTGCTATCCATTCATATGTCTTTAGGAGTTTCCTCCTGAATGATTTTCTTAAACCAAGACTTTCTTGAAATTGGAGGTTCAGGAGCAACAGAGGGTGGATCTTGTGCTGGACTGGATTCAGAGACTGTAGTGGTTGGTTCAGGAGTGACTGTTTTGATAAGATTAATCTGAACATCTTCTTCACCTTTTTCTTCGTCAGATAAGGTTTGAATTTCATCTCCGTCTTCCGTAAAGTATCTAGTTCTCTCAGTCTCTTTTTCTTTAGTGGTCAGGATTTCTGGATAAAGATCATTATACCCATAGTTTTCAATGTCATCTAAAAGAGCATTCAGCTCATCATCAGATGGGATATCTTCTTCATTAAGAATCACGGTCTCTATTTCAGTGGAAGTCCCTTTCCCTCTCTTTCTTGCATCTCTTCTCTCACTAGCTGAGGGAAGGTTTAGTTCTGTACCTTCAACTTTGACTTCAACCGCCTCTTTTGTCTTTTCAGTATGGCCAGCAAATATAGTTAGTGCAGATTCTGGATTAGTCACAAGGTCAGGAGATGAGAGTTCAACTACAGATGTGGTCTCCCCCTGAGTTGTTGAAGTAGTTGGTTGTTTTTGCACAGGTTTAACCATTGAGGCTTTGAGCTGCTCCCCTACTTCAGCTAAAGCCTTGAATTCTTCTTTTTGCTTTGAGATTAGTTTCTGCTGTGTTTCAAGTTGAGTTTATTGGACCTCAATCTGGGTATGTAAACCCCCAACTTCCAGCTTCAGGTTTTTAACCTCTTCCTGGACATCATGCAAATTAGTTTTTAAGCCTTCAATTTCTTCATCTTTCTTTTGAATCGTATCCTGCATTTTCTTCAGTTCAAGACTTAAAGTTTTAACTCTTGGTACATGAGAAGTTGAATCATGAGTTGGTGATATGGGAGTAGTATGGATGGGTGATTGTTGTCGAGATGGTTGTGGAGTGGGTTGTGGAGTAGCTTGTGGAGATGGTTGTGGAGTAGCTAATAGAGAATCTGATGAGGATGACAAGTCTTCAAATCCAGTCTTGATTTTCTTTGCCTTAGGCTCTTCTTCCTCAAAATCAGAACCTGAATCAACTTGTCGTTTGGAGGAAGATGCAAGATGCATTGTTCTATCATCTGAATCAGACTTGTAGTAGTCAGATCCATAAATCCCTGCATCCAGAGTTCCACTTGATTCTGCAACTTCCTCCTCAACTTCATGCATGCCAGCTTCAACTTTAACTGCTGGCTCTTGAATTATCTGAATTTGTTCAACAAAAGGAGCCTCTATCACAGGCTCAATGATGGGTTGTTCTTGTTCTTGAACATCAGGGACGTTTATCTCAGTCTCAGCTTCATCAATAGGTGCATTACCTTGATCTTGCTCAACTTCCATTTCTTCTTCTTCAGATAATGAGTTCTCTTCTTCAAGATCAGGGTCAATATCAGGGATAAATTCTTCTTCTTCACCAATAATATGACCAAACAGGGGAACGTTAGCTATAGCCCTGTTGGTTCTCTTGTTAGTACTTCTCATATAGCTGAGAGTCTTGGCAATCATATGATCGAACACAAAGGTGTTCCTACCTTGTTGCAGCTCAGGATGAAGATGATTGATGATAATTTGTAAAAATCTAGGATATGCCAGGAATTTCTCCTTCACTGCTCCTGTTAGATTGTCTTTTAACTGTCTGAATATGAAGCCAGAAAAATTGTAATCTCTTCCCTTGATTATTCCCAAAATAGCTGTATCAAACCCTCCTTTTCTGATTGATAGGCAGTGAATAAACACGTGCACTATGTATCTCCAGTGTCTTGGTAAGGAGTTATTGATTATCTGGCCACTTTTGAATTCATCTGGATGACCTAATCTTCTGAAGCATTCTTTAACATAGAAGATTGGGAATTCAATGGGTGCATCTCGATTATCATTAAACTGAAGCACCTCTCTAATTGTGGCTTCAGAAAATAAGACTTCTTGGCCAAGCACAGTTGCTCTAATGTGCTCCATATTTTCAATTGTGATGATTTCTGCAGTCTCCCAAAATTCTCTTATAGTTGTCTCAAACACCGGCAGATTATTGCTGATGGCAAAGCTAATGTTGGAGTTTGCCAGGAAGTTTAAGACAGGAATGAACTCTGCAGCTTTTGGATCATTGGCATTGAGGAATGCACAGACATTGTGTCTTTTTACAAATAAGAGATCCATACCTGTAAAATTCATCAATTTTGCACAATAAGTAAGATTTCTGCAAATACTTAATTGAAACAAGTTATATCAACACTTAGAAAAATTTTGAATTCCTAACTGTCGAAACAACTAGTTTCGATTTGAGATGAACTTGGTTAATTTAACAGACAGCTTTATCGAAACAAGTAGTTTCGATAAAGGCTATAAGCTTTGATCAACACTTAGAAAAATTTTAAATCAACACTGTCGAAACAACTAGTTTCGATGGAGATCAACACTGTCGAAACAACTAGTTTCGATGGAGATGAACTTATCGAAACTATCTAGTTTCGATCAGAGATACTAGGGCAAGTTTGGGTGTCGAAACTAGTAGTTTCGATTGAAAACCTTTTAAGATAATTTTTGAAAGTGTTGAACCCTTTTATCGAAACTACTTGGTTTTGAAACCCAAACCCCTCTGATTCGTTACACTCAGACTAATATAAACAATTTAAAAGAAAGGTTTAGAGTGGCCTGTAAGTGACGGAACTTCATCTTACCGAATGTGAGACGTTATCTGCAGGAATACACAATAATCGTGAGTTCTAAGGTGATTGAAATGTATGCAAACACAGAGAAGCACACAAACGACTGTTATTATGAAGATTTAGTCGAACAAATTTTAAATTTTGAAACCCTAGGTCTGCCGTATTGCAAAAATCATCAAAAAACAGTAGTGAGACGTTACCTGATGATGGAGACGATAGAGACAACGGGGAAAATCAGCTGATATCTTGCAACTCAGACCGACGGTTTGAGAGATTTTGTGAATGACGGAGAAGGCGAAGAGGTTTTGAAAAATACGAGTAAGAATCAGTATGACGGGAGGGATTGCTTATGAAGGCTTTTAATTCTCATGAGACAAAATTGCCCCTGTCGAAACAACTAGTTTCGATAGGACAAACTAGTTTCGATATGTACAAAGTAGTTTCGATATGTCAAAGTAGTTTCGATATGCACAAAGTAGTTTCGATAGTTCAAATTAGTTTCGATATGTACAACTAGTTTCGATATTTCAAAGTAGTTTCGATATGTACAACTAGTTTCGATAGTTCAAGGTAGTTTTGATATGTACAACTAGTTTCGATATTTAATAAATAAAATTATACACAAGATATTTACACTTTTCTTCTTGAAAAAAGATCCAACATGAGATCAGATCTGGTCAGTCTCTTGAAACACTTCCTTTTGCAATTCACTACTGTGAGTCCCTGAAGATAGCTGGTATTTGTGCAAAGTAAACCCGAACATTTGTTTGTACAAAGATTTAATGTGATTAGAAGGTACTATTTAAGCAACATACAAGGTGTACCCCACATATTAAAATAAAATGATTTTGAAAACCTATCAATCCTCAAGAAGTACCCATCTTCATCCTATCATCTCTTTCTGATTAACCAAGGTACCGTCTTAGTAATGTCAAAGTACCACCAAAATAAAATAAGATATCCAAGTGGATTTAGAAAATTAAAATAAAATATATCCAAGTAGATATTAAAAAGGTACGAGCATTCTAGATCTTTGCGTAAGCAAAACAGAAGAAGTCGTAAAATTATCCAAGCGGATAGAAAAATGTTGAACACCCGAGATCTTTGCGTAAGCAAAACAGACGGGGTCAAATCATCCAAGTGGATGGGAAAAGGATGAGCACCCGAGATCTTTGCGTAAGCAAAACATTCGGGGTCATCGGTGGTAAATATCGTTATATTGACGGTCACTTGGCGTATGAATAGGAATCCAATACGTAAGCCTGTATCTGATTGAATCGGTTTTTTCTTAGATATAAAAATGGGTTAGATGTTTCAATAATGGATTCAAACACACAAGTATGAGATATATATTAGGTTTTCACACTACTTACAAGTTTTAACCATATGTCGGGCCTACCAGCTATACCTCAGTAAACACCATCGCTTTTGGTCTATTCCATGTCCAAGAGATGAGATCAGACACTATCATTTCTCAAATGTCAGATTCAATTTTTCCTGCAACTTGTAAGATTATAAACACAGCAATTCTTTTCAATATTAAAATATTATATTTCTCCCACAAAAGATTTGCGTGGATACTGTACATAAAAATAAAATCTTTTTGGAATTTTCTTAGACAATTTAAATAGAATTAATAATAAAAAAAAAATTATTTACATAATTTACTAAAAGTTGATCATTCCAAGCATTTCCACCAGTTGGGCAAATCTGGTAGAGTCAAAAGCCTTTGTGAAGATGTCTGCGGTTTGTTTATTAGTTTTGATTTCAACAATTCGAATATGCTTCTTTTCAACACAGTCACGAATAAAATGATGTTTAATTTCAATGTGTTTGGTTTTGGAATGCTGAACGGGGTTTTTGGTGATATGGGGAACGGCAGTGTTGTCACACAGAATGGGTGTCTCATGGAATGTGATCCCATAGTCAAGCATCTGATGGTGTATCCATCTGACTTGGGAACAACAGAGGGCTGCGGCAATGTATTCGGCTTCGGCGGTGGATTGGGAAACGGAGGATTGTTTCTTACATTGCCATGAGACAAGGCGGTTGCCAAGGAATTGACAACCTCCAGAAGTGGATTTTCGGTCTAAGTTGCAACCCCCGTAGTCTGAATCTGAATAAGCCACAAGATCAAACAAGTCAGTTTTAGGATACCACAGACCTAATTTTGGATTATACCTTAAATATCTTAAAATACGTTTGACAGCAGATAAATGAGAGAGTTTAGGATTAGCCTGAAAACGTGCACACAAGCACACTGCAAACATGATGTCGGGTCTGATGGCCGTGAGATACATGAGAGATCCTATCATAGAGCGATATAGATGCGGATCAACGCTTTCCCCATCCACATCAGGAGTCAAACAATGTCGAACTTCCACATGAGTTTTTACTGGATAGGAATCAGCCATTTTGAACTTGGTTAAGATTTCTTTTACGTATTTTTCTTGATGGATAAGGATTCCTGACTCAGACTGATCAACTTGTAGTCCCAAAAAGAACTTCATTTCCCCCATGGAGCTCATCTCAAACTTAGATCGCATCTCTTCTTCAAATTCTTTGCAGAGACGGGGATTTGTAGATCCAAAAATAATATCATCCACATAAATTTGCACCATGATTGTGTCCTTTTCATCCTTTCGTTTGAACAAAGTTTGGTCAATTGCTCCTCGTGTGAAACCATTTTCAAGCAGATGCTTTGATAAAGTTTCATACCATGCACGAGGTGCTTGGTGAAGACCGTACAATGCTTTGTCTAACTTGTAAACACGGTCTGGAAAATTAGGATCAATGAAACCCGGCGGTTGCTTGACATATACTTCCTCTTGAACTTTTCCATACAAAAATGCGTTTTTGACATCCATTTGATGGACGGTGAAATCCATGTAGGCTGCATAGGCGAGAAACATTCTGATGGCTTCCAAGCGAGCCACTGGTGCAAAGACTTCCTCATAGTCAATCCCTTCTTCTTGATAGAAACCTTGAACCACCAGACGAGCTTTATTTCGAATCACAGTGCCGCCTTCATCCTTTTTGTTGCGAAAAACCCAACGAGTGCCGATTGGAACTTTGTTCTTAGGAAGATCTACCAAATTCCACACATGTAGCTTTGAGAATTGATGTAGCTCTTCCTGCATTACTTCCACCCAGCTGTGTTCTAGTAGAGCTGCTTTGATGTTCTTTGGTTCAGCTTGAGAAATGAAGCAAGAAAACATGTTGTTTTCAAATGTTTCACAGGCACTTCGGGTACTAACACCCACATTGAGTGGTCCAATGATGTTAGTTGTGGGATGAATCTTGTGAATTCACAGTTGAGGAATTGCATCTTCTTCCACGACTTCTTCCAAATTGGTAAGATTTTCAGCAGGAGGATCGGCAATATCATTAATAGGATCTTCAGCAGGTGATTGTGGTGCAACATCTACTATTGGAATGGAGTTGTCTTCAACAGTTTCACTTGTTGCACCAGAACCGGAAGACTCCATATTAGATTCAGCATTAGCAACCACGGGAAATTCAACCTGAGCAGATGAGGAAGAGCCTTGATCATTTATGTTCCGTAGATTGTTCACAGAGAAGTAAGGATTAGCATGAGTTGATTCAATAGAGAGATTAGGAAGATTAAATGATTTAAAAACTGAATCGACGTCAAAGAGCCAATTGGGACCGTCTCCTGCGTCCGTATGATTGTTTTCATGCCAATTGATATCAATGGACTCCATCACTATCCTTTTCTTCTTATGGTAGACACGAAAAGCACGTTGATTGGATGAGTAACCAACAAAATAGCATTTATCAGCTTTGGCTTCAAACTTGTTGAGCTGATCTGAATTGTTCAGCATTGTGCATACATACCCAAATTTTCTGAAGAAATCAATAACTGGCTTGTGCTTGTACAAGATCTCATAATGTGTCTTGTTGCAACTTTTAGTAATAAGAACCCGATTTTGCACAAAACATGCAGTGTTGACCGCCTCAGCCCAGAAAGTCACGGGAAGCTTAGAGTCAACAATCATAGTTCGTGCAGCTTCAATTAAAGTGCGGTTTCTTCTTTCAGCTACACCGTTTTGTTGAGGAGTACGAGGTGCACTAAATTGTCGAGAAATTCCTTTGCTTTCACAGAAGGAATCAAGAGTTGCATTTTTGAATTCTGTTCCATGATCGCTGCGGATAGTCTTCACACTTAGATTGAATAGGTTCTCAATTTGAAGCAGATAGGTTTTTAAAATCTCTGGCGTCTCATCTTTCGTGGCTAAGAAAAACACCCAAGTGAATCGAGAAAAATCATCTGTTACCACCAGACAGTATGACTTTCGTCCAAGACTCATGACACTCACTGGACCAAAAAGATCCATGTGAAGCAATTGGAGAGGAGAGTCAATGGAATTGGTGGTTTTAGGCTTATGTGAAGATTTGTGCTGTTTTCCTTTGGAACATGAGATACAGTGTTCCATAGGAGTGAAATCTTTGAGAGGTAATCCAGTGACTAGGTTGCCTCGAACCAGTCGATTCATTGTTTTGAAATTGACATGTCCCAACCTCTTATGCCACAGGAAAGATTCATCTTCAGAAGCATTTGAGAGAAAACACGATTCCGATGGGTTGTTCATATCCAAGCTATATGTGTTGTATCTTCTAGGAGCACGCATGAGAATAAGTTCTTCCGGAATCACCACTCCTGGCTTCAAGATAAGACATTCTTTTGAATTGAATAAGGCATAAAAGTCCTTGTCACAAATCTGTGAAACACTCATCAGATTGTATTTCAACTGAGGAATAAAGTTGACAAATTCCAGACTATGTACTCCATTTGATACTGTTCCTTGTTCTTCAATCTTTCCTCCTCTTGGGTTTCCAGCAAAAGCAACGTACTCTCCATCAATTTGATGATAATCTTGCAGCAAGTTAAAGTGCCCAGTCATATGTCTAGAACATCCACTATCTACATGCCAGATGTTATCACCGGTTCTTCTTGATTGACCCTATACACAACGAACCATTTATACGTTTTGACCAACATTGTTTCAATCAAGAGATCTTAGTGTCAGGATATGACATCTCATTGGAATCAAAATTACAACCATCCTTTGATGAAACACGGTCATCAAATAGAACATTATTTTTAATTTTCCACGTTCGTTTTAAATGATTTTTAGCATTTTTAATTCTTTTACGCCTAGATTTCCTACTGTGAGAAGACTTAGGCAACATGTATGAATTTAATGAACTTTCGGAAGGCGATTTTTCATTAGAATTTGTGGTTGTCAATTTACAACTTTTTGACACATGATTTGAGGCACCACAACTAAAACAGACGTTTTCACAAGATATCTTAGCCTGATAATAGTCATCACAAGATGAAGATGATTGTGATGTTGAGGAATCTGAACATGAGACGGTTCTCTCATCAATAACTTTGTCTTGAAGACGATGTGCTTCCTTTAATCTGAAAAATTCCATGTTGCTCATGGTTTCACGTGGTACATCATTCACAATAATTCCTACACTTTTAATTTTTGTAACACATGGCATAACATTCAAAGATTTAGGAACAAAAGGCAAAGCATTTTTAAATTTAGAAACATCACATCCCAAACCCGTATGCTCAGCAGGCATAGAATCAAAATACAAGTTTTTAACGTGTTCACAAATATTTGGTTTTGACACGGACATATTATTACATTCATCCGACTCAAGTTCTTTTAAAATAGTTCTATCATTAGCACTCTTATCACAATCATCTTCGGAATTTACACAATTTGACTCTGCACAAGAAGCAAAACTGTCAGAATCAGAGGATGTAATATAATCATCAGGAGATAATGTGCAAACAAAAGGTGTGGAAACATGTGGAGTTGGCATATCAGCAAATCTCCCTGATTTAGAATAAGGAGGTGGATGAGAGTTATACCCAAGACCTTCTGTGCCTTTTCTATTAAATTGTTTATCAATTATTCCAAACAGAATTTTCTGATCCATATCCATGTGGTCAACCTGTAATTTGGCTTTTTCTGCCTTTTGGACTCTTTCAGTTAAAATTGTATTATTAATGGTTTGAGTATTGAGTTGCATAATTAAAGAGCGATTTTCACCAGAAAATCACGAATTTTCTTTAAGTAAAGTTTCTCATTTTTTGTCACAGAGTCATACATCACCTTAATGTGATTTCGTTCATCAATCAAGGCTTGATTGATGAATCTGTATTTTTGAATTTCATTCAAACAAGATCTAGAATTACACAGTTTAGAAATAACATCAGCAGGCATAGCTGTGAGATCCTCAGCAGGTTCAATCATGACACACTTGCCCATGTCCTCCACATCAGCCATCAAGGCTTTATCAGCAGCTTCCTCAGCTTGATCTCCCCAATGATAATGTCCATCAGCTTGACACACAAGAGCTGTGGAACTTGAAGATGTGTTTGTCTTTGGAGAATTGGCAGCTTGTTTTCCAGAGGAAATCTTCTTTTCTTGCTGATCCTTGGAGGACGGTTCCTTGCAGTTTCTAGTAAAGTGACCAAGCTGATCACAATTGTAGCATCTCACCTTCTTGATATCAAACCCAAGTGTCTTTCCCTGCTTGAATCTGTCTATGCCAGTTCTTTTGATGAAACTTTTGGCTCTTAAGGTCAACATGGCCATGCACCAATCAATGTCCATTTTCTCCAAATCATCAGGATTAATCTGCTCCAAGTCATCAGGTTGAAAGCTAACCGGTGTTAGATTTCCAGATATCAGTGCATCATAGCACGACATGAAAGCAGTCATGATTAGGACATATTCATCAGGAATCATGGTGATAGTCTTTTGAGGAGCAGAGGAGCTGGTAGAATTAATTACAGCAGCTGAAGGAGGGACATCAGTCTGAAAGTATGGGCTACCAGATGAGCTTGATCCAGCAATGAGAGCTGTGTTTCCAGACTGATTTGATGATTCAAGAATACTATAGACTTCCTGTTGAGACAGAGCACTCAGATTCTCAGTCTTTTTGATCATGATTCGATACATATTCCATTCCTCAGGAAGAGAATCTAGGAGTTTCTTGTTTAGATCAAGAGTAGGGTACTCAACTCCCATTACCTTCAACCTTGATACAATGCTTGAGAAATGGTTGATCAAATCAGATATTGATTCTCCCCTTACACTGCTGAACATCGCATATTGTTTCTTGATCAGATCTCTTTTGCTTTCCCTGACATCCTCACTTCCCTCATATCTTGTGCACAGTGCAGCCCATAAGTCTTTGGCAGTTGTGTACTCAGCAAAGATGTTGAAAATATCCATAGGAAGAGCCATGGCAATAGTCCCGTAGGCCTTGTTATCTCGGGCAATCAAGGCAAAATCTTTCTCATCATACTCAGATACTAACTTAGGACGTTGAACATCAGCAGTGGTAGTTACGGGCTTGTGGGGACCATCGGTGATAGAACTCAACAGTGTATAATCGTGAAATTGAAAGAAAAGCTTCATCTTTTTAGTCCAGTCATCAAATTCTCTTGTGGACACAAGAACAGGTGGTCTATTTCCCCCAGAATGTTCTGTTGAACTTGAAGTGGCCATAATATTCTGAATCGAAACTAAAACAGTAACTAGTTTTGATAGGACAACTTCTATCGAAACAACTAGTTTCGATAGAACAACTTTTATCGAAACAACTAGTTTCGATAGGACAGCTTTTATCGAAACAACTAGTTTCGATAGGACAGCTTTTATCGAAACAACTAGTTTCGATACTGAAAATTTTCAAGGCAAGTTTCGATAACCACAGTTTCGATAGAGATAAGACAAAAATTTAGTTTCGATAGTACCTTCTCCCGACAAAATGTAGACAAGAATTTTCGATGATCAACAGAAATCAGAAACTGTCCCCAGTAGTTTCGATGCCTTCTTCTCCAAGCTCAGAAATACTCGATTGATGATAAGCTCCAGAAATCAATAGTGCAGAAATGACAAACCAATCCGGCGAAAACCTTCGACTAACCCTCCTGATCACTAATCCAACTTTCGATTCTGAAAATACGAGCAAAAACCCTTGGAAATCGATGAAACAGTAGCCGTCAATCAATAAAATAGTACTTCCGAGAATAGATGTGCAAAAACCCAAAATAAGCTCAAAATACCTCACAAATCACCTAGAATCGATCACAAAACCTGATAACACTCAAAAACACTAGAGCATAATGCTCTGATACCAATTGCAGGTCTAGATTTCTCTTGAAATCACGGATTTGATCGATTACACACACACACACAGGCGGAAACTGTGTGTATGGTGGTGAAACAGATAATAGAAACAGTGTTGGTGAAGATAACAGGCTAACCACACTATGAATCAACACGCAAATGGTATGAAAGTGTAAGAACACAGTGAATAAACAACTGCAAATTGTATTGATTCAAGAACAATGTGAAAGAGAAGGTTTAGGGTTACAGCCGCTACTCACACCCTAAACATTCTCAAACTAGGCTATTTATAGTAGTGACATGTATCGAAACTATGTTCAATCGAAACTACTAGTTTCGATTGACCATTTACAAGTGATACACAGACTGTCGAAACTACCATCTATCGAAACTACTAGTTTCGATTGAACACACTCAATCGAAACTAAGTAGTTTCGATGGCCCAGACTTAGAAATAAAAACAGTAAATTACAGAAAACTGAAATTACATTTAATGAAATGACAGAAAGTAAACTAGTCTAAAACTGTTTAAATAAACAATAAATGACAACAGCTTATACATAAGATATGACTCTACAATATTATTTTTAGTTAGAGTCATGGGTTGAAAATAATATAATTATATTATTTGAAAAGTGTGAAATAATATTAAAATAGGTTACAAAACTAAACCTGAGCCTACGGGTGGTTTCTGAAGCTAAAATGTATTAATATGTTAATATAATAATATGGGAATAATTTTTAGATTCAAATAACACTTAAAAAAATGTTTTAAAAATAAAACAGGTGGAGAGACTCGAACCCGGGTCTCTCCCACACAACCACACACACTTAACCAACTCAGCCCGCTAGGGATTCGCAAACAAGACCCGGATTAATTGTTTTTATCAAACAAGTCCCTGTGTTCTTCCTTACATACAAACCGATCCAAACCCTAGTCCCAAACTCACGAATTCGATCGCGATCGGTCAAAACATCATAGGGGTTTTGTTAATCGAGTACTAGTGAATTTAGGGGTGAGTTTAATTGCAAAATAATCGAGTTCTGAATCGTTTAATCATAAATTGGATGATCGAAACCCTAGATTAGAACATGAAGTCAAATCGATTAAGTCTGATAATGTTAGAGATTGGATTCATGGGGCTTTCAATCAACAGGGAATAGCGATTCTAACCATACAATTTAATTGGATTGAGGCTGAGTTTAAGTTGGAGTTCGATTAAACGGTTCATACAAAGAACCCTAGATTTCTGTTCGTGATAAATTCGGTAATGTAAGCCCAGATTAGGATAGGGCTTTCATTCAATAAATTAAAACGAATCAGAGGATGGTTTCAATTACCTGTTTTGGAGTCGGATTGAAAGAGATCGACTAAAAAGGGTTTCCGACTTGCGTGGTTTAGTCCCTGGTGATTCCTGCTTCGTCTCCGACCAAAATGATGTGTGCACTTGCTTCAAGAGAGTTCGTTCAAGGTGTGCAGGTGTTTAATTTATGAAAGAATGATCGAATTGATATATGATGATGGTCGACGGTTACGGATTATTTAATCATAAATTGGTTTGATTTCGAATCAACGTCGATGTTAAATGACCCAATGATGGTCGTTAATGACTTAATTATGTATTTCAGTTACTAATTCGTGCATACTATCGATCATGGATTCGAATTTGGATCAAATGATCACGGGTTTGACTTACAAAAGTTAACAGGACATAAAACACAAGATTTTTTACTTTCGTAAGTCAACAAAATGGGTTTTGGGTTATCACATGATCAGTCCCTGTAGTTTTCATGTAATTTGATTTTGAATATCGTGAGTTTGACTTTTAGAAGTCAACAAGAACAAAATACATTTGATTTTGACTTTGAGAAGTCAACATATTGAGTTTTTGGTAATGGCAGGACTAGTCCCCGAGGTTTTAGGTGTAATTGGGTTTGGATATTGACAGCTTTAGTCCCTGAGGTTTGTAATGGAGTTATCTAGGTTAAGATTTAACGGAAAGTGATAACGGAGTTAGTCTAAAAAGTCCGGATGTCACATCATCCCCTAGTTGAAAGAATTTTCGTCCCGAAAATTAGAACAAATAAAAAAAATTTTCTGGGTGTCACAACCCGGACCCATGAAACCGTTAGGATGACAAACCAGAGCACATGAATTAAAGGTCAAGGATGCAACTACAAGAATTTCAGTGACTGTCACACCAAGCCATTCAATGAGAAGAAGGATGCCATTGCAGCCTTGCAATGGATCACTTCTATGGAAGTTGTGATAAAGATGAGTATGTGTAAAGGGGACCAAGCTGTAAAGTTTGCTGCACATTTCTTTGAAGATGAAGCTCTTGGCTGGTGGGAATCAGTTAAGCAAACGAAGGGATTAGCTGTGACTGATAGGATGACCTGGGAAGATCTCAAGACCTTGATTATGAAGAGATACTGTCCACAAAATGCCGTTGATAAGATTGAGTCTGAATTTATTTGGTTCGAAGCTGGAACCATGACTCATCAGGAGTATACGGCCAAATTTAATGATATGGCTAAACTGGTACCACATTTGGTTAATCCTGAATCAAGGAGAGTTAAATGTTATATTCAAGGCTTACCTCCTAAGGTTCGTACCTTAGTGAAATCTGTAGCACCTGAAACGATAGATTTGGCCGTTGAAAAGAGTGCGGTGATGTATGATGAGGTGGCAGCACAAGAGCCACAAAAGATTGATCACAAGAGGAAAACTGAAGATGTTGTTTACAAGTTTAAACCGGGAAATAGTAAATTTCCCAGAAGATGAGGGTTTAACTCCAACCCAGATAGAACCACCCAGGGAACAAAGTGCCAGACTTGCCAAAAGTTGGTCACTTGGCCACCCAATGCCCAAATGTTAAATGTTTTAACTGTGTAGAGGTAGGGTACTATAGGACTTCTTGTCCTAAACCACTTAAACCAAAGATGGGTGGTCAGAACAAGGGAACAGGACGAGTGTTCGTCTTAGGAAGCAGAGATGAACCAAAAAATAAAACTAAGGAAGTAGCAGGTACTTTCTTAGTTAATAATATTTAAGCCAAGATTTTATTTGATACAGGGGCAAATAGAAGTTTTGTTTCATGTGCATTCACCCCTTATTTAGGCGTAAAACCGATTCCGCTTATTGATACCTATGTCGTTGAAACGGCAAGTGGCGAACAGATTAGGATAACTGAAACATACCCTGATTGTGTCATCAATTTTGGTAACGATAAGGTATTAGTTACACTAATGCCGATGAACATGAATGAATATGAGGTTATCTTAGGGATGGATTGGTTAAACCAAAACCAAGCCCATATTGATTGTGACCAGAAAACGGTCAAGATTAAGAAACTAGATGAAAAATGTTTAATAATTCAGGGAGATAGTGAGACCAATAAGATTGAAAATTTTTCTATAGCAAAAGCTAAGAAAGAATTGATTAAGTGAGACGGTATATTTTTACTCCATGCTTTAAACATTAAACCCGAAGAACAGATTGCGGATATTTCCATAGTCTGTGATCACCCGGATGTCTTTTCGGAAGAATTACCCGGTCTTCCACCTAATCGTCAGATCAAATTCTGAATCGAACTCATCCCTAGAGCTAAACCTATTGCAAAGGCCCGTATCGTCTAGCTCCTTCCGAACTGAAGGAACTCATGAAACAAATCCAAAAACTCTTAGACAAAGGGTTCATTCGTCCGAGCACTTCACCATGGGGAGCACCAGTACTGTTCGTTAAGAAGAAAGACGGAAGCATGAGGATGTGCATTGATTATCGAGAATTGAACAAAATGACTGTGAAAAACAGATATCCATTGCCTAGAATAGATGATATGTTCGATCAGCTACAAGGAGCCAAGTACTTTTCAAACATCGATCTTAGATCAAGATATCATCAGTTAAAGGTACAAGAAGAAGATGTACCTAAGACTGTTTTCAGGACCCGATATGGTCATTATGAATTCCGGGTCATGTCATTCAGTCTAACAAATGCCCCCACAGCATTTATGGACCTAATGAACTGAGTTTGTAAGCCTTTCATTGATAAATTTGTCATCATTTTCATCGATGATATTCTTATCTATTCCCTAAGCCAAGAAGAACACGCTGATCACCTCAGGATCATTCTAGAAACCCTAAGAAAAGAAATATTGTATGCTAGGTTTTCCAAATGCGAATTTTGGAAACAAGTACAATTTCTTGGAAACGTTGTGAATGAGAAGGGAATACAAGTAGACCCAAGTAAAATTCAAGCTGTTATGAAATGGGAAGCCCCAAAGACTCCGACAGAGATCAGAAACTTTCTTGGATTAGCCGGTTAATATAGAAGATTCATTCAGGACTTCTCCAAGATTGCTACACATTTGACTGCTACACCTTTGACTGCTTTGACTCAGAAAGCAGCGAAATTTGAATGGAGTACGAAACAAGAAGAAGCATTCAACATACTCAAAGACAAACTCAGTCATGCACCAATCTTAGCATTACCTGATGGAAATGACGATTTTGTCATCTATTATGACGCTTCTCGAACTGGCCTGGGTTGTGTGTTGATGCAGCGAGATAAGGTTATTGCCTACGCATCACACCAACTTAAGGTTCATGAAAAGAACTATACCACGCATGATTTAGAACTTGGTGACATAGTGTTTTCTCTAAAGATCTGGAGGCACTATCTGTATGGTACCAAATGCGTGATATATTCAGACCACAAAAGCCTCCAACATATTTTTAATCAGAAGGATTTAATTATGAGACAAAGGAGGTGGATAGAACTCATCAATGACTATAATTATGAAATCAAATACCATCCCGGGAAAGCTAATGTAGTGGCAGATGCTTTAAGTCGAAAGGAATGAAGCCAACCGATTAAAATAAAAGCACTACAATTAGATTTGAAATTAGACTTAATGGAACAAATCAAAGAGATCTAACCAAAAGCCTTGGAAGAAGGGAATATCAAGAAAGAACGTATGGTTGGGAAGCAGAATTTGCTATCCAAAAGAGATGATAGAATCGTGAGATTCGAGCAAAGAATCTGGATTCCAAAGCTTGAAGATATTCAAGAAAAGGTATTTAGATGAAGCACACAAGTCAAGATATTTTATGCATCCTGGTGCAAACAAGATGTATAAAGATTTGAAGACTCTTTACTGGTGGCTAAACATGAAGAGATCGATAGCCCAGTACATAGACAAATGCTTAACTTGCCTTCAAGTTAAGATTAAGCACCAGAATCCGGCAGGTCAACTACAACAATTGGAAATACTTGTCTGGAAATGGGATCACATTACAATAGATTTCATTACCAAACTATCCAGAACTCAGAAAGGGCATAATGCAATATGGGTCGTGGTCGATAGACTGACCAAGTTAGCTCATTTCATACCCATCAATGAAACATACTCTATGGATAAGTTAGACAGGATCTATATCAATGAAATTATGAGGCACCATGGCATACTACTATCTATTATTTCTGATAGAGACAGTCGGTTCACATCTAGATTCTGGACGAGTTTTCAGAAAGAATTGGGAACTCGACTTACCATGAGTACTGCATATCATCCTCAGGCTAACGGACAGAGTGAACGTACGATTCAAACTCTGGAAGATATGCTAAGAGCCTGCATTATCGATTTTAGAGGTAATTGGAATAATCACCTACCATTAATCGAATTCTCCTACAACAACAGTCATCATTCAAGTG
The DNA here is from genome assembly GCA_023525975.1 of Smallanthus sonchifolius. Lineage (NCBI taxonomy): Eukaryota > Viridiplantae > Streptophyta > Magnoliopsida > Asterales > Asteraceae > Smallanthus > Smallanthus sonchifolius. Next base: position 18,008,450 of record CM042036.1, read on the forward strand.
CTAAAGTTGCACCATTTGAAGCACTGTATGGAAGGAAGTGCAGAACTCCTGTCTCTTGGACTGAAATAGGAGACAGTAAATTATCTGGACCTAAATTTATACAAGAAATGACAGATAAGATAATCCAGATTAAACAACGGTGAAAAACTACTCAGGATCGACAAAAGAGTTATGCTGACAGACGACGTCGACCTTTAGAATTCCAAGTTAGAGATTATGTAATGCTAAAGGTTTCGCCTTGGAAGGGTGTTGTAAGGTTCAGGAAACGTGGAAAGTTAGTACCAAGGTATATCGGACCTTACAAGATAATTGAAAGAATTGGAGCAGTGAATTAGATCTACCTAAAGCTTTACAAGGGATTCACAATACATTTCATGTATCTTGCTTACGCAAGTGTTTAGCTGATCCAACTCAGGCTATTACACTAGACGATGTGCACGTGGACGCTAAACTTTATTTTACCGAACAACCAATCAAGATTCTAGATACTCAGGAACGAAAATTAAGAAAGAAAGTTATACCAATGGTGCTGGTACAATGGCAAGGTCGGATCGGAGCTGACAAGACTTGGGAATTAGAGGAACACATGAAAGCTAAATATCCTCATCTATTCACATCTTAATTTCGAGAACGAAATTTCTTAAATGAGGGGAGATTTGTAATACCTCAAAAATTTCCTAAGAAAAGGAAGGATAAAAGTTGACAAGTTTCATAAGTTTAGGGGCTAGAGGGAGAAAATAAAAAGTTCAAGGATCAAAAATGAAAAATTTAGAAATCAGCCTTGTAACGGACCGTCATGGTCCGGTAGCGGTCCGTTACGGCCATGACGGACCGTCATGGTCTGGTGACGGTCCGTGCTGCAAAAACCACTAGCGGTTTAGGGTTTCTGACACGTTTTCGGTGACTAAGCCTCGTGACGGACCGTCACGACTGGTAACGGTCCGTTACATGGTCAGGAAGTGCGTAGCCACCAAGCAAAGGCGTGACGGACCGTCACGCCTGGTAATGGACCGTCACGGACTCAAATTTTGCTCTATAAATAGATGATCGAGCTTAGACCTTTTCTCACACTTTACACCTTCCAAAACACACACAAAAACTCTGGTCTTTCGATCCCAAGCCCTGCTTCGCGTACGAGAGTCCGGTTTCCAGCGTTTCGACTCCAAATTACCGTAGATAGTGATGAGGTAAGGTTCCGACCTACTGTTTAAGCTTTGGTTATAAACCATTAAGCTAGGATTATGTAATTTAGTAATGTCATGTTATATCCAGGAGCTCTGCCCGAGGTGTTTGCCATATAACTAATTTGATAAGCCGAAATACTGTTGAGGTGAGTTCTTAAACTGTAATGCAACTGAACTAACCATGACTCTGTTATGGTTGATTTTATGAAAACATTTTGAGTATCTTGAAACGATTGCATCGATTGTATATATATAACGCATTTTAAGCGCTTATTGTGTTTCACTTGACCCGTGGAAAGGCATGATGGATAGGACCTGTGGAACGGTCTTTGGTTATATATATACCGACTGATTGTTCATAGTTGTCTATGAATTTGGGGGTGGAACCCCATGAATATGTTCAAGATACCTCGGCGGGTCATTTTAATAAACTATTCTAGTTTATGAATTCACCGGCTTTATGCTGACCCGTGTTTTATCAAATGTTTTTTAACGCATCACAGGTAGACAATATATGAGGCATTTCCAGAACTAGAATGAACTGATGAACGATCCAGATGATGGGCTTGCCCGGAACTATAAGTCCCGAATGACTTGTTCCTTGTTAGTAACTTTTTTTAAACATAATGTAAACAATGTTTTGGTGTTGATAGAAGTTATGATTTAATATTCCGCTGTGTGTTTTTGATATCAACGTCAAAGTAACTAGAAGGAAACCTTCTGACCGGTATATAGTTATCTGACAAACGGAATGTTCTGTCTAAGGAAAGAGCGGTGTATAAATCTCTCCTAGACCCGTCGTTCTTTTCTGGGAACATCTCTGTTGGAGGTACTACTCTAGTTAGATAACTGTCCTGTGTAATGGGTGTAACAGGTAGCTTGGAAGGTTTTAATTATGCGATGTTTCAGAATTGGCAATGGAGATTTGTAAATAACCAAAAAACATTGTGGGTTAGGGTTATTAAATCCATCCACGGGTCTAATGCGGGAACTATTGAGGGTTCAAATCTGAGTCGTGGTGGAGGGGTCTGGCATCAAATTGCTACATAGTTTTTGAGACTTCACGATAAAGACATCGTTCCATGTTCTAGTGTGAGTAAAAAGGTTAGTGCGAGATTGTTGGATGGGGGACTTTTCTCTTTTAACTAGATTCCCAAGACTTTTTAGTCTTGAGTTGGATAAAGAGTGTACTATAAACAATCGCTGGTGTAATGGTGTGTGGTCTTGGCATTGGCGTCGAGAGGTGAGAGACAGTATAGAGGCTTCGCAACTAGAGGAATTGAAGCTTCTAATGGAGGGGTTTCGGCTTACTGACTCCTCGAATATGTGGAATTGAGAGTTGGAGTATGAAGAAGAGTTTTCAGTTAATGTAGTTCATAAGTACATAGATTCTCTCATTCTTTCAGATGGAAGTGGATCGATGAAACATACCACTTTTTAAAAACAAAGCTTTAACGCGCGGAAGTCTAAATCCCAGAATTTTTTTTTTTTTTATTTACTTCTCGCGTCCCGCGAGAAACTTAGACCACACCCATCGCGGCCCGCGAGAAGGCCTTTTTCACAGAAAGTTTCCAGCTTTTCCTGCAGTTCATACTTAGCCATTTTTCCAACTTTTTCTAAAATGTTTGACACCAAACCTTCCCAACACATGGGTTTTTACCAAAAACAAACATATGACATTACATATTCACCAAAACATAAATCAAGTGTCAAACACACCACTTTACAAGGATTTTACATAAATCCTTAAAAACACAAAAATTGCATACGAGAATCCTTCCCCTTGAACATTGACATAGACCTACCTCGGAGCTTTCCCTGCATAACCACAATAATATTTCACCATTAGTAATGATATAAACATATCAAACAAGTATTTACAACTTGTTTTCACCCTTTTCACCTATTTCACCCATTTGACCCATTTGACCCGTTCATCTATTTGGTCAACTAAGGTTCCTTACACTTGACTTATATACCACATAAGTAGATTTTTCACCAATTTCATCATTATTCCACAATGGTTTGACTTATATACCACATAAGTCCATTTACACCAATTTCACCATTTTTCCACAATGGTTTGACTTATATTCCACATAAGTCAATTTACACCAATTCCACCATTATTCCACAATGGTTTGACTTATATTCCACATAAGTCAATTTACACCAATTCCACCATTATTCCACAATGGTTTGACTTATATTCCACATAAGTCAATTTACACCAATTTCACCATTTTTCCACAATGGTTTGACTTATATTCCACATAAGTCAATTTACACCAATTTCACCATTTTTTCCACAATGGTTTGACTTATATTCCACATAAGTCAATTTCTCCGAATTACCACATTTTGTTTGACTTTACACCACAAAAGTCAATTACACTAATTTATCACATTCCACCTTTTAGTTTAACTATATACCACATAGTTAACTACACCAATTCAACATATTCTACATTTTAGTTTGACCATATACCACGTAGTCAACTACACCAATTTAACATATTCTACATTTTAGTTTGACCATATATCACATAGTCAACTACACCAATTTAACATATTCCACATTTTAGTTTGACCATATACCACATAGTCAACTACACCAATTTAACACATTCCACATTTTAGTTTGACCATATACCACATAGTCAACTACACCAATTTAACACATTCCACATTTTAGTTTGACCATATACCACATAGTCAACTACACCAATTTAACATATTCTACATTTTAGTTTGACCATATTCCTCATAGTCAACTACACCAATTTAACATATTCTACATTTTAGTTTGACCATATACCACATAGTCAACTACACCAATTTAACATATTCCACATTTTAGTTTGACCATATTCCACATAGTCAACTACACCAATTTAACATATTCTACATTTTAGTTTGACCATATACCACATAGTCAACTACACCAATTTAACATATTCCACATTTTAGTTTGACCATGTACCCAATAATCAACTACACCAACTTCAACTACATTATGCATACAAGCTTGACTTTTACCACACAAGTCAATTTTGCACCATATAAGTTTAATAACTTAATTCATCAACATACAAATAAACACATATAAGATATTTGAACAACCAACATGTAGTTCAAACATGTTCAATTTCCACCACCTATCATTACTAAGTAAGTGCAAAGCACTTACCTTTTGAGTTAGAAGATCCCGCACCACCTTCTAGCTTTGCAATTTGATTACCTAAACACATTCACCTAGTTTAGTAATCTAACAAACACCAAAATTCCATTACAATTGAGTTCACAACTCAATTCCCCATTTCCAACCCAAATTGACCCGTTTGGGTTATCCTCATAACCAAACACCCTCTTTTAATCAAGAACTCAACCACTTGAATTTTCTTTCCAAAACCTTGACACTAACTTTTCAACAAATTAGTTTCTTTAAGTTAATTTGGGGTTTGTTTAAGTGTCTAACACCTTAAAACACTTATTCATCATCAATTACCAAGTAATTCATCAAAACCCCAAAACCCTCAATTTCCTCCGTATGAACCCTAACTTTCAAAAATCAAAATCAAAGGGTTCCATGGTGATATTCACCTTCCTTCACCTTTAGTTTAGCTAGATTATCAATAATCTAACACCATTTTACCACATGCATACATAATTTCGGATTTCACCCAAAACCCACCAAGAACACATACATGGTGAAATCAAGAGGAAGAGAATCACTTACTTGATGTTAGGAAGGTGTTGTGTGAGCCAAAACCTTCACTAATCAAGCTTCAATTGCACGAAAATGGCTTCAACACACTTTTCTCTTTTTCCTCTCTTGCTCAAGAACGACTCAAAATGTGCAAATGAAGCCAATTTTGACTTCACCAAGTCAAATGGCAGATTTTTGGCCATTTTACACATTTAGTCCTTCAACTTCCATTTCACCCATTTCAATCCAAAACTTCACAAACTAACATAACCCCATTACAAACTTGAAACCCACTTGTTTCAACTTATTTCTAAAATATTATTTCCACCATAATATTTATTAGAATATTTATTTATTTGAAAACGAAACCCGGATTTTTGGTTCGTTACAAATCACCTCCCCTTATTTGGGTTTCGTCCCCGAAACCCGACTTCACATAAAAAGGTTCGGATAATATTTGAGCATTTCTTCCTCGGTTTCCCAAGTCATTTCCGCTCCCCTTCTATATTTCCACCTCACCAAAACTTGGCTAATCTCTTTATTGCGCAAACGCTTCACATTTCTATCCAAGATTGCCACCGGTTCCTCAACATAATTCAACTTTTCATCCAATTCGATATCGTCCAAAGGAACAAAAATAGATTCATCCGCCAAACACTTCCGCAAATGAGACACATGAAATGTGTTATGAAGTCTACTTAGTCCCTCCGGTAGCTCCAAACGATAAGCTACCGTACCCACCTTTGCTATCACCTTAAACGGCCCGATGAAACGAGGACTTAACTTCTCCCGTTTCCTAAACCGTATCACCCCTTTCCAAGGAGAGACTTTCAAAAGCACAAAGTCCCCCACTTGAAATTCAATCGCCCGCTTCCTATTATCCGCATAAGACTTTTGGCGATCTTGAGCCGCCTTCAAGCGTACTCTAATTTGGTCAATACTATCATTAGTTTCCTTGACCATTTCGACACCGGCACACCATGGCGTGACACAATTTCTTTCACATACATTTCCGCCAATCTATCCGAAGAATACGTTTCCTTTATAGGAAGGAAATGTGCACTCTTCGTCAACCGATCCACTACTACCCATATCGCATCATAACCCTTTCGGGTCTTTGGTAGTTTAGTAATCAAATCCATGGTTATATTTTCCCATTTCCAAAGCGGTATTTCAAGCGGTTGAAGCTTTCCATACGGCTTTTGGTGCTCCGCTTTTACTCTTAAGCACGTGAGACACCTCTCAACATACTTAACAACATCACGCCTCATACCCGGCCACCAAAAATGACACCCCAAATCATAAAACATCTTTGTGACACCCGGATGGATAGAATATTTGGATTTATGCGCTTCATCCAAAATAGTTGTCAAAACACTTGACAACCTAGGAATCCAATTCCTATCAAAGCATGTCTTCAAGCCCATGCTATTTTCACCAAGCTTATCAACATAAGCAACCATCCGCTCTTTCTTCAAGTCACCACCAAGTGCTAACATTTGAGACTCTCAAATTTCGTCAATAAGAGACGATGAAATTGTCATCATGAACGACTTCACCTTAATGTAGTAACTCTATACGCCCTCGTTACTCCCCTAAGGTTATCTCCGACTTTAATGGTTCCTTTGACAACGATATGCAGTTTGTCTACTTTTGCACCAATTAGTTCGCCCACTATCTAAGATAGTCACTGATTCATTTAGATGAAACGTTTATCATTTATCTCATCTTCACCATATGAAATAACAACAGTTCTATCCTCCTAATGCTTTCATGTATGGTCACGTAAAAATGTATTATGGAGTCCACTCATTTCAAAGGAAAACTTTTATAACGTCAAGTTTCCACTTGAATTTCAACACTCCTAACCATAGGATATTTGGATTTTTGAACCACTTTATACGAGTAGTCAACACTTTTGACAACTAAAGAAATCCAAGTTCTAATCCCACGTCACCCACCTCTTACATGGAAATTTCAAAACTTCCTTACCAATCAACCAATTGAGACTCAAGGTCTCAAATTCATACCTCTTGGGGTTCGAGGATCCCAATGCCCATACATAACACCCTTTGAAGCTCGAGTCTTCAACTCACCCATTCTTAACCGATAAAGCATGCGACCTCCTCAAGTAAGGATACCACAACTTCCTTACTTGAATCCTCTTTTACAACATTGGAAGGAAGATCCCTATCCGTGACCCAAACACCCTAAGTATCTCCATTGACTTAATCATAAGTCATCCTTTGAGATTTAAGGATCTCAATCACCGAATCCACCTTTGAAGTTCAAAAACTTCGCTTTTAAACACCGATTGTGAAGTCAAGTAGACTTCCAACATCATTTATGAAGTTCTAGGACTTCAACCACCATTTATGTACACATTCCACCTATGTACATTTCACCCCTTTATATACATATTTCACCTATGTATATCACCGTTTGCGTACAATGTACATTTTAACATTTACCCCTTGACCAAAAAGTCCACATACCGCGAGACCTTTAATCAGTTTTATCCTACCACCGACTGACAGTGGCAATACGCACTCTTCCATTTTCCTTTTTCACCGAAAAGTTTATGTGCTTTAGAACAAAGCACACAGGTTCAATGACCCTTATCAAATCCTCTTTCTCAACTGGAATACTAAATATCCCTTTTATATCCCCGGTTGATGTCAATGGCACAAGCCATGTGTACACCAATTCGTATACCTCGTGCTTCGCTGTCTCTAATGAGCACAGATCAACACGCCACCCCTTTGTTACTCTTGACTTCAAAATGGTTACAAAGTAACCGAACACCTCTTTTACAATCATTGAATCGAAATCCACCAATTCTTCGCCACGACCCGAAGTCGACTCATCGCGAGTAATGCACCTTCTTTCAATCACAATGGATTGCTTCAAAGCCAATACCATTATAGTGATTCATTGCTGATTAATCAATGATAAATTCTCACCCTTTAACTTCTTTGATTCGCATACCACGAACCCCTTGTGAAAACAAGGTTTTCCTTCCACTTCGGTTCACCAACCGAAGTTCTTCCCGCTCTCTAGGCTTCACACTGTTCCTCCCAAGGATCACCTCAAAGAGCCCTATCTTCCTTGAAGGAAGATTGATACAACATGATAGAAAGCTCTAGCCATTCTCCGCTAGATTGATGCATTCTTTTTCTCCCAACCTATTCCATGTTCCTCACCACCCACGAGGTGATACACTACTAGGCTTTAACATACTTGAGTCCTTAAGATGACTTTCATCCACCATTTCTTTTACTTACACAAGTGCCCCTTAGTCTCCCCGACAAATTTTTAACTAAGTTGTAGATGTTCTACCTACTTATAGGTCTTTAATCTACCCACTCGTTAAGGCACTATATCTTATCTATGTGTATATGTATTACCCCCATCTAATCATCCATATACATACATACATACATACACACACATATAACCACCTTCACCTAATCCTTGCAAATGTTCATTGTTATATGGTTATCATAAAGTCTCTTGCACATTTCGTCTTATTAAACATATTGGCCAGACATGTTTAATAGTACGCCATGCCCAATTGTAATTACCATCTCCATATAACAAGTCACAAAACAAGTTTCGGCACACATAACACCATTCATCATACATATATACATACACCATATATATATATTATCATTTTATCAAATCATTACTAACCTTTCATTTCCGCAAGCTCCGAGTCTTAGTCAAGTCCTTCATGGATTCTCGTATCATTTTCCCCCATATCAAGAGCATCCGGTTTGAGTTTGGTGCCACCACACCAAATCCCTCAAACCATTGCTCTGATACCAAGTTGAAACATACCACTTTTTAAAAACAAAGCTTTAACGCGCGGAAGTCTAAATCCCAGAATTTTTTTTTTTTTATTTACTTCTCGCGTCCCGCGAGAAACTTAGACCACACCCATCGCGGCCCGCGAGAAGGCCTTTTTCACAGAAAGTTTCCAGCTTTTCCTGCAGTTCATACTTAGCCATTTTTCCAACTTTTTCTAAAATGTTTGACACCAAACCTTCCCAACACATGGGTTTTTACCAAAAACAAACATATGACATTACATATTCACCAAAACATAAATCAAGTGTCAAACACACCACTTTACAAGGATTTTACATAAATCCTTAAAAACACAAAAATTGCATACGAGAATCCTTCCCCTTGAACATTGACATAGACCTACCTCGAAGCTTTCCCTGCATAACCACAATAATATTTCACCATTAGTAATGATATAAACATATCAAACAAGTATTTACAACTTGTTTTCACCCTTTTCACCTATTTCACCCATTTGACCCATTTGACCCGTTCATCTATTTGGTCAACTAAGGTTCCTTACACTTGACTTATATACCACATAAGTAGATTTTTCACCAATTTCATCATTATTCCACAATGGTTTGACTTATATACCACATAAGTCCATTTACACCAATTTCACCATTTTTCCACAATGGTTTGACTTATATTCCACATAAGTCAATTTACACCAATTCCGCCATTATTCCACAATGGTTTGACTTATATTCCACATAAGTCAATTTACACCAATTCCACCATTATTCCACAATGGTTTGACTTATATTCCACATAAGTCAATTTACACCAATTTCACCATTTTTCCACAATGGTTTGACTTATATTCCACATAAGTCAATTTACACCAATTTCACCATTTTTTCCACAATGGTTTGACTTATATTCCACATAAGTCAATTTCTCCGAATTACCACATTTTGTTTGACTTTACACCACAAAAGTCAATTACACTAATTTATCACATTCCACCTTTTAGTTTAACTATATACCACATAGTTAACTACACCAATTCAACATATTCTACATTTTAGTTTGACCATATACCACGTAGTCAACTACACCAATTTAACATATTCTACATTTTAGTTTGACCATATATCACATAGTCAACTACACCAATTTAACATATTCCACATTTTAGTTTGACCATATACCACATAGTCAACTACACCAATTTAACACATTCCACATTTTAGTTTGACCATATACCACATAGTCAACTACACCAATTTAACACATTCCACATTTTAGTTTGACCATATACCACATAGTCAACTACACCAATTTAACATATTCTACATTTTAGTTTGACCATATTCCTCATAGTCAACTACACCAATTTAACATATTCTACATTTTAGTTTGACCATATACCACATAGTCAACTACACCAATTTAACATATTCCACATTTTAGTTTGACCATATTCCACATAGTCAACTACACCAATTTAACATATTCTACATTTTAGTTTGACCATATACCACATAGTCAACTACACCAATTTAACATATTCCACATTTTAGTTTGACCATGTACCCAATAATCAACTACACCAACTTCAACTACATTATGCATACAAGCTTGACTTTTACCACACAAGTCAATTTTGCACCATATAAGTTTAATAACTTAATTCATCAACATACAAATAAACACATATAAGATATTTGAACAACCAACATGTAGTTCAAACATGTTCAATTTCCACCACCTATCATTACTAAGTAAGTGCAAAGCACTTACCTTTTGAGTTAGAAGATCCCGCACCACCTTCTAGCTTTGTAATTTGATTACCTAAACACATTCACCTAGTTTAGTAATCTAACAAACACCAAAATTCCATTACAATTGAGTTCACAACTCAATTCCCCATTTCCAACCCAAATTGACCCGTTTGGGTTATCCTCATAACCAAACACCCTCTTTTAATCAAGAACTCAACCACTTGAATTTTCTTTCCAAAACCTTGACACTAACTTTTCAACAAATTAGTTTCTTTAAGTTAATTTGGGGTTTGTTTAAGTGTCTAACACCTTAAAACACTTATTCATCATCAATTACCAAGTAATTCATCAAAACCCCAAAACCCTCAATTTCCTCCGTATGAACCCTAACTTTCAAAAATCAAAATCAAAGGGTTCCATGGTGATATTCACCTTCCTTCACCTTTAGTTTAGCTAGATTATCAATAATCTAACACCATTTTACCACATGCATACATAATTTCGGATTTCACCCAAAACCCACCAAGAACACATACATGGTGAAATCAAGAGGAAGAGAATCACTTACTTGATGTTAGGAAGGTGTTGTGTGAGCCAAAACCTTCACTAATCAAGCTTCAATTGCACGAAAATGGCTTCAACACACTTTTCTCTTTTTCCTCTCTTGCTCAAGAACGACTCAAAATGTGCAAATGAAGCCAATTTTGACTTCACCAAGTCAAATGGCAGATTTTTGGCCATTTTACACATTTAGTCCTTCAACTTCCATTTCACCCATTTCAATCCAAAACTTCACAAACTAACATAACCCCATTACAAACTTGAAACCCACTTGTTTCAACTTATTTCTAAAATATTATTTCCACCATAATATTTATTAGAATATTTATTTATTTGAAAACGAAACCCGGATTTTTGGTTCGTTACAATCGACTAGATGGAACCGGTTCGTGCCTAGGAAGGTTAATATTCTTTCATGGCAGATGTTATATCGGTTTCCAATGGGGCCAAACTTGGTAAATCGGGGTATTGACATTCCGTCTATTTTATCTCCTTTATGTTCAAATGAGCCTGAATTTATGAACCACTTGGCTAGGTAATGCAAAATTGTTGTGAGGACGTGGAACGCGATCGAGAGGTGGGTTGATTTGGATCTTCTAAGTTTAAAAAACCTTCTGACATTATTGTATGGTTAGATTTGATTTTATTGTCTGTAACTAAGAAGAAGGTGTTAGATGTTATTAACTACTTGGTGGGTGATTTAGAGATTCAGAAATGACAATTTTTCTAGAACTCCACGTAGATGAGAGAAACCATATTTGAATATATTGTTAATTATTTTGTTTTATGGTTTGCAAATAGAAACAATAAGGTCAAGTTGAACCGGGTCACTTGGCTCCAAAATCCAATTATGGCTCTGTAATTGTTTTGCTTTTGTCCGTCTAGTTTCTTGCTAGTCGGTTTTTATAAAATTTCAGTCGTTCGAAAAAAAGAACTTATACACCATTGAAAAGTTTATTCACCCATCTATGTTAGACAACTTTTATCCAGGTCCTTATTTCAAGTTGAATATCAAACTTACTATTTTAAATATTGATATCTCAACACACTTTAACCTGTTGTGAAGCTCTCGTTAAGAAGAACAAAAACCATAAATTATTAATTATATTACTCATTAATAAATATAATTGTAAACGGTTGTATGAATGATAATTTTATTCAATTGAATCGATATGATATGACATGACATGACACATTTTTAGAAGAGATTAATGCGAAAAAGAAAAGGCAATAATAAATAAGTTTGTTAAAATATGTCTAAATTTTTATAAACTTTATTTCTGGAGGCATCTAAACTTTTCAAAACCCAAAAAGAACTTTTAAAATGAGGCATTTTGGATATTTTTTTCCTTAAAAAAAACATTTTATTTAAAATATTTTAACTTAATTTGGTATAATAATTTTTCCAATAATCGACAAATTTGCCAAGGCACTTACTTTTTCTTACGACTAGTAACTTAGCCCAGTGGTAAATGTGTATACCCAATATTTCATTAAAAATAGAGAGGTTTTGTGTTTAAGTCTCACTTGTGACAAAAAAAGGGTCCAGGTTGGGTCAGGGGGTTTTCTCACCTATGGTGGGTTTCCTCCTAAGAGAGGTGGAGATGATCGAGTGTGTCAGTGGCCCATCAGTGATCCAAATTGACGTTTAAACAAAGTTACTTTTTCTTGATAAGTTGTTTATCTTAAATAGTTTTTTTTTTTTTTGACTAATTTCAGCTCTAAAAATATTATTTCTATTGAATCAACGATCATAGCGTTGATTAACATTACTTTATAAGCGATATAAGTATTAGAAAGAGAAAAATTAAGTTCTTTTATTAGTTATATCAATAATTTCTTTTAAAAGTATTAGTTTTGAAAACAAATTTATATCTTAATATGGAACAATTGTTGTGCCCAGGGCCGGCTGGGATAGAGGTGCAGGTTGGGCCGCTGCATCGGGGCATGTTTACTAGTGGGACATAATTTTTAAAAAAATTTATATATATATATTATAAACAAAATTTAATAACTTATAAAATTTTGTAAAATTTAGAGGTAAATTTTTTTTTTAAGTGTCTAGGTATGTAATTAGATACTTTTCTATAGTAATTTTATTTTCTTTATTATTTTAATTACAATTATTGTCGTATTATAGAATTTTTTTTATATACGTGCATATTGAAGGGGGAATGGGAGGATTTTTCTTATCTCGAGCCGGATACTTAATTTCTCGGGAACGGCCCTAGTTGTGCCCTTTCAAAGTTATGATAACTTTTTGATTTAAAGACAAATTTCTTTAATCCTGTGGGAATTGGACTAGAATCCACGATCTTATCAAAACTTGATGTTTTAAGAGGATTTTCCTTTACCACTGGGCCACCAACCTCAATGGCTCAAAGTTACTGTATATGATTTTTTTAATATTAAAAAAGAAAAGTTAAAAATATTTTGAAATGTTTTTTTTTTAATTTCATCATCAATATTATCTTCAAAATATCTATTTTTATGAATAATATGTTTCTCCTAAAATATATAGTCTCAATTCGTTACTTCACATTGCCAAAATTTAAACATTCTTAAATCAATCTTCTTTGTATTTAAAAAAGTTTAAAATCTTTTAGTTGATGTATAACTAGGTTAGAAAACCTCGTGTATTACACGGGTTGAATATATGTAATATTATATACTTAGTAATAGAGATTTACATATTACATATTTATAACATATTACATAGTTTTTTAATACAAATTCTAGAAACGTTATATAATTATTTTTTAAAATTGTTTTATAAAAAGAATGAAAGAAATGTTCAATTTATAAAAATATTTTATGAACAAAACTATTTTTTTTAAACTCAAAAATGTTTTATAAAAATAATTATAAAATTCATTATTATGTAATAGGAGAGACATGCGGGAAACAAAAAATTATAAAAACAATTAAGGAAATTTGCATAATTAATAGGAGAGACAGGGAAAAATGTTAAGAATATATAGGAGAGTAACAAGTGTCATATCAAAACTTTTATTTATTATATAGTATGGATATAGATTTAGGGGTGTTTATGTCACGTTGGAGCAATAAGGATTTTGGGTTAGCAGATTGACATGTTTAAAAAGGTGAATCCAAACACGACTTGCATATTTATTCGTGTCAAACCTTAACATGGACACATTTAACAATCATGTGTTTTTCTGGGTCGACCCGTTTAATGTTTTATTTTTGAATATGAGTAATATATGGTGAGTTTCTAACAATTAAACAATCATTAACTCTATCTTAATAGAACTTTTTTTTGTAACTGATGTCTTTTTTATTGTTTTTATTTTTTATCTCCCATTCAAAGTTAGAAAACTTGATTTTACATATTAAGCTTGAGATTACAAAATTCGATGAAAAATGATTAGAAAATTATTTTAGAAGTACCTTAATGGGTTACGATGGTGTTCCTGAATGAACCTCTTGAACCAACCATGTAGTGTCACCTCATAACTCAAAACTACCCCACAACAACTTCATCCAAGGATTCATGAACCCGATTTTCATCCCGCAAAACAAACCCGCGCCACTTACGGTGGTGTTCACGTGTTACCTGTAGTCCAACCCGCATCCCACCCCTTCCACCCTTAATTGCAAGATTTAAGTAACGAAAATAACTATAAAAATCAAAGACTTAAAAACAAACATATATAGATTTTAAAATAATAAGACTTAAAAAGATATAAAATATAATACCTCTAACTTTAATTGTGTTAGAGCATTCACGGCCCGTTTTTTATACTTATCCTTATAATTACACTAAAAATCACTGTCTTTTCTCTCTTATTTTAAATTAAATAATATTTGTTTATACCTTTATCATTACATTTTCTCTTTCCTCCACTCACAACCACTTTAAAAAAATATTAAAAAATTTATACACATTAACAGTGTTTTCATAAATATACAAAAAATTTATACATTTTCTCTCCCCTTCACTCATAACCACTTTAAACTACTCCTTAAAATATACAGAACTCACTTACAAATATATACCAAACCGGCCGTAAATGCTCTTACAAGATATAACCCGAAATCGTCATGTAATATTTTCAAATAATTATTTAAGTAAGAAATGGATAATATTTTAAGTGACAGAATTGCAACCACAGGTATTCAACTATTAAAAATGATAAAAGGAAAATAATATAAACAGCTGCGCCCACTTAATGACTGAAAGTCAACTCTATTTCTTAGCCCCACTACCTTTTGTCTTCTTCCCACTTTTCCCCAACCCCATTTTACCTCATCATGCATCACGCTAACGTACGCCACCAACTCTCAACTCTTGTCAGCTACATTATACTTATCATACACCTAGACAACCACTAATTAGTTTAATGACAAAAATATATACTTAATACTTCACTAAATAAAAATATTTTGGGTTTAAGTCTCATTTTTAATAAAAAAAGAGGTCCAGGTTGTGTCAGTGGGTTTTCTCACATATGATGGGTTTCCTTCTAAGAGAGGTGGAGATGATCGGGTGGATCAGTGGCCCATCAGTGATCCATATTGCCGTTCAAAAAAAACTTATCATACACCTCCGTTTTTTTTATTTTAATTTTTTTATATCATTAGACCGAGTGTAATGGACTCACGTCAAGGACGTGATCAACCTTCTACATAGGCAAACAAAATCACTTCACTGCCATCTCCTCACATTGCCCCAACCCCCGTGGTATGAACCACGTCCTTGCCCCAAAACGCCCCACCGATGTGGTGTTCACGCCCCAAAACATGTCAAAATTGTTGCCACGTTGGTCCAGGGCATGGCCCCTTTCATGCCTATTACGGGTGGTCTTATCTCACAATGCTTAAGATGTAAACGAGTCGTTAGCCTCCTCTGGTTTAAAGTTCCAAGTTTAAACCTCGAACTCGGTTCATGAGCAGTATTTAAACTCGCGTTTGACTTTTTTTTATTATTTATTATTTATTTAAATATTTTTAAAATTATTTATATATATATATAAAAGACAGTTAAACACAAAAAGAAACATGGTTAAGTACATAGAAGAAACGTATGAAGTTACGGCGACTCGGTTGTGGAGATCGAAACATAGATAAAAGACAGTTATATAACGGAACTGATGTTTTTCAGTTGGTGTCGTTCTCATTCTTCACGGTACCAGCACGTTACCGTTAGTCCATATAACCCACGACAACTTAAAAATACCCTACACTGAATATGATTCCGTTTTTAACGAAATTTATATTAGGACGTCAAGAAAAAAAATATTTAACGAACGAAAGTTATTAAGAAAAAAATAGATTATATATATTACATTGGTAAACGCAACACTTAGAAACTTAAAAGGGTCAAAGTATCATTTAACAAAGTTTATAGTGAATTTTGTCATTTCCTCAAAGTTGGGGTGGGGAAAGTGTTCGATGATAAAATCCACTTACACTTCTAAGGTATAGTATAATATAATACTCTAAAATTCAATAATCCAAAAATCAATTAAAAAATGAAATGATATCTTTTAAGTTTTACGAAACTAAAAGTCAGAACTTAAACAATTAGGAGCTGAAAGATTGAATTTAGGGATATTTATCAAAATAGCCATTTGACAAAGATCAAATTCAAAAATAGCTATTGACTTTTTTTTTACCAAAATAGTCAACCAATCAGGTCGTGTCATTTGTCAAAATGGCGAAAATTTGGGCCAAATTTTCGCCAACAGCGAAAATTTGAGCCAAATTTTCGCTAAAAATTTGATTTTTCGCTAAAAAACATCTGATTTTTTGCCAAAAAAAAATCTGAATATATTGAATTTTCGCCATTATTAAAAATGGCGAAAAAATATGGGATATTTTCGCCATTTATTATTAAATTATAATTTAATTTTTAATATTAAAATATTATTAATTTTTTTAATATTTTTAAATTTTCGCCTTATTTAATATTTATTTTTTTTTCAATTATTTTTCAATTATTATTTTTTTCAATTTTTGTAAAATAATAAAATATAATTTTAATTTAAAAAACGAATTTAAATAAAATATTATTTAAACAAATATTTATACCTCTTCCTACCATTCCTTCATTTTTTCACCACTTATCTAACAAACTTCATCAAATATTTATACCACTCCCTACCATTGATTTTTTCTCCACTTATATAACAAACTTCATCAAATATTTATATCCCTCTCTACCATTCATTTCTTTCACATTCCATCTACTTAAACATTTTCTTCACTTATCCACTTTATAAAATTCATCCTTTTATCCATCAACTAACAACTTATTTTTAAGTAATGTCTTGTAATTTTATTTTATGTACCGGTGGAAAATGTGACTTTGTTAACGGTGTTGAGGAGTATGTTCCTTTAAAAAAAATGTTTGCGACGAGTTTTTTGTGTTCCTAGTAATATTAGTTACGTGGGTTTGAAAAATCTTATTTGTGAAAAATATGGTTTTAGCAATAAAATTCGTTTTTCTTATAAAATGTCTACTTACACACATCCAATTGATCTATTGGATGATCATGATGTTTTATTTTTTTTAAATGTTGTTTTAAATCAACCAAATGAATTGTTGTCTTTGTACGTTACTGAAGAATCTGGTGTGGGTAGTGTAACATCCATGATTTTTCCGGCCTTATTTTTACTACTCCGACACTTGTAATACCAGTATCTGGTGACTTTCATTTATAAAACTGTCTCATTACATTTCATAAGTATTTATACATACATTTAATGCAATTATTTCAAATCCTAAAGTAATAATTATTTATGTAGGGTACTATGTAAATAATAATTGTTACCCCTCTTTTATATAAATATATATGTACATACCAAGTTATTTTCTAAACCTATATATATACATATAAACAATTTACAAAAAAAGTAAAATCAATCAGGGTTTATGTGTCTCAATCAAAATTAATCTTATTTAGTAAATTACATTTTGATTTATTTATTTATAACCTTTGATTATAGCTAAATGATTTATTTGATTTTATAAATATTTCTAGATTAAATGATTTCATGACTTATAAATGTCCAGGGTTGAAAATGTAATTTTTGAAACCTAAATTCCAATTAAAAATAAGTTACATACATAAAATAATAAAAGCCTTAAAAGCCCAAGGACCTGTTTGGCCAAACCCTGAAACTGCAGGGGCATGGTTGCAACATCCTAGTGAAACCCCTTCTTTCCCATTCTGATCGCGTGTTCGAGTCCCACACCCACCGGTTCTTGCACGTTTATTCCCGAACTCGTGTTTGTGATATTCTCGCACAAAACTGAAACCGGCAAAACGATCGTGGCACCTAATCGATCCATTTCCCACACGTAATTGGATTTTTGTGAAGTAATCATGGTATGACTCGTAACCGTTCTTAACCTTGAATGTCATTTAATCTATCGAACCCTTACTGCCCAAAATGCCTATAAATAGCGGTCCCAAATCATTGACGACATCCATTGTAAACTCCCCACACCCTCAAATCCATCGCATCTTGTCCCTGAGCTCGAATTACAGTCAGAAGAAGCCGAAGCTGCGTACCGAGTCTCCCTCTCTCTTTACTTGACCATTGCAGGTATATTTTAGGTTTACGAGTTCGTCTTGAGCTAGGGATCAATAGCCCTATGGTTTCGGGCTCGAACCGTTGACCCATGGGGAATATTCAGGGGCTAGGGTTACGGGTATCCATTAGGGAAGAAGATGGCTTTGGGTTCACGTTTTTTAACCAAAACGAAACCAAACTAGACACGGCTTCATGCCCTGGTCCGATGGTTAGTGTGTGCACATGTCTTCGACCCGGAAGTGGCGCGGGTTCGAGTCCCTGCCACCGTTTTCTTATTTTAATTTATTTTCCTTTGATATTTTAATGCATTATTTCATATTTAAAATTTTCAATTTAAATTTTATAAATTCTGCAAATATATCCTGAAAGTTTTATTATAAAATAATGTTTATTTATTTTGCTAAAAATATAAAGCATTTTTTTTCTTCTTAATTAATTAAGGGAAATGACTTATTTAAGCAAATTTAATTATGTTATTTACCTATATATCATTTCACAAATTTTAACTATATGTTTAGATATTATTAAACTCTCTTAAATTTATATTGTAGAAAGAATAATTATTTGAATACTTATAAAATACCTAAATAATTATTTTATACAAAGATCAATTAATTATAGTTAAAGCTTACTTAGTCTTTTATAATTCATATTAAATGAGTTAAGTAATAGATTGATTAACTATTTTTATTTACAAATTAATTAACCATTTTATTTACAATAACTAATAATTAATTGATCATTTCATTTACATAGAATCAATTAATTAAACCTCTACCATCTAAAAATTTATTTATAAATTAGAGTAGATATTATTTAAACTATTCTATAACATTAATTTATAAATATCTTTAGAATGATTATAAATTAATTAGAAGTCTTGAATAATTCTAACTAATTTATAAACCTTTTTATTTATCTAACACTCAATATTTCTATGTTCCTACAACATATATGCATACAAGTCCATCTTCAAACCCAAACCCCCGTGAAACCCTAAAGTTCCAATAATTCCTTAATTCCATTTAGATCGTACATTAAATTTATAGTATCATTACATATGTAGGTTTATTATGAAAAGTCCTCACGAGACCTATTCATCTTACCAATTCATACCAACTCTAGTTTCAATACAAGTGAGTTTACATAGCCCCTTTTACTGTTTTTACTTTTGGGGTGAAACATGTCGTCAACTTTATCTATTTAACCAAATTCAATATCTATGTTCTTGTGCTTGATCTTTATGCTTTATATTTGAACTACTTGGTGACCATTGCATGTGTTTCATGCCAGTACATTCATTAACTTGCAGCCCAAGCCTAAGGTAGTACCTAACATGATCATTTATATGGGAAACTGAAACTATAACTTACCACAAGACCTTGGCGGGTTTTGTTGGGTATCAACTATAACTTGGAGTATCCGCTTGCTCCCTTTTTTAAAATGGCAATCAGTGGGATTGCGTATCTAGTTTTCTATTATCAGGCTTGAATTGTACGCTTGGAACCTTGTATGTTCTCACATATATGCTTTAGACATGCGTTGAACATATTGAATTGTAATCTATACTAACTCTTTTGGTGTCAAAACCTATGTATTTCACCAATTACTTATAGTTGACAGTTACTTACATGTTTCAGGTGCACCTGTTTGAGGACTACTTGCTCACCTAGGACTTGGACCTAGTTTAATTTAATTTATGTTTTGAACGTTTCATTTTCCTATGTAACGGATGCTTTTAATTTGAATAATAAATATTATCATATTTAATAGATGATCATGTGCTTATGAACAACCGCGTCAGCCCCGGCGTTTAATCCGCCGCCGGCCGGGGTGTGACAGATTGGTATCAGAGCCATGGTTATAGGGAATTAGGTTATTAGACACACATGACCTAGACTATAACCTAGGAGTCCCCAAACATGAGTGTAACTCGTGTCTTTTATTAGGAACTCCACTCTATACTTATTTATACACATACTTACCTACATCTATCTACTTTTGTTTAAATGATGCAATTACATGAACTAAAACATCCTAAGGACTACATGCAACTATTTGAAACAACATGGATTACTTGAAACATATTCTTAGCCTATAGTCTATAACCTTAGAATACCCTTGTGTAATTATCCTACATATCATCTAGTGTATTACATTACATGATACAATACGAATTATCTTATGTGCTATGATAACCTACATGTTTACAAAAAAAAAACTACCACTCCTGTGATACCTTATTAGTTACACTATCTGAATTGTCTGCACAATACCTATTTGATATCACTAAAAACTATCCTAAGCTCTACCATACACTTATTTATATCTAAGAATCCATACACTTTCATACCTAATTACCTATTTAAAATCCCGTCAAAGTTTTGGGTTCTAAAAGTTAGTAGAGAACATGTGCAATCCGGAAGGGTGAATGCCTGTACTTTGGGTCTTCTGTCTAGGAAAGCATTTCATATAAATCCAAATCAACAGAAGGATCCGTATGCTTTCCTGGGAATTCCCGAAGTGAGTGTCCACCTATAGGCTAAAGCATGTCTTCTTGAAAGTATATGAACCCACATCACTTTGATTTGTCACAGTATCCATTGGGTTATGCCCCAAATGAATACAACCTAAACATCATTCGCTTAATTATTGTAATTTGTTACACAAGTGTAAACCTCCTATTTGATCCCTACACTTAATCATATTTAAGTCAACTATACCCCTTCATTCTTATGCCTTGGAGATTTTATCACCCTTATTATCATTGCAAGAGATTTAAACCCTTAGACCTTATCCCTCAAGGAAGGAAAGTTGCTTGAATAGGTGGAGCACACCCTGGAGCCACAAGACACAATCCCTAATGATTCTCACCATAACCATGAGTTCAAATAATAATGTCGATGGTACATGGTGGCTGGAAGAGTGAGTGTAAACCCATGGAAGATTCTGACTAAGGAAAGACTGAGTACTTCAGTGTGTCCCTTGTGAACCACCTCTCTTTCCTGGGAATCCCTTTAGTGGGTACACTACTTATAGGTTAAGTGTTACTCCCGATGTATTAGTATAAGAACTCGGTGTTATGATTAGTCAAATCTTAAACCCATGGATACTTTTTGCATTTACGACCTTTTCCGTGCTAAACATGACCTCTTACCCTCCTCACTTCTCGGAATATCACCCCGCAACAGAGTCAGTACAGGAGTGAGACTGTGGATTCCCATCACCGGACAACCAGTCACCGGCACGACTAGCTGCCATATCCATGTTTGACCGCAGAGCAGATTGGCTTAGGAGCAGGCTTTAGACTCCGAGCAGCTAAATCACCTCCTCCGAGACACCCTTATCTAGCCTCTAACCTATACCATTCAGACCCAGGAGCAGGACAAGCCAAGGAACCTACCAGTGCCTTAGGAGTTCCAGCTAATACCGCTCACCTATATGTAAGGACCACATAATTTCTGAGGCAAAGACTGGAAACAAGGAAATACTTGCTGCGCATACGGAAATAACTAGGGCTGAAACCCGGTTTGCAATATGAGTAACCACAACGATATCCGTCTTGGTGCTCAACTGCCTCCCGGCGAAAAACTATCCGAGATATTAGTCGGAAATCCTATTTCACGTTTTCTTAAAAACTTACATTAAAACCCATATCCTGTACCAATATAAATATTATTATTTTTACTCTCCTTAATGATTGATATCTAAATCTTCCTTGTAAACTAATTATTTTGTTATTTATAGATTTAACTAATATAGTTATTTTGTTCAAACAAAACCTTTACCAAACCCTTGATTTATATATTCTATCTAGAGTATAAACTATTTATAAACTCCATTACCTCGTAAAGAAACTTAATACCCGTCTTGTACAAAAAAAATTATAAAAGTATTAACGAATATTTCATCCTCTTAATAATAACTTGATTAATTATTTTATTATGACTTTTATTTCGTTAAACTAATTACTATTTAAATATTGGCTTAATTATTAAATAATGAGGCCATTATTATCTTTTGAAACATCTCCTTCATGATAATTGAATTAAATAAATAAAAGGTTTTTATTTATCCAATTATCCACCCACTCAAATCATTTTCACTTACTTATTTACAAACAAGAGTGAAATTTCAAATTGTTGTTTAATTACAAACAAAAAGCACAAATTAGATATCCATGTACACCTTATTCTGATTACCTGCAAAACCTTCCCATCACCTTGCACCTTCGGGGATGTATGAGCTTACTAGTCGCTTCAAATAGATGAATCATTTCGCGTAGGTGTTAACCACCAATATAAACCTCAATAAAATTGAGAACTTAAATTCCAACTACCTACATGATACATGAATGTCAAGCAGCGCGCTTGTCTGCAGAACTCGATCACCTACGGAATTTGATAGCTTACGTTACTTATGAGATTCAACTATTTACATATGAACGTTCACATTGTAAGTGAAAACTATTTTGTTTACATTATACACGAAACTTGGTTGTTTACAATATACATGATTATTTCCATTATACATGATACTTGGTTATTTACAATATGCATAATACTAGATTATTTACACTATACATGAAACTTGAGTGCCTACAGTACATACGAAACTAGATCGTTTACATTGTTCACCATTGATTGTTCACTATATACATGAGACATGATCATTCACTTTATCCATGAAAGTTGATAACTATAAACTTTGAGCTACTCGGGATGTGATGTATTCTTGTTCAAACACGAGAGAACTATATACTTTATGGGTAATCTGGAAGGATATGTCATTTACTTAGGGCAACCATATATGGGGTTATACTACAATGTCAGTCTTTATTTTCTAACTGACTTTACCATCTAGAGACATAGTCATTTATTAACAACTTATACGTGAAAACAATAGTTATAAACTAGATATTTCTGGTGTTTCCCCCTCTGTACCCACACACAATAGAACGATCTATACGGACCATACGACGATTGGAGTAATTACGGGTGCACACGTAATTATAAAATTCAGCGCATGGAAAACATAGTGAGTTCTGTCGTATGTGATGACATATAACCTATAGTGATATACCGTAACGAAACTATTGAGATATGATAAGTGCATGGTGGATGCGCCGCTAGTACACCCTATATATAAGCACTCCTGTCATATTGTCAGAGATAGCGTTGTCCATGTCACGTAGGGTTTCCCATTAATTTGACCTTGACCAATGTCTGTGAAATCCTTACCTAGTGATACTTTTTGAACATATTAGACTATCATCCTAATCAAGTTTAGATCTTAAAATTCCCATCATCCTTATCACAAATGATGCATCCCATTATTTGAATCCAAACTTATCCTAGGGCAATCTTCCCCTTAATCCTCTCAAACTAAATCCACTACCATCATCCATCCCTGACACGATAACCTGACCTGACCTTGAGTATCAGACATGAACCTTTTCATCCACTATACTCCTCAAACCGATAATTAGAGCACATTAAGAAACCAAACCCACAACTTTTCCCTAATTCAGTAGCCACCAACAGTTGAATTTCGGGACGAAATTCCCTCAACTTGGGGATACTGTAACATCCATGATTTTTTCAGCCTTATTTTTACTACTCCGACACTTGTAATACCAGTATCTGGTGACTTTCATTTATAAAACTGTCTCATTTGCCCATTACATTTCATAAGTATTTATACATGCATTTAATGCAATTATTTCAAATCCTAAAGTAATAAATATTTATGTAGGGTACTATGTAAATAATAATTGTTACCCCTCTTTTATATAAATATATATAAACATACCAAGTTATTTTCTAAACCTATATATATACATATAAACAATTTATAAAAAAAGTAAAATCAATCAGAGTTTATGTGTCTCAATCAAAATTAATCTTATTTAGTAAATTACATTTTGATTTATTTATTTATAACCTTTGATTATAGCTAAATGATTTATTTGATTTTATAAAAATTTCTAGATTAAATGATTTCATGACTTATAAATGTCCAGGGTTGAAAATGTAATTTTTGAAACCTAAATTCCAATTAAAAATAAGTTACATACATAAAATAATAAAGCATTAAAAGCCCAAGGACCTGTTTGGCCAAACCCTGAAACTGCAGGGGCATGGTTGCAACATCCTAGTGAAACCCCTTCTTCCCCATTCTGATCGCGTGTTCGAGTCCCACACCCACCGGTTCTTGCACGTTTATTCCCGAACTCGTGTTTGTGATATTCTCGCACAAAACTGAAACCGGCAAAACGATCGTGGCACCTAATCGATCCATTTCCCACACGTAATTGGATTTTTATGAAGTAATCATGGTATGACTCGTAACCGTTCTTAACCTTGAATGCCATTTAATCTATCGAACCCTTACTGCCCAAAATGCCTATAAATAGCGGTCCCAAATCATCGACGACATCAATTGTAAACTCCCCACACCCTCAAATCCATCGCATCTTGTCTCTGAGCTCGAATTACAGTCGGAAGAAGCCGAAGCTGTGTACCGAGTCTCCCTCTCTCTTTACTTGACCATTGCAGGTATATTTTAGGTCTACGAGCGTCTTGAGCTAGGGATCAATAGCCCTATGGTTTCGGGCTTGAACCGTTGACCCATGGGGAATATTCAGGGGCTAGGGTTACGGGTATCCATTAGGGAAGAAGATGGCTTTGGGTTCGCGTGTTTTAACCAAAACGAAACCAAACTAGACACGGCTTCATGCCCTGGTCCGATGGTTAGTGTGTGCACATGTGTTCGACCCGGAAGTGGCACGGGTTCGAGTCCCCGCCACCGTTTTCTTATTTTAATTTATTTTCCTTTGATATTTTAATGCATTATTTCATATTTAAAATTTTCAATTTAAATTTTATAAATTCTGCAAATATATCCTGAAAGTTTTATTATAAAATAATGTTTATTTATTTTGCTAAAAATATAAAGCATTTTTTTTTCTTCTTAATTAATTAAGGGAAATGACTTATTTAAGCAAATTTAATTATGTTATTTACCTATATATCATTTCACAAATTTTAACTATATGTTTAGATATTATTAAACTCTCTTAAATTTATATTGTAGAAAGAATAATTATTTGAATACTTATAAAATGCCTAAATAATTATTTTATACAAAGATCAATTAATTATAGTTAAAGCTTACTTAGTCTTTTATAATTCATATTAAATGAGTTAAGTAATAGATTGATTAACTATTTTTATTTACAAATTAATTAACCATTTTATTTACAATAACTAATAATTAATTGACCATTTCATTTACATAGAATCAATTAATTAAACCTCTACCATCTAAAAATTTATTTATAAATTAGAGTAGATATCTTTAGACTATTCTATAACATTAATTTATAAATATATTTAGAATGATTATAAATTAATTAGAAGTCTTGAATAATTATAACTAATTTATAAACCTTTTTATTTATCTAACACTCAATATTTCTATGTTCCTACAACATATATGCATACAAGTCCATCTTCAAACCCAAACCCCCGTGAAACCCTGAAGTTCCAATAATTCCTTAATTCCATTTAGATCGTACATTAAATTTAGAGTATCATTACATATGTAGGTTTATTGTGAAAAGTCCTCACGAGACCTATTCATCTTACCAATTCATACCAACTCTAGCTTCAATACAAGTGAGTTTACATAGCCCCTTTTACTGTTTTTACTTTTGGGGTGAAACATGTCGTCAACTTTATCTATTTAACCAAATTCAATATCTATGTTCTTGTGCTTGATCTTTATGCTTTATATTTGAACTACTTGGTGACCATTGCATGTGTTTCATGCCAGTACATTCATTAACTTGCAGCCCAAGCCTAAGGTAGTACCTAACATGATCATTTATATGGGAAACTGAAACTATAACTTACCACAAGACCTTGGCGGGTTTTGTTGGGTATCAACTATAACTTGGAGTATCCGCTTGCTCCCTTTTTTAAAATGGCAATCAGTGGGATTGCGTATCTAGTTTTCTATTATCAGGCTTGAATTGTACGCTTGGAACCTTGTATGTTCTCACATATATGCTTTAGACATGCGTTGAACATATTGAATTGTAATCTATACTAACTCTTTTGGTGTCAAAACCTATGTATCTCACCAACTACTTGTAGTTGACCGTTACTTACATGTTTCAGGTGCACCTGTTTGAGGACTACTTGCCACCTAGGACTTGGACCTAGTTTAATTTAATTTATGTTTTGAACGTTTCATTTTCCTATGTAACGGATGCTTTTAATTTGAATAATAAATATTATCATATTTAATAGATGATCATGTGCTTATGAACAACCGCGTCAGCCCCGGCATTTAATCAGCCGCCGGCCGGGGTGTGACAGGTAGTAGTTAAGCTGTTCCGTCTAATGAAACTCCTGCTGATTTTAAAGTTCCAGTGTCTTCTTCGGAGTCTAATGTTGTACCTAACGTTTTTTGGTCTATGCCCGAGTCATTGTTTGATCGTACAACAAACGAAGTAAAAGTTCTTAACTCACACTCTTCACATACTTCTGAGGGTCATATTTTTAAAAACAAGAAGAATTAAAACTCGAACTGGGTAAAATTTGCATTACTGAATGTTTTGAATATAAAGTTGAGAGATCTTCGAAAACCCGATTTGAGGCTTCATGTCTAAATGATGGTTGTGAGTGGCGTATAAGGGCGTATATGATTGAAAACACCGACGTTTTCCAAGTGAGATACTTTAAAGATCAACACACATGTTCAAGGACTCAGACGTATCCTCATATACGTCAAGCCAATAAAAAGGTCTTGGGTAACTTGATAAAAGATCAATTCAAAGATAGCGGGAGGATATACCGGCCGAATGATATCGTTACAGATATTAAAGAGAAATACAAAATTGATATATCTTACTCTCAAGGTTGGAGAGCAAAATCTTTTGCACTTGAACTATTGATCGGTTCCCCTGAGGATTCGTTTGCTAGGCTTCCAGTTTACTGTCATAATTTGAAAAGGACGAACCCGGGTACAGTTACCCACACATTAACGGACGCAGCCGGAAGATTTGAAATGTTTTTTATTGCCCTTGGTGTGGCGGTAAGTGAATTTTTTTATTTGAAATTTTCGTCAGTTTTCAAAGATTCTCTGAATTTTCGCCATTTTTCTGAAATTTTCGCCACTTTTTTGAAATTTTCGCCACTTTTTCAAGATTCTCTGAATTTTCGCCACTTTTTTCAAAAATTCGCCATTTTTCAAAATTTCGCCATTTTTCAAAAATTTCGCCATTTTTCAAAAATTTCGCCATTTTCTATAAAATTTCGCCATTTTTCAAAAATTCGCCACTTTTCAAAAATTTCGCCAATTTCAAAATTTTCGCCACACCCAATCGCCATTCGGTCCCACAAAATTTGAAAAAAAAAAAATTGTGGCAAAAATTTGCGGCGAAATTTTATGGCAAATTTTCGCCAATTTGGCTATTTTGGTAAAAAAATAGTCAACGACTATTTTCGCTTTTTGAATTAGTCAAATGGCTAGTTTGGTAATTTTCCCTTGAATTTATATCGAAATATTTAGCATGTAGATAAAAATATATGTAAGCTCTATGTATAAATATAAAATTTCTATTAGAAAATAAATGCTATCAATTTATGCATTTAAATAAGATTTTTCTTTCGATAAGAACTTAATTTTTATAATGTCGTCGCCACCATTGACTATACATGCCGTATAATGTTATGAAAACAAGAGTGAAAATAGAAACAAGAGAAAAAGATAAACGAGAGAAAAAGATAAACGACAGAGAATGATAGAGAGAAAAAATAATTTGATTGATAACTCAATAATGATTACAAAGAGACTATTTATATACAAACAAAGAAACAAACTAAACTACTAGCAAAACTGGTGAACTTAACAAGTTCGCCAACCCCCCCTCAAGTTGGAGGTGTATACAACCCCAACGTGGAAATGATACCGGAACGCAGTTGACTAGCCAGACTCTTGGTGAATAAATCCGCAAGTTGATCAGAAGTCCGCGTATGAGAAAGCAGAATCAAACCGGCTTGAAGTTTCTCACGGACAAAATGACAATCCAACTCAATATGCTTAGTGCGCTCATGAAAAACAGGATTCTTAGCGATGTGGATGGCCGCCTGACTGTCACACTTGAGAGGAACTGGAGTGAGGTTGGGAAGCTGAAACTCCACAAATAACCGAGTTAACTAAGCAAGTTCATGTGTGACGCGACGAAAAGAGTGATATTCAGCCTCAACAGAGCTAAGAGAAACAGTGGCTTGCTTCTTGGATTTCCAAGAAATACCCCTAAGAGAAATGAAATAGCCACTAACAGAACGCCGAGTATTAAGGCAAGCCGCCAAATCAGAATCACAATAAACAGATAAAGTCATATCAGGATTATCATTAAAAAAACAACCCTTAAGAACAAGTGCCTTTGACATAACGAAGAGTATGCCACGCAACATCCCAATGAGGAACACGCGGATCACTCATGAACTGGCTGAGAAACTGAACCGCAAAAGCAAGATCAGACCTAGTGTGAGTGAGATAGTTGAGTTTACCAACAAATCAAGAACCTGACCTTCATTGAGCTTAAGTTGTAAATGTAAAGGCAAAGGGGACGAAACAGAAGAAACGTCGTCCAGGGCAAACTCATGCAACAAATCATTTGCAAACTTACGTTGAGTCATAATAAGACCAGACTCAGAACGGAGAACCTCAATGCCTAGAAAATAGTTAAGGCTGCCAAGATCTTTGATCTGAAACGTGGAATGTAGGAAAACCTTCAAAGCAGACATCTCCTGTTTATTATTACCAGTGAGAAGAATGTTATCGACGTAAACAGCCACATGAACAACATAATCTCCCATTGTCTTTGATAAAGAATAATCATTGAGAGAACGCATATATCCTTTGGTTTTAAGTGCATCAGAAAGCTTGCCATACCACTGCCTTGAAGTCTGCTTAAAACCATAAAGAGACTTTTTGAGCTTAAGAACATGACCAGGAGAGAATAATGGCATTCCAGAAGGAGGATGCATATAAATGTCTTCATCAAGATCCCCATGTAAAAAAGCATTATTAACATCCAACTGATATAAACCCCAATGTTGTTTGGTTGCAACAGCAACAAGATTACGAATATTAGTCATTTTAACGACAGGGGAGAAAGTTTCATTATAATCAAATCCGGCTTTCTGAGTATCACCACAAACAACCAAACGGGCTTTGCAGCGTTCAACTGTGCCATCAACATTATATTTGACTTTATACAACCATTTGCATTTAATAGCCTTTTTACCCTTAAGTAAATGCATGACCTTCCAAGTTTGATTACGTTCCAAGGCATTAAATTCCTTAGACATAACCTCTTGCCAAGCAGGATGTTGAACAGCCTCCTGATAAGAAGAAGGTTCCTAAACAGAATCAAGATTGAGAAGAGTCTGCTTAGAATCAAGAGAAAGATCAGCAAGATTAACAAAAGAATAAGCTTGGCAAGCACTCGATAAAGTATGAAAACAAGAGGAATCAACAGAAGCAGAATTAAAAACATAATCCTACAAGTGAGAAGGAGGAACAAAAGAACGAGAAAATCTTCTGAGCTCTGGAGGAGGAGGAGCAGGAGAAACAGGAGGAGGAGAAGAATCAACTTCAGGAGCAACCGAAGAAGATGAAGGAACAACAGCTAGATCTGCCTACTCAAACATATCATTTAGAGAAGGGAACAAAGAAGAAGGATCCGAAGAATGTAAATAAGGGAAAATGTGCTCAAGAAAAGTCACATCCCGAGAAACAAGAACCTGTCGAGTGTCAAAGTTATAAAGCTTGTAACCTTTCTTTCCAAAAGGATAGCCAATAAAGATACAAGCTTGAGCCCTAGGCTGAAATTTATATCTTTCGGGTGTAGGGGTAGAAGCGTAACACAAACACTCAAAAGTACGAAGATGAGTGTATGATGGAGCTTTACCGAAAAGCATCTCAGAAGAAGATTTGCCCTGGAGAACCCGTGTGGGAAAAATATCAATCAAGTGAGTAGCAGTAAGAATACATTCATCCCAAAATGTTATAGGTAACTTGGATTGAAACATAAGAGCGCAGGCAGATTCAAGAAGATGCTTATGTTTTCGTTCTACCACCCCATTCTGTTGAGGAACCCCAAGACAAGTAGTTTGATGAATGCCCTTCTGTTTAAAATACTCGGCATGATGAACACCTAAACCAAGTTCAAAAGCATTGTCAGATTTAACACGCTTGACTTTTGTAGTAAATTGAGTCTCAACCATCTCAATGAACCCTTGAAGAATAGTAAAGACATTGTCTTTAGTGGTCAAAAGATGAGTTCAAGTAGTTTTAGTAAAATCATCAACAATAGTGAGAAAATATTTATATCCATCATATGTAGTAGAACGATACGATCCCACGTATCAATATGAATAAGATCAAACATTTGAGAACTGGATATACTAGAAGCAAAAGGTAGTTTACGATGACTAGCCTTAGGACAAACAGAACAATCATCAATAGAACAATCATGTGCACCAGTAAAAATATTCAATTGCTTAAGTTTGTACAAAGGTAAATGGCCAAGACGATGATGCCAAGGTTTCAAAGAAACAACATAATTACAGTGAGAAAAAGAATCAACTAGGGGCTTGCAAGGGGATTTAAAAGATAAAGTCCATTGAGGAGATCTCCCAAAACCAACAAACTACTCAGCGAAGGGGCTTGCAAGAAACAAGAAGTTTTCAGAAAATTGAACAAGACCTTTTGTATCCCTACAAAGTTTGGGAACAGATAAAAGATTATGCTTGAACTAAGGCACAAAGAAGACATTGGAGATAGAAAAAGTCTTGGTGAGATTAACCGTTCTGACTTGCGTAACAGTTAAGACATACCGTTTGGAAGAAGAACATAAACATGCGAATTAAGCAATTGAACGTTAGAAAGCAAATTAAAGTTAAAGCACATATGATTACTTGCACCAGTATCAATGATCCAAGTAGTGTCGACCATAGTCGAATTGCAAGCTATAATACCTACAAAATTAGCAAAGCTGAGTGGTTAGACAGTAGGAACACCACCCTGAACTCCAGAATTCTGCTAAAGAAGTTGCAGCAAAGTATTGTACTGTTCTGTAGATATACCAGTAGGTGAACTAGAAACAGAAGCAGTGGCACCAGAATCAGAAACAACATTTGCAGCAACCTTGGGTTTAGTAAATTTGAAATCTTTGGGAAACCCAATGAGACGATAGCATTTACTAATATCATGCCCCGTCTTCTTGCAGTGATTACAAACAATACCCTTTCGAGCTCCAGAACTCTTTGTCACCTACACAGAGGCATTCATAGAAGCATTTTGTGGAATAAACTGAGCTGATGAATGAAGCTCCCTCTGTTTCTCATCTTGAATGAGAAAAGCATAGGCCTGTTTATAGAAGGAAGATGCTTTATCATAATAATATTTCCCTTGATCATTTCATAGCAGGAATTAAGACCCATAAGAAGTTGCATCAAACGTTGATCTGCTTCACGTTTAGCTATAAGTCTGGAATTGCCACAAGTGCAAGGAGGAATAGGCTTGAGGGCATTAAGCTCATCCCAAACATATTTTATTTTGGTAAAATAAGTAGCAATATCATCATTTCCTTGAGAAATGTCAGAAAGAGACTTCTGCAACTGATAATATTTTGCACTATTATTCTGTCCATACCGTTCAGTTAACTCGTCCCAAAGTTGACGAGCAGTCTCAACATACAAAACACTTTCACCAATATCTCAAGACAAAGTGTTGAGAATCTAATAAATAACCATATCATTGCACCTCTTTCATAAGTCCAAATTATGAGAGGAAAGAGGTTTGACAATAGTGCCATCAACAAACCCAATCTTGTTCATGGCAGATAAAGCAATGGACATAGCACGTTTCCAAGATCCGAAAGCAGAACCGTCAAATGGTTTGGAAACAAGTAAAAGACCCGGATGATTAGAGGAGTGTAAGAACAAAGGATTACATGAATCCATAGGCAAGATGACAGGGGATCAGAAGTATTAGGCATAACCAGAAAAACAAGGAAACAAACTGACAAAAAAGAAACAAATGGAAGCAAACTTGTCGAGCGAACTTAACAAGTTCTCCTGGAACAAAACACAAGTTCGCCTGCACGAACTGGAAATCGTAAAATCGATCCAGAAATCATCATAACTCGAAATAAAAAACGAATATGAAGGAATCCAACCGTAGGAATGATTAGAAACACAAAATGAATGTTTTGAGCGGAACAAAACATCAAAAGAACCCCAATCGACTCGAGAAAGGCAAGAATATGCAAGAAAATGAAGGAAAAATGAAACACGAATGCGGAACAAAGACAGAAAAGGAGAAGATATTATAGGATCGAACATACATTTTATGATAACGAGAGTGAAAGCTGAAACGAGAGAAAAAGATAAACGAGAGAGAATGATTTGAGAAAAAAATGATTTGATTGATAACTAAATAATAATTACAAAAGTACTATTTATATACAAACAAAGAAACAAACTATACTATCCGGACGGACTTAACAAGTGCGCCCCTAACAAAACTAGCGAACTTGTTCATATAAGGGCGTTTTTTTCTTATACGAATTGTATGAGATGTGTTTTTTTCTTCTTATACAGTCATACGGGCTGTATGATAGAAAGTTATACAGGCTCCATAGCTTTCTGACTGACATAGAAGCGATCGTTGCGATATCGTACACCATTGATAAAGGCTATACGATCCGTATGACTATTTTTATTACCTATACGACCCGTGTAGTGACGTCATATGATTTTTTAATGGGTCACGTTTCTATATGTAGTGTCTCTTATAAAATTAAAAGGTTTTAATTCCTTTAAGTGCGTTAGACGGCGGTTCATAATAAAGAGAGTGGGGCAGCAAGTACCAGATTCTCCCTTTATCAAAGGTATTTCAACGGGTGCGCACGATAAGCGGCACCCAAGGCTAAATCTCTCACTCGTACCCTCCGTCATATTCTTCCCCTGCTTCTCTTTCGGAGTATATATATACACATCCACACGGCCTTGTACTGACATTTCATTGACTTTCCTCACTTTCTCTCTCTAAAACCTCAACTCCATGGACGATCTCCCCTCCGGCTACCGCCCTAACGTCGGCGTTTGTCTCATCAACTCCGATAATCTGGTAAATTTATGGTTTCGCTTTCTGCAATTTTCATTTTCATTTGCATATACAGTTACTTACTCATGGATGTTAGTTAATTAGTAATTTACTCCGTTCGTACAATCGTATTTCGTACTATTAGTAATGCACTGTTGTTGATTTTTGTGTTCTTGAGCTGGATTCGGATTCACGAATCACGAGCAGTGATCTTGTTTCCTTCTGTTTGAATTTAATCATGTTATAGTTAAAATTTACGATTTACGATCCGTTGTTACGTAAACTGCGTTCTGTTCGTACGACTGAAGCAAAATTCGTGTGACCTAATTTTGAAATTTAAGATATGTTTCGGAATGATTTAATTTTATAATTTTCTGTTCAATTTTTGTATTAATATGATCCGAGAGGTCTAATTTGAAGGTAGGAGAGACTTGTAGCATTTGATAACTGGAAATTGAAATAAAATAGTTTAATACGTCTGTTAGGTGTTTGATGAATTGATAATTCTATTTAAATAATGTTTGCTGAGAATTGTTGTTAAAAACAGGTGTATGATGAGTCTTCTCATTGAAGTTGGATTTAAAATTGGTTTACTAATCTTATCATTAATCTATTTGTTTATTCAACTTTTCTATAATTTTCTTGTGGTGAGCATGTGGAAGGCCTTTGAGGTTGTGTATTGGATCTGGATAAAATTGTTATTTACATTGATATTCTCTATGTCTCCATGGATTCAATATTTAATTTGCTCTGGGATTTTTAATAATTGAAATTTAGTTGGATTCGGGCCAGATAAAACCTGTTCGTTTCTCTAACAAATTATTCTGACTTCGTGATCTGTTGATGAATCTATAGATGTGATAATTTTGGAATATTGTTCAATGCAATCAAAGTAATGTTTATTGCTATAGAAGTTTGTGATAGACAGACTTGAATCATACAACTTATGTGACTGACCTTTAAGATTGTGCATAGAAGCTGACAATTGCTTACCTGCCTAAATTTTTTATGTAGTTTCATAGTTATTAAAAAGATCACCCTTTAGTAATTGTGTAAAGTTCAGATTATGGTGCTATTTATGAGCATAGTGAGAGAGTTCACTAATTTCACTTTTTATGCGATCTACTTTTGCGATTTATTCATTTTGTAAATAATCGCTTGCAGGTGTTCGTAGCTTCCAGATTAAATGTACCGGGAGCATGGCAAATGCCTCAGGTGAGGCTGCATTAATATTTCTTTTGAGGTGCCAAACATGGATAAGGAAAATAACACACTCTAATATTGTTTGTATCCATTTTGATTTTCATATTACATGAGTCACATACATGTGAAAATATGTTATTAGCATTTTAGTTGGAGATTGAATTTATTGAGGCTTGTATCAATTTTTGTTCCAAAAAGTTGGAAGATACTCTTGGATGTCTTTGATTTAAATGCTATTCCACTGATTTAAAAACTCAAAAACCAACTGGGTTAATGTCTAATGATCAAATCCTCTAAATGACCTTTATATGTTAGTCTTTTGTTGAATTTGCATCAAAATGTATATATATATATATATATACAGGGGAAAGTTCCATTAAAAAGTGGTTTTTCGCTAAGAAACGCTAAGAAATGGGTCAAACGTACTCCGATTGAGCTCATTCCCGTGGCGTTGGAACCGTCTCATCAAACCCTAACCCGCCCCCAAAAACCTAAACCCTCCTCCAC
The DNA here is from genome assembly GCA_023525975.1 of Smallanthus sonchifolius. Taxonomy (NCBI): domain Eukaryota; kingdom Viridiplantae; phylum Streptophyta; class Magnoliopsida; order Asterales; family Asteraceae; genus Smallanthus; species Smallanthus sonchifolius. The sequence continues at coordinate 18,043,948 of CM042036.1, forward strand.
CCGCACCCCCAAAAACCTAACCCCCCCTCCAACCCCAGCCCGAAAAGCCTAAAACCATCACCCCCACCCCCCAAAAACCTAAACCCACCCTCACTCACCCCCAAAAACCTAAACCCTAAAATCAAAACCCTAAAAGCTAAACTCTAAGGCTAAAACCCAAGGCTAAAACCCTAAAATCTAAACCTTAAAAGCTAAGATGGTAGAGTTTGACGAGACGGTTCCAACGACGCTGAAATGAGCTCAATCGGAGTTCGTTTGATATCATTTCTTAAGGTTTTTCTCATTTCTTAGGTTTCTTAGCGAAAGACCTTATTTGAACCTCCCCCTATATATATATATATATATATATAATATATATATATATATATATATATATATATATATATATATATATAATATATATATATATATATTAATTTCAAAGTTTTGTTGTTAGGGTGGAATTGAAGAGGGAGAAGAGCCAGCTTCTGCTGCAGTTAGGGAACTTCGAGAAGAAACCGGAGTTGTTTCTGCTGAAATAATTGCAGAGGTTAGTTTCAGATATTACTTTATCACGCCTCATGTTTCTCTTATCAATTTTATTATAATACATATAAATGTTTTGATCTCAAATCTAGTATATACCATATGCACAATTCTGCGAGTTTTACTAATTTATCAGCAAAAATTTCAACTTAGTGTTGCTATGTTTGATCTAGTGATTCTTTTCTTGAACAACACATAGATTCACATGACAAACTCAAAGTTTGATAATGTATAAAAAATGTATAGTTCTTCTCGGCCCATACGTTAACATGTTAACCTGATGGCCCTATGGTTTTGGGGGGTTATATCCTTGTATTCTCACCGCACCAATGCACAAAAATATACATACATTTATGGTATCAGAGCCAAATACGGTCAATACCTTCTTTTCACTCTAGATCCCGGCACCCCTTCTCACTTTTCCGGCGGCACTATCTCTTTTGATACTTCCCGGCACCTTTAAACTTTAAAGTTGACAAATAACACACTGGACTACCGGAAGTTGTTCTTTTCTTATGGAACAAATAAATGCATCAATCTTTCTTTGTTCATAACATTACCAAGTGCAATCTTGTTGACTCACTTCTCATGTGGTTTTTTTCATACATAGGTCCCAAAATGGCTGACTTATGACTTCCCACCTGCTGTTAAAGCTAAAGTGAATCGCTTATGGGGAGGGGGCGAATGGCACGGACAAGCACAAAAATGGTAACGAGTATAAAACGTCATGGTTATCTTCCGGCCCTATGAGTCTATAGTATATATTTTACTAAGTTTAAACATATTTTTTTTCATAAATGATTACTAGGTTCCTCATGAAACTAACAAAAGATGAAAGCGAAATCAACTTGGCAAGCGGTGAAGTTGACCCAGAGTTTTCAGAGTGGAAATGGGCAATCCCTGAAGAAGTCATTGAACAGGTTAACCTTTTATTCATGTTTCATATTTATTTTCATTTTTTATAACCTTTTCTTCAGCTTGGGCTCGGGCTTGAAACTAAACGAGATAGCTCGGTTTGGCGCGAAAAACTCTTAACAAGCTGAAATTAGAGCTCGAGCTCGGCTCAGATAAAACTCGAGCCAGCTCGTATATTTTTGAAGATTTTGTATTTCTTGCATATATGGATAGATATAACGACAAAAAATAATATTTTTAGCCATATGGATAGATATAATAAAAGAAACTGGCCTTTTTAAATGGCTTGCTTAACTTGAGCAAGCTCACCTTGGCTTGAAATTTATACAAGCGGACTTTGAGCGAGTTTCGAGCCACAGGCTTTATTTGAACAGCCCGAAATGGAGATGGGTGTATGACATATATAATATAACAAACAGGCGGTGGACTACAAAAGGCCGACATATGAAGAGGTTATAAGAACGTTTAAGCCTCACTTAAACGATGGGGGAAAAGCAGCGGCGAAATGCAGGTCAACCAAATGGTGAAGGGAGGTTGGTGTTTCTAACTAAAAAAGTATTAAGGTATAAGGTTTGGAATTGAGAAGTTATTGCAGTTGCTCCTTGTACATGAATGTGATGATTAAAACCTTGATAGGTAGGTGTCCATTTATTCGTGATGAAAATGTTTCCTTAATTATAGTTTATTGCTTTTATTCTTTTGTGGTTGTTTCAAGCGTAATCAATAGTCAGTTGTACATGAATGTGATGATTAAAACCTTCGAATTTGGTCTTGTATTTCATTAATTACGCTCTTGAGCTGTTAAGTCCCCTCACATGCTTCACACGTGCGCGGTATTTTTGATTTTTCATCACATGGACAATTATTTAAATTTAAATAATGAAACTCTAAAAAAAAGCACCCGTCTGCGGTCCGCGGTTGGTCTGTTTTTGGGCTGCGGACTGACCCGAACCCAAACCGGTATAAGGACCGAGACTGACTAGCCTAGAAAAGAAGTCCGTGAAAGGGACTATTTGTAACATTGAATGGGCCATAATTAATCGGGTATGGCCTGAGACCAACAACCGAGGAAACATGGAACCAAACCGAGGACCGACCGTTGGTACTTTAATCGGTCCGGTCAGGAGTGGGGTACGGATTTTGCTTGCCCCCAACAAGGACAAAGAGCATCATCAAAGGAGCTTCAATTTAAACAATATTCTTTTGCAAATTTCAACCTAAGTGATTTTTGAACTATAAAGATTGGACATAAGCCTTATCATTTGGTCGGTATTTGTAGGGCGTTAGAATTAGATTGATACACTAACATCTGATGAAAATTGGTGGTCTAAGGTATAACATCTGGTCTGACACCAATCTAAGGTTTTGTTAGTTTGGGATTCTGATTTAGGTTTATGTTTTAGATTGGATTTTGATTTAGTTTTGGTTTTGTCTGGTAGTTAGTGGTTCATGATCTGCTTGTGTTTGTATTTGGTTTGGTTGGTTTTGGGCTCATGTACATGTGTTTGTTTTTTGGAGTTCCTTTTATGTTCAATTTTGTTAGTTATAGGGTTTTTAGTTGTTTGAATTGGGCTCATTTTGTGTGTGCTGGTGTTGTACTTGTTCAAATTAATCATGTGTTTGCAGAGGTGCACAAATAAGTCTAGGTTGAAACCGGTTCTGATTCGGTCAAACCTTGTCACTATAGGGTTTTGGCTCAAACTGGTTTGGTTTGAAACCGGTTTTTGAGAGGAAATAATTGGTTGGGTTATCCAATTCGGTTTGGTTTCAAACATGTTTCAACGGAGGGGGTTATAAACCGTTTTTAACCCTACATTTCAGTTTGGGTCTAAACCAGTTTTCAGAATGGTTTAGGTTCGAGTTGAAAACCAGTTCCGGCTCCCAACCCGAAATTTTGTGTGCACCTCTATGTGGTTGTTTTCTATCTATAATAACGATGACCGTTATGGATATTCAAAAACATTGAAACCAATCAAATCGTCAAACCAAAGCAAGTCGGTCGATTTGAGATTCACATGATTAGCTTTTGACGGGATGATGGTTTAACGATTTGTCCTATTTTGATAAAAACATGATCATAGAGTGTGAATTTATGACATAACATGATTTTTGATAAAAACATGATCATAGAGTGTGAATTTATGACGTAACATGATTTCTGAACTCGTGCAAATTTTTTGGGGTTCATATCAGCTTCAAAACTGGTCACGGTTCGGTCCGATCGGTTTAGACCCATCAATGCATACCCGTACATTTAGTAGCCCTGATATACTCGCACAACACAACAATAACTAAGAAATTACACCAATGTTGATAAGAAGTAAGATTATCATAAAAAGATATTATGTATTAGTGATCAATTATTTCAGAAGTATAAAAAAAATCTAATCAAATCATATGTTATAACTATAGTAAAGGTAATTAAAATAAATCTTATTCATATAATAAATCATAATTATCTATACTCTCTAATAAAACAGTAAAATTTTTGACACGTGTTACTCTCACGATCAACCTTCAGTCTCTTTTTCCCGGCTAAACACGTTGTCCCATTTTCTCTTTACACGCGGATCCTTTTTCGTATCCATACCTGTTTCTGTTTCTGTTTGAAACCCTAATTGAGAATCACTCCCTCGCCGCTTCATTCCATTCTTCTTCTGGCACACTCACCCTCAAGCCTCAGATCACATCCCCTAGACGAGCGACACCCTAATCGATCTTTAACAATGGGGAAGCAGGCCCGACGGGAGAGTTCTTCAGGAGGAGAGATGAATGGAGGAAGCATCCGATGCTCACAAATCTGTTCCACCATGTCACTCCTGGCCTAGGAATCACTCTCGTCGGTGAAACTGCTTACAACAAGATCTACGCTCCTTCTTACCACTCACCTTCGCAATCTCACTGAAATCCCTACTTATGATTTCCCCTCTCAGCTCAATTTCTATTTTCCCCCCTTTTTCAAATTTTAGGGTTTCGATTTTTGTAGTAGGATTTATTGATGCTTGCCGTTGATCCTGGTGTCGTAGTTCCAGTTATTATGTTTGTGGAAACAGAAAAGACAATGTTATATTGCATATACAGTAGGCTCGTCATTGAATAGAAATATCACCATCAAAGGTTTGTGCAAGTTTATATGCATATGATTATGTTTAAAGTTAGTAAATCTATCTTTTTTTAATTGTTTAAAATGCTACTAAATTTTCAGGTCTCTTAGTTTTTAGAGGAATATCTGCACGCATGAATGATTTGGCTTCTTGAGAGGAATTTTTTTTCAAATTAGTATTTATTTAAAAAAAAAATAGGATAACAGGGAAAGTCAAAATAAATTCGGATAATGGTTAAACCGCTATTAGCAATGGCGGATTAGGAGCAATATTTTCAAAAAAACTGACACCATTGGTATCCGCTATTAGCAATCGCTGATTAGGACAAAAAAACTGACACCCACTGTATCCGCGTTTAGCAATCACGGATTAGGAACAAGCTCTGTAACCATGGTTAACTTCAACCCAGTCCGCGAATGAACAACATAGAAGCCACTTTGAATGAACAACACAACACAGAAGCCACTTTGGATTCTTTGAAACATGATTTGACCAAGACAAATGCTCTCACATGCACTTCTGAAAAGCAATAACACCATTATTGAGACTGAAACATTTATAGTAGGTGCGGATTAGGTTAAAATAATATTTTTTTTCGAAACCCTACTTATTAATATTAGTAATATATTTGTTAAAATAAATGTGTTATATATTAGTAATATATTAGGTTAAAATAAATGTGTTATATATTTGTTATCATAAAATATAAAATACTTAAAATTTATTATAGTTTTAGTAATTTATAAAATATTTGTTATCATAAAATATAAAATACTTAAAATTTATTATAGTTTTAGTAATTTATAAAATATTTGTTATCATAAAATATAAAATACTTAAAATTTAATATAGTTTTAGTAATTTATAAAATATTTGTTATTATAAAATAATTTATTACATGAAATTAATTAAAAGTTACAATCTAACTAATTAATCAATGTCTATGCGGATATTGGATCAGACAGCCACCGGTTCCACAACCAACTGGTTTATGTTGTCTTGGTGGTTGTACGCGTCTTAGTACCGGTTGTTCGGGCTCATCATCATTTGGTGGATTCGAGTCTTCGGGTTGACTCATCTGTAGATCCAAGCTTATTGGAAACGGAGTTAAATGTTGGTACCGTGGCTGTTGTACACTGAGACCGGTATAACCGTAATTCTGGAAGGGTCGCGGCTGGTCAGAGTATATCGGAGGAATCATCTGACTAGAAGGCGTGTAGTCAAACAATGAGGATACCCAATTGTTTTGATTGGTTTGGGTACCTAATTGAATGTTTGATGATCCTTGTCCAACATTTTGAAATGTAGGTCGATAAGTGTCTTCCCAATTGGGTGTTGCCCCTCCAAAATTTGAGGTACCCTCTCCATAATTGGGTGTTGGCCCTCCAACATTTGAGGTACCCTCCCCATAATGTTGGGTACCCTCCCCCTCTTGAACATCAGGAATGATGTTTACCCGACTTCCGCGTCTACCACGACGCCCCCGAGCACGCGGTGCATGTTGGGGGAGAGTGTTATCCGGTCCCAGATTAACTTCATTAGTTTGTATATACGAAGGCTGACCAGTATGACTAATTGATCCAATCAGTTGACTAGCCATGCCTTGGACCCCTCCAAAATTTTCGTAGTAATGATCAGGGCCCATGTTCCGCATTCTGTTCGCTTCGTCACCAATGAAGCTTAAACCATCCACCTGCAAAACCAAAATAATTAAAAGCTATACATACACATTACTTACTTATTAAATTTAATTCTACATTAGTAATTATACAAACCAAGTATCTTGCTTGTCCACCGTGATCATGGAATCCAGTATGGATAGGACCGGGCACGTGCCTCGGGTCCTTTATATATAACACAGTATGCCGGTGGAACCAGTCATTGTAAGTATGGTGTGTTGTAGGCGTGTTGGTGAGCACACCTTCCACCACATTAGCATGTCTGTCGTTCCAATTTTGGATATATGGTGCATTATGAATTGACCAGTTCGTTTGCAGCCTCCCTTTCCGTATTGTTTTACGGAGTGTGAGAAGTAGACTACGTGACAAAGGAAATGGGCCAGGGACCTGTTGAAGAAATCCAAACTGCCTCATCACCCTTTCCACCGGATGATATTCAACAACGTTCCAATAAATTAACAAACATTTTGACCTCCAACTGGTTATTCCTGTTGTGCACATTGGCGGGAGTCTTTGCATCACGTCCCGATAAGGCATCCAATCAAACTGTTAACAAAAGAACCTGTTAATATTTAGTATTTAAAATCGATTTATAAAAAATATATGCTATAGAAAACATACATCGGCCTCTAATAGATTCTGTAATGTTGTACGGTGGGCCTTTATCACGTGTGAAGGAGTCTCTGTTTTATTAAAATCATGCTCCGCCCACCTTCGAAAAGACAATAATAAGTGTTAGAATATTAATATTTATATAAGTATTAAAGTAGTACGTAACTACCTTGCACCATATGGTCTGGTCCAATCTATATTCTGATTGATGATTATTGGTGCTATAGGTCGAATCCGGGTCCATGCCCATATTTGTAGTAGTGCCATTGGGCCGCCTATTGCCGATGTCTTTGGCCTGGTTCCCTTATACAGTTCTCTATACAAACACGCTAGGGAAGCAGCACCCCAACTCATTTGCCCACTAATATTAAAGTCAGTCAAATGATTTAATAAATGTAAAGACACGTGCGCATTATTCGTATCTGGTAATACTGTCTTAGTAGCCAGTATTAGGCAAACACAGCGTGCACGCTGAATACACTCTTCATCCGTTGAAGCATCAGTTAGAGCGTAATCCATCATAAACGTTAACAAAGTACTGATTTTTACCATATGACTTTTGAAATCTGTTGGGTTTGCATCCCAACCTAAGTAAGTTTGGCACATCTGTCTGCGTTGATCGTCGTTGTACGAATCCTCCTTCCAACTTAATGCCATGCCCTCAATGGGTAACCCCCAAAGAACGTTCACATCCTCCAACGTTACCGTGACCTCACCAAAAGGCATGTGAAATGTGTTCGTTTCGGGCCGCCACCTTTCAACCAGTGCTTCTATGAGCGCCCGATCAAGTCTCCTATAGGTACATCGTAGGACACCGCCAAAACCAAATAAATCGATGTATTTTAAAACTTTTTTTGGAAAAGTAATACTTTTCAAGGTAACTAGCTCCCAAAAAACGGCGTCACCACGTTTAAAATCTATTGTACACCTATCCCCCTCTTGTGGGTTTAGGAACAATTTTCTGGCGCGGTGTTCGGCTCCAAGGTATAAAAGACTTTCATCTCTTGGACCCGGGTTGAGATGCAAGTTGAAATTCATTTTTTTGGTTGAATGAGGTTGTGGGTTATAAGTGTTTAGTGAAAGTGTAATGGAAGAGAGTGTTGGTGTGTTGGTGTGTTATATATAGGAGAATAAATGAAGTAAAAAATAATAATAACAATAATAATAATAAAATAATATAATAACAATAATAATAATAAAATATATTAAAATAATAATAATAATAATATGTATGTATCCAACTTTCTCAACCAATCAATATATATATGTATGTATGTATGCAAAGGGTGGAGAATCATCCAACCACTATCAAAATTCTCCTTCCCACTATCAAAATTCTCCTTCCCACTATCCAAAATGACCGACAACAATGACGATTTTTACTGTTCTCAGCCTCCACCTAAGTCTGAAAGACTTACAGACAAAGTTTGGAGACGCCTAAGGAGGCCATCCGTGTCAGAAACGTCCGGCTCGTCTTCTAAGAATCCCCAACTAAATGAACCAGAAAATCAACCACAAAATGAAGCTGAAAAAAAAATCTTTGCAGTTCCCATCGACGAGTCGAAAAACTGGTCCAAAGATGTCGTAGAGTTTTATACTAATGGAGATGCCCCCTTTTGCTATACTCGTTTCAGTGGACACAAACTAGACAAAAATTTCTGGGGTGCCCTATTAGGTTGCCATTCGAATCCATCTCTTACAGAAACGGTAAAATGAGTTACCTTTACGTTCATTATACTGTACATAATAATGTAAATAACTTTATGATTTTTTTTCGTACAGCACATTGAAGCATGGGCAGCAAGACTTATGCGTATCAGACAATCAAAGCTTTTAAAAAACCCAGGTGTGAAACAAACTTGGACGGTCTTACCACCTTGTTTTTTTGAAGAAATGAGAGATCTGAACTCTCAAAAAGCACTTGATTTGGCCGGAAGAGATTCAAATTCAACATATCCTCCATTTTGGGAGGTTGACACTATTTACCTCCCATTATGGGTCGGCAAAACAGACTGGCTACTTATTAGTATTGATATGCGGAACATGGTATTAACTCAATACTGGACTGATTACAGATGGAGAAATGAGAAAAATGGTATAGCATCACACTATATGGAGGTGCTTCCGTTATTCTTTGGGTGGTTTCTTGACCATATCAAGTTCTGGTCTAGGTCATGTCACCGCACAAAGTGTGATGTTACAGTTGGTTTAGTTGAATTGAATGTGAAAAAATGCAATGGTAACATTGCAAATTCAGGGGTTCTTGTTTGTATGATGATGGAGAAAATGGTTCTCAACAAACCGTGGCCGATAGAAGATGATGTCGAGGGTGCTTTTGTAAATTACCGACGCTACATGGCCGACGCTTTGTATTACTGGCGTTGTGTTCCGGGTCGTTAATTTATATCTTTATTTAGATTAACATGTGGAGATGACTACAAGCTATATTGTCCTATTTTAATTTGATGTATGTTTAAGTTTTCAATAATGACGTAATGTTTATTTTAGTTATTATTATTATTGTTACTATTATTATTATTATTATTCATATTATTGTTACTTTTCATTATAAATACATTCATCCCTCACTTCACTTTCATCATCTTCAAAAGCCCTCCCTCACTACAAAATGGATCCTTTTTTGTCATTCAATCCCTTTGTGGTACAGTTATATTATGGGGGTGAAGTGACACAAACACAAGGGGGTGTTATAGGTACTCCGGGAACTCGTACCACTACGTTTTTAGTTACTTCTCCTATCGGTTATACCCAGTTTGTTGATAACATCTGTAGATGTGTTCAAATTGACCGACAATCTTGTTGTCTAGGGTTAACACTCTACTATGAATACAATGGAGGTTCATATACCTCATGTATTAATCAAGAAAGTGATATGTACTTAATACACCAACTGGCTTCCCTCGTTAAGGGTTACACCTGTAAAGTTCATGTCACATGGACGACAGTAGTTCCAAACTTCCAGCAACATGTACATGGGAGTCCCTCAACCATTGAAGACAACGACGAAGGTTATTTTACTTCTTTCTTTTTTTTACTTCCAGCAACATAATATTATGTAAATGCTAATACATATATTTTTTTAAGGGTCTCATAATGAAGAGATGGAAGACACAGCAGAGAGTGAACCCTCTGTTTCTGAATATGAATCAGAGGAGGACGGACCAATGGAGGACGAAGCAATCCCTCCCTTGCCCCAACAACAAAGTCAGGGACTAACCCATTTCCCTGAACTTAATGTTGTTGGTACAGCAATGGATCCAGACTTTATTCCCCTTGATAATTTTGGGGAAGATGAAATGGAGTTTTGGGACGAGAAAGATCCAGAAATACGTTTAAATATGTATTTCGCTTCAAAAGACCAAGTTGATTACGCTATCAGAATGTGGAATATCGGCGAAAACAGAGAGATATTTATGGCTGATACCAGACCAAAAGTCGTGACCGCGAAATGTAAAAGTATCAAGCACACGAACGACCATTCCTCTCAACCATGTCTTTGGACATGTACGGCCAGAAAAATAAAAAATTCAAACCTTTTCAAAATGACAACATGGACACCGGCTCACTCATGTTTCAGCACTGTTTCTCGCAACAACAACCGGGCCCTAAGATCAAAAGTCGTAGCACTCCACATCCAAGAACAAGTTCTTGGAGATGTGTCGTATCCTGTGAAACAAATTCAGTCTCTGATCAAAGAGAAACTGAATGTTGATATCACTTACGGCAAGGCTTGGGCAGCCCGGAGAAAAGCCATCAAAAACATATACGGTAGCTGGGATGATAACTTCTGGCAGTTACCGAGCTACATAATGGCACTACAATCATCAAACCCCGGTACGGTTGTCCAGTGGTTACATCACCCCAACAGTCCATCTCAGTGCTCAGTATTCAAGTATGTATTTTGGGCATTCCGTCCAAGTATTGAAGCCTTTCGATACTGCATTCCTGTAATCTCTATAGATGCCACCCATCTAAGGGGGACTTACAAGGGAAAAATATTAATGGCGGTTACAAAAAATGCAAACAACATGATCTTGCCGCTTGCGTACGCCATGGTGGATGAAGAAACAAATGACAGCTGGAAGTGGTTTCTTACCCAATTTGTCGAGAACGTTCAAGACCCCAGAAGGCGAACGTTGTGTGTGATTTCTGATAGGCATGCGGGTATAAAACACGCCATGGATAAATTAGAATCCTGGAAGCAACCGAACGCCTACCACCGATTTTGTCTAAGGCATATAAGAAGCAATTTCATGGCGAAATTCAAGAGTGTGAGCCTAAAAAGGATGTGTTGGGACATCGGAAGCACAACACAAGAACGGAAGTACGAACGCCTGATGGAAGAGCTTAAAAGAACAAATAGACAAGCCTGGAAGTACCTACAAGAAATTGATAAAACAAAATGGACGGTCCTGCATGACCGGGGGAATCGCAGATGGGGTATCCTCACCACGAACATATCAGAAAGCATGAACAATGTGTTACGTGGTGCTAGGATGCTCCCGATAAAGGCAATGATTGAATATACTTTTAAAAGAGACGTTGAACAATACGTAAAACACTACACAACCGCGTATAATTGTTCAACGGATTTTCCTGCACGGATGTGGACGTTGTTCCATAATCGTGAAATAAGGTCTCGACAGCACCGGGTATTCCCTTATTCAGCACATCATCAAAGGTACATGGTGGAGACACCACTACAAACATCGGATGAAACTGGCTTTAGTCCTTATACGGTAGAATTCCAAGAACAAACCTGCTCGTGTGGTAAGTGGCAAATTTACCGGTTCCCGTGTAGCCATGCAATTAGGGTTTGCCACGACCTACGTTTAAGTCTAAAAACTATCGCGGATCCAAGGTTTCATACGGAAACATACCGTGCACAGTACAACAACGAGTATTTTCCGGTGCCCCATAAAGAAACTTGGTTGTACGCCGGTTGGAAAATTATTGGGGACCCATCAAAAATAACTGTAGTTAGAGGAAGACGACGTGCGAGGAGGATGCATAACGAGATGGACGCCAGCTACGCAGACGAGAGGACGGGTCGCAAGTGTTCCGGTTGTAAAAAAACGGGTCACAACATCAGCAGTTGTCCAAACCGACAACGTTAATGGCTGTATTTTTTTTTCATGTATTTGACCTTCTGTTTTTTTATAACCTAAGTTAAAAAATGTTAAAAAATGTCTTTGGTTGGTTGGTGTATCCATTAATTGTGTTTAATGTCTTTGGTTTGTTGGTGTATCCATTAATTGTGTTTGCATTAAGAACAAATGTTAGATATCTTATTTTTTATTTTTATTTACACATAAGTCATCTATGTTATATATCAATGTCTAGTTATACTTTTTTTTAAAATGAATTGTTATATATATTTAGTTTTTCGAAAAAAAAAATTAACAAAAACTAAAAAAACTATAAATGTATATTAGGGTTTCGAGAAGGCAGAAATAAAAAAAAAATTACACCTAATCCGCTATTAGTAAAAGCGGATAAAGTATAAATAAAAAACCTAACCCGCTTATACTACTAGCGGATAAGGACAAATTTTTTTTTTCTTCTTCGTCTTCCTCGCATCTCAAACCTGCAAACTCCATTTTTTTTATATCTTCTTCATCACATCACAGCTCATCTTCCTCATCACCAAACTCATTAAAAATTCAAACTCATCTTCCTGTTGCAAGTTTCAGACTCAATAATGGAACCTAGTCACATGGGTTCAGTCTTTTGCAGGAATCCTTACTGTTCTAAGTTTTCAGTCTCAATAATGAAAGCTTTTCAGAAGTGGGTTCATGTTTCAGAGAGTGGGTTAATGCTTTTCAGAATTGAAAGAACCATGTGAAGGCATTTCTATTGTTCAAAGAATCCAAAGTGGCTTCTTTTGTGTTGTTCATTCACGGACTGGGTTGAAGTTAACCATGGTTATAGAGCTTGTTCCTAATCCGCGATTGCTAAACGCGGATACAGTGGGTGTCAGTTTTTTTTGTCCTAATCAGCGATTGCTAATAGCGGACACCAGTGGTGTCAGTTTTTTTTGAAAATATTGCTCCTAATCCGCCATTGCTAATAGCGGTTTAACCATTATCCGAATTTTTTTTTGACTTTCCCTATTATCCTAATTTTTTTTTAAATAAATACTAATTTGAAAAAAAATTCTTCTTGAGAGCTTACCGTACTAAAGACATAATGGTTATCTACAACTTGCATTATCCATCGATTAAGGTGCTGCCATATTTTCCTTGCATCTTTCAATATGAAAAAGGTCGAACTTATTGTTTTTATGATATTTTCGGGCATTCATAAGAAAAAGGAAGGGGAGGTTCCTTTTGAAATTGAAGATCTGCATATTTCGTATGGAAAGTTGAGGAAGAACTGAAATTTGTAGATGTTGGTTGTGGAGGTGGTATTTTATTTGAGGTATATGTTTATATTCGTGGCAGTGCCATCTAATTAGGTGATGAATAATACTTATGATTACCTTGTATAATAGCTTAGACACGTATGTTTCATAATATGATACTTCTACAGCTTGATGGGCGTGTAAAAACTTTATATCGTAATATACATGGAGGTATTCTTGCAAGAAGAGACCAAAGTCATCACATGGAAGCTTTAGTAAAACACAGTATCAGTAAGTTATGTTAAACAAAGTGGATAAACAAGTAGACACACTACTTAGGGCTGGAACACAGAAAAGAAAAGAGACACACTCAATTGCTACGAAAGCTTTTTCTGATTGATGTAAACTGAATGCAATTACAAGGAAAATAAGAACAATATAAATACTAGAGAAATAAACTACCCACTAGGGCATTAACCTATGACCCACTGCTTAGCATAAAATAAGGAACCAACTAACCACTAGAAACAATAAAATAAACATGTGAAAAATAAAACAACTTGAGGGGTGAATACTTGACTCAGCAACCGGGAAAATGGGTGTTGACTATTTCAACAAGTTACATAATTGACATTCATGTTGAACAATTGCAAATGCAATGTACTCGGATTTAATCAGCTTTTAAATAATAATTGTCTTTCTATATTTGATTATTATAGGTACGTTTGAACTGTTGGTGGCAGATTTATATCCCTTTTATGAAAAAGTTACTTCTACCAATGGAGTTCTATTTGATGATGGGATTGAGAACATTGATATGGGTGGCCCTACAATGATAAGAGCTGCAGCGAAGGTTATTATTCCAACTGAAAGTCATTATTTGTGTTGGTGTTCTTGATTTACAATTGTAAGACAATTTATGTGCTATTATGAATTTATGATCAACAATAAATGCAATGATATCAATGCTACGGACTTCTAAATAAATGGTTTTCTTCTATTTAAGTTTCTCTGAACAGAATCACAAGGCTGTATTGGTAGTTGCTAATTCTGAAGACTACCCTTTACTTCTAGAATTCCTCAAAGGAAACAAGGATGACCAAATGCTTAGAAGGAAACTTGCATGGATAGCTTTCCAACATGTTGCTGCTTATGATTCTGCAGTTTCTAATTGATTGTGGAAGCAGACTAAAAGGAGGCATTCTCTTCTTTTTGATTCATCAAAAAATATTAATTCATTAAGCTGTTAATTTTTATTATTAATACAAGAAAATTAACTGTTTTCTAATTTTTGTTGGAAGATAAAATTCCACCAAGCTTTACACTGTCACTTTCACTGAAGAGTTCGCTTTGATATGGAGAAAATCCTCATCAGAAAGCCGCATTTTACACTGACAACAGCTTGTCTGAATTTAATGGTGGCGGTATTGCAACAGCTATTCAACATCATGGGAAAGTGAGTGTATAGTATTCCATTTAATTTCACTTGAATAATATTCTTATCTGCCTTTATTCAATGATATTAGGTTTACAGAATTTTTATGATTCCTGGGATGACGGCGTTAGGGTCTGTTTGGGATGAGGGGATGGAGAAAGTAAGGGGGTGGGCAAGGTAATGGAATGAATCATTACTTTCCATTATTATGTTTGGTTGGCTTGCAGGAATGGAATGAGTCCAACATTTTGTTTATTTTTATTTGATATACAGCAGTGAAATTAAATTGATTAAGTCATAAAAAAACACTTTTGTAAGAATAATTATCAATTTAAGATGTACAACTAAATAAGTTACATATAAATTTATTTCATTTTCATCTTGAAAATATTCAATAAATGGTTAAACAAATCTTCGTTTATCACTTCAAAAATTAATATAAAAAGAATAATTGTATTTATTTCCAAAAATAACAAAAAATAAATCAGCTAAAAGCAAAAATATTTACCATATTATTGTTGTTAGACTGTTAGTGAAGATTATTGAAATAAAAGTTCAATTATAATTGAATAAAAAAATCACCCCGGGAGAAGGAATCACATTTCATGTGGAATGCTTCAGTTCAATCCTATGTGGTAGCCAAACAGGATTTTCTGTTTTATATCATGCTACTGTTAATGTATAATATGTTTATTCATGTCATTAAGTGATAGTTGTTTGGGGGGAATGCATGTCATGCTTAAATTCAATATGATCTTAATACTTCTGATCTTTCTTTATCGATCCTTAATAGTACAACGGAAAACTATGATATCATCCAAATATTCAGTTTAGGTTTCAGTCTAACACAACCTTTAGCTAATCTCCGGTTCACAATAGGTAAAGGAGATAGAAAATATTCATTTGCAAAATAAACGATTTCTTGAATCATACATCATCCTGCTTTAAGATTCAAAGGTTAACCATTAACCAATTAGTCAAACATGATTTATACCTTCAAGAACTGAACCATTAGTAACTCCTTTGTATGCCCAATTGCATGCTGCTTTTATTCCTTCAGTTGCATCTGTTCAAAGTCTTCTGCATTTATGTTTAAGGGATGTATTTGTTACATGTTTGGACACGTTTTCTGATTTATGCTGCATTTCTCTCATGTTTGAATTTGATCTGCCTATACATTCTGCCACAAAAATAATTAAAAGAGAACTAAAATGCAAAAAAACTCAAACATGGATAAGTGTTACCTCGAGTGTATGCCAAGAAAGGACAGAAGGACCTTCATTAGTCACTTTTTACTCTACTGGTTCAAGGTTTAACATTTTATTATAGTGTTTGAAATAATAAATTACGAGAATTATTTGTAGGTCTGGCTGCATTTCGACAACTAGCAAATCATGTTGCTGCTTACACCCCATCCGTAATTGTATACAAAGAAGTATTTAGAGATTTATAAATTGTCATTGTATTTAGAGATTTGTAAATTGTAATTGTAACGGTTATCATTTCTCATTATTACATGTAACATGTAATTATTTATTATAAGAAGTATTTACAGATTTCTTTATTGCATCCTTTTTAGTGTTCAATCCCGTGTAATACACGGGTCTCTAACCTAGTATTTTATATAATCCTAACTAACGGATATGGTAGTTTTATCATAATCAATAAGGACTAAGGAGAAAGAAAAAGGTATGTAATGCCACGATGATATAAAAAGATAAAGGGAAAAGCCCAGACAGAATGTTATGATATTAGCTTAGCCCTACGTTGTTCTACATCCTTCATAAACCATTCTAGCTAAAAGGTTGAAATAAGTTGAATGATTAACACAAGTTTCCATATATCATTTTATATTATTAGACACTCAAGAATCATTAACATGTGTTTAAATTGTGTTTTTTTTAATAAAAAAAATAATTATTATAAAACAGTTAACTTTATAAAAAATATAGAGTCATTTTCGTCCATATGGTTTAGTCACTTTTGTTAGTTTCATCAAAAAAAATTATTTTTCTCCTGTATATCCTCGTGGTTTACAAATATTGTCATTTTCATCTAATAAGTTAACTTCATCCATATTATAACATTAAATGAGGGGTATCTAGGTCTTTTTATACATTTCTTTAATTTATCAATATTTTAAATCTTTAATTATTCTCCTCATCTCCTTAATTATTCCCCCATCCCAAATTATAGACCCCCTTTTTAAATTACGATCATATTTGCCCCAGTCAACAACCCAATTAAAACTTGGTTTAAGGGGATGGGAGGAATAATTAATGATTTAAAATATTAATAAAATAAAAAAATATAAAAAAAGAACTAAATACCCCTAATTTAACGTTAAAATATGGATGAAGCTAAATAATTTGATGAAAATGACAAGTTTTATAAACCACGAGAGTACACATATAAAAATAAACTTTTTAGAAAAAACAGAAAAACTTGACTAAACCATACAGACAAAAATGATAGCTTACTCAAAAATATATTTGATCAAGATAGAAATGGTGGATGTTTTCCTCGTTGGGAGACAATTAAACATAATCTTAATAATGGAAAGATACCAATCCTAATTTCTAAAGCAAATATCAAACATGCTTTCTTACAATCTATACGGGCTCACCGTTGTTTCACTTAAATTCAAACAAATGAAGATGGTCAAAGAGAGAATCGGATATAGTTTTTTTTTAATAGCAAACACACGTCCCCTTTAAAATCTACTTAGCCTATCCATAATAGTCACGTTTCACTTTCAATATTAAGCGCCACATCAACATTTTTCACTTCATTTTTCACTTATGTAATGAGTTTACTTTACTTCACCTTTTTTTAATATAATAAATAAAATAAAAATGTTATATGATAAATAATATTATTTTATAATTTAAATTAAACTAGTTGGTTCTCGGCTCCGCGCTTCGGGGCGCGATGTATTAACGTAAAACGAAAAAAAAAACAGTTGAATAAGCTTGTATAAACGAATACTCGCGCCTCATCGCGAGAGTGTGGTCGTTTTTCGCCAACACCCCGCGGCAGGAGTTTGGTCGTTATCGGTTCAGGCCGTCGAAAACCGACACGGGTTCTGATAATAACAATACCGACAATAATATTCGCTCGTAATAGGTTTGGGTCATCACGGTACCATAACGGTAACAAAACTCACTATGGGCTACAATACCAAAAAAATAGTCGGTTTTGAATACAACTCCGTTTTGAAAAAAAAAATATATCAAAACGTTGACAAAAAAAAGATAAAAACAACCGTGCATTCCGTTATTTAAAAAAATGTTAATGAACGAAAGTTATTATAGAATAAAGAAATTAATACATAATTAAATGGGTAAAAAACATAAATTATATATAATATAAGATGAAAATGAAAAAAATAATCAGCAGCCTGCTAGGCTGCTTAACTATTCATAGACGTTAGTGTTTAATAGTTTAGGTAATAATAATTAGAATTAAATAACCACTAATTTAAAAATATAAAGACATTAATTTAAAAATAAATAGACATTACATAATAATTTAGAAAAATACATAAATAAAGCATTCTCTCGAT
Source organism: Smallanthus sonchifolius (assembly GCA_023525975.1). Taxonomy (NCBI): domain Eukaryota; kingdom Viridiplantae; phylum Streptophyta; class Magnoliopsida; order Asterales; family Asteraceae; genus Smallanthus; species Smallanthus sonchifolius. The sequence continues at coordinate 18,062,147 of CM042036.1, forward strand.
CAACTTTCCAACTGCAACGCGGGCCTTTCCGATTAGATGATCAATTGGTCTCGTCAATGTATTTAAATCATCCATCTCATCCGCTTCCCTTTTCAACTAAAACCTTTCATTTGTATCTTGTTAAATTGTACCCACCCATCCGCTATGGAATTGGGTCCCGTTTGAGATGAAGATGACACCCATTTTGCTTTATTTCTCCAGATGAGTTGGGGTGGTTCTGGTGAGCTGTCCTCGTCATCCTCATCCTTGAGATCATTCGTCTCTCTTCGTACATTGAAACCCACACTTGTACTAGACTCAGACGTCTTCGTTTGTTTAGATGAGTAGACGTCTTCGTCTGTTTAGATGAGTGACTTGTATCGCTCATATCGGGAACCGCATGCCACTTTAGAGAATACCTTACAACTTCTCATACCTCTATTTGGTTGAATGTTTGACCGTTAGTAGACGCACGATAATGGCTAGTAGCCGTGTTCAAAATGTCGGAATCATTTTGACCACTTTCCGTTGATTGTAGAGGTTGCTAAACCTCGTCAAATTTCGTCTCATAGACGACCATTTCGAGTTTAGTTGATGGTTAGAATGATATTCTTCACGTCCCATAGCTATGTGAAATTTTTCAGTATGGGCCCTATAAAAATGGTTGTAAGTTTGTGAGTTATCTAAAAAAAAGTAAAAATAAAATAAAGTTAGTGTGCAAATAAAATTGTAAAAACACAAGTTAAAAAAAAATAATAATACCGGTGATGGAATCCTCCAAAACATCAACCCAAGCACGAGCCAAAGCCGTTTCCTCTTCATTAGACCATGGTTGAGCCGGTGCGGGACCCATACTACGTGTAGTGATGGTTTTTTAGAGCTCTTTCTTTTGGTACGTGTAGCACTCTGTTGGGTTTCGGGCACGGAATCCGGTTGAGAATCGGGTTGTGAGTCGGGTCGGAGATTGGGTTGCAGGTTGGGTTGGGGAATGTCTTGGAAAGGTTGAAAATTATGTTGGGACCACCCGACAAATCCTAGATGCGGGTTTTGGGGGTATACATGTTGCGGATTGGATTGAAAGCAGGCCGGATCGAAGTATGGTCGGTACAGATTACCTTGATTGAAAAGATTGTTTGGGTCATTTGGATCCATTTTTAAGAGAGGGAGATGAGATTTATAAAAAAGATGTGAAGAAAAATTATGGAAAAATTATGAAGTGTTGAATGGTATTTATAGGTTAAAAGTTAAATCTTAAAACAATTTTTTTAAGATACCCATTGGCTAATGGTAAAAAGTGGGGTCCCAATGGTCAAAATGGTGCGCTGAGTGAATGAGTTCATGCTGCGTTAAATCCACCGCACCATTCGAAAACCGCGGAATCGTGATCGCACATGCGGCAATACCGCTATACTGAGCCTTGTTGCCCACTTGTGAGACTTGAATCCACCTTTTGTAGGCCATCTATATACTCTGATATAGTTAATCAAAGTGGAAAATTAGTTTCAGTATGAGTTTGGACAAAATGAAACGGTTATAAACTCCTCCACGAGATTTTTGTATTTTATTAAAATCGTAAAGTTGTTGAATTTCGTGTTTTTAACAAAATTTAACCAAATCTTCAAGTATTACTAATAATGATTTGGAAAGTCGAAAGACATCTCTCCAAGTTCATTTTATTCTATTAATGATTTTAGTCCGCAAGAAATTTTTTAGGGCTCGTAATCTACTCTTAAAACCACCTAATCTGCTTTCTTGACTAGTGTTCATTTATTAATTGTTTCATATTTTCTCTTTATATATGTGAGTTATATACGTAGATTCGCACATATAGCTTGAACTTTGACGAGCAGTATACAAGTTCAAGTTTTTCACATATAAAAATGCTCGACTTTAAGATACATCTAAAGTTTTATGAACTATGCTTAACCTCATCTTGATTTAAATACACCCCTATGTCATGTGATGACGTGGGTACGTGCACGAACCATGAGTAACTGCAAGAAATAGAATGCGCATGAAGCCAAACCACGGTATCAGCATCCCTGGATCGAGGATGACATGGCATGATGGATAGCGACCATTTGGGCATCTTAGAAAAGTCCACGTATCAGACAAAAGGTCATTAATAGCTAACTAATAACCTTGAACAAAGAGACTTGTCCCCTTGTGTGGACTAATGGTCTTATACCAAAAAGGTAAGGCCAAAACCTCCAGATAGGAAAGCAAGAGGGATACCCCCAAGAATAGGCAAGAAAGTAACGGATCTGTTTACCCTTGATACGTAAACCTGGCTATAAAAGGGTGCCTTGTACACTCCAGGTAACCAAGTAACTTCTACCATTTACTACACATTACACTCATCCTAGCGATCTCTCTATACCTTACCATTTTCACCTCCAAAGAATGGTTATCTTATTCTAACGCCGGAGGCTGATCGCAGGCCTCCTGCAGTGAGACTAACGGAGTCTTTTGTCTTAGCAGGTACCTCAACAAACCGGTGAAACCAAGGAACGTCCAACCATTCATCATGACCTATATTTATTGTTTTAACATTATGCAACTCACAACATCATCATCATATATTCATATATTAGAAAAAGAAAAGAAAAACAACTTTAAGAAAATGCATCGACAACTACAAAAACAAAAAGTAAAACATAAAATCCAAGATGCATCAAGGCCCATATCGACAAGTGATTGCTGCCACTAGATAAGAAATCAAGAAACACATAATTAGAAGTAAATAATGTAACTAAAACATTGTTTCTGCCCTTTTGTTTTAATTAGTTTTTATAAAGATTCCCATGTAGATAGAAACGTAGAATAATAGACATACCTTGCTATGGCCGCCTTGCGCCCAACCACAAGCACATAATAGTTTATACATTTGCGATTTTTATGAATTGTGATTAGAAAAAAATACAATGTCTTTATGACAGGAGTGGCGGGTTAAACCATAAGCCAGACCATCTATTTGTTCGGTTTGACGGTTTTAAACGGTTCATTTTGTAAGGTTTCGTATACTAGTTTAAAACTTTTACTAACAAACAAATAGCGGAAGCGCGTATACGAACCAACTCAAACCAGGACTCTGAGTCGCCCACCAAGAGTCCAGATGCGAATAAACGGCCGGTCGCTAGATCCAATAACATGAAAACACCTGAGAACTCGAACCCTCCGGATCTCTCGATTGCGGCTCACTTGAGAACTGAACTGGTTTCGACCGGATGTGCACGGCGGAGTGGCGGCATGGGCATGCAGCAGCTCACGGCGGTTGCGGCTGCGGCTATCGGTGAGCGGCGAGGTAGCAGGCGGAGTCTAGTCCGACCAAGGATGGCGGCGACATTATTGGTGTAGGGTTAGGGTTTGCAAAATCCTAAGTTTTACAATTAACTGGGATCAATTTTCTAATCCCTTAGACGCCTATTTATAGTTTCCTAAACTTAGGAAATAAGTTATGGTTTTGAATTCAATCTAATTTGAATTTTAAATTAAATAAATATATTATTTAATTAATGATTATCTACTAATTTAAATAAACTGATAATTATCAACAACTTTGATAATTAATTAATTAATTAATTTCTAGTTATCAACAACTTTGATAATTAATTAATAACCCTTTTAATTATTAATTTATTCTAAATAAACCAATAATAACTTGTTTTAACTATGTCATAAATAATTCGACCTCACTGTCATTTCATGTTAAGAAATATTAAAACGTTTTGTGGTCGTTGCTCATGGTGTAACTATTTGGATCGTACCTAGTAGCAGCGTTGTCATATAACGTTACGCAGTTTGGATCGTACCTAGTAGCAGCGTTGTCATATAACGTTACGCAGGCATACTAGTCCAGCAGACTCCCACTTGCACGAGTCTCGGCCATATAACGACATAGACAGTGGTAGACATCTAGCTACATATCACTGCCCGTAATAAGCCATGACGCTTTTCAAGCCGTCAACTATTTTTCATTAGTCAACTACTCTTACTTTACTATTCGTAATAGCCATGGTTATACATCAATTATCCTTTCTATAATAGACATCTCGTTGAACATGAGACATGAATCAACCTTTCATTCTCATATAGTGGTCTAACAAACTCTTAGTTTGAGCTCGGCCATGCATTTAATCCAGTTTGAACCAACGAAGGTGTAACACCCAAAATTCTAAAACACAATATTTAAGACTTTCATTTATATATATATATTACTCCCAGCTATTGTAACACCAATTTAAGTTTGTACACACGTACGTGACATACACGAGTTTTCTTACAAAAAATTCGGCATGACCCGTTCGCAAAATAGGCTACCCTTACGAACAAAACATGTTTAAACAACATGTACTAAAATTTAACTCAACCCAAAATATCTATCGACATCCAATCAAGTGGTTAAAACAACAAAAGTTAAACTTCAAACACCAACATATAAAATACTACATAGTTAGGGTAACTATGCGAATAAAGAACTCGATCACGCCAATTCTCCTCGCCGTTGACTCGTTCCCAAGACTTGATCACCCATGCCTTTCATATATTAATCTGTCATATGACACCACTGAACCATTAGTAATCATAAGTTACAACACTTCTATGGTATCATATCCACAACTACATATATACATGTATGTTTATATGTATATTACTTAGCCGGACTAACTTTGAACAACCCAAGTATTCACTTATCTTTCAAATCGCCGGTTAGACCACCCCATTGCCCTTCTTAACTTGTCTACATGATTCAACCACTTCAATCAACAACCCAAGTCGGCTTTACCTACATATCATCACCATGAGAGGATTAGCCAAAGCTAAGTGAGGACTCCTAAATTGCATACAATCATACAATTATAAATCAAGATATATATATATATATATATATATATATATATATATATAGATATATATATATATATATATATTCAGGGTAAATTATAATTCATCCATGAAGACAACTCCCTCAACGAGTCAAAGCTCAACTTTTCACTACACACTTTTTCTCCATCTTTCAACCCTAACTCTAAGTCATTCACTTCCAAATAGCCATATTAACTTGAAATAAAAAACACCTCAAGAAAACCGTCAATAGATTAGTTTACACCACATTAGTAAGATTCCATTACACCCCGCATCTTTGTCATAATATACATAACAACATACATAAATATCAACTTATTCTTATCCATCGCATACCTATGCTATTTGGTATTCATCACCCACCCTTAATATGTAAATCACATTATTAGACATATAATACCAACGCTAACATATTAATAATACAAGTGTTATTCATTCATAATCATCACATAGTGAAACACGTGTATTTGCACATACAGTTCACAATATCTATGACTCTTTAGTTTAACATACACACCTCATATCAAGATATCTCTCTATTCAACTCATGTAATTAAAATATAGACACCTTGAGGGTTACAACCATATAAAAATCACATCCATCGGGTTCGTGGTTAATTCCCAATCATTTTGTAAATAATATAAACTTTTTGTTTCAAAACAGATTTGCGCAGCTGTAGTGATTTAATAGTTCCCCCACTTACAGTAGGTATTTCACTTCAAACTAAAATTCTGAGTAAACTAGACTCATAGAGCTGTCGATATATAATATGCCCCGAACGGACATTCATTTATTTACTATGAATATTCAAGAACCAGTAAAAATATGGAAATAAGCTGAATTTTCAGCACTTGGGTCACACGACCCATTATCATTTTGCACTCTTTCTTTATGGGTTTAAACCCCCAAAACATCGTCAAAAGAGTACTTTATTGTTAAGTCAAACCATATTCAATAATTTATATTAAACCACCTTAACCATAAGAATTGCAAGTCAACAATAAGACTATTTTAATCAATACGACCCCAAACTCATTCGTTATTATAATTTGCTCCTTGCAACATCAATTAGTTAACAAACACAACACCTCAATTAATATTCAATCACGCATATAATTGCGTAGGACACATAAAGTGGTAATAATAATTCACATGGTATAAAATTAGTTACAACCCTCTAGTTTCACCAAACACAATTCGAGTCACTCAACTTTGCCCGTAGGAGTGTTGTTGTTCTTTTCACCCGATTGGCCCGTTGTCTTCCAAGCCATGCCATTCCTACTTTGACAACAAGCCAAACTTTCAAACCATTAGAACACATAACAATGTTATTCATTTCCCCAAATACATAAGTATCATTCACCCATCTCATAAGATGTGTTCTTGGTCGTCTATATCATTCATTATAATAATTGGGTTATCCCCACCCATTTGACCCGTTATCACCCATTTAAGTTTAACCATAAACTTGGGGTCATTACTATCATTGCAACATGTGACACCTCACATTAAACCATCAATTAACAACATTTCAATTGTTATGGTTGTGAACCAAACCATATAAAATCCATACACCCAAATGACCCATTTGGGTGATTAACCACCCTTGTCATAAAGAACTCATACAAGTTGATTATACATAATAATTCCAATCACCATCTAGGTTTGTCATAAGCTTATGCCCACTAATTTAAACTTGATTTTTAACAAATTATACTAATCAAATAAACCTTGTAAACCATTCAAGTTTTCCACTAAATTTATTGGTTTAGGTATTTAATCAAACACCTTGTGGTCATAAACTACAATTCACCATTTTATTCCTAATATAACTCCCATAGTTCCATTTCATCATCAAATATGTCTACTTTCTGCATAATCCCCCAATAGTACCATCTTTTAAGTTTTTTTTTTTAAAATAAAATCACCATTATTTAGATTAAGCAATTCTATTCAGATTTGCTCAACAACTACACATGGTTTCCATCTCACCCTACTAATTTGTCAAACTTAGTAGTCAATCCAAACATGCAATTGAACCCAAAATTCAATAACTTCAATCAACCATTTTAACACATTAATTAGGGTTTCTAAATTGAAAACTAAGCATTATGAACCCCCAAGTTCGTGGGTTTAGAACCCACCACCCAAAACCCTAATCCATGAATTACACTATAAAAACATGGAGGATTACTTACTCTGAGCAATAGAAATCAAGAAAGGAGGATAGTAACATGCTTCAGTCTTCCCAATTCGTCATTAATTGGTGAATAGAGAGATATCTTGATATGATGTGTGTATGTTAAACTAAAGAGTCATAGATATTGTGAAATGTATGTGCAAATACACGTGTTTCACTATGTGTAGTTTGTGAATGAATAATACTTGTATTATTAATATGTTAGCGTTGGTATTATATGTCTAATAATGTGATTTACATATTAAGGGCGGGTGATATGAATACAAAATAGCAAAGGTATGCGATGGATAAGAATAAGTTGATAATTATGCATGTTGTTATGTATATTATGACAAAGATGCAGGGTGTAATGGAATCTTTCTAATATGGTGTAAACTAATCTATTAACGGTTTTCTTGAAGTGTTTTTGATTTCAAGTTAACATGGCTATTTGGAAGTGAATGACTCAGAGTTAGGGTTAAAAGATGGAGAAAAAGTGTGTAGTGCAAAGTTGAGCTTTGACTCGTTAAGGGAGTTGTGCTTTGACTCGTTAAGGGAGTTGTGCTTCATGGATGAAATATAATTTACCCTGAGTATATATATATATCTTGATTTATCTATCCCACGTCGCCACCTCATATTCAGCTCCTTCTAGTAAAAAATGTGCCGGAGACTCATATAATCTGTAAAAATTGTGCACTTGGTATCGTAAAGGTAATGCCTCCAAATTTTGAGTGCAAAAACCACTGCACCTAGTTCCAAATCATGCGTCGCATAGTTCTGTTCATGCATTTTGAGTTGACGAGACGCATAAGCTATGACCTTTCCGTTCTGCATTAGGACACAACCAAGACCTTGGTGAGAGGTGTCACAGTACACCACGAATCTATCTGTCCCCTCAGGAAGAGACAAGATAGGGGCACTGCAGCTTCTTTTTCAACAATTGAAACGTTGCCTCTTGCTTTTCTCCCCAAATATACTCTTTGTCCCCAGATATACTCTTTGCACATTTTTTACAAGAAGGAGCTGAATATGAGGCAACGACGTTAGATGGAATTGCTCAATGACTACGACTGTGATATGAGGCAGCGACGCTGAATATGTGGCACCTTGAGGATTAGTTACTCTGAGCCGTAGAAATCAAGAAAGGAGGATAGTAACATGCTTCAATCTTCATCGCCCCTACCTTTTCATTTTTGATGTTCACGATGACCAGGGGTTCTGCCCCACACACCCTCCCCCCTGTTCGACGCCACCGGGTAGCGCTCCTGGTTTCATCTTTTTTTTTCTTTTTTTTCCCTTTATAAGTCTTGCAACCTTCCTCCTTATTACCACAACTTTGGTTTTAATGAGGTTTAGTCCCTCCCATTTACAAACTTACAATTTTAAGTAAGTTTTAAAGTATTCCAGCCCATTAAAATTTGGGCCCCTAACTTTCAAGTTTCATAACACTTGATATTTAAAGTTAGTTAATACTTTGATAATTCATTTATCAAATACGTTTCTCCAAAACCTTTAAATCTTTATAATTTATATTTTTTTGTATTTATTTAATACTATTTCCACCACAAATAATTCCACCTTAACACCAAATATTTATTTAAAAATATTTTTTTAATTCATTTTGGAATCGAGATGTTAGAGAAGGGCCTAGAGATGTCAGCCTCTTGTGTTAGTAAAGAATATATCCCATCTTGACTTCGTACAACTCTCATTAAACTTCTGAATTAATTCCCATCTCTCCCTAACTTTCCTAAGCTCTATTGAACTAGCATGTTTCTTATATCCAACTGGAGACAATAGGCTTGGCAAACGGGTCTGCTAGAATTTAATTTGTATATACTTTGTATATGGCGATATCTCCATGTTCTAGTATTATCATTTAAAACTGAAACATTCTATGCTTGGTCCCATTGTGTGACATCGGTTTCCTTGTTTAAGAAATGAAAGCACAGTTTATGACAAAACATCTCGATTGGTCTTTCAATGCCCAACATTATCTCGAGATTAGTGATGAACTTTTCATTCAAGCATTTATTTTGTTGCATCCAAATGCTGCATTGTATTCAGGCTCGGTGCTTTACTTAGCAGCAGTATTCTGTCTGATATTGCTTCGCCGTAATGAACACATATCTCGTATAATGTTCGAAAACATCCATGTCATGATAACTCTTTATCATACATTTTATGTCTTTCAGTAGTGTAACATCCCGAGTTTTTAGAACACAATATAGTCCACGAGAATTAGACCAAACAAGAAAAAAAGGGGAGTGGGCTTAGGCTTAGGCTTAGGCTGAAATAGGGAAGGGAGTTGGGCTCTATAAAACCCCAACTTCATCCCTTCCACCCTCATTTCACCATCATTTTTCATTTCCACAAGTTTTAGAGAGAGAGTAAGAGGTTAGAGAGAGAAAGTTGTTGTCGGTTTTGCTCCAAGATCGAACCAAACTTCTTCTCCGGTGATAACACAAAGCTTTGCTGAAGAATCGAAAGAAACTCGCTAAGATTTGAATTTTGGCTTCTTGGGTATAATCACATAAAGATTGGATTTTTACGTATAAAAACACATGAAAAGTATAGATCTGGCTTCATGGGAGTCGAGGAAGTGATTTGCATGTAAAAAGTTATGGTTTTAGATCGAAAACGAATCTGTTATGGAATTAGGGTTCTTGAGCCGATTCTAAGCGAAGAAGATGAAGGGAGAATCGGCCAGGAGAATCGACCCGGAGAGAATCGGCCTCCTATAGCATGACCCAAGTCATGAATGCAAGTTCAAGCGACTCTCCAGAGTATCAGCCGACTCTTGAGATTGTTGGCCGACTATGTCAGCCGACTCTTGAGAGTGTCGGCCGACTCTTGAGAGTGCCGGCTGACTCTATTAGCCGACTCTCCAGTGTATTAGCCGACTCTTGCAAGTTTAACCAATTTCATGTATTAAATTCGCACAGATCACGTAGCACTCGTTTAGCCCAAGCTTTTAGTTTCAGTAGACATAATATCAGGTGAGTTCTAATCCCCTTTTTGCCTGCTTTAGGGGTGGTGTGCATACTTAGTGTAAAGTGTTTATTACATATTTTATATTAATAAACGAAGTGAAAGCTATGTTTTAGTGAAAAGTTTAAAAGAGGCAAATGTACATTTTGAGTAAAGTATAGCTATATTTGGCAAGCGTTTATTTTATTTTTATATACATAAACAAAGGCACAATATACGTGTTAGCATTTTCAAGTAAAGAAAGATATATCTTTATGGCAAGCGTTTACTATATTTTCATATACATAAACAAAGGCATGATATATGTGTTAAGTTATGTTTCAGTAAAGCAGGTTATATTATTGGCAAGCGTTTACTATATTTTCATATACATAAACAAAGGCATAAGATATGTGAAAGTTATGAACAAGTCAGATGAAGTTTTATGAATAGAAAGTGAACAGTTTTCCTACGGGAATGAGAAACAACTAGATGAGGTCCGAAAAGGGACAAATGTTACTTGTACAAGCTGACAGTTACGGGCTATGCCCTCTTTGTAAGAGCCTTTATGGTTCGCTAACGATTGTACAATTGGGATGAGTGACGACGGTTGCTCGGGAATCTACGCAACCCCCATGTACCAGTTAAGTGGTATTGATCACGAGGACAATACCCGGTGTTGATCACGAGGACAACATCGTGTCGTGCAGTATTGGTCACGAGGACAATACCAGGTGTTGATCACGAGGACAACATCATTGGGTCACGAGGACCATTGGGTCACCAGGACCAAACCATGCTGAGCGGTATTGATCACAAGGACAACACCAGGTGTTGATCATGAGGACAATACCAGTAGTAACAAGGAATTGACGGTTAAGCGATACTGATCACAAGGACAATACCAACAGTGATAAGAATTGACGGTTAAGAGGTATTGATCACAAGGGCAGTACCAACAGTGACAAGGAATTGACGCCTATCTCATAAATGTTTTAAATAAATTATTTTGAAACGTAAAGTATGTAAAGTTTTACCTTTATGGCAGTATCTACGTAGCAGTAAATCTTTTGTATGACCGATTTAAAAGTAAATGTTAGAACTCACTCAGCATTGCTGATTTTTAGTATATACACCAGTTACGTGTAGGTGGCAGTAGATGGATGTGGATGCTTGGCTTGGCGAGAAGAGTTATGTCACACCACGAAAACGAGGATTCACAGCGGAAACGAGACGTAAGCATGGTGGTTACATAAGTTGGAGCCCAATGATGATAAGCAAACACATTTATTTAAAACATCAAAAAAAAATTCAATGAAGTAAAAGATAAGTCTTACAATTATCCAAATTTAAAAGCATTGAAATTTAAAACAAGAGTTTTTCATGATCCAACACATGAGGATCCAAAATAAAGTTTGAAAATCCCAAATGAGTTCCGATGCAAGTGTTTGCCCAAAAGCCCGTTTTCATTACCGTGCGAGAGAATCTAAGTACCTGAAAAACATGCTTAAAAACATCAACATAAAGTTGAGCAAGTTTCACGAGTTTAAACGAAAACATAAACGAATTTAACGAACTATCTAGTAACTTGGACAAACATGTGATATGTCATAAACTTGCAAGGAATACAACAAAATGACAGTACCTAGAGCTTATAATCAAACCGAGACACGAATACAACATGTCCCCACGAATCCTTTCAAAACATATTCTCTCGTACGAACGACCGATCAAAGCTACTGCTCACGAGAGTGGGTAGTCAGTCACAAATAGATCTATCAACACACCTTGTGGCCTACACGAGGCTAATGATTATAACGGCGGGGCTATTCATGAACGACATACATGAACACATAACGAAAGCCCTTACTCGAGACCATCAAACGAACACATAACGTAAGTCCAGTATCATGATAAACGAACGAAAGCATGTTCTTCCCCCATAGTTTATAAAACAACAAAATAGTTTAAAAAGGGGCTATGAAAACTCACCTTGTAGTAACGAACGACGGAAAACGAGTGCTAGCAAAAATAAGCCCACGAACGCTAACGATGCCCTAAACACGAGTGATACATTACTAATTGAACCTCAAGTCTCACAAGCAAGTTGTTCACCCAACCTACTTAGACTTATTATATTTTTAAGAAAATATTTATTTAACGACCCATTGGTGACTACGATACGAAATTTGTATTTATAACAAAAACGGTGGATTACTCCCACAAAGCCATTTTGTGTCATTATTTATTAACAACCAAAATGTGAAAACAAGTAATAATACTAATAAAAATTTATACCTATAGTATATATAAACACTCATACACATGCTCATAAGTCCAAATCATGCGTGAAAACACTTATGTTACAAGATTTACACGTAAGCACTTTCCAAGCAACTAACCAATTTTTATAATTTAACTCTCCCATTTGTTACACATATGATCATATTACATTATTTAACATTACCACACACTTGATAAACAATATTTCATTAATCATAATAATCTTTCATAGTTTAGCCACAAAAACCTAATAATATGACAATTTTCATGTTTCATGCAACATTCTAATACCGTACCACATAAGCAAACACATGGATCATAACACCAACTCATAATATACATTATTAGCTGAAAATACATCATAAAATATGTTTAATTTGCTGTTTGAAATCAGACCTAACTAGCATTCATATTTCAAGGCGAAAAACACCGATTTTACGACTAGTTATGCCTAAAATGTTATCCAAAAGCAACAAAACACCAAGGTTTACATAAGTTATTAAAAATATGAATTTTTATCATAAAATATCATCTTTTTACAGCCATATAATCAGACCTAATTTATCCATCATTTTTCATGCAATAAATAATCATTTAAGCACCCTTTTGGTAACAAATCATGGTCAGAACTCTAGCTAATCATCACAACATAACATACCCTTTTAGAGCTGATAATTATACATAAAATACATCATTTTTATCACCTTATTTCCAGATTTCAAATAATCTTAGGAATTCATGCATATACCTAGCTTTTATCATGCTTTTTAAACAACAATCTCTAGCAACAAGCATCCAAACATAGGGGTTTAAGATCCCTACATAAAATAACAAGTTTTTATGAAATAAACACTTTATTTTTCTGTTTTAACTTAATAATAACAAAATATTTGTTTGCATGCAAAGATCTAGTACCATTCTTCAACATATTGCAAGATAAGAACACATAAACACACATACACCCACATGACTACATGCATGCACTTATATATACTAAAACCTTTTATAAAACTCATTTTTGCTGAATTTTAAAGTTTCATAAAAATTCTTTTAGTTGGTGATGAACAACTCTTGCAAAAATCACAATTTTCATCAAAAGAAGGAGAAAGAGACAAGAAAAGATCAGGTTCATATCTCTTGAACTAAATCAAGGGAAACTATAAGAAATGATAGAGATGTATGGGTGATTCTTGATTTCTTTCTCCACTATGGCTTCAATCTTGCATAAACTTGCCAAGAACTCCACCAAAAATGCAAGAATCTCACTTGAAGAGGATGAACTCTTAGATAGAGTTCTTGGAAGATTGATAATGAATTTGAAGGTGAAATGAGGGTGGTGGGGGGGGGGGGGTGTAGGCTGATTTTAGAGAGACAGGGGGGGAGGGGATTGGTTGGTTTGACTGGTGGGGAAATGATGAGGGAGATGGAGTGTGTAAGTATTTAAAATCATTAAAATTTTGTGGGAAAAGAGGGAGAGGGACCCACTTGGGCCGGCCTCAAGGGGGGTGGGGAGAGGGTTTCGAGAACATTTTTTTTTATAAAAATCTTGTAAGTGTAGGTGACTTTTATAAAACCTAACACTTAAATATATAAATTTTAACACTTTAAAGCATGGTTTTTCACCAAAATAAACATTTATAAAATTTTCACTAATTATAATCCAGCATAATTAGTAAAGATAATATTAATTATCAACGGTGCATTTTTATCGCATACGGTACGCAAAAGACAACATACCGGGTAACATGCAACGAAAAAATCACCGAAAGGGACTTTAACATGTAATCACATAACTATCACATATAATCCACTAATCTATGAATGTAAAAATAATTTTGGCTAAAACATATATTTTTAAATTAACCGGGTCGTCACCAACGCTAAATACGGACGTTTTACCGATACGCGGTACTGTAAATTCCAAAATTTTGCGAAATGGAATTCCATGCATATGAAGGGATTTGCTAGACTTTAAAACAACCTAATTAAATGAAATTAAGTTTAATGACGCAATAAATAAAATAGTAATACGTTCTAAGGTCGTACGGTAAATAACCTGAAAATTGCCGGATATCACAGCCTCCCCTCCTTAAAAAAAATTCATCCCAAAATTTTACGCTACGAAGTCCATGGCAATACAATCCCATTTCCACTGTGGAATCTCCGGTTGCTGCAGAAGTCCAGATGGCTTTTGGTACTCGGTCTTGACCTTTTCGCAAGTCAAACATTTACCAACGTATGAAGCAATATCACCCTTCATGTTCGACCACCAATAGTGCTCCTTGATATCCTTATAAATTTTTGTCGATCCTGGGTGAATCGAATATCTTGATTTATGGGCCTCATCCAAAATCATTTCTCGTAAATTGCTTGCCAGAGGCACCTATATTCTATCCATGAAGTATAAGGTATCATTAGACTTGGGTATGAGTTCTCTAACCATACCACAAAGATTCTCATCCTTTAAATTCTCTTCCTTTAGAGCTTCTTGTTGTGCATCACGAATTTGTGCTGTGAGGTTTGTGTGAATGGTCAGTCCCAACGCATGCATGCGTAAGGGCTTGACTTGCTCCTTCCTACTCAAGGCATCGTCCACGACATTAGCCTTGCCTGGGTGATAACGAATATCATAGTCGTAGTCATTGAGCAATTACATTCAACGTCGCTGCCTCATATTCAGCTTCTTCTGGTAAAAAATGTGCTGGAGACTCTTATGATTTGTAAAAATTGTTCACTTGGTACCATAAAGGTAATGCCTCCAAATTTTGAGTGCAAAAACCACTACACCCAGTTCCAAATCGTGCGTCACATAGTTCTGTTCATGCACCTTGAGTTGACGAGACGCATAAGCTATGACCTTTCCGTTCTACATTAAGATACAACCAAGACCTTGGTGAGAGGTGTCACAGTACACCACGAATCCATCTGTCCCCTTAGGAAGAGACAAGATAGGGGCACTTCACAGCTTCTTTTTCAACAATTGAAATGCTGCCTCTTGCTTTTCTCCCCAGATATACTCTTTGTCCTTCTTGGTTAACCGCGTCAAGGGTTGCACTATCTTGGAAAAATTCTCAATAAAACTCCGATAATAACCCGCCAAACCTAGGAAATGTCGTACCTCGGTCGGACTCTTTGGCACTTCCCAATTTTTAATCGCTTCAATCTTTGCTGGATCCACGTGTATACCCTTCTAATTGATAACGTGTCCAAGAAAATGAACCTCTCGGATTCAGAACTCGCACTTAGAAAGTTTAGCGTATAGCTTCACAATCCTCAACATCTCCAAAATCAGTTTCAGGTGATGCTCGTGTTCTTCCTTGGTCAGCGAATAGATGAGTATATCGTTGATAAACACTATCACGAACTTTTCCAAGTACGGTCTGCACACTCTATTCATGAGATCCATGAATACTACAGGAGCGTTTATCAAACCAAAAGGCATGACCAAAAACTCATAATGACCATACCGGGTTCAAAACGTAGTCTTCGGAATATCTTCTTCAACAATCCTCAATTGATGGTAGCCTGAACGTAAATCGATCTTCGAATAATAACTCGATCCTTGCAGCTGATCAAACAAGTCGTCAATTCTCGGCAATGGATACCTATTTTTGATGGTAAGTTTGTTCAATTCTCTATAGTCGATACACATCCTCATAGAACCATCTTTCCTTTTCACGAATAAAACCGGCGCTCCCCATGGCGGGAAACTCGGTCTTATAAAACCTTTATCCAACAATTCTTGTAATTGCTTGGATATCTCTTGCATTTCAGATGGTGCCAAACGATAAGGAGATCGAGCAATCGACGCTGCTCCGGACACTAGGTCAATCCTGAACTCAACTTGTCTTTTTTATGGCAATCTAGGTAGCTCTTTAGGAAATACCTCCAGATAGGCACGAACTATAGGGATATCTTCAAGCTTCTGCTCCTCAACCCTATAGTCAATCACGTGGGCTAAGTATGTTGGGTATCCTTTTCGCAAATACTTCTGAGCTTTCATCATATTAACAATTCTCAAAGGGGCACACTCGTCACCTTGAATTTCCAACGGTTCACCAGTTGGGGGTAGAAGACGAACTATCTTCTTATCGCACACAATCTCAGCATGATTCTTTGATAACCAATCCATGCCAATAACGACATCAAAACTTCCAAGTTCTACTGGTAAAAGGTCAATACTATACGTATGATCTCCCAAACGTAGGGTACACTCATGATGTGTTAGTATTTACACATCTTTTTGGCACAAAACTTCGCTCATTTAATGATCAATTCTTGGTTATATTCAATGTTTAGACACTTTTTTGCTTCATTTCCTGTTTTGTAGGTTTTTGTGAAGCTTGGTGAATAAACAAGAAGATTCCAGGATAAACAAGTGAAGTTTTAGGGTTTCTGTGATGGAGGCACGGTCGTGCCCCTATTTGGCACGGTCGTGCCAAGCTCCCAAACCCTAGGCACGGTCGCGCCCACATCTGGCACGACCACGCCAAGCCAAAATCCAAGGCACAACCGTGCCTTGGCCGCCCACGGTCGCGTGTCATCTCGTGAGTCTGAACAGCCGTACGTCCTCGATCAGTGGTACCCAATGGAAGCTACGGATTGGTCAAACCTCTGTTACACGGTTGTGCCAAGACCTAGACACGGCCGCGTCTTTGTACTAGGCACGGTCGTGCCATCTCTCCTGGCACGGTCGTGCCTCCCCTTTTCTATTTAAACAGAACTTAATTCTCATTCAGAGGAGAGCAAAACCAGGGGAAAAAACCTACTGTTCCAGCTCGAGTTTTCTTTGTTCTAGCCATATTTCAAGATTCTTGGAGAGGATACAATATCAAGAGGATCACCATACATCAACAACAACATCTAGGCTTGGAGGTGTGGTTTGATTCTTGTTTTCATATCATGTTTCTCACTAATTTTCCCTACTTATTTGTAATTTTGGTGCTCATGATGAGCTAAAACTCTTGTTCACTTTGGTTTAGATGAAGTTTAGATACATTTGACAACATTCATGGATTATTGGCAATTATTGTTGTAGGTCCAGATTTAACTTGAAATCACTGATTTGATCGATTACACACACACACACAGGCGGAAACTGTGTGTATGGTGGTGAAACAGATGATAGAAACAGTGTTGGTGAAGATAACCGGCTAACCACACTATGAATCAACACGCAAATGGTATGAAAATGTAAGAACACAGTGCATAAACAACTGCAAATTGTATTGATTCAAGAACAATGTGAAAGAAAAGGTTCAGGGTTACAGCCGCTACTCACACCCTAAACATTCTCAAACTAGGCTATTTATAGTAGTGACAGGTATCGAAACTATGTTCAATCGAAACTACTAGTTTCGATTGACCATTTATAAGTGATACACAGAACTGTCGAAACTACCATCTATCGAAACTACTAGTTTCGATTGAACAAACTCAGTCAAAACTAAGTAGTTTCGATGGCCCAGACTTGGCTAATAAAGCAGTAAATTACAGAAAACTGAAATTACATTTAATGAAATGACATAAAGTAAACTAGTCTAAAACTGTTTAAACATACAATAAATGACAACAGCTTATACATAAGATAAGACTCTACAATCTCCCCCTAAGATGTTGCATTACTGTCTTCAGCTCTTCCTCAAGCAGCTAGTCCTTCAGTTGTCCTTGGGATGAATGGTTTAACGTGGAGAGATACAACTCTTTGGTAGGCCTTGGCATCAGCACCATCTTCATCACTGTATGCCTGAATGTGATTCTGGAATAGTACCTCCAGATCTTCAGGCTGAAATTTCAACAACTCCATAGGCTCAAAGATAGTGATGTCTTCCTTGCCCTCACACTCTATTACTGCACTGCCAATGATTGGGTCATAGTACCACCAAAACAAAATAAGATAACCAAGTGGATTTAGAAAATTTAAAATAAAATATATCCAAGTAGATATTAAAAAGGTACGAACATTCTAGATCTTTGCGTAAGCAAAACAGAAGAAGTCGTAAAATTATCCAAGCGGATAGAAAAATGTTGAACACCCGAGATCTTTGCGTAAGCAAAACAGACGGGGTCAAATCATCCAAGTGGATGGGAAAAGGATGAGCACCCGAGATCTTTGCGTAAGCAAAACATACGGGGTCATCGGTGGTAAATATCGTTATTTTGACGGTCACTTGGCGTATGAATAGGAATCCAATACGTAAGCCTGTATCTGATTGAATTGGTTTTCTTAGATATAAAAATGGGTTAGATGTTTCAATAATGGGTTCAAACACACAAGTATGAGATATATATATTAGGTTTTCACACTACTTACAAGTTTTAACCATATGTCGGGCCTACCAGCTATACCTCAGTAAACACCATCGCTTTTGGTCCATTCCATGTCTAAGAGATGAGATTAGACACTATCATTTCCCAAAGGTCAGATTCAATTTTTTTTTTTTTGCAATTCAAAACCACTTGAAGATTATATACACAGCAATTCTTTTCAACATTAAAATATTATATTTCTCCCTCAAAAGATTTGCGTAGAAACTGTACATAAAAATAAAATCTTTTTGGAATTTTCTTTGTCAATTAATCAAAATTTAGAAAATAAACTACTATTCACACAATTTACTGAAAGTTAATCATTCCAAGCATCTCCACCAGTTGGGCAAATCTGGTAGAGTCAAAAGCCTTTGTGAAGATGTCTGCGGTTTGTTTGTCGGTTTTGACTTCAACGATTTGAATATGTTTCTTTTCAACACAGTCACGAATAAAATGATGTTTAATTTCAATGTGTTTTGTTTTGGAATGCTGAACGGGGTTTTTGGTGATATGAGGAACGGCAGTGTTGTCACAAAGAATGGGTGTCTCATGGAATGTGATCCCATAGTCAAGCATCTGATGGTGTATCCATCTGACTTGGGAACAACAGAGAGCTGCGGCAATGTATTCGGCTTCGGCGGTGGATTAAGAAACGGTGGATTGTTTCTTACATTGCCATGAGACAAGGCGGTTGCCAAGGAATTGACAACCTCCAGAAGTGGATTTTCGGTCTAAGTTGCAACCCCCGTAGTCTGAATCTGAATAAGCCACAAGATCAAACAAGTCAGTTTTAGGATACCACAGACCCAATTTTGGCTTATACCTTAAATATCTTAAAATACGTTTGACAGCAGATAAATGAGAGAGTTTAGGATTAGCCTGAAAACATGCACACAAGCACACTGCAAACATGATGTCGGGTCTGCTGGCCGTGAGATATATGAGAGATCCTATCATAGAGCGATAGAGATGCTGATCAACGCTTTCACCATCCACATCAGGAGTCAAACAATGTCGAACTTCCACAGGAGTTTTTACTGGATGGGAATCAGCCATTTTGAACTTGGTCAAGATTTCTTTTACGTATTTTTCTTGATGGATAAGGATTCCTGACTCAGACTGATCAACTTGTAGTCCCAAAAAGAACTTCATTTCCCCCATGGAGCTCATTTCAAACATAGATCGCATCACTTCTTCAAATTCTTTGCAGAGACGGGGATTTGTAGATCCAAAAATGATATCATCCACATAAATTTGCACCATGATTGTATCCTTTTCATCCTTCCGTTTGAACAAAGTTTGGTCAATTGCTCCTCGTGTGAAACCATTCTCAAGCAGATGCTTTGATAAAGTTTCATACCACGCACGAGGTGCTTGGTGAAGACCGTACAATGCTTTGTCTAACTTGTAAACACGGTCTGGAAAATTAGGATCAATGAAACCCGGCGGCTGCTTGACATATACTTCCTCTTGAACTTTGCCATACAAAAATGCGCTTTTGACATCCATTTGATGGACGGTGAAGTCCATGTAGGCTGCATAGGCGAGAAACATTCTGATGGATTCCAAGCGAGCCACTGGTGCAAAGACTTCCTCATAGTCAATCCCTTCTTCTTCATAGAAACCTTGAACCACCAGACGAGCTTTATTTCGAATCACGGTGCCGCCTTCATCCTTTTTGTTGCGAAAAACCCAATGAGTGCCGATTGGAACTTTGTTCTTGGGAAGATCTACCAAGTTCCATACATGCAGCTTTGAGAATTGCTGTAGCTCTTCCTGCATTGCTTCCACCCAGCTGTTTTCTAGTAGAGCTGCTTTGATGTTCTTTGGTTCAGCTTGAGAAATGAAGCAAGAAAACATGCTGTTTTCAAATGCTTCACAGGCACTTCGGGTACTAACACCCACATTGAGTGGTCCAATGATGTTATTGGTGGGATGAATCTTGTGAATTCGCAGTTGAGGAATTTCATCTTCTTCCATGACTTCTTCCAAATTGGTAAGATTTTTAGCAGGAGGATCGGCAATATCATTAATAGGATCTTCAGCAGGTGATTGTGGTGCAACATCTACTATTGGAATGGAGTTGTCTTCAACAGTTTCACTTGTTGCACCAGAACCAGAAGACTCCATATCAGATTCAGCATTAGCAACCACAGGAATTTCAACCTGAGCAGATGAGGAAGAGCCTTGATCATTTATGTTCCCTAGATTGTTCACAGAGAAGTAAGGATTAGCATGAGTTGATTCAATAGAGAAATCAGGAAGATTAAATGACTTAAAAACTGAATCGACGTCAAAGAGCCAATTGGGACCGTCTCCTGCGTCCGTATGATTGTTTTCATGCTAATTAATATCAATGGACTCCATCACTATCCTTTTCTTCTTATGGTAGACACGAAAAGCACGTTGATTGGATGAATAACCAATAAAATAGCATTCATCAGCTTTGGCTTCAAACTTGTTGAGCTGATCTGAAGTGTTCAGCATTGTGCACACACACCCAAATTTTTTGAAGAAATCGATAACTGGCTTGCGCTTGTACATGATCTCATAAGGTGTCTTGTTGCAACTTTTAGTGATAAGAACCCGATTTTGCACAAAACATGCAGTGTTGACCGCCTCAGCCCAGAAAGTCATGGGAAGCTTAGAGTCAACAATCATAGTTTGTGCAGCTTCAATTAAAGTGCGGTTTCTTCTTTCAGCTACACCGTTTTGTTGAGGAGTACGAGGTGCACTAAATTGTCGAGAAATTCCTTTGCTTTCACCGAAGGAATCAAGAGTTGCATTTTTGAATTCTGTTCCATGATCGCTGCGGATAGTCTCCACACTTAGATTGAAGAGGTTTTCAATTTGAAGCAGATAGGTTTTTAAAATCTCTGGCGTCTCATCTTTCTTGGCTAGGAAATCATCTGTTACCACCAGACAATATGACTTTCGTCCAAGACTCATGACACTCACTGGACCAAAAAGATCCATGTGAAGCAATTGGAGAGGAGAGTCAATGGAATTGGTGGTTTTAGGCTTATGTGAAGATTTGTGTTGTTTTCCCTTGGAACATGAGATACAGTGTTCCATAGGAGTGAAATCTTTGAGAGGTAATCCAGTGACTAGGTTGCCTCGAACCAGTCGGTTCATTGTTTTGAAATTGACATGTCCCAACCTTTTATGCCACATGAAAGATTCATCTTCGGAAGCCTTTGAGAGAAAACACGATTCAATGCCCGATGGGTTGTTCATATCCAAGCTATATGTGTTGTATCTTCTGGGAGCACGCATGAGAATAAGTTCTTCCGGAATCACCACTCCCGGCTTCAAGATAAGACATTCTTTTGAATTGAATAAAGCACAAAAGTCCTTGTCACAAATCTGTGAAACACTCATCAGATTGTATTTCAACTGTGGAACAAAGTTGACAAATTCCAGACTATTTACTCCATTTGATACTGTTCCTTGTCCTTCAATCTTTCCTCCTCTTGGGTTTCCAGCAAAAGCAACATACTCTCCATCAATTTGATGATAATCTTGCAGCAAGTTAAAGTGCCCAGTCATGTCTTGAACATCCACTATCTACATGCCAGATGTTATCGCCAGTTCTTCTTAATTGACCCTATACACAACGAACCATTTATATGTTTTGACCAAAATTGTTTCAATCAAGAGATTTTAGTGTCAGGATATGACATCTCATTGGAATCAGAATTACAACCATCCTTTGATGAAGCACGGTCATCAAATAGAACATTATTTTTAATTTTCCAAGTTCGTTTTAAATAATTTTTAGCATTTTTAATTCTTTTACGCCTAGATTTCCTACTGTGAGAAGACTTAGGCAACACATATGAATTTAATGAACTTTTGGAAGGTGATTCTTCATTAGAATTTGTGGTTGTCAATTTACAACTTTTTGAAACATGATTTGAGGCACCACAACTAAAACAAACGTTTTCACAAGATATCTTAGCCTGATAATAGTCATCACAAGATGAAGATGATTGTGATGTTGAGGAATCTGAACATGAGACGGTTCTCTCATCAATAACTTTGTCTTGAAGACGATGTGCTTCCTTTAATCTGAAAAAGTCCATGTTGCTCATGGTTTCACGTGGTACATCATTCACAATAATTCCTGCACTTTTAAACTTGGTAACACATGGCATAACATTCAAATATTTAGGAACAAAAGGCAAAGCATTTTTAAATTTAGAAACATCACATCCCAAACCCGTATGCTCAGCAGGCATAGAATCAAAATACAAGTTTTCAACGTGTTCACAAATATTTAGTTTATACACGGACAAATTATTACATTCATCCGACTCAAGTTCTTTTAAAATAGTTCTGTCATTGGTATTCTCATCACAATCATCTTCGGAATTTACACAATTTAATTCTGCACAAGAAGCAAAATTGTCAGAATCAGAGGACGTAATATAATTATCAGGAGATAATGTGCAAACAAAAGGTGTGGAAACATGTGGAGTTGGCATATCAGTAAATCTCCCTGATTTAGAATAAGGAGGTGGATGAGAGTTATACCCAAGACCTTCTGTGCCTTTTCTATTAAATTGTTTATCAATTATTCCAAACAGAATTTTCTGATCCATATCCATGTGGTCAACCTGTAATTTGGATTTTTCTGCCTTTTGAACTCTTTCAGTTAAAATCGTATTGTTAATAGTTTGAGTATTGAGTTGCACAATTAAAGAACGATTTTCACCAGATATGTCACGAATTTTCTTTAAGTAAAGTTTCTCATTTTTGGCAACAGAGTTATACATCACCTTAATGTGATCTCGTTCATCAATCAAGGCTTGATTGATGAATCTGTATTTTTGAATTTCATTTAAGCAAGATCTGGAATTACAAAGTTTAGAAATAACCTCAGCAGGCACAACAGTGAGATCCTCAGCAGGTTCAATCACGACACACTTGCCCGTGTCCTCCACATCAGCCATCAAGGCTTTATCAACAGCTTCCTCAGCTTGTTCTCCCCAATGACAGTGTCCATCAGCTTGACACACAAGAGCTGTGGAACTTGAAGATGTGTTTGTCTTTGGAGGATTGGCAGCTTGTTTTCCAGAGGAAATCTTCTTTTCTTGCTGATCCTTGGAGGACGGCTCCTTGCAGTTTCTAGCAAAGTGACCCAGCTGATCACAATTGTAGCATCTCACCTTCTTGATATCAAACCCAAGTGTCTTTCCTTGCTTGAATCTGTTTATGCCAGTCCTTTAGATGAATCTTTTGGCTCTTAAGGTCAACATGGCCGTGCACCAATCAATGTCCATTTTCTCCAAATCATCAGGATTAATCTGCTCCAAGTTATCAGGTTGAAAGCTAACCGGTGTTAGATTTCCAGAAATCAGTGCATCATAGCACGACATGAAAGCAGTCATGATTGGGACATAATCATCAGGAATCATGGTGATAGTCTTTTGAGGAGCAGAGGAGCTGGTAGAATTAATTGCAGCAGCTGAAGGAGGGACATCAGTCTGAAAGTATGGGCTACCGGATGAGCTTGATCCAGCAATAAGAGCTGTGTTTCCAGATTGATTTGACGGGGTGACTACTCCCTTCTTAATCTCAATTTCATATGATTCAAGAATGCTATAGACTTCCTGTTGAGACAGAGCACTTAGATTCTCAGTCTTTTTGATCATGATTCGATACATATTCCATTCCTCAGGAAGAGAATCTAGGAGTTTCTTGTTTAGATCAAGAGTAGGGTACTCAACTCCCATTACGTTCAACCTTGATACAATGCTTGAGAAACGGTTGATCAAATCAGATATTGATTCTCCCCTTACACTGCTGAACATCGCATATTGTTTCTTGATCAGATCTCTTTTGCTTTCCCTGACATCCTCACTTCCCTCATATCTTGTGCACAATGCAGCCCATAAGTCTTTGGCAGTTGTGTACTCAGCAAAGATGTTGAAAATATCCATAGGAAGAGCCATGGCAATAGTCCCGTAGGCCTTGTTGTCTCGGGCAATCAAGGCAAGATCTTTCTCATCATACTCAGATACTAACTTAGGACGTTGAACATCAGCAATGGTAGTTACAGGCTTGTGGGGACCATCGGTGATAGAACTCAACAATGTATAATCGTGAAATTGAAAGAAAAGCTTCATCTTCTTAGTCTAATCATCAAATTCTCTTGTGGACACAAGAGCAGGTGGTCTATTTCCCCCAAAATGTTCTGTTGAACTTGATGTGGCCATAATATTCGGAATCGAAACTAAAACAGTAACTAGTTTCGATAGAACAACTTCTATCGAAATAACTAGTTTCGATAGGACAACTTCTATTGAAACAACTAGTTTCGATAGGACAACTTTTATCGAAACAACTAGTTTCGATAGGACAACTTTTATCGAAACAACTAGTTTCGATACTGAAAATTTCACAGGCAAGTTTCGAAAACCACAGTTTCTATAGAGATAAGACAAACATCTAGTTTCGATAGTACCTTCTCCCGACAAGATGTAGACAAGAAGTTTCGATGATCAACAAAAATCAGAAACTGTCCCCAGTAGTTTCGATGCCTTCTTCTCCAAGCTCAGAAATACTCCATTGATGATAAGCTCCAGAAATCAATAGTGCAGAAATGACAAAACAATCCAGCGAAAACCTTCGTCTAACACTCCTGATCACTAATCCAACCTCCGATTCTTGAAATCACGAACAAAAATCCTTGAAAAACGATGAAACAGTACGTTTGAGATGTTATGTGCAGATTCCAACAAAAACCTCAAAATACCTCACAAATCACCTAGAATCGATCACAAAACCTGATAACACTCAAAAACACTAGAGCATATTGCTCTGATACCAATTGTAGGTCCAGATTTAACTTGAAATCACTGATTTGATCGATTACACACACACACACAGGCGGAAACTGTGTGTATGGTGGTGAAACAGATGATAGAAACAGTGTTGGTGAAGATAACCGGCTAACCACACTATGAATCAACACGCAAATGGTATGAAAATGTAAGAACACAGTGCATAAACAACTGCAAATTGTATTGATTCAAGAACAATGTGAAAGAAAAGGTTCAGGGTTACAGCCGCTACTCACACCCTAAACATTCTCAAACTAGGCTATTTATAGTAGTGACAGGTATCGAAACTATGTTCAATCGAAACTACTAGTTTCGATTAACCATTTACAAGTGATACACAGAACTGTCGAAACTACCATCTATCGAAACTACTAGTTTCGATTGAACAAACTCAATCGAAACTAAGTAGTTTCGATGGCCCAAACTTGGCTAATAAAGCAGTAAATTACAGAAGACTGAAATTACATTTAATGAAATGACATAAAGTAAACTAGTCTAAAACTGTTTAAACATACAATAAATGACAACAGCTTATACATAAGATAAGACTCTACAATTGTGTTAATGTTATGACAACCGTATGATTATTCTTTGATGAAATTATGTATTCAAGCATTTTGAGTTGTTTACAAGACTTGTATTTGTGTATGTCATATTATGTTGGAAAACTTGTGATTTATGCTTATATTCATGGATTGGTGTATGTATTTATACTAGTTTATGGCATTTGACTAGGAATGGTGAATAAAGTCTTGTTTATGAATCATTATATTTGTATGTATAACCTTATGCTTATGTTTGGAAAGACAAAGTATTTTTGTTATGATGTGTCATATTTAGTATTGTGTTTATCTAGGAATTGTTGACACATCCTCCTAATTTATATAACCTTTATATGAACATTGTAAGTTGAAGAAATGCATATTGTTGTCTAAATTAATCAACTTGAGGTGGATAGTGTGTTGTTCATATTATCTTTCCAACTAGTTGTTGGATTAGTGTACCTTAATCGGAAGCTAGTTCAATCTTTATAAATATTGACATGATTATTAACACGTAAGCCTCATTGTATGACTTTAGGTGGTTGGTTTGTGTAATTCATGCTAGCTTTCCGAATAGTCATTTGATTATATATCTTTGACGAGAATTTAGTCAATTTATGTATCGTGTATTTGCCATGTTTCTATGAGTGTATTGAATGTATTCTAGATGGATTCGACACCAAAGTGATATCTTCTCCTTGATTGTTTGATTTGTGATTTTAGTTTAGTTTTATATTCTTACATATTAGTTTAATTAAAAATCAACTTAAACATCTTTTACCCAAACTTGATTGAATTTTAGTCCCGGTTTATTATCGCATTCCACCGTGTCCACGGATTGATATCCGGTTCTTACCTTTATTATATTGCTATCCGACGGGTACACGGTGTGTGTGATTAGTATTTGGTGAAAACCCTTTTTAAAACTAATTGTGTAAAATACTTATAAAAATATATATATAGTTTACACGCATCAAGTTTTTGGCGCCGCTGCCGGGGACACGGTTTTGCGAGAACAATTGGAATTAATTTTTAGTCATTTAGTATATATTTTTGTGAATATCGTGTTTCCTTGTTGTTATTTTGTAATTTTGTGTGTATAGATATTTTTAGCTTCATTTGTATATAAACACATCTTGGTTTTTATCCCATTTTATTTTTTTTATTATTATTATTATTATTTTTTTTTTTTTTTTTTTATTTTTGTTTTTGTCTAACTTGTGTTTTCTGTGTCCTAGGTTCGCGTATTTAAATCTAACTTGTCGTGCAGATCGTGTATGTTCTCAACTCCCGTCGAGGAGGTTCCGGAGCCGTCTTCCGAGCCAGAGCGTGATCTTCATCGGAGATTGCGAGCCCGTTCCCGATTTGTGGCCCGGTTACTCGAATTTGACGAGTTTGTTGTTGACGAGGTTCTTGTTGACGAGGTAGAGGAGATGGCGAACGAGGATGTGGGTCGGACGCTTTCGGATTTTGGCAAACCAACACTTGAGGGTTTGGAGTCGAGCATCAATAGGCCGACGGTTGGAGCACATCAGTTCGAGATCAAATCCAGCATTACACAGATGGTGCAGAACATGTGTCAGTTCGATGGCAAGGATCACGAGGATCCCAATACTCATTTGGCCGGTTTCTTAGAGATTTGCGCCACTTTCAAAATTCGTGACGCTACCAACAATGCTATTCAGCTCCGATTGTTCCCGTTTTCCTTACGGGATCGAGCCAAGGCTTGGTTACTATCACTTCCCCCTAGGTCCATTAGTACTTGGGACCAGATGGCTGCTAAATTCTTAGAAAAGTACTTCCCTCCGGAGAAAACATCAAAGTTGAGGGCTATGATTCTTTCTTTCCAGCAGGACGACGGGGAGACGATCCATGAGGCGTGGGAGAGATTCAAGGAACTGATGAGGAAGGTTCCCCACCATGGATTGTTGAAGTGGCAGCAGTGTGAGACCTTCTACAATGGTCTAGAGATGAATGGGAAGCAGCTGATACGTGGGTGGAGACATTGGAACAAAGACACCCCAGGAGGCGTATGACTTGCTAGAGAAGGTGGCATCGAAGAGCTACACTCAGCATACTTCCCGAGCGAGAACCCAGAGGCAGGGTGTCCATCACGTGGATGGAATTACCTCTTTAGCTGCCCAGGTGGAAGCACTTTCCCCCAAGATTGATCAGATGCACATCCACAAGGCCCAGTCCTTGTGTGAGTTTTGTGGTGGGGTGCATCCCACGAGTGCTTGTCAGGTTGGGGATCAGGGGGCCCACGAGCAGGTTGATTTCATGTCCAACCAGAATCGTCCCCAGAATAATCCCTACAGCAACACATATAATCTGGGGTGGAGGAATCACCCGAATTTCAGTTGGAAGTCTGGCAACAATAGCCAGCAACCACCCGGATTCACTCAGCGCCCCCCATTCTAGCATCAGTCCCACCAGTCTCAGGGACAGAGTTCCCAGTTTTGACCTCAGCAGGGCCGGTTTCAAGACCAAGGTTCTAGCAGCGGTCCACCACCCGCACCTGAGGGTAAATCCAGTTTAGAGGACATGGTTGCACGGCTACTTGCCAACTCAGAGAGTCAGAATCAGTTGGCAGAGAAGCATAACCGGTACATGGAGGAGCATTTCAACACGCATGAGACTGAGTTGAGGAATCAAAAAGCTTCGATCCAGACCATAGAGAACCAGGTCGGGCAGATCGCGAAGCTTCTTTCTGAGAGACCGCCAGGTGGCCTGCCTAGCAACACTGAGCCCAATCCCAAGGCTCATGTGAAGTCCATCACTTTGAGGAGCGGTAGAGACACAGGACCAGATCCACAGTTCCTGTGCATGAGTCATCTGAGGAGGAGGTTGTGATTGAGATTCCTGATGAGACACCGCCGAGGGGTAAACCGGCGAGCACATCGCGCCCTCACGATCCTGTGAGAGATTATGCTCCCTCCGTTCCATACCCAGGCAGATTGAAGAAGCAGAAGATAGAGGAGCAGTATGGTAAGTTTCTAGGGTTGTTTAAGCAGTTGCATATCAACTTACCATTTGTGGAGGCTCTGTCTCAGATGCCTAAGTATGCGAGATTCTTGAAGGATATCCTCATGAATAAGAGGAAATTGGAGGAGTTGTCTCAGGTGACGCTGAATGAGGAGTGTTCGGCGGTGATTCAGAACAAGCTACCGGAGAAGAGACGAGATCCGAGGAGTTTTACCATCCCTTGCTTGATAGGTAGCTTGTCGGTCAGCAACGCCTTAGCTGACCTTGGTGCTAGCATTAACCTCATGCCATATGCGGTCTTTGCTAAGCTTGAGTTGGGAGAACCTACACCGACATGCATGCGTATCTAGCTGGCCGATCGCTCGGTCAAGTATCCGCGAGGGATAGTGGAGAATATGTTGGTTAAGGTTGATCGTTTTGTGTTTCCTGTAGACTTTGTGATTCTGGACATGGATGAGGACAAGAATGTCCCTATTATCCTAGGTCGACCATTCCTGGCCACTGCCAAGGCCCTGATTGATGTGTATTCGGGGAGGCTTACATTGAGGGTGGATGAAGAGGAAGTGACCTTTGATGTAGGGAGATCCATGCAGCATACCCAGAATCAGGATGATTCACTTTACTTTGTTGAGGCTGTTTATTCTTGTGTGAGTGATCATCTCCAGGACACAGCTGAGGAGGAGTCCCTGGACACCCAGATTGTAGGGGGGAGACATTTGATCCGGTTGGTGAGGATCAGTTTGATGAGCAGTGGCATAGCCAGGAGAGCTATGAGTTTCCCCAGTGTTCAGCGGTTTTTGCGATGGTTGATAGAGAGTCTGAGCCGATTGAGCGGCCTTCTATTGAGGACCCACCACCTGTTGAGCTTAAGGAGCTCCCGAGCCATTTGGAGTATGCCTTTTTAGATGGTGAGTCTCGATTACCTGTCATTATCGCTTCTGATCTGACGAGTGATGAGAAGGAGAGGCTACTGGAGGTGCTGAAGCAGCACAAGCAGGCTATTGCATGGAGGATTATGGACATTAAGGGAATTAATCCCTCTTTCTGTACCCATAAGATCCTTATGGAGGATGACTACAAGCCCGCCGTGCAGCACCAGAGGAGGTTGAACACGAACATGCAGGAGGTAGTGAAGAAGGAGGTGATTAAGTTACTGGATGCTGGTTTGATTTATCCCATCTCCGATTCACCTTGGGTTAGCCCGGTTCAGGTTGTCCCTAAGAAGGGAGGCATGACTGTCATCACCAACGAGAGGAATGAGTTGATTCCTATTCGTACAGTCACCGGTTGGAGAGTTTGCATCGATTACCGCAAACTCAATGATGCTACTCGGAAAGACCATTTTCCCTTCCCGTTCATTGATCAGATGTTGGAGAGATTAGCGGGAAAGATGTTCTATTGTTTCTTGGATGGCTTCTCGTGCTACTTCTAGATCCTGATTGCTCCTGAGGACCAGGAGAAAACGACATTCATATGTCCCTATGGCACATTTGCTTATCGGCGGATGCCCTTTGGATTGTGTAATGCTCCGGCCACTTTCCAGCGTTGCATGGTGGCCATTTTCCATGATATCATTGAGGACTCCATGGAGGTTTTCATGGATGACTTTTCTGTGTTTGGGAGTTCCTTTGATCATTGCCTCGAGAATCTGGAAAGGATGTTGGCTAGGTGCAAAGAGGCTAATCTAGTGTTGAACTGGGAGAAATGCCACTTCATGGTGAAGGAGGGCATTGTGCTTGGGCACAAGGTTTCACGCGCGGGATTGAGGTTGATAGAGCTAAGATTGACACCATATCTAAGCTGCCCCCGCCGACTTCTGTGAAATCTATTCGGAGCTTCCTTGGTCACGCAGGCTTTTACAAGCGTTTTATCAAAGAGTTTTCTAAGATTGCCCGACCGATGACCCAGCTTCTTGAGAAGGAAGCCCAGTTCGTGTTCTCCGACGAGTGCCCTAGTGCATTCGATTTGTTGAAGGAGAAGTTGGTGAATGCCCCTATCATGGTGGCTCCTGATTGGAAGCTGCCATTTAAGATCATGTGTGACGCGAGTGACTTCGCTGTTGGGAAGGTCTTAGGACAGAGGAGAGAGAAGCAGTTTCACCTGATTTATTATGCGAGCAAGACGCTCAATGACGCACAGGAGCATTACACCACGACAGAGAAGGAGCTCCTAGTCGTTGTCTTCGCTTTCGATAAATTCCGGTCTTATCTCGTCCTATCAAAGACCATTGTATTCACCGATCATGCAGCCCTTCGGCACCTGTTTAGCAAACAGGATGCCAAACCCCGGCTAATCCAGTGGGTTTTGCTGCTTCAGGAGTTCGACATTGAGATCCGCGATAAGAAGGGCGCGGAGAATGTCGCAGCGGACCACTTGTCACGTCTTGAGTGCTCAGCTTCATCTGAACTTGTGGGTTCATCCATAAATGACAATTTCCCCCATGAGTTTCTCATGCACATCCAGACACAGGATGAGGAATGTCCATGGTTTGCTGATTTTGCAAACTTTCTTGCTAGTGGGATTGTGATTAAGGGCTTAACGCATCAGCAGAAGCGAAAGTTCTTTGCGGATGTGAAGCACTATCTTTGGGAGGATCCCTATTTGTTTTGAGTCGGGGCTGATCAGATCGTGCGCAGGTGTGTATTTGGAGATGAGGCACGTCAGGTGCTTAGACACTGCCACGAGGGGCCGACCGGTGGACATCATGGAGCTACCTTGACCGCGGAGAAGGTCTTTGACGCCGGGTTCTTCTGGCCTACCATCTTCTGGGATGCTCATGAGATGATCCGAGCTTGTGACGCTTGCCAGAGGGCGAGCAACATTTCGTTGAGGAATGAGATGCCCCAGAACAGCATCCAGGTTTGTGAGATTTTTGACGTCTGGGGTATTGACTTTATGGGACCTTTCCCAGCTTCTCGTGGAAACCGGTATATCCTAGTCGCTGTTGATTACGTTTCAAGTGGGTCGAGGCTCAAGCCTTGCCCACTAATGATGCTAGGGTGGTTGTTCAATTTCTGAAGAAGCTGTTCTCTCGCTTTGGTGCCCCCAAGGCTCTTATTAGTGACCGTGGGACCCACTTCTACAACTCCCAGTTGGAGAAGGCTCTATCACGATATGGTGTGAACCATAGATTCTCTATAGCCTACCATCCACAGACCAGTGGACAGGTAGAGGTCACGAACCGGGGTATAAAGCGGATTCTTGAGAAGACGGTTGGTCAGAACCGTAAGGATTGGTCGGACAGGTTAGATGATGCACTTTGGGCCTTCCGGACTACCTATAAGACGCCTATTGGTACCACACCATTTAGGTTGATCTATGGGAAGGCGTGCCATCTTCCGATGGAGTTGGAGCATAAGGCTTATTGGGCGTTGAAGGCGGTGAATCTTGACTTGGTGAGCGCGGGTGAGAACCGGTTCACTCAGATTCATGAGCTTGATGAGTTGCGGAATCAAGCCTATGCAAACTCCACGATCTACAAGGAGCACACTAAGAGTTTACATGACCGACACTTGAAGGACAAGAAGGAAATCCGAGTGGGTGGTCGTGTGTTTCTTTACAACTCTAGGTTGCGATTTTTTTCCGGGAAGTAGAAGTCCCGACGGACGGGTCCTTACACGGTTAAGGAGGTGTTTCCTTATGGGACCGTCGAGATTGAGCACGAAGATGGGAGGATCTTCAAGGTCAACGGTCATCGTCTTAAACCATACATTGACGGATCGGTTGACCCGGCATTGGAGGTAGTTGACCTCCACCCCAAGGACAAATGAATTCGGGGACTTGAGTCTAGCTAATGACTCGTTAATAAACTTAGCCTGTTCCGGTATCATCCTTGGTAACAATTTTTAGATTTTGTTTCTATGTTTATCTTCTTATTTTTATTTTCTCTATTTTTTAGGATTTTACCATTTACTTTTGAGTTTAGGTGATCGGAACGTGTTTTGGATCAAGCGGACTTTGGTTAGTGATTGAGATGTCTCAGGTATGTTTTCTGAATTTTTAGACATTTTAGTTTGGAAGAATCGTAGTCGGGTTGGGTTCAAGCAACAATAAACTCAGGTTTTTCTGTCTGTTGGGTTAGAGACACGGTCGTGCCTAAGCACTTGGCGCGGTTGTGCCTCTAACCCTAGGCGCGGTCGTGCCTAAGAGATTGGGGCAGTTCAAATTGGTTTCAAAGCAGAAACGTTTCATTTTTCATTTTCACCCACCGAGCCCCCCCCCCCCACGTGCGATTCTCCCTAACTTCCGCCGTGTTACTTCCTTCTCCGCAATCTAAGGTACGTGTCCGGCCCCTCTTTTCTTTTGCGTTTGTATTTAGCCCTAGGATTCTAATATAGAAATTGAAATTTTAGCTAGTTTAGGTTTTGTAATTTTTGTCCGTTTATTTATGATATGTAGATGGTTTGGGTAACACATGTCCCCTGGGATTCTAGGCCACGAAACCCTCTTATAAAACGTGATTAAAATGGCAAAATTTGAATTCTGGAAACCCTAAAATGGGTTGAGCACGGTCGCGCTCCAGACCAGGCGCGGTCGTGCTCGAATTTTCAATCCCAGGTGGACTTGGTTTGGTCAGGCGCGGCTGTGCCTCTGTCGAGCGCGGTCGTGCCTCTTGAATTTGGCCTTAGCGCGGTCGTGCCCTGCACCTGGCGCGGTCGTGTTGACGAGAAATTGTGCCCGTGGTCGGCCACAGCGCGACCGTGTGGGCTCATATTTTGGCCTAGGCGCGGTAGTGCCCCTTTCCAGGCACGACCGTGCCTTCTTCATAATTAGGTCAGAAACTTCATAACTTCAGTTTAGCGTCTTCATAACTGTTTTGATTTTAATTTTGTTGTCATACAGATGGCAGGCAACAGGGACCACCCGTACCTTGAGTTTGACTTGAACGAGCATGAGTACGAGGCTCGTCTGGATGTTTTGTTGCCACGTAGAGGCCGGATTTTAGCCGCTCGTCGTTTGGAGCCGGCCGCTATAGACGCCATCGGTCAGCGGGACCGGTGGAACGACCTCGTCACCGCCCCATGGCTCCGCTTGTTTAGACTTCACGCGATTCAGTATGTCGAGCTTGTGATGGAGTTTTTCTCCACTTATGAGTTCGATTATCCTTGCGCAGACTTAGAGCAGCCGTAAACGATTAGGTTTAGGCTAGGAGGGGAGTGGCGAGTGATGTCAGTTGCTAGATTCGGGAGATTATTAGGCCTGTATACGAGGCAGGAGCTTCATACTGAGATATTCACTGATGGTATCACCGAGTTCCCGACAGAGGAGGACAAGGATCAGTTCCGGCATGAGTTTGGATTTGGGATGTACGATCCGAGTTTGACCAAGGCTTCGAGCCTTTGAGATCCCTTGCACCGTGTTCTTCATCGATGTATTGTCTATTCGATTTCTGGGAGAGGACAGGGAGAGACGGTCGTGAACTTGCGAGAGCTATTCTATTTGTTTTGCCTTGTACGCCCGCGCACATGCAATCTTGCGCATTCTATCGCGGGGTACTTGGTAAACAGCTCTGGGCACGATGTTACCAGCGCCATTTGTGGAGGTCACTTCGTGACCAAGCTGGCGAGGCATTTTCAGCTGCTTACCGACGATTTGATAGGGGACCTGACCCCTGTGGCCGAGACCGTCGTGATGACCGTGCAGACATTGAGGAACATGCACGTCGCTCGTCGAGGCGCAAGAGGGATCAGATTGGTAGATAGATGGGGATGGACGTGGGATCCAGACCGTCCGGGTCCCGATCCAGATCTTGTTCAGGCCGAGGCCGAGGCAGTCGCCGCCGCCCATCAGGCACACGCTGCTCAGCAGGAGCAGGAGTAGGAGCAGGGGCACGAGCATCAGCAGCCCGACCAGCCGCCTTCTCCGCCTCCACCGCCACCACCGCCTGCGATTGTCATTCCACATGACCTGTTCATTCGTTACTGGACCTGGCAGTATGAGGTCCAGTGCGCCGCTATTGCTGTTGGCGGGGCACCATACGTGGTTCCCCTCGCATTCTTTATGCAGCCGGAGCAGCAGCCCGAGCAGCCACCACCATCTCCAACGCATGATCAGCCACCACCATCTCCACCGCATCATCAGTCACCACCACCATCACCACCAGCAGCAGGAGGCGAGGGAGGCGGGGCCACCGGCATCGACCTTGAGGGAGTACAGTGGGAGTAGTACCTCCCATTGCATTTTGGTATCATTTTTTAGAGTTGTACTTTCTTGTATGTTGTACAAACTCTTGTATCACGCTTCGGCGTTTTATGTTGTTCTTTTGTTGTACTTTTATTTCCATGTATTGTTATATATATTTGTCTTTACATTTCTGTTAATATTTTGGCTTGATGTTACTGATCTGTGTTTGATGTTGTTAGTCTTGATTAGATCTTGGAATTGTGGAACTTCGTGGAACGTCATTTTTGTGGGTAGGCTTTTTGCGTGTGCCTTGATCGACATGAGGGAAGTTTCAGTTCTCCCTTCACGCTTCATTGCATTGCATTCCATTTTGCTTTGCATGTTTTTGTATACATTGAGGGCAATGTATATTTCTAAGTGTGGGGTTGGGTGTTTATTCTTTGCTTTACATTATTTTTTGTTCTACATTGAGGGCAATGTAGAATTCTAAGTGTAGGGTGGGAATTTATTCACGCGATGTTTGTCCTTTTGAGCATTTTATCACTTCATTTTTTTTGCAAAATCTTCCTTCATAATTTTTATTGACACAATCAGTTTTATAAAATTGAAAAACACAAAAATATAATAAAAGTTAGCCGTTTAGCATTCAAAAGTTTTAGTAAACAATATAGGTTTGATTTTTCGAAAGTAATTGAAATAGAAATTCCATCAAGTCAAACCCAATTTTTTTTGTGATAACCATGAGTTTAGTGAGCTAAACGAATTAATTGCATGTAACCTTTTGCTTACACCCATTCCTTTCCGTTTTCGTGAGTTTATTTTTGAACCTTGATAGCTTTAGACATTGTTTGCTCTTGTTTTTTTGCGGATTTGAGTGTGTCGGATGTTTCATGCTTATTAGAACTTGCTTTTAGTATACATTTCGAAATCATGAACATAAATATTGCATAAAAATGATCGAGGCATTAGGATAAACCCTCCTTTGTGAGCCTTTTATTTTTATTTTTCCTCACCCGAACACATCCACTAGTTAGCCACGTTGAGCCTATCCTGTCATTTTCTTTGATCACCCACATTACACAACATTCAAACCTTCATTAGCCTTTTCATTTATTTTTTCGCCCGTGTTAGAAATCCGGTCGGCTAATGTTAATTTTATAGCTTCTATTTTGTTGTAATTTTTTAAATTCTTGAGAAGTTTTTAGCTAAGGAAAGATGCATATTGACTTAGTTCCCTTCAAAAGAAAGAAAAGAAATAGTGTAAAAAAAATCATCAAAAGTAGGTGAATTATAGCCAATTCGATCAATTTTGTGAGCAAAGATGGAAATAGTTCGGTTGTTAGCTCTTATCTATACGGAAGTATTAACTATGTTTATTTTTCTTATTAGAAGTTGGTTTAGTTTTTGAGTTAGCATAACCGCCGGGTTTTTAACCATTTAGCCACTTTTAAATTCCACTTCCTTACCCTTAGCCATTGCCAAGTTACAACCCGTTTAAAGCCCTCTTGATTTATGCTTTGTTTCATGTTAGTTGGTAGAGATTTGATCATTTAGCAAGCTTATGATTTTTGCATGATTCATTTTCTTGGCATTTGAGTGTTCTATACATACTCCATCACTTGTATGATCATATATTTCCCGAGTGTGTGTGAACATTGTGAGAAGCATAAAGTTGCATGCTAATGATTTCATAGGCATATTCATTTGCTCATTCGGTTATCACGTCATTGGACTCATTGGGTTTCATTTAGTTAATTTTGCATTTCTTGAAAATCTTTTCAAACCTTTATAAGTTTATTAATGCTTACGGTTTTCCCGATTTGATCCATAGTGTCATTGGAAGTTTTGTTTCATTTTGATTTCTTGCTTGAGGACAAGCAATGTTCAAGTGTGGGGTTGTTTGATGTGTTAGTATTTAAACATCTTTTTGGCACAAAACTTCGCTCATTTAATGATCAATTCTTGGTTATATTCAATGTTTAGACACTTATTTGCTTCATTTCCTGTTTTATAGGTTTTTGTGAAGCTTGGTGAATAAACAAGAAGATTCCAGGATAAACAAGTGTAGTTTTAGGGTTTCTGTGATGGAGACACGGTCGTGCCCCTATTTGGCACGGTCGTGCCAAGCTCCCAAACCCTAGGCACGGTCGCGCCCACATCTGGCACGACCGCGCCAAGCCAAAATCCAAGGCACAACCGTGCCTTGGCCGCCCACGGTCGCGTGTCATCTCGTGAGTCTGAACAGCTGTACGTCCTCGA
Organism: Smallanthus sonchifolius; assembly: GCA_023525975.1. NCBI lineage: Eukaryota > Viridiplantae > Streptophyta > Magnoliopsida > Asterales > Asteraceae > Smallanthus > Smallanthus sonchifolius. Next base: position 18,099,494 of record CM042036.1, read on the forward strand.
TCAGTGGTACCCAATGGAAGCTAAGGATCGGTCAAACCTCTGTCACACGGTCATGCCAAGACCTAGACACGCCGGCGTCTTTGTACTAGGCATGGTCGTGCCTTCTCTCCTGGCACGGTCGTGCCTCCCCTTTTCTATTTAAACAGAACTTAATTCTCATTCAGAGGAGAGCAAAACCAGGGGGAAAAACCTACTGTTCCAGCTCGAGTTTTCTTTGTTCCAGCCATATTTCAAGATTCTTGGAGAGGATACAACATCAAGAGGATCACCATACATCAACAACAACATCTAGGCTTGGAGGAGTGGTTTGATTCTTGTTTTCATATCATGTTTCTCACTAATTTTCCCTGCTTATTTGTAATTTTGGTGCTCATGATGAGCTAAAACTCTTGTTCACTTTGGTTTAGATGAAGTTTAGATACATTTGACAACATTCATGGATTATTGGCAATTATTGTGTTAATGTTATGACAACCGTATGATTATTCTTTGATGAAATTATGTATTCAAGCATTTTGAGTTGTTTACAACACTTGTATTTGTGTATGTCATATTATGTTGGAAAACTTGTGATTTATGCTTATATTCATGGATTGGTGTATGTATTTATACTAGTTTATGGCATTTGACTAGGAATGGTGAATGAAGTCTTGTTTATGAATCATTATATTTGTATGTATAACCTTATGCTTATGTTTGGAAAGACAAAGTATTTGTTATGATGTGTCATATTTAGTATTATGTTTATCTAGGAATTGTTGACACATCCTCCTAATTTATATAACCTTTATATGAACATTGTAAGTTGAAGAAATGCATATTGTTGTCTAAATTAATCAACTTGAAGTGGATAGTGTGTTGTTCATATTATCTTTCCAACTAGTTGTTGGATTAGTGTACCTTAATCAGAAGCTAGTTCAATCTTTATAAACATTGACATGATTATTAACACGTAAGCCTCATTGTATGACTTTAGATGGTTGGTTTGTGTAATTCATGCTAGCTTTCCGAATAGTCATTTGATTAGATATCTTTGACGAGAATTTAGTCAATTTATGTATCGTGTATTTGCCATGTTTCTATGAGTGTATTGAATGTATTCTAGATGGATTCGACACCAAAGTGATATCTTCTCCTTGATTGTTTGATTTGTGATTTTAGTTTAGTTTTATATTCTTACATATTAGTTTAATTAAAAATCAACTTAAACATCTTTTACCCATACTTGATTGAATTTTAGTCCCGGTTTATTATCGCATTCCACCGTGTCCACGGATTGATATCCGGTTCTTACCTTTTCTATATTGCTATCTGACGGGTACACTGCCCGGTGTGTGTGATTAGTATTTGGTGAAAACCCTTTTTAAAACTAATTGTGTAAAATACTTATAAAAATATATATAGTTTACACGCATCAACTCACGAAAAACTTCGTCGGTTTCTTTTCATTAGCCAACTCTATAGAATACTTAACATCTAATTTACTTGATTTTGAGCTAAGAAAAGGTTCAAAGTTTTTGGAAACAAAACTTTTATCGGCTCCGGTATCAAATAAAACGTAAGCATAATGGTCATTAACGAGAAACGTACCGGTAACGACCGATGGATCTTTTCGTGCTTTATTGGCCTCCGTCATGAATGCTCTACCACGGGTTCCCTCGTTCTTCAGTTTTGGGTAATCCTTCCTGAAATGCCCTACAGTCCCACATTCAAAGAATCCAGGGTTCGATTCTTCTTTCTTCACGCCCAATTTCACATGGCAGGTTTGGGCTTGATGTCCAAATTTGCCGCAACGGTCATAAACGTTGCACTGACCGGTGTGAAAATAACTACATTTGTTGCACTTTGGGTTAGGACCCTGATTCCTTCTTGTTTCAGTGGTGTTGACTGCATACATCCTTCCCTGATTCCTCCTTTTGTTCTGAGAGTTACCAGCACGACTCCCAAATCCCTCAGACCACTTATGCTTTCCTTCAGATGACACTTTTCCTTTCTCAGTCGTTCCATCAACAACTTCCACCGGCTTCTTCCCTGAATCACTTTTCCTCAAAGTCCCCATACGAACAGCATCATCAGTCAGGGAGTGTGCTAATTGCACATCACTCTTAATAGTCATAGGGTTTGGTGACATCACCATACTACGGATTTGAGGTGCTAAACCCCAGATGTAACGCTCAATTCTTTTGTGCTCCGGTGTTACGAGATGGGGTACAAGTAGTGCCAATTGATGAAAATTGGTCGTGTATTCCCTTACTTCAACATCTACCATGGCCAAATTCCAGAATTCTGCTTCTAATTTCAGAATTTCATTACGTAGAGAACACTCACGCAGTAGCATTTCCTTCAACTGATCCCAAGTGAGACCGTAGGCATTAGCTTCACTGAGACCCTGAATATGAGTATTCCACCAGGTTAAAGCTTCATCTTGAAATGAACTTGTTGCATACTTCACGAGTTGAGCTGCAGTACAATTACTTATGACCATCACTGTCACACCCCGGTCGGTGCCAGATTATAAACCGGGGCTGACACGATTGTTCATAAGCACATGGTCCTCTATTATCAATGACAATATTTATTCATTATCTTAAAACCATCCGTTACATAGAAAATGAAACGTTCAAAACATAACAGTAATTAAATTAAACTAGGTCCAAGTCCTAGATGAGCAACTAGGGTCCTCAAACTAGTGCACCAGAAACATGTGAGTAAATGTCAACTACAAGTAGTTGGTAAGTAACATAGGTTTTGACACCAACAAAAGTTAAGTAAAAAGTATTTGAAATTCTATATGTTCAAAGCATAAATAAGGAATAAATGTGAAAAAAATACAAGGTTCTAAACGTACAATCAAACCGTGTAAATATAAAACTGTAGGTACAATCCAACTGGTTGTCTTTTGAAAAAGTAGTAAGATGTATACACAAAACCCGCCAATATTCGTGTTATGTAATGAATCGGATTCCCGTATAAATGATCATAAAAGGTACTACCTTAGGCTTGCAACTCAAGTTAATGATTGTACTAAACATGAACACACGTACGGTCGCCAAGTAGTTTAAAACATAAAGCACATAGTAATAGCATGAGAACAATGGTATTGAATTTGTATGTATAGTAATGTAAACATGTTTCACCCGAGTATTTTGTAATCAAAACTAAAGAGAAAAGGGGGCTATGAACTCACTTGGATTGAAGCTAGTAATGATATGATTTGGTAAAGATGAATAGGAGTTGTGAGGATTTCTCACAATAAACCTACACGGGTAAACGTATCTAACTCAATTTATGTTTAATGGAATTAGGGAAATTCTGAGATCTTAGGGTTTCATAAGATTTGGGATTGGATATGGGATTGGTACATATTTTTGTAGGAAAATATATGTTTATGACAATTATTGAAAATAGTTTGTAAGATTAATTAGAATTTACTAGAATCTCTATTTAATTATAAAGTGTTTATAGTAATAATAATGTATTGGATTTATTTAAGTAGTTATTAAAATAATTAATAAATAAATTATGGACTAGTAAAGGTCTAAATAATTGTTTCATTTAAATAAAATAATTATTTAAACTATTTAAATAATCTCTTTTTTACTAAAACGATGAATAAGGAGATATTAATTTAATATTAGTGTTAAATGAAATTAGTTGAATCTTGTATAACTATTCATCTAAAAATAATTATTTGAGTAATTCTATAAGCTTTTAAATGCTTTTAAATAATTATTCTAGTCAAATAATTATTTATGGGTTTTTAAAAGATGGGTAAAAATGTTTAAACAATTATTTATAATTTGTTTAATAAACATACTATTTTATACACATAACTAGATTTATTTAAATAAAACATTGTTTATTTAAGGTTTATAACATTTATAATATGTTTTCTTTTTTTAAATTAAAAAAATGAACGAAGCATCATTTTATGTTTTCTGCTTTTGTAACAAATGTTAAATATTTTTATTAGATTTATAAAAATTATTTCAGACTTAAAAAAAATATCAATTTGTGTTTAAAATGACAAAAAGGAGGCTTGGATTCAAAACCGTGCACTACCGGCCTCGAACCCGCGACCCCTCGTGTGTAAGCAAAGTGTTTTAACCGATCGGACTGGGCAGTTGCCTTGTTTGATGTGGGATTGCCTAATTTAAATCTAACAGCCCCACACCTCCTACTTCCCCAAACATCCCGAAAGCAAATCCTAGCCCCTCAAGTCTTCGATCGGCCACGAATACTCATTGCAACAGAATTGAAAGGATGGGGCTTTCGTTCCTTGGGAAGAAGCGAACTCAATGGTACGAGAATTACCTGAGATAGTTGTATAACGAAGGTGCACGGCGGATCCACGCTGGTCCGAGTTCCAGCGGATGTTTGATATGGAATTGAGAGTTCAGGAAGCAAGATGGGGGTGTCGCATCGACGCTTCGTGGTTTATATGGGTTCAATTTTACACATAACGCACGAATTGATGTCGGATTTGAATTGTGACGGTTACGGAATGAACCTTGATTACAAATCATCAAATTCGTTAAATTGGGTCATTACTCGTGATCAGAACAGTCGGTTAAACGCCTATGTATGATTAATTGGAGTTATAGCATCCACATCATTGAGCTTGAAGGCTAAAAACGTCCATGTTGACTCTAGGAAGTCAAAGGCGACGGGGATGGACGTGAAAGTCTAGGTTTTGCACATGGGTCCCTGAGGTTTAATGAGCTTAACAGTTTATGTGCAAACTTGGGTTCAAAGTAGAGTTAAGGTTTCAGAAATTGACATTTTAGACCCTAAACATTTATAAAACATGAACCTATTAAATCATATATATATTTATAAAAATCTAATAAATCATTATGTTATAATTAAATGTTATAAATATGAAAATGTAATTTATTAAATAAAGTTAAAAATATAAACCCTGACTCATCTTTTTTGTAATTTGTTTATTTAAAAACATATATATATATATATATATATATATGTTTAGAAATAACTTAGCATGCACATATATATTTACATAATAGGATGGTAACAACTATTTGCATAATAACTTATATAAATATTTATTACTTTTGAATTTGAAATAATTGTATTCAATGTATGTGTTTGTGTATACTCATGAAATATAATTGATAAATAAGGTACTTTCATAAATGCAAATCATAAAAATAATGGAATTACATTTGCTGGAATAGTTAAAATAAAGGCCGGAATTTACTGGGGATTACAATCACAGACTCCATTTTCTCAATCCAGCGGACAATGCCGACTGGTCCTTCAGTTCCAGAAAAGAGTCGGGGCTGACATGCCTGAAAAGTATTATAAGAGCACACTTCAATCGGGTTCCCCTGATTCACGTTCTAGTTGGCCGCCTGATTAGCGAGGGCGGTGTTGACATGTTGCGAAATCAACTGGGCCAATTCCTCGGTCGTAGTGGGGAGTGGGTTAGCATTTCGGTTTTCCCTCTGCGGTGGCATATTCCTTTTTCCAATACAACGAGTGAGACAATACATATATCACGCAATATCCATGTCATTCATGTATGTAAGAAAAGAATTTAACAAACACCACAATAAACTAAAATCAACCACTTCATGTCATCATTGTAAAAAAAATTTAGATTTCAAACTTGAATATATCATTAAACCAAATGATTACAAAAATGGGGGTGGCATACGACCAAACCCTAACAAGTTTCTCCAATATAACAAAAGAAAAAGACATGAACTCAAAACAACATCTCCAAAGATAAGGTCTAGCGGGTGTGGCGAGGGAAAACACCGATGCGAGCAATAGTGGCAGCGAGCAGAAAACACGTAACTGCAAAGGCTAGAGAAGCCTTGAGGCGTTCCTCAAGTGCATCCACGCGCTATAAAGCCTCAACCTCTCTGGCTTCCGCTTCCGCGACTCTCGCAGTGGCATCCTCGTCCATCTTTATTGCTTCTTCGGCCTTCTTCTCGCTTTCTTCCACCCTTCTCCTCAATTCAGTCATATCTTCTTTGGCATGAACCTGATCTTCCTTCATATGGTTCACATAACCACTCAAACGCTTAAACCTACGAGCAACTCTATCGATATTGGCTTCCATGGAATCCATTCTCAGCTCCTCACGAGCACATCGAGTAGCTAGTAAGGGCATTGTGCGCTCGATGGGCTGACCTGTGAAGGGTAGCACCCTCTGAGAAGAGGAGGACTCACCAATCTGGCGAATAATCTGTACGCCCTCTTCATTCGTCCATTCACGTACTTGCTCGGATAGCCAATCCCATTTTCTTGCGACAAAAGGTCTTGTCCTCTGAGGCGGACGCTCAACAATATAACCAACGGTTGCCGAATCATCACCATCTCTATCGGCTAGCTTTCTTTTCTTTGTCGGCGACACTGCCTTCCTAGCAGTAAACTTCAGGAGTGAACCTTCAGGATGTTCACGATAAGACCGACGAGAAGGAAAACGTAACTCTCCCGTTGTGGCCTAAAAGGCTTAACGGCAGTCATAACATAATCGTTATCATGGGCAGGGCTAATAGTCACGGGAATCACCGGAGTAGGCTCAACACTAGTTGGAATCTCAATATTGCCTAACTCAGCAGCCGGAGTTTCCTCTATAGGTTCCTCAACTAAAGGACTCGTCTCAACTGGCTCTTCCTCACTATACACTTCTTCATCTTCATATTCCTTTTCACTGGTCTCCTCTGATTCTTCTATCCACCCATTTACGTAATACGGGTGATTAGCAAAGTCTGGCATGTTTGGGCCAAATACCGAAGCTGGAGACATCGGTGAAACTGGGGAGAACTCTGGCTCACTACCAGACGAGATCGAGATGATGGAAGGCGAAAGAGACATCTGTGACATGAAATATTTACACGATATAAACAATTTTCCCATAAATGTAAGCACGCGTATGCAACACATTTAAGGCACGTAAGACACATAGAGAAAGTATCTTAATACGACCCTAATACTAACACTTACTCTTAATATAAGATTCATGCAGTATGAAAACGTCTTTACCCAAAAACCCATTTTAAAAGTTATAGTCTAGATTTTTAAGAAAAACATTTTCTAGTTCGCTATAACCACGGCTCTGATACCAACTTCTGTCACACCCCGAAAACGACGATTCGCAGCGAAAACGAGACGTAAGCATGGTGGTTACATAAGTTGGAGCCCAATGATGATAAGCAAACACATTTATTAAAAAATATAGGAAAAAAAATTCAACGAAGTAAAAGATAAGTCTTACAATTATCCAAATTTAAAAGCATTGAAATTTAAAACAAGAGTTTTTCATTATCCAACACATGAGGATCCAAAATAAAGTTTGAAAGTCCCCAATGAGTTCCGATGCAAGTGTTTGCCCAAAAGCCCATTTTTTATTACCGCGCGAGAGCATCTAAGTACCTGAAAAACATGCTTAAAAACATCAACATAAAGTTGAGCGAGTTTCACGGGTTTAAACGAAAACATAAACGAATTTAACAAACTATCAAGTAACTTGGACAAACATGTGATATGTCATAAACTTACAAGGAATACAACAAAATGACAGTACCTAGAGCTTATAATCAAACCGAGACACGAATACAACATGTCCCCACGAATCCTTTCAAAATATATTCTCTCGTACAAATGACCGATCAAAGCTACTGCTCAAGAGTGGGAAGTCAGCCCCAAATATATCTATCAACACACCTTGCGGCCTACACAATGCCAATGATTATAACGGCGGGGCTATTCATAAACGACATACATGAACACATAACGAAAGCCCTTACTCGAGACCATCAAACGAACACATAATGTAAGTCTAGTATCATGATAAATGAACGAAAGCATGTTCTTCCCCATAGTTTATAAAACAACAAAATAGTTTAAAAAGGGGTAGTGAAAACTCACCTTGTAGTAACGACGGAAAACGAGTGCTAGCAAAAATATGCCCACGAACGCTAACGGTGCCCTAAACACTAGGGATACATTACTAATTGAACCTCAAGTCTCACAAGCAAGTTGTTCACCCAACCTACTTAGACTTATTATATTTTTAAGAAAATATTTATTTAACGACCTGTTGGTGACTACGACACGAAATTTGTATTTATAACAAAAACGGTGGATTACTCCCACAAAGCCATTTTGTTTCATTACTTATTAACAACAAAAATGTGAAAACAAGTAAGAATACTAATAATAATATAGACGTATAACATATATAAACACTCATACACATGCTCATAAGTCCAAATCATGCGTGAAAACACTTATGTTACAAGATTTACACGTAAACACTTTCCAAGCAACTAACCAAATTTTATAATTTAACTCTCCCATTTCTTACACATATGATCATATTACATTATTTAACATTACCACACACTTGATAAACAATATTTCATTAATCACAATAATCTTTCATAGTTTAGCCACAAAAACCTAATAATATGACAATTTTCATGTTTCATGCAACATTCTAATACTGTACCACATAAGCAAACACATGGATCATAACACTAACTCATCATATACATTATTAGCTGAAAATACATCATAAAATATGTTTAATTTGCTGTTTGAAATCAGACCTAACTAACATTCATATTTCAAGGCGAAAAACACCGATTTTACGACTAGTTATGCCAAAATATTATCCAAAAGCAACAAAACACCAAGGTTTATATAATTTATTAAAAATATAGATTTTTATCATAAAATATCATCTTTTTACAGCCATATAATCAGACCTAATTTATCCATCATTTTTCATGCAATAAATCATCATTTAAGCACCCTTTTGGTAACAAGTCATGGTCTGAACTCTAGCTAATCATCACAACATAACATACCCTTTTAGAGCTGATCATTATACATAAAATACATCATTTTTATCACCTTATTTCCAGATTTCAAATAATCTTAGTAATTCATGCATATACCTAGCTTTTATCATGCTTTTTAAACAACAATCTTTAGCAACAAGCATCCAAACATAGGGGTTTAAGATCCATACATAAAATAACAAGTTTTTATAAAATAATACACTTTATTTTTCTGTTTTAACTTAATCATAACAAAATATTTGTTTGCATGCAAAGATCTAGTACCATTCATCAACATATTGCAAGATAAGAACACATAAACACACATACACCCACATGACTACATGCATGCACTTATATATACTAAAACCTTTTATAAAACTCCTTTGTGCTGAATTTTGAAGTTTCATAAAAAGTCTTTTAGTTGGTGATGAACAACTCTTACAAAAATCACAATTTTCATCAAAAGAAGGAGAAAGAGACAAGAAAAGATGAGGTTCATGCCTCTTGAACTAAATCAAGGGAAACTATAAGAAATGATAGAGATGTATGGGTGATTCTTGATATCTTTCTCCACTATGGCTTCAATCTTACATAAACTTGCCAAGAACTCCACCAAAAATGCAAGAATCTCACTTGAAGAGAATGAAATCTTAGAGAGAGTTCTTGGAAGATTGATAATGAATTTGAAAGTGAAATGAGGGTGGTGGTGGGGGGTGTAGGCTGATTTTAGAGAGGGGGAGGGGAGGGGAGGGGAGGGGATTGGTTGGTTTGAGTGGTCGGGAAATGATTAGGAGATGGAGTGTGTAAGTATTTAAAATCATTAAAATTTTGTGGGAAAAGAGGGAGGGGGACCCACTTGGGCCGGCCTCAAGGGGGTGGGGAGAGGGTTTCTAGAACATTTTTTTTTATAAAAATCTTGTAAGTGTAGGTGACTTTTATAAAACCTAACACTTAAATATATAAATTTTAACACTTTAAAGCATGGTTTTTCACCAAAATAAACATTTATAAAATATTAACTAATTATATACAATCATAATCAGTAAAGATAATATTAATTATCAACGGTGCATTTTTATCGCATACAGTACGCAAAAGACAATAGACCGGGTAATATGCAACGAAAAAATCACCGAAAGGGACTTTACCATGTAATCACGTAACTATCACATATAATCCACTAATCTATGACTGTATAAATAATTTTGGCTAAAATATATATTTTTAAATTAACCGGGTCGTCACCAACGCTAAATACGGACGTTTTACCGATACGCGGTACTGTAAATTCCAGAATTTCGCGAAATGGAATTCCATGCATATGAAGAGATTTGCTAGAATTTAAAACAACCTAATTGACTAAAATTAAGTTTAATGACGTAATAAATAAAATAGTAATACGTTCTAAGGTCGTACGGTAAATAACCTGAAAAATGCCGGATGTCACAAGTTACCCGAAGATCAGTGCCTGGCATCCAGTTTATGGTTTAGTTGTTTAAGACAAGTTTCAGTTTGTATTTGACAAGTTGTGCTAGACATGTTATGCTTGACATGTTATGCTTCTGCTGTTATGTTGAAAGTTTAAATCGTTTCCGCTATTAGGTGATGTATGTTTTATGTTCAAGTTCTATATGTTGATGAATAAATTCAATAAGTGAGGCCTTCTGGGTTTAGGGTCTTACAGGTTGGTATCAGAGCCATAGTTTGAGAGATTTGGACATCCCCGATGTCCAAACTTAAACTGAGAATGGGAGCATGTAGCGGATGCCAGTACGGGTAACTCAAGCCAAAGCATCAGACACGTAAAGTAAGTATAGCTCTTCCCTTAGTATACATTACACTAAAACGAGGGTTTGATGAAATCATAAAGGTGATAAGATAAAAACCAAGAAGTAGTGTAATGGTTAATTGCAGATGGCCAATGTATATTAACATCTTACAGTGCTTGTTGTATTCTATTCGTGAACTAGCATGATGAAATTAAATTCCTTTGTTTCCTATCTTTTACACTACAAAAAAAAAATATCATTCAGTGGCATACAAAAAGTGCCACAAAAAACCAAAAAAGTACCGCTAAAGAACCCTTTAGGAATGAGCGGCACACAAAAAAAGTGACACTAGAAGCGCTAACACTAAAGCCTTTTAGTGGCACTTTTTTTGTTTGCCGCTACAAATTTTTGGGCTTTTAGTGGCACTTTTTTTTGCCACTACATTAAAGAAAGGCTTTTGTGGCCTAAATTTTATGTCGGTAAAAACTATTTCTAGTTAAATATTCATACTACTTTTAGTGACACATAATTTTTGCTATAAAAATTACATCAATTTAAATGCCACCATAGACGTTTATCATATTAATTTTGATTAATTTAAATCATTATTTATTTACAACATAAAATGAAAATAAAACTGTAAAATGTAAAAATCATAATACATCACTTCAATTAAAAGTTCAATCGTCTTACAAACATATTCCAAATGTTTACAAACAAATGCCTAATAAGTTTCAATTAAGTCCAAATGCAAACATATAAAACACCAAACTAACAGATGTTTGAATAAAAACTCGAAACTTTATTGCGTTCATTAAGTCTTTCACCAGTCAAGCAAGAATTCACCTACAATAAGAATAAGAGATGGAGACATGATAAAATTGTCAACCAAAAACCATTTTTTTATAAATTATATCAAATTAGGAAACGTGATCGCTCATTGAAGCGAAGAATTTGTTTATGTGCATCGTTATTAACAGTATATTAGTGGCAATGCTACTATTCTCAACATGTTGCATTTTGTATATATTTGTAATAATGATTCTCAAGTATTGTTTAAGTCATACAGATATTTTAAATTGCTAAAAAGAAACGAAACAAAGAGGAAAAAGTTTACTAACCACTAATCTCAGAACGGGTTAAAGTAGGAGACCTGAAACTGGTCTTTTTACGGTTTCAATAGTTTATCTAATGGATTGAGTAACCTGCACACATGAGGAAATCCAAAAGGATGTGCATCTAGTGGAAATATAATCAAGAAACAAATCAACTACTAAAATATGGCAATGGCCCATTTTACAGAATTAAAATGACTCAATCAAGAGAAATGTATTTCGTTACGAAACTATTGAAGATTTAATGAACCTTAAATTGGTACCTTTCTGTAGGGCTGGCAAAACAGGTAATTCGTGTCTAAACAGGTCATAGGCGACGCGGATAATACAAGTATCAAATATGAATACGACTCGTTTAACTTCTTTATATCTAATGTCTATAAGACAGTTGTATTTTTTATGTACCAAGAAGGAGAAATGATGGAATCTAGCCTCTTAATTTTACTTATTTTTGAAAATGTATAAAATTACATAGTGTATTTTTTCTTAAACAGGTTTAATCCTGTCTTAAACAGGTTTCTGATAGCTGCACCTGTTGAAGCTTCCGCAGGGGGCCTGCATAAATGTAAAAAACAGTGTTCATGAGAAGGCTAAAATTAAGTTTCACAATGGTCATGGCGAGTGGACTCACCCCTTCTTTCCCTGTAGGATGCAGAAATCCGATTGACCCATTCACCACAATCTCTGCAGTCCTTCCTGCAGATGTACCTGCCATTTAGCAAAATAAATGTCAATTGATGCAATTAATATAGCTTAAATGTTAATTTTCAACACAGAAATAAAAATGCATACCAATACATGAAGCTGAAACTCCATAGCTTTGATTGTTATCCTTCCGAAACATTCTCCTCGGCCCTAAAAAAGACATGAAATTGTCATAACTTATACGAGTCAGATATTTGACTTTATTGACCAATTAATTATAAAATGTCAAAAAGAGAGGAACTTATGGAACCTGAGAGTTTTGGACTAGAACATCGATTGCTTCTAATACGGGGCTACAATAAGAGTTTTATTCACGAAATGAACTCGGTGTTGGATCTTCTTCTGTGCTACAAAATCCCTAAGTTCTGTTTCAAATTTTGTCTGCACACTCATATCACTCCCAAGAATGGTCCCTATACCATTTGTAATCTAAAATTTAAACAAAATACAGATGTTACTTGCTAGAAGACATAATAATATTGCTAATTATTATCAACCAAAACATAAAAATAAAAAAATTAAATAAATGAAAACATTGCTTGCTGAAAGAAGCTTACATAAATGAAAGGATTGAAATTGAATAGTCCATATAACAAAAATGAGGTGCTCATCAAGAAAATGGAGTTTGAGAGGTAAAATGGCATGAATTCAACACTCCTGGTCTGAATAACTAGATTCTGGAACAAAAAATTATAAAATTTAACCAAAGTGATTAGATTATGTAAGTTCCACAGGAAAGAACATGCCATTACTGACAACGGGGAAGCAAACATTGATATGAGGGTAGCACAGCTTAAGAACCCAATGATTAAATGCCTAAGTTCAAGATTAGTAACAAGCAAACTCCCAATCGCAATGACTGCAAATAGACCGAAAACTGCCAGCAGTAATCCAGACATCTTGAACTGCAAAGATGAACTCACATTTAATACTTTAACTATTTTCATAATATGTTCCCTGCAAAAAGTAGTCAAAGAATCTGCACCATTACACAACATATTTGGACCAAGACTGTATACTTTTTAAAGTAAGGTGTATATTCAACACTTAATTATAAGATCAAATATATAAAAATACAAGCCCAAAAGATACATTTAGAAATTAGAATAGATACTTTTTTGCTCAAACAGTCATGCTGTTTCACGCCTTTAATGAGTTTGAAATTTGAAATTCAAATCAAATCTTATGAAATCAGCTCCAACTTCATATCCAATTGCAAGACAATTAAGTGTAATATGCAATGAGAAGTTTTATATCCCTAATTCTTCACATATAATAACATGAATGAACCCTAGAAGCTAAACAACACTCTTTCAATCCTGTATGTCCTAATGGTTTAAAACTACAAACCGAATTGAAAACATGAGTATTATTTCTTTCTCTGTTCGATGTTAGTTGCCAATCCATTTGCGTATACAATTTAAATACTTATGCAATGAAATTGAAAACGTAAAAACAAGCCACATTGCCAACGAATTCCTACAGTATTTCACATAAAATTGCTGCAACCAGGGGCGGATTTACATAGGCGCCCAGGGGTTCACCGGAACCCCCGAGTTTTGAGTTTGTAGTAGAAAGCTATATAGAAAAATCGGAGTGAACCCCTTAAAAAAATACCAGGTGAACCCCTATACAGAGATGAACAAGTTAAAAACTGATCAAGATCCGATCACAGTCGCAGACCATCTTACCACCTTTGTGTTTTTCCGGCAACTCCGATTAGACCATTTTACATCTGATACAAAAAGAGAAGAAGAAGAGAGATAGATAGGAAATAACGTTTGAAATAATAAATTTAAAAGTAAATGTCTTTTGTTTTTTGCTTGGGAAAAGAAAAAGAAGTGGAGAAGACAGCCTAGCTGACAACAAATAGGTTAACTAATTTTTACTCCTAGGTCTTTTTACTCACTTCATCAATTATGTATTTAAACAAACTTATTCTCATTTAGACTTGTTTACTCTTTTTTTCCATTAAAATTTATTTTTGGTTTTATTTAAAAATTTTAAACTATTTGACTACATTAATTTATATACTTGTTAAAATATTTGATTTAGGGTTTATTATTTTATATAATATTTTTTTTATTGTCTGAAAGTATGTATAACTAGATAACTCGAGATTTTTGTTTGAAAAAAAAATGCATTCATTTTTCAAATATGTTAAACATGAATAACGTAATAAGGAGAGAGGTTGAAAATATATTTTTCAAATATATTTTTCAAAGATATTTTTCAAAGATGTAATCTAAAGAATGTAGAAAAAAATTCAAAATTTCTATTACAACCCTCTAACGAAAAAGTGCTGGTTTTGTCACTGGATTTTGAGATGTGAATTTGAAATGGAATGATTTGTTGATAAAGACCCAGAAATTAGAATCTTGAAAAGATTGAAAATTTGTAGTTATTTTTTGCAGGGATGAAGGTAGACCGATAAATGGTTAACATGTAAGCCGAGTATGTTGACCCGAAATATCGAAGAAGGATGACCGACATCACCAATCGTCACCATTATATGATTAATAATTTCAACACAGTTCTCGATATGCAAACTTGCAAAAGTTGGCCGAGATGTGATGAACCTTACCAGACCCGAACAATCAAACCGACCCGAAATCTTTTATGTGCGGCCATATGATATTGGAGCATCTAAAAACAGTGAACCCCTTGAAAAAAATTCTTAGATCCGTCACTGGCCGCAACTAACATAATTACTGAATTTCAGGTATTATCTCGATCCAGCCAAATCACACACACCTACACCTACACCTACTTAGAGGGAGAGGGAGGGGAATCGAGAGATTCGCACCAGCTATTCCAGCAGCCTGCTTACAAGCCTCGAACGTTTGAGACGAAACCAAAGCGGCCATTGATAGACAGATTCAAACTGTTCTTCTTCAACTCTTAATTTCTTCTCTCTGAAGCATTACCTGTGTACGATCCATTAACAAACACACTTAATTATAAAACATATATAGAGGAATAACGAATTAGATCAAGCTATGAAGAAGAAGAAGAAGAAGAACAACAACAACAAGTACCGAGACCGAGAGATCCGTTTTCCTTCAAGTACAGACTCAAGAGATTAAACGTCTGTGAGAAGTTGGACTTTTCGGGGCCGGAATCTACATTCTCAGACATAATGATAATCGTCGTCGGACCCTTTCTAATGATAATCGATTTTGGAATGGGTAACTAGAGAGAGATAGGGTTAATTGTAGGCGGCGACTTCTGGAACGACGCAGAAACGGGTAGCGATTTCTGGAATGAAGGAAAGAGTTGGAGGGAAAGGGTTGACTTTAGGCGCAAGGAGGGAAATGTTAATTTTAGGTTGAAATTTTTAGAACCCGTCGATAGAGGGAAAGCCACGTTGAATTTTTAATTTTAGTGGCATAAAAGTTAAATTAAGAGAAAGCCACCGAAAGCATGAATCAATAGTACCAGAGTTTTACCCACGTCGATCTAGGGTTCGAGTTTCGTCTCTCTCTCAAGCCTGGAAGGGGCCGTATTGGGTGGGATTTTTCCTTAGATGCTCTCCAACTCTGACGTCAAGTGGGCCCGGTTAAGACAACATATTGGTCGGAGTTGGACGAGACTCTCCCACGGGGGGTGCGACGTCACAACATTCAATGTTCGCCGTTAAAAAAAAATAGCATAAAAGCTAAATGTCACTAAAAACATGTGTCATACAACTATGGTATACGTAATGTGCCACTAAAAATCTAAATTAGTGACACAAAAGATAAATGCCATTAAAAACGTGTCACTAAAAGGCTTTTTTTGTAGTGTTAGTGAGGTACGTTACCATCTCTTATCTATGTTATGGCAAGTTCAAGTTATTGTTCCTTACCTGGTAGTTAGCCCCATTAACTTAGATACCTTAGAAGTAGAGATCGCTCCGGTTAAACTCTCAGTGGTGGTTAATCACAATGACCTTCATGACCATGGTGCCTTGCATAGCTACGGTTTATGCCACCCTTTCTATGATTTGTTATTAGTATAGCTTATGGCAGGTTTTGAGGACGAAACCTGTTGTAAGGAGGGTAGACTTGTAACATCCCGAGTTTTTAGAACATGATATAGTCCACAAGAATTAGACCAAATAAGAAAAAGGGAAGCAGGCTTGGGCTTGGGCCGAAATAGGGAAGGGAGTTGGGCTCCATAAAACCCCAACTTCATCCCTTCCACAGTTGCACGAGTGATAGTCCAAGCCGTTTTCCTGACTTCCATTTGATGATCTCTATGAAGTGATGGTATATGCTTGTCGTGCAAGTCTTATGGCCCTTTTGTATATATATCCGTATATACAATGCCAAATCTCTCAGCTGAAGCTCATGAAATAGATTCCACGTTCTTACCTTTCATCCATTCAGATAATGCTAAGGATAGTGGTAGTTATAAGTCTTTGTCCAATACAATTATCATTTGAATCTGGCAATTTCAGTCTTATCCCAGTGGATCTATACAGATGGATGGCATATACATGCATGCTAGGTCTTGGTATTTCAAATAGTCAAGTTGTGCATATCCTTTCAAATCATGTCATATGTCTTACATATTTTAAAATCTACACAAGATCTCATGCTCCCACTAGCCTCCGCATATACTGGTATCTCTTGTCTTTCTTTGATCTAATCAATAACGGTGCTAGATACCTTTAGATGCATACTTAGTTTCAACCATAAACTATGTTTACATACTTTGGTTACAGGATTTTTGCCAATAGCCTTTAATTGTTCCAACCATCCATAAATTTCCCATTTTGTTTTGACAATTTAGTTCCTGTTTCAGTGTCCACACATATAACGACTTAAATCAATGTTGGATGTTGAATGGCAAGTTCTGCAAAGTATGTGATCTTTCATACATGATGGGCTAAATAAGATCATTCTAACTTAATGAGTCTAAATCCCATACTGACTCACCTTTCATCGGTGCGTCTAATTGTTTATGGGTTCAATTACAGACTCTCTGTTATTTATGTCTAGTAGTTTTACAGATTTCTCAAATCTTATTTGGTGTCTGATAAAAGACTTGCATCTTTTAGTCCATTACCAAGTTCTACTTGACTCCCATATATGATGCAGACGAACACCCAGGAGCTGAACCCGTTCTGGAATGGGATCCAATGGATCCAGGTTGAAGATTATCCGGAGATTTGAATATATTTAATTCCTTAAGTATTGAAATATTTATCATATCTTTTTATTTATTTAGTTTATTCATGTTTATCTATAAGGTTGTTAGGTCTAGTATAAATAATGTTTTCTGGTGAATGTTTAAAGGAGTTTTTTTTAGATTGAATTTCATTTGTCAAGAAACCTTAGGGTTTTGTGGCTTTTGAATCCTCGAGTATTTTTAAGTCATTTGATTGCTTCCGTTTCGACATCAATATACATGTGCGTAAAGACTGGTCTTTAAGTACTCTCAGTATTAGAGTCGACAATTTCTTGTTATTTAACTGGTTATTATTTGGGTAAGATCATCTTTGATTATTGGATCATATCCATAATCATGTGACCTCTTTTTTCGAGGGATGTGATCTTTCAAGATAGTTTCACGAAACCTTCTTTTGTTTGGTGATCACGATGAACCTTTCATCTAAAAGATAAAACATACCTTTGTATCATGAATATTCTATGGGCTTACATATCATATCTCATATGTTTTATACTCACGTTGATTTGAACCTAGCATAGAATTTGTTTAGGCGTGACAATTATGACGTATAACTAGAGGGGTTTCAATTGGTCGATACCATTTGAAATGTGTTGCGATAATTGCTTCGCATAGTCATTGATGGTTTCACTTCGATCTCATCTTATGGTTTTATTTGCTTTAGAATTAAACCTTTTAATTTATGAAAATATGACCCGGTCTCCTTTTAATTTCGGGACCACCTAATGTCCTATCAATCATTTTCTTAGACTTAGCAAGATTTCAAATATTTTCCTTGAGGGTCTATGAATAAGGACATAATTTTTATATCTGGCCAATTGTCTTCATATGATATAGAAACTTGAACTCATATTTCCATTTGCAACAAAACTCATGCCTGAATTTACTTAAAATAAGTAGCAAATATTGAACCAAGCAAAAGAATTAACGTGTCTGATTGGATTAGAAGTTAAAAGAATACACGCATGTCCAAATGATTGTATGTTGTATAGAAGGGAGTTAAAAAAAGATCATAAATGTGTTACATGTGGTGCATCAAGATTATAAGCGTAAAAACTAAACCAATGAAATTGGCGATGATGTGACGAAAAATGGATCACGAGCTAAATTGTTGTGGTATTTCCCCATTATATTGAGACTGAAACGATTATTTTCAAATGAGAAAGAAGCAAAATTATTGCGTTGGCATTCAGATGAGCGTATAAATGATGGAAAATTAAGACATGACGGATTCACCTCAGTGGAGAAATATTGATAACATATATCCAGAATTTGGTAACGAGATTAGAAATATACGATTTGGACTTAGTTAATACGGAATCAATTCTTTCAGTGACATGAATAGTTGTCAAAGTACGTTGTTGGTTCTTCTATGCATCTACAATCTTTCACCGTGGTTATACATGAAACTGAAATACATAACGATGTCATTGATTTAGGGTCTGAAACAACCTGGTAATGACATTGATATTTATTTTTCTCCTTTGATTGATGACCTAAAAACTCTATGGAGTCCAGGTGTAGACGTGTATGATACTTATAAGAAAGAATATTTTGAATTACGGGCCATGATTTTTTGCACCATTAGTGATTTTTCAGCATACGGTAATTTGTCAGGATAAAGTACAAAATGTAAGCAAGCTTGCCCGGATTGTGAAGAGGAGACAAGTTTGATGTAGTTAAATATTTGCAAAAAAGCTGTATATATGGGACAACGAAGATTCCTTCCGACCGGTTACATTTATCGGAAGAAAAAGGAGTTTGAAGGAAATACTAAACAATGAACGGTAAGGAAAAAATTTGATGCATTTTCACGAGTTGAAAATCTAAATATTGTGTTAGGAAAAAGAACCCATGTTGAGAAATGAGCCATTTGGAAAAAAAAGGCAATCTTTTAGGATTTACCTTACAACAAGCATTTTGAAGTTAGACATTGCTTAGATGTTATTCATATAAAAAAAATGTATGTGATAGCTTTTTGGACTTTTGGTAAACATTCTCAGGAAAACTAAAGATGAGATTAATGTCCGTAAAGACATGGAAGACATAGGAATACGTAAAGAACTTGCCCTTGTTAAGAAAACCAAGGGTATTTCAAAAGCATAAAAAAACAAAGTTTTGTAAATGTATACACGATATTAAAGTTCTATCTAGTTATTATGCAAAACATTAAAATTTTGGTGTCGATCACAGACTGTAAATTGTTTGGTATAAAGTCTTATGATTGTTATGTTTTGACGACACATATAATTCCTATTGTAGTTTGTGGATTGTTACCGGATAATATCCGACATACAATCACAAAACTTTGTTTGTTTTTTAATACGATCCAGTAAAAAATTATTGGTCCTGGGTTACTGGATACATGGCAAAAATAAAGTATCATCATGCTCTGTGAACTAGAGACGTACTTTCCGCATCGTAGGAGTAATTTAGGCTTGTGGTCATGCATTTCTACATTACATATACCCTTTTGAAAGATATATGGGTTTCTTAAAAAGTTATGTAAGAAACCGTAATAGACATGATGGTAGTGTTGTTGAAGGATATGCTTCCGAGGAGGTGATTAAATTCTGTACAGGTTATTTGAAAGGTGTCAAAAGTGTTGGTGTTCCTCAACCTCGTCACTCGGGTAAACTTGAAGGGGTCGGAGGTGTTGGTACGAAAATAATCGTCCCAAGTCGCGAGAGTTTACAACTTGCACATTTTTTGTCCAAAAACACATGACCTGTCTTGCTCCATATATTGGAGAACACATGGACATATTACGGTCGACATACCATGATAAGATCAAAAGGTGGTATGAAATGAAGCATAATAAAGAGTTCTAGATGGATGAAAACTAAGGTAACGACAACTTATGGCCAATCAAATGTTGATAAAACTGTGGAAAATTAGGGCATGGTTGTCACACCCCGACTGCTGGCAGAATCATTGGGGCGAGACATGTAGACTGTTCATGAGCACAAGGTTGACTAAACTGAAATATATTAATCTTCACATTTCATTTCAAATATTCAAACAAAACCAAATCCAAGAAAGAAACATAATTGCAATACATAAACTTCTTTATTTAAATTAGCTAAGTCTAAAGCCTATGTGTAGCACATCTTGATCAAACTCACACATTAGTACCTGAAACATGAATAAAATAAGGTCAACTAAAAAGTTGGTGAGCATACACAGGTTTGTAAATAGATAGCATATAGTTTGTAAATAAACAAATCCTTACATATCATGATAAAATAAGGCATTTATAGAGAGCAGCTATTGTGTAACCAAGTACAATCAAACCTTTGTAACTAGCACGCAAAAATTGTGTTGTCGGTAACAATCACCCTACCTGGGTGGGTTTGTCAGACTCAATAGATCTATCATTGTTTACCGTCGGCTTGAATAGTTAATGATTGCACATAATCGCATACAAAAGTTAGCACAACTAGCACTCGGGCATAAAGCTCAAATTGCACACATGAATGTAAAGAGGATTTGTACTTGTGTAGTTTGTGTAAGTGTATGTAATAGTATTGTATATTGTTCATGTTCCACCCCAAAAAGTGTAAAAGAGTAAAAGGGGCTGTGTAATACTCACTTGGTTTGATGACGTAGCTAACACGAGATACTAGATAGTAACGAGGTCCTCGTAATGCACAACGTTAACCTAGAGTGTAATATGTATTAAATCAATAGTGTGCACAATAGTCTAAGTCTAAGGTTGAATTGGATGTGTGTATAAGGAATTGAAGTTGTATGTGTTAGTGGTTTGTACTTGAATGGTGTTGTATAAAATTTAGGTTTGAGTTTGGAATAACTAAGTAAATAAATTACATAATTATTATTTATTTACTTGGTTATAAAAATAATGTAGGTATTAGGGGTAATTAAGTATAACCTAAATAAATAATTTTTGTTTAAATGTAAATTAAATAAATAATTGTAACCTTATTTATTTATTTATAAAATTTGTAACTTAGTCATTTAGTTATAAAAATGTATTAAATGTTTTAAATATAAATTCCTTTAATTTATTTTCATAAGGATGTTTAAATAAATTCTGTAAATAATAATTAAGTGTAGGGTTTAACAATAAATATAGATTAAATTTTGTAAGTTTTAAATAAATAATTTCTATTTATCTTAGAATAGAAATTTGATCTTTTTACATAATGTTAATATAAATCTTCATAAAATCAATTCTTTTTATTTAAAAATTAATTTGAAATACTTATTGTTTTTAAAATATGAAAATAATTATTCTGCCAAGAATTTTCTCACACACACGACCGTGCCTGGGACAAGGCACGATCGTGCTAGGACCACGGGCGCGACCATGCTAGTCAGGGACGCGACCGTGTTGGCCAATACAGAATGCATAATTAGGCTGTTCACTAGGCACGACCGTGTCTTGGGTCAGGCACGACCGTGTCTAGGGTTTTGAGGCACGACCAAGTCTAGCCAAAGGCATGACCGAGTCTGAGTGTGGGAGGCACGACCGCGCTGGTATTTGGCGCGACCGTGTCTCATGAAGCACGACCGCGCTAGAGTGCTAGCACGACCGTGTCTGTTCCAAAACAGATTCAATTTGACTATTTCTTATATTGTTAATGTCGGAATTCATGGGGCTTTCACCCATTAGATCACCACGAGTCTTTTTGTATAGATTAATCGTATTTAAAATGTGTCTAAGGTTTGATTCGATTAAATCATTTTCAAACGAAATATAGATTCGGGTTCGCGGTGATTTCCATATTGCAAGCCCAAATTAAGATGGGGCTTTTGATCTATGAACTGAAACGATTGAGAAAACGGTTTCAATTACCTGGAAAAGTAGCGAATTGATAGAGAACGGTAGAGGAGAGTTCCGGCTTCGGCGGTTCGATTTCCGGTGCTCTATGCTGCATCTCCGGCTACACCAGCGTGTCCAGAAACTTTAGAGAGGATCGAGTGATACGTATGGAGAGTTTTCTTGAGAGAATTTGGATTGAAAAGGGAGAATCGGTGGTTTCGTGAATGTTTTAACGGTTTTTGAGGCTAATCGAATTATACTGAGTTAATTGTTGTAATTGATAGCCTTATTATTCTCGTTAATGATAATGAAGTGAATACCGGTTACAAAACTCAACGATCTCGCGTTTAAAACTACATTTACGTTTCAACTGGTACTAGGCGCGACCGTGCCAAGACACCGGGCGCGACCGTGCCAAAGCACTTGGCGCGACCGTGCCCGAACGAGGCGCGACCGTGCCTATTAGGGTTTCTTGTTACTTTTCAACATAAGACCTTGTAACTTTAGTCTTTGACATATTTGTATAAATAGATACTTATGTAGTGTCTAGTAGGTTATAATCGAGTTTGTAAGCCAATTTCCCAATTCTTTCAAGGATCTTAAATGGACATACATAGCGAGGTGATAGTTTGCCTTTCTTCCCAAAACGGATCACACCCTTCCACGGAGACACCTTTAGAAGAACAAGGTCACCGACTTGGAATTCCAAGGGTTTTCGTCGTTTGTCGGCATAACTCTTTTGCCGACTTCTCGCTACTCGAATGTTGTCACGGATTTGGATAATCTTGTCGGATGTTTCTTGAATTAGTTCGGGACCGGTGATTTATGCTTCACCAATCTCGTTCCAACAGATAGGAGAACGGCACTTGCGACCATAGAGAGCTTCAAATGGAGCCATGTTGATACTCGTGTGGTAACTATTATTGTAAGAGAACTCGATTAGGGATAGATGTGAATCCCAATTTCCACCAAAATCGATTACACAAGCTCTAAGCATATCTTCAAGAGTTTGGATTGTTCGCTCGGTCTGACCATCAGTTTGAGGATGGTAGGCCGTGCTCAAATCCAATCGTGTACCAAGAGCAGTTTGGAGAGATTACCAAACGCAAGAGGTGAACCGAGCATCCCTATCGGAGATTATGTTTAAGGGAACACCATGCCGGCTCACAATTTCATCAATGTAAATTCGGGCTAGTTTCTCAACCCGATAGTCTTCACGGATAGGCAAGAAATGAGCAGATTTGATGAGACGGTCAATGATCACCCAAATTCTATCATAACCCTTTGAGGTGCGAGGGAGTTTGGTAATAAAATCCATAGCTAAGTTCTCCTATTTCCACACGGGAATTTCTGGTTGTTCAAGCAAACCAGAAGGACGTTGGTGTTCGGCTTTGACTTTGGAGCAAGTTAGACATTTGGCAACATAGAGAGCAATGTCTTTCTTCATACCGGGCCACCAATATTGTTGGCAAAGATCTTGGTACATTTTATCCGCACCAGGATGAATAGAATAACGAGTCTTGTGAGCCTCGTTCATGAGAAATGTACGGAGATCATCGCGATCGGGCACCCAAATACGGTTCAAGTAATAAAGTAAGCCATTGGGTTTTGATTCAAGCTGAAGTTCAACACCACACGACATTTCCTCGTACATGTTACCCTCGGTGACTGAGACGTGTTGAGCTTCTAAGATGCGATTTTGAATGTCGGTTTGAATTCGGACACATTGAAGCATGACATGGTCCTTTCGACTCAAAGCGTCGGCTACAACATTTGCTTTGCCGGGATGGTAACGAATCTCGCAGTCATAGTCGTTAAGAAGTTCAACCCAACTTCGTTGTCTCATATTGAGTTCCTTTTGGTTGAAGATGTGTTGGAGACTTTTGTGGTCGGTGAACACCAAGCATTTCGTGCCATAGAGATAATGTCTCCAAATCTTCAGTGCAAATACAACCGCACCCAATTCGAGATAGTGCGTTGTGTAATTCTTCTCATGAATCTTAAGTTGCCTCGATGCATATGCGATTACTTTGCCTCGTTGCATGAGTACACAACCGAGGCCTTGGTTGGAAGCATCACAGTAGACAACTAGATCATCATTCCCATCAGGGAGAGTCAAGATAGGAGCATTGCATAACTTTTGCTTGAGGGTTTGGAAAGCTTCTTCTTGCTTTGGTCCCCATTCATAAGTTTTACCCTTATGGGTCAAAGCGGTAAGAGGGACAACAATCTTAGAAAAAATTAAGTTGAAACGACGATAATATCCGACTATTGACAAGGAACGTACCGTTGACCACATCATTGTTGGCTTGAGCTTCATTGGCGTTTATATTGAAAGCACGCCCACGAGCTCCGCCTTGTCTAGCATTGATCAACCTTGGGCACTGATCACGGAAGTGATTTGGGTCACCACATTCAAAACATGCACGTCCATTTGCTATAGCAGGAACACCTTGATTAGCCACTTGTTGATTGGTTCGGGTTGGTGGGTTGACTTGGCCCGCAAGAGCTTTGGCCCTACACACATTGACTGTATGGCCATATTTCCCACAATAAGTGCAAAGGCGACATGGGATGTTTTGAGGATGATAATAGTTGCATGTGGCACAGAGTGGGTAGATCCCAACATATGGCTTTTTGGCCGGTGCTTGAACCATAGGAGCAACTTGGTTAACAGGCATAGCAGGAGTGACCATAGCATAGTTTCTAGCCTTTCTTTTATTATTATGTCGGGAGGGTTCAGTTATGGCTTCTTTGTTGTGGGTGGAAGAAGTTGCAATGTCAGAGACTTTCTTTGTGCCCTTCTTAGTAAGGGTTCCCACCTTCACATGATTATCGGTTAAGGTAGCGGATAAACGGATAGCATCTTCAAGTGTTGCGGGATTTCTCCCTAGGACAGTATCTTGAATTTGCCTAGGTAGTCCACCAATATATTTTTCAATGCAGCGGGATAAAGGTGTGACCATGTGGGGCACGAGGAGACTCAACTCATGGAACCGAGTTGTATATGCCAAGTTTTCACCACTATCTTGGGCAAGATCCCAAAATTCGGCTTCGAGTTTCTTTACCTCATTTCGAGGACAAAATTCCTCAGTCATTAGCCTTTTAACCTCATCCCAAGGTAAGGCCATTGCTACATCCACACCCATATTCCTCTTTTCCCCATTCCACCACGTGAGTGCCCGTTTTTGTAAGACACTTGTGGCATTACGAACACGAAGGTTATCGGGGCAATCACTATTGAGAAAGGTATTCTCAATACTTTCGAACCATTAAAGAAGTCCCGTAGCTCCTTCGGTACCATAAAACTTGAGGGGATTACATGAGTTGAAATGCTTGAAGGTGCATTGAGGTGGGTTGGCACCACCATTTCCACCATTACCATCATTTGCCCCATGGTTACCATTGGTGGCACCATTAGCTTGAGTTACGAGTTGTGCAAGGATGGTAGCGATGTCGGTGTTGGTGTTGGTGTTGGCCATGGGAGCACGACGGGGAGGCATTCTACAGATTTTCACAAGACAAGAAAAGATGTAAGAACTTATGAATGTTGTTTGGGTTTAAAAGAATAAGATAACAAATAAAATAGTAATTCATAGTTGAGATTGTACTCAAATAGTGATATAATCACTTGAATACTATGACACATTAAGGTTAATTAAACTCATATAATTTTCAAGGAGACATGCTTTAGCCTATAAGTAAACACTCATCCCGTGAATTCCCAGGAAAGCATAAGGGTCCCTCGGTTAATTGGGATTTATGCGAAATGCTTTCCTAGACAGAAAACCCAGAATACAGGTGTCACCCTTCCATATTGCATGTGTCCTCAAATAATTAACAAAATTTAAAAACCTTAACGAGGGTATAAAAAGATTTTTATAGTATTAGATCCATGAAGTTTCCACATGCTAAGGAGATGTTGATAGAGAAGTAGATAAGAATATTATGAGGTTTTAGGGTATAGGTAGGGATATTGTTTATTTAATTTATTATTTAAGTATAGTCGAATAAATCATGAATTTCTAATAAGTAAGGTATCAAAAACGAAATAATAACTAATCATAGTAAGCATGTAACACATAACATGTAGCATATAACATGTAGCATATATCACAAAATCATGAAGCATGGCAAAAGTGGGTGTCCTAAAGTTATAGTCTGGGTCAAGGGTGTCTAATAACCTAGTTCCCTATAACCAAGGCTCTGATACCAATCTGTCACACCCCGACTGCTTGCGGAATCATCGGGGCGGGACATGTAGACTGTTCATGAGCACAAGGTTGACTAAACTGAAATATATTAATCGTCACATTTCATTTCAAATATTCAAACAAAACCAAATCCAAGAAAGAAACATAATTGCAATACATAAACTTCTTTATTTAAATTAGCTAAGTCCAAAGCCTATGTGTAGCACATCTTGATCAAACTCACACATTAGTACCTGAAACATGAATAAAATAAGGTCAACTAAAAAGTTGGTGAGCATACACATGTTTGTAAATAGATAGCATATAGTTTGTAAATAAATGTCACACCCCCAAATTTATTCACTTAATAATAAATAAATAAATCCAGGTTGCAACGATTGGTAACATTACACAACAGCGGAAGCTAAATAAAGACTTCTAAAGTGTCGAACACCATTACAGGAACTATAATGAAATAGTGCATTAGCCTAGATACATATAGGTCAAAATAAACTTGAGGTTTGACGACCATACGTCTTCGGCTTCTAAGGTCTTAATCCAAATGGTTAACCTATTCCAACCGTGTCGTATGAATTACCTGAAAAACATGCTCATAAATGTCAACGCAATGTTGGTGATTTCACAGGTTTTAAATGAATACAATTGGCAAAACCATATTTACGAAATCGTTTGTCAAAAATTATTTATATGAAATCCTTCGGCAAAAACCATTTGCACGAAACTGATTGACAAAACTGTTTGTACGGGTACTATTGGCAAAATCCTTTGCTCGAAATTCACTGTCAAGACCATTGATACGTATACCAATGGCAAAACCCGTTTCTCAAAATTGACTGACAAAACCATTGGTACGTATACCATTGGTGAAATCATTTGCTCGAAATTTACTTTATGCATATGATAAACAAAACAAGTTAGTGGTTGATTCATCGATGTCTAGCTAGCACAAACGAATTATGTGATGCACAAGCCTATAACCAAACCTTTAACGAATTCTCGAATTTTGCCCCAGCTCATTGTACCTTTAAACAATGAGAACAACAAGACCTAATATGCAATCATCTGACCTTGCTGGTCGGGTTAGCGCGACTAACCATGATTGGGGGTGTCAACCCGAATAGTACTATTCATATCGATCTACGGCTAAGTCCATAGCTAATGGTTATAGTTCGAAATACCGAGGACCTTTTAGTGTTAACTCATGCTCACAAGGGAATCAGATGCTTGTTTCTCGTTTTCTAGTTATCATACCATTTGAAATTAACATGTTTTTCCCCCAAAATAGAAAGCAGTAAAAAGGGGTCGTGAAACTCACCTGATAATGTTGTGGTAAAAATCGTATTCCTCAAATGTGTTAATGTTGGGTATACGTCTTACTTGAGTTCCACAATACACGTAGGCACTGGAAGATTTATGTATGTTCCATATAAATGGGTCAATATGTTTATCAATGCACAAGTAGAATCATGCTCTAGTTCTACATGTTCTGTGTTTAGATGCACAACTCACCATCACGTCTCTCAAGTTCTAATTATTAACGCTCGTGTCAATAATATATATTTGAGAAGACGAGAAAAATATAGGCTTGATGTATTGCAAAATAATAGTAGACTCGTGTGTAGAAAATATTGTTCTTTTCATGGAAATATAGTATATGTATATTCAAATATATATATATATATACACACATAGTAAAATAAATAAAATAAGCATGTATAAAATACTTAACTTAATCTTTTAACACCGGTTATGAGCATTAAGTATAAAATATTATAACACATAGGATTTTTAATAAGGCTTGTATTATTTATAAAACAATATTAATAATAGAATTGTTTATGAAAGTCTCATCAACGTTTATCAAGTTAAGTCAATAGGTTGAATATTTAACAAAACGGTATAAACAACTTTTCTAACAAGACGGTCCAAGTTGCAATATTAGTTTAAGTCCATTTATAAATGAAATGTTAGTGCGAAAACGAAAGATAATACCATTAACAATAATAGTTGTGTTTCACGAATTTTATACGTATAAATAAATAATATTGTTTACAATGTTAGGGTTATTATTATTAGCCGTAGCAAGAAGATAATGATCACGGTTTGAAAAGTTTCCAAACAATAACCTTCTCTTAGAGAATTCCCTTTCTTAAGCGTATATGTACATATCTATCTTTAATAAAATCGTTGTTCGGATTTAAAATTTCTCAATTTATGCTAAACATAAATATGTACGTATATGAGTTAAGTTTTGCAAACTAGTTGAGAGGAATATAAATATTTATACACATACGTTTTATATCAAAACATGACTGTTGTCTAGTTTATATAGTTGTATAATTATATGTGACACAAGCTTCGTATTCAAGTTGCATATATATATATACACGTAAGTATATTTTTATAATACAATATAACATGTTGATAAGTGTGAGTATTTAATTATATTAATCCGGATAAGTTTGTTATTACATTATGAGCAACCCGTCATAAAAATACCCGCTTGTCTCTCGTGTTAACGTAGGTCTTGTGTAACCAAATTCCCAAATGAAATCACTAGCAACATAACTAATAACCATGTATAACAATATATATATATTTCCAACAATTTAACGTATCTCATGTTTAATTGAGTCTCCATTTAATATTCACAAAGGCATAAATAATTACCAAAAGTTATGACCCGTATCAAAGTTATACATTTAAACGTATAACCAAATACTAGTATTTCGTATTATTAATAATCTCGTGTTAACGGTTTTCCTTTCGTTTTATCTCACGTATTATTATTATTTTTTTTTATTTTATATGATGCATATGGACTATTTATAAATTCTTAGCGCGCGTTTATACCTATCCTCTCGTACGCGAACCCGCTCGTCGTTTTTGCTGTTGACCGACTTTGACCGGGTTGACTTTTGTTGACCATAACCCGGGACCGTCGGGAACAACCCGAAAACTCTCGCCGATCCGGGTGATGTCTCGTCTTCACCATAACCTGTCAATGTACTCGTTTAACACCCGGGAATGAAAACCCGACCACCAAAAACATTCGGTCTAGCCGGACAAATGTTAAACATGGAAATCAACGATAAAGGTTTGTAGATCTTGTACCGAAAAAGCCAAGGAATCTGGGAAAGGAACTCACCAGAAAATATACTTCGTTGGAACCCTAACTTGCAGCCTGGAATTTATGCCATAGAACCGGGTTCGCCGGGAACCCTATCACCGAAAAAAAAGACGCGTTTAGGTTACCTGGCCGCCTGAGTCCACTACCGCCCGACCCGTTTTAGCTATCGTGAGACCCAATCGAACCAACGCCAGCGAAGCTTGGGCAAAACCCTAGCCGCCGCCGCCATCTTGAACCATTCACCGGAATCTCGTCGCCGTGTCAGAGGGTCCGTCAGCTGATGAGCTTCTGCCTTCGCCGGTTTTCACCTTCTCCACCACCATTGCCGCCACTGGACCGGTGGTTTTCTGTTGCCGTACGCCGTCGCAGGTGGACTCACCGGAAGGTGGCTGTCCACCGATTCTCTCTCTAATCCCAGGCGTCTTTCTCTTCCTATTTTGTGTTGGTTAGAGTAAACAGAAGGTGAAAGGGGGTGTTGGACTGCCTTGTGTCGCCGGACCTGTCCCTACAACGCCGCCGGGGAGGGGCTGCCGTCGGAGGATCCGCCGGAGGGGTGGCCGGTTCCCCCCTTTCTCTCCTTCCTTCACACGGTTTGTAAGGATGTGTATGAGTGTGTGGGTTAGAGTTTGTGGAGTAAAGGAGATAGAGTGGAGAAAATGAAGAGGTGTGTTTTCTTTTAAAATGAAAGAGATGAGAATGGTATAGGATTATTGACGTTGAATTTTATGGGATTTTCTATAATTTTTCCAAAAGATTTTAGTAGATTTCAAAAGATCTTGTAAACTAAAACCGAGATTTTTAACATTTTTTTAGAATTTATAATTAAATAAATTTAAGGTTTATAGAAGAAACAGGAAATTACAAGGGTAAATTGGACTGGCTTCTGCATATTGCGTGTACGCTCAAGTCTCCAAAATATTAATTTAATTTCAAATTTTAATTCTATAATTTTATAATAATAAGGTGTGGTAATAAATGTAATTTAAATATCTATTTCGTAAAATTCCCGATTCGATTGCTGTCTAAGCCGGTACACGTTGACACCGTGTGTCCAAACGCGCTTGTTCAAACTAACGATTCACGCTCCTATAATTTCTATTATTTATTAATAATATTATTATTAACCGTAAGAATAAATAATTATATGTTTTATTGTGCTAATTCTAAAATAGCCGGTATCACTTATGCATCGCGTGTCCACACGCGTCCGCTCCGGATAAAACGTGTCGCGTTCCGAAATTTGTTATGACTTGCTAAAGAATAATAATATTAATATTTTAGTATGATAGGTATAAAGTAAATACTTGTTTACATTATTTACTTATACCGGATTGAGCAAAACCCGCTGACGTCTACATCGGTGTTTGTCGTTGTCTCGTATCCAACGTTCGCATATCTCGCCTATAAGCTCCAAATCAGTCACCCGAATAAATACTAATATTTATTAATACTATTTATTTGAGACTTGACGTCTAGATATTTTATCGCGTCGGAAAACTGGTATTAACACGTACGAGCGCGTTAATCATTCTAACAGTTCTCCGCTTAAACGCTTTAGTTCGTAATCATTATAAATTATATCGAATCATGTAACAATCCATCAAGAAATGTTTATTAGTTTGTTTTGGATCTGGTTCTCAGGTTGGACCTTTAGTTGGGTCGTTAATGTGTCGAGCCCGTTTATGATAAATTAACTATTAATGTACTTGGCCCTAACTTTAGGGTTGTCACAATAAACAAATCCTTACATATCATGATAAAATAAGGCATTTATGGGGAGCAGCTATTGTGTAACCAAGTACAATCAAACCTTTGTAACTAGCATGCAAAAATTGTGTTGTCGGTAACAATCACCCTACCTGGGTGGGTTTGTCAGACTCAATAGATCTATCATTGTTTACCGTCGGCTTGAATAGTTAATGATTGCACATAATCGCATACAAAAGTTAGCACAACTAGCACTCGGGCATAAAGCTCAAATTGCACACATGAATGTAAAGAGGATTTGTACTTGTGTAGTTTGTGTAAGTGTATGTAATAGTATTGTATAGTGTTCATGTTCCATCCCAAAAAGTGTAAAAGAGTAAAAGGGGCTGTGTAATACTCACTTGGTTTGATGACGTAGCTAACACGAGATACTAGATAGTAACGAGGTCCTCGTAATGCACAACGTTAACCTAGAGTGTAATATATATTAAATCAATAGTGTGCACAATAGTCTAAGTCTAAGGTTGAATTGGATGTGTGTATAAGGAATTGAAGTTGTAGGTGTTAGTGGTTTGTACTTGAATGGTGTTGCATAAAATTTAGGTTTGAGTTTGGAATAACTAAGTAAATAAATTACATAATTATTATTTATTTACTTGGTTATAAAAATAATGTAGGTATTAGGGGTAATTAAGTATAACCTAAATAAATAATTTTTGTTTAAATGTAAATTAAATAAATAATTGTAACCTTATTTATTTATTTATGAAATATGTAACTTAGTCATTTAGTTATAAAAATGTATTAAATGTTTTAAATATAAATTCCTTTAATTTATTTTCATAAGGATGTTTAAATAAATTGTGTAAATAATAATTAAGTGTAGGATTTAACAATAAATATAGATTAAATTTTATAAGTTTTAAATAAATAATTTCTATTTATCTTAGAATAGAAATTTGATCTTTTTAGATAATGTTAATATAAATCTTCATAAAATCAATTCTTTTTATTTAAAAATTAATTTGAAATACTTATTATTTTTAAAATATGAAAATAATTATTCTGTCAAGAATTTTCTCACACACACGACCGTGCCTGGGACAAGGCACGATCGTGCTAGGACCACGGGCGCGACCGTGCTAGTCAGGGACGCGACCGTGTTGGCCAATACAGAATGCATAATTAGGCTGTTCACTAGGCACGACCGTGTCTTGGGTCAGGCACGACCGTGTCTAGGGTTTTGAGACACGACCAAGTCTAGCCAAAGGCATGACCGAGTCTGAGTGTGGGAGGCACGACCGCGCTGGTATTTGGCGCGACCGTGTCATGAAGCACGATCGCGCTAGAGTGCTAGCGCGACCGTGTCTGTTCCAAAACAGATTCAATTTGACTAATTCTTATGTTGTTAATGTCGGAATTCATTGGCTTTCACCCATTAGATCACCACGAGTCTTTTTGTATAGATTAATCGTATTTAAAATGTGTCTAAGGTTTGATTCGATTAAATCATTTTCAAA
This sequence comes from Smallanthus sonchifolius, assembly GCA_023525975.1. NCBI lineage: Eukaryota > Viridiplantae > Streptophyta > Magnoliopsida > Asterales > Asteraceae > Smallanthus > Smallanthus sonchifolius. The sequence goes on from CM042036.1 coordinate 18,132,437, forward strand.
CGAAATATAGATTCGGGTTCGCGGTGATTTCCATATTGCAAGCCCAAATTAAGATGGGGCTTTTGATCTATGAACTCAAACGATTGAGAAAACGGTTTCAATTACCTGGAAAAGTAGCGAATTGATAGAGAACGGTAGAGGAGAGTTCCGGCGTCGGCGGTTCGATTTCCGGTGCTCTATGCTGCAACTCCGGCTACACCAGCGTGTCCAGAAACTTTAGAGAGGATCGAGTGATACGTATGGAGAGTTTGCTTGAGAGAATTTGGATTGAAAAGGGAGAATTGATGGTTTATTGAATGTTTTGACGGTTTTTTAGGCTAATCGAATTATACTGAGTTAATTGTTGTAATTGATAGCCTTATTATTCTCGTTAATGATAATGAAGTGAATACCGGTTACGAAACTCAACGATCTCGCGTTTAAAACTACATTTACGTTTCAATTGGTACTAGGCGCGACCGTGCCAAGACACCGGGCGCGACCGTTTCAAAGCAGGGCGCGCGACCGTGCCAAAGCACTTGGCGCGACCGTGCCCGAACGAGGCGCGACCGTGCCTGTTAGGGTTTCTTGTTACTTTTCATCATAAGACCTTGTAACTTTAGTCTTTGACATATTTGTATAAATAGATACTTATGTAGTGTCTAGTAGGTTATAACCGAGTAAAATTTGCGGATTTGCATTTGAAATATAATATTTAATTGATGGTACGAATAGAACAAAACAGTGCACTAGAATTGGGTTTGAAATGCATTACATTGAATTGAAATACGGATACTAAAAATCATAAATGTTACAATGGTCTAGATTTTTAAGTAAAATATTATCAAGGGTATGACATTAACGGTTATACATTTTACATCAAAGATCAAGATGAAAAAAGTACAATACAAAATAGTGGAGTTACAGTAATAGCTTTAACGACCGAATTCACCGGGTTGAATCATGATCTAGATTTTTAATTAATGCAGTTTGACAGTCCAGCACCAAATTTAACACGAGTGTGTTCCCGATCTAAAATTAACTAGTGTCTTGGAGAACATCCAGTCCAGGGCTAAAAATATTCAAAATATGGCTGGACGATTATCAGGTTATGTTGGTGATAACCATACCATTCAACATTCTTCACCTCTCGGGATGTATCCCGACATCATTAATGAACGGTTGGGTTGATATCACCATTATGTTAGGGTTTTCCCGTATAGTTTTAGCTTTTCAATAATTTATTAAAACCCAAAACGCAACGGAAGTCTTAATCAAATCAAGACCGGAAAAACTGCAGCAGTGATCCAGTTGCAAGAACCTGAAAGTACCCAAACCGAGTACCTCTCATAGTTGGTAAACATAGCACAAACATAGTTTTTAAACTTTGAATCAAACATTAAGCTAACAGCAGAAGTCTTATACAAAATTCAGAGTTAACAAAAACTTTAATCATAACAATGTTCACATTCATAATCTATTAATGGGGATGCGAGTCTTCTTGTCACCAGCAGCCACCAGCCGTTCAGTACCAAGCTCTCACAGCTTTATATATTTTTCTTTCCTTTGTTACCTGATGTGCATACTAAAATACGCTGGTGAGTTCATGTTTACAAAACATTAACATAAAACATTTTTTTCTCATGTTAATCAAATAAAACTCGTTTAATGAAAAACATTCTTTAATTTACTAAGTATATTAATTAAAATACGACATGTAGATAAATACTTAGTGATTCTGTGCTCTTTTCTGTTAAGTCATACATTATTAGTCTACAATCTGTTTCTTTCTCTTTCTGTCCACAAACGACGTCTCGTGTCCACGAAGGACTTCTTTCTCAGCGAGTATTGTTCCCTAAGGTTCCCTGTCTAGAGGTCGATACTCACCATTTGTGTCCACAAAGGACTTATTCTTCTCAGATGACCGCTGTCACCGGAGCAACCGTCGTTACTCATTTCTTCTAGTTGTACAATATCCTCGTTGCAGTGCCCTGCCGAGCACTGTCCCGATTATTCATATGGCAGGCATACAACTGATGCCATGACACTGCCATAGGCTTCGGGTAGCACTAGTCTCAAGGACTACACTACTACCTCAAGACTTTCTTCGGTGGTAACCATACTCTTACAGATTAGACAACATATTTGATTTAACTTCTTTCTTTCTGTTTATAAAACTTATAGTTAAATAAACTGTTCTTTCTTATCTTTCTGTTTATAAAACATATAGTTGGATAAACCATTCTTTCTTATCGTTCTGTTTATAAAACATATAGTTGAATAAACCATTGTTTCGTATCTTTCTGTTTATAAAGCATATAGTTGAATAAACTTGTCTTTCTTATCTTTCTTTGCAAACATTTAAGTAATAAAATACATTTATTATAAACGTATAATTCTTGAGTATGCACACCACCCTAAAACAGTAAAATAGGGATTCTTTAACTCACTCGACTATCCGTATTCAACTTGAAGTTGACGTCTTTTCTATTGCTAACGCGTGACCGATCTGCACATAAGTCAAGACGCGAATACTATTATTTTGTGCTAGTGTCGCCTGATAGTGTCACCCAGACAAAGTCAGTGTCGCCAGGCACACTATAGTGTCGCTCAGACAAAATCAGTGTCGCCAGTCATACTATAGTGTCGCCTGAACTTGCGTTCAGGACTTTCTGTCGTGACATAGGAGGGTCGCCAACCTTAGTGTTGCCAGATGCTACTGGCGACACTCTTAGTGTCGTGGGGGAAATGACATGTGTCCAATCCTTTGATTTCTTGGGCACAACGCCACCTCCCCAGCTTCGTCCCTGTTCGAGTGTCGCTACTTGCAGGTGGCGACACTCCTTAGTGTCGCCTGATGAATAAAAATCCCATACAGGCCCGTTTTTAGTCCAAAATAATAACTTTTACGTTCCAAAACGTTCATCTAGTCTCCATGAAGCTAGATCCAAGTTTAAAACCTCTTTTTATACGTAATGTTACAAATCCCAAAAAACCCTAATACCCACTTTTCAAATCAAAACTCGGATCTGGGAGAAGTTCATTACTTGTTTTCCGCGTGTTTCTCTTTCTCCGATCAATAGTAAAGTTCAGCAATGATCTTGAGTCAAAGTGACGGTCTTGTTAGCGGGTTTTGGAACTTTCTCTCTCTAACTTTTTTCTTTCTCTCTCTAAGTCTCAAGGTGAATAAGATAAAGTGAGGGAGGAGGGTGGGGCGGCTAGGGCTTGTAGCCCTCCCCCTTGCCTTCCAACTTCGGCCGATGCTCGGAACCCACGACCCAACGAGCCCATTATGTTTATTTCTTTCCTTTTTATTTCATTCCCGTCCTTTTTCGTTATGTTATTATTTTCGGGATGTTACAAACTGAAGAAACGGATATGAAGAGAATATAATTAAACACTTAATTATACTTACATTTGATATTGTTGATGATGGAAGACTCGACTATCGATATCCACAACGAAACAACAACGAACGTTGCTTGCCAATACGAGAATCACCAAAACTGCACGCAAAATGAAAGCCCCCGACTTCTTTTGCTTTTGGCCGAAAACCCTAAGTGAGAGGGAGGGGTGGCGGCTACAAGGGGTGGTGGCTAGGGTTTTGTGATCAAGTGTATCTATTGGAAATCCCTCTAGATTTAAATCTGACTTAAACTTTATTTATAAAGCTTTCTAATTGGAATATTCTATTGCATCTTCCATGGAATATGGCATATTGCAATTAGATATATATGGAATATATATATATATATAATATTTTCAAAAAATAAAAATATATATATATATATATATATATATTCGAATTTCAAATAATATATATATATATATATATATATATATATTTATTGATCTCATCCAAATATATATTTAAATCCATTATTTATATTCCACTAATATAAATAATTACACTTTAACGCTTCCATTATTATTTATTCATTATTTAACAAATAAAAAATAATAATATTAATTATTCCTCGAACATTTAATGCCACAATGACCTTTAGAGTATGACGTGTCAAAACACATCAATAACAAATGTCGTTGTTCGTCGTGTGACTCTTTAGGATCAACTTCATTAGCAGTATCGTATTATGTTGACACTTGGGCATACCAGATCCAACAATCTCCCACTTGCACAAGTTTCGAACATATATCAATATAGACAGTGTAGGGCGTCTAGCAACACCGCGCTACCCCCAATGAAGTTGGATACTTTTTTAAGTCATTCATCATTACCAACCAGTCAGGGTACTCTAACTGTTAATGTTTAAATGATCTACAGCTCTTTCTCAATCCTTATCCTTTCTGTTATTCAAACATTCCATTGAACGTGAGACATGGATCGAATCATTCTCATCAATGTTAAATTATTCTATTTCTCGATCGAGATTCAAGGTGGTCTATCCAAACTCTCAGTTTGAGCACGACCGTGCATTTTATACCAGTTTGAACCAACAAGGGGCCTATAGATGTCTTCCGCTCACAGTAGTAAGGGTACAGATCCCTTCTTGACTACATACAACTCTCACTATACATCCAGTCATTTCTGACTAAGGTCCTTATGACCATCCGGTTAGGAATAACGTTAGACAATATCCGTGAATAACCTTTTGTATAATCAAGCTTCTAGTATGCATCTCAGGTCTGAGGATACAAGAGACAATGCTGCTTTCAAAACCTACTCATGACGACGATCCATGAAGTAGTTCTGAAACGACTCATGATGTTGTCCGGACGGTCTATAAAACTAATGAATAAAAACCTAACTAGACTCCTAAGTAATAAAAGGAGTACCTTCAACTAAACCGCACTGACAGGAAAGTGTACCTATCGAGTGTAGCATAGCTTAATGGTAAACCGAGTTATCGAACCCTAGAGACACTACGAATAACAAAACTAGACTCTGACTCGGACTAAAGATTGATTTGGTTTGGGGGGTTTACTACACTAAATATTAAACTAAGGAATGCAGCAAACTAAGTCGACTCAACTATCAAGAACAAGAACTAAAGGTGAAATCAGAAGATGGGAAGAATATCACCTAGGTCGGAATCCTACTTGCAAAGCACAACTTCTATCGGTTATGGAAACTATGATGGATCTGGGTTTCTAAATATGACCACTAAAGACGACCTAGTGGATCCCTAATCACTCTCAGGGTGTCACCAACTAAGGAACCTAAAGATGTACTCAACTCACCAGATGTTGGATCACTTCTCAGGTATTTCCAACTATGATAAAGTACCCTAATAGACAGATTACCTCTCAGTCTCACTGTCCACAATACATCGAAGATGCACGGGGTAATCTCAATATAACAACTATGACACGAATAGCAACAATCACTAGACACCTAATATCGGCTTCCTCTCAGACAACTGACACTCGGATTCCTAATGACGAAGACTAAACGACTAATTCTCACCTCTTGTGTATTGAACTAGGATACACATTTAATTCTAATCAGCAATCAAAGACAACTCCTTATGGCTACTACGTCTAGCAAACCACCCTAATCACAAACCCTAAGATCTATAACCAAGATACGAAGATCAAACTGGCAGACAACCACAATCAACGCAAGGAATTGAAATCAAACACAAGATCATATCTAAACATGCAATAACATCACAATAATCAACTCAATATCGTTTACAAAATCATAAAACCATTAATTAGAATCCAAAACCGATAAAAAATCAAACTTTAACAAGTATTCATCATGTGACCTAGGCAATATATGAGTTTTAGCCTAGAATCATACTCAAAACAACTAAAACAGAAGTATTAAGCAAGAACATGGTTTAAACACAAGAAACAAAGATAAAGGTTCAAGCTTTGGAACCGAAAACGCTAAATCTAACACACCCGGGATCAAAGATTCGACCTTTGCACTTCAATTCTCTCCTCCAGCCTCAAAATCACCTTTTCTCTCCTTCTAAACGGCTGGAAATCGATCTCCCCAAACAATGGGGATAAAAATCTATTTAAAATCGAAATCTAGGGTTTTGCAAAAATTAGGTCCCTCGCGTACCACGAGAAATAATCCTAAGTCCTTCGCGGAGCGACTGATTTTCCTTTCCCTCGCGTATCGCGAGAACTTTCCTTCTCCTCTCTCGCGTACCGCGAGAGGCATAAATTTCCCATTTTCTTCTTTTGAATTCCCGGCTTCATTCTCGTTCTCGGTTTCTCCCTTGTAATTTATACGAGCACCTGCAAACAAGACATAGACTCAATAGTATACAAAAACGACTCAAAACTAATTAAAAACACACTAAAACAATGGAATACAAATGTGTGCTTTGCACTACATCAAATCACGTCCAATATTTATCACTCTATAAATATCTATGAATCCTGGTTGCAACACTTGTGAGAAATAACCAACTGATTCATAATAGTTTTACTTCATAATTATTCCCATAATTCTTAAACGTGCTAATATACAGTACTCATTAATGTAAAAGATAATAACCCTTTATTTCTAATCAGATAAAACGATACTTTTTACATAAATTTATCTAAATACTAAGTACAGCTCATATCTAATCACTAGCATAACAAAGCTCGATGGAACCAACATGCTTCTCGTGCTCGTCTTGATTCATCAGCTTTGTGAATGGGTCAGCTAGATTTAGGTCTGTGTGAATTTTGCTTATCTTTATGTCCCTTTGTTCTACTAGTTCCCATATGTAGTGGAACTGCCTCCGGATATGCCTGGTGCTATGATGAGACCTTGGTTCCTTTGCTTGCAAAATGGCACCAGAGTTATGTAAGGCTCCAAACCGGGCACCCTACAGTTGGTTCTCATAACTGGTTATATTCTTTAAAAGTACTTGTTTAATTTAACAAACGTACAGCGAAAGTCTTTCTAAATTAATTATTGCTCTTTAAGGTCATTAATGTTATTAAACTTACCTCACGAATGCCTGCACACCAATCCGAGTAATACCGCTCCCAAGCCAAGATACACCGACCCCAAGCTCACCTGCAACACAATCTAACGTACACACAAAGTCAGCTACGCTGAGTGAGTTCTAATGGTTTAATTTAAACAAAAACCATCTCGTCTCATTCATATTTATTTCAACTCAAGACCCACTGGTCTTTATAAAATAGTTTTGTCATTTATTAAAAGATAGATAACCCCTGTTATCTTACAATATCCCAAATGATTCACCACCTCAGACTCCCCCCACCATTTAACCTAATAAGTCTCTCCGACATGGATCGAACTTACCACTCTGACAATTCAAAGTTTACCACACATATTGACCACACACTGGTTATCCCAACCACCCTCTAGACACCGGCTTAACCAGCCCCAACCAAGACTCTCACAAACCAACTGGCATAACAGTTGTAAACACCACATCACAATCCTGACACAACGGTCAATCTAACTCTACTCACCACATTAATACTATCTCATGCACAATAAATATAACTCAACACTTGTATGCAATTTAACACACATATATATATGCACACAAACACATACCTCGTCACTGCACCCTCGTCAAGGTTACCCTCGTCAGGGCGTTCGACACACCCCAAGCTCATCGTTAACCTGCTCAATATTGTCACCTTTAGTGACCTCCCGAAGGACTTCGTCCTTCACAATCCCGTTTGCCATGTCATAAAGACAACGATGCAAACATAATACCCGCTGTGTCACAAGGACAACGACAAAATACACACAACACATGTACAAAACACATAACATTATACTCTATTTACATGACTCCATAACTGCACCTGCACTCCACACATAGCACTAGGATAACATATCGTACAGCCTATATCCCGACTCACCCTGACAAACTCATCACACAATACCCCACTGTTATGGTGACACACATTCAAGTACTATGTATCAATATCTAAGCATATACCATGTATGTGCACATCCTGTAACACCACCTGGTCATATCCGCACGACATATAGAATCGCTCCTGACTCACCCCTATTAGGTCACTATACAACCCACGACCATATACCCACCTTTAAGCCTAGATCACATGATCTCATAAACACCCTCGTAGATCATCCGACTCATTACTTAATGTTTTAGTTCATAAACACATCGGGTTAAAACCCAAAACTGTTAACACGTTTAATACGTTAAACATCTCTTGTAAGTATGTACGGTAGCCCTAAAAACAGTAAAACGTTTAAAAGAGGGGATTAGAAACTCACTGTTACGAAGATCTAACTCCTGCACTGCAACAGTCTCCTCGCACGAAACCCGAACCTGTTAACGTATGATCACACAGTCAGAGTATGCCCTAGACATGTGTCAATTACGTATAAGTATAAACATTCCCGATACTCGTATCCGTACATCCTTTCATCCATGCAAAAACGCTAATCTCACGGGTTTATGTATTATATTGATCTCGATCCGCTTAGGGCTCGTGTCCCCGATCCCAAGCATGCATGCACGTTTGTGCCATGCAAACTCCTAACCGTCCTTCTCGTAACACCAACTCATATTGGATCACCCTTGACCCGTTTAGAAATCATAAGCTCAAACTCGGTTCCCATGCATGTGCAAATACGATGACATGCACGATCCTAGTCGGAAACCCTAGCCAACCGTCCAAACTCCACCACGCTCTGCCGTAAGCCATTCGCGCTGCCACCACCATGGCCGGCTACCACCGCGTTCCATCAGGCTTCCCCCACCGTGTACAAATCTCTTCCGGGTCTACATAGCCCCATCACGCCAGCCCGAGTCGTCCCCGCTGCCGGGTTAGCCACCATCACTGTTGTCGTCAAGTTGTCTCCACTGCCTTCACCGTGTCCACAACGCGGGCTGCCACCACCACCGTGCGCCGTCACAGTAGCCGCCTCCTCCTCGCGCACCCGCAGCCTAACCCCGCCTCCCTTTCTCTTCCGGCTGACGACCAACAACCCTTACGGGTCCATCATCCTCGCTACTCATCCCCACCATGCATATTTTACGTGGAACACCACCAAGTATCACCGCCGGGTGCCACTTCCACTCACCATCATCTCTGTCGCTATACAGGACCACAACCCCAACCCCAATCGATTACATGCTACACGAATACAAGTAAGAAAAGGATAGGAATCAAAGGTTACCTTACACGTAGTGAAGCTTCTCCCGCTTACCGCCGCCGTAGTACCACCGCTTTCCTCCATGTCCGGCCACCTCTCTCTTCCCTCGCGGGTTCTACCTTGCCGACATACACTCCTAGGCCGAATGGCCTAGGGTTTGTGTTTAGGTTGTTTTTAAACCTTCCCGGGTTTACATCCGGGTCCCTGAGCTTTCCCTTTGCGCATAATGATCTTGAGGTTATGATTAAAATGATTATCTAACATTTAAATTCCGCTTACTAAACGTTACATGCCAACCTCAATACCCAACTCAATAATACAAGGATTTCTGGGATGTTACAAGTTATCACATAATATCTCTATAGGTTCCTTGATGCTCGACCTCACCTCTAGATCAGATATGAATTTCTTCATCCAAGTTGCTTCTTTAGCCGCATTCGAGGCTGTTATGTATTCAGAGTCAGTCGTGGAATGAGTAACAACACTCAGCTTGGTACTTTTCCAAGTGATTACTCTTCCATTCAGCGTGAAAACATATCCCGTTTTTTATCGAGAATCATCTTGATCTGTCTGGAAGCTAGCATCAGTGTAACTCTATACAATTAGCACTTCTTCCAGTCCACCATATATTAAGAACATATCCTTAGTCCTTCTCAAGTACTTTAGGATATTCTTAAAAATTGTCCAATGGCTTTCTCATATGTTCTATTGATATCTGCTCGTCATGCTCAATGCATACGACACATCAGGTCTAGTGCACAACATGGCGTACATGATCGATCCAATAGCTGAAGCATATGGAACTCTTTCCATCCTCTCTTTCCCTATGTCCGACCTGGGACATTGAGATTTATCTATGATCGTTCCATGTACCATGGGTAAGGTTCCACGATTGGAATCTTCCATTGAAAATCCTTTGATGACTTTATCAATGTATGTATTTTTTGCTTAGGCCAATAAGTCGCTTTGATCTATCTCTATAGATCTTTATTCTGAGAATATAAGCGGCTTCTCCCAGACCCTTCACTGCAAAACACTTCCCGAACCAAGATTTGACTTCTTGTAGCGTCGGAATGTCGTTTCCTATAAGCAGTATGTCGTCCACATATAAGATCAAGAATGTGATTACGCTCTTATTAGCCTTCTTGTAAACACAAGACTCATATTCATTCTTTATAAAACCAAACTCTTCGATCTTCCATCGAATCAAAGATTCAAGCTCCTAGATGCTTGCTTGAGTCCATAAATGAACTTCTTAAGCTTACACACTTTATCAGGATGGTTAGGATCGACAAAACCTCCTGGCTGAGCCATATAGGCATATTCACTTAGATATCCATTTAGGAAAGCCGTTTTGACATCCATTTCCTATATCTCATAGTCATAATATGCTTATATGGCAATCAAAATTCTAATAGACTTAAGCATGGCTATAGGTGAAAAAGTTTCCTCATAATCAATTCCTTAAGTCTGAGTGAATCCTTTTGCCACAAACCTTGCTTTGTAGGTGTGTACGTTTCCATCCATGTCGGTTTTCATCTTGAAACCCCATTTGCTTCCAACTACCTTGCAGTCTGGAGGTAGATCAACTAAGCCCAGACTTGGTTATCATATATGGATTGCATCTCAGCAACCATGGCTTCTAGCCATTTTTCAGATTCGGGATCTGAAACAACAGTCTTGTAGTTAGTGGGTTCACTTTGATCCACTAAGTATACTTCGTCATTGCTGACGAGATAACCGTATCTCTCAGACTCGTGACGCTTTCTACCAGGCATGCGGGCACTCAGTGTTACATTTGTTTCCTGAATATTCTGAGGTTCAAGCTCAACAACCGTTTGTTGTGCATTATCTGGTTCTCGAATCTCGTTTAGATCCAAACTTCTTTTTTTCGGTTCCCTGGTAAGGAACTCTTCTTCTAAGAAGACTCCTCTCCTGTTAATGAAAACTTTATTCTCAACCGAGTTATAGAAGTAGTATGCTTTAGTCTCTTTCAAGTGTCTGACGAAAACACATTTTTCACCTCTGAGTTCTAATTTGTTGGACGTCTCACGCTTAACGTAAGCATCACAACCCCAGACCTTTAGGTATGATAAGTTTGGACTCTTCCCATGTCATATCTCATACGGAGTCTTATCTAACCTTTTAGTTGGAACCATGTTGACTATTTAGGCTACGATTTCCAAGGCATAACTCCAAAAGGAGTGTGGTATGGTTGTACGACTCATCATTGAGCGAACCATGTCCAACAATGTTTGATTTCTCCTTTCGGACGCACCATTGTGTTGTGGTATTCAAAGTGGAGTCAATTATGAAACTATTACACAAGTCTTAAGATGATTATCGAAGCCGTAAGTTATATACTCGCCACCTCGCTCCGATCGAATGGCCTTTATCGTTTTCCCAAGCTGATTATGAACTTCATTCTGGAAGGTTTTGAATATATCAAAAGCTTCATGCTTATGTTTCATCAGATAAACATAACCATAGTCGACTATGGTCTTCTATGAAAGTTATGAGGTATCTCTCACCGGATCTAGACATTGTCCTAAAGGGACCACATACGTCCGTATGTATGAGACCTAATAGATCTGAGGCTCTTTCACCTATTCCCGAGAAATGTGCTTTGGTCATCTTTCCACTTAAGCATGATTCGCAGATGTCAATCGTCTCAAAACTGGTAGGTTCTAAGATTCCATCAGACTGGAATTTTGACATGCATTTTTTACTTGTGTGATCAAGTCTACAGTGTCATAGATGTATCTTGTTAACATCAACTTTTGATATATATTGTGTTTTTTATCACAAAATTTTGGATTTATAGCAATTTTTTATATAAGTGTTTTTAGAGCGATTTACGAAAGCACTCCAAAATGTTGCATGTGGTATATTAAAATAATTAATAATACGGAATATTGGTTTTTTGGAGCGGTTTTGAAACCAATTCAGAAAATTTTGAATGACTTTTTGGAGCGATATTTTTTGAAGCGTCACAAAACCGCTTACAAAAATTTTTCTACCACCTCAAAAAATAGATTCTGTACTAGTGAAATTAGTCATACTGGCACTTTATATAAAAATAAAATTTTATTTTATAACATAACCCTAACCTTTAACTCAATTTGAATTAGTTTTTTCAACTTCAATTACAATACGATACCAATATATGATGTGTAGTTCACTTGAAATTAATATTATTTTTTATAACTGATTTATTTTTATAGCAGAAATTAGTTAGCTTAATATAAAAAAATTACATTATCAAATTAGTATGTCGGTAAAATCAGTTGAAGTATTAAGCTAAAAATTCAAGCTTTTATTTAGAGCTAAAAGTTGAAGTACCTTTATTAAAGCTATCTCAATTCTCAAATAGTTTTTAGTTTAAGAGCTTTTAGACTATTAATTAAATTTAGTTAAAAAGTAAAAGTTTTAAACTCTCATATTTAAATAGTCATTTTTAACTGAAAACAAGAACAACCAATTTCTTCATAATTTTTATTGGAAATCAAGAAAATAGATATTGACTTGATCAAATCATCAAAATAGACATTGAGCATGTTTAGCCGACGCTTTGGAAGGTTTTTAACCAGCGGTTGTGAAGGTTTTTGCCGGCTAAGCCATCAATGTCTATTTTAGTGATTTAACCAGGTCAATGTATATTTTCGTGATTTTCCATTTTAATTTGGTCATGTAAGTTTGAAAATCAGGTTATTTTGGTCAGGTGTAACATTCCGAAATTAGTAAACGGAATAAACATCCAAGGACCGAGCGTGTAAATAAACGAAATATGTAACCAAAAGTGGTCGGGCTTAGACCCTACGCTAACGGGCCTAGGGAAGCCCACCTACATAAGCAGGTAAGCAGCCCTCCTCCCTCATTCTTCCCTTTTTTGCGCAAATCCTAGAGAGAGAGAGAGAGAGAGAGAAGATCTCGACTAGAGAGAGAGAGCGAGGGAATCGGCTCAAAAGCTCGGGAATCGTCAACCATCATCAGAGCAACCCAAAGCAACAGAAACCGGACCCAAGAAGGTAACCATTCAGCTCAAATCTGAGTTTTTTTACACTTTTGGGTTTCGGGATAAAAACGTGAAAAAGCATAAATCTAGGCTCATGAATGGAAATGGAACATTTTGAAAGTAAAAAGTTGGAACCTTGAGCAAGTTGAATTGAGTGGCCAGATCTAGGGTTTTCTGGTGGGGAAGATGATCGCGCAGGCGAACTTATCATGTTCGCCTGGCAGCATTCCGGCGAACTTAAAAAGATCGCCTAAAATAAGGGGCGAACTTACTGTATGTTCGCCTAAGCCAAAGATGGAGAACTTAACATACATTCGCCTAATGTCTAAGTAGCGAACTTATCATGTTCACTTAAGCTCAAAGATGGCGAACTTATCACATCTTCGCCTAGTTTAATGAAGGGAATTTGTTATGTTCGCTTAAGCCAAATATGGCGAACTTATCTAAGTTCGTCAAACCCTAAATGTAGAAAACGTCTAGTGTCATTTATGTTCATTATCTTATCTTGTATGACTTGATTATACAAATTGTGTGTGATCTTAGTGACGCTCACCGACCAGCTAGTATACTTCAGGAACCCGCTCATCAGGTGAGTTCTATGTGTCCCCTATGTGTTATGTGCAAATGCTTTCCAATGTTTTGGGGCTAAAGTGCATACGTGCAAAGTAAATGAATGCTATGAATGATAATATGACCGTATGTGTTACATGAAAGTATATGATGAACTATGATATGTCAAATGAATGTTTACAAAGAATGTCTATAATGAATGTTTACAAAGAATGTTTACAAAGAATGAAACGAATGTATGACTTAACGTTAAACGAATGAAATCTTGCTTTATATTTATATATGACATGTTATGTATGTACTAAACGTTAAGGATGGATATACGGTCTACTTCTGTAGGACGGTACGATAATGACGACTACTACGGTAGACGGAAGACCATGCGACTATTATGCAGACGGTATGTTAAAGTCTAGAAAGGTGGACGAAATACGAACTACTATGGTAGACGGAGGCCTTTAATCGAAGCACGGATGCATATATAGTTCGTATGGGAAACCAATGTCTTAGGGCAGACGGGCGAAAGGACGAACTACGATGGCAGACACGGTATGACGGATGGCCAAAGGTTTGCCGGACGTTAATGAAGGACGGACGACTTCGGTAGACACGGTATGAATGATGGCCTACGACGGTAGGATGGAGCGACTGTGTTTGTGACTTACGCAATCAATGCGGGCTAATCACCCTTATGTGTATAACCAACGAATGTTCAGTGAAGGCAATGATATATATATATATATATATACATATAAATGTGTATAACCAATGTATGTTTAATAAAGGTAATGATATATATATACATATAATAATGTGTATAACCAATGTATGTTTAATGAAGACAATAATATATAAATGCGAACATACAAATGAATGACGTTATACCTAAATGCTTTAAACTAGAACTCACCAGCGTTAGCTGATTTTTAGTATGCACTTCAGGTAGCAAAAGAAAAGAACGGGTAAAGGCGTGAAGGCTACCTGACACAAGACTGACATCCTATTTATTTGATTTTATGATAAGACAATGTTTTAAATGTTAAGACTTTCGCTGTTTATGTAACTGAATGATTGTACGCTTCCGCTATGTTTGAACGTTTTATTTAATGATAAGTGAATGAGAACTATGTTTATGAGTAAATCCAACAAGTGAGGTCTCCCGGGTATGAGGCCTTACATCATGTTTTCGTTCGACGAAAAGTTCGCTTATGTTCGTTCGTTTAATAAATGAACGAACATGAACAAGAAATTTCGTTCGTTTAGTTATATGAACGAACATGAACAAATGTCGCGTTTGTTCATTTATGTTCATGAACGTTCGGTAATGTGTCCGTTTATATTCGTTCGTGTTCGTTCGGTCTTTAAAAGTTTTTATATTTTAACGATTAAAAATATTTGTTTCATGATAATTATGTCAAGTATGTGGAGATAATTATATCAATTGTCAAGTACTTCATATTGATTTTTAGTGCATTTTGTGTAATGTTAATTTGAGATGAAAATGTTGATTTTATTTTCAAATGAATTTGTGTTCGTTACATAGAACTATCGGACGAACACAAATGAACACGAACAGGTTCATTTCGTTAATGAACGAACACGGACAGGAAATCTCGTTCGTTTATGTGTTCATGAACATGAAATTTCCTTAATGAACGACCATGAACAATGCATTATTCGTGTTTATTCGGTCGTTTGCAGTACTACTAGTACTTGTGAAACTCTTCCCTGTATGTAGGGGTGTTCAAAGTCGGATATCCGAAAATTCGGATATCCGAAATTTTCGGATAGTGGATTTCACTATCCGAATCCGTATTCGAAATTTCGGATATCCGAATTTCGGATACGGATTCGGATAGTGAAACGGATATCCGAAAATATAAAAAAAATAAAAAAATATATAAAAATAATATTTTTAAATTACAAAAACAATTAAAAACCTTAAAAAAATTAGAAAATATACATATAAAAATATATAAATATAATATATCGGGTTTTGATTCAAATTTTCTTATTTTTAAATAATAAAAACAATTAAAAAAAATATATAAATATAATATTTCGGATATTCGGATATCCGAACTATCCGAAATATCCGAAAATCACTATCCGAATCCGAATCCGAAAATTCGGATATCCGAATTTCGGATATCCGAAATTTCGGATATCCGAATTTTCGGATAATTCGGATTCGGATTTTCGGATAATTCGGGTTCGGTTTCGGATTCGGATTTTTTTGAACACCCCTACCTGTATGTATGAATAAATACACTCGCTTATGTACATAAAATGCTTCCAATAAAAGCCATAAAAAAATGTTAGTAGTCACTGGTTAGATACGATACATCTAAATTAGTTAGATATTAATCCAAATTTCAGAATTCACATATGAATCTAATCTGAAATAAGTGATCAAGAATATTTTTTATTATTTTACTAAATAGTTACTTATTTAATTTTAATGAAATAAATATGTGTGTGTTGTTAGGACATAAGTGTTGCACATGAGCTAAAATCCAATGCACAAAAATGAGATGTGACTCTTGCACATGCAAAATTTTATGTACTTTTCTTGTATTCATAACTCAAGTAAGATTTTTATATGGGTCATGGGTCTTTCATGCTTCTTTTTAATAAATTACTATATATGTAACTCTAATCATCTAATTACTAACTTAGAATTCCTTATTGATTGAGGTTGTAGCTCAAGATAGGTTAATTTATTGTGTAACATATGTTAATTAACAAAAAGAAAAAATTAACATACTCTAGACGTCATTCATCCATCGCTCTTTTTTCGAATTTAAAACGTAAATATGTAGGGTGGATGGTTTGGTTCAATAGCAAAGCCATTTGGAGTTAAAGTGGTGAATCTTCCCTTGAGGTCAAGGGTTCGAGCCTCGTCTTTGACGGATTGGTGTAAGTTATTAGGAGTAGTTTAGGTGGCCAAAAAATAAGGTATTGCTCTTCCAAAAAAGACTGTAAATTGGTTTTTTAAATTTTTATTATTTCAAATACATGATAATATGATTTACTTTTTTTTGAACAGCAATTTGGATCACTGACGGGCCTCTTACCCACCCGATCATCTCCACCTCTCTCAGGAGGAAACCTACCATAGGTGAGAAAACCATCTGGCTCAACCTGGACCTTCTTTTTGTAACAAGTGGGACTTGAACCCCAGACCTCCCCATTTTTTTTATGATTTACTTAAAAAAAAATATTTTGAACCGCATTTGTGCTTTGGTTTCTATGTTATACGTTTCATTTACTAAAATTAAGAAAAAGTAATAAGTATATGAATGGTTTGTTTGTGTTTTAATCCCGTGAATGTCGCATGTCTAATAAAATTTGTTTTTATTTGATTCCAATAGCTAGTAGGGTGTTTATGGGTCGCCTAAATTTTTCGATAATATATTCTCATGGTTAAAAAAAATAAGTGTTTAATAGTTGCGAAATATATCTATATCTATATTGTATTATAATACTTTTAAGTATGACGAAATTGTCTTTTTACATTAACTTTTAAGACTTTAAGGGGCAAAATTATCTTTTATGAATTTGACTACCTTAATTATCTTTAACACACACATGTCAATTATATGATTTAATAAAAATAAAAGTAAGTGAATAATTTTGATTATAAATACCATAAATTAGTTAGATTTCAATTTTGTAGTTATTACAATTAATAATGAAATTGCTTTGGAAATCTAATTATGTAAATAATCAATTTCCTGTTTAACTAAATTCTCAAAATCATTTTTATTTTATATGATTTCATATTTACTTTATTTTATAAACTTTTATTAAACATCAAATGTATATAATACTTTACCAATTAACTTTTTAAACGTTTTACCAGTGTGTGTGTGTTAGTATGCTGTTTTCCCCGTCGCATCGCGCGGGCACCCCTTTAGTATGTGTGTATATATATGTTTTAAACAAATTATATTTATAATAAGAAAAGGAAGTGAAAGATATAGAATGGTCCAAGTTGAGTGGTTTAAAGTGAGTTCTTATGGAAGTTAGGGGAGGGGGCATGTGAGCCCAAAGAGGCGCGTCTTGTCGGCCAAATGTCTTTCCCCGCCCACACCCACTCACCCATGACCCATGCCCATCTAACCATACCGAGCCAACTTATTCACACCATCATCAAACCTATCCCCCATCCCACCCATCAACAAATTTGTGTCTTTCTAATTGGTCCCTTATATCTTAACAATGCAAATGTAACATCAACTTTAATTAATGGTTGCATGATTTGCAACGTATTTTCTATTCAATCCAATCACAATAAAATATTAAACAAGTATAATTTATTAACTAACAAGAAGAATGAAACAAATGATAAAATCAAAATTAAATATGACGAGAGAATGAAATTAATTAATTAATTGTGTAAATGTCATAAAAAACTAATGTACTTTTTGTTTTATTCTCACAAAAGTCAGTCAACAAATTTTTGCACATAAAAAACCAATATACTCTCTCTTTTTTTTTTTCACAAAAGTCCTTTGAAAAATTTTTGCTCATTAAAAAACAATATACTTTCTTGTTTTTCACACAAAATTCCCTCGACAACTATTTACCCTATCGATGAATCAGCAGAAGCAAGGTAAAGGAAATCGACTGACAGAAATAAAAGCAAAACAAGCGATTCGATTGCAAAACGATTTGATTGCTTATGTGTTTTCATAAATTTTATAGGTATTTTTATAAAATTGATTTAATTTGATTACAAATAATCTCTTTATAGAATGAATTTGTCAATCAATTTCCTTTACCATGCTTCTGTCAATTCATCGCATGATAAATAGTTGTCGAGTGACTTTTATGCGAAAAACAAGAAAGTATATTGGTTTTTTGTGAGCAAAAATTTGTCGAGTGACTTTTGTAAGAAAAAAAGATAGTATGTTGGTTTTTTTATGTACAAAAAATTGTTAAGAGACTTTTGTGAGAAAAAAACAGAAAGTACATTGGTTTTTTATGGCATTTGACCTAATTAATTATATCTTAATAATATTTAAGATAAGTTTATAATTCATGTGTATTTTTTATTAAAAAGTTATGTGTTTTTCGAAAGTTTTGATTTGGTTATTAAACTTTAAGACTATAAGTTAGTATAGTGATAAAAATCTATAAAAAAAATTATATTTTATAGAAAAGAATTAAACTCGTTAATTAATAATATTTAAGATAAGTTTATAAACTAAAAGTGATGAATTTTTTTTTAAAAGAAAAGAAAATTAAAGTAATAAAATAAAAAGTAAAGAAAAAAAATAGTAAAAATTACATATTTGGTCCTTTAAGTGGTAAGGGTAAAATGATTATTTAGAAGAAAAAAAACAAATAAAACAAGTTAAGTTATGTTAATGGAAATGACACAATGTGTTACAAATATCACACCCCAACCGACGGCGGATTATACGTCGGGGCGGACACGGTTGTTCAAAAGCACAAGGTTGACTAATGATATTGAAATATTCCATTAATAATTTAAAGAGTTTAACATGGCAAAAATAACATATTGTTCAACAGGGAAATAAATATAAGATTAATTCTTGATGGTCTTTCTAAGTCCAAGCGTCCTACGTTTTCATAGATAAGCCTCGCTCTTGTGCACCTGAAACATGTTGAGTAACTGTCAACTAAAAATAGTTGGTGAGATACAAAGGTTTTGACACTGTTTAACAAAAGTCTTTAAAAGTTTTACAATTCACTATGATTAATGTATCTAAGCATGAATGTGAGAATCAAGCAAGTTAAACATTGTACACGTCAAACCTCCAATCAAGTTTAGGCATAACCCGAAGGTTACCCTTATAAGTTTCAAGTATAAGTTTCAGTAACAATCACCACGGGCTCCCCCCGAAGGGTCAATCAATCAAGGTGGATTGGTCAATTACAATAGATCTATCACTGTTACTATAGACTCGGCCAAAGTTAATGAACATGCTAGTTTTAAGTTTAATTTAATCATGCAAGTCTCAAAGCATAGAACACATAGAAGACATGTAAACATAGTTAAGTTTGAATTGCATAAGTCTAAAAGGTTTGAACATGTTTCACCCCAAGTTTATAAAACAAAAACAAAACAAAAGGGGCTAAGTATACTCACTTTGTGGCGGACGTAAAAGTATCCAAACAAGGGTTATATGTAGTGAAGCCTTGAGGAAAGTTATCCTCACAACAAGCCTAAATGACAAGTATAAAGTTTAAGGATTGATCATAGGATCTAGGACCACGATCCAAGATTTAGGATTGACTAGGGTTGCGGAGGTGATTGTGCTATAAAGTTTAAGTGATAGTAAGTTTTAGTTACTATGCTTTAACTAGTTTTATAAAATATAATTTGAGAAATAAATAAGTATTGAGTTTAATAAATAATTATTCACAAGGATTTAATAATTATTTAAAATAATAGTTATTTAAAGGAATAAATATCATGGGTAAATAATAATTACTCAATTGAATAATTCCCAATAGTGATTTGTTCAAAATATAGTAGATAATTATTTAAAAATAATTATCTAAAGGAGTTTGTAAATAATTGTTTTATCGAAATTTTAAAATGGTGCTTTTAATTAAAGTATTTATCTATTGAGTATTTTCTTTAAATGACTAGAATTTATTTTAAGTAATATTTAGAAATTATTTGTAAGTCTAAATAAATAATGTATATTTATTTTCTGTTTACAAAATAAATAAGTTTTAAGTTTTCTAATTCTATAATTTTTTATAAAACGTTCCAGTTTATAAGCTTCGAATATCTAAAATGAGGATATATGTTTTATAAACATTACAAAAACTTTATGTCGAGTATTTAAGTTTTATAATAGTTTAGGAATGTCTTTATAGTTTTTAGAAATTTAAAACTAATGTTAAACATTATATTTTTATAGTTTTAAACTTGGTTTTATTTGGTTAAAATGTCTTCCAATAAGGAAAACAGAAATAAAAATCGATTTTGAGTATAATAATGTTCAACATATTTTATAAAAATAAAAGGGATTTTTAAAACTAATTAAAAGTGTACCAAAGAATTCGAAATCGAGAAAAACGGGCGGCCGGGTTCGAACACCCGACCTGCTCCGGGTCGGGATCTGCACACACACACCACCGCTGGACCAGGGACTTGTTTGTGTTTAATCCGGAAAACAAATTCCTTAAACACAAACCCAAACGCCCCCCCCCCCCCCAATCCATATGAACCCTAACATTTCAATCCCCAAATTCGACTCGGATTACCCTCTGTTTATGAGATTAAACAGAGGGCTTTTGATCCTTTCACGAATTCGATCACAATAGGCACAAGTATTACCTGATTTGGTGTCGATTTGAGGGAGATTGGGTTTGGCTTGGAGTCGGCGGTCGCGACTTCAATTCCGGTCAATGCAGCTTTGGATTGATGAAATGGGTAGTGGAGAGAGGTTAGGGATGATGTTTAGGAGCAGAGGGAGTCGCTATTTATAGCAAATTTTGGCATTAATTGCGCGAACGGGCCGAGGCGGGTGGTTGGGCCGTTCGGAGGTAATTCACACTCCACGCCAAGCCTCGATCGAGGTTGATCATCATGGTGCCTTGGGGACGGGTCGCACGCGAGGTTCAGTGAACCTGGTCGAAAATCGCGATTTCGGGCGAAAGAGGGAGAAAACCGGACGTCGCGGGACTCGAACCCACGACTGGAATTCTGGGTTTGGAAGTTTGGGTGAATTACACATTGGTCCCTGAAGTATCTAGTCTTTAACGTTTTTGTTAAAACTTGAAATTTAGTTTGAAAACACAATTCGTTTTTGACAGTTTTGGCCCCTGTACTTTTAAAGGAGTTGAGTATGCCTTATTTTCTATCAAGTTTAAATGATAGGTTAAATATCCTTTAATTCATATATTCAAGTATGTAAGTTTATAAATCATTTGTATAATTATAGCGCATATCCTTTAAAAAAATAAACATATGTATATATATATTTATTTAATGATAAAAGAAATCAAATGACACGTTTATTTATTCCAGGAAATAAGGAGATTACACGGGAAGTAGGTTCTAAATAAGGAAATGATACGTCGGAAAAATACTGGATATTACAACAAACCCTTTAGTTTAAGGATGTTAAGTATAATTATTAATGAAGATTAATGACTAAACTTGGAAGTTGATATATACATAAATAATAAATAATGTTTTCTGTAGTTTGCTTCATGATACTTTAAGAATATATTAGCTTTTTATTAGATTAAAACATGTAACAAATAATTAGTAAGAAAATAATGCATTTTTCTTAAAGCAAGTTATATTTGAGATCTTTAAAGAACTATAAGAAAATAAAATTAAAAGGACTATCATACTTTTAATGATAATGATAAGTGAGAGACTCCAAATGCAATTATTTCGCATAAAAGTAGTTTTGCATGGTTTAGTACATTTGATGGGAAATTTGTTTATCTTTTTCTTATTTTTAAAACTTCTTTTATATATTTATGCATTAAACACGAATATATTATTCATATAATTTTTAAATAAAATAACCTAGAAGGTTATATAAACATACAATATAAGACTTTTGACATGTTTAATTTTTTTTACCTGATTCTTATTGAAGAAACTTGTTAACACGTTAAAAATAAAACCATAACCCAAATCAACTAATTATAACTAGATCATAATTTATAATTGTTACGATATAACTTTCACAATAAAGGATACAAAACAATACATCACAAGCCTAAAGCTGGTAGATACGTTTCTAAATCCAGTTTTTAATGGTTAGACTATGTTTATTTAACAAAACACATTGTTTAAGAAACTGAGAATAAATGGCTATACAAATATTCAAGAGGGAAAATTCAAGTCCCTTTTTCTCTAACTCGGTTGCGTAAACGGATTGAGTTCTTCCCTGTTGATTTAAAGATATGGAGAGCAATTGAAAACAAAAAAATAGTGTTATTTTAATCGATGTTCTATATTAGAGCACAATGTTATTAGTGAAGATCTCTCCTTATATAAAGAGACCCTTGTAACCCTAATCAATAACAATCTATATACAAAATAGATTTGTGGTTTAAAAAAAAAATCAACTGGGCTCTTTGTGGGCCAGTTAGAAAGTTACAAATAAAAAAGTGGCTGAACCCTTTTCGAAAGAAGACTTAGGGGGTGTTTGGATTGCCTTTTCAAACTACTTATTAACTTATTATCTTTTTCAAAAAGGTAATAAGTTAAAAGTTCATTTGGATAAAGGAAGGAAAAGTCAATTTTAAAGGAGATGAAAAGTTGTTTTTAAGAAGTAGAAACTTTTAACTTTTACAAAAAGTTAAAAGTTGTTTTTAATAAGTAATCCCAAACACCCCCTAAAAAAACTTACAGTTCTCTTTTCATGTTTTTAAATATCAAGTTAGAATCGTTCCCACGCTTAGTTTGGAAATATTAGACCTCAATGTTATTAGTGATAGACTAGGGACTCAAATGTAATATCTCTCCTTATATAAGGAGACCCTTATAACCCTAATCTAATACAAAATACATTTGTGGTTTATTTCTCTACAGGGGCGAGTTACAGTTATAATCGACATAAACGGTTCTTTTATCGACAGATCATACGGGAGTTTAAATCAACTAGTTGCAGGATGACGGTTAGGTTGCTTTGCATTTGTGGTTTAGCGGAGCGGTTTTTCAGAGCGGTTCATGGGAGTTTGGTTTCGTCTCGCTCCCTTTCAACCTTCTTTTTTGTTCTGTTTCACGTCGTTAGTTTTTGTATGTTTCTCTTTTCTAGTCTTGTATTTGCATTTAGCAGTCGCTTTTCTAGGTCGGTTTGTAATTATGTCTCGTCCTGTCTAGTTTCTTACCAGAGAGGTTCTTATTAATAAAATTTTTGCTGTTCAAAAAAGAAAACTTATTAATTTGCATTAGACTAAAAGTTTTCTATTTTTGGTATCTCATTATAATCAATATCATTTCAAAACATTTCAAGTTCAAAATATTTTTCCCCATATTCGATCCCATCCCATCATTATTCCGTTCCTTACCCATCTCACACAAACAAGATATGACATGAATGTTATAAAAAACGACATACTTTTTCTCTATTACAACTTTCTTCCTGTCCCAATTGGGTTTTTTCTTTCCAAATTATAATTATTAAAAGTAGAAGTGTCAACGACAATTAGGAAAGCCCCAAAATCCGAAAATGAATATTGGCCCTCAAAGCACATGTCGATGGCAAAAGCTTCCATGGGAGTAGAGTAGTAGACTTAGCTGTATGAAGAATGGGCCTTCCCACCTTTACTTTAACTCACAATTGTTGGTTGCCAAATCAAAAAATATCGTTCCAGACAAATCAGTTTGATATGAATCAAGAATATGTATGATTTATCAACTTTAAGTTACTTTACCTACTTTAGGGTGTAATTGAATTGAGCTGAGTTTGAACTAAATGTTCTAGCTAGTTTTGTTTCGAAATTTATGTCTGGAACTTGAGCTTGGCTCGTAAGTAATTTTATAAGTTTGAACTCAGCTTTTAGGGTGTTGGTGATTTTATTGTCATCAATATCATTTTAGTGTAATTGGATTTATTTAAGACCAAATGAGAATTTAAAATAAACATTGATACGAGTTAGGATGTGTACAGTACATACTATTTCAAGGTTGTACTACTTTCGAGCATTAAGGAACCCTAATGTTCTAGGGGTGAGCCCCTAGCCATGGAGAATTCCAAGGGGCACCGCCCCCTTGGGCGGGTTCGGGACAATGCTTCGACGGGGTCCAAGAGGCAACGCCGCTGGTGTGGGTCGTGCTCGGTGGAAAACGATTGGAAGTTGCTTCGGATTTGCTTGATTTATGAAAGTTGGTTGAAAAATGATTATCAGTAGTAACTGATCATCAGTAACAACTTATATCAGTGGTAACTGACATCAATGGGAATTGATCATAAGTGGCAGTTATGATCAGTGGTAACTTGATGAGCATAGCAATTTGATATGTGAGAAGCAACTAGTCAACAAAAGGGCTTGCAGACTAGTGGTACCAAGGTGTGATGGAAAGATGTCCCTCCCCATGAGGTTGAGGGTTGAAGTTCCATAATGGATAAAATGTGTAGATTTATGCGTAGGATTAGTGGGTGTGTAAGTTAGCCATTCTAAAAAAAGCAACCAATCAACAACAACTAACCAATAGTAAAAAGGTTATTGCTAAAAGACAAGTCATCTATATTAATAAACTTAGTTACTACTGATGGAGTTCATTATGGTGTTTTCCAACTAATATTAGGGGTGTTCAAACGAATCGAATCGGGTTATTCGAATTTGAATTTTTTTTATGGATTCGAATAAGAATCACTTAAACCGATTTGAATAAGCTTATTCGAATCGAATCGAATTCGAATAAACCGAATAATTATTTTACTTTTTTTTTTGAAAAAAATTAAAAAATCGATAACTAGGTAAAGGTTTTGTGGATTTGAACTTTGAAGCCCATACAAAACTTTTAAAAAAAGTCCGCAAGTAAGAAGTTAGAAGCCCAAACCAAACCTAAATAAGAGGATATTATATATTAAAAAAAAATTATAAATTATATAATATATAAATTCGGGTTATTCGAATCAAATCGAATTGGGGACTTTAGAATTCGAATTCGATTCGAATTCGACTTATTTATTCTTCGATTCGAAAAAGACAAAATTTGAAATCGAAAATTTTATTCGAATTCGGTTCGAATCGAATTTCGGGTTATTCGAATGGGATTCGAATAATGAACACCCCTAACTGATATATCTGATAATTGCGAGCAATTATGACCGCATTCATTGTACTCTTTCATAGAGAGTTGCAATGTTTCATCTCAATCATTGTGATAGTTCAACTCCTATATAAAAGGAATTCTTTTGGTATGTTTAAAACACTAATTTGAAACTTCGTTTTCACAAAATATATTCTCGTTCTTTGTAGAACTTTTTATCTTATCAGATTATTGATTTCATATACTCGATACTCTTTTATTTTAAAATTGAGACGACGTGATTAAAAAAACTATCCATGACATGATTGGAAATAAGAAACCTACATGGGCTTGACCCATGCATATTATATATAAATTATTTATAATTTTTAGTTTATATATATATATATATATATATATATATATGGGGAGGATCAAATAAGAAGTTGTTTTCGGCTAAGAACTCTAAGAAGTGACAAAAACATTAAGAAACGATATCAAACGAACTCGGATTGAGCTCATTCCATCGGCGTTGGAACCGTATCGTCGAACTCTACCATATTAGCTTTTAGGGTTTAGATCTTAGCGTTAAATTTTAGGATTTTAGCCTTAGGGTTTAGCCTTAGGGTTTAGCTTTTACGGTTTAGATTTTAGGGTTTATGTTTTTTTTGGGGGGTGGGGGTTTAGGTTTTTGGGGGTGGGTTTAGGTTTTTGGGGGGGGTGGGGTGGGGGGTTTAGGTTTTTGGAGGGTGGGGGTGGTGGTTTTATGCTTTTCGGGGTGGGGTTGGAGGGGGGGTTTAGGTTTTTGGGGGTGCGGGTGGAGGGGGGTTTAGGTTTTTGGGTCCGGATTAGAGTTCGATGAGACGGTTCCAACGCCGCTCGAATGAGCTCAATCGGAGTTCGTTTGACCCACTTCTTAGCGTTTCTTAGCGAAAAACCACTTCTTAGCGGAACCTTCCCCTATATATTTATATATATATATATATATATATTACATAGTTATATGTTATATTATATTAACATTAATAAATTAATTTAGGTTTTATAATTTTAAATAGGTTGGATATCTATTTTGAATTGTGTATGAAATCACTCTCAGATTAAAGTATTTTGGGAGTGCTCTCAAAATTTTTAATCGAATAATTCAAAAGAAAACACGAACGAGTATGTGTTTTCTGATATGAAAAACGTGTACCGAAAAATGAGCAATACTTGTATTTTATTATTGGGGAACCATCACAACTCTTTGTTGAAACAACAAAACCCTTTGTGAAAGGGTATATCAGTTGGCGGTTAAAACAATTGGGAGTTATTCGATTACCATTAACAGTATCTTCTGTCAATAAGATAACCTTTAACAAGAACTCCTTCAATAGTAAGCCAATTACTGTTGGTAATTGACAGGTCAACAGTAACTAAGTTACCATTGATCGTCAAAGTTCTTGTTGATGCCTAATATGCTAATAATAGCTATTACTGCATCACTACTTACCACTGCTCATAGTTAATTACTATTGTCTGTTGTTACAACTGATAGCAAAAGTGCTACTAATCATAGTTTCTACTGATATACTAGTTCCAACTAATGATCCCATCCTACTGACGAACCAAGCAACGAGACAAAATCGTAAACAATTTGCGGCCAAATGCATTTTATTGCTGATGATTGGCTTGTCATCGAAACCCTAGCACGGCCAGCTAGTGTCACACTCCAAAACTCAGGCCTACAACTTATGTGTTGATTTGTACATCACACACAACGGAAGAAATAAAAAAAAAATTATATAATTCCATTACATTTTAATACACCTTTAAAATAATGAATTTTTACAACCTTGCCAATAAGTTTCCATTCTTATCAGATAACCCGAAGATGCCATTTCACCTACTCACTAAGACTCACCCTAAGCCACGCACTAAAATTTGTTAGCTTTCGCTAATGAGTCTATAGTTTAAGCTATCAAAATTCTTTGCAAAATATACATTTAATTTCACTGATTATCTTTTATAAACGTTTATTTGAGACAACACAACATCCACCAACTTATCAACACCGGTAATTTCACATCAAGCCATCCTTCAATCAAATCCCAAAACTTATTAACCGAACCTCATTCACTAAACACATGGAGAAGTGATTCCGACCCATCATTACACAATGGGCATATTATAGACGGAACATCTATACCCTTAGCCTCCAAATTCATTCAAGTTGGCGCCGATTTCCCAGACCCTCCACCTGTAGATATTAATTTTTCTCGGTAAGCACGCGAACCAATTAGCTTTCCTTGATCCACTGGGAAGCAAAACATCATCCAAACTATCCCAAACCCCCCCTAACCGAGAACTCAACCATTCTCTGCATCGACCAAACCCACCTGTCCTTACCATGCGACAAAGCGACACCTTTAATAAGATTTCGCATCTCAATGTACCGTGCCATTTTATTAGCAGTTCATTTTTTAGTAGCTTATGAACGGCTTTGCTCATAATTCCTAATGTAGTTATTGAGTTTATGATTATGTTTCAAGATATTGAAGGACCATGATACATAAATGAATGATAAGTGATTTAAGATGGTAAAATCTATAATACGGAGGAACATTCTCTCTTGTATGGGAATATGGGATTTTAAATTTTATTTTTCAGTGTATGAAAAGCTAAGGTGTTTAACCGTAAGTAGTTAAAAGCTTTATTAGTTGGCAGATAGAAAAAAAGAATCTAATGTAGAATGATTATGTTGCAAAAAATGTTGATGTAATTGTATGTGTGACAAGAACACCCCACTTTTCGTTTCGGATCTTAATTTAATATAATATTATTAATCGTGTATTTTCTTTATTATATATACATATACATATACATATATAAATTAAAAAAATATATTCTCTATTTATAAACTATAAACCTTTTGATTTATTATTTTTAGTCTCAATTGAAATTAAATAAGAAAGGTTTTAGCTAAAAGGTTTTCTTTTTTATTAGAGTAAGTTACAGAAATCGTCGTTTATGTTTATAGCCTTTTTTAGATATTGTCCTTTAGTCTAAAAATTGTCAGAGATCGTCTTTTATGTTTACAAATCTTGCACGTTACGTCCTTTGACCCTAACCCAGTTAAATTTCTCAGTTAAGTCTGGTCATGTGTAATGCACATGAGGGTACTTTTGTAATTTTACCCATTTAATTAAAAAATATGTTGATTAAAATATCTATAAACTCACTTTTTCAATCTCTCTCCTCTCTCTCAGAGAGGAGAGAGAGAAGAGAGTGAGATGAGAGAAAGAGAAAGAGAGAGACAGAGAGATTGAAAGAGTGGGTTTATAGACATTTTAAGTGATCCATGATTTATACATCATTTAATTAAGCATTTTACATCATTTGATTTGATTTCCTTGTTTTTGCCTATCATTCATATATCATTAAAGAAGTCAAATTAGCTTTTTTTATTTAATTTAAGTTAACTAATTTTTATTTTTTTTACTCTAAATTTTTCCCATAATTATTTGGTTTCTTTATTTTTTTATTTTACACTAAATTTTGTATATAAATTTAAGTTAACAATTATTTATTTTTTTTTAAAATTTGTATGTAAATCTCAAAAGAAAATTAATAACAACAATAAAAATTTCACTAACAAATAAAAAATAAATAAATTTTAAATAAGAAAATAAACAATCAAATTTATTAATAAATAAAAAATTAATTTATAACTACATATTTAGCAGGTTTTGCTATCCAATCTTTATAAATCTTTTGACGTGATTTAAATACGTTTTCCCTCACCCCCACCATTACACACTTGTTCGTAATCAAAAGCCCCGTCTCTAGCATAATCATCCAGTATTTTTCTGGCGCAAAACCAAGCCCGACTACTCTAAGGATGAAAACATCCCATTGTATTCCTCCTTGAAAGCCCCGTCTCTGACATAAAAAAACAAAGATGTCAAATTAGTCTTTTCAGAAAATGGGGTGAGTCCTCATGATTTTTTAATTTTTTTTATAGAATTATTTATTCCACTAATAAATAAATATATTTTTTTTAATTTAAATTTAAGTTAACTAATTTTTTTTTAAATTTTGTATACAAATCTCAAAAGAAAATTATTAACTACAATCAAAATTTCACTAATAAATAAAAAAAATAAAATTTTAAATAAAATAATAAACAATCAAATTTATTAATAAATAAAAAAATTAATCTATAACTTTGTATTTAGCAGGTTTTGCAACCAAATCTTTACAAAGCTTTTGACGTGATTTAAATATGTTTTACCACCCAGCTGCGTCTCTTTCACTTCTTACTATCCATAAGTTGTGTGTGAAACCCATTGGAAACTCTTCTTGCATTTCTACCATTACATAATGATTTGTATTCACCAGTGCAATTGTGATTATCTTTTTATCTGGGAACTGGTCAGGGCCTCTCCAAACCGGAAACAATGTCGAATTGTTATTACCTTCTTTAGATATGAAATGAAAAATTACGTTAAACTTGTTCGCAATCAAAAACCCCTTCTCTGGCATAATCATCCAGTATTTTTGTGGCGCAAAACTAGGCTCCGACCACTCTAAGGATGAAAACACCTCATTGTATTTATCCTAGAAACCCTTTCTGTAATAGGTTTCAAACTACACCATCCAATCAATTAGTAACCTCCGGATTAATTGTGGCGCAAAACTAGGCCACGACCACTCCATCAGCTCTTCACGAGTCCCGAACACCCTGTCATTGTAAAATGGTGACATTGTGTTTGGTTGTGCAGTGTAATAAGTTTGTTCAAGTTGTGTAGTGTGATTTCGAATTTCTCTCGCAATCGATTTATAAACGTATATTTCTAACTTTTTATCAAATCATTGTGTTCAGTTGTACATTGTGAATTCAAAAGATTCTTTTAGTGATTTCAAATAATGATAATTCAATGGCAAAAGCTAATAAACAAAAAACCAAAAAATCTTATTTGTTTCAAATGTGTGATGATTTATAAGGAGAAGTGGAGTGAAATTATTGACATGTTGCAAATATTTGTTTCAAAAAATCAATTTGATTTCAAAAAAGATATTTTTTATATAAGAATATCATATTTAACTTGTGTGTATTTGAAGAGATATTATATTAATATTAAGGAAATGTTATTTTTTATGAAATTTGCCTTTCGAAAAAATAGGTAAAGGTTGTTTGAAATCAATTATTATATAGGACAACCTATACACCCCTCCATCACCTACTTGTTATACACATTTTCTTAAAAATAATTTTAAAACTTGTCTTTTAACCCATTTGAAAAATTATTATTTCTAAAAATGTGTTAAAAATAATTTTCTAACTAGTAAAATTAATGTTAATAGGGGTACGCATAGCACAACCCTTATTATATATGTTTATTGATTATTATTTTTAAAATGAGTTTTTCTAAAACGTGATTTATGATGTGAGAATCCGTTACTAAAAACTCTTTTTTTATATAAAACGACAATTGAACCGAATAATCAATGCCTAGTGAAGTGAAAATGAAAATCAACTATTTTAATGATCAAGTGAAAATGAAAATAAACTATTTTAATGATTAAGTATTAGTTTTATAATATAAAAAAGTAAAATTAATATTATATGTACGATTTTTTATGTCTACTTTTATTAAGATGGTGTATGAAATTTAAGTGCTGTATGAAACTCATATCCCTATTTTAATTAACATATTTTTTAATTAAATGTGTAAAATTACAAAAGTATCTACATGTGCTTTGCACATGAACAAACTTAACTGAGAAATTTAACTGGGTTAGGACCAAAAGACATTACGTATAAGATTTGTAAACATAAAAGACGATCTTTGACAATTTTTAGGCTAAAAGATAATATTTGAAAAATGATATAAATATAAAGGACCATTTCTGTAATTTACAGCTAAAAGACCTTAAGTTTAAATTTTTTTTTATCCCTCCAAAAAGATGCCTAACTGGTCTTACCCTTTTTCCATCTATCTCTTGCCTGTCAAAGGCTGTCAACGAAAACCGTCACGTGCCCCGCTTCTAAGCCATTGCTTTGCACGCCACCCAACCTCCTCCTGGCCGCATCATCTCCTCTCTCTCTCTCTCTCCCTCCCTACCTCTTTCTTCTTTCTTTTATACACATTCATATACGAGTTTAAATGGTTCTAATTGTGTGTGTGTGGGGTTTTAATTATTCAGATACATGGTTATATGTTTGGGTTCATTAATATTCGTTTTTGTTAAAATATGGGTGCTCATTCTTTCTCGTTCCTTTATTTAGGGGATCAAAACCTAATAAATGTTGCAAGTTTAAAATAGTTGCATTTGATATTTTAATTTTTTTAGTAACTATATATGATATTATATGTAGATATATAAAATTATGTCTAATTATTATACTTACATTTTTTTCTTAGAGCATGTCGTTATAATTATTCATCATATCATACTAGAAATAGCTTAATCATGATAGTTTTCTATTAATATTGTTCATTTAAATCAAAATAGGAGCTAATATATAAAAAGAGTATTCATACTTTGTGGGATTATGTTCGACTACTATGACATCATTTCCATGCAAACCCAATCAAGAAAATGAGAAAATGGAAACAACGTTTTAAGGTAATTATGATTTTAGTCACTTTCCTTTTAGAACGGCGAATCACACATCCATCTACTCCTACTTCTAAACTATATCCCTCAATTCTAGGCTTCTTGTTCTTTGATGCAGACCACTCCCCGCCCGAGCGCTTAGTGGTGCTAGTCCACTTCTTTTGAGTTTCAGCGAGTGTTGTGCCTTCAGCGGCCACATCATCAAAGACCTTACCACTTAATGTCACCTCAGATTCGAAATCGTCAGGTGTGTTGGCGTTAATGATTGTGCGAACTCTCGGAGGCAGTTTCTGGATGTAACATTTGATTCTCCTCTCTTCAGTGTTCACCAAGTGTGGAACCAACTGAGTTAGCTCACTGAATTTCGAGGTAAACTGTCGGTGCGTCATGCTACCGGCCTTGAGTTCCACAAAGGCTTCTTCCATTTTATTAATCTCGTTTTGGGGACAGAATTTCTGAATTATCAGTGTCTTCAAATCGTCCCATTTCATCCTATCGATGTCTCTTTCAGCCTTAGCCTTTTTCACATTTTCCCACCAGCTTAATGCCTCGAAAGGAATAGAATGCGCGACAAACTTTACTGCCTGGTCAGCACGACATTCGCTCATCTTGATGACCGCAGTCATACGGTTAATCCTGTAGTATGTGGTAATAGCATCTTTCTTGCCGTCAAAAGCCGGTGGATCACAGTTCCGGAAGGACTTGTAGTCACATCCGAGCTTCGAATCATAGTCGGAGTCATCACTCTCAGACTCAGTTTCAATCAGATTCCTGTTCTCGGCCCTTAAGCCTCTTCCCCTTTCCTCTTCAACAGTCTTGAGAGCCTCTATTAGTGCTGCTTGTAGGGTGCTCTTCAGAACTGCAGCTACTTCATCAGCTATTGCTTTCTTAACAATTAGCTCCAAAACTTAGCCTTCTTCATCATGCACCCCATGGTGACTAAGAGCATTCTCACTTGCAGTATGAATCGACACGATCCATGAACTGAGAGTTCACTTTCTTCCCTCTTGACGCGGTTGACACGTGGTCTACCCCTACGTTCAGTACGTGCTCTTCTCTTTGCACCTCTCCTTCCAGCCATTATCTTTTTCTAACTGCGAACAAGTAATACTCGTGTCATCTTGATAGGAAATTATTTAGAACACCTCAAGTAATGCAAATTACTAATTACAGAGACCGGTATGCAATTACTATTTTACTTAAGTTCAGAGTTTCTGTGATGTCGCCCAGATGGTCTATAAAAACTAATAAATAAAACCTAATCTAGACTCCTAAGTAATAAATGGAATACCTATGAACTAGACCGCACTGACAAGAAAGTGAACCTATCGAATGTAGCACATCTTAATGGTAAACCGGATTATCGAACCCTAGAGACACTACTATAGCCAACTAGACTCTGACTCGGACTAAAGATGATTGATTTGGGGGGTTTTCTACACTACTGATTAAACTAATACTGTAGAATACTAAATATCGACTCTAACTATCAAACAAGGGCTTGGGGAATATTAGAGATGAGAAAAAAACTACCTAGGTCATGAGTCCTGTTTGCTGGGCTTTGGAATTCTATCGGCTATGGAAACTGTATTGGAACTGGGATCCTAAAATATGACACCTCTAAGTCACCTAGTGGATTCCTAATCACTCTCAGGATGTGACCAGAAGGATAACCTAAAAGATACTAAACTCACCAGTTAGTCGGATCACCTCTCGGTCTCTCCAACGATACTAAAGAACTCAATAGACAGTTCACCTTTCGGTCTCACTGTCTCAATACATCAGAGATGTAAGGAGTAATCTGAAGGTAACATGTTTGACATGAATCAACAACGACAATAGACTCCTAAAGAAACTTCTTCTCAGACAGATTTCACTCAGGATTCTAACACCGAAGATTAACCGATTTCCTATCACTTTTCGGGTATTTAGACAAGAAGAGCACTCAACTTTAATAGTTTATTAATCAATATTCCTACAGATTACTACGTCTAGCACACCGTACACAAATCACAAACATGAAGTAGGCGATCTAATACGCAACCATACCTGAAAGACATTCACAAGGACGCGTATGGAATGATTAATCAATAATAAACACAAATCAAGCATGCATATTCATTAAACAATTGATATGACGTAAATTATACATGTTTTGCACGCATAATTATCCCCGAAATCATCACAATTAGAGACAATATGATAATAATTGATGCCTAATCCACTCATTTGTGTTCCGATAGGATAATTGACCCGGATTTGCA
This sequence comes from Smallanthus sonchifolius, assembly GCA_023525975.1. NCBI lineage: Eukaryota > Viridiplantae > Streptophyta > Magnoliopsida > Asterales > Asteraceae > Smallanthus > Smallanthus sonchifolius. The sequence continues at coordinate 18,166,666 of CM042036.1, forward strand.
AAAACATGCAGAAAACACTCAAACTCAAGGTAAAATTAGCATTCGGGGGCCAATTGAACGAAACCGGACGCAGAAGGTCAAAGCTGGAACTCAAAAGGTCAAAGCTGGAACTCAAAAAGTCAATAGGGAGCAAAAAAAGGCAATGCACGACCATGCATGGTCGTGCATCCCCTGTTTTGCCTCCCTGTACTCCCCTGTACTGCCAGATTCCGCACGTGAAAGAAATGGGTACTTTGCATGCCCGTGCAATCCAATGCACGGCCGAACATTGCCAAAATCTTTGCCTATAAATAGCAAGCTCATTCTAGTGTTTTAGGTGTCCATTACCAAGAGGTGTGAAGGAGTTAGTGCTCTGCTAAGTGCCGGAACTCTCTCGGTTTTGGTCCGTTTAGCTTTTCTTTGTTCATTTTCCTTTTTAAAGTCTTGTAATATGAAACGTTTCTTCTTGTTCAAGCAAGCAAGAGACAACCTATATCCACTCTCCCTTGGTGTTGGAATACTTCCACACATTATCTAAGAGTTAGTGGAGGTACTTGTATGGTCATTCATGGCTAGTTCTCTTGTGTTGCTCGAGTTGGTTGAACTTTAATTAATTAATGAAGTATTTTTAGCATGTTATATTTTTAAAGTCTTTACTTTGATTTATCTTAAAAAGACAAGAATAAGTTATCTTTAAACCAATCTAATAATCTTAAATCTTGTGAGTTACTTAAGCAAGACTTCTTGTTTGGGAAGCTTATTTGATGTTTGTACGGTCTATATACAAATCTTGGTGCTATCACGACCAATTAGTATAGATTTAATATTATGGGTTGATTGGAGGTTTGGGTATTCAGCAAGTCGTTTGAGCCCTAACCAGACAAGGCAGTTTGTGTCGGTATTTCTTTACTTCTCTCGTGTTGGCTTGCAGAGGACTTCTAGCGGGAGCCATAGGGTTTGATCTTGTGAATGAAAGTATTATTTATTTAAAATAATATTATAAGTAAAGACAACTATTTAAGAACATAATTTGTTAGGTCCGAGCGTTCATAAAGTAGCTCTAGAGGGAGTTGCGCATTCCGACTTTCCAAAGGTAGTTACAAGACATGACCTACGTCAGTCATTGGATAATCTTAGTCCGAATAATGAATTGTGAGATACCGACGGAATTGAGACCCTGTTTAGGGTCCGTTATATTCATTAATGAACAGTTGGCCGACCGTATCCACTGTTCTGTTACGAAATACTAACTCCCCTATCGAAAGGGTTAGTACTAGTTACTATGACCAACCTTACTTTAAATATATCATTAATTAACAAGTGATAACAACCGGAGTAACACCTTAAACGGGATAATATTTCTAATTACATTTCTTATCTTTTTATTTTCCTTTTAAACAAAACCCATTTTCCAACTTATTATCCTAGTCAGATAATAGCGAGGGCTGAGTACGGGATCCATGTCCATGGTTCGATACTTGGTTCTTATCCATACTATACTACGCTGCGATAGGTATACTTGCCTATTTTATGTGTATTTAGTTGAAGTAATTATCATTTTAATTTATAAATTTAAAACCTGATTTTGTGTAGCTCTAAATAGAATATACTTATTATTACTAAAAACACGCCATCATGTCTTTGGCGTTGTTTCCAGTGTTATATATATATTTCCATTTTTATCTACATATAAAACACACGCATCAAGTTTTCGGCGCCGTTGTCGGGGACACAGTAATTCTACGAAAGATCTAAAACGTTGGACTAACTATTTCAATTTTCTCTTTGTTTTCTTTCTGCTTTATTTTTCATTTTCATTTTTATTTTCATATTTATTTTCTTTTTGTTTTATTTCAACTTTATTTTCCCTTTTATTTTTCTTTTTATCCTTCTCACTTCTATTTTTATCTTTACTTTGTACTTGTGTTAGTTGATCTATCTTTGTAGGAACTTTCAAGGATCGCGACCGCGAAATTATTGTTGTGAGAAATGAATGGATACAAGTATCAGAGTTTTTTGTTTGGTTGTTTGACTGGATACACTATGGTTTTTTACCAGTTACCTCGGTAACCGTTGATATGGTGACACCCCCACCACCACCCTTTCGACCGCTTTATTACGTGAATATTAGCGTAGTTATTTTTATTTCAGTACTTAGTTTATGTTTTGAGCATTGCATAGCGTTACAGGTGATACAGATTTTGATACGTGCCCGGAAATACAATCTTGGCAATGATGAGAATCAACTACACGCATGGAAATTACGTCTCATCAGGGGAGTATCAGTTTCACCACACCCTTATTATTCATGACACATATCATATTGCATACATTCATATTGTCAGAAATTAAGTGTGGGGTGGAACCCCGTTGATATTTTGACTGCCTGATCTTGTCTTAAGTATTACAATTGCATGATTAACAAATACCCAGTTCATGAAATCAAAATTTATGTATAGAAGTAATAAAAACATTTTTTAAATTAATCTTAAAGCAAAAGTCTTAAAAATCATTTGGCATAAACGAGCTTATAAAAAAAGCAATTTGAAATATCGTTGAAGTGAATCAAGGAAACAAATAGGGAAGATTAGGAAGCACAACAGAAAGAAATAAATAAATTTATGCACATTTTTACTTTATTACCCTTTACCTTCCGTTTCCATGTGAGAGATTTGAACCTATCCGAGCATTATCACGAATACATCAAGTTTTTGACGCCGTTGATTATTACATATTTCACATGCTCATTTCGTTTGTTAGAGTGATTGCTAATTATTGCTTTGCATGTTAGAACTTGTATAAAATATACATTTCAAGATCAAAGACTAAAAGAAAGCATAAAAATGATTGAGGCATTAGGATTAACCCATTCTCTTTAGCCTTTTCTTTTACCTACCCTAAACATTACCCCTTAGTTAGGCCCTTTGAGCCTAATCCTTTTTCGTTTCTAAACCCACATCTCAAAGCCATTAAACCCGAAAAATCAGCCTTTTTATCTTTTAACCCTTTTCGTTGAAATCAACTTGGCTATGAATAAAGAAATGATAATCCACCAAAAGTTTATAGATCCATCTTATGTTCGAAGAAACAAAATTCATTTAATATGAAAAGAAGAATTATTGTGAAAAGAAAAAAGGGGCAAAAAAAAAAAGAAATTAGTAAATCGCCCAATCTAGTGAAGAAATCTCATCAAAAGAGAATCAAACTTACTCGAAAAATTGGAGTATGCAAAGCTGATCAAAATGAATGTATTAGGAAGAGACAGCCGAACAATTCATAAAAGGTGATAGCAATGAATATTTCAAAGATAAGAAGAAGTTGGCATTCTTGAAGGAAGGGATTTGGTCTTGACGATCTGACCTTAAAAGAGTCCTTAGATTAGTATCAATGTCTAATCTAAGTTGAATAACGGAATCATTTTCATTTTTATCATTAAGCCAAGTCAGATTTTCAACATTTAGCCACTATTCCCAAATACTTCCTATCCTTAACCCTAAGCCAATCATTACAGCCCTTTTATAAAGCCCTCTTGATTTATGCACATATTTTATGTCAATTGATGGAGATTTGATTTCTATACAAGCCTATGATTATGTAAGCATTAATTATAGCATTGAGTGTTCTCTTTAATATACTATATCCACATATTTAACCCGAGTGTTGAGTGAACATTTTTGAGACTGTAATTTTATGCATAATCATAGTTCCATCAAGTATGTTGGGCTTGCTACCCTATTGTGCAGAAACAGTTGAAAGGTATAACCACCAAATCATTGTTTTAAGAAAGCCATTCAGCAATTTGGGACAGCAACTTTAGATTAACAATTAATCAATATCTTATTTCTACGGGTATAATCATGCATGAGTTTTCTTGAGCACAAGCAAAGTTTAAGTGTGGGGTATTATGATATGACATAAATTATACATGTTTTACACGCATAATTATCCCCGAAATCATCATAATTAGAGACAATATGATAATAATTGATGCCTAATCCACTCATTTGTGTTCCGATTGGATAATTGATCCGGATTAGCAAAAACATGAAGAAAACACTCAAAATCAAGGTAAAATCAGCATTCGGGGGCCAATTAAATGAAACCGAACGCAGAAGGTCGAAGCTGGAACTCAAAGAGACAACAGGGAGCAAAACAAGGCAATGCACGACCGTGCATTGCCTTGCATGGTCGTGCATCCCCTGTTTTGCCTCCCTGTACTCCCCTGTATTGCCAGATTCCGCACGTGAAAGAAAATGGGTACTTTGCATGCCCGTGCAATCCAATGCATGGCCGTACATTGCCAAAATATTTGCCTATAAATAGCAAGCTCATTCTAGTGTTTTAGGTGTCCATTACCAAGAGGTGTGAAGGCGTTAGTGCTCTGCTAAGAGCCGGAACTCTCTCGGTTTTGGTCCGTTTAGCTTTTCTTTGTTCATTTTCCTTTTTAAAGTCTTGTAATATGAAACGGTTCTTCTTGTTCAAGCAAGCAAGAGACAACCTATACCCACTCTCCCTTGGTGTTGGAATACTTCCACACATTATCTAAGGGTTAGTGGAGGTACTTGTATGGTCATTCATGGCTAGTTCTCTTGTGTTGCTCGAGTTGGTTGAACTTTAATTAATTAATGAAGTAGTTTTAGCATGTTATATTTTTAAAGTCTTTACTATGATTTATCTTAAAAAGACAAGAATAAGTTATCTTTAAACCAATCTAATAATCTTAAATCTTGTGAGTTACTTAAGCAAGACTTCTTGTTTGGGAAGCTTATTTGATGTTTGTACGGTCTATATACAAATCTTGGTGCTATCACGACCAATTAGTATAGATTTAATATTATGGGTTGATTGGAGGTTTGGGTATTCAGCAAGTCGTTTGAGCCCTAACCAGACAAGGCAGTTTGTGTCGATAGTTCTTTACTTCTCTCGTGTTGGCTTGTAGAGGACTTCTAGCGGGAGCCATGGGGTTTGATCTTGTGAATGAAAGTATTATTTATTTAAAATAATATTATAAGTAAAGACAACTATTTAAGAATATAATTTGTTAGGTCCGAGCGTTCATAAAGTAGCTCTAGAGGGAGTTGCGCATTTCGACTTTCCAAAGGTAGTTACAAGACATGACGTACGTCAGTCATTGGATAATCTTAGTCCGAATAATGAATTGTGAGATACCGACAGACTTGAGACCCCGTTTAAGGTCCGTTATATTATTAAGGAACAGTTGGCTGACCGTATCCACTGTTTTGTTACGAAATACTAACTCCCCTATCGAAAGGGTTAGTACTAGTAACTATCACCAACCTTACTTTAAATATATCATTAATTAACAAGTGATAACAACCGGAGTAACACCTTAAACGGGATAATATTTCTAATTACATTTCTTATCTTTTTATTTTCCTTTTAAACAAAACCCATTTTCCAACTTATTATCCTAGTCAGACAATAGCGAGGGTTGAGTACGGGATCCGTGTCCATGGTTCGATACTTGGTTCTTACACATACCATACTACGCTGCGATAGGTACACTTGCCTATTGTGTGTGTATTTAGTTGAAGTAATTATCATTTTAATTTATAAATTTAAAACCTGATTTTGTGTAGCTCTAAATAGAATATATTTATTATTACTAAAAACACGCCATCATGTCTTTGGCATTGTTGCTAGGGTTATATATATATTTCCACTTTTATCTACATATAAAACACACGCATCAAGTTTTCGGCGCCGTTATCGGGGACACAGTAAAGATCTAAGCCGTTGGACTAACTATTTCAATTTTCTCTTTGTTTTCTTTCTGCTTTAATTTTCATTTTCATTTTCATATTTATTTTCTTTTTGTTTTATTTCAACTTTATTTTCCCTTTTATTTTTCTTTTTATCATTCTCACTTTTATTTTTATCTTTACTTTGGTACTTATGTTAGTTGATCTATATTTAGGAACTTTCAAGGATCGCGACCGCGAAATTATTGTTGTGAGAAATGAATGGATACAAGTATCAGAGTTTTTTGTTTGGTTGTTTGACTGGATACACTATGGTTTTTTACCGGTTACCTCAAGGTAACCGTTGATATGGTGACACCACCACCACCCTTTCGACCGCTTTATTACGTGAATATTAGCGTAGTTATTTTTATTTCAGTACTTAGTTTATGTTTTGAGCATTGCATAGCGTTACAAGTGATACAAATTTTGGTACGTGCCCGGAAATACAATCTTGGCAATGATGAGAATCAACTACACGCATGGAAATTACGTCTCATCAGGGGAGTATCAGTTTCACCACACCCTTATTATTCATGACACATATCATATTGCATACATTCATATTGTCAGAAACTAAGTGTGGGGTGAAACCCCGTTGATATTTTGACTGCCTGATCTTGTGTTAAGTATTACAATTGCATTATTAACAAATACCCAATTCATGAAATCAAAATTTATGTATAGAAGTAATAAAAACATTTTCTAAATTAATCTTAAAGCAAAAGTCTTAAAAATCATTTGGCATAAACGAGCTTATAAAAACAGCAATTTGAAATACTGTTGAAGTGAATCAAGGAAACAAATAGGGAAGATTAGGAAGCACAACATAAAGAAAGAAATAAGTTTATGCACATTTTTACTTTATTACCCTTTACCTTCCATTTCCATGTGAGAGATTTGAACCTATCCGAGCATTATCACCAATACATCAAGTTTTTGACGCCGTTGATTATTACATATTTCACATGCTCATTTCGTTTGTTAGAGTGATTGCTAATTATTGCTTTGCATGTTAGAACTTGTATAAAATATAAATTTCAAGATCATGGACTAAAAGAAAGCATAAAAATGATTGAGGCATTAGGATTAATCCATTCTCTTTAGCCTTTTTCTTTTACCTACCCTAAACATTACCCCCTAGTTAGCCCCTTTGAGCCTAAACCTTTTTCGTTTCTAAACCCACATCTCAAAGCCATTAAACCAGAAAAAAAGCCTTTTTATCTTTTAACCCTTTTCGTTAAAATCAACTTGGCTATGAATAAAGAAATGATTATCCACCAAAAGTTTATAGATCCATCTTATGTTCGAAGAAACAAAATTCATTTAATATGAAAAGAAGAATTATTGTGAAAATAAAAGGGGGCAACCAAAAAGAAATTAGTAAATCGCCCAATCTAGTGAAGAAATCTCATCAAAAGAGAATCAAACTTACTCGAAAAATTGGAGTATGCAAAGCTGATCAAAATGAATGTATTAGGAAGAGACAGCCGAACAATTTATAAAAAGATATAGCAATGAATATTTTAAAGATAAGAAGAAGTTGACATTCTTGAAGGAAGGGATTTAGTCTTGACGATCTGACCTTAAAAGAGTCCTTAGATTAGTATCGATGTCTAATCTAAGTTGAATAACGGAATCATTTTCATTTTTGTCATTAAGCCAAGTCAGATTTTGAACATTTAGCCACTATTCCCAAATACTTCCTATCCTTAACCCTAAGCCAATCATTACAGCCCTTTTATAAAGCCCTCTTGATTTATGCACATATTTTATGTCAATTGATGGAGATTTGATTTCTATACAAGCCTATGATTATGTAAGCATTAATTATAGCATTGAGTATTCTCCTTAATATACTATATCCACATATTTAACCTGAGTGTTGAGTGAACATTTTTGAGACTGTAATTTTATGCATAATCATAGTTCCATCAAGTATGTTGGGCTTGCTACCCTATTGTGCAGAAACAATCGAAAGGTATAACCACCAAATCATTGTTTTAAGAAAGCCATTCAGCAATTTGGGACAACAGCTTTTGATTAACAATTAATCAATATCTTACTTCTACGGGTATAATCATGCATGAGTTTTCTTTAGCACAAGCAAAGTTTAATTGTGGGGTATTATGATATGACATAAATTATACATGTTTTACACATATAATTATCCTCGAAATCATCATAATTAGAGACAATATGATAATAATTGATGCCTAATCCACTCATTTATGTTCCGATAGGATAATTGATCCGGATTAGAAAAAACATGAAGAAAACACTTAAAATCAAGGTAAAATCAGCATTCGAGGGCCAATTGAACGAAACCGAACGCAGAAGGTCAAAGCTGGAACTCAAAAAGTCAACAGGGAGCAAAAAAAGGCAATGCACGACAATGCATTGCCTTGCATGGTCGTGCATCCCCTGTTTTGCCTCCTTGTACTCCCATGTACTGCCAGATTCCGCACGTGAAAGAAATGGGTACTTTGCATCCCCGTGCAATCCAATGCATGGCCGTACATTGCCAAAATCTTTGCCTATAAATAGCAAGCTCATTCTAGTGTTTTAGGTGTCCATTACCAAGAGGTGTCAAGGCGTTAGTGCTCTGCTAAGAGCCGGAACTCTCTCGGTTTTGGTCCGTTTAGCTTTTCTTTGTTCATTTTCCTTTTTAAAGTCTTGTAATATGAAACGGTTCTTCTTGTTCAAGAAAGCAAGAGACAACCTATACCCACTCTCACTTGGTGTTGGAATACTTCCACACATTATCTAAGGGTTAGGGGAGTCACTTGTATGGTCATTTATGGCTAGTTCTCTTGTGTTGCTCGAGTTGGTTGAACTTTAATTAATTAATGAAGTATATTTAGTATGTTATGTTTTTAAAGTCTTTACTATGATTTATCTTAAAAAGACAAGAATAAGTTATCTTTAAACGAATCTAATAATCTTAAATCTTGTGAGTTACTTAAGCTAGACTTCTTGTTTGGGAAGCTTATTCGATGTTTGTACGGTCTATAAACAAATCTTGGTGCTATCACGGCGAGTTAGTATGGATTTAATATTAAGGGTTGATTGGAGGTTTGAGTATTCAGCAAGTCGTTTGAGCCCTAACCAGACCAGGCGGTTTGTGTCGGTATTTCTTTACTTTTCTCGTGTCGGCTTGTAGAGGAATTCTAGCGGGTGCTATGGGGTTTGATCTTGAGAATGAAAGTATTATTTATTTAAAATAATATTATAAGTAAACACAACTTTTTAAGAACATAATTTGTTAGGTTTAAGTGTTCATAAATTAGCTCTAGAGGGAGTTGCGCATTCCGACTTTCCAAAGGTAGTTACAAGACATGACGTACGTCAGTCATTGGATAATCTTAGTCCGAATAATGAATTGTGAGATACCGACGGACTTGAGACCCTGTTTAGGGTCCGTTATATTTATTAAGGAATAGTTGGCCGACCGTATCCACTATTTCGTTGCGAAATACTAACTCCCCTGTCGAAAGGGTTAGTACAAGTAACTATGACCAACCTTACTTCAACTTCTGTTGCACCTGAACCTCCAACTTCAAGAAAATCTTGGTTCAGGAAAATCATTCAGGAAGAAACTCCTAAAACCTACGAATGGATAGCTGAGCATCCGGAGCTAAAGAGGCGTCCAATTGGCTGGAAGTATGATGCAGAAAGGAAGCTCTTTATTATCAGAAGATATAGAGGGGGAGTTCAGCACTTCAAAAATATAACTGACCTCCAGACACTTCCTTTCTATGACCACAGGGACTTAGCCAAGCTTCCACTTCAAAACCCTGGGAAGGTTATGATGGCTTATGACTTCGAGAAATTTCTGCATTCTCAAGTCAATAATGATTTCAAGGGAATGAAGCCTAGGAAAACTCAAAAGAAAATCTCAAAGACAAGGTTTCACCCTAAAACCAATAAGCCATATGTGTTCTTGAGGTACAAGCCTGCCCAAACTCACAAGACCATCACCATTCCAAAGTCTGTACCTGTCCAACTGCAAACTTTCATAAAGTGGTACTATGACCCAATAATTGGCAGTGCAGTAATAGAGTGTGAGGGCAAGGAAGACATCACTATCTTTGACCCTATGGAGCTGTTGAAATTTAAGCCTGAAGATCTGGAGATACTATTCCAGAATCACATTCAGGCATACAGTGATGAAGATGAAGCTGATGCCAAGGCCTACCAAAGAGTTGTATCTCTCCACATTAAACCATTCATCCCAAGGACTACTGAAGGACCAGCTGCTTGATGAAGAGCTGAAGGCAGTAATGCAACAGCTTAGGGGGAGATTGTAGAGTCTTATCTTATGTATAAGCTGTTGTCATTTATTGTATGTTTAAACAGTTTTAGACTAGTTTACTTTATGTCATTTCATTAAATGTAATTTCAGTTTTCTGTAATTTACTGCTTTATTAGCTAAGTCTGGGCCATCGAAACTACTTAGTTTCGATTGAGTTTGTTCAATCGAAACTAGTAGTTTCGATAGATGGTAGTTTCGACATTTGTGTATCACTTGTAAATGGTCAATCGAAACTAGTAGTTTCGATTGAACATAGTTTCGATACCTGTCACTACTATAAATAGCCTAGTTTGAGAATGTTTAGGGTGTGAGTAGCGGCTGTAACCCTGAACCTTCTCTTTCACATTGTTCTTGAATCAATACACTTTGCAGTTGTTTTTACACTGTGTTCTTACATTTTCATATCACTTTGTGTTGATTCATTGTGTGGTTAGCCGGTCGGTTATCTTCACCAACACTGTTTCTATCATCTGTTTCACCACCATACACACAGTTTCCGCCTGTGTTTGTGTGTAATCGATCAAATCAGTGATTTCAAGTTAAATCTGGACCTACAATTGGTATCAGAGCTTTATGCTCTAGTGTTTTTGAGTGTTATCAGGTTTGTTGATCGATTCTAGGTGTTTACTGAGGGTATTCAAAGCTTATTTTGGTTTTTTGCTCATCTATTCTTGGAAGTACTGTTTTATTGATTGACGGCTACTGTTTCATCGATTTCCAAGGGTTTTTGCTCGTATTTTCAGAATTGGAGGTTGGATTAGTGATCAGGACTGTTGGACGAAGGTTTTTGATGGATTGGTTTGTCTTTTCTGCTCTATTGATTTCTGGAGCTTATCATCAATGGAGTATTTCTGAGCTTGGAGAAGAAGGCATCGAAACTACTGTGGACAGTTTCTGATTTTTGTTGATCATCGAAACTTCTTGTCTACGTTTTGTCGGGAGAAGATACTATCGAAACTAGATTTTTGTCTTATATAGAAACTGTGGTTATCGAAACTTGTCTGTGAATTTTTCAGTATCGAAACTAGTTGTTTCGATAAAAGTTGTCTTATCGAAACTAGTTGTTTCGATAAAAGTTGTCCTATCGAAACTTGTTGTTTCGATAGAAGTTGTCCTATCGAAACTAGTTGTTTCTATAGAAGTTGTCCTATCGAAACTAGTTGTTTCGATAGAAGTTGTCCTATCGAAACTAGTTTCTATTTAGTTTCGATTCCGAATATTATGGCCACTTCAAGTTCAACAGAACCTTCTGGGGGAAATAGACCACCTGCTCTTGTGTCCACAAGAGAATTTGATGACTGGACTAAGAAGATGAAGCTTTTCTTTCAATTTCATGATTATACTTTGTTGAGTTCTATCACCGATGGTCCCCACAAGCCCGTAACTACCACTGCTGATGTTCAACGTCCTAAGTTAGTATCTGAGTATGATGAGAAAGATCTTGCCTTGATTGCCCGAGACAACAAGGCCTACGGGACTATTTCCATGGCTATTCCTATGGATATCTTCAACATATTTGCTGAGTACACAACTGCCAAAGACTTATGGGTTGCATTGTGCACCAGATATGAGGGAAGTGAGGATGTTAGGGAAAACAAAAGAGATCTGATCAAGAAACAATATGAGATGTTCAGTAGTGTAAGGGGAGAATCAATGTCTGATTTGATCAACCGTTTCTCAAGCATTGTATCTAGGTTGAAAGTGATGGGAGTTGAGTACCCTACTCTTGATTTAAACAAGAAACTCCTAGATTCTCTTCCTGAGGAATGGAATATGTATCGCATCATGATCAAAAGGAGTGAGAATCTGAGTGCTCTGTCTCAACAGGAAGTCTATAGCATTCTTGAATCTTATGAAATTGAGATCAAGAAGGGAGCAGTCACCCCTTCAAATCACTCTGGAAACACAACTCTTATTGCTGGATCAAGCTCATCCGGTAGCCCATACTTTCAGACTGATGTCCCTTCTTCAGCTGCTGCAATTAATTCTACCAGCTCCTCTGCTCCTCAAAAGACTGTCACCATGATTCTTGATGATTATGTCCCAATCATGACTGCTTTCATGTCGTGCTATGATGCACTGATTTCTGGTAATCTAACACCGGTTAGCTTTCAAACTGATGACTTGGAGCAGATTAATCCCGATGATTTGGAGAAAATGGACATTGATTGGTGCATGGCCATGTTGACCTTAAGAGCCAAAAGATTCATCAAAAGGACTGGCATAGACAGATTCAAGCAGGGAAAGACACTTGGGTTTGATATCAAGAAGGTGAGATGCTACAATTGTGATCAGCTGGGGTCACTTTGCCAGAAACTGCAAGGAGCCGTCCTCCAAGGATCAACAAGAAAAGAAGATTTCCTCTGGAAAACAAGCTGCCAATCCTCCAAAGACAAACACATATTAAAGTTCCACAGCTCTTGTGTGTCAAGCTGATGGACACTATCATTGGGGAGAACAAGCTAAGGAAGCTGCTGATAAAGCCTTGATGGCTGATATGGAGGACAAGGGCAAGTGTGTCATGATTGAACCTGCTGAGGATCTCACTGCTGTGCCTGCTGAGGTTATTTCTAAACTGTGTAATTCTAGATCTTGCTTGAATAAAATTCAAAAATACAAATTCATCAATCAAGCCTTGATTGTTGAACGAGATCACATTAAGGTGATGTATGACTCTGTGGCCAAAAATGAGAAACTTTACTTAAAGAAAATTCGTGACATTTCTGGTGAAAATCGCTCTTTAATTGTGCAACTCAATACTCAAAACATTAACAATACGATTTTAACTGAAAGAGTCCAGAAGGCAGAAAAGCCAAATTACATGTTGACCACATGGATATGGATTAGAAAATTCTGTTTGGAATAATTGATAAACAATTTAATAGAAAAGGCACAGAAGGTCTTGGGTATAACTCTCATCCACCTCCTTATTCTAAATCAGGGAGATTTGCTGATATGCCAACTCCACATGTTTCCACACCTTTTGTTTGCACATTATCTCCTGATGATTATATTACGTCCTCTGATTCTGACAGTTTTGCTTCTTGTGCAGAATTAAATTGTGTAAATTCCGAAGATGATTGTGATGAGAGTACCAATGACAGAACTATTTTAAAAGAACTTGAGTCAGATGAATGTAATAATATGTCCGTGTCTAAACTAAAAATTTGTGAACACGTTGAAAACTTGTATTTTGATTCTATGCCTGCTGAGCATACGGGTTTGGGATGTGATGTTTCTAAATTTAAAAATGCTTTGCCTTTTGTTCCTAAATCTTTGAATGTTATGCCATGTGTTACCAAGTTTAAAAGTGCAGGAATTATTTTGAATGATGTACCACGTGAAACCATGAGCAACATGGACTTTTTCAGATTAAAGGAAGCACATCGTTTTCAAGACAAAGTTATTGATGAGAGAACCGTCTCATGTTCAGATTCCTCGACATCACAATCATCTTCATCTTGTGATGACTATTATCAGGCTAAGATATCTTGTGAAAACGTTTGTTTTAGTTGCGGTGCCTCAAATCATGTTTCAAAAAGTTGTAAATTGACAACCACAAATTCTAATGAAGAATCGCATTCCAAAAGTTCATTAAATTCATGTGTTGCCTAAGTCTTCTCACAGTAGGAAATCTAGGCGTAAAAGAATTAAAAATGCTAAAAATTATTTAAAACGAACTTGGAAAATTAAAAATAATGTTCTATTTGATGACCGTGCTTCATCAAAGGATGGTTGTAATTCGGATTCCAATGAGAGGTCATATCCTGACACTAAAATCTCTTGATTGAAACAATTTTGGTCAAATCGTATAAATGGTTCGTTGTGTATAGGGTCAATCAAGAAGAACCGGCGATAACATCTGGCATGTAGATAGTGGATGTTCAAGACATATGACTGGGCACTTTAACTTGCTGCAAGATTATCATCAAATTGATGGAGAGTATGTTGCTTTTGCTGGAAACCCAAGAGGAGGAAAGATTGAAGGACAAGGAACAATATCAAATGGAGTAAATAGTCTAGAATTTGTCAACTTTGTTCCTCAGTTGAAATACAATCTGATGAGTGTTTCACAGATTTGTGACAAGGACTTTTGTGCTTTATTCAATTCAAAAGAATGTCTTATCTTGAAGCCGGGAGTGGTGATTCCAGAAGAACTTATTCTCATGTGTGCTCCCAGAAGATACAACACATATAACTTGGATATGAACAACCCATCGGGCATTGAATCGTGTTTTCTCTCAAAGGCTTCCGAAGATGAATCTTTCCTGTGGCATAAGAGGTTGGGACATGTCAATTTCAAAACAATGAAACGACTGGTTCGAGGCAACCTAGTCACTGGTTTACCTCTCAAAGATTTCACTCCTATGGAACACTGTATCTCATGTTCCAAGGGAAAACAGCACAAATCTTCACATAAGCCTAAAACCACCAATTCCATTGACTCTCCTCTCCAATTGCTTCACATGGATCTTTTTGGTCCGGTGAGTGTCATGAGTCTTGGACGAAAGTCATACTGTCTGGTGGTAACAGATGATTTTTCTCGATTCACTTGGGTGTTTTTCCTAGCTAAAAAAGATGAGACGCTAGAGATTTTAAAAACCTATCTGCTTCAAATTGAGAACCTCTTCAATCTAAGTGTGAAGACTATCCGCAGCGATCATGGAACAGAATTCAAAAATTCAACTCTTGATTCCTTCTGTGAAAGCAAAGGAATTTCTCGACAATTTAGTGCACCTCGTACTCCTCAACAAAACGGTGTAGCTGAAAGGAGAAACCGCACCTTAATTGAAGCTGCACAAACTATGATTGTTGACTCTAAGCTTCCCGTGACTTTTTGGGCTGAGGCGGTCAACACTGCATGTTTTGTGCAAAATCGGGTTCTTATTACTAAAAGTTGCAACAAGACACCTTATGAGATCATGTACAAGCGCAAGCCAGTTATTGATTTCTTCAGAAAATTTGGGTGTGTGTGCACAATGCTGAACACTTCAGATCAGCTCAACAAGTTTGAAGCCAAAGCTGATGAATGTTATTTTGTTGGTTACTCATCCAATCAATGTGCTTTTCGTGTCTATCATAAGAAGAAAAGGATAATGCTGGAGTCCATTGATATCAATTGGCATGAAAACAATCATACGGACGCAGGAGACGGTCCCAATTGGCTATTTGACGTTGATTCAGTTTTTAAGTCATTTAATCTTCCTGATTTCTCTATTGAATCAACTCATGCTAATCCTTACTTCTCTATGAACAATCTAGGGAACTTAAATGATCAAGGTTCTTCCTCATCTACTCAGGTTGAAATTCCTGTGGTTGCTAATGCTGAATCTAATATGGAGTCTTCCGGTTCTGGTGCAACAAGTGAAACTGTTGAAGACAACTCCATTCCAATAGTAGATGTTGCACCACAATCACCTGCTGAAGATCCTATTAATGATATTGCCGATCCTCCTGCTGAAAATCTTACCAATTTGGAAGAAGTCGTGGAAGAAGATGAAATTCCTCAACTGCGAATTCACAAGATTCATCCCACCAATAACATCATTGGACCACTCAATGTGGGTGTTAGTACCCGAAGTGCCTGTGATGCATTTGAAAACAGCATGTTTTCTTGCTTCATTTCTCAAGCTGAACCAAAGAACATCAAAGCAGCTCTACTAGAAAACAGCTGGGTGGAAGCAATGCAGGAAGAGCTACAGCAATTCTCAAAGCTGCATGTGTGGAATTTGGTAGATCTTCCCAGGAACAAAGTTCCAATCGGCACTCGTTGGGTTTTTCGCAACAAAAAGGATGAAGGTGGCACTGTGATTCGAAATAAAGCTCGTCTGGTGGTTCAAGGTTTCTATCAAGAAGAAGGGATTGACTATGAGGAAGTCTTTGCACCAGTGGCTCACTTGGAAGCCATCCGAATTTTTCTCGCCTATGCAGCCTACATGGACTTCACCGTTCATCAAATGGATGTCAAAAGCGCATTTTTATATGGAAAAGTTCAAGAGGAAGTTTATGTCAAGCAGCCGTCGGGTTTCATTGATCCAAATTTTCCAGACCGTGTTTACAAGTTAGACAAAGCATTGTACGGTCTTCACCAAGCACCTCGTGCGTGGTATGAAACTTTATCAAAGCATCTGCTTGAGAATGGTTTCACACGAGGAGCAATTGACCAAACTTTGTTCAAACGAAAGGATGAAAAGGATACAATCATGGTGCAAATTTATGTGGATGATATCATTTTTGGATCTACAAATCTCCGTCTTTGCATAGAATTTGAGGAAGTGATGAGATCTAAGTTTGAAATGAGCTCCATGGGAGAAATGAAGTTCTTTTTGGGACTACAAGTTGATCAGTCTGAGTCAGGAATCCTTATCCATCAAGAAAAATACGTGAAAGAAATTTTGACCAAGTTCAAAATGGCTGATTCCCACCCTGTAAAAACTCCTGTGGAAGTTCGTCATTGTTTGACTCCTGATGTGGATGGTGAAAGCGTTGATCAGCATCTCTATCACTCTATGATAGGCTCTCTCATGTATCTCACGGCCAGCAGACCCGACATCATGTTTGCAGTGTGCTTGTGTGCACGTTTTCAGGCTAATCCTAAACTCTCTCATTTATCTACTGTCAAACGTATTTTAAGATATTTAAAGTATAAGCCAAAATTGGGTCTGTGGTATCCTAAAACTGACTTATTTGATCTTGTGGCTTATTCAGATTCAGACTACAGGGGTTGCAACTTAGACCGAAAATCCACTTCTGGAGGTTGTCAATTCCTTGGCAACCGCCTTGTCTCATGGCAATGTAAGAAACAATCCACCGTTTCCCAATCCACCACCGAAGCCGAATACATTGCCGCAGCCCTCTGTTGTTCCCAAGTCAGATGGATACACCATCAGATGCTTGACTATGGGATCACATTCCATGAGACACCCATTCTGTGTGACAACACTGCCGTTCCCCATATCACCAAAAACCCCGTTCAGCATTCCAAAACAAAACACATTGAAATCAAACATCACTTTATCCGTGACTGTGTGGAAAAGAAGCATATTCAAATTGTTGAAGTCAAAACTAATAAACAAACCGCAGACATCTTCACAAAGGCTTTTGACTCTACCAGATTTGCCCAACTGGTGGAGATGCTTGGAATGATAAACTTTCAGTAAATTGTGTGAATAATATTCTCTTTTCTAAATTCTTTTTAATTGTCAAAGAAAATTCCAAAAAGATTTTATTTTTATGTACAGTTTCTACGCAAATCTTTTGGGGGAGAAATATAATATTGAAAAGAATTGCTGTGTATATAATCTTACAAGTGGTTTTGAGTTGTAGGAAAAATTGAATCTGACCTTTGAGAAATGATAGTGTCTGATCTCATCTCTTGGACATGGAATAGACCAAAAGCATGGTGTTTACTGAGGTATAGCTGGTAGGCCCGACATATGGTTAAAACTTGTAAGTAGTGTGAAAACCTAATATATATATCTCATACCTATGTGTTTGAACCCATTATTGAAACATCTAACCCATTTTTATATCTAAGAAAACCAATTCAATCAGATACAGGCTTACGTGTTGGATTCCTATTCATACGCCAAGTGACCGTCAATATAACGATATTTACCACCGATGACCTCGTATGTTTTTCTTACGCAAAGATCTCGGGTGCTCATCCTTTTCCCATCCACTTGGATGATTTGACCCCGTCTGTTTTGCTTACGCAAAGATCTCGGGTGTTCAACATTTTTCTATCCGCTTGGAAAATTTTACGACTTCTTCTGTTTTGCTTACGCAAAGATCTAGAATTCTCGTACCCTTTTAATATCTACTTGGATATATTTTATTTTAATTTTCTAAATCCACTTGGATATCTTATTTTATTTTGGTGGTACATTGACATTACTAAGACGGTACCTTGGTTAATCAGAAAGAGATGATAGGATGAAGATGGGTACTTCTTGAGGATTGATAGGTTTTCAAAATCATTTTATTTTAATATGTGGGGTACACCTTGTATATTGCTTAAATGGTACATTTTAATCACATGAAATCTTAGTACAAACAAATGTTCGGGTTTACTTTGCACAAACATCAGCTATCTTCAGGGACTCACAGTAATTAATTGCAAAAGGAAGTGTTTCAAGAGACTGACCAGATCTGATCTCATGCTGGATCTTTTTCAAGAAGATAAGTGTAAATATCTTGTGTATAATTTCATTTCTATAGTTAAGTCTGTTTTAACAGTGTATATATGTTAGTCTTGTTTATGCTATTTGAACTATCGAAACTAGTTGTACATATCGAAACTACTTTGAACTATCGAAACTAGTTGTACATATCGAAACTAATTTGAACTATCGAAACTAGATGTACATATCGAACTACTTTGAACTATCGAAACTAGTTGTACATATCGAAACTTCTTTAATCTATCGAAACTAGTTGTTTCGACAGGGGCAATTTGGTCATCTGTCTTACGCAAATCAAATGCCTTCATAATCTATCCCTTCCTTCATACCGAGTTTCACTCGTCATTTTCGAACCCTCTTCACCTTCTCTGTCATACGCAAAATCTCTCAAGCCATTGGTCTGAGTTGCAAGATATCAGCGTTAATCACCTGATTTTCCCCCGTTGTCACCATCGTCTCCATCATCAGGTAATGTCTCACTACTTCATTTTGGATGATTTTTGCAAATCGGCAGACCTAGGGTTTCAAAATTTAAAATTTGTTCGACTAAATCTTCATAATAACATTCGTTTTTGTGCTTATCCGTGTTTGCATACATCTCAATCATCTTTGAACTCACGATTAATGTGTATTCTTGCAGATAACAGTCTCACATTCGGTAAGATGAAGTTCCGTCACTTACAGGCCACTCTAAACCCTTCATTAAAATTGTTTATATTAGTCTGAGTATCGTGAATCAAAGGGGTTTGGGTTTCAAAACCAAGTAGTTTCGATAAAGGGGTTCAACTCTTTTAAAATTTCTCAAAAGGTTTTCAATCGAAACTACTAGTTTCGACACCCAAACTTGCCCTAGTATCTCTGATCGAAACTAGTTAGTTTCGATAAGTTCATCTCCATCGAAACTAGTTGTTTCGACAGTATTGATTTCAAAATTTTCTAAGTATTGATCAAAGCTTATTGCCTCTATCGAAGCTACTTGTTTCGATAAAGTTGTTTGTTAAATTAACCAAGTTCATCTCAATCGAAACTAGTTGTTTCGACAGTAAGGATTTCAGATTTTTTCTAAGTGTTGATATATCTTGTTTCGGTCAAGTATTTTCAGAAACTTTACTTCTTGTGCAAAATTGATGAATTTTACAGGTATGGATCTCTTATTCGTAAAGAGACACAATGTCTGTGCATTTCTTAATTCAATGATCCAAAAGCTGCAGAGTTCATTCGTGTCTTAAACTTCCTGGCAAACTCCAACATCAGCTTTGCCATCAGCAACAACCTGCCGGTGTTTGAGACATCTATAAGAGAATTTTGGGAGACTGCAGAGATCATCACAGTTGAAAATGTGGAGCACATTAGAGCAACTGTGCTTGGCCAAGAAGTCTTATTTTCTGAAGCTACAGTTAGAGAGGTGTTGCAGTTTAATGACAATCCAGATGCACCCATTGAATTTCCAATCTTCTATGTTAAAGAATGCTTCAGAAGATTGGGTCATCCAGATGAATTCAAAAGTGGTCAGATAATCAAGAACTCCTTACAAAGCCACTGGAGATACGTAGTGCACGTGTTTATTCACTGCCTATCAATCAGAAAAGGAGGTTTTGATTCAGCAAACAACACTCTGGGCTCAGCAATTTTGGGGTTAGTCAAGGGAAGAGATTACAATTTTTTTGGCTTCATCTTCAGACAGTTAAAGGACAACCTAACAGGAGCCGTGAACGAGAAATTTCTGGCATATCCAAGATTTCTACAAATTATCATCAATCATCTTCATCCTGAGCTGCAACAAGTTAGGAACACCTTTGTGTTCGACCATATGATTGCCAAGACTCTCAGCTATATGAGAAGTACAAACAAGAGAACCAACAGGGCTATAGCTGACGTTCCCCTGTTTGGTCATATTATTGGTGAAGAAGAAGAATCCATTCCTGATATTGACCCCGATCTAGAAGAAGAGATCTTATCATCTGATGAAGAAGAGATGGAAGTTGAACAAGATCAAGGTAATCAACCTATTGATGAAGCTGAGATTGAGATAAACGTCCCTAATGTTCAAGAAGAAGAACAACCCATCATTGAGCCTGTGATAGAGGCTCCTTTTGTTGAACAAATACAGATAATTCAAGAGCCAGCAGTTAATGTTGAACCTAGTATGCATGAAGCTGAGGAGGAAGTTGCAGAATCAAGTGGAACTCTGGATGGAGCAATCTATGGATTTGACTACTACGAGTCTGATTCAGATGATAAAGCAAAGCATATTGCATCTTCCTCCAAACGGAAAGTTGAGTCAGGTTCTGATTTTGAGGAAGAAGAGCCTAGGGCAAAGAAAATCAAGACTGGATTAGAAGATTTGTCATCCTCGACAGACTCTTTATTCACTACTCCACAACCAACTCCAGAACCATCTCCATAACCTACATCTCCACATCAATCACCCATCCCTACACAACCTACATCTCCACATCAATCACCCATCCATACTCCTCCCACATCACCACATCATGAATCAACCTCTCCTATACCAAGAGTTAAAAACTTAAGCCTTGAAGTGAAGAAAATGCAGGATAAGATTCAAAAGAAGGTTAAAGAAATTGAAGGACTAAAATCTAATCTGCATGATGTCCAGGAAGAGGTTAAAGACCTGAAGCTGGAAGTTGGGGGTCTACATACCCAGATTGACATTCAACAAACCCAAATTAAAACACAACAGAGACTTATCTTCCAGCAAAAAGAAGAATTCAAGGCTTTAGCTGAAGCAGTGGAACAGCTCAAAGCCTCAATGATAAAACCTGTACAACAACAACCAACCACTTCAACAGCTCAGGGGGAGACTACATTTGTGGTTGAACCCTTATCTCCTGTCATTGTCACTAATCGAGAGTCTGCTCTCATTGTCTTTACTGGCCATGCTGAGAAGACAAAGGAGGCAGTTGAAGTCAAGGTTGAAGAACCAGAACTAGACCTTCCCTCAGTAAGTGAGATAAAAGATGCAAGGAAGAAAGGGAAGGGTACCTCTACTGAGATAGAGACCGTAATTCTGGATGAAGAAGACATCCCATCTGATGACGAGCTGAATGCCCTCTTAGATGAAATAGAAAACTTTGGGTATAATGATCTTTACCCAGAAATTCTGACTACTGAAGAAAAAGAGACTGAGAGATCCAGATACTTCACAGAAGAAGGAGAGGAAATTCAAACCTTATCTGATGAAGAAAAAGGCGAAGAAGATGTTCAGGTTAATCTTATCAAGACAGTCACTCCTGAACCAACCACTACTGTCTCTGAATCAAGTCCAGCACAAGATCCATCTTCTATTGCACCTGAACCTCCAACTTCAAGAAAATCTTGGTTCAGGAAAATCATTCAGGAAGAAACTCCTAAAACATACGAATGGATAGCTGAGCATCAGGAGCTAAAGAGGCGTCCAATTGGCTGGAAGTATGATGCAGAAAGGAAGCTCTTTATTATCCGAAGATATAGAGGGGGAGTTCAGCACTTCAAAAATATGACTGACTTCCAGACACTTCCTTTCTATGACCTCAGGGACTTAGCCAAGCTTCCACTTCAAAACCCTGGGAAGGTTATGATGGCTTATGACTTCGAGAAATTTCTGCAATCTCAAGTCAATAATGATTTCAAGGGAATGAAGCCTAGGAAAACTCAAAAGAAAATCTCAAAGACAAGGTTTCACCCTAAAACCAATAAGCCATATGTGTTCTTGAGGTACAAGCCTGCCCAAACTCACAAAACCATCACCATTCCAAAGTCTGTACCTGTCCAACTGCAAACTTTCAGAAAGTGGTACTATGACCCAATCATTGGCAGTGCAGTAATAGAGTGTGAGGGCAAGGAAGACATCACTATCTTTGACCCTATGGAGCTGTTGAAATTTAAGCCTGAAGATCTGGAGATACTATTCCAGAATCACATTCAGGCATACAGTGATGAAGATGAAGCTGATGCCAAGGCCTACCAAAGAGTTGTATCTCTCCACGTTAAACCATTCATCCCAAGGACTACTGAAGGACCAGCTGCTTGATGAAGAGCTGAAGGCAGTAATGCAACAGCTTAGGGGGAGATTGTAGAGTCTTATCTTATGTATAAGCTGTTGTCATTTATTGTATGTTTAAACAGTTTTAGACTAGTTTACTTTATGTCATTTCATTAAATGTAATTTCAGTTTTCTGTAATTTACTGCTTTATTAGCTAAGTCTGGGCCATCGAAACTACTTAGTTTCGATTAAGTTTGTTCAATCGAAACTAGTAGTTTCGATAGATGGTAGTTTCAACATTTGTGTATCACTTGTAAATGGTCAATCGAAACTAGTAGTTTCGATTGAACATAGTTTCGATACCTGTCACTACTATAAATAGCCTAGTTTGAGAATGTTTAGGGTGTGAGTAGCGGCTGTAACCCTGAACCTTCTCTTTCACATTGTTCTTGAATCAATACACTTTGCAGTTGTTTTTACACTGTGTTCTTACATTTTCATATCACTTTGTGTTGATTCATTGTGTGGTTAGCCGGTTATCTTCACCAACACTGTTTCTATCATCTGTTTCACCACCATACACACAGTTTTCGCCTGTGTGTGTGTAATCGATAAAATCAGTGATTTCAAGTTAAATCTGGACCTACAATATATCATTAATTAACAAGTGATAACAACCGAAGAAACACCTTAAACGGGATAATATTTCTAATTACATTTCTTATATTTTTATTTTCCTTTTAAACAAAACCAATTTCCCAACTTATTATCCTAGTCAGACAATAGCGAGTACGGGATCCGTGTCCATGGTTCGATACTTGGTTCTTACCCATACTATACTACGCTGCGATAGGTACACTTGCCTATTGTGTGTGTATTTAGTTGAAGTAATTATCATTTTAATTTATAAATTTAAAACATGATTTTGTGTAGCTCTAAATAGAATATATTTATTACTACTAAAAACACGCCATCATGTTTTTGGCGTTGTTCCTAGGGTTATATATATATATTTCCATTTTTATCTACATATAAAACACACACATCAACAATCACAATCAAATCTGTTACAATAGCATCATACCCAAAACATGAATCCAAAACCGATAAAAACCCAAACATTAAAAGTCATTCATCTAAACCTAGATAGTATTGAGGATTTAGCCAATAATTATAACCAAAATCATCAAAACAGAAATTAAGATTCTGAATATGGTTTCAAACAAGCAATCAAGAACTAAAAGATGAGAATCGAAACCCGAATACGTTAAGACTAACACACCCGAGATCAAAAGCTCCAAACTTCAGCTTCCAATCCTTCTCCAACTCCTAGAATCGCCCCAGGGATGCTCTCTGACGGCCAAAAGATTGAACTCCTCAAAGAATGGCATTACAAAACATTAAATAAGTCGATTAGGGATTTTTGCGGAAATTATAGACCCTCGCGTACCGCGAAAGGATTTCATGGGTTCCTCGCGTACCGCGAGATGCTGGGACTGACTCTTCGCGTACCACGAAAGAGTAAATTTCTAACTTTTTCATTATTTTCTTTGGGACTTGTTCTCTTGCTCGGTATCTTCATGATATCAGTTTATATTCTCACGAGCACCTGTTAACCTGACATTGACTCAAAACAAACCAAAAACAAGTAAAAACGTGGACAAAACTAACTAAAAACCACAAATACAATAGGGAATAAGATGTATGCTTTGCACTACATCAAACATCCCTACACTTAACATTTTTTCGTCCTCAAAAAAGTCTGCAATGGAATCATAACTGGACATAGCTTAACAAACTTAATTATTCAATTAGCACAAATATACTCACGCGTTAAAAAATAACAATCGATATTTCTGTCCGATTAAACCCAAGCACCAACTTTCAAGCCCCCGCTTTGTGTTCTAATATCATATTGCCAAGCATATCAATCTATCTATGGAACTCACACTCAAAAGTTATAGCTCTACCTAATCCCGTCTCACGGTCATGTCTAGGCACGGATTAAACCATATAGATTTCACCCACCACGTTAAACTAAGATTCATAGGTTTTAGAAATTAAGATGATCAATGAATGAATGGATGAACTTGAAATTAAACAGATGAAATTTCGTTTAGAGGCGTTTCAACCAAGTCATTATCCCGAAGGGTAACACATAGACTACATTTCTAATCAATGAAGCACATAAGAATCACTTAGTGGTGTTTTCTCCAAGTGGCCATCCCGGAGGGTAACACATAAACAAAACTTATGATTCTAATCAAATAAGCTCATGAATATGGTATTATGGATGCGGGCACCACCGAAACTAGGATTTATTCTCATAAAAAGAGAGTAATGTGCCATGAAATTTCAAAAACCTCTAAATTTTAGCTTAACGTGGTACCTATCACCCTGTGTTGACAGTTTTGGTTTTACCGACACCCCTAAGATGAGTACCCACAAGATTTCATGAATTAAATCAATTATTAACCCTAAGTAACACAAACATGCTATTTAAACTCTACTAGTTGGCTGGATCTTCCAAAACATCACAATTCAGACGCGTTTTCTATCATTTATTCATTTAAAACTCAATAAGCAGATCCAGTTGTACTATCATTTTCCATTTATTATGCAAAAAACTTTTGATTTCTAAGGACATTTTTTCAAAATTTTCATTTTTTTTGTATTTTTATTAAAGAAAAC
The DNA here is from genome assembly GCA_023525975.1 of Smallanthus sonchifolius. Taxonomy (NCBI): domain Eukaryota; kingdom Viridiplantae; phylum Streptophyta; class Magnoliopsida; order Asterales; family Asteraceae; genus Smallanthus; species Smallanthus sonchifolius. The sequence goes on from CM042036.1 coordinate 18,191,582, forward strand.
AGACTGGATAGACTCAACAACACACAGTCTCCCATCTCCACACTTGAAACAAACATTGTCCCCAATGTGAACCGAGAAACAACTAAAAATAAAAAGACAAAAAGAAAAGGAAAAGACTTAGCTGGTTTTGTATCCAAGATTTGTGTCCAGCATTACTATTACACGTGTGCACCGTATAGCATTTTCGACACGGCTGAACAATTTTGTAGGGATTCCTTTACAAGATACTAAGATCAGGATCAACCCCGCCCGAATGGAGATTGAGTACGGGCGGAGTGATCAATACTTGCAAAATAAAGCTTACACAAACCCACATCATCAAACTGACTCAATATACAGACTCAAAGTAAAATAAAAGAAACTCGACTGACTCACTAAGACTCAAGATAGATTAGGGAAGTACACCTAATAGGTAGCAAACACATAGACATGAATGCCACAAGCAAGGTGGATCATCGGGCACGAACGGTTCTTAAGTTTCCCCTAGTGATGGTAGTCGGTAGATATGGGTGAATGATGGAAGATATGATGATATAATGGATGGTGATAGATAGACTAGTGATGGATGGAATGGTGATGGATGGTGGATGATGAATAGATGGAATGGTAGTGGATGATAGTGGTAAAGTAATGGGGAAACATGGGAAACAGAAGAACAAAGGGGGAGCCAGGGTCCCCTCGCATACCGCGAAAGCCAAGGCAGCACTCCTCGCGCACCGCGAAGAGGCAAGAATTAAGCCAACCCCTAGTTTTTTCCTTCGCGTACCGCGAGGAGACCCCGGTGACAGAAAGTTTGAGGGTTTTTTTATACTTAGCCAAAATTTCACCCCTCAAACTTTTTCCACCCAAATTCTTCAGAAACCTATTCCAACTATAAAAACCAATGTAAAAATACCTTGAAGTCCGTTCATGATGATTTTCCTCGCCGAATCGAGTGCGAGTCCCTGTAAGTTACGCCACAAACAAAAAACACACACCGAAAAGACACCAAAAAGATAAGCAAATAGAACCAGCTAATATACACACTCTACACCCCCGGGCACTTGCCCGAGACTCAAATAAACCTATCAGGAGGCTTCTCCTTGATCCTAACCGGAACCGCCTTCATCCTAGGTATACCGTCTCTCCACATCATTGACAACCCAATACCACTAACAAAAATTGAACCTCTATCATATTTATCCATTAGGTCCTTCCACCACAACTTAAATCTATGAGGTCCAAAGATAACCTGGATTAAGTACCTAAGTAACTTATCACCCTTAAACATACCCACACTTGGGGTTTGCAATGCCCTTAGATCACATGTATCACTCAACGCTCGGGTTATCTTACGGGGTGGCCTAGACTTAGGGGGGATCTGGAACTAGGGGTGGGCTCAATTTCCATCCCCTCATAATGGACAACGGTAATAGGCAAGGGCTTAGGAATAGGATTTTCTATGGTTACAACCTCTAAACTCTCATCCGGATCCTCTAACTTCCCTACCATCCCCATACTTGGGGTTTTGCCTATCATCTCCTCCAGCTCTGCCATCATCTCTTGCAAATCACTGGGTAACTCATCACCGTATTCATCCGGTGCATCCAACAGCTCTTCTAATTCCACCGCCCAATCAGATGGTTCTCCTAAACCAGGGCCGGGTTCACCAACATCTATCTCTCCAAGATCAAAGTCCCGATGATCGTCCATGAAGGCAACAATCATGCACACGGAGTGGCTTTTCTCACCAGCCTCCTTCATGGACTTTGCAACATCAAAAGTAACAAACTCATCCCCCACACGAAGTGTTCCCATCAAAGACATCGATCAATGCCTTGGCGGTGCGCAGAAACGGATACCCTAGAATGAGTGGGACTCTGTCATCCATATCCATATTTAGGATGACAAAATCTACAGGGAAGACGAATTTGTCTACTTTCACTAAAAGATTCTCCACTATTCCACATGGATACTTGACTGAACGGTCAGCCAAGGATATGCTCATGCGCGTCAGCTTCGGTTCTCCTAGGTCCAACAACTTGTATATATAATACGACATCAGATTGATGCTAGCACCTAGGTCCGCTAACGCGTGGTTCAAGGGAAAACTGCCAAGCAGACACGGGATCGTGAAGTGACCCGGATCTGCCAGTTTCTCTGGCAGTTTGTTCTGAACCACCGCAGAACATCGCTCACTTAATGAGACTTTAAAGACTTCCTCCAACTTCTTCTTGTTGGAAAGAAGATCTTTTAGGAACTTGCCATACTTAGGCACATGCTGGAGGACCTCTATGAACAGGAGATTGACCTTGAGTTATTAGAACATGTTCAGGAAGTTACCCTATTCCCTAGCGTATTTATGAGGTAGCAAGCGCGCTGGGTAGGGAACATGGCTCAAGTAAATCTCGGGGGTCTTCATCTCCGCCCCCTTCTCCTTCTCTTATGCCTTCTCGGCAGGCTTTTCAACCACTATCTCCTCGTCCACCGGCTCCTCTTCTTCCACCGGTGGCTGCTCTCTCTCATCTACTCTTCGAATCCTAGTCGACACGGCCATCACTGAAGCATTAGAGCCTGAAGACGGACCTCCCTTTCGATCCTTCAGGCTCTTAGCGATGTCTCCTACCGTGTGTTGCAGATCTTGGAACGCAGATTGCTGATTCTTCAGTAAGGTGTCGTGTGCATCCAATCGCTTCTGAGTCTCCTTATCCTTCACCACCAAGTGAGCAAGCATCTGTGTCTGTGTCTCTAATATCTCCGCAATCCTCTTTGTGTTGACACCGCTTCCCCCACTCGGTCCTGCTTCTTCTCCACTTTGCTGATTAGGGCGGGTAATAAATCCAGGCTGGTTGTTTCCAGATCTCCAGCCAGAGCCATATGAATTGTTATAATTATTGAATCCTCGGTTCTGGTTGCCCGCAAAGTTCACCTCCTCCTGCTGACTGATGAGGCAGCCCCTGGAGTTGTGGCCTCCCATGCACACCTCACACCTTTGAGCGCTCAGCTTCAGCTCCTTTATCGCATTCGCCATCGCTGCGAGTGCAGCATCCATGCTAGTATTAGGGTTGACCTGATGCACACCTCTAAGAGAAGAGGCAGGTGCCCTAGCACTAGGAATGGAAGTCCTAGTAGATGGCCGTTGTTGCTCAACGAGAGCGAAGCTCTCAAACATCTCCTCGCATTCAGCAGGTTCCAACTTATCCATGATATGTCCTCCCGCAGCTGTGTTGAACATTTGTTGCTTCTCGAAGGTGAGGCCATTATAGAACTTCTCCACAATCACCCAGTCAGACAGACCATGCTGGGGACATCCGCTCAACAGCGCGTTGAACCGCTCCCAGGCCATATGGTAAGGCTCGTCAGGGTCCATCCGGAAGGATTGGATTTAGTCCCTAAGGCGAACGGACCTGGAAGGTGGATAGTACTTTTTAAGGAACTTGACTTGAAGATCCTCCCAAATGGTGATGGAATTTTCGGGGAGGGTTTCAAGCAAAGTGGGCGCACGCCCGTGATATTGAAGGTGTCACATATGCGCGCGAAGCGGGACAGATGTCCGGGTGCATCCTCATCCTCGAGGCCATGGAATTTAGTAGCATGAGTGATCGTACTCATGACATGTGATGGGATCTGCCAAGTATTGGTATTAGGGATAGCGGGGTGGGAGATCGAAGATCGCACCCTGTGGCCCCATCACTGGCTCTCTGGTGCACGGTACGTCTCGCTGGTGGGTCAACGTCGCCCATTTTGTGAAAAGTAACGGGGCTAGTGGGACGTACCGGGTTTTTGCACAACGTTTTGAAACGCTCACGGAAGTCGCGGGTGCGCTCATGAAGCTCTCATTCGGGCTATTCATAAGCTGAATACTATGGCGATCCCTACGAATGAGTATGTTGCATAAACTGAAAGACATAAAGAAAAATAAGAAAGACTTAAAACACAGAAAGACTCGATCCTAAATTAGACACACAAGTAGCACATAGGACAAAGCACAAAATTAGTACTCAAAGTAAAAGAAAGAAAGAAAATAACCAAAAATCACACAAAGAACTAGAGTCAAAGCTAATATTGCTATTGCCAAATGTCCCCGGCAACGGAGCCAAAAACTTGATGTCGCCCAGACGGTCTATAAAAACTAATAAATAAAACCTAATATAGACTCCTAAGTAATAAATGGAATACCTATGAACTAGACCGCACTGATAGGCAAGTGAAACTGTCGAATGTAGCACAGCTTAATGGTAAACTGGATTATCGAACCATAGAGACACTACTATAGCTAACTAGACTCTGACTCGGACTAAAGATGATTGATTTGGGGGGGTTTCTACACTAATGATTAAACTAATACTGCAGAATACTAAAGATCGACTCTAATTATAAAACAAGGGCTTAGGGAATATCAGAGATGAGAAAAACACTACCTAGGTCATGAATCCTAATTGCTGTGCTTTGGAATTCTATCGGCTATGGAAACTGTATTGGAACTGGGATCCTAAAATATGACACCTCTAAATCACCTAGTGGATTCCTAATCACTCTCAGGATGTGACCAGAAGGATAACCTAAAGGATACTAAACTCACCAGTTAGTCAGATCACCTCTCGGTCTATCCAACGAAACTAAAGAACTCAATAGACAGTTCACCTTCGGTCTCACTGTCTCAATACATCAGAGATGTAAGGAGTAATCTGAAGGTAACCTGTTTGACACGAATCAACAACGACAATAGACTCCTAAAGAAACTTCCTCTCAGACAGATTTCACTCAAGATTCTAACACCAAAGATTAACCGATTGCCTATCACTTTTCGGGTATTTAGACAAGAAGAACACTAAACTTTAATAGATTATTAATCAATATTCCTACGGATTACTACGTCTAGCACACCGTACATAAATCATAAACACTAAGTAGGCGATCTAATACGCAACTATACATGAAAGACATTCACAAGGACGCGTATGGAATGATTAATCAATAATAAACACAAATCAAGCATGCATATTCATTAAACACTAACAATCAAATCTGTTACAATAGCATCATACCCAAAACATGAATCCAAAACCGATAAAAACCCAAACTTTAACAATCATTCATCTAAACCTAGATAGTATTGAGGTTTTAGCCAATAATCATAACCAAAATCATCAAAACATAAATTAAGATTCTGAACATGGTTTCAAACAAGCAATCAAGAACTAAAAGATGAGAAATGAAACCCGAATACGTTAAGACTAACACATCCGAGATCAAAAGCTCCAAACTTCATCTTCCAATCCTTCTCCAACTCCTAGAATCGCCCCAGGGATGCTCTCTTACGGTCAAAAGATCGATCTCCTCAAAGAATGGCATTACAAAACATTAAATAAGTCGATTACGACTTTTTTCGAAAATTATAGGCCCTCGCGTACCGCGAGGAACAAAATAGTCGGTGCCCGGATTAGCTCTCCTCACGTACCGTGAGATGTTGGGACTGACTCTTCGCATACCGCGAAAGAGTAAATTTCCAACTTTTTCATTATTTTCTTTGGGACTTATTCTCTTGCTCGTTATCTTCATGATATCGCTTTATATTCTCACGAGCACCTGTTAACCTGGCATTGACTCAAAACAAACCAAAAACAAGTATAAACGTACACAAAACTAACTAAAAACCACAAATACAATAGGTAATAAGATGTATGATTTGCACTACATCATTCTACATTAAGGCCCATTCTGTCTAATTTCTATTCTAAGGCATTCTCTGTCTATGTTCTAAGTTAGGACATGGACTACTTTTCTATTCTAAGGCCTTTACTATTTCCACTGTTTGCTATACTATGGCCTTATTGTTCTTGTTTCATGGCTTAGCTGTTCTGACTAACATCCCATTCTCTTGTCCCATTCTCAGTTTAAGTTCTGACATTTTGGCGAATGTCCGAATCTCTCAAACTATGGCTCTGATACCAACTTGAAAGGACCCAAACCGCATACCTCTCATAGTTGGCACAAACAACATAAACATAGTTCTTAAACATTGAAATAACAATAAGTCAACAACGGAAGTCTTTACAAAATTCTGAAATAATTAAAACTTTAAATATTCATTGTCTGAAAACGTAATCTAAATTGTGGGGATGTCAGTCTTCTATTAGCACAACCACCAGCCATCCTCTTCTAAGCCCTCGCGGCTTCATATCTTTTATTTACCTTTATTACCTGATGTGCATACTAAAATAGTCAGCTAACGTTGGTGAGTTCAAGTTTATAAAATATTTAGCATAAAACATCTCTTTCGCATGTTAATCATATAAAACTCAGTTAATGAAAAACATAACGTTACTACTAAGTATATAAACCACAATACTACATATAGATAAATACTTAGTTAATCTGCTCTCTTTTCTGTTAAGTCTTACATTATTAGTCTACAATATGTATCTTTCTCTTTCTGTCCGCGAAGGACTTCTCGTGTCCTCAAAGGACTTCTTTCTTTCTCAACGAGTATTGTTCCTTAAGGCTCAACGTCCAAAGGCCGATACTCACAACTTGTGTCCACTAGGGACTTCTCAGGTAACCGTCGTCACCGAAGCAAACGTCGTTGCTTTTCTTAACCAGTTGTACAACATCCCTGTTACAGTACCCAACCAAGCATTGTCCCGGTTATTCACATGGTATGTCATGGTCTTAGTCCATGCCGCAACATCGGCTTTGGGTAGCACTAGTCTTAAGGACTACACTACTACTTCAAGACTTGCTTCGGTGGTAACAGTACTCTTACAAATTAGATAATGTATTTAACTTATTTTCTTTCTTTCTGTTTATAAAACATATAGTTAAATAAACCATTCTTTCTTATCTTTCTACATATAGTTAAATAAATCATTCTTTCTTATATTTCTGTTTATAAAACATATAGTTAAATAAACCGTTGTTTCTTATCTTTCTGTTTATAAAATATATATAGTTAAATAAACCGTTCTTTCTCATCTTTCTGTTTATAAAACATATAGTTAAATAAACCGTTCTTTCTTATCTTTCTGTTTATAAAACATATAGTTAAATAAACAATTCTTTCTTATCTTTCTGTTTATAAAACATATAGTTAAATAAACCGTTCTTTCTTATCTTTCTGTTTATAAAACATAGAGTTAAATAAACTATTTTTTCTTATCTTTCTGTATATAAAACATATAGTTAAATAAACCGTTCTTTCTTATCTTTCTGTTAATAAAACATAGAGTTAAATAAACCATTCTTTCTTATCTTTCTGTTTATAAAACATATAGTTAAATAAACCGTTCTTTCTTATCTTTCTTTGCAAACGTTTAAGTAATAAAATACATTTATTATAAACGTTTAATTCTTGAGTATGCACATCACCTTAAAACAGTAAAAATAGGGATTCTTGAACTCACCCGACTGTCGGTATTCAACTTGAAATTGACGTCTTATCTATTGCTAACGCGTAGACCGATCTGCACATAAGTTAATACACAAATTCTATCATAACAAGCTAATGTCGCCTAACAGTGTCGCCTGAGACAAGATCAGTGCCGCTAGGCTTAATGTCGCTGGCACATGACCAGTGTCACTAGAACTTTCATTCTAGACTTAATGTCATCTACTAGTGTTGTTTTCGTAGTGTCGTCTGATATTGTTGGCGACACTCCTCAGTGTCATACACATTCATGGCAACATTACTCAGTGTCGCCAATGGAATGACATGTGTACCAATCATTGGCGTGTTTTGGGAGACGTGTATCATCGTCCCCGACTAGTGCCGCCTGAATAAACAGTGTCGCCACTTGAAGATCTTCATGTTCAGGTCCATTTTCAATCAAAAATCATAACTTTTTACTTTTAAAACGTTTATCTAGCTTCCTTGAAGCTAGATCTATGCTTTAATTCACTTTTAACACGTAAAAATTTCGATCTTTATGTTAAAAACCCCAAAAACCCTAAAACCCATCTTGAAAACAGAAACCTAGATCTGGATGGATTCATTACCTGTTTTCGCGTGAATTCTTCTTCCTTGATCTTCTACAACGATCTTGAGGTCACAATCTTTGAATCCTTGAGATTTCTCTCTTTAGAATACTCTCTTTCTCTCTCTAGGGTTTTGGTTGAGGTTGGTGAATGAGGGGTTTGGAGAGGAAGACAAGGGTGTATCCTGCCCTCCCTTGCGCCCCATTAATCTGGCCCAAGTCCCAAGCCCACGAGCCCTTTGGTTTCTTCCCGAACCTCGACCCGACCGTTCATAAATCTTTATTTTCCCGAGCTTTGTTCTTGTTTTCTTCTTCTTTATTTTAGGATGTTACAATGTTAGAAATCTGTGTATTGCACGGGTTGAATAAAAACTCATGTATTACATGGGTTAAATAAAGGAAATAACAAATATTTACTAATAAGCGGAAAAAATAAAGAAAATAGTTGATAAAGAAAATATTAAGTAAATAAAATATTAATAAAGAAAATAATAAATAGTTGAGAAAAAAATATTAAATAGTTGAATAAAGAAAATATTTAATAGTTGAGAAAAATAAACGGAAAAAAGAATCTTGGGCTTACAGAATTGTGACACGTGCGGCAACTAATTACTTATTAGGTGCAGATTAATGTAAAACCACATTATTGGGTATAATATTTAGCTTAAGCTATGTGTAATGGTTTAGTGAGTGTGAGCAAGTTAAAGTACTACCACGTAGGCAATAGTTGTCCCACCCCTCACAGTCACTAAATATGTGTAATTGTTTAGTTAGTATGACCATTTTTTTAATTATTATTTTATCATTGTCACTAATTATTTTATATATACATATATTTAACATAAAACTATTTTTAAACGCTTATTTATTAAAAAAAACATAAATAAAATACTAATTTTAATTAAAAAAATTTAAACACTACAAATTAATTTTTCTATAAGACGCTTGTTAGCAGCCTCATGATCCTAGTTAATTTCTCGCCTTGTAAATGGATGTGAACTTTCATTATGATAAACTATAAATTGGATTGTGGCTTGAACCGCACCAACGAAAATCTCATTGCCCTCGGATGAATCCGACGATGACTAGATGAAGATGATAAATCCATTCTTTTTTTAAATTGGAAGAGTGATTGGAGGAAATTTGAGAGTATTGTTTTGGGTAAAAATTATTTAAACTAACTTTGTAACCAAATTTCGTAAGTGAGGTAGTGTGCCTGTAAAATCAATGTGAAACAATACAAAAACGTAAAGAGTGACACGGTTGTTTACGAGAAAAGCCCTTGATCGTTCAAGATCTCCGGTATAAAACCTCGGGAGGTGACAATCGACATCTTCCTCGTTTCTTCAATAAATGATAAATATTTACAAGTGTTGAGCATCAAATGATCGAATACTAAGTGTTACAGAGCTTCTCGCGAGTGTTTAGTAATGCTAAGTGAATTGTGTGTGTGTTGCTAATCCATCAAGCCGCTGATTAAATACAAAAATGATCTTAACTAACTTTCCGAGGATCCCAGAGCTTTACTCGGTCTTCAAATATGACCGTTATTGAGCTTCTCTCGCAAGTTTTACACGTTCTCTTTGACTTCTCGTCCGATTTTTCATGGACAAAACGAGTCAACACGTTTTACCTGCGTATATAAAAGAAATAGAGGACAAATAGCCGTTAGTAGTATTAATATTTAGGATACCGAAGTTACCAGGATCTTGGATTCCGGATCATGCATCATTCAGGATCCTGCTCGAAATTTAACCCATAACAATTGTCCCCAAAATTTTACAGATGTACACCGAAATTACAGCTGTTAAATTTTCAAAATTTGAATTCTGAAAGATAAACGGCTGCACGATAAGACGTGGCACGATAATTGAGGGCAGAAACGGCGTCGTTTGAAGCAGTCGTCGTTACTCCTGTATAATTAATTTTATTTTTTATTAATCCCAGACTTCATCTTTTACCTCTCTCTCTGGAATTTCAGGTAAAATCAGATCTTCTTTTTCTCATTATCTCTTTCTGTTTTTGTATCAAATGGCTAAGAAAACCACACGATTTTCCACATCTTTAGATGATTTGTACAGTCAACATCTGATAGCTAACCTGGATTCCGAGAAATACACCTTTACTGATCGAGACATCGAGCTTCTTAAATCTGGGGGATTCTTCCCTAAAAAACCGTCTTTTGACCTTTTGACCCTATGACGAGAGCGGATTTCACTTCTAACAGTTGGGTCTGCTTTCCGTCTTTCCCTTTTACCATAGGCTTCTCATATCCTTTCTTGCCCTCCCCACTGAATTCTTTGAGAAAACCGGTTTGAGTTATGCCCAAACGATGCCAGTGATTTGGCGAACTTTGCATACTTTGGAGATTTTGATCCGCAACCATGCTCTCGACTTCAGCATTTCTGAATTGGCTTATGTTTACAATCTGAGGAGCCATGGTTCTTCCCGTTTCTTATTCCAAATCAAAACCGGCATGAACCACTTAATCCTGAAAACAACTCAAAACGATCTTAATTGGAAAAATAATTTTTTCTTTGTGAGAAGAGATTCGATCCCTGGTGGGGATAAGTTGCCGATCAAATGGATTGTAAATGGTAGGGTTTTATTTTGTAGGATTCTCGTTATTTTGATATCCTGGATACTGACATTTTGATTTCTTTTCTTGTTTCACAGCGCCGAGGTTGTCTGAGGTAGCTCCACCTTCTGATGAGACTGCTTAGAGAGTCATATTCTTTTATAGCATCGAACCCATAGAGAGAACCTTTAAGGTTAAGATTCAGTCGATAGCAGAGAGCTCGGAAACATATCCCTCAGGCTCAGAAATGTCTGGTAAGACAAAAGGAATTCACAATATTTTGTTAGTTAATAGGATATATAATGGTCTAACACTCTAACCTATTATCTTGAAATAAGCAATCGCAAACCAAGCTCCAAATTTGCTCTTGAGGACATTGGCAGCATGCTTTCCAAGGGGAAAAATATCAAGAAAGAGGCAGGCCAACCATTACTCCCAGCTGCCAAACCAGAAATTCCTAAACCTGAGTCTTCCACTGCTCACCCCAAGTCTTCATCCCACAAGAAACGAAAGCTTGTCGATCTTGTCGAGCTAGTCATCACCAAATGCTCAGATTATACTGACCTTCACAAGCGGCTTCACACACTTGGTCATTTGGTAAGTGACATTCAGTATCCCAGATCCTGATTTTATTCTTATCCTAACACGCTATTTTTGTGATAGGCTTTGGAGAAAATGACTAAGATCCACGAAGCATTGATAAAAGAGGTCGAAGACAGCAAACAAATGGTGATTGACCTGCAAAAGATAGGGGAAACCAAGAGCAAAAAGTTAGCCGAAGCGACTGGTGAGCTTGATAAGGTGAAGGCTAAGCTTCAAGATGCTTATGCCCAACACACCGAGGATCTTGAAGAATCTCATGAACAGGCTAAGATGTCAGCTGCAATTTCAATCTTTCAAGCCAGAGTCAAGATGGTTGAGGAGGCTGCTGACAGGGATTTTGATCAGGCTAACTAGGATGTACTGGGTTGGAAGAAGCTGATTGCTAAGCTGGGTGGAGAGCCAATGCTGGAGATGGTCGAGGGCAAATCGGCGGTTGAAGATGATGTGGAGGGTTCGGTGAAGGAGGCTGCAGAGGTGATCGGTCAGGGCAATAAGGGCAATAAAGAGAAGGCCTGAGTCCTGTGTTTGGGGTATTCATGGTTCTTGTTCTTAACTTCAATCCTTGTGTCGTAGTTGAACAATTTACTTTCTTGCTCTTTGGGATCCCTAGATGGGACAGACAATTTTAATTTCTGACTAATGGTTCAGGATTTGGGTGGATGGGTCCAATTTTTGGATGAAGCCCGAATTCTAATCTTCCTGCACTTATAATATTAGTATCTTTGACTATTTTCCATGATGGTTATATGTTTGATTGTTTGTAGAAAATTAGGATTTGCTAGGTAATTAAACCTCAGAAAGAATAAGTTTAAAAAGAATATTTTTTCAGGATACTGGATCCTCAATGACAATTTATAAATAATACCTTAGGTTTCTGAAAAATATAGTCTGACCTCGATAAATGGTATAAAATATCAGTTACAAACATATCATGATTCAGTCCTGTGAATCTCAAATCTTCTATGAATGGAAAATTAACAAGTAATACATACCTTTGTTGAGAACTAAGTCAGTAGAAACATATACCAGATTACGATGTTGAGTTCAAAATATAACAACCGTTGGTTGTCCCCTGTGTACAGTTATCAAATACGTCAGGATCTTCATAAGTATTCAATCCGTTCAAGGATCTTGAGTCAGCATAGTGATGCTAAGTTCTTGAGTTAACACATAAGTGTTGAATAACTGTGAAAATTTTAAATCGTGGGCCAAGCCAGACTTAAGTTAGCATGAAAATGCTAAAAACCTTAGGAGTAACACGTCCGTTACAATCGTAGCATTCAAGATATAGCCAACAGTGATGAAATTATCAGCCACTGGTACATGGACTGGTCGCACCACCTTGAACTATTCTTGAATATCGTGCGCTACAGGCAGAGTGTTTAAACTCAATACTTAGAAAGGTGAAAACCTTTAAACCTTAGAAGTTATGCATGGTACCTTAACTTGGGAGAGATGGCCAATCTCTTTCTTCTGTCGGGATCCCTGGAGATACTTCCTGCAACACAGGAAATCTTGGTAAAGGTGGGTGTTAGCCTGGCTAACACCCATCCGACGCTCAAGTCAGTACTTCGATCAATGGTAATAAATGTAAGAATAGTCAAGGATAGAAGACGTACCAGTTTCAGTCAGAACATAAGTTTTAAACTTACATAAAGTAGGTTTTGAGATGGATAGCGTTCGAGGATCTTGGTAGGATATCTCCTTCCATAGTAGCCAACCAATAGGCACTCTTGCCTGCTTCAGATTCAATTAAGTACGGGCCTTCCCACTTTGGTGCAAGCTTTCCATCACTGGGATCGGTAGTATTTTGAAATGCCTTTCTTAATACAAGATCACCCACTTGGAATCTTCTAATCCTTATGTTTTTGTTATAAGATTTTGCTATCCTTTGTTGATAAGCTATAACGCGAACTTTGGCAAGATTCCTGAGCTCATCCACAGTGTCGAGATCCTGGGCAAGAGCTTCGTTGTTGGTCTCTGAAGATTGAAAGTTGGTTCTGGCAGTAGGGATAACTATCTCTGTCGGGATCGTTGCTTCAGTTCCAAATACCAAGGAGAATGGAGTCTGCCCTGTCGCGTTCTTCGTGGTTGTCCTATCTGCCCAAAGTACAAATGGTAGCTCTTCAGCCCATCTTCCTTTCTTTGCTCCCAATATCTTCTTGAGGTTGTTGACGATGATCTTGTTACTAGATTCCGCTTGTCCGTTGGCTTGAGGATGTACTGGGATAGAAGTTATCATTTTGATTCCCCAACTGGCACAGAAGTCAGTTGTTCTCTTGCCAATGAACTGAGATCCATTATCACATACTATCTCTGTCGGGATCCCAAATCTTGTCAGGATATTGCGCTTGATGAAGGAGATGACCTCTTTTTCTCTGACTTGGACAAATGGTTCAGCTTCAACCCACTTGGAGAAGTAATATGTCATTGCTAGCGTAAAGACCTTTCCTCCTGATGCCTTGGGAAGTTTTTCAACTATATCCATTCCCCATTTCATGAATGGCCATGGAGAGATAATTGGATATAAAGGTTCGGCCGGTTGATGGAGTATGTTGCTGTGTCTTTGGCAAGCGTCGTATTTTTTGGAATAACCTACAACATCTTTTCTAATGGTAGGCCAGTAATATCCTGTCCTCTGGATCCTTGAAAATAGCGCTATGCCCTCGGTGTGATTACCACAATCTCCTTCGTGTAGATCTTTCAGGACTTCACGTGCTTCAGGATCCTCCAAGCATCTTAAGTATGGGCCTGCAATTGATTTTCTATACAAAAAATGCTAAAAAATTATAAAACGAGACATGCTCATACGAAAAGCCTTGTGGTTCTTTTCATCACTTGGGATCTCACCATCCTGCAATTATTTATTAATAGGTGAAATCCAGGATCCTGGAATAGGTTCAAGATCCCGAATGTCTACTTCTTCTTCAGTGTTGGATACTTCATTTACCTTTTTGATTGTTGGGCTCAGAATGTGTGTGATAGGTATTTTGGTACCTTCTGGTATTCTAAGAGCTGAAGCAAGGTTTGCTAAGGCATCAGCCTCAGTGTTATCTTCTCTAGGCACCTGTGTAATGTTAAAAATTTCAAATTCCATGGATAATTGCTTAACTATTGTGAGATATTTGGCTAGCTTCTCACCTTTTACTGCATATGAACCATTGAAATGATTAGCAATTAACAATGAGTCTACATATACCTGAAGATACCTGATCTTGATATCCCTGGCTAATTGTAATCCTACTATCAGCGCCTCATACTTTGCTTCATTATTCGTAGCCTGGAACTCACAGCTTATGGATTGAGGTAATATGTCCCCTTGTGGTGATTTTAGTAAGATTCCCAGACCTGTTCCTCTTACATTTGATACACCATCAGTGAATAAGGTCCATTCTTCCTTTGACTCTTCTAGTCGTTAGACTTCAAGATCTGCTTCGTGTTGGATATCACTGCTGAAATCAACCACAAAGTCCGCCAGTGCCTAAAACTTTATTGTTGTTCTAGGTTCATATATTAGGTCATAGGCGCTGAGTTTGACTGACCATTTCGCCATCCTTCTTGACATCTCTGGTTTTCTTAAGACGCACTTAATAGGATAATTAGTTTTAACATGAATAGCACGAGTTTCAAAATAATGTCTAAGTTTAGTTGATGTCATTACTAAAGATAAAATTAATTTTTCTAAATGAGAGTACCTGGTTTCCGCTGGTAGCAAATTTTTACTTACATAGTATACTGGATGTTGTTGCCCCTCGTGATCCCTGACTAGTACAGCACCTATGGTGCTTTGGGATACTGCCAAGTATAGGGATAATGGTTCGCCGTCTTCTGGTTTCATTAATAGAGGAGCTGATGACAAGTATTCTTTCAGTGAATGGAGTGCTCGTTCATGTTTCTCTTCCCATTCAAATCTTTTGTTCTTCCTCCGGATGTCGTAGAACTCTTTGCACCTTTATGAGGATCTCGATATGAACATGTTGAGTGCTGCTACCCTGCCGGTTAGTCTCTGGACATCCTTGGTGTTTGCTGGGGATTTCAGATTGATGATCGCTTTGATTTATTCTAGACTGGCTTCTATTCCTCTCTTGGTCACCATGTAGCCCAAGAACTTTCCTGTCCCGACTCCGAAGTGACATTTCGAAAGGTTCAGCTTCATATTATATTGGTCCAGGATGTCAAATGCGTCTCTGAGATCCCTGAGATGATCCTCAGCTTTCTTTGATTTTACCACCATATCATCTATGTAGACTTCCATAGTGTCCTTAATCTTGTCTTTGAACATCATGTTTACCAGTTTCTGATACGTGGCACCTGCATTTTTAAGACCAAATGGCATAGCTGTGTAGCAATAAATACCTGTCGGAGTCGTGAACGTCATGTCTTCCTGATCCGATGGTTCAATTTGGATCTGTTGAAATCCTGAAGAGCCATCCATAAAAGTCAGGATCTCGTGGACAGCTGTAGCGTCCACCATTGAGTCTATGTGCGGTAATAGGAAGGGATCTTTAGGACACGCCTTGTTGAGGTCCGTGTAGTCTACACAAACTCTCTACTTCCCGTTTTCTTCTGGACCACCACCACATTGGCTAGCCATTTTGGTAATTTTACTTCCCTTATCATTCCAGAATTGAGAAGTCTTTCCACCTCTTCTTGGATGATCACGTTTCTTTCGGGAGCAAACTTCCTTCGCTTTTGATGTATTGGCCTGAAACTTTTAGCAATTCCAAGTCTGTGGGTTATGATATCTTTGGATATACCTGTCATGTCTTCGTGTCTTTTTCAATATCTTCAGGGATATTGCTCCCTACAAGGATCTTTACATCTGGATTTTCAGCGTCCAGGGATACCTCTTTAACATCCTGTTCTTTAGCTTCTAGAACATCCCTGGCCTGCTTTGTTAATTGCTATGCTTTCCTGGTTTTGACGGAGGCTTTCATCGAAGAAGTGTAGCAATCCTTAGCCTCTTGCTGATCACTGTTAATCTTCACTACTCCCCAAGGGGTTGGAAATTTGACACACTGATGGTACGTCGAGGGCACCGCCTTCATATCTTGTATCCATGGTCTTCCTAAAATGATATTATAGCAAGACAAAGAATCTATTACACAAAATTTTTGAATATAATTTACCCCTTCAATGTATATCGGTAGTTTTATCTCTCCGACTGTGCTTTTGGCTTCTCCGCTGAATCCTACCAGCACTGAGGATTTTGAAATAATTTCAGAATCTGGGATCCCCATTTTCTTCAGGACTTCATGCTGAATTATGTTCACGGAGCTCCCTCCGGCAATCAGTATCCTCCGGATGAAGTAGTTTGCAATGTACAGAGTGATTACTAGACCATCGTGATAAGGATCCTGTATGTCGTTCCTGTCGTCTACATCGAAAGAGATCACCTTTTCTTCAGTTAAACTGGAGGTTCTGATAGGCCTGTCCCCTTGTTCTATCTTCGCTTCCTTGGCGTTCCTTTTTGCTGCAGAATAAGAAGTGCCACAAATATCAGATCCACCAGATATAAAACCTATTACCTTGGCATCCGGCGGCGGGGACTTTGCTCTTTGCGGGATCCTGTCGTGATTTCTTTCCTTTGCCTAGAAACTCTTTGAGATGCCCTTTGCTTAAGAGGTAGCTTATCTCCTTCCGCAAAGAAATACAATCCTCAGTTATACAGACAAAGTCTTCGTGGAATGCACACCATTTGGACTTATCCTTTCCTCCTGAGTTCCTCTCAAACTTGTGAGGCCACTTGGATTTTTCTCCAAGATCCTGCATAGCAAATAGCGAACCAGTTGTATCAAGAGAAAACAATATTCAAACAACTTAGGATATTCTTCCTCGTCCTCGTCATCTTCTACAGCGTTGACCCTGTGATTGTCCGGCTTAGAATATGGCTTGGATATGTACGACTTGAAAGGTGCAGGTTCAGCTTTCCGGTTAGGTTGAGTGTAGCTTGTCGGAGCATTCACCCTTTGCTGGATCTTTTTATCATCTTCCTGCCTAATAAACCTCAATGCCCGGTTCCTGACTTCATCAAGGTTCCTGCAAGGATTCATAACAAGGTCTTCGTAAAATTGAGAATCCTTCTGTAGTCCCATCTTGAAGGCCTGGACTGCAGTGGAAACGTCAAGGTTCGGGATATCAAGGGATTCCTGACCGAACTTGCTGACATAATCTCGAAGGGATTCTCCGCTGTTCTGAGATATCCTATATAAGTCACTTGTTAACCTTTCAAAGGTCCTACTATAAGAGAACTAATTGTTAAACAAATTGATTAAGTGAGCAAACGAAGTAATAGAATAAGGTTTAACGTTAAGTAGCCATTTTAGGGCTAATCCTGTTAAGGTAGAGCCGAAGCCTTTGCATAAGCAGGATTCCTTTAGGTCCAAAGGAATGGGGTTTATCTCCATCTGTTGCTCCTCAGGATCTGTAGTTCCATCGCACAACTTCATGTTAGGAGTCTGGAAGCGCTTGGGGATCTCAGCATCACATAACGGTGGAGTTAATCTGGAGATCCTGTGACTGGTATAGGACATCTCCGGTATAGGTTGGACCACACCTGGTACACTGGAGATCATTTCTCTCAACCTCTTTAAATCCTTGGCCATGGACAGAGTGATTCCTGTCTTCTGCACAAATTTTGTAGTATCCGAAAATTGATTGAATGTGTTACCGTTCTCAGGATTTCAGAACGATGATCACGGAGTAACTCCAAGATCCTGATTTGTCGTAACTCTAACAGCCGGGGTAGGGCCAACTGCAGTGATCCCTGTTTGCATGGGAAGAAAGTCTCCCTTATGGATTCCCGGGGATCCTGAATAGTTAAAATCCAAGATCATTGGTTGCAGCGGGGTCGTCATTCCACTGGTTTCTTCGATTCCTTAACCTTCTCAATCTCCCGAAACAGCGCTTGGTTAGTCTTCCTCTCTTGTCCCATTTGTTGTTTCATCTCCGAGAACAGATCGAGGATATCATTGTTTGATACGATCACAGGTCCACCAGCAGGTATTCTGGATGCCGAAAAACTCGCAGGAGTAGTTTTCTTCGGCTGATTAACACTTTTTTGAAATGGAGGAGAAGGAATAGGGTTGACCAACCTAGAGCTCGAAGACGGAGCAGAAACATAAATATTTTTGGATTGGGACGACATCTTTGAAATCAGTTTCGAAAGATAGTGATTGAACACAAACTTTAGTAAAGATTTGAATATGAAAAGCACCACTTGCCCCACGGTGGGCGCCAAATTGTTTTGGGTAAAAATTATTTAAACTAACTTTGTAACCAAATTTCGTAAGTGAGGTAGTGTACTTGTAAAATAAATGTGAAACAATACAAAAACGTAAAGAGTGACACGGTTGTTTACGAGGAAAGCCCTTGATCGTTCAAGATCTCCGGCATAAAACCTCGGAAGGTGACAATCGACACCTGCCTCGTTTCTTCAATAAATGATAAAGAATTACAAGTGTTGAGCAGTAAATGATAGAATACTAAGTGTTACAAAGCTTCTCGCGAGTGTTTAGTAATGCTAAGTGAATTGTGTGTGTGTTGCTAATCGATCAAGCCGCTGATTAAATACAAAAATGATCCTAACTAACTTTTCGAGGATCCCAGAGCTTTACTTGGTCTTCAAATATGACCGTTATTGAGCTTCTCTCGCAAGTTTTACACGTTCTCTTTGACTTCTCGTCCGATTTTTTAGGGACAAAATGAGTCAACACATTTTATCTGCGCATATAAAAGAAATAAAGGACAAATAGCCGTTAGTAGCATTAATATTCGGGATACCGAAGTTACCAGGATCTTGGATTCCGGATCATGCATCATTCAGGATCCTGCTCGAAATATAACCCATAACAAGTATAATGAGAGACGTATGAAAAATTGTGGTATTTATAGGAGTTTTTTGCAAGAAATATTTTTTTTTAATTATTCAAGAGACAAACGATACTTTTTCTGTCTTGGTCCATGAGCCCAACGGCTCATAGCCTCGTCCCACGCTCCTTAGCACCCTCACGTAAGCCCCTCACGCCCCCACTGATGGACACTTGACATGGTGTTCCATAGAATGATGGGCTGATATGGCAAAACGCAAACCCCCCCTCTCTCGTACACAAAGCCTTAGATTTTCAATGAATAAACACATAAAAGCTGAAAAAGTAATGGGTTAACATAGCATACAATCTGAATAGAAATTAGAAATCTAAACATAAAAAATCAGGCCATCAAATCACAAGATTTTCTATATGTAAGAATATCATAACGTCAATATCACATAGTTTTTATGGTTTAATGAAAATAAAGAATTTCATTATTTCTTTAACACTAGAATTTTCTTGGTCTTTAGAAATCGTCAATCATTGGCATGTGTTGATGATTTTGATGTCATAATTGTCACTTTAATATAATTGGATTTGCTTAAGGACTAAAGTGAAATTGCAACATACATCGATATAGATTAGAAGGTGTAGAATGTGTGCTTGTTCGAGACTATTGTAATTTCAGACACCAACGAACGCACGCATTCAAAAGGGAAGCGGCCCCTTGGTAGGGGTTCCAAGGGGGCAGTCCGCTTAATAGAGGTTTGTAGGTTCTCATGGCGCTTCTACAGATCGATCTCGTGATTAGACATGACGCTAACTCGGAGTGCGGAATCCAACGAATCAACGTTTATACGCAAAGTAGACAATCAAAAAATCACGTAAATAAACTTCTCAATTATATTCCAATTCACAATGGTTTACAGACTCAATCAGACAATTCGATCTCTCTGTTCTGTTCTCTGTTCTCTGTTATGTCTGGTCTTTTCTGTTCTGTGTCTGATCTCTCTCAACAGACTCTGTAAACCTATTTATAAACACTGTTCTGCACCAGGCGAACTTAATAAGTTCGCCTCTAACAGACTAAGCGAACTTAATAAGTTCGCCTCAGATAGACTTAAGCGAACTTATTAAGTTCGTCTCTGATAGACCAGGAGAACTTATTAAGTTCGCCTCTGATAGGCTAGGCGAACTTAATAAGTTCGCCTCTAGCAGAACTTACACAGAATTTTATCAACAGTTACAAAACATGTCCTAACAGACTCCCCTTTAACTGTTGCTAACAATTCTATCAAATACAAGTCAAAGACTCTAAGACTAAAACATAATATCCAAGCTCATTGTCACCAGAATATGCTCCAACAGACTCCCCCTTGACAACAGCTTTAGAAGATTGTCATCCGTCTTCAAATATCATCAAACAGACTGTAGTCTTCGTCTTGTTCATCTGCACACTTTCTCTTTCTATCTAGAAGAAAACTTGGGAGAAGGACCCATTGTCAACTTCTGTCTGCAATATTTAGTTTTTGCAAAGGAGAACAACCAAGAATAACCAACAATTAAGATTTCCATGGAAGCTGGAAAAATAAAATCTTTTTAGTTTTTCAAACATAAGAAAGACAAAATCTTTTTGGTTTTTCTCTGTACAAACTGAAATGTAAAATACAAAATCACATCTTTTTGGTCGAACATCACGATTAAGAAGATCATATCAGTAAAACCAATTCATCAATCACACATTTTGGATAAACAACCCGAAACATTCTAAGGGTATCCTATCTAGATTCATCATTTCTTTATATCAGATAAGATCAAATCTTTTAAGCTTCAACCAAAACATGTAATGATACGCGAAGAACTTTAAAGAAGATGAGATCAGATCATAACATGCTTATTACATACGAATTTGCAACACATAACATGTCAATTTAAGTTGTCAATATTATAAGAATTGAAACCATCAGTATCTTTGTCCCATGTTCTTGTGAATTAAGGTACCATTTATTTTGTAATACAACGTGTACCCCACAAATATGCCAACAGAAATTTAAATGTGCACTATCTTCAAGACATATAAGATAATATTCAATCTCCAGGATGAATTATACCGATAAACACAGGAAAATATCAAGCATAGAATCATAATGATTCATAATCGAATGATTCAAATGTCTTGGTTTGGATGAAGTATCATGATTCATAGTAACAGAAAGATTGATCAATGAATCGATTGATTCATGTAGGTCCTCATGGCGCTTCTACAGATCGATCTCGTGATTAGACGTGACGCTAACTCGGAGTGCGGAATCCAACGAATCAACGTTTATACACAAAGTAGACAATCAAAACAATCACGTAAATAAACTTCTCAATTATATTCCAATTCACAATGGTTTACAGACTCAATCAGACAATTCGATCTCTCTGTTCTGTGTTCTGTTCTCTGTTCTCTGTTATGTCTGGTCTTTTCTGTTCTGTGTCTGATCTCTCTCAACAGACTCTGTAAACCTATTTATAAACACTGTTCTGCACCAGGCGAACTTAATAAGTTAGCCTCTAACAGACTAAGCGAACTTAATAAGTTCGCCTCAGATAGACTTAAGCGAACTTATTAAGTTCGCCTCTGATAGACCAGGCGAATAAGTTCGCCTCTAGCAGAACTTACACAGAATTTTATCAACAGTTACAAAACATGTCCTAACAGACTCCCCTTTAACTGTTGCTAACAATTCTATCAAATACAAGTCAAAGACTCTAAGACTAAGACATTATCTTCAAGCTCGTTGTCACCAGAATATGCTCTAACAAGGTTCGGGGCGCTGCCCCAAGCAGGGTGGAATTTGTTACCTTAGTGAAATGCAAGTGGAAGTTGCTTCAAATTTACATGGATGTTAGAAAACTGCATGGAAATTCGTTTATCGGTAGCAACTGGTCATCGGTAGTAAGTTACAACTGATCAACAACAACTTGGTCATTTATGATAACTGACGTCAGTGACAACTAGGTCGTTAGTAGTAACCGTCATTAGTGACAACTTGGCATTAGCGATAACTTAGTTACTGTTGGCAAGCCAATCGTCACGTAAAGTGACGAGTTATTAGTTCGGGTTAACGGATAACCCGAATCCTTGGCAAACAAAAAACGGTTAGCAAGGTTGTCACGTAAAGCTCGGATTTTCAAAGTTAGAGGACCCAATTAGTCGTATTGAATGGTAGTTCGGGATTAAAATGTACGAGTAGGTTTTAAAGGAACCGATCGGAACTTTAAGGGGGTTTATATACCACCTAAGCTACAAACCCTAGCCATTCGGCTAGGGAGAGTGCGACTAGGGTTAAGTTAAACCTTAAGGTAAACCTTGAATCCATTCTTTTACTCTTTGTTCCATATTGCAAAGTTATCCGACTAGGGCTTAGAACCATGTGTAGTATTTGACGTTCGGGGAGTAGGGAAGACGGCCGACCGGCGGGAGTGCTCGGATGGTTACTCGGCTGAGGGTGACGGGTGACGTGGTGGTGGTTTCGGGGGCAGCAGGGAACGAGGACGACAGTAGGGAGTGGTGACGGCTATCACAGTGGCTGCTGGGGTGGTAACCCACGACAGAGAACGACAGTGGTGATACCCGGTGTCCACGAAAGTCGGCTGTGATGAGGATGCACGACGGCGGACGGTGGAGTGACGGTGGAAGTGGTGTTCCATCGTGAAAAAAAAGGGGAACCCGGCTAGGGTTTTCGTGAATAGAAGGGTGACGGGGGCACGAGAGTTGGTACGAGATGACGAAACACAATGGTGGTTCATGGTGGTGATGTACGGTGATGGTGGTTCATGGTAACGAGCGAGAAAGAGGATGGAGACATGTTACACCCGACTAGGGTTTTGGTGAGCCTAGGACTTGCATGGCGTGGTCTGGACGTGCTTGTGGAGCTTGGCTCGTGTACAAGTGATCCATGAGGCTAGGATTTTTGCATGGCACGTGAACGTGCAGGCATGCGGGTTCTAAACGGGTCCAGGGTAACCCGATTAGAGCAGACACGTGGATTAGGGTTTGCATGTTGAAGGGGTTGTGCGGATGAGGCGAGTATCGGGAACATTTATATTTTTATGTAACTGACACATGTTTAGGATGTACTGTGACCATGTGATCATACGTTGACAGGTTCGGGTTTCGTGCGAGGAGACCGTTGTAGTGCAGAAGTTAGATCTTCGTAACAGTGAGTTTCTAATTCCCCTCTTTAAATGATTTTAATGTTTTTGGGGCTATCGTACACGCTTATGAAACAAGTTTAATTTATTAATGTGGCGAGTAGAGTTAGATTGACCGTTGTGTCAGGATGTAGTGTTTACAACTGTTGTGTCAGTTGACTAGTGAGAGCCTTGGTCAAGGCTTAGTAAGTCGATGTATAGGAGTTGGTTATGTTAACCAGGTTTTCTAGTTAATACGTGTGGTAGATTACGAGTAACCAGTGTAGTGAGATGGATCTATGCCGGTGAGAGTTATGGGGTTGCGTTTGTATGATGAGTCTGGGGTGGTAAATCTTTTGGGATATCATAAGATAACAGGGGTTATCTATATGATAATAAATTATAAAAACTATTTTAAAGAGAATAACCAGTTATAATCGCTAACCGATACACTCTTTTATGAAGAGTGGCATTGTTTTAACTTAAGTGATGGCTCCATGCCTATAAAAGGAAAGTCTTTGGTTTGCTTGAACACATGAAACTTGAACTTTGTTTTCACAAAAAAATACTTTCACATTCTTGAAGAAATTTTCTATCTTATCCGATTATTGATTTCATACACATGAAGTACTTTGATCTAAAAGTAAATTCTACACGGTTTAGAAAAGTTATCCAGTATAATTTGTAAATTCAAAATGTACAAAGTGCAAGGCTTACCACGTACAATAGTCAGTTACTCTAATTTATATACAAAAAGGAAACAAAACCCAGCCCCCACTTTCCTTGCCATGATCGTTTTTCCTTTCACCTCTATCTCTCACACATCTCTCCCCCTTCTCCCAACCTACCACCAGAATAACCATCAGGCACCACCCATCCCTCATTCTTCTCTTCCCATTTCACTCTTCTTGTCGACTCTCATTTTACTCATCTTAACTTTTCCATCTCCCTCTTACATTGTTGCTTATGCCACTATTATTCTTTGCCACCATAAGGGTAGTCCTTTGTCTTTGTCTTCATCTCCATCATCATGAATAAGCGAGTTAAAGTGGTAGATTTTGGTTTGAAATATATAGAGATATCTACCCTCCTTCCTACTTTTAGAATACATATAGTTGTAACCTAGAGAAGGTGAATATGTATGGTTAAAACTATTTGAGTTTTCAACACCTTTCATTGTTTCTTAGAAATATTACATGGCTTTGCAAGTATATAAAAAGATAAGGAAGAGATGATACAAGATGTATAGTGGTTATGAGGGATGCTAACAAATACACTGTAAGTCCATGTAAATATTATACATGTAAATATATGTGAGGGATGCTAAAAAAGTATTATACATGTAAACATAAGAATTATACTTGATATGAAAACACGAGGGGGAACAATAGTTTATAATTTTTTTTAACTTTCATTTTAGTACCTTATACTATATATAATATACGCTTTTAGTCCATTAAATTTTCTACTTGATTTATTTTTTTTTGTAATAACTTTCGTTCGTTAACTTAAAATAAAAAACGAAATACGCAGTTGTCGACAATATCGTTGCCGGTATTGGTATTATCAAAACGGGCATCGGTGTTCGTTTTTATAGTTTTCGATGGATGTAAAGCCTGACTTTATATTTTAGGTTACATCGTACAATATTTGTGTGACGAAACCATCACAAATAAACTTTTTTTTCTATCGTACAGTGGATTTGTTGTTTTCTGTTGATGTATAGCCCATATTGTTTTTTAATTTTAGTTTTTTATTTATCTTTTTCTTTGTTACTTTTTTTTACCAATTTTTATTTTTATAAATTTTTGTTCGCGACGGTTTTATCTTTTCGTTTAACTTCTTTAATTCGTTTTCCTTTTTTTTTCATTTACACAACGTGACTTTTTCATTATTTCAGAAGATATCATCGTTAGATCCCTTTTTTTATCAACGTTTTATGTTCGAAACCGAAATGCAGCACGCGTGTTAAGTGTTAACTCATGCCAGTGTTAATAAATGATGATCAAACAAACAGAAAACTAATTTTATAGCGTTTCTAAAAAAAAGTAAAAAACGACCCATCGTATCCATGGCCCATGTACATATATCCAACCCGACCCGTTTCCCAGGTCAGCAAAAAGTCAACCTTCTACCCACACTACACGTGCACATTACACACAGTACACCTTATCTTCCACCTCCTTCACCTATATATACACCCTCCTTCCATACACACTCTCATTCATTCACCATTAGATCCACAACCAACAATGATCACCGGCCACGACTTCTACACCGTCATGGCGGCCATGGTGCCGCTATACGTCGCCATGATCCTCGCCTACGGCAGCGTCCGCTGGTGGAAGATCTTCTCCCCGGATCAATGCTCCGGCATCAACCGCTTCGTCGCCATTTTCGCCGTCCCTCTCCTCTCCTTCCACTTCATCTCCTTAAACAACCCGTACGAGATGAACTTCCGATTCATCGCCGCCGACACCCTCCAGAAGATCATCATGCTGGTGGTGCTGGGATTGTGGGCCAATTTCACCAGCAACGGAAGTTTGGAGTGGATGATCACCATATTTTCGTTATCAACGTTACCTAACACGTTGGTGATGGGGATTCCGTTGCTGATTGCAATGTACGGAGACTATTCGGGGTCGTTGATGGTTCAGGTGGTGGTGCTTCAGTGTATAATTTGGTATACTTTGTTGCTTTTTTTGTTAGAGTATCGTGGGGCGAAAATCTTGATTATGGAGCAGTTTCCGGAGACCGCTGCGTCGATTGTGTCGTTCAAGGTAGAATCAGATGTGGTGTCACTTGATGGTCATGATTTTTTGGAGACGGATGCGGAGATTGGGGATGATGGGAAGCTTCATGTGACGGTTAGGAAGTCGAGTGTGTCGAGACGGTCGGTGGGGATGGCCGGAATGACGCCGCGGCCGTCGAATTTGACGGGGGCGGAGATTTATAGTTTGAGTTCGTCGAGGAACCAGACGCCGAGGGGGTCGAATTTTAATCACTCGGATTTTTTTTCGATGATGGGGTTTCAGGGTGGGCGGTTGTCAAATTTTGGGCCGGCGGAGATGTATTCGGTTCAGTCGTCGAGAGGGCCGACGCCGCGGCCGTCGAATTTTGAGGAGAGTACGGCTCCTGGGCCGTTCAATTCTCCGAAGTTCGGGTCGTACCCGGCGCCGAACCCAGAGATTACGGCAATGGGGGCGAAAACGGCGAAAGGCGTGCCGCCGGCGCCGCACGCAGCAGCGCAGCAAAACGGCGCGCAAAACAAGGGTAAGAATGATGATAAAGAGTTGCACATGTTTGTTTGGAGCTCTAGCACATCGCCGGTTTCGGAAGGTGGTGGGCTCCATGTGTTGGGCGGTACGGATTTAGGAGCGACGGAACAGTCGGGTCGACCCGATCACGACGACGCTAAAGAAATCCGGATGGTCGTCTCTTCCGATCAACCCGATACCAAAGGTAAAAGTAATAGTAAACTTGTTTTTAAGTAGGAATAAATAAAGCAAGGGCCACTAAAAATAAAAATATATACATAGGTAATTTGAGTTTTAAAATTGTTGACATCATTAAGCGCGCAGAATAAGAGTTTTGTGGTCTATAATTATATGTGCAGATGTATGTTATAAAAATCAGAATCATAGGATCAGAAGTAATTTTTTTTAAATAAAAAAGACTATAATTTTATTATCTGCTTTACGTCGAAGTATAAAAACGAACTAATGTCGTTTTATTAATGTAGGCGCAGGAGAACTCCGGCGCGATGAATTCAGTTTCGGTGGCGGCAGAGACGTAGACGAAGAGAAAGATACAAAACTGGGTTCGAGCTCAACGGCGGTGCTCCATCCTAAGGAGGTTCTCGACGGGAACGCCGGAAAGCAGATGCCGCCGGCGAGTGTGATGACCCGATTGATACTGATTATGGTGTGGCGGAAACTTATCCGGAACCCGAACACGTACTCGAGCCTCATTGGTCTAATCTGGTCTCTTGTTTCCTTCAGGTAATTAATATTAATATATTATATAAAAAGATAATGTTTTTAATAATAAATAGTAATAAATATATGTTTGAACGAGTTTAATGGTGACAGGTGGCATGTGGATATGCCAATAATAATAGCGAAATCGATCTCAATACTCTCGGATGCTGGTCTTGGAATGGCCATGTTTAGTTTAGGTGAATTTTTTTGTAATTAAATATTTAGAACATTCTAATTTAGCATTTGTGGTTAATTGCACATGTTTATGATTATTAATTATTATATTGTTTTATATTTGTTTTATTATTTAAAAGTAATCTTTAATGTATTATCGGGGACCGTAATGATTGCTGAATAGACTCCACTGCGGTCCCGTTTGGTGGGTACAACTTTAGATCAACATCAATCTTATCAATTAGTTGTTAAAAGTTGAGGTTTAGTTTCTTATTGTGGAAAAAACTAAAATTGATAGAATAATTACGATATTTTAATTAAACTATGGTTTATTAAATTTTATTTTTGGTGTTTTGAAGGATTGTTTATGGCGCTTCAACCAAAGATTATAGCGTGCGGAAATTCAGTAGCTCTTTTTTCGATGGCCGTAAGATTCTTAACAGGACCGGCTGTGATGGCAGCTGCTTCCATCATCGTTGGTCTTCGTGGTACCCTTCTCCATGTTGCTATTGTACAGGTATACATGCATTAATGATTGTTAGTCACTAATAAACCATATAAATCAGTTGAACCGTTCAAATGAAAATAAGCTAATCAGCTTAAGATTCACATGGTTCAGTTCACGGTTAAGTTTTGACGGTTCTGTTTAATGGTTGAATCCAAGTTTAGAATTTTTCTATGGTTATTGTCTAATCTCACTTTGATTGTGGTTATCTAAACACAGGCTGCACTTCCGCAAGGAATTGTACCGTTTGTTTTTGCGAAAGAGTATAATGTTCATCCAGCAATTCTAAGTACCGCGTAAGTATATTGATAAACTAAATATTTAATGCAATAAACTAGCATAAAAATTGATTTTTTTTTGGATTTTACAGAGTGATATTTGGAATGTTGATTGCATTACCAATAACTCTAGTCTACTACATTCTTCTTGGTTTGTAAGGCAAAGGATTAAGGTGCAAAACATGGGGAAGAGGAAGAAATCTTTGAACTGAAGTCGTTTGTTTGATTTGTCTAAGGTGGAAATTTAGTAGTTCACCGAGGATTTACATAAATGTAGTAAGCGCGCACATTAAATCAACACGAAGATGAAAATTTTGACTTGATTTGAAGCACTTCTTGATCTAAGGATCTTACTCCCCCAAAACTACAACCCACAAATTAGATTCTATTGTTTCAAGAAAGCAATCAAGGAGATGAATGGCTTTTAAAGAAAACAAGGAAAGATGACAAATTTGATGGACTAAATGAAGAATGTCTTAGTTGTATATTGGCTTGTTAGTGTTGTAATATAAATGGTGTTTTTTTGTATTTTTATGGAATTAGTTTAGAATTAGTATGATTAAAAGATTGTACCTTGGTATGTTTATTGGAATGTAGTTGTCTTTATGATTCGGGTATTTGTGATTTCAAGTTGAGATTTACGTTAGTAGTAAATGAAGGTTTTTTTTAAAAAGCTATATTGTAAACTTGTTTGGAATCGGATTTTAAAAATCTCGGGTGTGGTTGATGTGCATACTTCTTTGTTTATGTCACGCTACGTCTTTTAGATATTTGAATGATATAACTATCAAGAAAAGAATAACGCATTTTGAGTAAACAATTGTAACACATTATAACTAAGTTTTATAATTTTTATTGTGAGGGCAACCTTTTGCTTTAAAAAAAATTATATTCAAAAGAAATGTTGTATTCACCTTTTTTGTTATTTTTAGTTTAATGTTCATGCATATGCTCAAATACCAAACAATTGAATATATACCCTAGTAATCCTCATAGAAAAGATGACAAAATTGAGGAAGGATTTTGAGGTGGCTTTGAATGCACATTTTATCTTTACTTTTATGGCACAAAGGCACTTTTTGTGGACTTTTGTAACCAAGTTACTTTATTTGAATGCACCTTTGTCAAAGGGGCCATTATGTCATACACCTCATCCCACAGTAAAAAATATATATATAACAAACAATTTAATAAGTATACTAATAATTCACTAATAGAATACCTAAAATGCTTAATTAAAGATATAATTAACTTTTTTTAGAAATTGTAATCAAATTTATTAAGTTCAAATAATGAGTATTGTTGGGTGGAGGCTAATTTCTCACATATCATAATGTAAAAAATGGATGCACATATGTAGGTTTATGAATACTCTTTTTATTGCTAATTGGTTTTAGAGTAAAACTTCATTAAACTTATATGTTAGGCATATTAGATAAGTAATTGGTCCTTGGTTTTAGAGTGAAACTTCATTAAACTTGTATGTAGTGGTGGACCCAGAAATTCTTTTTGGGTCGGAAATTTTTAGACACGGTTGACTAACGATATATAACACTAAAAAATTTTCACGGGTGGCGATTGCAAAATTTTGTGGGGGACAATCTGAATTTTAACACGTATATAATAATAAAATTTTTTTTATGGAGGACGGCTGCCCCATGTATGCATAACATAGGTCCGCCTCTACTTCTGTGTTAGGCATAAAGTAAACTGATCTGAACTAGTATACGTGAAAAATTGATAATTAAAAATTTACAATTTGAAATTCTAGAAACTATGGGGCAAAATATGAATAGAATCAATCATCAAACCTTCATAAAGTTTTGAAGGCATAATCAACTTTATTCATAAAGTTTCGGTCTTGAAAATGAAATAACAGAGACAATTATATAAAGAAAATATATTTTTAAAAGGTGTTTTATCTTTTTTTAATGTACAAATATCGTCCTTTTTATATGTTTTTTTTCTTTTTCCACGAGATTTATTATAAATTCGATTGTATTTATAATATATGGTTTTATAAATAGCGGATTATTTAGGAGTCGTAACTAGTTGCTCACTCTCAAGTCGTAAATTCCTATAATAATTTGGTAAAAACTCATTGGTAATTCAACTCAAGCTAGTTGACTTGTATAAACATATGGGTAGAAGGTAATTTGCTCATTGACTCAATTGAATAAATTCTCATCCTTTAGTTTTCTTGTATATATTGGTACTATGATGCTCTTTTATTTTAAAGTCGTTAATTGTTATTTGAGATATGTATAAAAACATATAAAATAATCAAGATTCTAAAAACAAGTAAAGTGACTGAGTCACGAGCTTACTTGTGTTGAATAGAGGCCCAATTGCCATCTTAGATTGAAGATTACAAGCCGAGTTAGCTCGACTCATATCGTTATGAGCTTGAGCCTTAGTTGATGCTAGCTTGAGTTAACAAGCTAAAAAACCCTAACTACAATCATGTACGAAACTAGAGGGGTTCTTTTACCTTCAAGGTGGCAAAGTTTACCACTAATAGTATTATTCAAAGAGACGCTTTCTTGTTGTTTAACCTCTAAAACTGTTGTAATAGTTGCATATTGTAAAAAGTTTTTTTATCCCTAAAACTGTTGTAATAGTTACAGTTTGTAAAAAGAATTTTTATTGCAACCTTTCAGCTGAAAAGTTCTGATTTTACAACTAACTTTGATAATCGATAAGAATACTAAATCAAAACCTTATTAATTACATCCCCTATCCTCAAGTGGTTTGAATTGGCATACAAAACACTTGAGGTTTGTCTTGGACATAGACGGATATGCTTGGTGAGAAGGCTTTATCTTCAAGGGGTATCTTTCGTTCCTTTTGTAGTTGGTCAACGACCAATCTAGCAAATGAAATTGATGATACTTTATTTCAATAAATTGACAAGTTTGTTTCATTAAATATATTCCAAACTATAATTATATATTATAAAAAAACTTGAAAATTTGTTTTATTTCTATCTACATTAATTTCTTGAAAGATGGTAGTTGAGTGTAACACCTAAAGCCCGAATCATAGACTAATTGAATAACTCTAAATTCACTTTAAACCAATTGACTCTTTCAATGACTTCAAAATCAACGTAAAATCATAGTTTAATTGAGCATGACAACGAGTGTGTTATTTTAATTTATTTAGAAGTTATTGATCATTGTTATTAGTAAGGATTATAATTTATTTTGTTAATGTGAATATTAAATAATAAATAAGGTGTAAAAGAGTCGAATCTTTTTTGAGCTACTTGCGATTGACTCTCTAAAAACTCGATTCAAGCCAAGCATAAAGGAATTCAAGCCTGAGCTTGAGCCTGAGCTTATATTAGGGCTCATTTAGTAAATGAGTTCGAATTTCACATATCAAGCTTGGTTAGGCACGAGCCTAAACGGGTTTATTGTTTATATAACTTTTATTTAATATATTAAATTACATATTTACAAAATAATAATTATAAAAGTTTATAAAAATGTAAATAAATAAAATAAGAAACTAGACGAGACCGAGCCGAGCTCAAACTTTAAAAAAGGAGCTCTAACGAGCTGAGCTTAAACATAGACGCGCTCGAGCTCGGGCTCGACTCCAATTGTTTACAACTCAGCTCATAAATACAACATAAAAATAAATAACCAATATAAATAGTATTAACTAGAAGATTTACTTAAAAGAGCTATTGAGGGTGACATTGATAATTTAAAGATAAAGAAACCCGTTAATAACTTTGTAATTAACTTGCTAAACATTATTGAGAACCATTGAGTAATTTATAGAGTTACATATTATTTTGTTTAATAAAATATAATGTTAGATATACATAATTAATTTGGAATGTGTTAATATTAATCATGTTAATATTATTATTTTAGTGTATAAATATGTTATATATGTGTGTGCAAACTTATATATATACACACACACACAAAAGTAAATACTTACAAGATCTTCGTCTTTCTTATCATCGTTCTTCTTTGGATCTTTAGAAGGTGCCTTCAAAGTCGAATCATCTTTGGGGTTTCTAGTACCGCTGACACCGACACAAACGACCACCAAATCGAAGATGAAACAACCCAATATCGCTAGGGTTCCTCGGCTCTTGTGGACTGAAGGCAGCAGATGGTGAAGAGGGAGAGGCCGATGGAAGACTGTGAGGTAGCTTGATGAGGGGAGAGCGATGGTGGCGGAGGGAGGATTAGGGTTTCAAAGGTCGCCGTTTTTGAGAGAGAGAGAGAGAACGACTTTGAATTTTAAAATGGGATTTGGTTTCACGGTTTTAAAAGTGTTTGCTTGAAGGGGGAATTGAAAGCTTTATGGGTTGTACATCATGCAATAAGAGTTATACAACTTTTAAATTTAAGAGTTTTTGGTAAAATAACCATTCTGCCCTCCCAATACGTATTATAATATAGTGTGTGTGTATAAATATAGGTTGAGGTTCAAATGATAACCAATATTTATGTGATAACCATTGTTTTGACGAAAAATTAACAAGGATAATTCTGTGATCAAATTAGTAAGTGATGTAGTGTGCTTGAACGATTCGTGATACAAGTGTAATAAGTAAAGCAATGAAAGGACACGAGTGTTTACGAGAAAATCCCTTGATCTTTAGGGATCTCCGGCATAAAACCTCGGGAGGTGACTAAAGTCACTCTGCCTCTTGTTCTTCTTATTGATGATAACAAAAATTACAAAGTTGGAGCAGTAGATGATCGTACTAAGTGTCACAGGGAGTATTTGAGAGTGTGTGGTGTGTCTATCGATCATTTTGCTCAGATATATAACAAAAAGAAAAATAACTAATTTTCGATTGTCCCGGGGAGTACCCGATCTTCGTTTATGACCGTTGGTGGCCTCTTCCACACGTTTTCTTCAACTGAATATGATGTTCTTTAGCCTTGACTAAGTCAGTACGAATTGCATGCGAAGATAAATCAAATCCAAAAAAGATAATAATAATTGATTAATAAAGTTAGGATACCGGATCATAAAATTGACCTCTAACAAATGTCCCCAAAATTTCGACAGCTTTTTTTTTACCAATTACAGCTGTTAAAATTTTTGAAATAAAGTCGTTGCAAGACACAACTTGATGTGGCTCGAGATTCTAGGCAATGACGTCGTGCATAGGTGGTTATAATTGTCCCATATATTTTCTCATTTTCATCTTCATCTCCTCGTCTCCCATTTTCACCATTGCAGAGCATTTTTCTTTTTAAAGGTAAGATCTCCGGTTTCAAACTTGTTTTCTTGCGATTTTCCGTTCATGGCTAAGAAATCGTCCCTGTCTCACTCCTCCTCTGTCAATGATCCCATCGAGGATTTTATTGACCAGAAGCTTCTTGAGCATCCTGATCAGGAATGTTGCACATTCTCTGATCATGAAATCGAGCTTTTGAAACCCAGCGAGGCATTCCCTGAGGATACAATTTTTATGGGTTTTAATGCTAGGGTAGGTCCGATTTCGTTTCCAAAACCTGGGTCTGTTTTCCTACTTTTCCCTTTACTCTCAGTTTAACTTACCTGTTTCCACCGTTGATCTCTGAGTTCTTCGAACTTACTGGTCTTAGCTACTCACAGACCATGCTGATGGTTTGGAGGACTCTATACACCTTGGAGGACCTGATTCGAACTCACGCCCTTGATTTTGATGTTTCCGAGTTAGCTAGTGTCTACAATCTTAGGACCCACGGTTCATCTCGCTTTCTTTTCCAAATAAAACCTGGTTAAGCACATCTAGTGTTGAAAGCTACCCAAAATGATAGTGATTGGAAGGGGAAGTTTTTCTTCGTGATGCGTAGGTCTATCCTTGGTGGGGATCATCTGCCTCTTGAGTGGGTTAAAAAGGGTAGGATATAGTCTGTAGGATCCCTGAGTATTATGATGTTTCTGAAACTAACCCTAGTCTTTGTCTTTATGCAGCACCCAAGTTTGCAGATTTGGCACCGGCTGGAGTTGAAACTGTCAAGAGGATAAGGCGTTTCTTGGAAATTCCTGCCATCGAGAGAACATTCCGGTTCAGAATCCCTGCTGTTGAAGAAAGCGTTGAGACCCGGTATTCAGAATCAAACATGTCTGGTAAGTAATATCTTTTGCCCATGTTTTCGATATACGTGATCCTAACATGTTTGAAGTTTTGCAGGAATCCAAAAGTCAAGCTCTAGCTTTGCCCTTGCCGATATTGACAGCAAGATCTCTGGAGGAGGTACTGTGGTCAAGCAGGAGAAGCCTACTCCTACAATCCCTAGGTCAACTGCTCCTATCCTTCGCTCCAAATCATCTGGGAGCAAGAAGAGG
Source organism: Smallanthus sonchifolius (assembly GCA_023525975.1). Classification (NCBI taxonomy): domain Eukaryota; kingdom Viridiplantae; phylum Streptophyta; class Magnoliopsida; order Asterales; family Asteraceae; genus Smallanthus; species Smallanthus sonchifolius. The sequence continues at coordinate 18,225,960 of CM042036.1, forward strand.
AAAAACGTTGATCTGGTTGACGTCGAGCTCCCCGAGGAGATAGGGTATCATGAACTGAGCAAGAAGCTAAACCTCGTCCTACATTCGGTAAGTTGATTCCAACATCCCTGATCTTGCACCCATATCTTGAAACTTACATATATCTCTTTGCTGTGGGCATGGAGCAGATGCACACTTGATATGATGCTGAGGAGAAAAGGGCCAAGGATGCCGAGAAGATGGTGGAAGACCTGAAGAAGATCACAACGGCCAAGAGCAAACTGATGGAGAAAGAGGTCAAGGAACTCGCTCGCCTGAAGGAAGAGCTGGAACAGGTCAAGGTTTAACATGCCCAAGAGCTGGAGGAGGTCAAGGCTCATCATGCCTAAGAGCTACAGGGGGTCCTGCACGAGGCCAAGAAGTCCGTCGTTGTGACTGTTGTCCAAGCCAGGATCCAGATGGTAGAACAAGCTGCCGATAAGAGCTTTGATGCTGCAGCTTGGGATTTCCAAGGATGGCGTAAGGCTCTGGTGGCTCTTGGTGGTGAGGTGGCAGAGGGTTGATAGTGTTTTGATGCTGCAGCTTGGGATCTCCAAGATCTTGGGAGGATCTCTCCTTCCATAGTGGCCAGCCAGTATGCACCTTTGCAGGCCTCTGAGTCTATTGGATATGGTCCTTCCCATTTGGGTGCTAGCTTTCCCTCATTAGGGTTGATAGTGTTTTGAAAAGTCTTTCTGAGCACCAAGTCGCCTACCTGGAACCTTCTTGTTCTCAGATTTTTGTTGTAGGATCTTGTTATCCTTTGCTGGTATGGTGCAATCCGGATCTGGGCGTGATCCCTGATCTCGTCGACGGTGTTAAGATCCTAAGCGAGGGCTTCATTATTAGTTTCAGGAGTTTGGAGACTGGATCTTGCGGTAGGGATAACCATTTCTGTAGGGATCACGGCCTCTACACCAAACACCAATGAAAATGGGGTTTGCCATGTTGCATTCTTTGCGGTCGTACTATCTACCTGAAGGACAAAAGGTAGTTTTCTGCCCATCTTCCTTTCTTGGCATCCAACCTCTTTTTGAGGTTGTTCACAATGATCTTGTTGTTGGACTCCGCCTGTCCATTGGCCTGAGGGTGGACATGAGTTGAGGTTATCATCTTTATTCCCCAACTAGTATAGAAATTTGTTGTTCTCTTGCTGATGAATTAGGATCCGTTATCGCATACTATTTCCACTGGGATCCCAAATCTAGTCAGGATATTGCATTTTATGAAAGTTACCACTTCCTTGTCTCTAACTTAGACGAAGGCTTCTGCTTCAATCCACTTGGAGAAATAGTCAGTCATTGCTAGTATAAACACTTTTCCACCTGGTGCTTTAGGTAGCTTGCCAAGTATGTCTATTTCCCATTTCATGAATGGCCACGGGGAAATGATTGGATGCATGGGCTCTGCTGGTTGATGAGGCAGATTGCCGTGTCTTTGGTAGGAATCACACTTCTGGGCATATCTCATAGCATCCTTTCTCATGGTTGGCCAATAGTATCATGTTCTCAATATCTTGGAGAAAAGTGCTCTGCCCCCAGTATGGTTGCCGCAGTCTCCTTTGTGTATATCCTTTATGACTTCTCGTGTTTCATGATCCTCCAGACACTTCAAGCATGGACCTGCCACTGATTTTCTATATAAAGTATCATGCAAAATAACAAAACGTGATACCTTCATGCGAAAGGTTTTGTGATTCTTCTCATCTTTCAGGATTTCGCCATTCTGCAGATACCTTTTGATGGGCAGAATCCATGATCCTTCACTCTGGTTAAGATCGTAGATCTCAAGGCTCTCTGAATTTGATACTTCATTTCCCTTTTATTCTATTAGATCAATTGTTGGGCTCATGATGTGTACAATTTGGATCTTGTTGTTAAGGGTCACTTTTACGGCTAAGGATCCTGGATCTTCGACGTACTTTGGTATCCTGACAGGTATCGGTATCCTTAATATTTAACCATTATTTCTTTCTTCTATCTTGATTTATTCGCAGGTCAAACGTGTGTAGTCAATGCCATCCCTAAAGAATCGGTCTAGAAGTCAAGAAGAACGTGTAGAAGACGCGTGGAGTGGCTTCCAACGGTCACATTTGAAGACTTGGTAGATTACCGGATTCTCGGATGGTTACTTAGCATATCTTTTGTATTTAATCTGCAGCAATATCGAATAGGAGACACACACAATCACACTTAGCATTATTGACTACTCGCAAACAAGCTCTGTAACACCTCGCAAACAAGCTCTGTAACACCTAGATCTCGATCATTCGTTGCTGATACTTGTAATCATATTTATTGTTTTATAAAAGACTAGGAGGCAAGTGACTTTCGGTCACTTTCCGAGATTTTATGCCGGCAATCCTCTAGGATTAAGGGCTTTCCTCTTAAACGCTCGTGTCATTTATTTGCTTTATACATTTTGTTCATCACGAATTTGACAAGCACACTACCTCACATTCTAAGTTTGATAACAAAATTACTCTCGTTAATTTTTGGTCAAAACAATTTGGCGCCCAACGTGGGGCAAGTGGTGCTTTTTATCTTCAAATCCTTACTAAGTTTGTGTTCAATCATTATTTTTCCAAACTGATTTAAAAAATGTCGTCCCAATCCAAAAATGTTTATTTTTCTACTTCATCTTCAAGCTCTAGGTTGAACAACCCTATTCCTCCTCATCCATTCCAAAAGAATGTTAATCAGCCGAAGAAAACTACTTCTGCGGGTTTTTTTGGGATCTAGGATACTTGCTGGGGGACCTGTGCTCGTTTCAAATGATGATATCCTAAACCTGTTCTCAGAAATGAAGCAACAGATGGAGCAGCAGAAAAAGACTAACCTGAGGCTGTTTAGAGAGCTTGAAAAGATCAAAGAATCAAAGAAAACAGTGGAAGTGACAACCCCGCTACCAAGGGTCCTGGATTTCAACTATTCGGGATCCTCAGGAGTCCATAAGGGAGATTTTCTTCCCATGCAAACGGGGATCACTGTAGTTGGCCCAACTCCGGCTGTCAGAGTTACTACGAATTAGGATCTTGGAATTGCTCCGTGATCATCATTCCGAAATCCTGATAACGGTAACACTTTCAACCAATTTTCGAACACTAATGAATTTGTGCAGGATACAGGAATTACTCTATCCATGGCCAAAGAGTTGAAGAAATTAAGATAAATGATCTCCAATGTACCAGGTGTAGTCCAGCCTATACCGGAGATGTCCTCTACCAGTTACATGATCTCTATATTTGCTCCACGATATGTGATGCTGAGATCCCCAAGCGCTTCCAGACTCCTAACATGAAGTTGTACGATGGAACTACAGATCCTGAGGAGCACGTCGCGCAGTACAGGGAAATGATGGAGATAAACCCCATTCCCTTGTACCTAAAGGAAGCCTGCTTATGCAAAGGCTTCGGCTCTACCTTAACAGGATCAACCCTAAAATGGCTACTTAACGTTAAACTTTATTCGATTACTTCATTCGCTCATTTAATAAATTTGTTTAATAACCAGTTCTCTTGCAGTAGAACGTTCGAAAGATTGACAAGTGACTTATACAAGATAACCCAGAATACCGGAGAATCCCTTTGGGATTTTGTTAGCAAGTTCGGCCGGGAATCCCTAGATATCCCAAATCTTGACGTTGCCACTGCAGTCCAAGCATTCAAGATAGGATTGAAGAAAAGACTCCCCATTTTACGAAGACCTTGTCATGAATCCTTGTAGGAATCTTGATGAAGTCAGAAATCAAGCATTAAGATTCATAAGGCTCGAGGATGACAGAAAGATCCAGCAACGGATGGATGCTCCAACTAGTTACAATCAGCCTAACCGAATGACTTAGTCTGCACCCTTCAAGCGTTACAGATCCAAACCTTACTCCAAGCCGGATAATCACAGAGTCAATGTTGTGGAAGATGACGAAGACGAAGAAGAGTATCCTAGACTGTCATAATACTGTTTTTCTCTTGATACAACAGGTTTATTGTTTGCCATGCAAGATCTTGGAGAAAAAGCTAGGTGGCCTCGCGAATTTGAGAGGAGCACGGGATGGAAGGATAAGTCCAAATGGTGTGCATTGCACGAAGACTTCGGCCATGTAACTGAGGATTGCATTGCTTTGCGAAAGGAGATAAGTTACCTCTTGAGCAAAGAACATCTCAAAGAATTTCTAGGCAAAGGAAAGAATAAAGCTAAGGATCATGATAGGATCCCGGAGAGAGCAACATCCCCGCTGCCGGATGCCAAGGTAATAAGTTTTATATCTGGTGGATCTGACATTTGTGGCACTTCTTACTCTGCAGTACAGAGGAATGCCAAGGAAGCAAAGACAGAGAAAGGGGACATGCCTACCCAGACCTCTAGCTTAACTGAAGAGAAAGTAATCTCTTTCGACGAAGGGGACAAAGATGATGTACATGATCCTCACCATGACGGCTTAGTGATCACTCTGTACATTGCCAATCACTTCATCCGCAAGATCCTAATTGATGGAGGGAGTTCGGTGAACATCATACAACTTGATGTCCTAAAGAGGATGGGGATCCCAGATTCAGAAATTGTCTTAAAATCCTCAGTACTGGTAGGATTCAGTGGAAAGATCAAAAACACGGTCGGAGAGATAAAGCTACCAATATACATTGAAGGGGTAAATGCTATACAGAAATTTTGTGTAATAGATTCTTTATCTTGCTATAATATCATTTTAGGAAGGCCATGGATACACAACATGAAGGTGGTACCCTCAACGTACCATCTGTGTGTCAAGATGCCAACCCATTGGGGGGGTAGTAGAGATTAACAATGACCAACAGGAAGCTAAGGATTGCTACACTTCTTCTATGAAAGACTAACCAGGCAAGCATAGCAATTAAAGAAGCAAGCCCGAAACGTCTTGGAGACCAAAGAACAAGATGTTAAAGAAATATCCCTAAATGCTGAGGATCCTGATGTCAAGGTGCTTGTTGGAACCAATATCCCCAAAGATATTGAGCAAGATCTTATTGAGTTACTAAAGAGAAAAACCTCAACCTTCGCCTGGAAACATGAAGACATGACAGGTATTTCTAAAGATATTATTACACATAAATTGGGTGTTGATAATAGTTTCAGGCCCATACACCAAAAAAGAAGAAAAATTACTCCGGAAAGGAATATAGTTATCCAAGAAGAGTTTGAGAGGCTATTAAAGGCAGGAATGATAAGGGAAGTGAAATTCCCGAGGTGGCTAGCTAATGTGGTGGTGGTTCAGAAGAAGAATGAGAAATGGAGAGTCTGAGTAGACTTCCATGACTTGAAAAAAGCATGCCTTAAAGATCTTTTTCCACTACCACACATTGACTCTATGGTCGACGCCATAGCAGGCTTTGAAATGCTGACAATCATGGATGCTTCATCAGGATTCCAACAAATTCAGATGGAACCCTTGGATCAGGAGGATACTGCATTCATGACTCCAACAGGTATTTATTGTTATATTGTTATGGCTTTTGGTTTGAAAAATGCAGGTGCAACATACCAAAGGCTGGTGAACATGATGTTCAAGGAGAAACTAGGGGACAACATGGAAGTATACATAGATGACATGGTGATAAAGTCAAAGAAAGCTGAGGATTATCTCAGGGATCTCAGAGAAGCATTTGATATCCTGGACCAGTACAACATGAAGCTGAACCCCTCAAAATGCCACTTCGGATTAGGGGCAGGAAAGTTCCTAGGTTATATGGTGACCAAGAGAGGGATAGAGGCCAGTCCTGAGCAAATCAAAGCGATCATCAATCTGAAATCCCCAGCAAATACCAAGGATGTCCAGAGACTAACAGGCAAAGTAGCAGCACTCAATCGGTTCATATCAAGACCCTCAGAACGATGCAAAGAGTTTTATGACATTCTGAAGAAGAACAAGAGATTCAAGTGGGAAGAGAAGCACGACCAAGCACTCCAATCATTGAAGGAGTACTTGTCATCAGCTCCTCTATTGATGAAACCAGCAGAAGGCGAACCATTATCCATGTGATTGGCAGTATCCGGAAATGATGTAAGTGCCGTCCTAGTCAAGGACCATGAAGGACAGCAGCATCCCATATACTATGTAAGTAAAAGCCCACTCACGGCAGAAACCAGGTACTCTCATTTAGAAAAATTAATTTTAGCTTTAATAATGGCATCCACTAAACTCAAACATTATTTTGAAACTCATGATATTCATGTTAAGACAAATTATCTTATTAAGTGTGTCTTGAGAAATCCAGACATGTCAGGAAGGATGGCTAAGTGGTTTGTCAAGCTCAGGGCCTATGGCCTTGTATATGAACCTAGAACAGCAATAAAGTCCTAGGCACTTGCGGACTTTGTGGCTGATTTCAGTAGTGACATCCAACATGAAGCAGACCTTGAAGTTCAACAATTGGAAGAATCCAAGGATAAATGGACATTGTTCACTGACGATGCATCAAATGTAAAAGGAACAGGTCTAGACATCATACTGAAATTTCCACAAGGGGACATAATACCCCAATCCATAAGTTGTGAGTTCCAGGCAACGAATAACAAAGCAGAATATGAAGCACTAATAGCAGGATTACAACTAGCCAGGGATATGAAAATCAGGTATACGTAGATTCGTTATTAATTGCTAACCATTTCAATGGCTCATATGTAATAAAAGGTGAAAAGTTAGCTAAGTATCTCACAATAGTTAAGCAATTATCTGTGGAATTCAAAGTTTTTAACATAACACAGGTACCTAGAGAAGACAATGCTGAGGCTGATGCCTTAGCAAACCTTGCTTCAGCTCTCAAAATACCAGAAGGTATTAAAATACCTATCGTACATGTTTTGAGCCCAGCAATTGAAAATATAGATGAAGTGTCCAACACAGAAGAAGAATCAGATATTCAAGGTATTGGGCCAGCTTTTCGCCTTTTACCGCATAAGAGCCATTAAAATGGTTAGCAATTAATAATGAGTCAACACATACCTTGAGATACCTGATCCTCGTATCTTTAGCTAGTTGTAATCCTGCTATTAATGCTTCGTATTCTGCTTCATTGTTTGTTGCCTGGAATCCACAACTAATTGATTAGGGTATTATGTCCCCCTGTGGAGATTTTAGTATGATATCTAATCCCGTGCCTCTTACATTAGATGCACCATCAGTGAATAGCATCCAGTTTTCTTTTGCTTCTTGTAGTTGTTGGACCTCAATATCCGCTTCATGTTGAATATCGTTACTGAAATCTACCACAAAGTCTGCTAATGCTTGGGATTTGATCGCAGTTCTAAGCTCATATACCAAGTTATAAGCACTGAGTTTTACATACCACTTAGGCATTCTTCCTGACATTTATGGTTTTCTCAAAACACACCTTATAGGGTAATTAGTTTTAATATGAATATGATGTGTTTTGAAATAATACCTAAGTTTAGTAGATGTCATAACTAGTGCTAGAATTAGTTATTCAAGGTGAGAATACCTGGTTTATGCATCTAATAGACTTTTACTTACATAATAGACAGGATAATGTTGTCCTTCATCCTCCTTAACTAGCACAACAATTATAGCATTCCCGGATACTGCTAGATATAGGGATAACGGCTCATCATTTTCTGGTTTCATCAACAGCGATACTGATGATAAATATTTCTTCAAGGCCTGAAATGCTTCTTCGTGTTTTTCACACCATTCAAATTTCTTATTTTTCTTCAGGATATCGTAGAACTCTTTGCATCTCTCCGAGGATCTTGAAATGAATCTGTTGAGTGCTGTTAACCTTCCTGTCAATCTTTGCACATCCTTAGTATTTGATGGTGATTTCAAGTTTAGGATCGCTCCGATTTTTTCTGGGCTTGCTTCTATTCCTCTCTTGGTTACCATGTACCCCAGAAATTTTCCTGCCCCCACTCCAAAGTGAAACTTAGAAGGGTTGAGCTTCATGTTGTATTTGTCTAAAATGTCGAATGTTTATTTAAGATCCCTTATGTTATCCTTGGCTTTCTTTGATTTGACCACCATGTTGTCTATGTATACCTCCATTGTGTCCCCCAGTTTGTCTTTGAACATCACATTCACCAGTCTTTGATAAGTAGCACCTGCATTTTTAAGACCAAAAGGCATAGCAGTATAGCAATATATACTTGTCGGGGTCATGAATGCAATGTCTTCTTGATCCGAGGGTTCCATTTGGATTTGCTGGAATCCTGAGGAGGCATCCATGAAGGTCAGCATCTCATGGCCTGCTGTAGCGTCAGCCATGGAATCTATCGTAAGGGGAAAGGATCCTTAGGTCAGGCTTTGTTGAGGTCGGTGTAGTCCACGTAGACCCTCCATTTCCCATTCTTCTTTTGCACCACTACCACGTTTGCTAGCCATCTTGGGAATTTTACCTCTCTTATAATTCCATATTTGAGTAGCCTCTCGATTTCTTCTTGGATAATTGTATTTCTTTTAGGTGCAAATTTTCTCTATTTTTTATATATAGGCCTGAAACTATTATCTATACCAAGTTTATGAGTTATAATATCCTTAGATATACCTGTCATATCCTCATGTTTCCATGTGAAGGTCGACATTCTGCTTTTTTAGAAAATCCAGGAGTTCCCGTTCTACATCCCTGGGGATATTGGATCCTATAAGCACTTTAACGTCTGGATTCGCGGGATCTAGGGATTATTCCTTGACATCCTGCTCTCTGGCTTCCAAGACGTCTCGTGCTTGCTTCTTTAATTGCTAGGCTTGCCTTGTTTTTGCTGATGGCTTCATCGAGGATGTATAACATACCTTGGCTTCTTGTTGATCACTGTCTATTTTCACCACTCCCCAAGGAGTCGGCATCTTAACACACTAGTGATAGGTTGATGGTACGAATTTCATATCATGGATCCAGGGTCTCCCTAAAATAATGTTGTAATAGGATAAATGAGTCAATCACACAAAATCTTTGAATCGAGTTCACCCCTTCGATATAAACAGGTAGCTTGATCTCCCCGATTGTGTTCTTGGCCTCTCCGCTGAACCCTACCAGTACCGAGGATTTCGACACAATTTCACTTTTGTGAATATTCATCCTCCTCAATGCTTCTAGTTGGATAATGTTGACTGAGCTGCTCCCATCAATCAGAATCATGCGGACAAAATGGTTGGCAACGTACAAGGTGATGACTAAGCCGTCATGGTGGGGATCTTGAACATTCTCTCTATCCTCCTCATCGAACGATATCACCTTCTTATTAGTCAGGGTTGATGTTCTCGTAGGCCTGTCTTCCTTTTCCGCTTTCGCTTCTTTGGCATGTATTTTAGCTGCAGAATAAGAAGTACCACAAATATCAGAACCACCAGATATAAAATTAATTACCTTGGCATCCGTAGGAGGGGATGTCACTCGTTGTAGGTTTTTGTCATGATCCCGGTTCTTGTCTATTTTTCTGCCTAGGAGTTCTTTCAAGTGTCCTTTACTCAGGAGATGTCACACCCCCAAATTTATTTACTTAATAAATAAATAAATAAAGGTCGCAACGATTGGTAACATTACATAACAACGGAAGCTAAAATACAAGTTTCTAAGTATTGAACATCTTTACAATTACTAACGTGAAATGGTGCAATGATCTAAATACTCCTAGATCAAAAATAGACTTGAGGTTTGACAATTTGTTTCCTCAGCTTCTATGGTTTAATCCAAAGGGCTAGCTTATTCCAACCGAGCCTTAGCTAAGTGATACCTAAAAAAACATACTTGAAAGTGTCATTACAAGGTTGGTGAGTTCACAGCTTTAGTTGTCTCAATGTAAAGCGGTTTTCCTTGAAAACATTGATACCGTGTACGTGGCCATAATATAAAACCGTTTTCCTCGAAAACATATGATGACCTCAATGTCATAAAGTGAGTCGTTTTTCCAATGAAAACAGGTGATGACCTCATGGTCATAAGACGAGTAGTTTTCCCCATTGAAAACATATCCAATTGTATGCAAATAGTTCCTAGTGTATATGATAAACAAAACAAGTAATGTTTAACCTATTCGTAAGCTAGCTAGCCTTACAAATAATATGTTCATACATGAGGCATAACCAAACCATGACAAGTGTTCCTTTGCCCCTCCCTCGATGTTTAGATGCTATGCGGTCATAAAACCTCCGGATTGCGGTTAGCGCGACTAACCATAACCGGGGGACGTCAATCTCAATAGTACTATCCATAGAATCCCAAGCTATAAATTTAATAGTTATTAAAGTGTTTTAGGGGACTTTTACGAGCTCTATATGTGTTCGTTAACTCATGCAAACATAAAGGTCGGGTCTTGTTTTCTTATTACCATATGATAATGTTCGCAAGTGTGTTCTATGTTTTCTAAAATGTATGAAGTAATGATGTTCCCAAATGTGTCAAACAGTGATGTTTCCAAATGTATCAATACGTTAAGCAAGTATGTTTCTCCCCCGATGTTTCTAAAACATTTAAAAACTTAAAAGGGGGCAGTGAACTCACCTGATGTCCGATGAAATGCTAGCAAACGATAATTGTTCCTAATCAAACTTGACTACTCGTACCCTAGTTACACACGAGGGTAATATATGTTAAGACTAAGTGTCTTAAGGGCAATCTGTTCACCCGTCTTAAGAGATTCGGTTAAGGATATGTTTATTTAAAACAAAAAGGTGTTTCGTGATGCGACTCGTTGGTGATTAATATTTTGATACCTAAGTGTTTTTAGACACAAATTATGGTGTTATGGTCTAATATTAGCATTCCATATAATCAAATAATTATCACGTATCATTTCCAAGTAATGGCACATGTTGTTCACGTTTGTTAGCACATAATATATATTAACCTGTAATATATATTATTCCGGTGTTCGTCATTTCAAATATTTACTTATCGAGTCAACATCCCCTTTATAAAAACAATTCAACCTAAGTTACATCTTTTATTTCCCTTGAATTGAAACAATAATATATTTAAAACAATTTGATTCTTTTCAAAACGTCGTTTTTGTGTATAAATCATTATCTTTTATCAAAGATACCTTTGGAGTTATAAAACCATTATTTCCATAAAAATCGTTTTTACAAAATAATGTTTATGTCTTACATTTATTCGAGTTACATTAACTATTAAAAATCATAATTATCGTTTAACTAAATTGTTTATCAAATCACCCATTAATAAAGATCATGCGTTTCCAAGTTGCATATTCATGTATAAACACACAAATATCTAGCGTTTTGTAAACATATATATTTGTATACACATATTCCTTCATTCGTTGATTTTATATATTTTTTTTATCTATTATCATAAGTTTGATGGTCAAACATTTTACCATTTATAATTTTTAAGACTAAACGCACATATATGTATACACACTCACGGTATATACATACACACATGCAAGTCCCTATTTTTAGGTTTAGTCCATTATTTTTAGATCTAGTACCAATATACTAAATACACACATATTTAATGATCACAACATATAGTTAGTGATGCGTGTAAAGTATATATATATAATTAAGTCAATTCATACAACAGTTTTAAAAAGGAATTACCAATCCTAAAACACACAAACGGCAAGTGTACCAGTCAGTATGTAATAAGCGTAGGCAAGATCGGATATCAATCCGTGGACACCTATGGCGGCTCTCGATACTAAACCTCTATCGATTCCTAACCTAGAAATATAAATGAATGATTCAAACTACGGAAAACTAAACACAAGACGACTCTGAACTCTAGCAAACAACTAAGAACACTGAGACTGGGCGTAAAGATAAGATAGGATAGAAAGCAGCTACCTAGGTAAAAGTCCTACTAACATGCAATGACAAAGGGAATTTATACGTACGACCGTCTCTAAAGGTACGAATCTAGGGTCGACTAGGCGTGTCACCGACTTCATAAGAAGACACTAAACTCGTGTAAAGATCAGGACGGGCGATGCCAAAATGTCTAATGGAGGATCACCTCTCGGTCTCACCTTCACAATGTTGTTAAAGGTTGTGGTCCACAACCCAAGAGAAAAGGACAATCTCTAACTAGACCCCAAGCAAACCCTAAGAACACTAATCCACAAATGAAAGGTAAATCTCGCTCTGGCGCAGGCTCGACCTAGCACACAACGGGTAGGAAGTTCTAGGCTAATATATCACCTCTCGGTCTCAAGACTAGGTAGGACACTAAAATACTACTCAAACCAAGGCCAAGACACTAACCACTATCCCTAGTTAGTTATCTAATCAGACAAAACACAAAGTAATCGTCCTAGCATGCAAGAATAAATCTAGAAGACAAAATCAACCAAACATCACTCAAACATGGTCATGGCAATAGCAATCACATCAAATCAGTATTCATATCCATTCACAAGTAGTAGAGATAGAGATTCTAAGATCAACATAGAAAATTATACGATAAAAACCCGCAAAAGCGTCAAAACACGAAAGCAATCATCAAACCTAGGTTGCTAATAGGTTTAGCTACTCATACAACTCCAAAACATCATTAAGTACAAATCATACAGAAACATAATCAACAATAGTTCTAGAAATCGAAAGAAATACGCAAACCGAATGTTCCCGAACAAAAAAAAAACTTCAATCTTCACTCCGAGGCTTTTAGGAAGCTCCAAATACCAATTCCTATTGCTCCTTAATGTCTCCTATCGTCCCTAGGCTGCCTCCAATCGAACTCCCTCAAGAATGGCCGTAAAAAAGGCTTAAATAGCCTTTTCTAGGGTTTTGTCGTGTCAAATCGGTGGAGGACCGCTACGGGTTTGGTGGAGGTCCGCTACGGTGTCAGATCCTTGGCGGACCGTTAAAAAGCCCCATAACGGTCCGCTACGGGTGAAATTTCGGGGTTTTATTCGCGTAGGGCTGTAGGAATTTTTGAGACACCCAAGATTCATATATTATGGGCCCGGTAACACATTTTCTAGCCCGAGATATGCCCATCTGAACTTCGGACTTTTTTTCCATTCGATTCCGTTTATTCCTTCATTCCCGCAACACGTTTACTCTCTTATTCTTCTCGTTTCTCGTACAATACCTACAATTCTATCATATATAGACATAAGTATCATAATCCATTGAATTCACAATCAAAACCTATTCAAATGTGAAGAAATACGCTTTATTAACATGTGTGTTTTGCACCACATCAGTTAGCTCCAATCTTAACAAACTCCACTAATTATGTAATCTTTCATAAGCTAGTAATCTTTTCTTGAATCAAAAGTGCATATACCCTCATACATATATACACGACATACAACACACATGTTTCACATTTTAAGCTTAAATAAGTCCATGTTTTACATTAGATCGTTTAGTTTAAAGAAGTTTATGAAAACTTATCATTTTTAGGTGAACAAGTGCACTTAGAACTAAGATTTAGAGAAAATGAAACTTTGTAGGAGATTATACCCAAAGAAGCTAAGATGGCGGTTTTAGAAGGTGGAGAAACGAGTGCTCGTTGATTTCTAGCTAGATCTCCTTGGAACCCACTCTTGTATACTCCTTTGAACACCCCATAGAAGGAATTTCATATGAATTCTAGTGCTAAATCCCATCATAACAACGTATGCGTATGTGTTGTATGTGAACCGAGAAAGAGAAGAGAAAGAGTGAGATCTTGAGTTCCTTAGTTTGAATCCTTGAGAACAACACTTAAGAGCTTCTTGGAACTCCTTAGATGGTTGATCTAGAGATTTGACATGGATGATTTTTCAAAGGAAAAAAAATAATGAAAAGTGTGCTTGGGTGTGAAGTAGTAAAAGGGAGAGAGAGAGAAAGAGAAGTGAGCTTATGTTTGATTCTTGAAATGATCTAGATGGTATGTGTATAATGTGAGGTGAAAGGTGAAAGGTGAGGTGAAAGTTTGAGTGTTGGAATAGTTGATTGATCATGATTGTGACATGAAAGGTTGAATGTAAGAAAAGTGTGTTTGTGTGTGTGCCGTGAGGATAGAGAGAAAAAAGATAGGTTGAGTGTTGGTTTTGATATCATTATTATAGATCATGACTCTTGGAGTGTGATAAGAGATGGAGTACATTAGTAGTGAATGAAGATGGTCTTGACTAATTAATCAAGGGAAGTTGATGAGGGGTGGTCCCCCTTGGGATCTCGGTCATGAGGGGGTCAAGAGGAGGGTGGTTTGGGTGGCTAATTTGGTACTTGTGTTTAGATGTTAGGTAGCTAGTTCCCAGGATGTGTTAATCTTTATTAGTGCACTAACCGGTGAATATATTCTCGATTGAGTTCTTAATGACGTACGGCCCATTATTTGGTTAGTTATGACACATCCGATAAAATACGCTCAAGTCATGTGTAGGTGCGACGATACACGGTAAAGTCCTTGGACAGGTCGTCATGAATTTGTGTGTGCGTTAAAGACTTTATTCTAGAGGACTTAATATATAAACATAAAATTCATATGTTTAGGGCTCCTAGATGTTGTACCGGTCATTTAAAGTGACCATCGACGTTCATATCGTGTGGGAAATTTAAATATATAAATATATATATATATATATAGTTGAGTTATACTAAAAGATTTTTTTCCTAAGAAGCCTAAAAAGGTCATGATGTTTTAAATTTTAGGCATGGTATTCTTCAACTTTTAAATATGTTCACATAAATAAAATAAAAACACCATACCTAAAATGAAAGAACACCATGTCTAAAATCTCCTTTTTAGACTTCTTAAGAAAAAAGTCATGTTTAGTATAACCCTCCCCTATACATATATTAGATGAGATGGAGTGTACATCTAGACACAATCATCATTATTATGATGATTTAAAGTTTAAGTGTGGATCTGAATAAAATCAATCATCATCATGAAGTAGAAGGTGATTAAGTGAAGTGTTGGTGAAAGTATAATGATGATGGGGTTGTGGTTGGTTCAAAGCGGTACACTATCCGCAATTAATATCCGCTTTTATAAACAAATTTTGAAGTTGTCAGGATACATAATATATATATATATATATATATATATATATATTTATATATAATCTCTTAGTTTAAAGCGATTACGAACTTAAATGAAGGCGTTCAAGTTTTCGAATATTTTTATATGTAAATGTGTTCGCTCACATTTATACGCATCCTAAAAGAATTATTTACAACGACATCTCTAAAAATGTTTTTACGAGAATATTTATATAATATATATTAAAGATTTAGCCTTTGGAACATGATTGTTTATTTAGAAAATAATTCTAAATATTTTTCCGTTGTAATAATTAATTGCTATCGTTTGCGTTATACGGACTTTACGTCCGTATGAACCGGATATTCTTATAATTATTACGGTATGAACGATCGATGCATTATGTTCGCTAGAATTTTATCGTTCCAGAGCATGATTTCGAGTGATTCAGGAAACACGTTAACGTAAACATGTCACAGGAGATAACTTATCTCCTATCGTAGTGCAATGGAATCCTCGGTAACATGACCGAAATCTTCATGGTAAGTGTAAGGCCCAAACCCGGGAGGCCTCACTTGTTTGATTTACTCATTTACAAACAGTTCTTAAACTTGAATATCAAAATAACGCAGCGGAAAATACTTCATTAAAACATAACCATTACATTGTTCAACATGCGGAAGCGTAACATAGTCTATTACATAAACATGACATAATCTAATCATAACAGAATGTCAGTCTTCGTATCATCCGGGTAACTCATCAAGCCGCCCAGCATCACATTCCATCATCGTAACCTGCTTTAACCTGAATGTGCATACAAAAAAGTCAGCTACGCTGGTGAGTTCTAGCTTTTCATAAAAACTTAACTTCAAATATTTGCCAAAAACATATCATTTAACTTCATTAATAAAAGCGTACAAAAACATGCAATAATATAACATAACATCAAAACATAAGTCAACGAACATATCGAATCTGCGCCTTCTCGTAACCGTTAAATCCATACGTCACATACTAGTGGAATAACCTAAAGATCACCACCACTAGGCCATCAACACCGTACTGTCCTTCGGGTGAGGAACTCCTAGGGCCCGATACTTAGGTTATTCAGCACCAAACTTCAAGCACGACATCACAAGGATGACACGTACCAAACTTCAAGCATTGCACCCCGTAAGGCGCAAGTACCAAACTTCAAGCACGACTACCCCGTAAGGTAAATCGTACCAAACTTCAAGGATCACGATAATCCCATTGGTGACCGTCATCACCCCAGTTGTACAACAGTTGGCCAGCCACAAAGGCCCCTAAAAGGTAAAGGCCCATAACATACTTCCCATACCCATAACTTTCATTCCCTAAGGAATATTGGCAGATTCGTTCGTTTGTGACTTTCGTAAATATTCACTTCTTTTACTTCAAAACTTCAGTTAAAGCATTCGTACTTTTTATTAAAAAATCATTCCTTCATTCATAAACACTTCATAAACTTCATAAACCTTTTTTGGCAAAATATTTCATAAACACTTCTTTCATAACCCTTCCTTCCAAAACATCGTTCATAAACATCATTTTATAAAACGTCACATACAACATTCATAAACATCGCTTTATAAAATAGTCACATCGTTACGTATGCACACCAGCCCAAAAACATTATTAAAACATTTAAAAGAGGGCTTCTAGAACTCACCATATAAGCTAATCTGGGTTGTCCTAAGCAAAGGTCCAACAACGTCACTTCCGATCTGAATTGATTAGTTAAATACACATCATACCCAATCCCGACTCTAACGGTTTAACCCTTCTAAACATACTGACTTTACTTATTCAGCCTTATGCCTGCGCACTTAGCAAGTGCGCAGGGACTTGTTCTTGCGTACTTAATAAGTGCGCAGACTTTGATTCATGCATACTTGATAAATACGCAGTACCTGCTTCATGCGTACTTGATAAGTACGCAGGATCCTTTTCTTGCGTACTTGGTAAGTACGCAGGATCAGCTTCATGCGTACTTGATAAGTACGCACGAACTGCTTCCTCGCAAAAACCCTAACTTTCGCCTTTGGGTCTGATCACGTCAAGATCCCGAACTTGTTTACTTCAAAACGTTTGCTTTTCATTAAGGAACCCAAATATATGTTTTCCTTCCAATTTCATCCGTAAAAATGTTACATTTTCATCCAAAACCCGAAAAACCCAAAAATGAACAAAAACTCAGATTTAGGCCTGATCGTTACCTGAATCGAGTTTCTGATCCGGAGGTTCTTCTCACGTGCTCTGGAGCAACACACTTCTCAAATCTCGGGTCGATCCGACAACTTTCTCTCCCTACGGTTTCTCTCTCTAGAAGTTACAAATGAGAGAAATGGGTGGTGACCTTGGCTATTTATAGGGGAGGCTGCCCTTCCAGCCCGCTGGCCCATCCGGCCTGACCCGACATGCCTCGTTCGTTTATTCCGTTATTATAACTGTCGTTTTATTTTGGGGATGTTACAAGTCTACCCCCTTACAATAGGTTTCGTCCCCGAAACCTATCATAAGTCAAATAGTTGAGGGTACGACTCCCTCATTTCCGTATCCGTTTCCCAAGTGGCCTCCGATCCCCTTCGATGCTTCCATTAGACTTTAACCAATTGAATAATCTTATTACGTAAACGCTTCTCCTTTCTGACTAAGATGGCCATGGGTTCTTCGATGTAGTTAAGGTTGTTGTTGACCTCGACGTCAGTAAGTGGTATGTGAGCCGATTCATCCGCCAAACACTTTCGCAAGTGTGATACATGGAAGGTAGGATGAATCCCACTTAACTCATCAGGAAACTCTAACCGATAAGCGACTTCACCAACCCGTGCCATTATCCTGAATGGTCCGACAAACCTCGGACTTAACTTTCCTTTCTTCCTGAATCGTATGATTCCCTTCCAGGGTGACACTTTCAGCATTACTCTGTCCCCAACATAAAACTTAATAGGCCTCCGTCGTTTATCCGGATAGGACTTCTGACGATCTTGTGCGGCCTTCATTCGTGCTTTGACTTGATCAAACCTTTCCGACGTTTCTCTTACGACTTCAAGACTTCCTAATTCCTTCTGTCCAATCTCACCACAACAAACCGGGGTCCTGCATCTTCTCCCATACAACATTTCGTAAGGCGGCATGCCTATCGTCGTGTGATGACTATTGTTGTAGGAGAATTCGGCTAACGGCAGATGACTGTCCCAACTGCCGCCGAAATCGATGATACAAGCACGAAGCATATCCTCCAATGTCTGAATGGTCCTTTCGGACTGACCAACCGTTTGTGGGTGGTATGCCGTGCTAACATTGAGTCTCGTGCCCATCGCCTCGTGAAATCTTTTCCAGAACATCGATGTGAATCGTGTGTCCCGATCAGACACGATCGTCAAAGGCATCCCATGTCGTGCTACAACTTCTTTAATAAATACTTCCGCTAACCTTTCTGACGAGAACGTCTCGCGAATAGGTAGGAAATGAGCACTCTTCGTTAAACGGTCGACAATTACCCAAATGGTATCATGACCTTTAGCTGTGCGAGGTAGCTTGGTTATGAAGTCCATGGTAATGTGTTCCCACTTCCACTCCGATATATCAAGTGGTTGAATCTTTCCATATGGTTTCTGGTGTTCGGCCTTTACTTGCGAGCAAGTCAAACACTTGCTTACGTACTTTGTCACTTCATATTTCATTCCAGGCCACCAGTATTCCTTCCTTAGATCTTGGTACATTTTATTGGTACCAGGATGGATAGAGTACCGAGACTTATGAGCCTCATCCAAGATTTTGGTTCTAAGCTCGCCACCCATAGGTATCCATACCCGTCCAAAACGTGTCCTAACACCAAGGGTGTTATATTCCAACTTGTCCTGTTGGCCAACCATCCTTTCCTTCTTTGTGTTTTCTTCTTTAAGTGCCTCATCTTGAGCCTTTTCAATTTCTCTCATCACATCCGATGTTACCACCAACTGGCAAGCTTTCACTCTAATAGGAGTAGGCACATCCTTTTGGCTTAGAGCGTCAGCCACCACGTTTGCCTTTCCAGGATGGTATATTATTTCACAGTCATAGTCTTTCAACAGCTCTAACCATCGCCTCTGCCTCATATTAAGTTCCTTTTGTTCGAAGAAGTACTTCAAACTTTTGTGGTCGGAGTAAATAGTAAACTTCACCCCGTAAAGGTAGTGCCTCCGGATTTTTAATGCGAATACGACAGCAGCAAGTTCCAAATCGAGAGTCGGATAACTGACTTCGTGTACCTTCAATTGTCGTGATGCATAGGCTATCACTCTCCCGCGTTGCATCAACACGCACCCTAATCCCTGACCCGAAGCGTCAGAGTATACCACCAAGTCTTCATTACCCTTGGGAAGGGCCAAGACTGGAGCCTGGGTTAGTTTCTCCTTCAATTCCTTAAACGCCTCATCCTGGGTCGAACCCCATTAGTACTTTACCTCCTTCCGAGTCAACTTTGTCAACGGCGAAGCTATTTTTGAGAAATCCTGGATGAATCTCCGATAGTAGCCTACCAATCCCAAGAAACTGCGGATTTCGGTTGGCGTCTTAGGAATATTCCATTCCTTTACCGTCATTATCTTCGCTGGGTCAACCATAATGCCGTTCAGGTTAATGGCATGACCTAGGAATTGGACTTCCCTAAGCCAGAACGCGCATTTGGAGAACTTAGCATACAACTTTTCCTTCTTCCAAGCTTCCAATACCTCCTTCAAGTGACACGTGTGATCACCCTCATTCTTGGAGTAGATGAGGATATCATCGATGAACACGATTACCGATCGATCCAGCATTGGTCGATAAACTCTATTCATCAAATCCATGAACGCTGCGGGGGCGTTCGTCAATCCAAAAGACATTACGCGGAACCCGAAATGTCCATAACGCGTGCGAAATGCAGTTTTCGTTATGTCTTCTTCCCTCACATTTAACTGATGGTACCCGGACCGAAGGTCGATTTTTGAGAACCAACTTGGGCCTTGCAATTGATCGAACAGGTCGTCAATCCTTGGTAAAGGGTACTTGTTCTTCATCGTACGTTTATTCAACTCGCGATAATCAATACACATTCTCATCGAACCGTCTTTCTTCTTCACAAACAACACCGGAGCACCCCATGGCGAGATGCTCGGTTGGATAAATCCTTTTTCAAGTAACTCGTCTAGTTGTGCCATTAACTCTTTCATCTCCACTGGTGCTAGTCGATATGGAGCCTTTGCCACGGGCTGGGCATCTGGTACTAGGTCGATTCGAAATTCGATCTCTCTGTCAGGTGGTATCCCAGGCAAATCCTCTGGAAACACCTCCGGGTACTCGCGTACCCCGGGTACATCGTCTAGTTCCTTCACTTCCTTACACTCGTCAATTACGTATACCAGATAAGTCTCGCATCCGCGCCTCAAGTAATCTGCTACCATAATCATCGAGATGACGTTTGGTATCGGGGCGTCACGATCTCCAAAAACCTCGATTTTGCTACCATTCGGAGCCTTGAGTCGGATTATCTTTCGTTTACATATGATTTATGCTTCGTTGGCAGTTAACCAATCCATACCTAACACGACATCAAACCCTCCCAAAACCATAACAAACAATCTGACAGGGAACCTATGACCTTCTATCTTTATCGTGGAGTTGTCAACTACAGCGGTCACTCTCGCAGTTCTACCCTCAGCAGTTTCTACGCTAAATGCCCTTTGTAGCTGACTGACAGTGCACTTCATTCGTTTACAAAAAGTCGCAGATATAAAACTCTTACTGGCACCCGAATCGAATAACACAGATACAAAAGTGTTGTCAAGGATAAACGTACCTGACGCCACGTCGGGGTCCGCCCTGGCCTGGTCTTGCGTCAGCGCGTACGCTCGAGTCTTTGCTCGGGATCTCTCTTCTTTCTTCTCCGGGCCTTTCCCTTTCCCGGCTTGACCCATCCTGGGCTTGGTGCATTCCCGGCTCATATGACCATTCTCCCCACAGTTGTTGCATTTTAAGCCATGCGGACATTCACGGGAGTAGTGTCCGGTTTTGCCGCATTTAAAACACAGATTTGACCCTAGCCGACATTCACCCGCATGTCTTACCCGACATCTTCCACAGACTGTCGTCTCACCTACCCTGGCCTGTTTGTCCCGAGCCCCAAACAACTTCTCACCTGATCGCTTGGCGGGAAAACTCAGCTTCTTCTTAGGCTCTTCAATGGCAACGACATTCAGCGCCAGATCATCAAATACCACGCCGCTCAGTTCTACTACCGAATCATAGGTAGTAGGGGCGTTTGCCTTAACATAGGTGCGGACCTGGTCCGACAGTCCTTGAATGTAGCATGCAATCTTTCTTTCCTCAGTCGTGACAAGATGCGGCACCAGACGTGCCAGTTCATTTAATCGGGTTGTGTATTTCCGGTGCGTCATGCACCCGGCCTTCAAACCCAGAAATTCCCTCTCTACCTTCTCAATCTCGTTCCTTGGGCAGAAATTCTTGATCACCAAGGTTTTCAAATCAGCCCACATCATTGCATCCACAACCTCGCTCCCTTTTTCTTGACGTACACCTTCCCACCAATTGGATGCTTCCTTTCTCAAGGAGTTAGCAGCAAATTTCACAACTTGATCCGTTCGACACTCGCTCACGCGAATGGCAGCTTCCATACGGGTTACCCAATCAAAAGTAGCCACCGCGTCCTTCTTCCCAGTCAGGACCGGCGGGTCACATGCCTTAAAGGACTTATAGTCGCAACCACGGTTAAGCGGTGCGTTTATTGCCTTAGTGTTCGGGGTATCAACGGCCGTGTTAGACCCACCCGTCTCATTAAACTTCTTTAATGCTTCTGCCAACAGTCCTGGAAAGGAAACCTTCATCAACTCAGTGAACTCTCGAGCTATGGCTGCTCTCACTTCTGGTTCAAAAGTGAAAGGTTGTTCTTCAACCCGTGTCTGCTCGGTTTCATGCACACCAACCGCCGGTTCAGTGTGAACACTTCCTTCTTCTCTATACTCTTGGCGTGCAGGGGTCCTGCCGCGCCCACTGTTACGACCACCGGTATGACCCCCGATACGGCCCCCACCACACCTTCTGCTCTTTCGTCTAGCCATTTCGTTCTATAAGACAAGGAATCCAATGTCATCACGCTAGTTAACAAATAAAATTCAACAAGCACTGTAAGATGTTAATATACACTGGCCATCTGCAATTAACCATTACACTACCTTTCGATTTCTATTTGACCACCTTTGTGATTCCATCAGAACAAAAGTCCTTACCTAACCCTTTCTAAGGCATACTATATATGTAAATATATACTACCTTCAGACCTGATGTTGTGGCTCGAGTTACCCGTACTGGCATCCGCTTTCGGTCCCATTCACAGTTTAAGTTCAGACACTAGGAGTGTCCGAATCTCTCAAACTATTGCTATGATACCAACTTGTAAGGCCCCAAACCCGGGAGGCCTCACTTGTTGGATTTACTCATTTACATTACTCTTAAACTTGAATATCAAAATAACGCAGCGGAAAATACTTCATTAAAACATAACCATTACATTGTTCAACATGCGGAAGCGTAACATAGTCTATTACATAAACATGACATAATCTAATCATAACAGGATGCCAGTCTTCGTATCATCCGGGTAACTCATCAAGTCGCCCAACATCACCTTCCATCATCGTAACCTGTCTTAACCTGAATGTGCATACTAAAAAGTCAGCTACGCTGGTGAGTTCTAGCTTTTCATAAAACCTTAACTTGAAATATTTGCCAAAAACATATCATTTAACTTCATTAATAAAAGCGTACAAAAACATGCAATAACATAACATCAAAACATAAGTCAACGAACATATCGAATCTGCGCCTTCTCGTAACCGTTAAATCCATACGTCACATACTAGTGGAATAACCTAAAGATCACCACCACTAGGCCCATCAACACCGTACTGTCCTTCGGGTGACGAACTCCTAGGGCCTGATACTTAGGTTATTCAGCACCAAACTTCAAGCACGGCATCACAAGGATGAAACGCACCAAACTTCAAGCACTGCACCCCGTAAGGCGCAAGTACCAAACTTCAAGCACGACTACCCCGTAAGGTAAATCGTACCAAACTTCAAGGATCACGATAATCCCCTTGGTGACCGTCAGTACCCCAGTTGTTTAACAGTTGGCCACCCACAAAGGCCCCTAAAAGGTAAAGACCCATAACATACTTTCCATATCCATAACTTTCATTCCCTAAGGAATATTGGCAGATTCGTTCGTTTGTGACTTTCGTAAACATTCACTTCTTTTACTTCAAAACTTCAGTTAAAGCATTCGTACGTTTTATTAAAAAATCATTCCTTCATTCATAAACACTTCATAAACTTCTTTTGGCAAAATATTTCATAAACATATCTTTCAAAACCCTTCCTTCCAAAACATCAATCATAAACATCATTTTATAAAACGTCACATACAACATTCATAAACATCATTTTATAAAATAGTCACATCGTTACGTATGCACACCAGCCCAAAAACATTATTAAAACATTTAAAAGAGGGCTTCTAGAACTCACCGTATAAGCTAATCTGGGTTGTCCTAAGCAAAGGTCCAACAACGTCACTTTCTATCTGAATTGATTAGTTAAATACACATCAGACCCAATCCCGAATCTAACGGTTTAACCCTTCTAAACATACTGACTTTACTTGATCAGCCTGATGCATGCGCACTTAGCAAGGGCGCAGGGACTTGTTCTTGCGTACTTAATAAGTGCGCAGACTTTGATTCATGCGTACTTGATAAATACGCAGTACCTGCTTCATGCGTACTTGATAAGTACGCAGGATCCTCTTCTTACGTACTTGGTAAGTACGCAGGATCAGCTTCATGCGTACTTGATAAGTATGCACGAACTGCTTCCTCGCAAAAACCCTAACTTTTGCCTTCGGGTTTGATCACGTCAAGATCCCGAACTTGTTTACTTCAAAACGTTTGCTTTTTATTAAGGAACCCAAATATATGTTTTCCTTCAAATTTCATCCGTAAAAACGTTACAATTTCATCCAAAACCCGAAAAACCCAAAAACGAACAAAAACTCAGATTTAGGCCAAATCGTTACCTGAATCGAGTTTTTGATCTGGAGGTTCTTCTCACGAGCTCTGGAGCAACACACTTCTCAAATCTCGGGTCGATCCGACAACTTTCGCTCTCTACGGTTTCTCTCTCTAGAAGTTGCAAATGAGAGAAATGGGTGGTGACCTTGGCTATTTATAGGGAAGACTCCCCTTCCAGCCCGCAGGCCCATCCGGCCCGACCCGACATGCCTCGTTTGTTTATTCCGTTATTATAACTGTCGTTTTATTTTTGGGATGTTACAGTAAGCACCCCACTTGGATTTATCCTTCCAAGTGGAAGTCTTGTCATTCTTCTTGGGCCATCTTGATTTATCCCCAAGATCCTGCATTGCAAACATAAGACCTGAAATGTCAACAGAAAAACAGTAATCCGTTATTTTAGGATATTCTTCTTCTTCCTCATCATCCTCCACAACATTGACCCTATGGTTGTCGGGTTTTGAATAAGGCTTAGACCCGTGGTGTTTGTAAAGTGAGGATTCCGATTTTCGGTTAGGATAATCATAATTGGACAACGTGTCGATCCTTTTTTGGATCTTCTTATCCTCTTCGAGCCTTATGAATCTTAGAACTCGGTTCCTAACTTAATCCAAGTTCCTGCATGGGTTCATTATGAGATCCTCGTAAAATGGAGAATCCATTTTCAATCCCATTTTGAAAGCTTGAACTGCAGTAGCAACATCAATATTCGAGATATCTAGGGATTCCCGACCAAACCTGCTTACATAATCCCTAAGGGATTCATCAGAATTTTGGGTTACCTTGTATAAATCATTGGTTAATCTTTCAAATGTTCTACTGCATGAAAATTAGTTATTAAATAAGTTAACTAAATGTGAAAATGAAGTAATAGAATAAGGAGGGACACTTAGTAGCCATTTTAAGGCGGATCCCGTGAGAGTCGATCCGAAGCCTTTGCACAAACATGCTTCCTTTAGATGTAAAGATATTGGAATGATTTCCATTCTTTCCCTATACTGGGCAATGTGCTCTTAAGGATCTGTGGTCCCATCATATAGTTTCATGTTGGGAGTCTGAAAACGCTTAGGGATCTCTGCATCGCATATTGGAGGAGTGAATCTCAAGATCCCGTGGCTTGATGGCGATACTTCAGGTATAGGTTGGACTACACCAGGTAGACTGGAAATCATGTCCTTTAGCTTTTTTAGTTCTCTGGCCATAATTGGACTAATCCCTGCATCCTGCATAGGTTCCACATTGTTAGTATTTAAAAACTGATTATTCGAAATGTTACTGACGTCAGGATTTTACGATGATGATCCCGGGGTGATGCTAAAATCCCTGGTTACAGTAGCCCCGTTAGCCTGAGTTGGATCAACTGTCCCGGTTCGAGGCTGCATGGGGATGAAATCTCGCGTATAGTTCCCTAGGGATCCTGAAGCATCAAAGTTTAGGATCCTAGGCTGCAATGGAGTGGTCGTTGCTTCGACTGGCTTCTTCCTCTCTGATTTCATCTTTTCTATTTCTCCTATCAACATCTGATTAGTCTCCTGCTGTTGTTCCATTTGCTTTTTCACTTGTGAGAACATAGAAATGATGTTGTCGTTCGAGACTAGGATAGGTTCCTCACTAGACTTCCCGGATCCTGGGATGAATTGAACAACATGTGTTATCTTTTTGACTGGGATGTCATTTTTCTTTTGAGATGATGGTAGAGGTGGAATAGTGTAGTTCAAGCCAGAGCTTGCAGATGAGATCGAAGAAGAGGACAGATTGGACTGGGACGACATTTTTGAAAATAGTTTTGAGAAGTAGTGATTATCTAAAAACTTCAATAGAAATTTAAGAATAAAAAGCATCACTTGTCCCACGGATGGAGCCAAATGGTTTTGACCAAAAATTAACAAGGATAATTATGTGATCAAATTAGTAAGTGAGGTAGTGTGCTTGAACGATTCGTGTAACAAGTGTAATAAGTAAAGCAATGAAAGGACATGAGTGTTTACGAGGAAAGCCCTTGATCTTAGGGGATCTCCGGCATAAAACCTCGGGAGGTGACTAAAGTCACTCCGCCTCTTGTTCTTCTTATAGATGATAACAAAAATTACAAAGTTGGAGT
Organism: Smallanthus sonchifolius; assembly: GCA_023525975.1. Lineage (NCBI taxonomy): Eukaryota > Viridiplantae > Streptophyta > Magnoliopsida > Asterales > Asteraceae > Smallanthus > Smallanthus sonchifolius. The sequence goes on from CM042036.1 coordinate 18,252,148, forward strand.
AGTAGATGATCATACTAAGTGTTAAAGAGAGTATTTGAGAGTGTGTTGTGTGTATATCGATCATTTTACTCAGGTATATAACAAAAAGAAAAATAACAAATTTCTGATTATCCCGGGGAGTACCCGGTCTTCGTTTATGATCGTTGGTGGCCTCTTCCACATGTTTTCTTCAACTGAATTTGCTGTTCTTTAGCCTTGACTAAGTCAGTACGAATTGCCTGTGAAGATAAATCAAAGCCAAAAAGATAATAATAATTGATTAATAAAGTTAGTATTTAGGATACTAAAGTCACTCCGTCTCTTGTTCTTCTTATTGATGATAACAAAAATTACAAAGTTGGAGCATTAGATGATCGTACTAAGTGTTACAGAGAGTATTTGAGAGTGTGTTGTGTGTCTATCGATCATTTTGCTTAGATATATAACAAAAAGAAAAATAACTAATTTCTGATTATCCCGGGGAGTACCTGGTCTTTGTTTATGACCGTTGGTAGCCTCTTCCATACGTTTTCTTTAACTGAATCTACTGTTCTTTAGCCTTGACTAAGTCAGTATGAATTTCATTAGAAGATAAATCAAAGCCAAAAAGATAATAATAAGGGGACCACTAACAAGACACGGGAATTATTAACAAGACCGGGCCTATACCCCTCATATAGGCCAATACGATGCACTTGATGCTGTCCAGACGGTCTATAAAAACTAATAAATAAACCTACCTAGACTCCTAAGTAATATCACCTAGGTCGGAATCCTACTTGAAAAGCACAACTTCTATCAGTTATGGAAACTATAATGGATCTGAGTTTCTAAGGAAACAACTATAGACAGCCTAGTGGATCCCTAATCACTCTCAGGGTGTCAACAACTAAGGAACCTAAAGATGTACTAACTCACCAGATTGTTGGATCACTTCTCAGATATTTTTCAACTATGATAAAGTACCCTAATAGACAGATTACCTCTCAGTCTCTCTGTCCACCAATACACTCAAAGAATGCATGGGGTAATCTCAAGATAACAACTATGACACGAATAGCAACAATCATTAGACACCTAATACCGGCTTCCTCTCAGACATCTGACACTCGGATTCCTAATGACGAAGACTAAACGACTAATTCTCACCTCTCGGGTATTGAACTAGGATACACATTTAATTCTAATCAGCAATCAAAGACAACTCATATGGCTACTACGTATAGAAAACCACCCTAATCACAAACCCTAAGATCTATGACCAAGATACGCTAATCAAACTGGCAGACAACCACAATCAACGCAAGGAATTGAAATCAAACACAGGATTAGATCTAAACATGCAATAACATCACAATTATCAACTCAAGATCTTTTACAAAATCATAGACCCATTAATTAGAATCCAAAAACCAATAAAAATCCGAACTTTAACAAGTATTCATCATTAACCTAGGCAATATCAGAGTTTTAGCCTAGGATCATACTCAAAACAACAAGAACAGAAGTATTAAGCAAGAACATGGTATCAAACAATCAAATTAAAGATAAAGATCGAATCTTGAAAACCGAATATGTTAAACTAACACACCCGGAATCCAAATCTTTCACCTTTTGCCTTCAATCTCTTCTACAGCCTCAAAATCGCCTCTAAACCCTTCTCTGGATGGTAAAAGATCGAACTCCCCTCATAATGGGAATCAAAATCTATTTAAATCAAAATTAGGGTTTTCTTAGAAAATAGCTCTCTCACGTACCGCGAAAGATTTAGGTTGGGTTCCTCGTGTACCGTGAGAACCAAAATAGTCGCGGCCTCATCTGGCTTTCCTCGCGTACCGCGAGAGTTGTCCTTCTGGTCTTCGCGTACCGCGAGAGACTGAAATTTCAACGTTTTCTCTTTTGATCTTTCGACTTCACTCTCATGCTCGGTTTCTTCATGATTTGTCTTGTAATCATCACGAGCACCTGTAATATATCATAGACTCAGTACATAACAAAAATGACTCAAAACAAAGACAAAACTATCTAAAAACGCACGAATACAACGGAATAAAGATGTGTGCTTTGTATTACATCAAACATCCCGACACTTAATCTTTTTTTGTCCTCGAAAAAGCTGAAAATGGAATCATAAATCAGATCTACTTAATAAACATAAATTACCAATTAGCAAAATATACTCACGCGTTAAAAAGAAATAATCAGTATTTCGGTCCGATTAAACCCAAGCACCAACTTTTAAGCCCCCGTAATGTGTTCTAATTCCATTTACCAAACATATGAATCAATATATGGGACTCACACTTAAAAGTTACAGCTCTACCTAATCCCGTCTCACGGTCATGTCTAGGTATGGATCAAACCATATAGATTTACCCTACCACGTTAAACTAAAGTTTACAGGTTTTTAGAAATCAGATGAAATATGAATGAATGGATGAAATATGAGCATTAATAAGCAAATTAAACTTCATCTAGAGGCGCTTCAACCAAGTCACTATCACGGAAGGTAACACAGACTAAGTCATCAATGAAACACATAAGAATCAACCTAGTGGTGTTTCAATCAGGCTGGAACCCGACGTGTGACACGTAGGCGAAACTTAGATTTCAATTTAATAAGCTCAAGAATTATGGAATATGGATGTGGGGGCCACAAAAACTCGGATTTATTCTCATAAAAAGAGAGTGGTGTGCAAAAAAATATATTCAAAAACCTCTAAGTTTTAACTTAACTTGGTACCTATCAACCTATTTTGACAGTTTCAGTATTACTGATACTCTAAAATGAATACCCACAAGATATCATGATTTAATTCAATTAATTCCTAAGTAACACTCACAGGATATTTAAACTTTACTAGCTGGCTGAGTCTATCAAAACATCACTAATTAAACACGTTTTCTATTATTTAACCATTTAAACTCAACAAGCAGGTCCAGTTGTACTATCATTTTCCATTTATTTTGCAATTATTTCCAAGGACATTTTTCAAACTTTTTAATTTTTTTGTATTTTTGATTTTTTTTTATAAACAAGACAAACTAACTAAGACACACTAACTAAACTAAACACTCACATCCCCACACTTGAAAGACACATTATCCTCAATGTGAAGCAAGACACAACTAAAAATAAAAGATGCAAAAATAAAACAGAAACACGAAGTGACTTAGCCGGTAATGTAGATCTTGAATATATCCAGCTTCATTCATCCTTGTGTGCACCGTATAGCATTTCGGTTGCGATTGCACAAACTGTCGGGTTGCCTTTACAAACTTCAAATAAGGGATAATCAACCCCGCCCGAATGGAGATTGAGTAAGGGTGGGATGATAAAACCTGCAAAAAAAACCTCACGACAAACCCGCAGCATTAAACTGACACAAGTTACAGACTCAAAGTAAAAATTAAAGACTCGACTGACTTACTAAGACTCACTAAGAACTTAAAGACTCAAGATATATAGCATGCATAGAAAACGTACCCAATGGGTAGCAAACACATAGACATGAAAGCCATGGCAAGGTCGGGCAACGGTCACAAACGGTTTTAATTTCCCCATGGTCGTGGTATTCGGTGAATGATATGAATGGTGATAATGGATGGTGTATAGAGGTGGGATAGGATGGCTATGGTGGGTGATGGTGGTGATGGTGATAGTGGTGGATGGTGGACGGTGGTGGAAAACTATGGGAAACAAGGGAATAAGGGCAAAACCAGGAGGGCCTCGCGTACTGCGAAGGATCAGGAGCCACTCCTCGCGTACCGCGAGGAGATGTAAATCAAGTCGGCTCATTCCTAAACCTCTCGTGTACCGCGAGAAACCACAGAAAAATCCTCGCATACGGCGAGGGATCCCTGGTTACAGAAAGTTTTGAGGGTTTTTGTACTTAGAAAATTTTTGACCCCTCAAACTTTAATCACCCAAATTCCATAAAAACCTATTCCAAGCGTAAAAACATATGTAAAAATACCTAGAACTTCATTCTCGACGATTTTCCTCACCGAATCAAGCACAAATCCCTGCAAAACATGACACAAACAAAACACACAAACCAAAAAACACAAAAAATAGCACGAAATTAACCGAAAAGACCCGTACAAACTCTACACCCGGGCACTTGCCCGAGACTCACGTGAGCATATCAGGAGGCTGCTCCTTAATCCTAACCGGTACCTCCTTCATCCTTCGCGGCCTACCGGTTCTCCACAATCTCAGCATACTCCTACTCCTACCAAACACTGAACCTCTAGCACTTAGATCTTTCCACCACAACTTAAACCTACCAGGTACGAAGATAACACGGTTCAAATATCCTAGCAAGTTATCACTTCTAAACATCCCCACACTTGTGGTTTTCATTCTCCTCAAACTAGATGAATCTATCAAAGCACGGTTTCTCTCATGGGGCGGCCTAGATTTAGGGGATGACTCGGCTGCTATCCCCTTAGTATGAACAATAGAAAAGGTCAAAGGCTCAATGTGTGGTATCATTAAAGGTGTGGCCTCTAACCTCTCGCCTGGATCCTCTTGATCCTCAACAACCTCCACGGGTGCCTCACAAACTATCTGCTCCACTTATGCTAATATCTCACTCAGACTGTAATCATCATCGTCAGCTCTTAGGAATGAGGACCCTAGCAACTTCCACTCAAACTCCTCCAACCAATCTGGAGGTTCATCTAACATTCCTTTATCCAAATCATCCTCTAATGGATTTGAGTCCCGAATATCGTCCATGGAGGCATCAAGCATGCACACGGAGTGGCTATGCTCGCCAACATCCTCCATGGAGTTTGTAGCATCGAATGTAATAAACTCATCCCCCACACAAAGTGTGAGTTTCTCGTCAAAGACATCAATCATCGCCTTGGCGGTACGTAGGAACGGGCGTCCTAGGATGAGTGGGACTCTGTCATCCACTTCCATGTCCAGAATAACAAAATCCACGGGGAATACAAACTTGCCTACTTTCACTAAAAGATTCTCCACAATTCCCCGTGGATACTTGACTGAGCGGTTAGCCAAGGAAATGCTCATGCGTGTTGGCTGCGGTTCACCTAGGTCCAGCTGCTTATATAACGAATAGGGCATCAGATTGATTCTAGCACCTAGGTCGGCCAACGCGTGGTGCAAGGGCAAACTGCCTAGGAGACACGGAATCGTGAAACGACCGAATCTGCCAATTTCTCGGGCAGCTTGTTCTGTACCACCGCAGAGCATTGCTCACTAAGTGAGACTTTAGAGACCTCCTTGAGCTTCTTCTTGTTGGAAAGAAGATCTTTTAGAACTTTGCCATACTTCGGCATGCGCTGGAGGGTCTCTAACAGTGGAAGATTGACCTTGAGTTGTTTGAACATGTCAAGGAAGTGACCGTGTTCCCTGGCTTTCTTGAATGGTAGCAAAAGTGCTCGGTAGGGAACACGAGTCAGGTCAATCTCGGGGGTCTTCATCTCCGCCCCTTCTTCTCCTCCTCTGCCTTCTCGACAGGCATCTCAACTACTTCCTCCTCGTCCACCTGCTCCTCTGCCATCTTAGCATCGATCTCAGCAAATCGAGCTCTCCGGTCAATCTTCTTGACCTCCTCAGGTGAGGAAATGTTATACGTACTCAAGTGGGAGTCATCCTCTACAACCTCTTTTTTCTCCACACTCCTGACTGACACGGCCATCACCGAAGCGTCGGAGCTTGAAGATGGACCTCCCTGTCGATCTTTCAAGCTCTGAGCGATGTCTCCTATCGTGCGATGCAGATCATGGAATGCCGACTGTTGATTCTTCAAGAGAGTGTCATGGCTATCCAATCTCCGCCTAGTATCCGTGTCATTTTGCACTAACTGAGCAAGCAACTGTGTCTGATTCTCTATCATCTCCTCTATCTTCTTTGTGTTGACACTGCTTCCCAAGCTTGCTCCTCCTTCAGCTCCTCCATACTGATACTGGCGGGCATTAAACCCAGATGGGTTGTTACCAGATCTCCATCCCGAGCCAAATGAACTGTAGTTGTTGTACCCTCGGTTCTGGTTGCCCGCAAAGCTCACATGCTCCTGATTATTTACGGGGAAATCTCAGGTGTCGTGGCCTCCCCTACATACTTGACACCGCTGAGCACTGAGCTTCAGCTCTTTAATCTCGTTAGCCATTGAGGCGAGTGCAGCAGCCATGCTAGAATAAGGAGTGACCTGATGCACACCTCTAGGAGACGAGGTGGGCGCTCTAGCACCAGGAATGGAAGTCCTAGTAGATGGATACCGCTGTTCGGCTTGAGCGAAGCTTTTGAACATTTGCTCGCACTCATCAGGCTCGAGTCTCACCATAATATGGCCTCCCGCAGCTGTGTTGAACATTTGCTGCTTCTCGAAAGTGAGGCCATTATAGAACTTTTCCACTAGCGCCCAGTCGGAAAGACTATGCTGAGGACATCGGCTCAACAGTGTGTTGAACCGCTCCCAGGCCATGTGATAAGGCTCGTCAGGGTCCATCCGGAACGAATGGATTTGGTCCCCGAAGGCGAGCGGCCCCGGAAGGTGGATAGTACTTCTTGTAGAATTTGGCTTGAAGATCCTCCCATGTGGTGATAGAATTGTCGGGAAGGGTGTCAAGCCAAGTAGATGCGCGACCAGAGAGCGAGAATGGGAAGAGACGCAAGTAGATAGCGTCCTTAGACACACCCGTGATATTGAATGTATCACATATCCGCACGAAGCGGGAGAAATGTTCGGGTGCATCCTCATCCTCAAGGCCATGAAATAGGGTGGCATGAGTGATCGTGCTCATGACATGTAACGGGATCTGCCATGTGTTGGTGTTAGGAATGGCGGGGCGTGTGATCGAAGATCTCCCCCCGGTGACCCCGTCACTGGCCCTCTGGTGCACGGTACGTCTCGCTGGTGGGTCAGCGTCACCCATGGTAGGAAATGGAATTGGGCTAGTAGAACGTACCTGGGATTTGCAAAGCTCTTTCAAACGCTACCGAAACTCGCGGGTGCGCTCGTGTAGCTCTTGTTCGGGCTCATGAAAAGCTTAATATGGTGGTGATCCCTGCGAACGAGTATTTGCATAAACTGACACAAGAACAAAAGAAAACAAATAAAGACTTAAGACAGAAAGACTCGATCCTATATTAGACTCTCAGATAGCACGTAGGACAAGCACAGAAGACAAGCAAAATCACAAGACTCAAAAGAAAAAGAAAATAAAATAAACCAAAAATCACTAAAAGAACTAGTCAAAGCTAATATTGCTATTGCCAAGTGTCCCCGACAACGGCGCCAAAAACTTGATGTCGTCCAGACGGTTTATAAAAACTAACAAATAAACATAACCTAGACTCCTAAGTAATAAAAGGGGTACCTTCAACTAAACCGCACTGACAGGCAAGTGTACCTATCGAGTGTTGCACAGCTTAACGGTAAACCGGAATATCGAACCCTAGAGACACTGTATAACTATACTAGACTCCGACTCGGACTAAAGATTGTATTGGTTTGGGGGTTTACTACACTACTATTTAAACTAATGAATGCAGAAAACTAAGGTCGACTCAACTAACCAGACAAAGGTAATATCAAGAATGGGAAGAATATCACCTAGGTCAGAATCCTACTTGCAAAGCACAACTTCTATCGGTTATAGAAACTATAATGGATCTGGGCTTCTAAGGAAACAACTCTAGACAGCCTAGTGGATCCCTAATCACTCTCAGGGTGTCATCAACTAAGGAACCTAAAGATGTACTAACTCACCAGATTGTTGGATCACTTATTAGGTATTTCCAACTATAATAAAGTACCCTAATACACAGATTACCTCTCAGTCTCTCCAACCCGCAAAGTTATATTCTAACGAGTCATTGGAAAACAACCTGTAAAGTTCTGGTATTCAGGGTGTGAACCAAGCGGAGGTCTCGTCCGACGTTTATTCTAATCACCGGGTAAGGCTTCCTGATTTGAACTAGCCAATAAGCAATCCCGAGTTTGTATACGGTGAACCCTCTTACCTTACACAACCCATGGATGACTTCGTATACGGTGAAGTATTTTACCCGACACAACACACCGACGACTTCATATACACGGGTGAACTATCTTACCCGACACAACACACCGACGACTTCGTATACGCGGGTGAACTATCTTACCCAACTCAACCGGCTAACCAGTCTGAAGACGAGGAACAAATCAATTCAACTGTGTCGTATAAAATTGACTAAGTATAACATTCCTACATATATATACCTACATATAGTTTGTTGCTTATTAACTTTAACCATACCGTTGTTGCAAAATTTTCAGTCTCGTGAACAGTTGGTGGATTGGGCTATCCGCAGAGGACGTGATAATGATTACGTCATTGTCACTCGATGATCGAGGTGAAAAAGCGGCGACCCGTCGGCACCGGTTATAAAGGTGTGGCTTGTGTGTGACCGTCACGGTGAACATACGTCTACGACCACGATTAGACGTGCCGGTAGCAAGAAAATAGGTTGTCCCTTTAAATTGAAAGGAGCCTACGACGAAAATACTATTTATATTAAAAAATAATTTATTATTATTTTATATTAAAAAAACAATTTATTATCAGATATAATGGATCACGAGGATGATATTGATATGGTGGACTTAGATGATCTAGCGCACTACCCTTATCTCGATTTTCCGTCCAACTCGGACGCGTTTGGCCGGTGCCAGAAGAGGCGGCGTAGGCCAGGGCCATCATAGGTGAGGACACGCCATGGGATCGTTTGTTTGATCTGGCGTTCACCGAGACATACAGAGCGGTGGTCGTCGAGTTTCTTTCGACGTTCATCTACTTAGAGAAGGGGTTGGGGCCTCTTCCCGGGTTGGAGCAGGCAGAGGAGCCGCAGAGGTCTCCTTCAAGATTTTTTTGTCAGGTTTACCATCTGACCTTCCGTCCATGGGCCGTCACGACGGGCTTGTATTTCGAGCCCGAGACGATCACGCAACTTTACACCGAGGCAGCGAAGGAGTTGGACGTTCAGGACCTCCATGTTTTTTAGGGTCTGATTTCTGATAGCCCTTGGTTGAATACCAAGGGGAGGGTCTCGGGGATTAGAGACCCCTTGTACAGATATTTACACCGGCTAATCTCGACGTCGATTGCACCGCGTCTGAGAAGCCGTGAGAGGTGCAAAGAGAGAGACTTGTTCTTCTCTTCTGCTTGCTTACCGTCAGGCGGTGCGCCCTAGCCACATGCCTGGCGATTTACTTTGCGTCTGCCTATCACAGGCAGAAGCACGGGCTTTTGTATGGCGGCGCTTTCATCACTCATTTGATGCGTGTTCTTACCCCGTGGCATGATCACGAGCATCAGATGTTACAGTCCATTCCCCCTGTCCTTTTGTATGGCGGCGCTTTCATCACTCATTTGACGCACCGATTCCCGGGGCTCGGCCTTCGGTTCGTAGGGGCCGTCCAGGACAGGTTTAGGTCCCGGTGCCGTTGCCGCAGATGCCGGGACAGGGGGACCCACCTATGCCTAACCCGCTACAGAGTGTGGAGATGCGGGACCCGCCGCACGTCGAGTCCATTCACAATCAGCCGCCACATCATCCCTGACACGTGCGTCGCCCTGTTAGGCTGGACAGGCTCACCCAGGCATTGATTGATGGACTTGTTGCCGACTCACGGCGACAGGCTCGTCATAGCGACTGGATGGATGACCTGATGATGTGGGCGGTTGGTCGCCTCGTGGATCTGTCACGAGCCGCCGGCATCGAGCCACCACCACTACCACTACCACCGCCACGTCAGTATCCGGGCGACCCCGGTCTGGATGAGGGCGGGGCGGGTCAGGATGAGGACTGGGTGGGTCAGGATGACGGCGGGGGCGGGTCAAGCTTAGTTGTTTTTATTTGTATTCAGTTGTTTCTTCTGTTATGTATGTAAAAACATTTGGACGTATATATTTATTTTTTTGATGTAATGTATATAATGTTTTGGTTATTTGTTTGTAATGTTTAATTTGTTTGTTTGTTTGTAATGATAAATTATAAATGTAAAAATATAATAAATGTTTAAAAAAGATAAAAAAATATATAAATTAAAAAAAAAGATAAAAATTATATAAATTGAAAAAAAAATTATATAAATTTAAAAAAATAACAAACTTATATTAACAAAGTTATATAAAGAGTAAATTACCGTTTACGTCCCTAGGGTTTACACGATTTAACATAATGCGTCCCTAACATGAATTTTTAACGCTTTGAGTACCTGCGGTATACAATGTGTAACGCTCTGAGCCCATGGGCCTAACTTCGTTAAATTCTTTCCGTTAAGTTTAGTTTCGACATGGGTAAGGCTGATATTCACCTGAAACTACTAAGTTTTTTATAACCCTAATTCTCACTCTGAGCCCATGTGCCTATTTTACTCACGCCCCCTATCGAAACTCATCGTCATCTCTTCGAAACTCGTCGTCATCCCTCTTCCAAGCTCGTCATCCTCCCTCTGCAATGCCTCTTCGAGTGGAAGCCGTACTATACAACTATGCTTTCACAGGTACATTCTCCGGACATTCTCCAATTCTATAATTTTTGACCTATAATCGTCATTTTTTGAAGCCGGAATGCGGGTGCACGCGACCCCTACTCACCTTCGGGTGCAGGTAAGGGTCGTGTTGAAGTTCTTTTTCAACTGGGACTTCAACTTTTAGGTTGAATATGGCGGGGACGACAGGTAGTTTTGATTGTTTTTTTTTTGGTCAAATTAGTAGTTTCGATTGGTTTTTTTTTGTTAAATTAGTAGTTTCGACTAGCTTTTTGCGTATGTATTTTGGATTAATTTCTTGGTGATAATGTATTTTAGATTGGATTTTTAGTTGTTTCGGGTGAAGTTAGTAGTTTCGTGTGAACTTAGTATTTTCGTGTGAACTTAGTAGTTTCGGGTGAACATCAGTCTTGCGAACAGGGACGCAAAGTAAATTACCATCATACCCCTGTCGAAACTAAACACAACAGAATTTTTTAACGAAGTTAGGCCCAGGGGCTCAGAGTGTTACAGATTATATACCACAGGTACTCAAAGCGTTAAAAATTCATGTTAGGGACGCATTGTGTTAAATCGTATAAACCACAGGGACGCAAACGGTAATTTACTCTTATATAAATTAAAAAATATAAATATAACGTAAATTAAAAAAAAACATATACGTGGCGTATAGACCAATACGCCACGTATAGGATTCTTAAACCCCAAAATCTGCCAAGTTTTGAAGCAAAATATGACTCGTGACCCATACGCCTCGTATAGTGCAATATGCCATGTATGAGTCCCTATACATGTCTATACTATCTAATAAATACTTACTCGGGATACCGAACTGATTCAGGATTAAGGATACCGGATCATAAAATTGACCCCTAACAACAATGATTCACTTTCAAACATAGAGTTACATATATGTAACAATTATCATTCTGTTAATTTTACATATACGTAAACACTATGTGTCAAGTATATATAACATTATTTAGTACGTATATGTAAGACTCATCATTTCCGTATTTATGTTCAAGATATATGTTCAAGATATATGTTCAAGATACTTAAATAATCTTTTAACAATAAAAAAAATAATTTATAAATTATGTGGTTATCACGGTTATCACATAAAAAATTGTTTATCATTTGAACCCTTCCATATACATATCTATACTATCTAATAAATAAATGTTTTTGTGGGACACTTGTCACTCTCCTATGCATTCTCAACCATTTTTTTCCGCCTCTCTCTCCTATTAATTATACAAAATTTTAAAATATTTTTATAATTTTTTGTGTCCTTCCTGTCTCTCCTATTAGTTAATAATGATAATGATTTCTATAATTCTTTTTATAAAACGTTTTTTATTTTAAAAAAAGGAATACGTTTGTTTATAAAACATTTTTATAAATTGAACATTTGTTTCATTATTTTCATGAAACATTTTTAAAAAACAATTATATAACGTTTCTAGAATTTGTATTAAAAACCATGTAATATGTAATTTTTTTGTGGGACACGTGTCACTCTCCTATGCATCCTTAACTTTATTTCCCCGCATCTCTCTCCTATTAATTATAAAAATTTATTTAATTATTTTTATAATTTTTTGTTTCTCGCTTCCTTTCTATTAAATAATAATGATTTCTATAATTTTTTTTATAAAACGTTTTTTATTTAAAAAAAATTGTTTGTTCATAAAACATTTTTATAAATTGAACATTTCTCTCATTCTTTTTATAAAACATTTAAAAAATAACTATATAACATTTCTAGAATTTATATTAAAAAAATTATGTAATATGTCATAAATATGTAATATATAAATATTTATTACTAAGTTTATATAACACTGTATTTATTTAACTAGTGTAATACACGATATTTTTAACGTAGTTGTTATATATATAAAGAGATGTTTAATACTAAATTAATTTTAAACAAGGACGCTTAATATAAAAATAATAAAATTATTATTATACGTAGATGTTTAATAAAAATCAATTTTAAACAAATAATTGCAAGAACTGCATATATTGCTTTAGATATGTGATGAGGTTATTGAAAAAAAAAATTAAAAAAAATTAAAAGGTGTTACGTAAATTAATTTGTAGGCAATAAATACATAGTTGAAGTCGTAGAAAGAAGTCACTCTCTATGTAGGGTGAACGACGGACATGGTGGCATGGCTGGTGGCCGAAGGGACCATCATGATGGTGGCTGACAATGACAACTGCTAACAACAAAACACTTGCAACTTTCTTTTTCTTTTCTTTTTTCCTTTTTAGTTAAATTTTTTTTTGAAACTTAACTTTCATTAAAAACACCAAACACAAGGCAACCTATCACCAAGGAGGGAATAGGAAGCTGAAAACCAAACAAAGTATTTTACATTAAATCAAAAGAACACAATCGCTCCCAATCAACTACGCCTCCTTTAAACCTATGTTTGTACCACAAAAACCCCAAAGCCTTTATATCGGTGATCAAGTCCGCTACCTTCGTGTCTTTACTCGAAAATATTTTTTCATTCCTCGCCTTCCAGAGCCGCCAACAAGCTATAATAATGATTCCATGGAGTACCGTCTTCTTATTCCCCGAGATGGCACAGTGCTCATGCATTTCCACCAAATCACTAACATGAAACACAAACATACCCGGAATCCTACACCATCTAGATATCCCGTTCCAAACACCCGCTGCAATACCGCAACCTGTAAGAAGATGCTCAATCGTTTCATCACAGGTCTCACACCAAATACATACTGGATTATCCACCGGAACACTTCGTCTCAACAATGCCATCTTAGTTGGTAGACGGTCCAAAAACGCTCTCCACATAAAAATGTTGCATTTAATAGGAACCCATTTGCTCCACGTAAAGCCGAACCTCTCGTCGCTGTTTCCTGTATGTCGCAGCCACCTTTTAATCGATGCCACACTGAATCCCAATTCCTTTCCATCGGTCCAAACCCAAGTATCTTGGGTGTTTGCTATCCGCACCTGTTGTAGCATTAATTCCAATTGTTGTTTGGATTCTACCTCCTCCACAGTCGAAGGAGAACGGTTCCACTCCCATGTAATAATCCGAACATTGCTTTGGAACCTGAGCCGACCACTAACACAAACCCGTTTCTTTCTTTCTAAGTTGAATAAGTCCGGGAACTTATCCCTTAACGGCTCATCGCTCAACCAACTATCTAGCCAAAATCGTATTTGTTCCCCATTACCAATTTGCCCACGAATCCTGCTGTTAAAACCGACGCCTTGAACCTTGTGTTTATTCCAAAACGACACACAGTTTTTCCATACTCCTGTAATAGAATTATTAACCGGCGCCACACCCCAGCTTCGACTTGAACCATGAATGGACGCAATCACTCTCCTCCATAACGCCTTTTGTTCAATATAAAACCTCCAAAGCCACTTACCAAGCAACGCAATATTATTTATATCTAATCTTGCTATCCCCAAACCTCCATCCCGTATAGATTTTGTAACGATTTCCCACGATTTCCCACGAAACTAGTATATTATGTTCCGTCACGTTACGGTCAAAACACGACTCGGCTTTCAATAGACGTCGGGTTATGTTGACATTCGGCATATTTAACCTGACTCGGTTCCAAATAATATTTATGTTGAACCGTAGACCGGCTCGGTATTTAATAAAATTTATGCCGATACAGATAAAAATAAGCACGTCGCAACGAGATATGTGATGTGTACGAAAACAATACATTTTAAAAGTAACTAGGAATTACACAGCCGCGCGCTGCGGCGGCGGCACAATCTTGAGTAGCAAAATGCATATATAAAAACATGTTACAAGGGCTATAACTATGTCGGAAAATCCTAAAACGCAACCCATCATAAAAGCGAGCATCACTCCGCCGTAAAACCCGAAAGCGTAGCGTCAAATAACCTGAACGCAAACGCAGATATAAAAACACGTCGCAACGGCTGTAACTCAAACGTAAAACTCTTAAGCGTACCTCGTTGTAAGCGAACGTCACACCACTTTAAAACCTGAAAACGTAGCGTCAATAAAAATGAACGCAAATCCAGACACAACAATTAAAAATCTAAAGCTAAAACATTAAAAACCGAAAAAGAAAAAAAATCATAAAAGTAAAAATATATATATATATATATTATTTACCCAATGGTTTTTAAATAATAGTATAACAAGAGAAAATGGAAAAAAAAAAAAACAAAGTGTGTCAAATAATTACTAAAAAAAAAAACTAAGGCCACAGTGGGGATGTAGAACAAGAAGGACATAATTCACTTGGTTATTAAAGGGCTGTTTGATAGACTTTTAATTATTTAATATTAAAAGGCTACATATGAATCCGTCAGAGATAGAAGGTGTTTGTTTTAAAATTTATCAATCTCTTAATAGTTAATCCAGCCTTTTAATGGTTCTGTTAAAAAACAATGTTGAACCATTAAAAGTTTTTAATGGTTCAGTTTTTAATGAACCAAACAGCCTTTTAAGACAATTTAAAAAGGATTTCATGCCCAAAATATGTTAAAAAAAATCATTAAAAAAAGAAGCAAAAACAACGCTTGGGATGGGAGGGGTTCTCCGGACTCGAACATGGGCAGCGACTCTCATTATGATGATTCATGCATACAAATTCCATATATACAAAATGTTTAGTTAAGAAATAAAGAAGAAAACATGCAATAAAGTTGTACCTCAAGCAAAGAAACGTGCTTAAAGTGAACAGTTATTACACTCTCACAGCCGATATTAAAAAATAAGTGTATAGATAATTCATATATTAAAAAGGTGAAGGTTAATTAAAATAAAGCTTTTTCTTTTACATGTAAGTTAGGTCAAATAATATATTAAAATGTACTCACGTAAACTGTCACATCCTAACCGACGGCGGATTATACGTCGGGGCGGACGCGGTTGTTCAATAGCACAAGGTTGACTATTAAAGTTTCAATATTTCATTAATAAATAATTTAAGATTCAATACAAGGAAACATAACAAGAATACAACGTTTAATTGATAAGTAGTCTAGGTCCAAAGCATCCTATGTGATCACAAACAAGTCTCATGATGTAAAACCTGAAACATGTGAAAGAATCTGTCAACTACAAAATAGTTGGTGAGATACAAAGGTTTTGACACAGTTTAACAAGTATTTGAGAAGAATTACAATTCACTATGATATATGCATTCTATAATGTAAGTATGAGAAACAAGTATCTTAAACATTGTGCACTTCAACCCTCCAACCAAGTTTAGGCATAACCCGCAGGTTACCCTTATAAGTCTCAAGTTTAAAGTTTAATTCAGTAACAATCACCAAGGGCTCCCCCCCGAAAGGGTCAATCAATCAAGGTGGATTGGTCAAATACAATAGATCTATCATTGTTATTATAGGCTTGATCAAAGTTAATGAATGTGCTAGTTTTAAGTTTAATCTAAGCATACAAGTCTCAAGTTTAACATAAAAATAAGCATCTAGTCATAGTTGTACAAGAATTGTATAAGTTTAAAGTTTTGAACATGTTTCACCCCAAAAGTATAGAAAGGAAAAAGGGGCTAAGTATACTCACTTGGATTGATGACGAGTATCCAACAAGAGTCAAGTATTTGCAAGACTTGGAGAGGGAGAGTATCCTCACAATAAGCCTATGCATATAAGTCTAAGGTTTCAAGTTTGTTTCTACAAGACTAAGGTAAAGGATCTAGGATTTTCAAGATTCGACTAGGGTTCCATTGGGGGATGAAAATGATTGTGTCTATAAAGTTTAGATTAAAGTTTCAAATATGAATTTGAATGAATGACATAAGACTTTCATATCAAAAATGTAATAAGTTTATTAGTTTAGAATAATTATTAATTAAAACAATTATTTAAAACGTCTTATAATTACACAAAATAGGTAATAATAATCCAATAAAGTCTTCCAAGTATTTACAATTAAATAAATTTAGTGTAAGACTAGATAATTATTTAAGATTTATAATAATTATTTAAAGAATAATTTTAGATTAGAGTGTAAGGATAAATAAAGTTATTTAACTAATCAAGGATTTATAATAATTGGAAAAGATGGATAATTATTAAGGTGAAATAATTACCCATAAGAATAAATATCATTTTCTTTAAATCAATATAGCTACGACTTATTAAAGTGTCTAACATTTATTCCACAATTTAACTTGCAATTTAATGATGTTTTAGGTTGTAGTTGTAAGTTTAAATGTAGTTATAAGTTTATAAAAAGTTAAATAGGATTTCTTGTAGAGTTTACATCTTAATTAAAAGTGTAAAAATATTTAGAGTTTAAAAGAAAACTATAAGTTTAATAAGTATTAGATTATAAGTTTATAAGTATTTTAAATAAGGCTTTTGTTTAAAATTATAAGTTACTTTATAAAACATTCTAAAAATGAATAAAGTATGTTTAATTTCTATGTTTTAAAATAATTAAATAAATAACTAAATAGTCAAACTTTAAATGAATCAAATACAAGTTTTATAAATTTGTTTTGATTTTAACAGGAAGGTTTAACAATTAACTCAAGGTTTCTTCTTCTTTTTTTTAAAACCAAGTAAGTTGTATTATAAGTACAACCTAAAGTTTATGAGTTTATACAAGTTTTATAAGGTGTTACAAGTATATTCTTTTTTTTTATAATTTTTAAGCATTTAAATCTATTTTTAAGAATTAATTAATATAAGTTTGATGAAGTTTTTAATTAATTAAAAACGTTTCAGAATATAGGAGTGTAAATAAAACTCAATTCTAAGTTTATAAAAGTACAACATTTATAAAAATTATTGGAAGTGTAAAAACTGCTTGAAAGTGGTTAAAAAAAATAAAAGAGTAAAACTAGGGTTACCGGGTTCGAACTCGGGTCTCTGCCCGGTTCACTTGTACACATAAACACTCTACCATCCCGCCTACGGCTCGTTGTGTTTACACACGGAACAAAAACTTGATGAACATCATCTCGAATTACCCCCAATCTCCCGTATGAGCCCTAGCTTTTCAAGCCCGAATTTCGAATCGAAGATCCCTCTGTCATTGCAAATTAACAGAGGGCTTTTAATCCTTGAATGAAAACGAAGACCGTGACTATAAGAATTACCCGAAACGGTGCTGTAAAGATGGAGAACGAGTTTGAGTACTGGTTCAGCTGTCGTGGAGAAGATTCACGTAATGCAGGTTCTAATCGGTGAAATTGAGAGTTTACTGAGTTGGAGTGTGATGTTCTTACGGTGTTTCACTCGATTTTATAGCCGATTCCTTCATTAATTGATGAGTTAGGTGGGGAGTTCATGGGTGAACGGGAGGGAATTAAATCCAAACCATGCGCTCATTATAGTCGAAATTGGAGATCGAGAGGTCTTGGGTTATGGTCGCACGCTCGAGGCGAGGCCCGAGGTGCATTGCATTTGGACGGGATTGCGGTTTCCGCGTGAAAAGGGTGGGAACCGTCGTGATACGGGGCTCGAACCCGGGGCATTTTCTGTCTCGGGGTTTGGGATTATT
Source organism: Smallanthus sonchifolius (assembly GCA_023525975.1). Lineage (NCBI taxonomy): Eukaryota > Viridiplantae > Streptophyta > Magnoliopsida > Asterales > Asteraceae > Smallanthus > Smallanthus sonchifolius. Next base: position 18,270,164 of record CM042036.1, read on the forward strand.
ACAACACAGGTCCCCAAGGTTTGAGAGTTCTGACATTTTGTGTATAAACTTAAGTTTTAGTTTAAACCAAGTTTGGAACAATGACAGTTTTAGTCCCTTTATTTTTATAAAAATAAATGGATGAGTTTGAAAATCAATTATCTATGTTAAATGAAATAAGTTTTCTCAAACGATTTGATTTTTTTTATATAAAAGGCTTTGTAAGATTATTTATCAATTTACAAAGTTTTTAAGAATCTATCTATGTATATATATATAGATATTTTTATACTTTTAAATAAATATCGCATATATATATATATATATTCATATATATATATATATATTAATATTTGTCGTTTTAAGGAAATGGTTTTAACACAAAAGCGAGTTTTAACTTAGTATTACGTGCAAAGATAGGTCGGAATATCTCGGATATTACAGTCTCCCCTACTTTAGAAAATTTCGTCCCGAAATTAAAGAAGAAGATTTCTGTTTTCAAGATTTTAGTCTATAATACGTACAAGGATAATGAGAAAAGGTATCTTACGTTCCCAAGTAAACCCTGGGTTATGTTTAGATTTCTAAACGGAAAGAAACGGTAGGAATAAGATTACACTCAAGTTTCTAAGTCCTCAATGCATATGGTTGCCAAGAGCTTCCCTAAGAAGCATATAGTTTCATTGAAATATATGTAGATTTGTTTTAAGGAACGTATTTGAGAGGATGACTGCTTAATTTCCATTCAAGGTTTTAGGTGAGATGCATCACTTAGAATGGGTTCGACGATAGTTTAATGATTTGAGTTTGTAGCCTAATACATCTATGGATTGCTACGGTGCCTAAGTTCCGTGGCTACCTTTTACGATAAGTCTTAGATCATAGCACACGACAGAGTTTACTATGTTTTTCCATACGCTGATTTTCATACTTACGTGTGCACTCGCAAGCATTCAAATCGTCGCATAGTCCGCATAGGTCCTTCTGTTTGTGTGTGGATCAAGAAAGAGTACAAGAATTTATTTAACACACGACTAAAGTTTCCACATAAGAGTGATCATTGATTAACGAGTCCCTTAGAGAGAAACGTCATTCAATGATTAAAGAGAGAAGAATGTGACAAGATTTAGAGTTTCAAAGTTTTCTCGTGATTGAATAAGAATACCTCAATCATCGAGTAGTTTAAAGTCTTTACACTTTCCTCGTGTTTGATCAAGAATTCATCAAACCTTGAGTAATTTAAAAGTCTTATACGCTCATCATGTTTGAACAAGCATACGTCAAACATGGAGTAATTTAAAGTCTCATACGTTCATCATGTTTGAACAAGAATACGTCAAACATGGAGTAGTTTAAAGTCTCATACGTTCATCATGTTTGAACAAGAATACGTCAAACATGGAGTAGTTTAAAGTCTCATACGTTCATCATGTTTGGACAAGAATACGTCAAACATGGGGTAGCTCAAATTGTGTCTGAACATGAATACGTCAAACATAGAATGGTTTAAATTGTGTTTGAACAAGAATACGTCAAACATAGAATAGTTTAAATTGTGTTTGAACAAGAATATGTCAAACATAGAATAGTTTAAATTGTGTTTGAACAAGAATACGTCAAACATAGAATAGTTTAAATTCTCTTAGTTTAGCTTCAGTGTATAGAAGTATACGATTACGTTTCGAGTATAAAGCGGTTATCTAAATACTCTAGTGTTTAAGAGAGGTATGGGACATCGTTTGGAACATGATTAACCGTTATACGCTTTCTCACAGAAGATTTGAGTTGTCCAGAAGATTTGGTGGATCCCGATGTTTGGGTTTGAAGAGAAGACTAGGGAGGTATTCTGCTAAAGAGAGCAATGTCTCCCTTCATTTTAGTTTCTAGTATCAAGAATGAAATTTTCTCGTGTATTTGAAATGTACGTTTATCAAGTCTTATAGGGTTTGGTTAAGATGGACACACAAAAGTTTTCAAGACCAAGAATCCAAGTATAAGTTTGAAAATAGGATAAGTCAGTTGAGTTTCAAGTTTCAGTATTAAGCTTCACATGATCCCTTATTGGACATGCCTCCTTTGGTGGTTTAGAAGGTGTTTAGTTCAGGAATACGGGATTGAGTATTTGTACAGGTTTTACATGACTCAAAAGTCTCTGACCTTATAGTGGTGTATACGAAGTTTAATGTTTTAGCAACGTGTATTTGAGTTTTTAGTTCCCGTTGTGATTTATAGTAAGTCTTTTACATGACAAGAGTTGAATGAGGAAAGTCTCCAAGCATAGGGTAACGGGAAAAGTTTCGATAAGGTTTATGATAGTGTGTTTACAAATGATTTATCTTGTTTCACAACAGCAGGTATAGTTTTCTTTTATATAGAGTGTAATTAAGATGTTTAAAAATGCGAGTTGGACATTGATAAATAGTATAAGTAAGACTTATGAAAAAGTATGTATGATTGTCAAACGAAAAGTTAGTCAAGTTTACAAGTGTTAAGTCTATACAAGAAGTAAGGGTCATGGTTGTTTAGGGTAATGATTCGTAAGTCGTGTTGTTTTAAAAGAGTGCTTACGAATTAGAAGGTTGGTTCGAAGTTTATTCTTCAAGTATACGTGTCACTTAGGATTTTTTATAGTTTAATGCCACGTTGTTAATTATCTCGAGTACTAACGTGAGCTACTCTTGACGAAAGTGTTTGGGTAGAAGTGTTTTGTAGTGCTAGAAGGAAAGTCAAGCTGTTAAGTGATAACAAGATAAATTTCAAAATAACTTTCGTTGAATGTTTCAAAATTGGGACTTCTAGCCCTTACATAATACAATTTAAACGGAAAATTAAAGTGTGTAAGTAAGTTGATTTAATATGTTCAAAAGGTTTTTATTCATAATACTGAGTTATCACAGTAATATTTTCAAAAATAGTTTTGATTGGAAGTTGATGGGCTAACGAGGAGGATTCCCGGAAGAAGGGGTGGTCACAAGGACTCACTTAAGTACCCTATTTCCCTAGCCAGAACTTCCTCATGGGCCTACAACTTCTCTCAGTTGTTGTCACTGATGTTTGGGTTTATGGTACTATGTCGAGGTTCATTATGGGTTTAGAGTCTTAAACGTGGAGCTTGTTTATTCTATAGTAGTCTTCTTCCTCTACAAGGAAATTACTTAGGTTATGAATTTCTTTGTTAAGGTACTTTAGGTTTAAAAGACGTTAAGTTTTGTTTACAAGAAACGGTGATGTGTAAGTTTTAAAGATGTAATGAAAGTTTTGAGATATAGAAGTGTGACAAAGTTTGAGTAAATCATCAAATGAAGTTTTGAGTGGTAAAATGAAAACACAAGAGTTTCTCAAGTTTATAAAGTAATGAAGTTTGTAAAAGGACTTGTAGGATAATACATGGTTTTAAATGTGCTGGTATTACAAGGGTCATGAAGTTTAAGGACGTATGAAAGTTTTGAGATGTATAAAAGTGTAACAAAAGTTTCGAGTTAGTTATCAAATGAAACTTGGTTAAGTGCTAAGGAGGTAAGGTAAAAATACAAGGGTTACCTCTTAGGTGTCATAAAATAATGAAGCTTTATAGAAGAACTTGTAGGGTAATACATAGTTCTAAGGGTTATATTACAACGATCACGAAGTTTATTGGGTAGTATCTATAAATATAAATTTATGTATGTAGTTTTTAAGTATAATCTCGTAAGAATTTCTCCTTGAAGGTAACTCCTTCAGGTCGTGACGAGTAAGCATGCTGTCATGCGACCATTCTTGAAAAGACGAAACATAAGAATCATAGAGTAAAGGTTACAGGGGAAAGTTTTCGAATCATGAATTTATGAAGTGTATAGTATTTGAGATGGTATTCATTTAGTGCATATCACTAGGTAAGTATTTGACATATTAAGAGAGATCTAAGCTCACTAATGTTTAGAGAAGTCATGCATTCCTATAAGTGGATACTCATCCGAAGAATTCCCAGGAAAGCATACGGGTCCAACGGTTGATTTGGATTTATACGAAATGCTTTCCTTGACAGAATTTCCCAGAATACAGGTATCCACCCTTCCGGTCCGCACAAGTTCTCACACATTATCTAGAACTTAAATATTCTTGACGAGAGTTTAGTGGTGGCTTAGACTTAAAGCCTAAGAACGTGTCCTCGATGTAGTAGCATCTTGTAGTACATAGGTAAGTAGAACAGTAGAATCTCCAAGCGTTCACGTATAAGATTTAAGAATAGAATGAGGAGAGAATTCCTAGTAAAGGACATGAGATAACTCATGTTCGGGTCTCCTAAGTTATAGTCTAGGTCATGTGTCTAATAACCTAATTCCCTATAACCAAGGCTCTGATACCAATCTGTCACACCCCAACCGACGGCATATTATACGTCGGGGTGGACGCGGTTGTTCAATAGCACAATGTTGACTATTAAAGTTTCAATATTTCATTAATAAATAATTTAAGATTCAATACAAGGAAACATAACAAGAATACAACGTTTAATTGATAAGTAGTCTAGGTCCAAAGCATCCTATGTGATCATAAACAAGTCTCATGATGTAAAACCTGAAACATGTGAAAGAATCTGTCAACTACAAAATAGTTGGTGAGATACAAAGGTTTTGACACAGTTTAACAAGTATTTGAGAAGAATTACAATTCACTATGATATATGCATTCTATAATGTAAGTATGAGAAACAAGTATCTTAAACATTGTGCACTTCAACCCTCCAACCAAGTTTAGGCATAACCCGCAGGCTACCCTTATAAGTCTCAAGTTTAAAGTTTAATTCAGTAACAATCACCAAGGGCTCCCCCCCGAAAGGGTCAATCAATCAAGGTGGATTGGTCAAATACAATAGATCTATCATTGTTACTATAGGCTTGATCAAAGTTAATGAATGTGCTAGTTTTAAGTTTAATCTAAGCATACAAGTCTCACGTTTAACATAAGAATAAGCATCTAGTCATAGTTGTACAAGATTTGTATAAGTTTAAAGTTTTGAACATGTTTCACCCCAAAAGTATAGAAAGGAAAAAGGGGCTAAGTATACTCACTTGGATTGATGACGAGTATCCAACAAGAGTCAAGTATTTGCAAGACTTGGAGAGGGAGAGTATCCTCACAATAAGCCTATGCATATAAGTCTAAGGTTTCAAGTTTGTTTCTACAAGACTAAGGTAAAGGATCTAGGATTTTCAAGATTCGACTAGGGTTCCATTGGGGGATGAAAATGATTGTGTCTATAAAGTTTAGATTAAAGTTTCAAATATGAATTTGAATGAATGACATAAGACTTTCATATCAAAAATGTAATAAGTTTATTAGTTTAGAATAATTATTAATTAAAACAATTATTTAAAACGTCTTATAATTACACAAAATAGGTAATAATAATCCAATAAAGTCTTCCAAGTATTTACAATTAAATAAATTTAGTGTAAGACTAGATAATTATTTAAGATTTATAATAATTATTTAAAGAATAATTTTAGATTAGAGTGTAAGGATAAATAAAGTTATTTAACTAATCAAGGATTTATAATAATTGGAAAAGATGGATAATTATTAAGGTGAAATAATTACCCATAAGAATAAAATATCATTTTCTTTAAATCAATATAGCTTATTACGACTTATTAAAATGTCTAAGTGTTAAACATTTATTCCACAATTTAACTTGCAATTTAATGATGTTTTAGGATGTAGTTGTAAGTTTAAATGTAGGTATAAGTTTATAAAAAGTTAAATAGGATTTCTTGTAGAGTTTACATCTTAATTAAAAGTGTAAAAATATTTAGAGTTTAAAAGAAAACTATAAGTTTAATAAGTATTAGATTATAAGTTTATAAGTATTTTAAATAAGGCTTTTGTTTAAAATTATAAGTTACTTTATAAAACATTCTAAAAATGAATAAAGTATGTTTAATTTCTATGTTTTAAAATATTAAAATAAATAACTAAATAGTCAAACTTTAAATGAATCAAATACAAGTTTTATAAATTTGTTTTGATTTTAATAGGAAGGTTTAACAATTAACTCAAGCTTTCTTCTTCTTTTTTTTAAAACCAAGTAAGTTGTATTATAAGTATAACCTAAAGTTTATGAGTTTATACAAGTTTTATAAGGTGTTATAAGTATATTCTTTTTTTTTTATAATTTTTAAGCATTTAAATCTATTTTTAAGAATGAATTAATATAAGTTTGATGAAGTTTTTAATTAATTAAAAGCGTTTATAGGAGTGTAAATAAAACTCGATTCTAAGTTTATAAAAGTACAACATTTATAAAAATTATTGGAAGTATAAAAACTGCTTGAAAGTGGTTAAAAAAAATAAAAGAGTAAAACTAGGGTTACCGGGTTCGAACTCGGGTCTCTACCCGGTTCACTTGTACACACAAACACTCTACCATCCCGCCTACAGCACGTTGTGTTTACAGACGGAACAAAAACTTGATGAACATCATCCCGAGTTACCCCCGATCTCCCGTATGAGCCCTAGCTTTTCAAACCCGAATTTCGAATCGAAGATCCCTCTGTCATTGCAAATTGACAGAGGGCTTTTAATCCTTGAATGAAAACGAAGACCGTGACTATAAGAATTACCTGAAACGGTGCTGTAAAGATGGAGAACGAGTTTGAGTACTGGTTCGGCTGTCGTGGAGAAGATTCACGTAATGCAGGTTCTAATCGGTGAAATTGAGAGTTTACTGAGTTGGAGTGTGATGTTCTTAGGGTGTTTCATTCGATTTTATAGCCGATTCCTTCATTAATTGCTGAGTTAGGTGGGGAGTTCATGGGTGAACGGGAGGGAATTAAATCCAAACCATGCGCTCATTATAGTCGAAATTGGAGATCGAGAGGTCTTGGGTTACGGTCGCACGCTCGAGGCGAGGCCCGAGGTGCACTGCATTTGGACAGGATTGCGGTTTCAGCGTGAAAAGGGTGAGAACCGGCGTGATACGGGGCTCGAACCCGGGGCATTTTCTGTCTCGGGGGTTTGGGATTATTACAACACAGGTCCCCAAGGTTTGAGAGTTCTGACATTTTGTGTATAAACTTAAGTTTTAGTTTAAACCAAGTTTGGAACAATGACAGTTTTAGTCCCTTTATTTTTATGAAAATAAATGGATGAGTTTGAAAATCAATTATCTATGTTAAATGAAATAAGTTTTCTCAAACGATTTGATTTTTTAAGAATCTATCTATGTATATATATATATATATATATATAGATATTTTTATACTTTTAAATAAATATCGCATATATATATATATTCATATATATATATATATATATTTATATATTAATATTTGTCGTTTTAAGGAAATGGTTTTAACACAAAAGCGAGTTTTAACTTAGTATTACGTGCAAAGATAGGTCGGAATATCCCGGATATTACATAAACCATCTTTAACACGGGTCTTTGCACACATTCGTACGCCATGCTAGGATAAATCCAATCCCTTAATTCTTTGATCGCAATTCAATTGTTCTGGCTGGATCCGGGCTGGGAGAGGGATGGCCAGACACTAGCATTTGAGGAGAAGTCCGAGTTCGTCTGACGTGGATGATGTCCGAAATTTCGGATGAACAAAAACGAGAAGATGATAGCCCATATGCAATGGTTGTATATATCTATCTATACTATCCAATAAAGGAGTAACTAGAGTGCCACGTTGGCATAATTTCAACCCTCCTAAGCCTTCTTTTACTGTGTATCTCTTATTAAATAATAATTATATTAAATGAAATATATTTTTAGATATTTAATATAAAATTAATTATGGATAATTATTATATCATTGATTAAATGAATTTAATAGAATCACCGAGCCTTCTGGTTGAGAGGTAACCCTATGGCTTTCCAAATAGGAGGTCATGGGTTTCGGTCTCACTTAGGACAAAAATTGTTTAAGATTGAGTCAGGTGGTTTTCCCAGTTGTGGGTTTTCTCATGGGTGGTGTGGGATGAGGTTCGAACCAGGGTGAGGACTCTGGGCCCGATTAAGATAACAAAGTCTCCTAACCGCTAGACCATCTGCTGTAAAAAAATGAATTTAATAGAATATTAATTAGGGATATTTTATACAACAATTCTTTTCTTTGATTTAAAATTTGAAATCATAACAAATATGAAAACGTATAAGTTTTAATAAATCAATTTAGGGGTTTGAAAAAATAAAATAGATAATCGGAAATAAATCAAAATTTTGATTTTGATTTTTTTTTAAACTTCTGTTCTTGCTTTCCATACTAGCCTTCCTTCCTTTTTGATAACAACCTCCCCAAGATTTCTACCAGTGATTTAGGAATCGATGTAAATGCCCATGCGTCTTTCCGTTATAAGTTGCGACTCCGACCACTTGTTACCAACAAATGAAACCCTCTGTTGTATCGGTGAATCGATCATCTCTCTCTACCATTTTATGTTTTGGCGGAACTTCCTATCGCCGGCGCAGAACGATCTCGTTAGTGACACGTCTTCCGTTGTGCAACCGTTGATCTTCGCCACCCTCCACGACCAGCAGGACCCGTGGAGCACCCAACAACACTGCAACGACTCCTAGCGGTATGTCTGTTCGCATTCCAAGGTAACAATTGATCTTCATATTCTTCTTAAATAACAACGTTGATGAGGTATGTTTTGCAACTGATTTTTGTTAGCCCCTTTTGTTAAATAACCAAGTGAATATCACAAACCGAAAACACGAAGATCTTGAACAACTTGTTCGACTCTTTCTTTATTACTTGAAACGAAAAAGTGAGTACAATTAAACAATAAACCTATGCCATATTTATAGGCTACTAGAACCTTGGAAAACGAGACAGACACGAATTAGGAAACACAATCATCTTCTAAATATAATAAATCAAACACTAAAAATAATAAACCTAGGGAACAAGAAATCTTCTATGGACCCTAAACTTTAGATCTCCTCCAAACCACCCCTTGAGATCTTCCGTACCACCTTTCGACTATTTTAACATTGTCAAATTTTAACACTCCCTCTCAATGTTGACTGTCTTCATGTTCAAAGCATCTCGAAACTCTTTAAGCTTCACACTTGGCAGACTCTTAGTAAACACATCTGCTACTTGATGATGAGTGTCTACATACTTTAAGTCAAATTTTCCTTCTAACACTTTTTCACGTATAAAGTGATAGTGTACTTCTATGTGCTTTGACCATGCATGGAACATAGGATTCTTTGCAAGATATATTAATGACATATTGTCACAATATAGCACCACGTTACCATCAGTTTCTAGCTTTAATTCACTGAGTAACAATTTCATCCACAGAATTTCTTGAGCAGCCATTTCAGCAGCTCGATATTCAGCCTCAGTAGTATATAAAGAAACCGTGGGCTGACGTTTACTACACCATGTTACCGCTCATTCACCAAATTTGAACATATACCCTGTAGTCGATTGACATGTGTCCATGTCACCCGCATAATCAGCATCACAATATCCCGTTAACTCGAGCTTCTCACCTCGGTTATACTGTAACATCCAAAATGTCGAGAAATAAAGTTAACGAGTTCAAGCGGGCCGAAGTCGGGCCGGGTCAGTCGCGAACCGGGCTTGGGGAGGTCTCCCCTATAAATAGCCAAGGTCACCACATGTTTCTCTCATTTGCAATTCTAGAGAGAGAAACCCGTAGCGAGAGAAAGTGTCGGAATCGAACAAGATTGCACCCGCTCGTGTCTCTTGCACTCGTGAGAAGAACCTCCGGATCAGAAGCTCGATTCAGGTAACGATCCGACCTAAATCTGAGTTTTTAGTTCGTTTTTGGGTTTTCGGGTCTTGGGTGAAAATCGGACGTTTTTGTGGATGAAACTGAAAGATAATCATAGAATCGAATTCCTTAATGGAAAACGAACGTTTTGGATGCAACATGTTCGGGATCTTGACATGAACAGACCCGAAATGTGAAAGTTAGGGTTTTCGCGAAGAACAGGTCGTGCGCACTTGCTAAGTGCGCACGGAGCAGGTCCTGCGCACTTGCTAAGTGCGCAGGAGGAGGGACCTGCGCACTTGCTAAGTGCGCAGGAGGCAGGGTCTGCGTACTTGCTAAGTGCGCAGGCAGCAGAGTCTGCGCACTTGCTAAGTGCGCAGGCAGCAGGGTCTGCGCACTTGCTAAGTGCGCAGACATCAGGCTGTTGAGTAGAGATTAGTATGTTTAGAATGGTTAAACCGTTAGAGTCGGTAATGATCTGATGTGTATGTAACTACTCAATTCAGATCGGAAGTGACGTGGTTGGACCCTTGATTAGGACAACCGAGACTAGCTTATAAGGTGAGTTCTAGAAGCCCTCTTTTAAATGTTTTTATATAATGTTTTCGGGCTGGTGTGTACACGTATGAAATGTTGTTTTATAAAATGATGTTTATGAAACTACGTTTACGAAAGGAAATGATTTGGAACGAAGGGTTTATGGAAAGAAAGTTTATGAACGGAATGTTTACGAACGAATGTTATAAAGAAATGGTTTAATGAAAAAGTAAAGGGTTTTGAAAGTGAAGGAAAGGTTTTATGAAAAGAAAACAAATATGGGCAAAGGTTTTAAAGAAGTCATTACATATCTAATCTGTCGAATGAATGGAATTGACGAATGAAGTCTGGGAATGTGATTCCCAGCCTTGTGGTAGATTATGGACAGTGAGCCATAGTTACCACAAGAACAACATGGGCAATGTCTCTGTGGCATGTCAATGGTTTTGATGTTGTACAACTGGTAAGGGAGTAACGACGGTTACTCGGGTGATGACGATCATCCTAAGCGAACGAGGTAATGGGAAATCAATGACGGCGATACGTAACAGTTGATTTCCAAAGGAAAGATGCGTGTTGGGCAATGACGGCGATACGTAACGGTTGACCCCACGCATTGAAGGGTTGGGCAATGACGGCGATACGTAACGGTTGACCCACGTAGTGTATGGTTGTGGCAATGACGGCGATACGTAACGGTTGCCCACAACATTAAAGGTTCCTACGGGGACATAGAGACGCGTAACGATACAAATTTAGATAATAATGTATGACTTAAATGAATGTTAATGTTTTAAACAAATGATTGTGTTTAAATATGCGAAGGTTTACGAATGAAAGGCCCTGTTTTCTTATACGAATGTTAAACCCTATTGAATGTTTGAACGATGAACCATTTCTTAAAACGAAGGAAAACTAGAACTCACCAGCGTAGCTGACGTTTTTAAGTGTACACATTCATGTTAAGGCAGGCGATAAGGATGGACGGTGATGCTTGGCTAGAGATGAAGAGTTACCCGACTGCTTTTGAAGACTGGCATCCCGTTATGTTTAGTTATGATGTAAATATGTTTTAAACTATGTTTACGCTTCCGCATGTATGAACAACGATTAAGTTATGTTTAAATGAAATTTCCGCTGCGTTATCTGATATTCATGTTTAAGAACTGCTTGTGAATGAGTAAATCCAATAAGTGAGGCCTCCCGGGTTTGGGGCCTTACAAGTTGGTATCAGAGCAATAGTTTGAGAGATTCGGACACTCCTAGTGTTTGAACTTAAACTTTGAATGGGACCAAAAGCGGATGCCAGTACGGGTAACTCGAGCCACAGCATCAGATATGAAGGTAGTATATATTTACGTATATAGTATGCCTTAGAAAGAGTTAGGAAAGGACTTGTGTTCTGATGGAATCACAAAGGTGGTCAAATAGAAATCGAAAGGTAGTGTAATGGTTAATTACAGATGGCCAGTGTATATTAACATCTTACAGTATTTGTTGAATTTTATTTGTTAACTAGCATGATGACATTAGATTCCTTGTCTTTTAAGAACGAAATGGAGGGAAGAATAGGCGGAAGGCGTGGTGAGGGTCGTACCGGATGACACGGTAGGATTCCCGCCCACCAAGTTTATAGTGAAAAGGCAAGAGTTCTTGCGGAACCGGAAGGTAGTGTGCATGAGATCGTACGAGTGTGATGCGAGATGTCCTCCGTTGTGTTGACTTAGCGCGAAAGTGGTAAGAGGTGTCGATGAGAATGCCGGGACAAAATCTCAACTTTGAAGGGACGCGAGTATTAGGAAGTGTTATAAGAGGAACTAGAATGCTCGAGTAAGGTAAATTGGTAATTTCGTTTGGATCCGCGAAATTGTGAATTTACAGGTGCACGTGCATGATGGTGAATCTTATGGTATTGATTAATGCTTACGTATCAGAGTTGATCCAATTACTCAACCACGACTACGAGATGTTAGTCACCCGAGTAACGATTAAGGAGATTGATGAACATCATTAGTAATGGTAATGATGTCAAAGATGGTGTACCTTACAACGGTGAATGATGTCAGCAAGTACGAGCCACAGACAAGATGAGGAGGAATGAAACTTCGGTTTACCTAAGTCAGACGAGCATACGTATGAAGGATGCCAAGGAGCTAGGATGGGCTACGCTTAGCGCAAACACGTTCTGATGAATAAGAATCGGTCTACTGTTGAAGTATGCATGAGCATGAAAGAAATAACCACACTAGTGTATGTCCAAAGAATATATGAGTGAACGAATGCACAAAGTGCATCTTTCCATGTAGAAGACAGTCCAAGACAACTAATAAGGGTATCTGCTGAAATGAGAAAATAGATATACCAACAACAACAAGAGACGGAAACCGCGATGTTAATTAGGGCGTGCAGACTAAACCAAACCAAACCAGATCCGACCCAAGGATTGTTTGTCTAGAATGAATGTGAAGGATAAGTTTTGACTAACAATGTGAAGCAAGGCATGGGCACTAAGAAGAAATTCAATGCGACTCAGAGAACGCTCTACTATGTCTAAGTCTAATCAATAGCTGCGAGTGTTGCTAGAATTGGAAAGCCGTTGAGGGACCCACTGAAACTAGAAAGGAAATGAAAGTACAAGTGTCACCGTACGTGTCATCTATCCATAGTAAGACCAACGAATGTGACATTAGAAGAAATGCATGCAGAAAAGGCTAACGGAAACGAGTAGCTAGAGAATATATAATGTCGGTCAGATGGGATGCCAATCCCTAAGACCATCCAGTGATATGTAGGAAGAAGGGTGTTCAATGAACCAACGATGTGAAACGTAAAACATGACAAGTACGTTTGAAAGAAAGACTAGAAGGAGATAGTGTATGAAGATATGAATGAAAAGTTCGAGTGACTAGTGTGCCATCTGAATGAATACCTTCCCGACAAGTTGAGTGTGATAAGGGATACCTCATATGTTTGGGGGATACCCGATACGGTTCCTACGGGAACGAAGCGATAAGGTTCCTTCTGGAAATGAAGCATATGGTTCCTTAGGGAACGAGACGATGTGGTTCCTTCGGGAATGAGATGGTACGGTACCTTCGGAAACTTGATAGTAGGAATCATTCGGGAACGGGATGGTATGATTCATTCGAGAACAACATGGTATAGTCCTTCAAGGACGAATGCACCATGGACAGCTTATGAGGTATACACAATGATCCAAATAGTCGAGAGACGATCGATAGTAACCGTCCAGATGGCAAGATATATAACCTTAACGAGGAGTTGAAATTATGGCCATGGAGTCTTCTGTGGACGACTCCGAGTTTGATAAGACATTTCACATAGAATGACGATATAAGAACCCTAACGGTTAGATGTGAAAGACCGACTAAGGGATGTACGATGCTGAAAAAGATAACGTTTATCAAGAACGAGAGAGGTATAGTCAAGACTACACGAGAATCTGTCAACGGGAGAGTGATTGCATATACGTCGCGGCAGTTGAAAGTTCACGAAGTCAATTATCCGACTCATGATTTGGAACTTACTGCTGTCGTATTTGCATTGAAAATATGGAGGCACTACCTGTACGGGGTAAAGTTTACTATTTACTCCGACCACAAAAGTTTGAAGTACTTCTTCGAACAAAAGGAGCTTAATATGAGGCAGAGGAGATGGTTGGAACTCCTGAAGGACTATGACTGTGAAATAATGTACCATCCTGGAAAGGCAAACGTGGTGGCTGACGCTCTAAGCCGAAAGGATGTGCCTACTCCTATTAGAGTGAAAGCTTGCCAGTTGGTGGTAACATCGGATGTGATGAGCGAAATCGAAAGAGCTCAAGATGAGGCACTTAAAGAAGAAAATATAAAGAAAGAAAGGATGGTTGGCCAACAGGACAAATTGGAATATAACACCCTAGGTGTTAGGACACGTTTTGGACGGATATGGATACCTATGGGTGGCGAACTTAGGAGAAAAATCTTGGATGAGGCTCATAAGTCTCGTTACTCTATCCATCCCGGTACCAATAAAATGTACCAAGATCTGAGGAGGGAATACTGGTGGCCTGGAATGAAATGTGATGTGACGAAGTATGTAAGCAAGTGCTTGACTTGCTCGCAAGTAAAGGCTGAACACCAGAAACCGTATGGAAAGATTCAACCACTTGACATACCAGAATGGAAGTGGGAACACATTACCATGGACTTCATAACTAAGCTACCTCGCACAGCTAAAGGTCATGACGCCATTTGGGTAATTGTGGACCGTTTAACGAAGAGTGCTCATTTCCTACCTATTCGCGAGGCGTTCTCGTCGGAGAGGTTAGCAGAGGTATTTATCAACGAAGTAGTAGCGCGGCATGGGATGCCTTTGACGATCGTATCTGACCGGGACACACGATTCACATCGAGGTTCTGGAAAAGATTTCACGAGGCAATGGGTACGAGGCTGAATATCAGCACGGCATACCACCCGCAAACGGATGGTCAGTCCGAAAGAACCATTCAGACTTTGGAGGATATGCTCCGTGCTTGTATTATTGACTTCGGTGGCAGTTGGGACAGCCATCTGCCGTTAGCCGAGTTCTCCTACAACAATAGTCATCACACGACGATAGGCATGCCGCCTTACGAAATGTTGTATGGGAGAAGATGTAGAACCCCGGTTTGTTGGGGTGAGATTGGACAGAAGGAATTAGGAAGTCTCGAAGTCGTAAGAGAGACGTCGGAAAGGTTTGATCAGATCAAAGCACGAATGAAGGCCGCACAAGATCGTCAGAAATCCTATGCGGATAGACGACGAAGGCCTATCGAGTTTGATGTTGGGGACAGAGTAATGTTGAAAGTGTCCCCCTGGAAGGGAATCATTCGATTCAGAAAGAGAGGAAAGTTAAGTCCGAGGTTTGTCGGACCGTTCAGGATAATGGCACGGGTTGGTGAAGTCGCTTATCGGTTGGAGTTGCCTGATGAGTTAAGTGGGATTCATCCTACCTTCCATGTATCACACTTGCGAAAGTGTTTGGCGGATGAATCGGCTCACGTACCACTTACTGACATCGAGGTCGACAACAGCCTTAATTACATCGAAGAACCCGTGGCTATCTTAGACCGAAAGGAAAAGCGTTTGCGTAATAAAGTTATTCCATTGGTTAAAGTCCAATGGAGGCACCGAAAGGGATCGGAGGCTACATGGGAAACGGAGGCGGAGATGAGGGAGTCGTACCCTCAATTATTTGACTTGTGATAGGTTTCGGGGACGAAACCTATTATAAAGGGGGTAGACTTGTAACATCCCAAAATGTCGAGAAATAAAGTTAACGAGTTCAAGCGGGTCGAAGTCGGGCCGGGTCAGTCGCGAACCGGGCTTGGGGAGGTCTCCCCTATAAATAGCCAAGGTCACCACATGTTTCTCTCATTTGCAATTCTAGAGAGAGAAACTCGTAGAGAGAGAAAGTGTCGGAATCGCACAAGATTGCACCCGCTCGTGTCTCTTGCACTCGTGAGAAGAACCTCCGGATCAGAAGCTCGATTCAGGTAACGATCCGACCCAAATCTGAGTTTTTAGTTCGTTTTTGGGTTTTCGGGTCTTGGGTGAAAATCGGACGTTTTTGTGGATGAAACTGAAAGATAATCATAGAATCGAATTCCTTAATGGAAAAAGAACGTTTTGGATGCAACATGTTCGGGATCTTGACATGATCAGACCCGAAATGCGAAAGTTAGGGTTTTCGCGAAGAACAGGTCGTGCGCACTTGCTAAGTGCGCACGGAGCAGGTCCTGCGCACTTGCTAAGTGCGCAGGAGGAGGGACCTGCGCACTTGCTAAGTGCGCAGGAGGAGGAACCTGCGCACTTGCTAAGTGCGCAGGAGGCAGGGTCTGCGCACTTGCTAAGTGCGCAGGCAGCAGAGTCTGCGCACTTGCTAAGTGCGCAGGCAGCAGGGTCTGCGCACTTGCTAAGTGCGCAGACATCAGGCTGTTGAGTAGAGATTAGTATGTTTAGAATGGTTAAACCGTTAGAGTCGGTAATGGTCTGATGTGTATGTAACTACTCAATTCAGATCGGAAGTGACGTGGTTGGACCCTTGATTAGGACAACCGAGACTAGCTTATAAGGTGAGTTCTAGAAGCCCTCTTTTAAATGTTTTTATATAATGTTTTCGGGCTGGTGTGTACACGTATGAAATGTTGTTTTATAAAATGATGTTTATGAAACTACGTTTACGAAAGGAAATGATTTGGAACGAAGGGTTTATGGAAAGAAAGTTTATGAACGGAATGTTTACGAACGAATGTTATAAAGAAATGGTTTAATGAAAAAGTAAAGAGTTTTGAAAGTGAAGGAAAGGTTTTATGAAAAGAAAACAAATATGGGCAAAGGTTTTAAAGAAGTCATTACATATCTAATCTGTCGAATGAATGGAATTGACGAATGAAGTCTGGGAATGTGATTCCCATCCTTGTGGTAGATTATGGACAGTGAGCCATAGTTACCACAAGAACAACATGGGCAATGTCTCTGTGGCATGTCAATGGTTTTGATGTTGTACAACTGGTAAGGGAGTAACGACGGTTACTCGGGTGATGACGATCATCCTAAGCGAACGAGGTAATGGGAAATCAATGACGGCGATACGTAACGGTTGATTTCCAAAGGAAAGATGCGTGTTGGGAAATGACGGCGATACGTAACGGTTGACCCCACGCATTGAAGGGTTGGGCAATGACGGCGATACGTAACGGTTGACCCACGTAGTGTATGGTTGTGGCAATGACGGCGATACGTAACGGTTGCCCACAACATTAAAGGTTCCTACGGGGACATAGAGACGCGTAACGATACAGATTTAGATAATAATGTATGACTTAAATGAATGTTAATGTTTTAAACAAATGATTGTGTTTAAATATGCGAAGGTTTACGAATGAAAGGCCCTGTTTTCTTATACGAATGTTAAACCCTATTGAATGTTTGAACGATGAACCATTTCTTAAAACGAACGAAAACTAGAACTCACCAGCGTAGCTGACGTTTTTAAGTGTACACATTCAGGTTAAGGCAGGTGATGAGGATAGACGGTGATGCTTGGCTAGAGATGAAGAGTTACCCGACTGCTTTTGAAGACTGGCATCCCGTTATGTTTAGTTATGATGTAAATATGTTTTAAACTAGGTTTACGCTTCCGCATGTATGAACAACGATTAAGTTATGTTTAAATGAAATTTCCGCTGCGTTATCTGATATTCATGTTTAAGAACTGCTTGTGAATGAGTAAATCCAATAAGTGAGGCCCCCCGGGTTTGGGGCCTTACATATACCGAACACCAAGACTGAGAGTTGATTTCACATACCCTAACACTCGTCTAATTTCTTCGAGGTGAGGTTTACTTGGGGTTTGCATGTTGATAAGTAACCAAAGTTTCATGCATTAAAGGGTGCTATATGTTATATTTATGCAAATTAATATGGGGAATACAAAGATTTTGTGTAGCTATGCATGTGCAGGTGTTGGAAGCTTAATGTACGATTTTAGAAGATATTATACGAGATGCAAGAGTTAGATAGAAGACGGAGGAAACGGGGCAAAAATGCAGGATCCAGCGTAGGCCTATGCCACCTGGCGTAATCCTACGCCACCCAGCGTAAGCCTACGCCGCCCAGCGTAGACCTACGCCTAACTACTTCCTTCACAGCATGTTTCAGGGAGATGGCGTAAGCTTACGCCACCCCAGCGTAGCTGGTTACGTTATTTTGACACGGATTTTCGGGAAACTGCCGATTTTGAGAGTTTAAGTGGGGGTTTCTTCCCCAAATTGGAGATCATCTTTTGAACAATAGTTTTGGGCGATTTTGGGAGGCTAGAAACATATTATTGAAGATCGGTATCAAGAAATTGAAGAATCGAAGATGAATTCCACAACCATGAGCGGCTAATCCACCGGTAATCATTGGTGGATTGTTTGTAAGTTTTTAGGGTTTTTATCATATACTAGCTTTGAGAAACAATTCTTGTAATCATTTGGTTTGAAATACTTGAATCTTTGTGTTTAGTATGGTTATGAACTCACGGGAGTCGAGAAATTCTTGCACCATTGACCCCGTTAGATGATAATTGCTATGAACTTTGATTTGTGTTGAATCTATTGATTAATCTAATTCTATATTGCATACATTTGTCTCGATTTCATTCGTGAATATTGGTTTACACTATTTGCCGAAGATGTATGAATGTTGATGTTCTTGGTTAGATTTGGTTAATTTGATTTGGATAACCATTTGATTGTTTGAACTCATGTGTTGGTGTGATAATCCCTAATTACTTGTGAACTTGAAACCCGGTTGTGATTCATTTTTAATTATTGTTTACAACTTATGCCGTTTATTTGCTACTTGATTAGTCGTGATCGTTTTGCTAGTTGATAATCATTGCTTGTTAGAGTTAATTTCACCTCAATCATTGCTTGTGTTTGGTCAGAAAGACCCATTGCAACTTCATAAATCACATTGTTAATTGAAGTTAAGCACCGACCACAAACTCTTCGTGGTTCGACACCCTTCTTACCCTAACTAGTTTAAGGTGATTAGGACACTCTAATTCTTTATCTTTGACCGGTTCCTTCGACATCGATCAAATTTTGGCGCCGTTGCCGTGGAGTGTGTGCGCTTGGTGTTTTATTTTAATTGACTCGTGTGACTATTTGTTACTTGTTTTGTTTAGTTAATTCTTCTATTTTTGTGTTACGCGTGGTGTTTATGTGTGTGTGTAGGTGACAGATTAGTGCATGCGTACCCGTTCATCTGGGAGGACTTCACCGCTTGTTCATGTATTATAGAATTTCAAGCATGTTGATCTCACCATGAATATAGACTTTAGTGAATGCTTTCGTTGTAGGAGCACATCTCATCGGAACAATGATTGTCCATATTTTTTGAAATTATGTGGGAAAGTCTGGTGGCGTCGAATCTCTTATCAATATGAAGATTGTGAGAAGCGTCGAGTACAATATTGTTTATCTCAAGTCGATCAAGAGTTGGCGCAACTTCATCATTCGAAGCAATATCGCTTAGAGTGTTAAGTTACAAATATGATCTTTTATGCACGGGAAGGAGAAGGGGAGAGCGAGGCCTTTCAGTTAACGAACATTCTCAGGCAAAACAACTGTGGATGTCTTCACAAATTGGAGATGCGGTTGTGGAGAATAATACCACACCAATGCCTTCAATTACTGAAGAATTAACGAGTGCACTAGCCGTGGATGATGACAATGATGATGATAAGGAAGAAGAGGTTGTGGATCTTTCAGAACATATATTTGAATGTTTAGACTCGGTCAATGACATAGCACCTCATGAGAAATCTGAGATATTGATGGTTCATTCTGACCCTCCTCCCGTATTAATTACTCCAGCTAATAAAGTTGGGGATGAGGGTCCGAGGATAAAGATTAGGAAAGTGGGACTACAAGACATTGGACAATCTAGTCAGAAGCAAACCCACATCGATTTAGCCGACATGTCGATCACAATAAGGCAGGATTGGACACGACACGCCAACTACCGGGCATACATTGGAAATTTAGTGGGAAAATATGGAGTTAGATTTTCGAACATCGCATCAATTTACATGCAGGTTTTGAGAGAGCAAGTTTGGATGGGACACATAAGATATCGGGCTTTTGTTGGCAATGTGGTCGGTAAGTGTTCATTGCGACCATCATGAGAGACACATGAGGTAATGTCGGGCTGAGGACAATAAACTTAGCGCTAACCGGGAGGCAACCCGACTTGTGATTGTCTTTATTTTGTCTTTGTTTTGTTTTGTGTTGTGTGTTTTAGTTTCGTCACCATAGCAACACTCAAGTGTGGGGAAGACTCATGGAAGACTTTTGAGTCCATTTTTGGTGGTGGTTCAGGCACTCTATGATCGCCTCTAATCAGGTTCATGTACTCTTTCTCATATTTATGTTGTTTTGATTGAACTATTTTGTTTTTGTTTATTTTTGTGTGAAACTCGGTTGATTGTGTTGGGTGGATGCTTATGGTTATGGGAAACTTTGAGTTGGATATTTAGAGATATTGGGTATTGGGTGTTTTGGCACCCACTAACCGCACTTTTATATTTCATAACTATTTACATTGGGACAATGTAAGGTTCAAGTGTGGGGATGTGGGAAATCTTGAAAACCATACAAATTTTTTGATAATTGTTTTACAAAGTGTTTGATAGAGGTCTTTGGTCATGGTTAATTCACTAAGTACTTGATTAAGTATTTCCAACAAATGAAAAAAAAAATTTTGGAAATGTTGAATTCGGGAGTAACAAAATTGAAAGAAACGGTTTGCATGCACATGTCGGTAACCTATTTTCCACCGTTTTTGTGAGATTTTGAGCCAAATTGATATATATATATATATTCTCTTATTTGAGTGGTTGGCCACTTTGTTTCACATTTTAGAACTTGCATAATGTTGATACATGTCGAGACCTTGAACCAATTGATTGCACAAAAATGATAAAGGCATTAGGAGAAACCATTTTTATTTTTAGCCATTTTTATACCCTTACCTGTTAATATCCACTAGATGCCCACTCTGAGCCTATACCTTTTCTTTTGACAAAACCCATAACATTAGCCCATTCACCTTTTTAGCCTTTTCTTTTTTAAACCCGTGAGTTGGAATTCAATTAACTTAGATTGTTGTATTTGCGGTTGCAATTGAGATAAAAAAAATTGAATGAAAAAGAAATACAAAAATAGTATTGGGTCAACATTTGCCCAAAGGTTTTGAGTTTTAGTTTGAGCGACAATAAAAGATGTTAACTCAAGTTTCATTTGATAGTTTGAAGAAATAAGAACTTTAGTGTTGATGGGTCATTCATACCCATAGTAGAGATTTGAAAGTTTTAGATTGATTTGTAGTTTCATTAGTTGAATTCCACTCACCTTTAGCCACTTTAAAAATCCTTATCCATACCCGTAACCCTAGTCTACATTACAACCCTTAAAAGACCTTTTGATTTGTGTTTTTTTTAGTTGTGTTAGTAGGTGGAGATGTGATCAATATGCAAGCCTATGCTAATGTGGTTCATTGTTTGGTTTTGAGTGAAAAATACTAGCACGTCATCGCTAGTCCACATATGAAGCCGAGTGGAGTGATTGATTGTGAGGGGTGTATGCATGCAAAGCCATAACTGGATGTGAGTTAAGCCCGTTCAAGTGTTTCCTTTTGTTTAAAAAGTTATCGATTGTTTGTTGGATTGTAAATCTGTTGAGAGTATAATTCTTATGAATTTTGCATGACTTTGGACCTTAACTTACATTTAGTGAAAACAATTATTGGAGAATTTGTATTGTGAATTTAAAGCAAAAGACTTTGCTTGAGGGCAAGGACAAATCAAGTGTGGGGATGTGATAAGTAACCAAAGTTTCATGCATTAAAGGGTGCTATATGCTATATTTATGTAAATTAATATGGGGAATACAAAGATTTTGTGTAACTATGCATGTGCAGGTGTTGGAAGCTTAATGTACAATTTTAGAAGATATTATACGAGATGCAAGAGTTAGATGGAAGACGGAGGAAACGGGGCAAAAATGCAGGATCCAGCGTAGGCCTACGCCACCTGGCGTAATCCTACACCGCCCAGCGTAAGCCTACGCCGCCCAGCGTAGACCTACGCCACCCAGCGTAGACCTACGCCTAACTACTTCCTTCACAGCATGTTTCAGGGAGATGGCGTAAGCTTACGCCACCCCAGCGTAAGCTTACGCTGGTTACGTTATTTTGACGCGGATTTTCGGGAAACTGTCTATTTTGAGAGTTTAAG
Source organism: Smallanthus sonchifolius (assembly GCA_023525975.1). Lineage (NCBI taxonomy): Eukaryota > Viridiplantae > Streptophyta > Magnoliopsida > Asterales > Asteraceae > Smallanthus > Smallanthus sonchifolius. The sequence goes on from CM042036.1 coordinate 18,292,251, forward strand.
TGGGGGTTTCTTCCCCAAATTGGAGATCATCTTTTGAACAACAGTTTTGGGCGATTTTGGGAGGCTAGAAACATATTATTGAAGATCGGTATCAAGAAATTGAAGAATCGGAGATGAATTCCACAACCATGAGCGGCTAATCCACCGGTAATCATTCCCGGGTGGATTGTTTATAAGTTTTTAGGGTTTTTATCATATACTAGCTTTGAGAAACAATTCTTGTAATCGTTTGGTTTGAAATACTTGAATCTTTGTGTTTAGTATGGTTATGAACTCACGGGAGTCGATAAATTCTTGCACCATTGACCCCGTTAGATGATAATTGCCATGAACTTTGACTTGTGTTGAATCTATTGATTAATCTAATTCTATATTGCATACATTTGTCTCGATTTCATTCGTGAATATTGGTTTACACTATTTGCCGATGATGTATGAATGTTGATGTTGTTGGTTAGATTTGGTTAATTTGATTAGGATAAGCATTTGATTGTTTGAACTCATGTGTTGGTGTGATAATCCCTAATTACTTGTGAACTTGAAACCCGGGTGTGATTCCTTTTTAATTATTGTTTACAACTTATGCCGTTTATTTGCTACTTGATTAGTCGTGATCGTTTTGCTAGTTGATAATCATTGCTTGTTAGATTTGTTAATTTCACCTCAATCATTGCTTGTGTTTGGTCAGAAAGACCCATTGCAACTTCATAAATCACATTGTTAATTGAAGTTAAGCACCGACCACAAACTTTTCGTGGTTCGACACCCTTCTTACCCTAACTAGTTTAAGGTGATTAGGACACTCTAATTCTTTATCTTTGACCGGTCCCTTCGACATCGATCACATGTACCGACTCAAAACCCTGACTTCAAATCCTGTATCGGGTCTGGTTAGGGTCAAGTAAATTAGACTCCCCACTATTTGGCGATACATAGTAGGGTCGGATAACACCTTGCCTTTATCAACACTTAACTTCACAAAGTTATCCATCGGTGTATCAATTAGTTTGTAGTCGAGCATACCGAAACGAACTAGGAGGTTGACACAATACCTGTGTTGGTGTAGAACAATGGCTCCCCTTCATATTGTAACTCTAAGCCTAGAAAATGGCTTAGTCTTCTGAGATATTTCATAAGAAAATGAACCCCCAAATTGTGTTTTAATTGTTCAATACAAGCTTCATCATCACCGGTTATGATCATGTCATCTATATACACCAAAATTATGACTACTCGAGAGCCGGTTGATTTAACAAACATACTTGCATCTGCTTTTGACATCTCGAAATCATTATGTTGTAGGAACTCACCCATCTTACCGAACCACGCCCTTGGGGATTGTTTTAACCCGTAATATGGATTTTCTTTGCTCACGAACCCTTTCGGTTGGTCCATATGGATCTTATGATCCAGATCACCATAAAGAAAAGCATTCTTTACGTCCATTTGGTGCAACATCAACCCTTTACTAGCCACTATAGCTATCACCACTCGGACCGTTGTCAATTTTGCTACGAGATTGAACGTGTCTTCATAATCAATTCCAAACTGTTGTGAGAACCCCCGTGCCACTAATAGAACTTTGTGCCTTTCAATCTAACCATCCGCCTTGCGTTTTATCTTGAACACCCACTTGCAAGACACGGGCTTAACGTCTTCCAATTTAGGCACCAACACCCATGTTTCGTTTTGAGTCATAGCATTGATTTCTTCTTGCATTGCAAGGTTCCACTCCCTCTTCTTGCATGATTATTCATACGTTTGTGGCTCCAGTTCGACTTCCTCGGTTATTGCCACATTTACTACAAATTTTGGGTTTGGTTTTGAAACCCGAATCGATCGTGTAGGACCCGTTTCAACGCTGTTCGGACCTGCCGCGTGAGGACCCGTTTGCCATGGTTGTTGACGTTGGCTTGTGCTGGGTGTTGGGCTCGTAATTGGGCTCGAGGGCCCACTGCTCGTAATCAACGTCATCGAGGATCAGATGGACATCTGAAGTCTCTAGTTTTTCCTTCAACGAATCAGTATCTGGCAGCGGTTCTTTGTTCTCAAACCACCAAGATGAATTCTCGTCAAACACCACGTTCCTTGACACGTAGCACTGGTTCGTGGTTGGATCACAACACCTCCAACCTTTTCTTTCCAAGGCGTATCCCACGAATATGCAACATACGTCTTTCTTTTCCATCTTATGCCTTTGTTGATCGGGCACGAACACATAGCATACACATCTGAAGACCCGAAAGTGTGTAACATCCTGTTTCTTATTGAAAAGCTTCTCGTAAGGAGATACGAAGTCTTGATTTTTTTGGTGGAAGTCTATTTATTACGTGTTCCCCGGTTTGAATAGCTTCGGCCCAAAATCTCCACGGTACGTTCTTTGCAGGTAAGATACTTCTACACGTTTCACCAAGGTGGCAGTTCTTTCTTTCGGATACGCCATTCTGTTGGGGTGTGTTTGGGCACGTTAATTGTCATCGGATCTTTTTCTCCTTTAGATAATTATGAAAATTGGTGGCTAGGTTATCGCGTCCATTATTCGATCTTAAGCATTTTACTGAGATACTCATTGCCCTTTCAGCTTCACTCTTAAACAACTTGAACTTCTCGAACACCTCGGAATTTTCTTTTATGAAATCGACCCATGTATATCGGGAGAAATCATCGATAGTCGTTACCATATACTTCAACCCTTTTATAGATGGATACTTTACTAGCCCGAACACATTAGAATGGATCAGTTCAAGTGGGGCGGTAGATTTGTATTGTGAGGTCTCGAAGGGTTGCTGTTTTGCTTTCCCAAACTGGCACCCGACACACACAACTTCTTTGTTAATTTTGAACTTAGGTAACTAATTCTTGCTTCATCATTAGGTCGAGTCGATCATACCCAACGTGGCTGAGCCAAGCATGCGATAATCTACAGTTTGGTTAATTTTGGCCTTGTCGACATAAGCTGACTCAGCCGACAAAACATAAAAAGTATCGTTCCTTTTCCCTTTTAATATAGAAACTGATTTGGTTTCGAATTTTTCAAACACGCACACGTCATTAGGTCCAAACAAAACATACTTACCTGTCGTCATGATTTTAGGGACAGATAACAGGTTTTTCTTCATCCCGGTTACATAAAAAACTTCATCCATTGAAACGCCACAAACCGGGTACATCTCATAGTTGGCACAAAACATAATAACATAGCTCTTAAACTGTTAATCAGAATCTATTATAGAGAAAGTGTTGTCTCTAACATTCAAATTCATAAACAATAACTAAACATTGTTCAACATAAACTGTCGGATAAGGAAATGTCAGTCTTCAGATATGCAGCCCGGCAGTCCATGCTATCCAGCCCTCACACCTCTTTTACTTTACTTTTGCTTTACCTTTACTAGCTGTCATGCATACTAAAAGTCAGCTAACGTTGGTAAGTTTTATCTTTACTTTAAACTGTAAACTTTCTTTAAATAACTAGTTTTATAAAAATAAAATAAGCTTTCTTTCTTTACTTTAAAACAACTTTGCCTTTGCCTTTACTTTAAAACTTTACAACGTTACAATTTATCAAATCGTTCCGTTTATATCTTTCATTTAAAACTTTAATTTTGATGAAACCAGTTAAGGTGTCCTCCTTTACTTTCTTTGAACTTTGCTTTTCACTCGTACTGGACAAGTGACTATAACATACTTTAACTATCACATATGAATCAATGTCCGAGAACAAGATCCCTTTTCTTGCTTACACCTTAGGGTAAGACTATTTACTTTGTTGTGCCCACACCTCAGGGTAGGACTTTCTCTCTTACACCAAAGTGTAAGACTCCATTGCCTGCTCACACCTGAGGGTGAGACTTTCTACTTTGCTTGCTCACACCTCGGGGTGAGACTTCTACTTTGTTTGCCTGCATGACTTTTTACTTTGCAACTACTATAAAGCTACTATGCAATTATACTACGTCACATAATATAATGTCATTGAAACACATACCACATAGACAAATAACACATATTAACACATAAGCATAATTGTCACTGTCAAGCAATACCGAAGTGCGGCATTTTTACCATTCTTTACTTTAACTCTTTGCCTTCTTTTATAAAAATAACAATTCTATAAAAGACTATAACTTTCTCTCTTTCACTTTTTAAAAATAACATTTTTATAAATACTATACTTTGCCTTTAAAAATCTTTCTACCAGTATGCATGCCAGTCCAAAACCGTTAGTAAAAGGGCAATAAGAACTCACCTGTCAAGCTATCCTTTGTGTACTAGAAAATGGTCCAGTGACCGTCACTCTATATCTGTATTAATGTTTAACATATCATTAATCCAATCTTTTTTAAGTTTAGTAGAAACTACTTCTTCAGTAGAAACTACTTGTTTAGTAGAAACTACTTGTTCAGTAGAAACTACTTCTTCAATAGAAACTACTCTTTTAATCGAAACTAATTCTTTAATCAAAACTACTTCTTTAATCGAAACTACTTCTTTAATAGAAACTACTTCTTCAGTAGAAACTACTTGTTCAATAGAAACTACTCTTTAATAGAAACTAGGGTTTTGCCTGAAATGGTTAGTTTTTTTCCAAACAGTTCAAGATTTAAACTTTTTATGTTCAAACCATTCCTTACACTTTCGTGATACTAGATTTATGATTAGTTTCTCAATCCATACGTAAAAACCCAACCTTTTTATCAAAATAACCCAAAACCAACCATAACGAAAAAAAAAAACTCAGATTTAGTAAGATGGTTACCTGTTTTGAACCCAACTCCTCGACCCTTTGTTTCCCCTGGTGATAAGAAACGATCCTTGAGCCTCAAAATCCAAAAACCCGACTTTCTCTCTAGCTTTTCTCTCTCTAGAATTTGCAAATAAGGAAGAAGTGAGGAGGGGATGTGGAGGAGGCTAGGGTTTGTAGCCCCCCTCCCTTCTTCTAACTCGACCCAAGGCTCGCTCCAACGAGCCCACCCTTGTTCTCCTTTTCCTTATTCTATTACGAGAACCCGTCTTTTATTCGTTATATTTTCAACCCACGATAATCTTTATTATTTTCGGGATGTTACATCCATGGTAAACCCGTTTTGTCTCTCCTCGGGTTGGAACTGAACCTCACCAATGCTTGGAATCTGGTGCTTTCACCCATCAGCAATCACCACTACGTGATTCTCGTCATACCGTTTTACTTTGCTCAGCCCTTCCTTGTCTCTGGTCATATGATTTGAGCACCCGGAGCCGGAGTCTACAATCCATTGCCCGAACCTGTTTGACTTGGGTTCGGTCAACTTGGGTCATATTGGCTTCGGGATCCCAAGTTTCTTCTTCGGCCGTGGTGGCGGCGTTTCCTTCTTCTCTTGGCTATCTACAGTCTTTGGCAATGTGGCCCTTTCTCCCGGAATTATGGCAGTTCTAAGGAAACCTACGAGGCCAGTTCTAAGGAAACCTACGAGGCCAGTTCAGTTTACTTTTCCGTCCTCCCGATGTCTCACCTTGATTATCTCTGACCTTTTTATTCCAGTCTTTCTTCTTTGATCGGTCACCGTTTTTGTATTTGTTCCACGGTTTATTTGGAGCCCAACCCTTGCCTCTCTCAGCGAATAGGGCCTTGTCTTCTTCAGCTTTGACATTAACAGTGATAAACTGTTTTGTCAAGACTTCTTGACCTGCAAGTAAATTTTCAAAATCAGTTACAGAAGGCTGGGTTGGCTAGCCTTGGACGGCTGCCACGAAAATCTGGAATTTTGGTCGTAACCCATGTATGATGATTCGTTTCATCCTTCAATCACCTACTCTAGTCTGTTGATCCAAACCCCCGACTTCTCTTCACAACGACTTCACCTTGTGAAAGTACTGTGGTATCGTCATCTCTTGGCTAACCGACAATAGCTCGTTTTCAAGAAGCTGGAGCTTAGTGTCATTTCTCCTTGAAAACAAGGAGGCTAGCGTATCCCATGCATGTTTAGGGGTTTCGAGATCACGAATGTGATCCAAGAGATCCTCCTCGATCGTCGTCTTGAGAAGGAACATGGCCCGTCCCACCTTGATTCTCAACTTATTAATCGCACCGTTCGTGTCGATTCTCGGTATCTTAACATCACCTCCGTTGGTTACTTCTCACAAATCTTGTCCCTGTAGATAAGACATCATACAGGTGGACCATGAGTTGTAGTTCGTGTTGTTGGGTTTCTTGATTCCACCAATTAACTGCATCTCTGCCATCATGTTCGGTTTCTGCTTGTAATCACTCTGCGAAACAGGTGGGACGACTTTAAACGAACCGAGCCAGCAACGCTAAGCTCTGATACCACTTGTTAAATAACCAAGTGAATATTACAAACCGAAAACACGAAGATCTTGAACAAACAGGTTCAACTATTTCTTTATTACTTGAAACGAAAAACTGAGTACAATTAAACAATAAACCTATGCCATATTTATAGGCTACTAGAACCTTAGAAAACAAGACAGACACGAATTAGGAAACACAATCATCTTCTAATTCTAATAAATCAAACACTAAAAATAATAAACTTAGGGAACAAGAAATCTTCTTTGGACCCTGAACTTTAGATCTCCTCCAAACCACCCATTGAGATCTTCCGTGCCACCCTTCGACTATTTCAACATTGTCAAATTTTAACACCTTTTCCCCTAAAAAGACAAATTTATGTTCTTTCATAATTAATCTGTTACTGTTTTTGTTGAGGCATCAATGAACACAATATACTTGAAAACGTGGCCGCTTTATCTAAGCACAAATAATATCATTCTAAAGAAGTATGATGGAATGTATAAATATGTAAATAATATTTGCGTTGATCACATTTTGTTATGAATGTTAATTATATTTCTACAATATCATAATTACTTATCAATTTTTAGTTATTTTTCTTTCGATAAAGGTTTAAAGACATATTCCAACAAGTTTATAAAAATAACTGGAAATCAAAGAATGAGGCTGATGGGATATGGTGAGTAGCTGAATAAGTTTTCAAGATTCTTTATTTCTTTTCTTCTTTTTTTAATAAGTTTTTTTGTATCACATTTTTGTAAAAAATAATTTACAGGTATGAACATCGTCTCATTGATGATATGATTACTTATGCATGTAAGAGTAATGGATGTCCAAAGTGATTCTTAGCTTAAGGTATGTGCTAATTTTTTTTCCTTTAAAAAAAACCAAAAGTTGATACTTTATGGTAAGATTTATGGTTTGATGAGTTGATTTGTGTCACATTCCGCCTAGGCGGAAACACGGGGTGTAACCGGTCAGTGGTTTACATAGCCTTTGATCCCAACAAACAACCTCTAAATGATAACAAAGTTTACATCATTAGATTTAATTGTTTTCAAAATAACAACATAAGTCAATTGTTCATCATAACGGTAACATCAAAATACAGTGAAGAGTTTTACAATTCTAGCCTAATATCATAGACAATAAAAGGAAAACTCTAAAAGCAAAAGCATGCATGATGACTCCATGTGTCTTATTTCCTAATGCGATTCCCAACCAGTGCGTCAATTACCTGAGAAATACATGCTAAAATGTCAATATAAAGTTGGTGAGTTCACAAGTTTAAAGTAAATATAGTGACTACGATGTTTCAAGATAAGTTCAACATTGTAAGTCAAACAACACTTATGTATGAGCCTTGTTACCACGAGCTACCATAACCGACACATGACTATGTTAATTGATGTGCCCCGCCCAATGTTCTATCATGAAACATTGTAATTAAGTATGGACAATATGCACCCGCTTTGACCTCCAATCAAAGTTAGAGCGACTAACCACGAGTGGGGGTGTCAACCCAAATAGATCTATTCATGCTTTCCACGTCTAGAACTAGCTAATGGTTACAGTATTCCCGTGGACTTAATATGACAGTAAGTGCTCATGCAACAATATATTTACGTACTCGTATCCAAAAATATGAGCCATGTATTCTCCCACATATATAGAAATCATTTAAGTCAAAATAAAAGTGGGACCGTGAAACTCACCTTAGCAGCAAGGTGATGTAAGTAGCAAAGTCCGAATAAGTCCCGACCTACTCGTGCCCAAGACACCTTAAAGTTTATGTAATGATTCCAGGTGCAAGTTGGTCATGTATCTAATCACCAAACTTAAACTCGTTTGTTTTTATGTTTCGTGTTCCAATGTGCCTAATCCGACGACCGTTGGTGATATGTTTTGGAGTTTTTGAAAAAATATACTTTTATAATAATAAAATTATTATTTTTATCAAAGTATGTCCATGAATCCTTGCATCCTAGGTGTTTGAGTCATGAAATAATGTTTAGTCAAATCCGAGTAAAAACCCGTCGTGTTCGGTAAATAAATATGTACCATATATCTATTAAACACATAACGTTTTTCTATTTTTACACAATTTAAGTAAAAATAATATTTATATTATTTTCTCAAATATAATTAAATAATTACCATACTTAGGAATTAAAGCTCGGTTCTATTTCATGGCCCAAGGTTTTAGATATATATGCATACTTTATATATCTATATTATATAATAAATAAAGGTTTTGTATGTCACATGTTGTTACCATATTCAATTTCATCAATATTTTTCTGTCTCTCTCTCTTATTAAATGCAGCAATATATTTTAATAAATTATACTAATAAAACATATTTATTTTAAATTATCCCTTATGAAACTTTAAAAATCTAATTATTTAACATTTATTTTCGATCAAATAATAAATGAAAAATAAATTACATTAAATAGTATTTAATTTATTTTCGAAACTCAATTATATATTAGTTTTTACATATTTGAGTTTTGTTTTCTATCCTTAGTATATGATACATTTTTACACGTGTAAAATATACACATAAAGATTTAAAAAAATTTATTTATTAATATTTTTCACCCGTGTGTATACACGGGATCTAAACTAGTTATACTAATAAAACACATTTATTTTAAATTATCATTTATTATAAAAAAAACTTTGAAATCTAATTATGTAATTTTTATTTTCAATCAAATAGTAAATGAAAGTCAAATTACATTAAATAGTAATTGACGTATTTCCGAAACCCAATTATATATTATTTTTTACATATTTTGAATTTTGTTTTATATCCTTAGCATACAGTAATACATTTTTACACATGTAAAATACATAAATAAAATTTTAGAAATTTATGCATTGATGTTTTTCACCCGTGTGTATTACACGGGGTCTAAGCTAGTTTGTTATAAAATAATATTCGTTCGACTTGAGTCGTAATTCGTTGTGTATGGTAAATAAATATATTTATATAATATATTTCTCAATTTCTTCATATTTTATAAATATGTCATGATTTTAAGTAAACATAATATTTATAATATTTCAATATTTCTACCGAAAGTAACTTCGAACATACTATATCTAGAAATAAACGTCGGTTTTGTCTAGTTTTTTACATGAGGATGTCACATCTTCAATCACACATGCAATTTTTCTATTATTTTTTAAAAATAAAAGTTTCTGGAAACTGAGTGGAAATAGAGCATTAAACTTAGATCAAAAGCAAACAAATCATACTTGGAACCTACATTTTTATATTTTTATTTGAGATGAGAAGGTGTAGGAAGAAGATCGATAGGTTTTTTTTTTAAACGGCAACTGTCGAATAGAGTGACGCACCCTCCCCCCCCCCCCCCCCCGTTCACATGGGGAAGCCTCAACCAACCCTGGCTAATATGTTGTCTTAACCGGGCCCACCTAACGTCACGGTTGGCGAGCATTCACGGAAAAAACCCTACAGAGAACGGCCCACATTTAGGCTTGAGGGATAAAACCCCCTAGCAGGGATCGAACCCTGGTCTCTCATGGGTAAAAACCATGGTGCATCAGTCTAACTCAGGGGCCTACGACCAACTGAGCTAGACATCCTTTGCAAGAAGATCGATAGGTGACGAGGAAAGAGGAGGGGAACATAGATCCGTGTTGCCGGGGAATTCACAGCAATGGTGACATCGGGGACTACACATGTGCATGATGACGGCTATCGAGTGAGCACCAATGGGTATGCCTGCCTGTCTTTGAATGTGTGTGATGGAGAATATACAAAGGGAGTGAGTGTTCGATAACCAGTTAAAACTAAAAATAATTAAAAGCTTGATGTATTTCGGTGAAAAAGTTTAACAACATAAAAAAGAATCCATAAATTATTAAATAAGAGCCACTAATTGAGAAACGAGAATTGTGAGAGCGAAAAAAATACATGTTAATTCGCGTGTGATTTGGACCATTATTTATATGTGAATATTGATGGAAAGTTAAATGAAAACTATAAAATTATATTTTAAATCACATGTGATTTAATCTGTTCATTTATGAATGGTCCAGACACATGCGATGATGTTCACATGTGAACAGATTTACATGTGATTTGAAAGTTAGCGATTTTTTTTAAGGATTCATATGATCTTCTACCAGTATTTACATATGAATGATAATTGTTTCCCCCTCTTAATATAATACACGATCAAAAAAAGAAAGACCTAACATCAGAAGTTATGAGAAGAGTGTAAAAGTTTTTTTTCTCGATTGATACCGGTATATTAAAATCTTCTAAGACTCACTTTTCAATCTTCTATTTCAAATTTTCAATTGCACTACTTAAAACATACAGAAAATAAATAAATAAGACTTCCCCACTACAACGTGTCATACAAAAGGGAAAATTATGAATCATGTTGATCACTTGTATTACTAGAATCATTGATTTTTTTCTTTTTAAAGTTCATCAATATAACCATTACAAAATCGTTTAATAAAAAAAATCCAATAATACTAGCCATATGGAAATTTTTTTTGTAAAACTTAACCATCTATGTTCAAACATACTACAACTTTTGTGGCGATTAGAAATAGGGGCAAAATTACTATCACCTTTGTGCCGGTTGATGCAAATATTGTCACATGTTTTCTTTGATTGGTTTTCCTGGCAATTAAAATATATATAATGGTTAAATTAAATAAAAACCAATATCTCTTTCGGTAACGAAAAAAATACATGTTAATTCGCATGTGATTTGGACCATTATTTATATGTGAATATTGATGGAAAGTTAAATGAAAACTATAAAATTATATTTTAAATCATATGTGATTTAATCTGTTCATTTATGAATGGTCCAGACACATGCGATGATGTTCACATGTGAACAGATTTACATGTGATTGTGATTGTGATTGTTAGTGATTTTTTTTTGAGGATTCATATGATCTTCTACCAGTATTTACATATGAATAATAACTGATTTCCCCCTCTTCATATAATACACGATCAAAAAAAGAAAGACCTAACATCAGAAGTTATGAGAAGAGTGTAAAAGTTTTTTTCTCGATTGATACCGGTATATTAAAATCTTCTAAGACTCACTTTTGAATCTTCTATTTCAAATTTTCAATTGCACTACTTAAAACATACAGAAAATAAATAAATAAGACTTCCCCACTACAACGTGTCATAAAAAGGGAAAATTATGAATCATGTTAATCACTTGTATTACTAGAATCATTGATTTTTTTCTTTTTAAAGTTCATCAATATAACCATTACAAAATCGTTTAATAAAAAAAATCCAATAATACTAGACATATGGACCATTTTTGTGTAAAACTTAACCATCTATGTTCAAACATACTACAACTTTTGTGGCGATTAGAAATAGGGGCAAAATTACTATCACCTTTATGCCGGTTGATGCAAATATTGTCACATGTCTTCTTTGATTGGTTTTCCTGGCAATTAAAATATATATAATGGTTAAATTAAATAAAAACCAATATCTCTTTCGGTATATGTTGAAAGTATTATTGAGATTAATTCTTTTTATTTTCTCATTTCAATTTTATAATTTCCTATGTATTGTTTTTTTATTGCATTGGGCTTATGGTTTTTTGATGAGGTTAATGGGCTTAGCTGTTGGGCTGGACTTGTTTCTTTGATGTCGGGCTCGGGTCGTGATAGAGGCTGGGTTTATAAGGAGGCTTTCTGCAGCTGTTAGGGTTACGCTCATTTTCTTTGATTCATTTGTGTGCGTCAAGAGCAGTCATCTGTCTCTCTCAATTTCTTAGGGTTTCTCTCGAGAGATTTCATTCTTAGTCTTGTATATTGAGAGTTCAGATTATCTCATTGATAATCTGTGTGAGAAGTGTTTGTTTCTTTGTAATCAGATCTTGTATATGTTTCTGAATCTCTTGTTATTGGTAATTCTTGTTGTTTCATAGATCTGGAGAGTTCATATTTTTTTTCTTAGATTACAGAGAAAGATCATGTCGCTGACATGGTATCAGAGCCCTTAGGGCTTTGATTTACCTCCCGCTTGTATTCTGGTGTTCGTTTCCGCTTGATATTTTGTTGTCTCGGATCTGGTGCTCCTCATCGCTTGGATCTCTGTGTTCGAAGACTTCTCTGGGCAGGAATAACTATGATTTGAGAAGTTCTTGTCGTTGGAGGTCAAGGGTGAGTTAGGGTTTCTAAATCTGAAACCCTAGTTGAAAAGGCTAAGTATCGAGATCTAGGTCTTGTTGAATAGCTTTGTTCTGTTCTTGATGTCGTAACCCTAAGTGAAGGTTACGAGTCTTGAACACTAGGAAGGAGTACCTTAACTTGGGCGCAACTGGGTTAGTTCGTTCCAACTCCTTTATTTCTGTCCGTTTTACCTTCTTGTTACACGAATTGCATGCTTAGGCATTCTTGGGCTGGGTTAGGAGGACCAGCAATTGTTCTTGATTCACAGGGAGAGACATACCCTGTTTTTTGTTTTGACTGTTGCATCTGTTTGCTTAGTTTTGTATTACTTATTGTTTTTCTTTGGCTACAATAGTTATATTGAAATCTTGCCTGTTACTATTTGTGCATCACTGTAGATTTGTGTATGCATGTGCATTACCTACCTGAGCTATCCCTTGATCTGCCACTGTAAGTGGTGTGAAAGCCTAGCTCTGGCTCTGGCTCTGTGTTTAATTATTTTTCTGCGTGTGCTCGAGTGACTGACATTCAATATTTATGTGTTCTTTGTTGACTAGTGTGAATATGGGTGATGAAGTGGTTCTTCCTGGAACTCTTATTAGTAAGTTGGATGCTAGTGATCCTTTGTATCTGCATGCTAGTGATTCTAGTTGCTTTACTGTGGTAAATATCAAGCTTAAGGGTACTGAAAACTATACTGTTTGGGAAAATGCTATGAAACTATTTCTACAAGCAAAAAACAAATTAGGCTTTATTGATGGAAGTTGTAAAAGGTTAAATGAAGATGATGTTCTTGCCCTACAATGGGAAAGGTGTAATTCTGTTGTTCTTACTTGGATTTTAAACTCTGTCTGTGATGAGTTATATGTGGGTCAGATCTATTCCAAACTTGCTTCTGAAGTGTGGTCTGATTTAAAGGAAAATTATGAAAAGGTTGATGGGTCAGTGGTGTTTAATCTCTATCAAAAAATCAACTATGTCTCTCAAAATGGGACATCTGTGTCTGAGTATTACCACAAACTTAACACCATGTGGAAACAATTTGATGCCATTGTTCAGTTACCTTCCTGTGTGTGTGATGCATCAAAAGAATTTAATGACTTCAGTCAATTAATAAAACTCATGCAATTTCTTATGGGGTTAGATGATATTTACCAACCTGTCAGATCTAGTCTGTTAACTCAGGATCCTCTTCAACCTATAAAAACTGCTTTCTCAATAATTTCTAGGGAAGAGTTCCATAGGGGATCTAATATTTCTTCTAAAGGTCAAAATATGGGTTTTGTATCAAAGGCAAAACAATTGTTTGATAATAAGAAAAAATTCAACAGAGGTCCGAATCCTAACCTAAAGTGCACTCATTGTAATAAGATTGGACATATTGTTGAAAAGTGCTTTGAAATAGTTAGGGTACCCTCAAGGGTATAAATTCAAGACTGGGCAGGATAATAGTTAAGGAAATATGACTGGCTTGTCCAATAATGCTTCTAGTTCTGGGTCTGCTCCTGCTGCTGCCCCTTCTCTCTCTTCTGATCAGATCACAAAGCTGTTAAGTCTCTTAAATGAAAGATCTAGTGATGAGTCATAAACATCTAATCTAGGAGGTAATCCTCTAAATAACTTCTCTGCTAATTGTTTTCATAAATGTGTTTATGGTTTTTCAAGTGGGTCAAATACCTGTATCGTGGGGTGGGTTGTTGACTCTGGAGCTAATCAACATATGGTCATGTCTGATAAAAACCTTATAAATCAAATAGATGTGTTTGATTTTAATATTACTGTCAAACAACCTAATGGAACTAATGCTAAAGTCACAAAAATTGGTTGTTTAAAAATAAGTGATCAACTTGTTTTATCTGATGTATTTGTTATCCCTGAATATTATGTAAATCTCATGTCTTTGTACAAGCTTGCTAGGGACAATAAACTTAGAGTTGTGTTTGATGAGCATCAGTATTCTATACAGGATTTGTACACCAAGAAAACCCTGGTGACCGGTAGTCAAATAGATGGTTTATACTTTTGTGGAGATGCATCAAATACTCTAAAGGTGTGTTTTAATAGTTTTAATGTGATAGACCTATGGCATTCTAGGTTAGGACACCCTTCTAAACAAGTTTTGTCTATGTTAAAAAACCAATTAAATCTAGGTAAACAAAGTCATGTGCTACTATGTGATATGTGTCATAGGGCTAAGCAACATAGAGACCCGTTTCCTATAAGTGATCACAAGTCTTCGTCTGTAGGGGAATTGGTTCACCTTGATGTTTGGGGGCCTTTTAAGGCCCCAAGCAGAGAAGGATATACATATTTTTTAACTACTATGGATGACTATACTAGATATGTGTGGGTCTATTTGCTGAAAAATAAAAGTGAAGTATTTCCAAATATTGAAGCGTTTTTTAATATGATTAAAACTCAGTTTGGTAAATTTGTCAAAGTGATAAGGAGCGATAATGGAACATAATTCTGTAATAATCAAATGAATAGGTTTTTAAAAAGAAATGGTGTTCTACATCAGACCTCCTGTTCACATACCCCACAGCAAAATGGTATAGTCGAAAGGAAACATAGACATTTGCTAAATGTGGCTATAACCTTGTTATTTCAAAGTGGTGTTCCTCTTAGTTTTTTGGTCTGAATGTGTTCTAACTGCCGCTTACCTAATTAACATGACTCCTTCCTCTGTTCTAAATGGCAAGTCCCCATATGAATTAATGTTCAAATTTCTCTAAATCACCTTAGAATCTTTGGCTGTCTTTGTTTTAGTACTATTTTGAATAATACAAATAAATTTTCTTATCATGCTGAAAAATGTGTTTTTATTAGTTATTCTTTTTTTTTAAAAGGTTATAAGTTGTGGAGTTTAGATAAAAAACAAATTGTGTTTTCTAGAGATGTTAAATTCTATGAA
This sequence comes from Smallanthus sonchifolius, assembly GCA_023525975.1. Lineage (NCBI taxonomy): Eukaryota > Viridiplantae > Streptophyta > Magnoliopsida > Asterales > Asteraceae > Smallanthus > Smallanthus sonchifolius. The sequence continues at coordinate 18,307,666 of CM042036.1, forward strand.
ACTGTTTTTCCTTTTAAAGGTGACAATCTTAAAAAAGATGTTCACTCTATAACTGATGTTTCAACTAATAGTCTTAATTTTTTTGATATATTTGAACAAAGCCAGTCTAAGGAATCTAGTGGTGAAATTCCCAATGATGAGGAGAGGAATATGAGAGAGAAATCTGATAATTTTCAGTAGTCTGATAGTCATTCTTAGTCTATTAGAGATATGGCTGAAACTAGGCAGTCTAATACCCAGATAAACACAGATGGGGTTGGTTATCAGTCACCCCACATGTCTACATGTTTTAATGAGACTTGCCCACAGCAGTCTCATAGTTCTGGGAATGACACTGGCAGGGCAGAAAATATCAGCAAATCACATGATAATACATTCTCTCCTGAGGGTATTAATGATCCAGTGGTTCATGTTAGAAGGTCTAATAGGAATAGTGTGTTTCCTAGGAAATTAAATGATTATTTTGTGGAAGGAAAAGTCAAATATGCGATGGAAAAAGTGGTCAATTATTCAAACCTGTCAATTAATAATAAATGTTTTGATGTGAACTTAAATAAGTCAATTGAACCAAATTGTTTTCAAGATGCTAAAACTGATGTTAATTGGGTAAATGCCATGAATGAGGAAATGGAGGCTCTGAATAGGAATAATACTTGGTCCTTAGTTGATCTTCCAAAAGATAGGAAGCCAATAGGGTGTAGATGGATATATAAAGTAAAATATAAGGCTAATGGTGAAATTGAACGATATAAAGCTAGATTAGTGGCTAAAGGCTATAATAAAAAAGAAGGTGTTGATTTTTTTGAAACTTTTTCACCTGTTGTTAAAATGAACACTGTTAGATGCGTTATTTCTCTTGCTGTTGAAAAAGATTGGCCTTTATTTCAGTTAGACGTTAATAATGCGTTTTTATATGGTGACTTGTTTGAGGAAGTTTATATGTGTCTTCCTGAAGGATATTTCTATGAAAATGAAACAAGAGTGTGTAAACTCAATAAATCCTTGTATGGTCTAAAATAAGCTCCAAGAATGTGGAATGAAAAATTGGTTGGAGTGTTGTTGGAAATTGGTTTTAAACAAAGTAAATGTGATTATTCTTTGTTTGTTAAGTCTGAAAAGTCTATGTTAATTGTTTTGTTAGTATATGTTGATGATATAGTTGTTACTGGAAATGATGTTGATGAAAAAATAAAATAAAATAGCTATTAAAAAACAGATTTTTGATAAAAGATTTAGGTTTTTTAAAATACTTTCTAGGAATTGAAGTTATTAAGACTGACAAAGGTATTTGTTTGTCTCAAAGAAAGTATTGTATGGAGTTGTTAACTGAGTTTGGGCTTAGTGGGTGTAAACCTGTAAGTACACCTATCGAACAAAATTATGTTTTGATGAATTCGTGTAAGAACAATGATTCTAAACTGATAAATGTTTCTGAGTACCAGAAGTTAGATGGAAAGTTGATTTATCTTTCTCATACGCGTCCCGATATTTCCTATGCCGTGCAGTTTCTAAGTCAGTTTATGCACAGTCCTATGAATATACATTTTAAAATTGCTCTGAGGTTGTCAAGATATTTAAAAGCAGTCCCAGGGAAAGGTATTATGTTTAGTAAAGGGAAAAATTTTAATATAAGTGCATATGTTGATTCGGACCGGGGAAAGTGTCTTAATTCAAGAAGGTCTGTCACTAGTTTTAGTATTTTTCTTGGAAACTGTTTGGTTTCTTGGAAAAGTAAAAAACAAAGCACGGTCTCTAGGTTACCGGTCTATGTGTGCTGCTGCGTGTGAGATTTTGTGGCTGATTAATGTGTTAAGTGAATTGCAGGTTCCTGTAGTCTTACCTGTAGATTTGTTTTGTGACAATAATGCTGCAGTTTCTATAGCTGCAAATCCTGTTTTTCATGACCGAACAAAACATTTCGAATTAGATTTGTTTTTTCACCAGGAAAAAATTTCTTCTAGAATTATCAAAACCGTGTCAACCAAGTCAGAGAATCAGGTTGCCGATGTGTTTACAAAAGGAGTGTTGTCCAATCAACATGTTGTCCTTGTTGCCAAATTAGGTATGTATGATTGTTTTGGGTTATAAAATTGTGAGGGGCGTTGAAAGTATTATTGAGATTAATTCTTTTTATTTTCTCATTTCAGTTTTATAATTTCCTTTGTATTGTTTTTTATTGCATTGGGCTTATGGTTTTCTTATGGTGCTAATGGGCTTAGCTGCTGGGCTGGACTTGTTGCTTTGATGCCGGGCTCGGGTCGTGATAGAGGCTGGGTTTATAAGAAGGCTTTCTGCAGCTGTTAGGGTACTTACGCTCATTTTCTTTGATTCATTTGTGTGCGTCAAGAGCAGTCATCTGTCTCTCTCAATTTCTTAGGGTTTCTCGAGAGAGATTTCATTCTTAGTCTTGTATATTAAGAGTTCAGATTATCTCATTGATAATCTGTGTGAGAAGTGTTTGTTTCTTTGTAATCAGATCTTGTATATGTTTCTGAATCTCTTGTTATTGGTAATTCTTGTTGGTTCATAGATCTCGAGAGTTCATATTTGTGTTTCTTAGATTACAGAGAAAGATCATGTCGCTGACAGTATACACATTTGGTCAAATGTCTATTCTCATGATTTTCCACATAACTAATTAGCAACGGAATAGATTTTTGCTTATAGATATTTGTAAATTATAACTAAACCACGCTCACATATCAGTCTCCCGGCCACCCCTTGATTTGCGTAGCCATAATGTCGTTCGGGAACATGGTCACACGTACGTTTGACATGAACGTAACACAGACTGGTGCCCTTGAACAACCCAACAGCGTAGACCTCAAGTGCTTCTTGCAACACCAACATTGAATGGCAATAGGAACATGGACCCATCATTAATGTTGGTGAACAAAACCACATGTTAAGAAACCTCCAGACAGCTGTTGCTCAAAAATTCAATCATATATATTGACTCAAATATTATTTTTAAATTGTTCTCTTTTAACTTTTTAGACAAATTAATGTGAAACCTAAGATATATGTAGTCGAATATATAGGCTAAGGATATTGTCATATTCACTTATGGAAACCTCTTAGCCCCAATGTTTATTCAGGAAGCTTTCCCTCTAGAAGGTAGAAACATAGATTATAACAATAATACACCTACCTCAACTTGTTTTATAGAACATAAAAATTTAGTCCCTTAGATCTTGTCACATTATTCTTCAAAGAATGGATTGATTTGGAAAAAAAAATAAATTATGTAGCTATTCATTTGGGTCACATCAAATTAATCAATGAGTTAATTTGGATCTACTTAAATTAGACGACGAGTCAAAACAACAACTATTATAAAACAGGATAATTACCTAAATAGACATTGATCGGGTCAACTTTACCAAAATAGACATTTAGCCGGGTAAATGCTGGCTAAGTCTTTGTTGTTTGCCGGCTAAAGCCTTTATTGTTGTCGGCTTAGCCGCCCCCATTTAGCCGAGTGTCTATTTTCGCAATTTTCCCTTATAAAACTTGTTAACTTAAAAAATGTCCAAATAGGTTAGCACCCCTCATGACCATTGTTTGTCTCCACCACCTATTTGTTGCCGGCCCCACCGCCATCGACACGCCTGTCGCTGACACGCCTATCGCCACCACCACTTTACCATCACCATCGACATGCCCTCACCAACACCCACGCCAGCAACGCGCCACCACTGCCGCGGGTCCACCATCGCTGTCGTCGCCACTCCACCACAGCCACACCACCAACACGCCTACCACCACAAACACTCCACTGACGCACTTACCGCCATTGCCGCCACTCCACCAGCGCCACTAACACACATGTTGTTGGCGCCGCCTCCATTGGCCACCGCCGCCATCAACACCACGACCATTGTGGCCTCTGTCTCCACCACAGCCACCCTGACACCACCTCGTTGTCGTCCCTTCCACCACCTCGTTGTCGTCCCTTCCACCACCTCCACCGCATCCACCTCCACCGTCACCCCTAGCCACTCAAAAGATAGCGGGTGAACCTAATTTAGTGCTTTTTTTAAAATTACTCATTTCAACCTGACTCAATTTTGGACAAGTGATTGTTATCCTTAAAGCAATTAATTTCACATCCGCCGTTTAATAGACCAATATGTTTTGGGTTTTTGACAAATCGATTCGTAAGTTACAAAGAAACAACAAATAGTATATTTTATCCTTAAATCAATTAATTTCACCTCCACCTTTTAATAGACCAATGTGTTTTGGGTTTATGGCAAATCGCTTCCTAAGTTACAAAGAAGCAACAAATAGCATATTAAATTGGTGGTGATAAATCGATTGACTTTACTAGTTTTCAAGCATTTCAAGTCACTATTACATATAAGTGTCTTTGTAACCTTTTGAATGGTCATAAAACCTCTTCAAATAGGCACATTTATGAAGAGACACAACGGTTCTTTGGTAACCATCAACCTATTACTCTTTGAGCCATAACCTTTTGACAACCGGAGCGTTCAATACATGCGACTGGCACTAGAGACGTCTCCGAGATTTTAAATTCTCAGCGCGACTACAGAGAAATACTCATAGAATATGAACTTATAATTAAAAAAATTTAATCATATAAAAATTTTGGCCAAAATAATTTTGAATTTAATGGATTTAAGCTTTATAGTTTTTTAATATATATATATATATATATATATATATAGAGGATCAAGAGAAAACCACAAAGTTAGGCGAAAACCAAGAAAACCACTTTCAACCAATCAAATAAATTAGAATTTATTTTTATATTATTTTTTCTAAAGGGTGTTTCAGTAAATTTATGTCTAACTATTTTTGGCATTTATTTTGTTTTTAATTAAAACCTATTTTCTCTCCCTTAAAATTAATTTTTTTTTATAATTTGAATTAGTTACAAGTTAATTTCTTTGTTGAGTTCTTTTAGAGATATTATTTTAATTTCTTTGTAATGATTGTTTGAAGAATTATTTTAGAGGAATAAAATTTCATATTTGACGTTTTGTTTTTTTTTTTCTTTCATTTTGTACGTACTTTTTTTTACAAATTTACCATATGAACATGGACTTCTTATTGAAGGTTCTTGATATCATATATTTTTGTTTCTGATTATATATATATATATACATGATCTAGTTTTGGTTTGAAGTACGTATACGTAGCTCGTTATGTAACTCAATTATTCTCTTTTTTGTTTCTGTTTATCCATGTTTATGTATTAGCTACATATACGTAACTCGTAACATCCACATCATTTCCACACGTAACATGTTTACACATACGTAAACACATATGTTAACATGTTTACATATACGTAAGCATACATGCTTACATATACATAAGCATATATACGTAAATGTGTTTTTTTATTGATTTGTTTGATCTTAAATGATGAGAGAGGAGAGATAATATTGAATTTAGGAAAGTTAATTAATTACAAATGACAGTTTCTAAATTAATATCTTTTTCTTTTCCCATATTATCCTTCAAAGCCTTATAAAAGACTCAAATTATTACTTTAATTACAATCATGTCACTAATAAATTTTAACCATAGATCAAAAAAATCAAGGGCTATAAAGTGGTTTTCTTGGTTTTCGCCTAAAAGAGGGTTCCAGAGAAAACCACATAGTTAGGCGAAAACCGAGAAAACCACTAAAAATCAATTTTAACCAATCATATAGTAATATTTATTTTATTTTTATTTTTTTATAAGAGTATCAATGTAATATTACAAATTTATATATATCTATACTATATAATAAATAAAGGTTTTTTACATGCCACATGTCGCAACCACGTTCATTTTCGACATTTTTTTTTCTGTCTCTCTCTCCTATTAAATGCACATTCATCTTTTAACAATAATATATATATTTAAAGAAAATATTAATTATACTAATAAAACACATTACTTTAAATTATCACTTATGAAACTTTAAAATCTAATTATGTAACTTTTATTTTCAATCAAATAATAAATGAAAATCAAATTAAATTAAATAGTACTTAATTTATTTTCTAAACCCAATTATACATTAGTTTTTACATATTTTGAGTTTTGTTTTTTATCCTTAGTATATGATACATTTTTACACATGTAAAATATACTCATAAAGATTTAAAATTTTATTTATTGTTATTTTTCACCCGTGTGTGTACACGGGATTTAAACTAATATATATATATATATATATATATATATATAGGGGTGAGTTCACTAGAAAACTCATTTTAATGAGAAAACCAAAAACTCCTCATTAAAGGTGTTGCATATGTGTAGTACACTCAAAACCTAACCCTCACTCAAAAACCAAAACCTCCCACCCCACCCTAATCCAAAAACCTAAACCCCTCACCCCACCCCACCCCACCCCACCCCACCCCACCAAAAAACCTAAACCCTCCCCACCCACCCCCCACCCAAAAACCTAAACCTCCCAACCCCCAAACCTAACCTAAAAGCTAAACTAAACCAAAAAACTAACACACAAAAGCTAACAGTAGGGCGTTGGTTTTTTTTTTTTTAAGAGGACGACGTGGGGAAAAGGTTTCCGAAGCGGTTTTTTAGTTTTTTATTTATATTTTTAGTTATAATTTTTTTATTATTTTTTTATATTTAATAAATAGTTTTTTACTTTCTCATGAAAATGAGTTTTCTTATGATTCTTCCATTATATATATATATATATATATATATATATATATATATATATATATATATATATATATATATATATATATATATAAATTTTAAAAATTTTAGGCCCCTCAAAATTACGTGCCCGCACGGCGGCACATGCCACTGAGCTAACTCTGACTGGCACGAATGGCCTTTCCATGAAACCAACAGATGTGAACCAATTCCCTGTTCTTCTTTCCTATATTTCCTAATACTACCTCAAAAAAAATTGTTTTTTCATTTTGAAAATTTTCCCAACAAAAGGAAATATAAACACTAATATTATCTACCATAGAGAGAACTAAACACAGTGAAGATGACAGGAGGCCATAGTTACGGTTGTTCTTTTCCACAAGAATCCAAATAACAAAGTTAGCTTCAAGTGAACAAGGATATTGAATAAGGTAAATTAAACGCGTCGTCCTTGTGGTTCGTCAAAATTTCACATTTCGTCCTTGACTTTTTAAGAACGTAACAGTTTTAGTCCACAGCATGGATGAACGTTAAAAAAATCCATTAAATAAGTATAAAATAACTATTTTACCCTTGCACTATTTAACAAAGTTAGCTTCAAAGTGAACAAGGATATTAAAAAATTAGGCAAGTTGCATCCGTTAAAAACTCATCTTTGCACGCTTGACCAAAGAAAAAAAGTAATAATTAAGATTTACAGAAATAATATATATCAATCGTGAATCTTAATTGGTGTATTTAATTTCCAATTTTTTTTATTCTGTAAAGATTTTGTTGAGTATAATTTTGAGACTGATGCTGTCAATCGAAATTACAGTATCGAAACTACTAGTTTCGGTTGAACATTTGTTCAATCGAAACTAAGTAGTTTCGATACCTGTTTTTCAGGCCCATTGGGCGGTGGCTTGGAAAACAAGGCGCATGTTCTTGGCCTCCTATATATAGCAGATTATGTCCTAGGAGTGAGTGTGTGTCTCTAGAGGGAATCACCACCCCAGGGGGAGCTCACCCTGGGGTGAGACTAATTGTTAGTGTATGATCGAGCGTTTATTTTCATTTCAATCAAAGAATCATACGTTTTATGCTTTCAATTATCTGTTCTTTTCATTTTCATATGTTTCTGTTCGTGTATGTGATTCCCGCACCCGTCTCTACCATTTCTGATTCGAGAGTGATACCGGATTCAGAGATTCCGCCTCTCGATCCGGACTGTTTGAAGAATTTCTCTGCAGATCTGTTCTTTCAGGTCTGCTTAGGACCTACAGATTTCACGAACTTGATATGCCTTGCGTTGAATAAAATGCATTTCGAAGATATCTGCTACAACTTAGAAGTATTTTTTTTAACAGTAACACCTAGAATTTATAGGATAGATATATCAGAACTTGCACCTTGCAGAATTTAAACCCTTAACTTTTTTATTGTAAGGTACACCACTTAACCACAAAGATGTCACACAGCTTAGAAGTAATGGTTTGGCTAATGTTGTAATTCAAACATCACGACCATCTAAATCCAGTGCAAAGACATGGAAGATGTATCTCCTCCATAATATCATGACTAATAATGGGTCTTTTCTCACCGTTGAAAAAAATTAGTTTGATAAAGATTTTTATTAACTTTAGATACAAAAATTAGTGAAGTGATGATTTTCACTGATTTAGATTAGAGTTTCGTAAAAAACTATGTTGGACTAATCTTGTCAAGTTTCAAAAGATGGAGGGGTCATTTAGGAAGTTTGTGCTTTACTTGTTTGAATATGATTGAAAGCCTCGTTGGTTTTGATTTAATTGTTTAGAGTCTTATTTGATTAGTATTTGTTTGATAATTATCTAGTAAGCTAATGATAATTATAGGTTAATTGGGTCTATTTATGTGGGTCGATTTTATGTAATCAGATGGAAGTCGATTTAATAGAGTTCACGTAATACTAAAGAGTTGATCTGTTTTGGGGATAAAAATTATGGGTTCGTGTTTCTTTTTTTTTTCTTTTGGATCGCAAATTTTCTTCTAGTCGCAAATTTCCTGGTTAATTGAGTGTGTCCTAGGGCTTCAAACAATGATATGAGATATCGAATATATGAATGGAATGTTTGAAATGAAATTTGAGATGGTGAGGTTTATTAAACTATGAAATTCGAGAGTTTGGGTTTTGTGATCATTTTTGGTTGCACCTTAGGCTGTGTAGTGGTCATGTGAGTGTGAGTAAAAGTTCTATCACATAAGCGTCACGCAGACGGTGGCTTTGGTCACACTCACGCTCACTAAGGTGTGTAATGGTTAGTGAGTGTGACTAGTTTTTGTAATAATTATCTAATGACTGGCATTAATTTTTTTTATAATTATTTATTTAAAAAATAATACTATTTTTTTTAATAAAAAGCAGTTTCATATTCGTGGCTTTTTGTTTTTCTTTCGTTCTTTCCAAACACGTGTCAAAACCACTTACGAAACAATTTTTTTTAAAACAACTCTATTTTCGTTAAAATTTATACCGGCATGTTCAGAAAAAAATAGGCAAGACTGGTATTTAGTTTTTTTTAAATGATTACCGTGCACCAATTATTTAAGAAAAATCAAATTAAATCATAAACTAGTTTTTACAATAAAAAAATAGAAAGTGGATTTAATGAAGTGGATGATTTTATTTGCCACATTGAAAATGGAATTGAGAGTGCAATTTGCTAACACCCGTGGATGGGCTCACAGAGGCATGCCCAACGCCCCTCACATGACACACCGACGCGGTGTGTTACGCCCTTCACGGTGCCCCATCAAGTGCCTCATCAACCCACGCTCCTCACGACACCTACTACACGTAGCCTTAATGCAACCTTTAACCTTTCATGTTCTTGGAATAGATGACTTATAATAGAATGGTTGTGAAGTGTGATGAGATGTAAATTTTAGTTTTAGGGATATGATGTTTTGGTTGAATTGAGCATAATATAAATGGGATTGTTTATTTGTTTTAGATGTACATTAAAACCAGTCATTAAATCTTGTTCTAACTTCTATCCTTTATGTAGGTCACTAGAGTGTAAACAAGTCGAACTAGTCGTGAGTTACTCGAGATCGACTGGCTGAATATCTGAATCGAGCCAACTTAAACGAGTTCAAGCTTTTATCGAGTCTCATTTAGTAAACGAACTTAAACCCGAGCTTCAGACATCGAGCTTGAACAGGCTCGCAAACCTTAATGAGCCAGTTATTTATATTTTTTATTTAATATATTACATATATTTATATAATAGAATTATAATACATAAAATTATGATAATAATAATTAAATAATATATATTATGCTATATATAAAATTAAAATTATAACTATAGAAATAATTATAAAAATATATCAATAAAATCATTAAATAATTAATAAATAATAACAAACCAAGCCCGGGCTTAAAAGACTACTCACGAGCCAAGTTAAGCTCGAGCTTAGACGAGCTCAGGCTCGGCTCGGCTCGTTTACCCCCTAGGTCGCTTGCTCCATATTCACAGTATGTATTGCTTTTTTGTTTTCGGTGGTTCATTACAGTTAAATTGGTTGTACAAAAGCTTTAATTTTTGGATGAATTGTATATATCCATTTGTAAACTTCATTAAATGCATATTTACATAACCTAAAACCCAAAACCAACATGTGTTTCAAAAAGATGTTAGTGTAACAGTTTATCTTTTGTAATTATATTTAACATATTACTTTTTATAAATTCTTAAAAAAAGAACAAAAAAATGCTTACAAGTCAAACCAGTTCGTTGCTAAATATTTAGATGTTTTGACCCGGTACACACAAGAAGCAAAATTTCAACATGGTAGTTATGATGGAATCAATGTAATAAGGGAAATTCAATATGGGTAGAACAGATTATTGAATTAATCGGTTTAGGTTTCTATGAGTCATGAACAATATTTAAAATATTCACCACCAGAATCTCTATATCCGTCTTTATTTTTATTACTTAGAATTTTCTTCTATTTTAAACTCGCATTAGGATCTCTATCTCCATCTCTATCTTTAAGTTTTATAGTTTAGTAAATAGAGATTCTCTAAATATAGAGATCCATTTTCATAAATCTCTATATTTTTTGTGAGTGTTTAGGAAAGTCTAAAAATAATAAAACAAGTGTTTGTGAGTGAGATAGAGATAGAGAACGAGATATGAGAGGTTAAAACAAATTTAAAGATAAATTTGAAAAAAAAAAGATGATATTTAGTTAAATTTGAAAATGAGATGGAGATTAAGAAGCTGATGTGAATGTTATAAACCTTTACCCTCTCCCTAATTTTTTTTTCCAACTATAAGGATAATCACCTTCCCTGCTTAACAAACGCATAAAATATACATTCAAAGTAGGGGCAAATCAGTCATTTTGGGGGTCTAGGGTAAAGTAAAAAATTCGAGACAATTTTCCAAATGTCAGCATTATAAACAGTACCGGATCTAGGTTTTTTTGTGAATGATGCGGCAAAAACGGATTTATTAAAATAGGATTGGACTATGTATATAAAAAAAATTTAAGCTCAATTTTTTTTTTTTAAGTATGATTAATATTTTTAGGCCTTAAAGAAAGAAAATGGACTGGACTATATATATATAAGAATAATCGAGGGCTTGTGGTTCTGGGCCCAAGCCTAAGTTAATTCCTTGATTTTTTGGGCTCATACAAGTAGATGGACGTGTAGCAGCCACTATAGAGAACAGAAGTCCGGCTCAAAATGTTTATTGTATATAAAAACAGGTAGAAGTTCTAGCAATACCAACCGAGTCTAATCAAACAAAATCGTAGTTGTCTCTCCGGGACCGCAATGGATACGTACTACAAAACAAAGAGCTTTCAACGATGAACACAACAGTCAGAAATCTCTCTGTATGATAACCATCAGCGATGACCATTTGGGAAATATGACGTAGGTAAAGAGTTAACTGACAGCGTTTACCGAGGGACCACCGATGAATCGCTGACAACTAACATGGCGTCGGAACAAAAGTGTGTTTCACTATATGAATTCATCTACAACATCCGGAAAATCTAGGAGATCTTATTTGGTTTATTTCATTATTATATGAGTTCGCTAATCCGTCGGTCATCACCGGCGGATTACCGGGAACTAATAACTTTTTTTTTGGTAATTTCTCTATACATGTTAGAAATCCGTCAGTGACTACCGTCAGATTACTACTGAGGCATAATAATTTTATTTTTTATTTTGGAATTTGACCAATTCGGTCGGTTTAGCGACGGAATAGTTCACCATTGATATTTTAGTAGCTAAAAGTCAATTTTGTATTAGACATATAGATTGAAGTTCCTCACCTTTGCTCTATTGTTGTTTCCGTAGTATATCCACCACTCAACTTTTGCTAGTTTTACAAGAATTAGTTGTAATTTTTTTGGCGAACTTGTGATCTTCGCCTGACAAGTTCGCTTGTTTTGTTAGGGGCGAACTTACGCTTAGTTTGTTAGTTTCTTTGCTTGTATATAAATAGTCTCTTTGTAATAATTATTTGAGTTATCAATCAAATTATTTATTTTTCTCCCAAATCATTATCTCTCGTTTATCATTTTTGCTTGTTTTAGCTTTCACTCTCAATATCATGACATGGATATAAATGTGCTTTGACTTCAATTTGCTTTCTAACGTTCAATTGCTTAATTAACCTGTTTATGTTCTTCTTTCAAACGGGCATGTATTAACTGTTACGCAAGTCGAAACGGTTAATCTCACCAAGACTTTTTCTATCTCCAATGTCTTCTTTATGCCTCAGTTCAAGCATAATCTTCTATATGTTTCCAAACTTTGTAGGGATACAAAAGGTCTGTTTAGTTTTCTGAAACTTCTTGATTCTCTTCACTGAGTAATCCGTTGGTTCTGAGAGATCTCATCAATGTACTTTATCTTTTGCATCCTAATAAACTTTTCTCGATTATAGTTGATTCTTTTTCTCACTGTAATTCTGTTGTCTCTTTGAAACTTTGGCATCATCGTCTTGGTCATTTACCTTTGTACAAACTTAAGCAATTGAATGTTTTTATTGGTGCACATGATTGTTCTATTAATGATTGTTCTGTTTGTCCAAGGCTAGACATCACAAACTACCTTTTGCTTCCAGTAGTATATCCAGTGCTCAAATGTTTGATCTTATTCATATTGATACGTGGGGACCGTATCGTTCTACTACATATGATGGATATAAATATTTTCTTACCGTTGTTGATGATTTTACTAAAACTACTTGGACTCATCTTTTGATGTGGCACCCAGTATTTCTGATCAATATCCATATTCATAATGGCACGTTCATATTTTATATTTCCTGAAATATTATCTTTGACTAAGGGTTGTCATGAGTCTAGCATAGAAACACGAGTTACAATTTTAGTAATTTTAAGAATTACTAAGTCATAAACATTTATAACGTTCAATGTACGGTCATTGGTGATTATTGAACAATGTACAAATAAAGTCTAGAAACACGTTTTGATATAAAAACATATATATTGGTGATAATAATAATCCATATGAATTGATATGAAGATAATTAATTCACGCAATCCATGATTTAACTTTATATTTGGACATGTATAAAAACAACAAAATCATTATCTATGACGGACTACCACTAGTTAATTGTCTAGACTAGTGGGAAAACTGCACAAAATATATATGAAGTTCCTACACGGGGTATTATATCACGGGAGCACCTGTCGGGTTTACACTAACTAGAACCGACATAACTAGGACTTAGGATGCAACTAGCGATGTGACAACACCCAAAACCCCACCCATCATCACCACCAAACCTATCTTGCTCCATCTCTTGTGTCATAACATCCCATACTCATTCAACCAACATGTTAAGCCAAGGTCTAGTTCATCAAGTCCATCCATGCCTTGCAATAATAATGGAAGGTCCAACACTCCAACTCCCATCACTCTATATACATATATACGGCTCACATACACACACATGCACACACCCTCTTCCCTTTCTATGATTACATGCAATTCCCATCAACCATTAGTAGTAATGATGAAGATGTGATCAACACTTAACTCCCTCCTCCCTCCCTTTGCTGATTCATTTCGGATTTCACCCAATTCCCCTCTCCAAAACCTAAAATGCAAACAATTCCCGTAACTCAGCTTCATGCCAAAATTTCGGTCAACTTCGGAAGGCCATATCTCCTTCGTTACTTAGCCAAATAAGTCCATTCTTTTTCTAGAATGAAGTTCTATGTTAACAGAGGAGAACCCAAGTAGAATCACGCGAATCCATAGAGTATTCGACCTCCAAACAGCCGGCGCAAGAAGACCGCTCAGTGCAGGTCGAATCTGGACACCCCTTCTCATTTTTCTATTTTGAGGTACCTACCCAACTCCAAATCCATTAATTCTTTTTCACATCTCCTCTGGTTTCAATAAACTTGATTTTAGAAGAAAACCCCAAGTCATTTGGTCTTCTAAAACCATATAAAAATCTACTCGGAGTACGTCTAAAAATCTGAGTTTTCAAGAACAAAATAAAACATAAAAGTCTTGATGAGTTTTGGTTTTATTTCTTCATAAGTCATGTTCGAATACATATATTTAAACATGTACATGTTCATACATAAAATACCAAACTAGAAGGACCATGGACAAGACAAGTACACATCAAATATAAACTACATATATATATAATCACATAAAATAACACTTGGATGATGGTGTTCTTCATAAACCCTTCATTCCATTCATGTGTTATGTTGAAGGATACATGTTCGTGAAGTTATATGATCATGTGTGACTTACCTGGCAAGACCCGAGGTAGTGTCCTATGATTCAAGAAGACATACGAACGATTATCATCAACATATGAACGTGAAAGGTGTTACTAAAAATATATGTTTATGGATAAAATTTGTGATATATATATGTTGGTATACGGTTTTGGTTAAATTATGGAAATGTTCTAGGAATTAAAGATTAGTTTCCTAATATGAACATTTGATATATGTACATGGAACATATGAAGAGATTCGGTTAAAAATAATAATCACCAATGAGTCGTAAATAAAAACACTATTTTTACTAAACAAAGGCGTACTTAACGGGATTCGTTAAGTCGGATGAACAACTTACGTATAAGACGGGTAGTCTTAACACATTAGTACCCTTGTGTGATTAGGGTACGGATAGACAGGAACTCTTAGCACACTGTTATTTGCTAGGATTTCATCGGACACAAGGTGAGTTTCACGGCCCCTCTTTTAGCTTTTTAATGTTTTATAAACATCGGGGGAGAAACATACTTACATAACATATTTGAAAATATGAAACATATTTGCTTACATGTTTAACAACACGAACATTTTGGTTTAACTCTTGTGACACAATTACTTACAATATCTGAAAGCATGAAAAATAAATGTTTGATACATTTGAGAAAACATGAAACACATTTACAAACATTTTCATATGGTAACAAGAGAACAAGACCCGACCTTTATGTTTGCATGAGTACGAACAATTATAGAGCTCGTAAAGTCCCCTGGAACAATTTAGTAACCATTAACTGTAGCCTAGGGTCCTATGAATAGTACTATGGGGAGTGACGTCCCCCGGTCATGGTTAGTCGCGCTAACCACAATCTGGAGGATTTATGGCCGCATAGCATCTGATAACGAAAATGAGGGGCGAAAGAACAATTGTCATGGTTTGATTACACCTCATGTATGAACATATTCTTTGTATTCCTAGCTAGTTTACAAATGGGTCCACATTACTTGTTCTGTTTATCATATATATATATATATATATATATACTTGGAACAATTTGCGAACAATTGGATTTACAAGAACTATTTGATTGGGGAAAGACTCATTTTATGACGGTTAAGTCATGGGCATGTTTTCGAAGGAAAACTACATATTTTATGACGGTTAAGTCATGGGCATGTTTTCGAAGGAAAACTACATATTTTATGACGGTTAAGTCATGGGCATGTTTTCGAATGAAAACTACATATTTATGACGGTTAAGTCATGGACATGTTTTCGAAGAAAAACTACATATTTCATGACGGTTAAGTCATGGACATGTTTTCGAAGGAAAACTACATATTTTATGACGGTTAAGTCATGGACATGTTTTCAAAGGAAAACTACTTATTTTATGACGGTTAAGTCATGTATACGTTTTCGGGGAAAAACTAACTGTACTAAATGAACAAACTCTGTGAACTCACCAACCTTTGTGTTGACACTTTCAAGTATGTTTCTCAGGTAACCTTTAGCTATGGCGTGGTTGGAATAGTCTAGCTATGTTGGAACAATTCCTAGTAACCGGACGAGCATAGATTATCAAGTCTCAAGTCGACCATTGAACTAGAAGGACTTAGATCATTGTATTTATTTAGTCTTAGTAATCGTATATGTAATCAAGACTTAGAAATCACTATTACAGCTTCCGCTATCGTGTAATGAACCAATCGTTGCAACCTGTATTTATTTATTAAGTAAATAAATTTGGGGGTGTGACATTTGACCACTAAAGGCAATGCCTTTTCTATTCTGCAAGGGTTCACTGAGATGGTTGAGACTCAATTTAATACCACAGTCAAGAGTGTTCGATCTGACAATGCTTTTGAACTTGGTTCGGGTGTTCATCATGCCGAGTATTTCAAACAGAAGGGTATTATTCATCAAACTACTTGTCCTAGGGTTCCTCAACAGAATGGGGTGGTTGAACGGAAACATAAGCATCTTCTTGAAACTTCCCGGGCTCTTATGTTTCAATCCAAGTTACGTATCACATTTTTGGGTGAATGTGTTCTTACTGCTACTCATTTGATTAATATTTTTCCACACGGGGTCTCTAGGGAAAATCTCCTTCTGAGATGCTTTTCGGTAAAGCTCCATCATACACTCATCTTTGTACTTTTGGGTGTTTGTGTTATGCTTCTACCCCTACATCTGGAAGAGATAAACTGCAGCCTCGGGCTCAAGCTTGTATTTTTATTGGATGTCCTTTTGGAAAGAAAGGTTATAAGCTTTATAACCTTGACACTCGACAAGTTCTTGTTCTCGGGATGTGACTTTTCTTGAGCACATTTTCCTTTCTTTACATTTTTTAGATCCTTCTTCTTTATTTCCTTCTCTAAATGATCTGTTTGAGGAGACAGATCCAGCTGTTGTTCCCTCATCTTCTTCGGTTTCTCTTGAAGTTGATTCTTCTCTTCCTCCTGTTTCTCCTCCTCCTCATCTTCTAGAGCTCAGAAGATCTTCTCGTTCTTCTGTTTCTCCTCCTCATTTACAGGATTATGTTTGTAATTCTGCTTCCGTTGATTTCTCTTGTTTTCATACTTTGTCGAGTGCTTGCCAAGCTTCTCATTTTGTTAATCTTGCTGATCTTTCTCCTGATTCTCAACATCTCCTTCTCAATCTTGACTCTGTTCAGGAACCTTCTTCTTATTAGGAGGCTGCTAAACATCCTGCTTGGCAAGAGGCTATGACTAAGGAATTTAATGACTTGGAACGTAATCAAACTTGGGAGGTTATGCATTTACCTAAGGGTAAGAAGGCTATTAAATGCAAAAGGGTGTATAAAGTCAAATATAATGTTGATGACACAGTTGAACGCTGCAAAGCCCGTTTGGTTGTCTGTGGTGATACTCAGAAAGCCTGTATTGATTATAATGAGACTGTCTCCCCTGTTGTTAAAATGACTACTATTCGTAGTCTTGTTGCTGTTGCCACCAAGCGACATTAGGGTTTATATCAGTTGGATGTTAATAATGCTTTCTTATATGAGGATCTTGATGAAAACATTTATATGCTTCCTCCTTCTGGAATGTCATTATCCTCTCCTGATCATGTTCTTAAGCTCAAAAAGTCTCTTTATGGTTTGAAGCAAGCTTCAAGGCAGTGGTATGTCAAGCTTTCTGATGCTCTTAAAACCAAAGGATATATGCGTTCTCCCAATGATTATTCTTTGTTTTCTAAGACCATGGGAGATTCTGTTGTTCATGTGGCCGTTTATGTTGATGAATTCTTCTCACTGGTAATAATGAACAGGAAATGTCTGCTTTAAAGGCTTTCTCATATTCCACTTTTCAGATCAAGGATCTTGGTGGTCTTAACTATTTTCTGGGCATTGAGGTTCTCAAATCTCCTTCTGGTCTTATTATGACTCAACGTAAGTTTGCGAAGGATTTATTGAATGAGTTTCCTACGGACGATGTTTCTTATGTTTCGTCCCCTTTGCTTTTGCATTTACAGCTCAAGCTCAATGAAGGTCAAGTTCTTGATGATCCTTTGGCTTATCGTCGGCTTGTTGGTAAACTCAACTATCTCACTTACACTCGGCCTGATCTTGCTTTTGCTGTTCAGTTTCTCAGCCAGTTTATGAGTGATCCACGTGTTCCTCATTGGGATGTTGCGTGGCATACTCTTCGTTATGTCAAAGGCACTTGTTCTCAAGAGTTGTTTTTTAATGATGATCCTAATATGACTTTATCTGATTATTGTGATTCTGATTGGGCGGCTTGCCCTAATACTCGGCTTTCTGTTTTCATTTCTCTTGGGGGCAGTCCTATTTCTTGGAAATCTAAGAAGCAAGCCACTGTTTCTCTTAGCTCTGCTGAGGCAGAATATCGATCACTTCGTCGCGTCACACAGGAATTTGCTTGGTTAACTCGGTTATTTGTGGAGTTTCAACTTCCCAACCTCACTCCTGTTCCTCTCAAGTGTGCCAGTCAGACGGCCATCTACATCGCTAAGAGTCCTATTTTTCATGAGCGGACTAACCATGTTGAGTTGGATTTTCATTTTGTCCGTGAGAAGCTTCAAGCCGGTTTGATTTTGCTTTCTCATACACGGACTTCTGATCAACTTGCGGATTTATTCACCTAGAGTCTGGCTGGTCAACTGCATTCCGATATCATTTTCAAGTTGGGGTTGTATACACCTCCAACTTGAGGAGGGTGTTGGCGAACTTGTCATCTTCGCCTGACAAGTTCGTTTGTTTGAGGAGGGTGTTGGCGAACTTGTCATCTTCGCCTGACAAGTTCGTTTGTTTTGTTAGGGGCGAACTTGGTTAGTTTTGTTAGTTTCTTTGATTGTATATAAATAGTCTCTTTGTAATCATTATTTGAATTATCAATTAAATCATTCATTTTCCCCCAATCATCCTCTCTCGTTTATCATTCTTGCTTGTTTTAGCTTTCACTCTGGATATCATAACAAATTTTCTAGGCAAAACCAGCATCGATCGTGGATATAAGAGGTATTGACAAAACAAGCATATTTGTTGTGATGAAAGGAAAACTTAATAATTAAACGTGATCAAGGGAGTCTCTACGGTATAAACAACTAAAGCAACCGCTTTAGGCTACCAAATTTTAAGGGTTCCTAAAAGTTGAAAAACTACTTTAGTCTATATTTTAAGCCAAAAATTAAACATATATGTGATAATCAATCAACTTTTGTGTTTTTAGAGAAAAATGAGAAAAAAAATAACAAAATGATTGAAGGTTTATTTATTGGTTCATGTAACAACATTCAGCCTAAACATTAATATTATACGTTTTGACGCTATACAAAATTACATTTTAAAAGCTTTCATATATTTAGAAAATTTTAACAAAAAGACCTTAATTTTAATATTCGCTTTAAACCACAAAATATATTGAGCCGTCCCTGAACATGATTGGATGAAAGTAACTATACTATGACTGATCTTGTACCACTCGAACAAGTAAAAATAAGTCCACGTGGTTAATTCTTATGAGAAAACAAAGATGATACATAAGTAATTCTCTTTTAATTTAATATCTTCTCTATTTCTTAATTCTTCAATGTGCTTTGTAAAATCAACTGAATTTTTGTTACTTATTCTTTTGATTTGGGGTTTGCATTTGGATAATGTTGATATATCATAAACATTGCCCTTTATTCTTTATATAACGTTTTCAGAACTGGACCGGACAGTGAACTGGCCGTCTTAAAAGTCCACCGATCCAACCGATCGGACCGGATGGATTGGATTAAAGAACCGGATGACGTCATGCATAATATAAAAACTAAAACTATTTATATAGATATAAAATATAAAAACGTTTTTTGTTTTATGTAAATTTCCAATTTTAATGATATATAAAAGTTTAAATAAATAAAATATGCAACTTAAAATAATAAATTAATCGGAAAATGAGACTTTGAAGTTACAAAAAAAATATTAAAAAAGTTTGAAATCCGGTCCGACCACCCGGTCTGGCCGGTAACCGGTCCGGTTTACCGGTCCGAACAGGTCGGTTCAATAAAAACGGTTCAACTACACATAACCGGACCGGTTATATGTCCGGTTCCCGGTCCAACCGTCCGGTCCAGTCCGGTTCCGAAAACATTGATGGTGTGGTAGTTTGTTAAATGGACCTTTAAATTTTGACATTTTGATGATTTTCCTTGGATATAAAGTTAAAATACACTTAAATCACATGAAAAAAAAATTAATAAAAGTCATATTTCTTAATTCTATTATAATATTATTTTCCTTGGATCTTGTTCGTGATCGAACTGATCGATGCAAGTAACCTCAATCTCTAAAAAATATTGAACTAAGTTTGAGGTTTACACCATTGTTTGTACAAATCATAATGTATGCATCTTTAATTTCATAAATTAATAAATAAATGAATCAAATGAAAACTATTTACAATTAGAATGCTTTTTTTTAAGCTGACTTTCTTAAATCCCTACTTCATTCGAGAGCAGCTCGGGTGTTCCTGTGAGCCATGCATGTCTTTCCCAATGGATTATAACCGCAGCGGACTCGAACCCGGGACTCACCTAGGAGGAAATCTACAACTGGGAAAATCTTCTGGCTCAACCTGGAACAATTTTTCCCAAGCGAGACTCGAACCCATGACATTCCATTTGAAAAGTCATGGGGCTACCACTCCACCAGAAGGCTTTGTGGTATTTATATGCTTTTGTTGATGGAACTAATAGTCTAACACGGATACATGTATTTATATATTATATATCTAAAATATTGATGTGAATGATACAAATTAGGGGTTTCATAAAGTGTTATCGAAACCCCTAAATCGAAACTAGTCGGTTGGTTTAAGATCCAAACTGTTCGGTTTTAATGGTTTATTAGCTTTATTAATGATTTAAAACTTGAAACCAGCCATTTAACTCTTATAACTTATATATATATATATTTTTCATTTTAAAATATTTAATTACGTATATGTATTATAATGCACACGATAACCGTTTTTATCATTTTAAAAAGTTTAATACAAACTAAGACATTATTCAAACCATAAAATCGTGAAAATCGAATCAATAAACAATCAAACCGGTAAAACCAGCCAATTTAATTTGTCACTACCCGAAACCGTAATTAACAATTATTTTAGTATTTTTGTCAAAAACCAGACGAAAAAAACCACTTTTACAAATAATATATCAATTTTAGTAATACATATAATGTCCAAGCTAGTTAGCAATGTATTTAACTTCGCTTTAATTAACAAAAAGAGAAAAGATAATTTATTTAACTGAAGATACATTCTTAATGATTTTGAATTCAGTAAACAATCAGCATACCCAGTATAACAAACACCACCAGAAGCGGCGGTGCAGCCCAGAAGTTGCGGTGGCTGCCGGAGAAATAAGGGTTGACAGGATACAAGTCTCCCGGTGGACCAGTAATGTAAATGTATCCGGGAGAGGCCAGCCCAGATCCACCTGATCCGGTTGGTGGAGGAGGACAGTTCAGTACGGGTGTTGGAGTCGGTATCTTGGGTGGTGGCGGCGATGGTGGTGGTGGTGGTGGACTAGTGGTGTAACATGGATTGTTACAAGGGCAACCACCACACTTTATTTGATCATCTGGTGAGTCGTAGGGGACCTTGGTGGTGTTGTCGAGCCTCCGATTCATTCCTTTGATCGGAGCTGCAGCCGCTACTAGGGTGACGAGAAATACAAGCCGCGAAGCCGTTGGCATGTTTGAGTTCAACGTCGAAAATCCGACTATTTTCCAGTAGTGTGGAACTGTAGAAGGGGGATGAACCGTACCGTTGCATTGCATGTATATGGCCTATTTGAAGGGTTCTAATTATTAATTGTTGGTTAAATTATTATTGTTTAGTTATAAACATTATTTAATTATAAAATGAGAATGTTCCACGTAATAACCAAGTTTCTTCTCACTTGGCCTAAAAAATTTCCAAACAATAAAACCACTAACTTTCCGTATTGTTTCACTGTTATAAACTAGATTCTTATACCCGTGCTTCGCGGCGTGTATCGGGCTTATCGTTAATAAAATTTAAATGAAAGCATAGGTGTAATGGTAAAAATAATGTTAATAAAAAAGAAACATAAAACTAAATGATAAAAAAGGAAAAAATAAAATAATAAAAAAATTATTGGTTCGGGTCTTCGAAAACCATAAAAGCGAAGACCGACACGAGTTCCGATAATACAAATACCGACAATGATGTTGTTCGCTCATAATAGGTTTCGTTTTATCACGGTACCACAACGGTAACGGTACTCGCTAAATGCAACAATACAAAAAAAGCTCGATTTTGAATACAACTCCGTTTTCAAAAAAAATTATATCGGAACGTTGACAAAAAAAACTAAAAACAACCGCGTACTCCGTATTTTAAAAAAAAAAACAAACGAAATTTATTAAAGAAAAACGAAATTAATAGAAAATAACACAGGGTAAAAACGTATTATATATAGTATAAAGGTTAAAAATAAAAACTTAAAAAAAAAAAAGAAAGAAAAGAAAAATTACGTATGAACACTTGATTGCTATCTTTTAATTTAATTACTAATATATTACAACCAATAGCAAATAAATACTGCAGACAAGTTTACTAAATTGTATGTTTGTATAATTCTTTTTACAAGCGTTAGTTTTTTTTTTTAAATTAAACAACTTAAATAAAAAAAGTATGAAATTCGGTTACTACTTAGTAATTATTCTTTTTGAGTTTAACATGGAGTGATCAGGTTTCATAATTGTTTTATTTAATTTAATTTAAAAAATAATTATTAAATAGAAAACAAGTTTAATGTATATTCCATTTAAGATATTTAATTATAAAAATAAAATTAATATTTATAAGAAAAAAGCAATAAAACTTGTGTGATTTTTATAGGTAACAAAGTATGATTAACTTTATTAGAACAATATATAAAATTAATTATTATTTCATGATTTTATAAAATCTTTCATCTAGTTATTATGTTTCATCCATAAATTTACAGTAACTATGTTATTTACTTAAACTCAAATAAAGAAACGAATTTTGTATTATTTTAATACGTGTTATTTTTAAAAGTGACTTGATCGATGCATGTTGAAGAATTAATCACACTTGGAAAGCATTGGAGTAATAAAGCTTTTGTTTTTTAAAACAAAAGTATATTCTTTGTGAAAATGGTGGATTATCTTAACATATATATTATTCTTTGCATATTTATGTCTAGCTTTTCATAATTGCATTTAAAAAAAAAGGTTTATAGTTTTCTAAAAAGATTCAGGAAATCATATACACATATCCAATGTTTTCAGAACTGTACCGGATATCAAACTGGCCGCTTTAGAGGTCCACTGGTCGAACCAGTTGGACCGGTTGAACAGGATTTAAGAACCTAATGACGTCCTAAAAATATAAAAAATTAAAACAATGTATATAAATACAAAATATAAAACATTTTTTTGTTTTGATGTGAATTTTGCAGTTTTAATATCATATGAAAGCTTAAATAAATAAAATATACAAATTGAAATCCTGTCCAACCGGTAACCGGCCGGTTCAAATACACACAATTGAACCGCTTATATGTCCGGTTCCCGGTGCGACCGGCCGGTCGGGTCCTGAAAACACTGCATATATCTATATATTTCTTGTCATACATTTTTAAGATATATTGGAAAATAAATTCACAACTTGTGACATGTACACTACCATATGCAGGTTTTACATGTTTAAACAATGGTAAAGGATGATAATGCTGGTTGATATGGAGATGTAGCATATATATGACCTTTTATATATTTACTAAAGAAAATTCAATGATATAATCTAATGACATGGGTAAAGTGTACCTAGTGAAGGCCATGTGAGTAAGGTTGGCACAGGCATAAAGTTAGGCCTTGAAAGAAAGGTGTTAGCCTTATTATACCATTATGATCAAATGAGATGTCTCATGTATGTTTTTATTTGGATTGCAAGATTTGTTTAGGATGATTAAAGATGAGAATCATGACTTTTAATCATACAACTGATTCCTTATTTAAAAGTTTTCCGAAAATTCATTACTAAAATAGTTTGTTTTATGTATACGCCCTCCCTGGCGTAGCTTACGCTGATGGGGAGCGTATGCTACGCCCTCCCCGGCGTAGGCTACGCTGATGGAGTGTTTG
Organism: Smallanthus sonchifolius; assembly: GCA_023525975.1. Classification (NCBI taxonomy): domain Eukaryota; kingdom Viridiplantae; phylum Streptophyta; class Magnoliopsida; order Asterales; family Asteraceae; genus Smallanthus; species Smallanthus sonchifolius. Next base: position 18,331,776 of record CM042036.1, read on the forward strand.
GTCTGGAGCGTAGCACAGGTAAAAAGGCGTAGAGGAAGGCAGGAGAGCGTAGCCTACGCTCCCCTCGGTGTAACCTACGCTTTCAAGAGAAATTTTAGAGATTTTAGAGATTTTTGGTTTTTATTCAATCAAAAACCCTAGCAGCCGTATCATTCTTACTGGAGAGCTTTCTTGGATGACTTTGAGGCGATTTCTTGGTCTAGGAAGGTTCTAAATCATTACACCATCAAGATTCACACTTGTGATCCTTCTCGGGTGGACGGTTAATGTTGTCGTCGTGTTCAATTGGATATTATTTGATTTTGGTTGCAAACTTTGTTGAATCTTTGATTTACTTTGTTTGTTGGTTTGATTCGTATGGTTAAACGAACCCATTTACTTTATTTATTGAGACACTTCCAGTCTTTTTGGTTTTATTATCACCGTTTGGCCTTATCCTTTAGTGAGAACTAGAAGAGTATCAGTTTCACTTCTTCCGGTGAGAAGCCTTACCACCAATGGCGCCGTAGGTGGCCTCATATTCAGACAAGTGGTAGTAAGGTTCCTCAGTGGCCCTTGACAATAGTTAGACAGTTAATGATAATAAAACCAAAAGAGTGGAAGTTTCTCAATGAATAAAGTAATGGGTTCGTTTAACCATACGAATCAAATCAACAAACAAAGTAAATCAAAGATTCAACAAAGTTTGCAACCAAAATCAAATAATATCCAATTGAACACGACGACTAACACTAATCGTCCTCCCGAGAAGGATCACAAGTGTGAATCTTGATGGTGTAATGATTTAGAACCTTCCTAAGCTCTCTAGCAAGAATGATACGGCTGCTAGGGTTTTTGATTGAATAAAAGTAAAAAATCTCAAAAATCCCTAAAATTTCTCTTGAGAGCGTAGGCTACATCGAGGGGAGCGTAGGCTACGCTCTGCTGCCTTCCTCTACACCTTTTTTACCTGTGCTACACTCCAGACCAAACGCTCCATCAGCGTCCCCGGCGTAGCCTACGCTCCCCTAGCAGTCTTGTTCCTTTGTTCTTTTTTTCTTATTACTCTATATAATATAAAAGGTATAGTGAGAATCAGTGATGCATAGGGTACAAAACTCTATACATGCTGATTTTGTCTTATATAAGATTTTACACGTAGGCTCTTGAATTATGACGGATTTACTTTTATGTCCTTGAACTTAAAAAATGATTTTTTTTTCTTTTAACGGTTTTGTTCTCATTTTCAAAATTTTTACATGTTAATTTTTTTTAACGGCTTTGCTATGGTTTCGTTTTTTTTTGTATAAACATTTTGGAATAATCTAGCTATTTCGATGCAACACGTAGGTTTGCGTAAAGGTGAGTACGTTTATTTATTTCTTAAACGATAACTTTTTTAACAGTTCCGTTGTTCTATGCCTTTATTTTATAAGCTTTTGAAGACGTTAGTTTTTTCGATCTTTAACGCGCCGCAACACATGTGGGCACAATTCTAGTTTAGAACAATGTTAGAAAGAGGAGTCAGTATTCATTCATCTCCTTTTCTCTCACAAGAATTCTTTCACTGCTTCTATTTTGTTCATCATTTTTGGGTTATTCTTTATCATCTTCTTGTGAAGGAAGAGGTTAGATGCTATAGTGTAGTTGTCGTATAGATTAGTGAATTTATTGAATCATTTCATTATATGTTCTTATGATTCGAAAGACTATTATAGTATTGTTTAGGTGACTTTCATGCCTCAATCCTCACCCTCATTAATCAACTTCCCATAAATTACCTTTATCCATACGAGTTTAAGGGGTGTTTGAGATTGTTTTTCAAACCTACTTATTGACTTATTACATTTTCTAATAAGTCAATAAGTTATAAGTTTGTTTTGATAGGGTAAAATAAGGTTTGAAAATAACTTTTTAAAAGAGTGTGAGAAGTTGTTTTGGAGAAGTAACCTACACCTTACTTTTGATACCTTCTTATAACTTTTGGAGGTTAAATTTACTAATGTACCCTTCATTCATATCCATTGCCCTAATCACTTCCCACAACACAATAAATTTAATATTTTATTCAATTATTTTATTTTATTCTAAGTATAAAATCGTGATTTAAAGTATATTTTTTTTGAAAGGCAATAAAAAAAATATATAATAGTATAATAAGCAATCGCAAACACTTTTTAAAAAATAACTTATTAACTTATAAAAGAATGTCCTTTTTGGTCATTTTATATGAATAAGTCAAGCCAAACAATTTTTAAAAAACAACTTATTGACTTATTAACTTTCCCCACCACATAAACTAATCCAAACACTTTTTTAAAAACTTTTTTTCAAAAAGTAATAAGTCAATTAGTCCTTTTGACAAAAAAAGACTTTTGGGGTTAAATAAGTAATCCCAAACACACCCTAAATAAGTTCGTTTTATTTATAGAAACCACATGAAAACTACTTTGATTATTTTCTCAATGTATTTCCTTAGATAGAAAATATTTGATAAAGCAATTAACACATGATACGCAGTTGAAGATTGAGTATTTCTTGGATTTGTTCTTTAACATGTCCATAAATAGATCTCATAGCCCAAGAAGTTGTGTTGTCATATTAGTTAGATACGAAAAAGAAAATGGAGGATACTCGACAGAAGTTTGCGTAAAACTTGAGTTTTTGCAAGTTCATTGTTACAAAAGATATGTTTGATGATGATACGTGAAAGTATAGGCGATACACGACGTAACCTCATGCATCACATGGATTACATTCATGATTAATAGAAAATAGTTTGATACGTGTAACGAGGGTACATGAGTGGATGTCGTGGCTACGAACCCTCCTAGAAAATGGCTACGTTTGCGGTTCTTTTTTCTTTATAAATAGGAAAGGTACAAGCATCATAGTAAGAGCAAAGTTGTAAGGGTAACCCGATCATTCACCATTTATATAAAGTTAATGGGTCAGTTATGTAATTACTGTAAAGTGTGTTTTATGTCTATTATGTAAACATTTTAAATCAAAGGGTCTTAGTGTCAGTTTGACAGATAGAAACTATATATAAATATAAAAATATATATATATATATATATATATATATATATATATATATATATATATATATATATATATATATAATTCACGAGTGTGTAATTGAACAAGGGTTATGATCTTTATTAAAATTCATTTTCTATCTATATTGTTTATTAATTGTTCTTGTTAATTCTAAGAAACAATTAGTATCAGAGTCTAAGGCTATAATCATTTTTTTATTTAATCTCATTTTTTTGTTTGGGGGAGGGGGGGTGGGGGGACATTAGGAGGGTGTTCTATTCCGCCCTGTTTCAAATCTGATCATCACAAAGGACGATTGGATTCATAAGACAGAAATAAAGTGTTTCGTTGTCTGTTTTCACTGCAAGGAACCGAGAAGACCACAAAGGGGATTCACGGTCGGGGAGCAGTCGCAAAAACAAATGATTTAGGGCTATGGTTATTCGCGTATTTACATTTAGACTCAATCAAGCGGTTGCAGCCCGGTTCTGGTTCGATTAATCAAGGAAAAGACTATTTTTTTGAGTTCGTGTAATCTATTTTCGGTAAAGGCAGGGAGTACAAGACCAAGAGAAGATTTTGTCACACACTTGCAACTTGAAACGGATATACGAACCCATGTTGATTATCGAGTGGAAGGAAAGAAGTCGGGCATTTTTTGGTTCATGGATTCAACAAGAAATCCACAACATGGACTTTAAAATTTTCAGGTTCTATAATCTAATTTGAATCTGAAACTACTTTTAGATTTCTATACCTACAACTTAGGCTTAGAATATTTTTTTCATTGATTCCTTTAAAGTTGGTTAGACTTAGGAATCATTCTTGTTTTCATAGAAGGGAAACTTGTTTTATATTCTCCCAAATTACAAGATCTCATTGTTTAGAAGAAACTTAAGTAACTATGGGAGACTCATCGTCAAAGCACAAAGAATCTTGTAGTACCATTGTAGCTTACAAGAAAGTTGGATCATCCCTTTCAAACTTTCAATATCCCAATTTAAAGTGCACGAACTACACAGTCTCGGCAATACGAATGAAGACAATAATGAAAACAAATAGACTATGGGAGATGATAGAATTAATTGTTGTAACAGAGCCAGATTCAAGAAAGTCAAAGTTGCGACTACATACTTGTTTCAAGCATTATCTGAAGATCTCGTGTTACAAGTGGCAAATAGCAAAAGTGAAAAAGAGGTGTGGAATACACTGAATATTACACATTGGTGTTGATCAAGTACAGAAGACAGGTTTGCAAACACTCAAAACTGAGTTTAAGATGTTGCAAATGAAAGAGGAAGACATAGTTGACTCTTTCACTACAAAGTTTACAAGCATTGTCACTAGAGCAACTAGTTGTGGATCATCACTTAATCAACCTACTCTAGTATGGAAATGCTTAAATTTCGTACCCGAAAAGTTCATTCAAATAGTTGCATCAATTCTGTAATTCATAGATCTAGACACAATGACTCTAGATGAAACTATTGGAAGGTCAAGACCTTTGAAGAAATGATCAAATCCAAAAGAGGAAATCAAACTGACAATCAAGATAAGCTCTTGTTCACACGTCATGACAAGAATGCCAGCATGGAAAACTCTTTTGAAATCGTGGACAAGAAAGATTCAATTCATCATAAAGAAACTGACTTGATGGAAAGACCAAGCAATCTGATAAGGAAGAGTTTCTCACAGAAGTCCAACTATAGCAAAGCAAAGAGGCCTAGAACGAATCTTAGCAAGGTGAAGTGTTTTAAATGTCACAAGTTTGGACACTATGCAAGTAAATGCTCTCAAAATGAACACATAAAAGAGCAATCTAATCTGGTGCAAGAAGATGAAGAGCCAACTCTTCTAATGGCAGTTAATGAGAGAAAGGAGAATTATGAAGAAATTTTCCTAAAGGATAAGGAAATTCAGCCTAGTCTATATACAAACACCGATAAGAGATTATGGTACTTGAACAATGGTGCAAGTAACTAATGTCGCCCAGGCGGTCTATAAAAACTATGAATAAAAACCTAATCTAGACTCCTAAGTAATAAATGGAATACTTATGAACTAGACTACACTGACAGGCAAGTGAACCTATCGAGTGTAGCACAACTTAATGGTAAACCGGATTATCGAACCCTAGAGACACTGAATAACTAAACTAGACTCTGACTTGAACTATGAATGATTGATTTGGGGGGTTTTCTATACTACTGATTAAACTAAATAAATCAAGAGAAAACTAATGAACGACTATAACTATCAGAACAGGGACTTGTGAAAATCGGGAATGGGAAGAATACCACCTAGGTCAGAATCCTACTTGCAAAGCACAGACTTCTACCGGTTATGGAAACTCTGATAGATCTGGGTATCTATGGATAACAGCTCTAGACAACTTAGTGGATCTCTAATCACTCTCAGGGTGTCACCAACTAAGAAACTCTAAAGATGCAATAAACTGACCAGATAGTCGGATTACATTTCAGTCTCTCCAATAATGATAATGTACCTAAAAGATAAATCACCTTTTAGTCTCATTGTCCACAATACATCGAAGATGCACGGGGTAATATCAGATCAACAAGCTATGACACGGATTAGCAACAATCACTAAGAACCTAAGGAACCTCCTCTCAGACAATTCACACTCGGAATCCTAATAACGAAGACTAACCGATTATCTCTCACCTTTCGGGTATCGAGATAAGATGAACACTCAGATCTAAATAACTCTCAATCACAGATCTAAATACTACGTCTAGCAAACCATACAAACAATCACAAACACACAGTCATATGATCTAGATACGCTATTCAAACTGAAAGACATTCACAAATAGCATACAAAACTATAATCAATTGCAACTCAGATCTAAACATGCATATTTATCATAATAATCAAACCAAGATCTTTTATAAAATCATTAATCCAAACATTGAATCCAAAAACCGAATAAAAATCAATACTTTACTAAGAAATCATCACAAACCTAGGCAGTATCAATGGTTTAGCCAACACACATGATCAAAACATCCAAAACATAAGTAATAAACATAGACATGGTTTCAATCAACAATTCAAAGTCAAAAGAGAGAGAATCAAACACCGAATAAGCTATTACTAACGAACCTGGATCCGAAAACTCTAGTCTTACACTTCAATTGCTTCCCAAGCTCCCAAAAATCGCCCCAAGGACCCTCTCTAACGGCCAAAAGTCGAACTCCTCACATTATGGCTATCAAATTCTATTAAATATCAAATTAGGGTTTTTCTCGGAAATTACATTTCTCGCGTACCGCGATGCGTGAAAGCCAAATTAGTCCGACGCCCTTCTAGCTTTCCTCACGTACCGCGAGGCTTTAAGTCTCCATCTTCGCGTACCGCGAAGGATTAAAAATCCCACTTTTTGCATTTAATTCTTGGGCTTTACTCTCGTGCTCGGTTTCTTCATGATTTGACTTTATACTTCACACGAGCTCCTGTAAACCTGACATAGACTCAAAACAAACCAAAAACAAGTAAAAATGTACACAAAACTATCTAAAATGCACAATTACAAAGGAATAAAGGATGTGTGCTTTGCACTACATCAAACATCCTCACACTTCACCTTTTTTCGTCATCAAAAATGTCTGCAGTGGAATCATAACTGGACATGGCTTTCACAATCTCAATTATTCAATTAGCACAAATATACTCACGCGTTAAAAAGCAATAATCGGTATTTCTATCTGATTAAACCCAACCACCAACTTTCAAGCCCCCGCTTTGTGTTCTAATTCCATTTTATACAACTTATCAATCTATCTATGGGACTCACACTCAAAAGCTACAGCTCTGTCTAATCCTGTCTCACGGTCATGTCTAGGCACGTATTAAACCATACAAATTTCACCCACCACGTTAAACTAATATTTATATGTTTTAGAAATTAAGATGATCAATAAATGAATGGATGAAAATGAGCATTAAATTAAACAAATGAACCTTCATCTAGAGGCGTTTCAACCAAGTCGCTATCCCGGAGGGGAACACATAGACTACAGTTCTAATCAATGAAGCACATAAGAATCTAACCTAGTGGTGTTTCAATCAGGCTGGAACACGACGTTTGACACATAGGCGAAACTTAGATTTCTAGTTAATTAAGCTCAAGTGTATGGAATTATGGATTGCGGGCGCCACCGACACTAGGATTTATTCTCATAAAATGAGAGTGGTGTGCCAAGAAATTTCAAAAACCTCTAAATTTTAGCTTAATGTGGTACCTATCACCCTATGTTGACAGTTTCAGTTTTACCGACACCCCTAAGATGAGTACCCACAAGATCTTATGATTTTATTCAATTATTAATCCTAAACAACACTCACAAGCTATTTAAGCTCTACTAGTTGGCTGGGTCTACCAAAACATCACAATTCAGACGCGTTTTCTATTATTTATTCATTTAAAACTCAACAAGCAGATCCAGTTCTACTATCATTTTCCATTTTATTATGCAAAAACTTTTACTTTCGAAGGACATTTTTTCAAAACTTTTTTTTTTTGTATTTTTGTATTTTTTTATAAAAGAAACAACCTAGAAAACTAGACTTAACGAAGTCTCCTATCCCCACACTTGAAACAAATATTGTCCCCAATGTGAACCAAGAAACAACGACAAATAAAAATACAAAAATAAATTGGGAAGACTTAGCTGGTAATGTATGCATTGAAGTGTATTCGGCGTTGCTCTTCCAAGTGTGCACCGTATAACATTTTGGTCATGGTTGCACAACACTCTGTCGGGTTGCCTTTACAAAATTTATAAGATCAGGATCGACCCCGCCCGAATGGAGATTGAGTACGGACGGAGCCATCGATACCTGCAAAAATAAGCTCACAGCAAACCCGCAGCATTAAACTGACTCAAGTACAAACTCAAAGTTAAAATGAAACGACTCTACTAACTCACTAATACTCAAGATAGATTAGGGACTCGTATCCGATAAGTGACAAATACATAGACATGAGTGCCACAAGAAAGGTGGATCGTCGGTCACGAACGGTTCTTAAATTTCCCATTGTGATGGTAGTTAGTGGATATGGGTGGCTGATGGTAATAATGGTGGTAAAATGATGGATGATGGTAGATATGATGATGGTAAAATGATGGATGATGTTAGTGGTGGATGGCGAATGGTGGCGGCTATGGGAAACCATGGGAAACAAATGAAAAAGGCAAAACCAGGAACCCCTCGCGTACCGCGAAGGGAAAGTGGCCACTCTTCGCGTACCGCGAGGAGATAAAATTTAGGCCGGCCCCAATTATTGTCCTTTGCGTACCGCGAAACATGGGCTCCTGGACTTCGCATACCATGAAGAAGCCTTCATCAACGAAAGTTAAGAGGGTTTTTTATACTTAGCCAAATTTTCACCCCTCAAACTTTTATCACCCAAATCCTCTAAAAACCTGTTCCAACTATAAAAACCAATGTAAAAATACCTGGAGTTCCTGATGGTTTTCCTCACCGAATCAAGCGTGAATCCCGATGTGTTGCAAAACACACCTTTTTATCCTTTGTATTTCGTAGCGTTTTCGTATGGTTTTATAGTAGATTTGAGTCATTTATAGTTAGTACTTAGTCGTGTCATGTTCTGTAGGTGTTCATGTGAGTTTGGAGCTAAAACGATCAAGAACGGTGAAGGCACGAGCACACGAGGGAAAAGGTTCAAAGAGCAAAACGTTTTTTCAAGGTTCTTCCCTCGCGGTACGCGAGATTTGTGGGACCTTCCTTCGTGGTACGCGAGGAGTAGGCTTCCAGGAAACGTTCGCGACTATCTTGTCTCTCGTGGTAAACGAGGGGCTCTCTCATGGTACGCGAGGGACTGGTATCTAGGCTTCACGGTACGCGAGAACATCCGGTTATAGGTCTTTTTGCATATTTTCAAGGTTTAAAAGGTTGGGGTCAATTCTAGGGTTTTATTATCGATTTATAGACGAAAAGTTGAAGTCTTGAAGGAGATTTCAAGTGGGATGTAACATCCCAAAATAAATGAGGATTTTAAATAACGGGTTGAACCGGGACGAACGGGATAAAAGAACGAGGCGTAACGGGCCGGGCCGGTTGGGCCGACAAACTTGAAGGAAGGGGGGGGGGGGTTTCCTCCCTTTAAATAGCCAACACACACACCATTTCTCTCATTTGCAAGAATCTAGAGAGAGAAACCGTAGAGAGAGAAAGTTGGCGGATCGACCCGAGATTGAAGGAGCTTGTTGCTACTGAGCTCGTGAGCAAAACCTCCGGATCAGAATCTCGAAATCAGGTAACACCCGAACCAAATCTGAGTTTTTGTTCGTTTTTGGGTTTTCGGGTATTTTCGGGAAAATGACGGGTTTTTATAAACCAAATGAGGAAAGGGTTATAAATCTGGAATCACGAAGGGAAAATACACGTTTTGAATGTAAAAAGTCCGGATCTTGACCAGGTCGGACCTGCATTGCGAAAGTCAGGGTTTTTCACGGGGAAGATAGCTGAGTTCTGCAGGTATCGAAACTAGAGTTTCGAGCGGCCTGCAGGTGTCGAAACTAGAGTTTCGAGCGGCCTGCAGGTGTCGAAACTAGAAGTTTTGAGGGGCCTGCAGGTATCGAAACTAGAAGTTTCGATGGGCCTGCACCTGTCGAAACTAAGTAGTTTCGATAGGTCTGCATCAGTAAGTGAAGTCAGTGTATTCACCTGTAACAGAACGAGTAAACCGTTAGAGTCGGGATTTAGGTCTGATGTGTATTTAATTAATCAATTCAGATCGGAAGTGACGTTGTTGGACCTTTGTTTAGGACAACCGAGACTAGCTTATAAGGTGAGTTCTAGAAGCCCTTCTTTAAATGTTTTAATTAATATTTTTGGGCTGGTGTGCATACATACGAAACGATGTTTATGAAATGATGTTTACGAAATGAGGTATATAAAACGATGTTTACGAAGGACGATGTTATGAAATGTTTGCCAAACGAAGTTTATGAAAGGTTTACGAATGAAGTGTTATTTAATAAAACGTACGAATGCTTTAACTAAAACGAGGTAAAGTTTTTATGAAAGTCACGAATGAACGAATCTGCCACGAGTTCCTACGGGAGCTAAGGTATGTATGTATGTATTGGCCTCACCTTACGGGGGCCTATGTGGCTGGCTAACGGTTGTACAACTGGTTGAGGATGGGGTGACGACGGTCACCCATGGGATTACCGGGATCCCGATGGAAGGTACTATTCCTTGCGGGGAAATATTGCCTATGGTATGTTTAGTCTTCCTAGAGGTAACGAGCCTTAGGAGACGTATGTTTAGTCTTCCTAGAGGTAACGAGCCTTAGGAGACGTATGTTTAGTCTACCTAGAGGTAACGAGCCTTAGGAGACGTATGTTTGGTCCACCTAGAGGTAACGAGCCTTAGGAGACCTGGATGACGGATGACTTAGAGGTAGCGAACCTTAAGTTCATCCGCTGGTATGCGATGTATGGGTTTGACGGTTACGAGAAGGCGCAGATTCGGTTCATATTGACTAGTGTTATGATGCTATGTTACGATGTTTTGATGATGTTAAGTTATTGCATATTTTACGTACGCTTTTATTAAATAAAGTATGATGTTATGTTTTTGGCAAATATTTGATGTTAATGATTTATGTTAAAACTAGAACTCACCAGCGTAGCTGACCTTTTTAGTATGCACATTCAGGTTAAGGAAGTTATGATGATGGACGGTGATGCTGGGCGGCTTGAGGAGTTACCCGGATGATATGAAGACTGGCATCCCGTTACGAGTTGTTTTTGTTATGTACATGTATTTGAAAATGTTACGCTTCCGCATGTTAAACGATGTAATGTTATGTTTGAAATGAAATTTTCCGCTGCGTTATTTGATATTCTAGTTTGAGAACTGTTTGTGAATGAGGAAATCCAACGCGTGGGGCCTCCCGGGTTTGGGGCCTCACAAGTTGGTATCAGAGCAATAGTTTGAGAGATTTGGACACTCCCTGTGTCTGAACTTAAACTGAGAATGGGACCGAAAGCGGATGCCAGTACGGGTAACTCGAGCCACAGCATCAGGTATGAAGGTAGTGTATATATATTTACATATATAGTATGCCTTAGGAAGTGTTAAGGTTAGGACTTGGGTTCTGATGGAAATCACAAAGTTGGTCAAATCGAAATCAAGAGGTAGTGTAATGGTTAATTGCAGATGGCCAGTGTATATTAACATCTTACAATGCTTGTTGAATTCTATTTGTTAACTAGCGTGATGACATTGGATTTCCTTGTCTTGTAGAACGGAATGGCAAGAAGAGGGAACGGAAAGCGTGGTGGGGGCCGTACCGGTGGTGGCCGAGGTAGAACTCCTATTCACCAGGAGTACAGTGAAGAAGGAAGTGTTCACACTGAGCCAGAAGCTAGTGTGCACGGGACTGAGCCGACTCATGCTGAAGAACAACAATTCACTTTTGAACCGGAAGTAAGAGCGGCTCTGGCACGTGAGTTCACCGAATTGATGAAGGCTTCTTTGCCAGGACTACTGGCAGAAGCACTAAAGAAGGCTAATGAGGAGGGCGGATCTAAACTGACAACTGATATTCCAAACATTGAGGCCGTTAACGCACCGCCTGCTCGCGGCTGCGACTATAAGTCATTCAAGGTATGTGACCCGCCGGTTCTGACTGGAAAGAAGGACGCGGTGGCTACTTTTGACTGGGTAATTCGTATGGAAGCCGCCATTCGTCTGAGTGAATGTCGACCGAATCAGGTCGTGAAGTTTGCTGCTAACTCCTTGAGGGAGGAAGCATCTCACTGGTGGGAAGGTGTACGCCAGGCTAAGGGGAACGAGGTGGTTGATTCGATGATGTGGGATGATTTGAAAACTTTGGTGATCAAGAATTTCTGTCCAAGGAATGAGATCGAAAAGGTAGAAAGGGAATTTCTGGGTTTGAAGGCTGGGAGCATGACGCACCGGCAGTATACGACACGGTTCAATGAACTGGCACGTCTGGTGCCACACCTTATCACTACTGAAGGAAGAAAGATCGCTTGTTATATTCAAGGGTTGCCGGACAAGGTCCGCACATATGTTAAGGCAAACGCCCCTACTACCTACGATTCGGTAGTAGAACTGAGCGGCGTGGTATTTGATGATCTGGCACTGAATGTCGTTGCCATTGAAGAGCCTAAGAAGAAGCTGAGTTTTCCCGCTAAGCGATCGGGTGGGAAGTTGTTTGGGGCTCAGGACAAACGGGCCAGGGTAAATGAATTAGCAGTCTGTGGGAAGTGTGGGGGAAGGCATGCCGGTGAATGCCGGTTGGGATCAAATTTGTGCTACAAATGTGGCAAGACCGGGCACTACTCCCGAGAATGCCCGAACGGTATCAAATGCTACAACTGTGGGGAGAGTGGCCACATGAGCCGGGAATGCACTAAGCCCAGGATGGGCGAGACCGGGAAAGGGAAAGGCCCAGAGAAGAGGGAGGAAAGGCCCCGAGCGAAGACTCGAGCATATGCACTAACGCAAGAACAGGCCAGGAATGACCCCGATGTGGCGTCAGGTACGTTCATCCTTGACAACACTTTTGTTTCAGTGTTATTCGATTCGGGTGCCAGTAAGAGTTTTATATCTGCAACTTTCTGTAAACGAGTAAAGTACACGGTTAGTAAAGTAGAACGAGCCTTTAATGTAGAAACCGCTGAGGGTAGAACCGTAATGGTAACCGAAGTAGTTGACGATTCCACGATAAAGATAGAAGGCCATAGATTTCCCGTCAGATTATTTGTTATGGTTTTGGGAGGGTTTGATGTCGTGTTAGGTATGGATTGGTTAACTGCCAACGAGGCTCAAATTATATGCAAACGAAAGATAATCCGACTCAAGGCTCCGGACGGTAGCGAAGTGGAAGTACTTGGGGATCGCGATGCCCCGATGCCCAACGTCATCTCGATGATTAAGGCAGCAGATTACTTGAGGCGCGGATGCGAGGCTTATCTGGTATACGTAATTGACAAGTGTAAGGAAGTGAAAGAACTGGACGATGTACCCGTGGTACGCGAGTACCCGGAGGTGTTTCCAGAGGAGTTGCCTGGGATACCACCCGATAGAGAGATTGAATTTCGAATCGACTTAGTACCAGATGCCCAGCCCGTGGCTAAGGCTCCATATCGACTAGCACCAGTGGAAATGAAAGAATTAATGGCACAACTAGACGAGTTACTTGAGAAAGGATTTATCCAACCAAGCATCTCGCCGTGGGGTGCTCCGGTGTTGTTTGTGAAAAAGAAAGACAGTTCGATGAGAATGTGTATCGATTATCGCGAGTTGAACAAACGAACGGTAAAGAACAAGTACCCTTTACCAAGGATCGATGACCTGTTTGATCAATTGCAAGGCGCAAGTTGGTTCTCGAAAATCGACCTTCGGTCCGGGTACCATCAGTTGAAGGTGAGGGAAGAAGACATACCGAAAACTGCATTTCGCACGCGTTATGGACATTTCGAGTTCCGCGTAATGTCTTTCGGATTGACGAACGCCCCCGCAGCGTTCATGGATTTGATGAATAGGGTGTGTCGACCGATGCTGGACCGATCGGTAATTGTGTTCATTGATGATATCCTCGTCTACTCCAAGAATGAGGGTGATCACGCTTGTCATTTGAAGGAAGTGTTGGAAGCTCTAAAGAAGGAGAAGTTGTATGCTAAGTTCTCCAAATGCGCGTTCTGGCTTAGGGAAGTCCAATTCCTAGGTCACGTCATTAACCCGAACGGCATTATGGTAGACCCAGCAAAGATAACGACGGTAAGGGACTGGGATATTCCTAAGACGCCAACGGAGATCCGCAGTTTCTTAGGGTTGGCAGGCTACTATCGGAGATTCATTCAGGATTTCTTGAAAATAGCTTCGCCATTGACAAAGTTGACACGAAAGGAAGAAAAGTACGAATGGGGTCCGAAGCAGGATGAGGCATTTAAGGAGTTAAAAGAAAAGCTAACCCAAGCTCCAGTCTTGGCCCTTCCCGAGGGCAATGAAGACCTGGTGGTATACTCTGACGCTTCGGGTCAGGGGTTGGGGTGTGTGCTGATGCAACGTGGAAGAGTGATCGCATACGCATCACGACAGCTGAAGGTTCATGAAGTCAACTATCCGACTCACGATTTGGAACTTGCTGCTGTTGTGTTTGCATTAAAAATTTGGAGGCACTACCTCTATGGGGTAAAGTTTACCATATACTCCGATCACAAAAGTCTGAAGTACTTCTTCGAGCAAAAGGAGTTAAATATGAGGCAGAGGCGATGGTTGGAACTTTTGAAAGACTATGACTGCGAAATCATGTACCATCCTGGAAAAGCAAACGTGGTGGCTGACGATCTAAGCCGGAAGGATGTGCCTGCTCCTATTAGAGTGAAAGCTTGCCAAATGGTGGTAACGTCGGATGTGATGAGGGAAATTGAAAAGGCTCAAGAAGAGGCACTAAAGGGGGAAAACATAAAGAAGGAAAGGATGGTTGGCCAACAGGATAAGTTAGAATATAACACCCTTGGTGTTAGGACACGTTTTGGTCGAGTATGGATACCTATGGGTGGCGAGCTTAGGACCAAAATCTTGGATGAGGCTCATAAGTCTCGTTACTCTATCCATCCCGGTACCAACAAAATGTACCAAGATCTGAAGAAGGAATACTGGTGGCCTGGGATGAAACACGAAGTGACGAAATACGTAAGCAAGTGCTTGACTTGCTCACAAGTGAAGGCCGAACACCAGAAACCGTATGGGAAAATTCAACCACTTGAGATACCAGAATGGAAGTGGGAACACATTACTATGGACTTCATAACCAAGCTACCTCGCACAGCTAAAGGTCATGACACCATTTGGGTAATTGTGGACCGTTTAACGAAGAGTGCTCATTTTCTACCTATTCGCGAGACGTTCTCGTCAGAAAGATTAGCAGAAGTATTTATTAATGAAGTAGTAGCACGGCACGGGATGCCTTTAACGATTGTATCCGACCGGGACACACGATTCACATCGAGGTTCTGGAAAAGATTTCACGAGGCGATGGGTACGAGACTTAATATCAGCACGGCATACCACCCGCAAACGGATGGTCAGACCGAAAGGACCATTCAGACGTTGGAGGACATGCTTCGTGCTTGTATTATCGACTTTGGTGGCAGTTGGGACAGTCATCTGCCATTAGCCGAATTCTCCTACAACAACAGTTATCACACGACGATAGGCATGCCGCCTTATGAAATGTTGTATGGGAGAAGATGCAGGACCCCGGTTTGTTGGGGTGAGATTGGACAGAAGGAATTGGGAAGTCTCGAAGTCGTTAAAGAAACATCGGAAAGGTTTGATCAGATCAAAGCACGCATGAAGGCCGCCCAAGATCGTCAGAAATCCTATGCGGATAAACGACGAAGGCCTATTGAGTTCAATGTTAGGGATAGAGTAATGTTGAAAGTGTCGCCTTGGAAGGGAATCATACGATTCAGAAAGAGAGGAAAGTTAAGTCCGAGGTTTATCGGACCATTCAGGATTATGGCACGGGTTGGTGAAGTCGCATATCGGTTGGAATTGCCCGATGAGTTAAGTGGGATTCATCCTACCTTCCATGTATCACACATGCGAAAGTGTTTGGCGGATGAATCGGCTCACGTACCACTTACGGACATCGAGGTCGACAACAGCCTTAACTACATCGAAGAACCTGTGGCCATCCTAGACAGGAAAGAGAAACGTTTACGTAACAAAGTTATCCAGTTGGTTAAAGTCCAGTGGAAGCACCGGGAGGGATCGGAAGCTACATGGGAAACGGAGACGGAAATGAAGGAGTCGTACCCTCAACTGTTTGACTTATGATAGGTTTCGGGGACGAAACCTATTGTAAGGGGGATAGACTTGTAACATCCCAAAATAAATGAGGATTTTAAATAACGGGTTGAACCGGGACGAACGGGATAAAAGAACGAGGCGTAACGGGCCGGGCCGGTTGGGCCGGCAAACTTGAAGGAAGGGGGGGGGGGGGGTTTCCTCCCTTTAAATAGCCAACACACACACCATTTCTCTCATTTGCAAGAATCTAGAGAGAGAAACCGTAGAGAGAGAAAGTTGGCGGATCGACCCGAGATTGAAGGAGCTTGTTGCTACTGAGCTCGTGAGCAAAACCTCCGGATCAGAATCTCGAAATCAGGTAACACCCGAACCAAATCTGAGTTTTTGTTCGTTTTTGGGTTTTCGGGTATTTTCGGGAAAATGACGGGTTTTTATAAACCAAATGAGGAAAGGGTTATAAATCTGGAATCACGAAGGGAAAATACACGTTTTGAATGTAAAAAGTCCGGATCTTGACCAGGTCGGACCTGCATTGCGAAAGTCAGGGTTTTTCACGGGGAAGATAGCTGAGTTCTGCAGGTATCGAAACTAGAGTTTCGAGCGGCCTGCAGGTGTCGAAACTAGAGTTTCGAGCGGCCTGCAGGTGTCGAAACTAGAAGTTTCGAGGGGCCTGCAGGTATCGAAACTAGAAGTTTCGATGGGCCTGCACCTGTCGAAACTAAGTAGTTTCGATAGGTCTGCATCAGTAAGTGAAGTCAGTGTATTCACCTGTAACAGAACGAGTAAACCGTTAGAGTCGGGATTTAGGTCTGATGTGTATTTAATTAATCAATTCAGATCGGAAGTGACGTTGTTGGACCTTTGTTTAGGACAACCGAGACTAGCTTATAAGGTGAGTTCTAGAAGCCCTTCTTTAAATGTTTTAATTAATATTTTTGGGCTGGTGTGCATACATACGAAACGATGTTTACGAAATGATGTTTACGAAATGAGGTATATAAAACGATGTTTACGAAGGACGATGTTATGAAATGTTTGCCAAACGAAGTTTATGAAAGGTTTACGAATGAAGTGTTATTTAATAAAACGTACGAATGCTTTAACTAAAACGAGGTAAAGTTTTTATGAAAGTCACGAATGAACGAATCTGCCACGAGTTCCTACGGGAGCTAAGGTATGTATGTATGTATTGGCCTCACCTTACGGGGGCCTATGTGGCTGGCTAACGGTTGTACAACTGGTTGAGGATGGGGTGACGACGGTCACCCATGGGATTACCGGGATCCCGATGGAAGGTACTATTCCTTGCGGGGAAATATTGCCTATGGTATGTTTAGTCTTCCTAGAGGTAACGAGCCTTAGGAGACGTATGTTTAGTCTTCCTAGAGGTAACGAGCCTTAGGAGACGTATGTTTAGTCTACCTAGAGGTAACGAGCCTTAGGAGACGTATGTTTGGTCCACCTAGAGGTAACGAGCCTTAGGAGACCTGGATGACGGATGACTTAGAGGTAGCGAGCCTTAAGTTCATCCGCTGGTATGCGATGTATGGGTTTGACGGTTACGAGAAGGCGCAGATTCGGTTCATATTGACTAGTGTTATGATGCTATGTTACGATGTTTTGATGATGTTAAGTTATTGCATATTTTACGTACGCTTTTATTAAATAAAGTATGATGTTATGTTTTTGGCAAATATTTGATGTTAATGATTTATGTTAAAACTAGAACTCACCAGCGTAGCTGACCTTTTTAGTATGCACATTCAGGTTAAGGAAGTTATGATGATGGACGGTGATGCTGGGCGGCTTGAGGAGTTACCCGGATGATATGAAGACTGGCATCCCGTTACGAGTTGTTTTTGTTATGTACATGTATTTGAAAATGTTACGCTTCCGCATGTTAAACGATGTAATGTTATGTTTGAAATGAAATTTTCCGCTGCGTTATTTGATATTCTAGTTTGAGAACTGTTTGTGAATGAGTAAATCCAACGCGTGGGGCCTCCCGGGTTTGGGGCCTCACATGGGAGAAGTCACAAGGGATCAAGAATTGAAGTGTTGGATGCATGGATCGATTGAAATACCATCTTTTCAGTTTATGCTTCTCATCTTTTGTTCTTTGATTTGTTTATCTTGTATCATGATTCTGGATATTGAACGTTGTTTACTGTTTTTGATGATGATTGTTGGCTAGATATCTTGAACTACCTAGGTTTTGATGATTATGTCGTGTTAATTGAATTTCATTCGGTTTTCGGTTTCTTGTTGATGGATTAACAATAAAGTAAAGAACTTGTTTTTCGATTGATTGGATGTGTATGCGTATTTGATCTTGATTGATGATTGGTTAATTGTTCCATATGCTACTTGTTGAATGTCTTTCAGTTATGGTTGCATATTAGGTCACTAGCTGTGTGCATGTGATTCGTTTATGGTTTACTGACGTCGTATCCATAGGAACATTGATTGAGAGTCTTTTGGGGTTAGATATTCTTCCTATTTCAATAGCTGAGAGGTGAGAAATAGTCGGGTAATCTTTGGTGTTAGGTTTCTAAGGTTAATTGCTCTGAAAGGAGGTTTCCCTAGGGTTTCTTAGCATCTATGTTATTCCGTGTCTTATCCAGAGGATTCAGATTACTCCTTGCACTGAAAGGTGTATTGAGATAGTGAGATTGAGAGGTAATCTGTCTAGTGAGTACTTTAGTGTTGTTAGATGTAACATCCATGACTTTTCAGACCATAAATTTTTCTGTATTTTAATGATTTCCAATGATAACAATGCATTTAAAACCTGTATATATTGAAACACTTTTGTCACATAAACTGTTACTTTAAATTTAACACATCTATTCAAAATTTAGAACGTTTACATATACAATTCTATAACACCTGTTTGATACATATATATATATATATATGTATATATATATATATATATATCCATATATATGTATGAATATTTATTTATAAATAATTGAAAATAAGTATATCTATGTATTCGATTTTATTAATTAAACCACTCAAGAAGAGTTGTTTAGCAATTATATATATATATATATATATATATATATATATTGACACTTTAAATTTTAATTAGTTTATAAAGTTTATAAAAGAAATGAATCTTATAAAGAAAATTAAAATAAGTAAACCAAGTTTGAACCTCACCCTTCCAACTTTGACCCTTTGACTTTCAAAAGTCAAGGCAAGCCCAAACCTAGAAAATTCAAGGCTGCCATCGATCGAATCCGTGATTAATTGGACTCCTCATAGTTACACATGCAATAATCGATCAAATCCCGGCCTAATCATCGAACCAATTCGATCAAAATACGCGGCCTATTCAAATTCAAAAAAAAAAGTTTAACCCTCAAGGTCAAACCGTATCAATTAATGCTTGATGTGTGTAACAGACGCGTAATGGACCCTGAAAATCACTCACCGATGGATCCCGTATGAATTTAGACCTCAAACATGACTCGATTCATTCGAAATCGAACCGAAATCGCGGAAATTAACCCCGACAACTATCCCCCATTAATCGTAATCAAAACACGTAATCGGAACAAAATTAAACAAATTAAACTGCTCACACACATTCACATACTCACACACAAACTCTCCGAACCCAGAATCACATCCCATATCACGTCGAATCCTCGATCGAGCACCAAGAACAACGGACGTTTTGACCCAGCCGTCTACACTCTCCACTCAATCAAAACAAGTAAGTTTCGTACCTTTCGATTCGTTTCTGGATGCTTATCAAAAGCCCCTTATCAATTCGTAAGAACAAAATCGAATTGAACTAATTTAAATTCTAGGGTTCATGCTACACGAAATTGGGGCTCGATCCTTGTTTTTCTATATAATTAAACGGGTTACTATATGACCAGCGAACCCACCTGTTCCAACCGGTTAAGTTACTGTGCCGTTGGATCGGGTGGCGTGGGTTCGAAACCCACAAACCACTGACCTTTTTGCGCGTGTGTATTGTACCAGACCCGTTTCTTGTTCCAGATGCGCTCAACAAGTTTTAGAACCACAAACATAACACAGTAGGGTCTCTGGTCCAGCGGTCAGGCTCTTTTCCTCACCTAGAACCAACCCGGGTTCGAACCCTATGGCCTGTAATTATTTTTTTTCGCCGTTTTAAAGCTCCAACTGTTCTATAAAAATTATTTTATAACCTCATTATCATTTAGAACAGATTAAAGCAACAATTAACAATTTTAAACATAAAACAAATATTTTTACAATTTAATTTGTTTAAAAATCCCATGTTTCAATATAAAAAACCATTTAAAAGTATTTAAATTAAAACTAATGAATTACAAAACAAAACATTTAAAATATCTAATTTATAAAATCTTGTAACGATTTTATACACTATCATTTCATAAAATAACTTTATAAAGATCAAATTCTATTAATTATATATATTAGGGTTCAAACCCATTGTAAACAAAGGAAATTTTCTAAAACATATATTAATGTACATATTTACTTTTTCTATATTTTTGAGGACATATTATTTTAATAATAAACAGATAAATAAATAAAAAATTTATTTATTTAAATCAATTATCTTTCTACATTATTAATATCTTTAGGGTTTTAAATTACAGTTAGTATAATTTCTTAATTATACAAACTAATATATATTTACACTATAATTTGACACATTTTCATAAATAAATAAATAAAATAATTTTTTTTATTTAAATAGATATAACGCTACACAACTTTTTCTAAATAAATAAAAAATTATTATTTATTTAATTTATTTAGTTATTCAAATTTAACCCATTGTGCGAGACCCCACACTCAAAACCTAATTGAACCCTAGATCTCGCCTTAGAACTCCTTGCATGTTTCTAATTCAAATCCATGCATTTCACTCTAGGTTATCTTGTGATTTAAGAATCACTTATTCTTCATATTGCTCGTGCTAACTACTACTGTTGATACAGGTGAGTTTACATAGCCCCTCTTTTACATCTTTACATATTTTGGGGTGAAACATGATCTATTCTTTAAAGCTTTATACATAGACTTAAATACAATTCAATAATATGATATTATGTGTTACGTGCTTTATGTTTGAATGCTATGAGTTAAGACTACATATACATGACTTTAGTACAATCATTAACTACGTACAAGCCAACGATTAACATTGATGGATCTATTGTGTCTGACAAACCCACCCGGTTAGGGTGTTTGTTACAGACTTTACATAAGGGTAACCTGCGTGTTATGCCTCAGTCCAAGGTTTGATTGTACACACATAGTTTAACTATAGATTCTCCATAAATGCCTTATACACGTGTATCGTATGAATTGTATAAAATACTTTAAACTTGGTTATGTGTCAAAACCTATGTATGCTCACCAACTTTTTAGTTGACCTCGTTTTTCATCATGTTTCAGGTACTAATGCTTGAGAATAAGTGCAAGATGCTTCACTTAGGACCGATGGCCTAGAATTTAAATTAATGAAACTATTTATGTATTTCCATTTTCTTTGTAACGTTGGATTTATGTTTATTTGTGACATGAAATTGGATGTTTAATTATTTAAACTTTAGCAAACCTTGAGCTTTTGAACAGTCTACATGTCCCACCCCGACGTATTCCGCCGTCGGTTGGGGTGTGACAGATTGGTATCAGAGCCTTGGTTATAGGGAATTAGGTTATTAGACACTCTTGACCTAGACTATAACCGTAGGACACCCATACTATGCCATGCTACTACATGCTACATGATTACTTGTGTGAATAATTTTTACATGTTATCTTATGTAATTACCCTAAATGATACAATGCTTAATAGTCTATGTGTCACACTACCTATAACTTTTGTGCTTATATTCATTGCCATCTACATGCTACATATGTGTTTCATTAAGTGCTATCCTAAGCTTAACACAAACATACACACCAAATTATTCTTACATCTTTGAACTCGCATACATAATACCACCACCTCTTGTGATCTAGATTTAAACTATTGGGCCTAATGCCTATTAATAATAAACAAGAATCCCAATTACCCTCCAAGAAGAATAAGCCCACTACAATAAATAAACCTCACTTTTGGGCCTCAAAGCCCAGTCCACAACAATTCTCATCATGACCATGAGCCCAACAATAGTGTTATTAATACATGATGGCTGGAAGAGTGTGTAGGCCCATGAGGGATTCTGGCTAAGGAAAGATAGGGTACTTAAGTGTGTCTTAGTGACCCACCCCTCTTTCCTGGGAATTCTCCTCAGGGATACATTGCTTATAGGTCAAGTGTATTTCTAAAATATTATTGTGAAGGCTCGGTGTTATGACTAGTCAAACTCTAAACTTATGGGAACTCCTATGTCTAACACTCCATATTTCATTATCACTTACCACCTTTTATTGTTTCCTGCCAGACATGGACTCCTACTCTCCTCCCTCCCCGGTTTACCGTCCTGGAGCGGAGTCTGACTGGGAAGAAGACATCAGGTCACCCGTGTATCGGTCACCACCACCCTCAGCTGCCAGGCCAAGGTTTGACGTAAGGGCAGATTGGGCTAGGAACACCGGCCAAAGACTTCAAACATCTGGATCACCCGCACCCAGGAACCCGTATCAGACACCCCATCTCCACAATCAGTTACCACCCCCACTAAGAGACCCATATCCAATGCCCGACCCGTATCATCCTAACCCTTGGGTAAGGCATACCATGGCACCCACTAGTGTTATGGGAATTCCAACCAATGACATTCACCAATATGTAAGGACTTCAGAGTTTGAGAGGCAAAGGATGGAGCACGAGATAAGGCACAACTTGCAAGGACAAAGAATGGATAGCCTAGCGAACCAATTAGCGTACCAAAAGGAGTTAATTTCCATCCTCGAAAAAGAAATGTTTGAGAATCGCAATAAAACAGCTAGAGCTGAAGCCAGATCGGCTACCCGAATGACCATAGCGGTGCTCATCTTGGTGATTATCTTCCTTCTAGTGGAAAGCTACCAGAGACGTTAGAAGGAATTTCTATTAATTGTCTTTAAATTTCCAGTTTGAGAACCATTTCCCTAAGTTTTGAATAATGTGTGACATTTCAGCATTTAATAAATTTTATATTTTCCAACTCTAGAGTTATTATTCATTGATTTAACCCGTTGAGTGCGCATTACGACCATTATATTTTAATCAAGATTCTCCAAGAATCACCTTCTTCATTCACCGCGATTTAGTATACTACCGACAATCTCATCCGTAAACAACTCATCCTATTAGATTTAAACAACCCCGTTATTTCCAAATCAAACGTTTATCAGACTTTTAAAAGAGTGTCGGAAATATAAATTGCCCATAAACATTTTCACCTTGCAAGGAAACTTAATACAACCTATTTTATAAACATATTACTTCAAATTAGTAAATAGGTATGATTTTCCTAATTAAAATAATTATTTTTAAACCCTGGCTAAATTAATATACGACTACTAGCCAATAATTCCTCTTAAAAATATTCTCTTAGTAATAATTGAAAATTTAAATTAAAAGATTTTTCCTATAATTTGTCTATTTATTTAGATTATTTAACTCAATATTTACATTACTTTATATATCTACAACCAAGAACAATTTACAATTTCCTAATTTCAAACAAAGATCAGTTATTTGAAAACATATTTCCTTGAGTGTTCTCAAAACCCCTCGTTACCTTTCACTTGCCACTTCAGGAGACGATCTATACCACATAGACGTTAACCATCCCCATCAACCTCAACGAGATTTAAAGAGCTAGAACCTAACTACCACATTATACATGAACGTCAAATAACACGCTTCTCCACAACACTTGATCACATACAAAACTCGTTAGCATATGCCACACACGAAGCTCAATAACTTACATATGCACATTTACAATATACACAACACTATCACCTAATACATGAAGCTTGCTTATTCTCAATATATCCAATGCTACACTGACTGTATAATACATGAAACTTGATTATTTGCAACACACGCCCTACTGGATCGATTACGGAATACACGAAGCATAGTTGGTTGCGATATGCATACACTAAATCGATCACATGTTACATAGCAATTGATTGTTTGATACACAATACTTGACTAATCACATTGAAACATAAAACTCATTTTGGTTACAAAGTACATGATACTACATGATATTAAGTTGTTAACACCATACATGAAATTCAATCCTTACAATACACATGATACTATGTTGCTTACATTACACATGGTAGCTTATACATGATACTAAGTTGTTTACGTTACACATGAAACCTATTCGATTACAAACTATATAATACTAGGCCATACAGGAGACTTGTGTGTTTACATTATACACGAAACTCAACTGCTTACAATTGATGCAATTTGATTTATTACACACAAGGTATGGTCATACACTTGTTCACCAAACTTGAAAATCCTAACACATTGAAGCTACTCGGGGTTTGACGTATTCTTGTTCAAACACGAGGAAGCTGTAACACTTTAAAACAACTCGGGGTTTGACGTATTCTTGTTCAAACACGAGTAAACCATGGAACTTTAGGTAACACTACTTTATTATCCTTAGGTTGCTAACTGACTTGCCTACGTAAGGATATAGTTACATATTAGCAACTCATATGTGAGAGCAATATACATGAACTAAGTGAATTTGTGCCTCCTCTTGACCCGCACATAACGGAATGATCTATACGGACCATGCGATGATTTGAGTAATTACGGGTGCACACGGAATTATAAAAATCAGCGCATGGAAAACATAGTAAATTTTGTCGTGTGTTGTGACCTAAAACTTATCATGATATGTAACAACGAAACTGATGTGATATGACAAGGGCATGGTGGATACGCCGATGGTACTTCCTATATATAAGTGTCCTATCATATTACCAAAAGTAGCGTTGTTCGTGTCACGTGAAGTTTCGACCCAGACCAATGTTTGTGAAATCTTTTATCCATTGACAATTTTGAGCAAATTAGACTACTTCTTACACAAACCCTAATTATCAGAATCCCATCAAAATTCATTCCAAGTAAGGCACCTCACCTTTGGAATCCAAATTGTTATACGACAATTTCCTCCTTAAATTCATTCCAAAACTAAAGTCATTATCATCATTCATATCAGACTTTGAGTATCAGGCCTAAACCATATCATCAGTTACACTCCTCAGAACCTAACAGTCGGTCCAAAACTTTCACCTTTCCGGGCTTGTTAGCCCCCATAAGTTAAATTTCGGGACGAAATTCCCTTAACATGGGGAGACTGTAACATCCATGACTTTTCAGACCATAAATTTTTCTGTATTTTAATGATTTCCAATGATAACACTGCATTTAAAACCTGTATATATTGAAGCACTTTTGTCACATAAACCGTTACTTTAAATTTAACACATCTATTCAAAAATTAGAACCTGGCGTTTACATATACAATTCTATAACACCTGTTTGATACATATATATATATATATGTATATATATATATATCCATATATATGTATGAATATTTATTTATAAATAATTGAAAATAAGTATATCTATGTATTCGATTTTATTAATTAAACCACTCAAGAAGAGTTGTTTAGCAATTATATATATATATATATATATATTTTTGACACTTTAAATTTTAATTAGTTTATAAAGTTTATAAAAGAAATGAATTTTATAAAGAAAATTAAAATAAGTAAACCTAGTTTGAACCTCACCCTTCCAACTTTGACCCTTTGACCCAGTTGACTTTCAAAAGTCAAGGCAAGCCCAAACCTAGAAAATTCAAGGCTGCCATCGATCGAATCCGTGATTAATTGGACTCCTCATAGTTACACATGCAATAATCGATCAAATCCCGGCCTAATCATCGAACCAATTCGATCAAAATACGCGGCCTATTCAAATTCCAAAAAAAAAAGTTTGACACTCAAGGTCAAACCGTATCAATCCATGCTTGATGTGTGTAACAGACGCGTAATGGACCCCGGAAATCACGCACCAATTGATCCCGTATGAATTTAGACCTCAAACATGACTCGATTCATTCGAAATCGAACCGAAATCGCGGAAATTAACCCCGACAGCTATCCCCCATTAATCGTAATCAAAACAAGTAATCGGAACAAAATTAAACAATTTAAACTGCTCACACACATTCACATACTCACACACAAACTCTCCGAACCCAGAATCACATCCCATATCACGTCGAATCCTCGATCGAGCACCAAGAACAGCGGACGTTTTGACCCAGCCGTCTACACTCTCCACTCAATCAAAACAAGTAAGTTTCGTACCTTTCGATTCGTTTCTGGATGCTTATCAAAAGCCCCTTATCAATTCGCAAGAACAGAATCGAATTGAACTAATTTAAATTCTAGGGTTCATGCTACACGAAATTGGGGCTCGATCCTTGCTTTTCTATATAATTAAACGGGTTACTATATGACCAGCGAACCCACCTGTTCCAACCGGTTAAGTTACTGTGCCGTTGGATCGGGTGGCATGGGTTCGAAACCCACAAACCACTGACCTTTTTGCGCGTGTGTATTGTACCAGAACCGTTTCTTGTTCCAGATGCGCTCAAAAAGTTTTAGAACCACAAACATAACACAGTAGGGTCTCTGGTCCAGCGGTCAGTGTCACACCCCGCCAAGGCGGAAACGCGAGGCACGACGTTCACTGGTTTCCAAAGCATATGATTATCGCAAACACATATATGTAATTGGATACATAATCGAGTTTAAAATATTTACATCACAAAGTATCAAATTGAGTTTACAAAAGTTTAAGATTTCGTAAATATGACTCAAGACCATGAGTTATACAAGAGAAATCCTCCAGAAAAAGCCGTATCCACGTGCATGCATGTATCCTGCGGCCACGTTCAATTTCCTGAAAACATACTTAAAATTGTCAACACGAGGTTGGTGAGTTCACAAGTTATTATAAAGAGTTATCATAAACTCAATGTTTAAGCCTGATCATCTGCCGATCAAAACTCTTTGTTAAACCTGATCATTTTAACCTGATCAGAACTCTTTGGTTTAAAACCTGATCACTTCAACCTGATCAGAGCCCTTTTGTTAAACCTGATCACTTTACCCTGATCAGAACTCTTTTGTTAAACCTGATCACTTTACCCTGATCAGAACTCTTTTGTTTAAAACCTGATCACTTTACCCTGATCAGAACTCTTTTGTTTAAAACCTGATCACTTTACCCTGATCAGAACTCTTTTGTTTAAAACCTGATCACTTTACCCGGATCAGAACTCTTTTGATAAACCTGATCACTTTACCCTGATCAGAACTCTTTTGTTAAACCTGATCAGAACTCTTTTGTGTAAAACCTGATCATTTTAACCTGATCAGAACTCTTTTGTTTAAATTACCAATGAATATGAATACTAATCCGATCTATTGACCCCATTTGTAAGCTTGCAAGGAATACAAAATAGTATGTAATGTACGAGACCGTAACCAAACCCCAACTTTCTGTGCCTCCCCTCGCCTTTCTGCGAGTAAGATTATATGCGGTCATTCGGTCATTTGGACCCCTGGTTAGCGCGACTAACCATGACCGGGAGCGTCACCCCCAATAGTACTATTCATAAAATCCCGGGCTAAATCCATAGCTAATGGTTACTAATTTATTACGAGGACTTTAAGCGCTTTATTGTTCCCTCAATACATACATACGGTCAGATCATTAGTTCCATTCATTTATACACAAAAGTCTTTTACAAGTATGTTTCCACCCCAAATCATTTCAAAAACTTAGAAAAAGGGGGATTAGTGAAACTCACCTCAACAATATGAATGCTAGCAAATATTTGAATGACGGCAGATTCGCCTATCCGTATCCTATTTACACAAGGATAACATACACGTTAAGACTACCCGTCTTAAACGCAATTTGTTCACCCGACTTAGCAGTTCTGATTGCTTTTGTTTTAATTATCTTTTTAGTTTTTCCCAACACTTGGTTCGTTATGAAAATAGTTCTGAGTTACTGCCCAATGGGGCTGATGAACAGGTATCGAAACTTTCTTAGTTTTGATTAAACAGAACAGATGTCAAAACTTCCTAGTTTCGACTGAGCAAAACAGGTATCGAAACTACCTAGTTTCGATTGGCAAGAATAGTATCGAAACCGCCTAGTTTCGATTGGGCAATCAGTATCGAAACTACTTAGTTTCGATTGTAAATAGGTATCGAAACTCCTAGTTTCGATTGAATAATCGGCATCGAAACTCCTAGTTTCGATCAGCAGGTAGCGAAACTCCCAGTTTCGATTACTGCACTTTAATTGACAGAATTTGTCCTGTATATTTTTATGTTCAAATCTTGAATTTGACACATTTTTCTTGTTATCTTACTTGCGTTTGAATGATTTGTATGATTAGTTACGGTTTTAACGATAATGAAATGGATAATATTGAGTTTTTACCTCAAACAGAGAATGGTGATTTCTAGAGAAACAGAGAATGATCTTGAGTATCTTGTTAAGCTTTCTTCAGAAACGCTTGGAATTCTCCTTATAGCACTGAATTAGGTGGATTTCTGCCTTAATCCGGACTTCGACTTGAAGGAGAATGGTGAAATTGCCGTAAGAAAAAGAGGAGGTTTGAAAGGAATGGTGAAGTTTCGACTGAAAGGTATGGTTTTCATCTGAATCAGAGTGAATCAGGCAAGTGGGAGCATGGCTCCCCTGACTCTCGGCCAAGAAAGTGAAGAAGTGGGTTTGGGGTTAATGATAACAATTTTAATCATTAATTTATTAATGATATTAGTATCAATTAGAGTTTTAAAGGGGTAATTTAATTCAGTTTCGATTCTTCAATTTTTACCAGTTTATGGCTCGTTGAAGAAAATATTGAAACCTTGATTTGTATAATTCGTTGAGGTGATTATTTGTAGGTATGAGTACTTAAAAGTGGCGCTACATAGTAACGTCTTCGAGAAATCCATTATTTTACTTTTTCGTATAATATATGATTTAGTCTTAACCATAAATTATGGTTCAACGTAAATTTTGTGTAACACACACACACACACATATATATATATATATATTTTTTTTTTCTGGTTATTTTATTTAACCATTTACGTTCGTATTTAGTCGGGTTATTCTGCTTACTTTTTCTAGTAATTCTTTAAGATTTACTAGACTTGGAATAAACTCCTTTGCTAGACTTCTTGACTTTACTTAGTCAAAATAAATATCAGGAAATAATAATTATGAACGTGCGTTTATGAAATGTGGATATTGACCTGAAATGCTGGGTGTCACATTCTCCCCATGTTACAGAGAATTTCGTCCCGAAATTCAGTTCTTGTCACTCTGACTTGGAGTGTTTGTAAACAATGACGGGTACTTGGATTTCATTTTATCTTCCCGCTCCCACGTATACTCGGGGCCGCGCTTTGAATTCCAACGTACCTTGACCAGCTTAACACGGCTGCGCCTTGTTCTCTGAACCTTCCAATCTGTGACTTCCATAGGTTCCTCAATGAAGTGCAACTTGTCGTCTATGTGAATCTCATCAGGCGGTATAATTAATGTGTCGTCTGATAGGCACTTCTTGAGATTTGACACATGAAACGTATCATGTATATTGCTTAGTTCTTTTGGCAACTTGAGCTTGTAAGCTACAGGGCCAACCCTAGCCAATATTTCAAACGGTCCAACATACCTAGGGTTAAGCTTGCCACGGTTGCCAAATCTTGCAACTCCTTTCCATGGTGAGACCTTTAACATGACTTTGTCTCCTACTTGGAATTCTAAAGGTCTTCGTCTGTTATCCGCGTAACTCTTTTGTCTGTCACGGGCGGCCTTCAGACGATCCTTGATTTTGAAAATCTTGTCTGTGGTTTCTTGAATAACTTCAGGACCGGTTAAATGCTTGTCACCAACTTCTGCCCAACAAAGCGGTGAACGACATTTTCGACCATACAAAGCCTCAAACGGAGCGGCTTTGATGCTGGTGTGGTAACTGTTATTGTATGAAAACTCAGCTAGCGGCAAATGAGTATCCCAATTTCCACCGAAGTCAATCGCACACGCACGGAGCATATCCTCTAAGGTTTGAATTGTCCTTTCACTTTGACCATCTGTTTGTGGGTGATATGCCGTGCTCATGTCAAGACGTGTGCCCATGGCTTCTTGTAATGATTTCCAGATTCTAGACACGAATCTGCTGTCTCTATCAGAGATAATAGAAATTGGTACTCCATGCCTAGCCACAATTTCCTTAATATAAAGTCTTGCAAGTTTCTCGGTTTTATCCGTTTCTTTGATGGGTAGAAAATGAGCTGATTTCGTCAAACGATCGACAATTACCCATATAGTGTCGTACCCGCTCGACGTCTTGGGTAACTTTGTAATGAAATCCATGGAAATCTGTTCCCATTTCCATTGAGGTATCTCGGGTTGTTGTAACAATCCCGACGGTTTCTGATGTTCTGCTTTTACTTTTGAACATGTCAGGCATTTACCGACATAAATAGCAATTTCTCCTTTCATGTTCGGCCACCAGTAGAATTCTTTCAGATCCTTATACATTTTATCCGAACCTGGGTGAATGGAGTACCTGGACTTGTGGGCTTCGTCCATAACCAACTCCCGTAAGTTACCAATACATGGCACCCAAATTCTATTTATGAAGTATAAAGTGTCATCTAGCTTTGGTTCCAACTGCTTTATCATTCCTCGTAAAGCTTCATTCTGACTGTTTTCTTCTTTGATTGCCTCTTGTTGTGCCATCCGAATTTGAGTCATGAGACTCGTATGAATTGTCAATTCTAGGGCACGAACACGGAGTGTTTTAACTCATTCCTTACGACTCAAGGCATCTGCTACTACGTTTGGTTTGCCAGGGTGATACTTGATATCACAGTCGTAATCATTCAGTAGTTCTACCTAACGACGTTGCCTCATGTTGAGTTCTTTCTGATTAAAGATGTGCTGGAGACTCTTGTGGTCTGTAAAGATAGTACATTTTGTACCGTATAAGTAATGTCTCCAAATTTTGAGTGCAAACACGACAGCACCCAGTTCCAGATCGTGAGTCGTATAATTTTTCTCATGTACTTTTAGCTGTCTGGATGCATACGCTATGACTTTTTCTCTCTGCATCAATACACATCCCAAACCTTGGTGTGATGCGTCGCAGTACACGATGAAATTGTCAGTTCCTTCGGGAAGGGATAGGATTGGTGCACTGCAAAGTTTTTGCTTCAGCAATTGAAAAGCTGATTCTTGTTTATCTGTCCAATCAAACTTTTTATCCTTCTGAGTTAACGTGGTCATAGGTAAGGCTATCTTTGAAAAATTCTCGATAAATCGTCTGTAATATCCTGCCAAACCCAGAAATTGACGCACCTCAGTCGGAGTTCTTGGTGCTTCCCAGTTTTTGATAGCTTCAATCTTAGATGGGTCTACGTGAATACCATTCTTATTGATAACATGTTCGATAAAATGAACCTCTTGGATCCAAAACTCACACTTAGAGAATTTGGCATAAAGCTTCTCATTCCTGAGTAGTTCCAAGATTAATTTCAAGTGATGTTCATGTTCCTCCTTGGTTCGTGAATATATCAATATGTCATCGATAAACACAATCACGAATTTATCCAAGTACGGCTTGCACACGCGGTTCATGAGATCCATGAAAACAGCTGGTGCATTAGTCAAGCCAAATGGCATAACTAGGAACTCGTAGTGACCGTAACGAGTCCTAAAAGCCGTTTTTGGTATATCTTCTTCCTGAATTTTCAGTTGATGATACCCTGATCGTAGATCAATTTTAGAATAGAAACTGGAACCTTGAAGTTGATCAAACAAATCGTCTATTCGAGGAAGAGGATACCAATTTTTGATTGTCAGTTTGTTCAACTCTCGATAATCAATGCACATTCTAAAGGTTCCATCCTTTTTCTTTACAAATAGGACCGGAGCTCCCCATGGTGAGAAACTCGGTCTTATGAAACCTTTGTCAAGTAACTCTTGTAGTTGGCTCGACAGTTCCTGCATCTCGGAAGGGGCTAGACTATACGGTGATCGTGCAACTGGTGCGGCTCCTGGTACTAGGTCGATCCGAAACTCGACTTGTCTTGATGGTGGTATTCCTGGTAATTCCTCGGGAAATACCTCCGAATAATCTCTGACGACTGGTATGTCCTCAAGTCGACATTCTTCGGGTTTCTTCTCGACGATGTGAGCCAGGAATGCACAATAACCCTTGCGTAGATACTTATGAGCTTTCATGCAGTTTATCGTTTTTAACATCGTTCTACACTTTTCGCCTTGAATTGAAAGAATTTCTCTGCTTGGTAGGGGAATACGTACAATCTTCTAGAAGCATACTATCTCGGCACGATTCTTGGTTAACCAATCTATACCAATAACAATATCAAAACTCCCTAATTCGACGGGTAGAAGGTCTATACTGAATGTACGGTTTTCTAAACATAAAGTACAACCCCTAAAGACCTCTCCGGTTTCTATTAATTTCCCATTTGCTAATTCAATTGTATAACTTTGGTCTAGTTTGCTGGCCTTAATACCGAGTAAGGATTTAAAATCATTCGACACAAAGCTCATATCCGCACCCGAATCAAAAAGTACAGAGGCATAGTGATTATTTATCGGGAACATACCAGTGACGATGTTCGGGTCCTGGCGTGCGTCCCTTGCACCCATCACAAATGCCCTCCCTGGTGCCTGAGCGTTGTTCTGATTCTTCCACTTGGGACAATCCTTCTTGAAGTGTTTTAGATCACCACATACAAAACATCCCGGTTTGATTTTCCCCAATCGGTTGTTAGTTCGACAAGCTTGAGTGGTGTGACCAAACTTGTCGCATTTTCCACACTTGATGCAAACACCGGCATGATGATTTCCACACCTCTTACATCTCGGTAGGCCCCTATCATACTCCTTTCTTTCCACTGTGTTGGCTGCAAAAGCCTTCACAGTTCCTTATTTCTTAAACTCTTGTTTTCCAGATTTGTTACTTGAATTTCCCATCCATTTCCTTTTCTCCCTAGATCTACCTTCCTCATTCTCCTTCCTCACAAACAATTCATTACGTACTGCATCATCCTTTAGTTTGAATGCTAAAGTTATAGCACTCTTGGCATCTATTGGATTAGATGATGTTACCATGCTTCGAATTTGAGGCGCAAGGCCCCACAGATACCTTTCAACACGCTTATGTTCTGGTGTGACCATATGCGGTACCAGAAGTGCCAATTCATTGAAGCGGTCGGTGTATCCCGCTACATCATCTCCTATCATCTGTAGGTTCCACATCTCAGTTTCAATCTTTTGCAATTCGTTCCGAGGACAGTATTCCTCAATCATCATGTTTTTCAAATCTTCCCAAGATAATTGGTACGCTGTCTCTCTCCCCAAAGTCTTCATTTGAGTATTCCACCAAGTTAAAGCTTTATCAGTGAGCGTGCAGGTAGAATACTTCACTATGCAATCAGTGGTGCATTCACTTATATCAATCACCGACTCCATATGTTCTATCCATCTCATGAGTCCTACTGCACCCTCGGTGCCATTAAAACTGCGGGGTTTGCAGGATAGGAAGGCCTTGTAGGTACACTTCCTATTTAGAGCATCTGCAGGATCACAAGTCATAACGTCATTAATTCGGATCATGACTATGTGTTATGGCTTATTTATTTTTATTACCTCCGGAACCTCCGGAACCTCCTGCTGTACCGGTACCCCCTGCGGTACCGCTACCACCTGCACCTCCTCCGCTATTTCGGTTTGCTTCATACTGCTCTATGGCGGCAGCTACTCGTTGTGCTATTAGTTGTTCCATGTTTGGGGAAATTGTCTCGTTGTTGTCACCAGTAGTGTTACGGGGTGTCCCACGCTTAGGTGCCATGACGTTCTTTCTAACATATCAATTAAAAAGAAACAACATCATATATCAATAATGATAGATCATGACATAAGGATACCACAACATCAAACATGAACAACTATCATTACAACATAAACCATTACATACATAGTCAAAACATACATAGTACATTGTTCCAAAAGATAAGGATACAAAAAGGATGGGTTCACATGACCTCATCAGTACTAACGTTTTAAACTACATAATGTACTACGGGCACAACCCGCCCGTAATAGGTTTAAAAGAAGAAGTGAGAGTACAACCCAATCATCATGGCAAGTCCTGCCATGACAAAGCTAGCTCTTGCCACAAATTCTGCAGCCAAAGTCCTCTCCTCCAGCGCCTCCACCATGTCTCGGACCGTGAGAGTGAACTGCCAGTCCATATCAGCTCTCAACTCGAGGTAGTCAGTGGCACTCTATATGTCTCGAGTGCTATCCTCCAGAGTCTGTACTCGAGATCCGAGCCCTTGACGTAAGCGCATGGTTGCATCCCCCTGTGCCCGAATATCATCTAGGAGATCATCAAGACGTTCTTCGTGCGTACGAACGCGAGCTACCAAGGTAGGCACGGTGAGCTCCATGGCTTCCCCAGTGTGGGGTAGGGGTGTTGGAGAGTTGGAGGACTCTCCGAGCTCAAAGGTAGATGGAATGCTCTCCATCTCCCTCCATCGTGCCAGGGTACGAGGCATCCAATGGATAGTCCCCACCGTAGGGTGGTAACAGGGTCGTTACCTCGGTGGTTCCTCATCGGTCTCCAAGTCTTTCGGGTCACGGGCTGCCAGGTTTCTCTTGCGCGGAAGTCGAACCTTCTTCCTAGCACTTTGTACTTTAATCGGTCCTCCGCTTTTCTTTCGGTAGATTATAGGCGGTTCTCCCAGGGCGACATTAGGTGGTGTCGAGCTACAAACTTGTACTCAATTTTTGGGGCGTGTGGCGGGAAGTTCCTCGTTGGATTCAGAGTCAGAGACGGGGTCAGAGTGTGAATGTGACGACACACTTGTGACTACAATATCCACATGACATGATGACTGGTTATGCAATGAAAACATTTTAGTGAGTCATTCTAATTATAGACTAGGTTCGGTTTTAGACACCTAGTTCGCTATAATCAATGGCTCTGATACCAAGTTCTGTCACACCCCGCCAAGGCGGAAACGCGAGGCACGACGTTCACTGGTTTCCAAAGCATATGATTATCGCAAACACATACATGTAATTGGATACATAATCGAGTTTAAAATATTTACATCACAAAGTATCAAATTGAGTTTACAAAAGTTTAAGATTTCGCAAATATGACTCAAGACCATGAGTTATACAAGAGAAATCCTCCAGAAAAAGCCGTAACCACGTGCATGCATGTATCCTACATTGCTAACCTGATGGCCACGTTCAATTTCCTGAAAACATACTTAAAATTGTCAACACGAGGTTGGTGAGTTCACAAGTTATTATAAAGAGTTATCATGAACTCAATGTTTAAGCCTGATCATTTGCCGATCAAAACTCTTTGTTAAACCTGATCATTTTAACCTGATCAGAACTCTTTGGTTTAAAACCTGATCACTTCAACCTGATCAGAGCCCTTTTGTTAAACCTGATCACTTTACCCTGATCAGAACTCTTTTGTTAAACCTGATCATTTTACCCTGATCAGAACTCTTTTGTTTAAAACCTGATCACTTTACCCTGATCAGAACTCTTTTGTTTAAAACCTGATCACTTTACCCTGATCAGAACTCTTTTGTTTAAAACCTGATCACTTTACCCGGATCAGAACTCTTTTGATAAACCTGATCACTTTACCCTGATCAGAACTCTTTTGTTAAACCTGATCACTTTAACCTGATCAGAACTCTTTTGTGTAAAACCTGATCATTTTAACCTGATCAGAACTCTTTTGTTTAAATTACCAATGAATATGAATACTAATCCGATCTATTGACCCCATTTGTAAGCTTGCAAGGAATACAAAATAGTATGTAATGTACGAGACCGTAACCAAACCCCAACTTTCTATGCCTCCCCTCGCCTTTCTGCGAGTAAGATTATATGCGGTCATTCGGTCATTTGGACCCCTGGTTAGCGCGACTAACCATGATCGGGAGCGTCACCCCAATAGTACTATTCATAAAATCCCGGGCTAAATCCATAGCTAATGGTTACTAATTTATTACGAGGACTTTAAGCGCTTTATTGTTCCCTCAATACATACATACGGTCAGATCATTAGTTCCATTCATTTATACACAAAAGTCTTTTACAAGTATGTTTCCACCCCAAATCATTTCAAAAACTTAGAAAAAGGGGGATTAGTGAAACTCACCTCGACAATATGAATGCTAGCAAATATTTGAATGACGGCAGATTCGCCTATCCGTATCCTATTTACACAAGGATAACATACACGTTAAGACTACCCGTCTTAAACGCAATTTGTTCACCCGACTTAGCAGTTCTGATTGCTTTTGTTTTAATTATCTTTTTAGTTTTTCCCAACACTTGGTTCGTTATGAAAATAGTTCTGAGTTACTGCCCAATGGGGCTGATGAACAGGTATCGAAACTTTCTTAGT
The DNA here is from genome assembly GCA_023525975.1 of Smallanthus sonchifolius. NCBI lineage: Eukaryota > Viridiplantae > Streptophyta > Magnoliopsida > Asterales > Asteraceae > Smallanthus > Smallanthus sonchifolius. The sequence continues at coordinate 18,368,190 of CM042036.1, forward strand.
TTTGATTAAACAGAACAGATGTCAAAACTTCCTAGTTTCGACTGAGCAAAACAGGTATCGAAACTACCTAGTTTCGATTGGCAAGAATAGTATCGAAACCGCCTAGTTTCGATTGGGCAATCAGTATCGAAACTACTTAGTTTCGATTGTAAATAGGTATCGAAACTCCTAGTTTCGATTGAATAATCGGCATCGAAACTCCTAGTTTCGATCAGCAGGTAGCGAAACTCCCAGTTTCGATTACTGCACTTTAATTGACAGAATTTGTCCTGTATATTTTTATGTTCAAATCTTGAATTTGACACATTTTTCTTGTTATCTTACTTGCGTTTGAATGATTTGTATGATTAGTTACGGTTTTAACGATAATGAAATGGATAATATTGAGTTTTTACCTCAAACAGAGAATGGTGATTTCTAGAGAAACAGAGAATGATCTTGAGTATCTTGTTAAGCTTTCTTCAGAAACGCTTGGAATTCTCCTTATAGCACTGAATTAGGTGGATTTCTGCCTTAATCCGGACTTCGACTTGAAGGAGAATGGTGAAATTGCCGTAAGAAAAAGAGGAGGTTTGAAAGGAATGGTGAAGTTTCGACTGAAAGGTATGGTTTTCATCTGAATCAGAGTGAATCAGGCAAGTGGGAGCATGGCTCCCCTGACTCTCGGCCAAGAAAGTGAAGAAGTGGGTTTGGGGTTAATGATAACAATTTTAATCATTAATTTATTAATGATATTAGTATCAATTAGAGTTTTAAAGGGGTAATTTAATTCAGTTTCGATTATTCAATTTTTACCAGTTTATGGCTCGTTGAAGAAAATATTGAAACCTTGATTTGTATAATTCGTTGAGGTGATTATTTGTAGGTATGAGTACTTAAAAGTGGCGCTACATAGTAACGTCTTCGAGAAATCCATTATTTTACTTTTTCGTATAATATATGATTTAGTCTTAACCATAAATTATGGTTCAACGTAAATTTTGTGTAACACACACACACACACATATATATATATATATATTTTTTTTTCTGGTTATTTTATTTAACCATTTACGTTCGTATTTAGTCGGGTTATTCTGCTTACTTTTTCTAGTAATTCTTTAAGATTTACTAGACTTGGAATAAACTCCTTTGCTAGACTTCTTGACTTTACTTAGTCAAAATAAATATCAGGAAATAATAATTATGAACGTGCGTTTATGAAATGTGGATATTGACCTGAAATGCTGGGTGTCACAGTCAGGCTCTTTTCCTCACCCAGAACCAACCCGGGTTCGAACCCTATGGCCTGTAATTATTTTTTTAGCCGTTTTAAAGCTCCAACTGTTCTATAAAAATTATTTTATAACCTCATTATCATTTAGAACAGATTAAAGCAACAATTAACAATTTTAAACATAAAACAAATATTTTTACAATTTAATTTGTTTAAAAATCCCATGTTTCAATATAAAAACCATTTAAAAGTATTTTAAATTAAAACTAATGAATTACAAAACAAAACATTTAAAATATCTAATTTATAAAATCTTGTAACGATTTTATACACTATCATTTCATAAAATAACTTTATAAAGATCAAATTCTATTAATTATATATATTAGGGTTCAAACCCATTGTAAACAAAGGAAATTTTCTAAAACGTATATTAATGTACATATTTACTTTTTCTATATTTTTGAGGACATATTATTTTAATAATAAACAGATAAATAAATAAAAAATTTATTTATTTAAATCAATTATCTTTCTACATTATTAATATCTTTAGGGTTTTAAATTACAGTTAGTATAATTTCTTAATTATACAAACTAATATATATTTACACTATAATTTGACACATTTTCATAAATAAATAAATAAAATAATTTTTTTTATTTAAATAGATATAACGCTACACAACTTTTTCTAAATAAATAAAAAAATATTATTTATTTAATTTATTTAGTTATTCAAATTTAACCCATTGTGCGAGACTCCACACTCAAAACCTAATTGAACCCTAGATCTCGCCTTAGAACTCCTTGCATGTTTCTAATTCAAATCCATGCATTTCACTCTAGGTTATCTTGTGATTTAAGAATCACTTATTCTTCATATTGCTCGTGCTAACTACTACTGTTGATACAGGTGAGTTTACATAGCCCCTCTTTTACATATTTACATATTTTGGGGTGAAACATGATCTATTCTTTAAAGCTTTATACATAGACTTAAATACAATTCAATAATATGATATTATGTGTTACGTGCTTTATGTTTGAATGCTATGAGTTAAGACTACATATACATGACTTTAGTACAATCATTAACTACGTACAAGCCAACGGTTAACATTGATGGATCTATTGTGTCTGACAAACCCACCCGGTTAGGGTGTTTGTTACCGACTTTACATAAGGGTAACCTGCGTGTTATGCCTCAGTCCAAGGTTTGATTGTACACACATAGTTTAACTATAGATTCTCCATAAATTCCTTATACACGTGTATCGTATGAATTGTATAAAATACTTTAAACTTGGTTATGTGTCAAAACCTATGTATGCTCACCAACTTTTTAGTTGACCTCGTTTTTCATCATGTTTCAGGTACTAATGCTTGAGAATAAGTGCAAGATGCTTCACTTAGGACCGATGGCCTAGAATTTAAATTAATGAAACTATTTATGTATTTCCATTTTCTTTGTAACGTTGGATTTATGTTTATTTGTGACATGAAATTGGATGTTTAATTATTTAAACTTTAGCAAACCTTGAGCTTTTGAACAGTCTACATGTCCCACCCCGACGTATTCCGCCGTCGGTTGGGGTGTGACATTGGAGATAGCTGAGAGGTGATCCGACTAACCAGTGAGTTTCACACGTCCGTTAGGGTTTCCTTGTTGATCACACCCGGAGAATGGTCTGGGATTCACTAGGTTTTCTAATTGTGTCATATTCTAAGAGCCCGGTTCCATCATAGTTTCCGTATCCGAGAGAGTTCCAAGTTACATGCATAGGATTTAGAGTCTAGGTAGTGCTTTCCCCGTTTGTGAGTTTGTCTAGAGTCTTTTGCTTTATATTTGGTTGTCGTTAGTTAGTTATCCATTAGTTTAATCATAGTTCAACACAATTTCCCCCCAATATAATTCAGTTCATTTAGTTGAGTCAGAGTCTAGGTATAGTTGTCACTAGTGTCTCGTGGGTTCGATATCCGGACTTTCATTAGACTTTACTATTGTCGATAGGTACGCTTGCTTGTTTAGTGGTCTAGTATTAAGATAGTCTAGAATTATTACTAGAGTGTCTAGGTTAGGTTTTTATATTAGTTTTTATAGACCATTCCAAGCATATCAAGTTTTTGGCGCCGCTGCAGGGGATACTTAGGCGATAGCGTATCTTACTTTGATTGAACTTAACTGATTAATTGAATGTATTTTTGTTTTGAGTCGTAGAGTGTCTAGTTGTCCGTGTATTTCTTTATTTTTAGTGTGTCTTTGTAAATATTTTTGTTTTTTATTTATTTATTTAGTTATATATATATCTGGTGCCCGTGATCCTTTTTGTTTGAGTGTCCATTGCAGTGATTATTATGGAGCGTTATTACGGGAGCAGCTATCAAGGACACTGTTATGTTCAAAGGGATCGTTACGTGAATGTGTGGTGCGATGTCTATGGAGGTCCCCATTACACTCAAGAGTGTCTTGATTCATTGAGGTACTTCACAGACTATTATGGTAATCAATATCTGCAAGCACAGCCATATGATGGATATAGAACTCAAGAGGAGTTGAATGCATGGTGTAAAGAGGTAAATGAGCAGTATGAGAAGGACATCCGGGCAACAATCGCGTGCATTGGATCACATCAGCCAAAGAATCTAGAGCATGTGGTATATGATCGTGAAGGGGAAGTGGTCTTGGAAACCCCAGAACTGGAGGCAACAATGGACGAAGTGCATGTAACAGTGACAGAAGGTGCAGCACAAGTCCCACCTCCAGGTAAGTATTCTGACCTAAATTTTGATAGTTATGAATTCTATACATATCCCATGCAAGATCACACAGTTCCATGTGATTCTTTACACTTGTCTTGTGAGAATGATTCAGTGCAGGTAATACGGGATGAAGATATAATCAAGGAAGAGCAACTGCAAGTGAAGGAGATCATGAGCACGCAATGGCACCTTTTGCCGAAGGCCGAGCGACTTCACCTCCTGGATGAATCTGGGAGGTTGACTGATGAACTAACGAGTCTAAGGTTAGCAAAAGCAACACAAGAACCATAGACTTTAACGGAAGAGGTCTAACTCACAAGTTTACAAAACTCTGCACCCGACCCACCTTCGGTTCAAAAGCCACAAAGTTGCGGACCAGAGCCTATCGAGGATGACTTCTTCAATGATGATGAAGCAAAGGAAGAAGAGTTCTCGGATGGCAATGCGGGTGATGGCCCAGGTAAGTATGCGGAACCCGGTCTAATTAAGCATATTTTTTATAATCCTAAATTTCCGGGTAACGAACTTAACTCTTTGAATGCACTTGATAGCTTACGCGTGTTCTTTCAGAGTAATGTGATGGAGGATCTGGACAGTGAAGGTGAGTTTTTCAAAGAGGTTTTAACAGAGCTTAAGGGGTCACTAGATGAGTCCAAAGCTGAGGTGACAGAAGAGGATAGGTCCCATCCTGGGAGGATGAGTTTAGGGACGAGTTAATGGACCTGCCAACCACTATGGAAGAAGAGTTTGACCCACTTGGCGATCTAAAACTACATGAAGATCTGTTGTATCAAGATCCAAGTGTGGGGATCGAGAAGGATCAACCTGAGGACAGTCGGCCTGAGAAGAATATAAGGTTGACTGAAGTAGAGAAGAATGAGTGGCCCGTGGAGTTAGTAGATGGTGGATCGCCACCCAAATCAACAAAGCCACGAAAGAGGGGTTATAGGCATCTGCATTGGGATATGGATAGGATGCACATTGCTTGTAAAGGCGACAGATCCCTACACTACATGCCACGTATCAGGTTTGGTCCAGGTAACTTTAAATTTTGGTGGTCCGACCCGTTTGGATTTTTTAAATCAGTTTTAAAATCTACCATCATAGTTTGTCAAATCGGTGGTAGACCAGTTATATTAAACGGGCCGGATGGGGGAGGCATAAAGGAGAAGCCTCCTGATTAGTTTTGTTTCTCGGGTTATTACCCGATTGTAGAGTTTGTATAAATTTTATTTTGAGTCTGCACTTTGAGTCTGTTTGATGTTGTTTTGGGTTTGCTGTGAGTTTAGTTTTGTAGGATTGGATTTGAATTGTTCGTACTCAATCTCCATTCGAACAAGGATAATCCGAGCTTGATATACATGTAAAGGGAACCCAACAGAGTGTGTGTGCAGCCGCGAATGAAATGCTATACGGTTACACAAGTGGAAGAGCATAGCTGGCCAAGATCACTGCCACATTACCAGCTAAGTCGTTTCCACTTTATTATTTTTGTCTAATTTTTAGTCTTTGTTTTTATTTTCTGTGGTTTCTCGGTTCACATTGTGGACAATGTATGTTTCAAGTGTGGGGATGAGAGACTACGGCTATCTTAGGTTTAGTGAGTCTGTTTAGTTTGTTTTAAAATATAAAAATACAAAAAAAAATTAAAGTTTTTTTCAAAAATGTCCTTTGAATTAGAGTTTTTTGGCAATCAAAATGGAAGATGATAGGTATAACTGGAAATGCTTTTGTGAATTTAAATGAAATAAATGATAGAAAACACGTCTAATCTTTGATGTTTTGGTAGACCCAGCCGGTTTGATAGCTTAAATATCCGGTGCGTGTTGTTTAGGTTAATTAAATGAATTAATCATGATGTCTTGCGGGTATTCATCTTAGGGGTAAACGGTAAAACTGAAACTGTCAACATAGGGTGATAGGTATCACGTTAAGTTAAAATTTAGAGGTTTTTGAAATTTGTTGGCATACCACTTGATGTAGTGTAAAGCACATATCTTTATTCCTATTGTTTTCATTCGTTTTGATTAGTTTTATGTTTGTTTTGAGTCGTTTTTGTATACTATTGAGTCTTTGCTTTGTTTACAGGTGCTCGTGTGAGATACAAGTCAATACATGAAGAAACCGAGCAAGAGAAGAAAGCCCAAAGTTCAAAAGTGAAAAAGTTGGAAAATAGGTCCCTCGCGGTACGCGAGGATCTTCAGAACCGGTCGCGACTATTTTGGCCCTTGCGATACGCGAAGGGCTAGGCTGAGTCTCTCGCGGTACTCGGGAGACAGGAAATCCGTGAAAACCCCTAAATTGAATTTTAATAGGATTCCAATGCCACAATTAGAGAAGTTCGATCTTTTGGTCGTCTGAGAAGAGTCCAGAGGCGATTTTGGGAGATTGGAAGGCAATCGGAGTGAAAAGGTTGGAGCTTTGCTTCCGGGTTCGTTAGATTTAGTGTTTTCGGTTTCAAGATTTGATTTTTATCTTTGAATTGCTAAGTTTGATTCCATGATGATGTCTTATACTTCTGTTTTGATGTGTTTGAACATGATCCTAGGCTAAAACTCTAATACTGCTTGGGTCATTAGATGAATACTTTGTAAAGTCTTGATTTTTATTAGTTTTGGGTATTAATGATGGTTTAATGATTTTGTAACGGATCTTGAGTTAATAATTATGATGAATCTATATGATTAGATCTGATCTGTGTTAGATTTTAATTCCGTACGTTGATTGTGGATGTCTTCCAGTTTGATTAGCGTATCTAGGTCATAGACTTTAGGGTTTGTGATTGTTTGTGTGGTTTGCTAGACATAGTAGCCATAGGAGTTGTGATTGAGTATTGTTTAGATTGAGTGTGTATCCTGTCTCAATACCCGAGAAGTGAGAGTCAGTCATTTAGTCTTCGTCATTAGGAATCCGAGTGTCAACTGTCTGAGAGGAAGTTGGAATTAGGTGTCTAGTGATTGTTGCTATTCTGAGTCATAGTTATTATCTTGAGATTACCCCGTACATCTTCTATGTATTGTGGACAGTGAGACTGAAAGTGATCTGTCTTTCGGGTACTTTATCATTGTTGGAGAGACCGAAAGGTAATCCACTATCTGGTGAGTTATTATATCTTTAGGTTCCTTAGTTAGTGACACCATGAGAGTGATTAGGGATCCACTAGTTAGTCTAGAGTTATTTCTTTAGAAACCCAGATCCATCTTAGTTTCCAGAACCGGTAGAAGTTGAGCTTTGCTAGTAGGATTCCGACCTAGGTAGTGTTCTTCCCATTCCTGATATTACCTTAATTCTTCATCTTGATAGCTTGAGTCGATCTTTAATTTCTACATTATTAGTAGTGTAGTCAACCCCCCATCAATCAATCTTTAGTCCGAGTCAGAGTCTAGTATAGTTATAATAGTGTCTCTAGGGTTCGATAACTCGGTTTACCATTAAGCTGTGCTACACTCGGTAGGTACACTTTCCTGTCAGTGCGGTTTAGTTAGAAGGTACTCCATTTATTACTTAGGAGTCTAGGTTAGGTTTTGTTAGTTTAATATAGACAGTCTGGGCGACATCACCACTCTTTTTTTAAGAGAATAAATCCTAGTTTCGGTGGCACCCACAATCCATAATTCCATATACTTGAGCTTAATTAACCAGAAATCTAAGTTTTGTCTACGTGTCACACGTTGGGTTCCATCCTGATTGAAAAACCACTGGGTTTGATTCTTATATGCTTCACTGATTAGAACTGTAGTCTATGTGTTACCCTTCGGGATAGTGACTTGGTTGAAACGCCTCTAGACGAAAGTTCATTTGCTTAATTTAATGTTCATTTTCATTCATTAGTTCATATTAATTTCTAAAACCTGTGAATCTTAGTTTAACGTGGTGGGAGAAATCTATACGGTTCAACCCGTGCCTAGACATGACCGTGAGACGAGATTAGGTAGAACTGTAGCTCTTGAGTGTGAGATCCCATAGATAGATTGAGGTGCTGTATAAAATGGAATTAGAACACAAATCGAGGGCTTGATAGTTGGTGGTTGGGTTTAATCGGAAAGAAATACCGATTATTGCTTTTTAACGCGTGATTATATTTGTGCTAATAAATTAATGAGATTGTTAATGTCACAACCCCGGGCTACCCCTGCCCGGGCGTCGCGAGACAACGCTGGTATCTGAATTCGGTCCCATATATTTGGGCAGCGGAAGTCTTTGTTTTTACTTGATGCCTTTTTGTAATGAAATGTAATGTAAATAACCTCAAGGGTTAATTCTGTACTTTTTATCAAAACTTGGGATCCACGTCCCTTTTCATTTCATGATAATAGACATTCAAAAGTCTATTATATAATGTACATCTGCTGAATTAATTTACATAATACAAGCCATTTAAAATGTCTAGGATCTACGTCCGTTCCAACATTTGGTCTTGTATTAGTCTGCCACAGGGATTTAAATATGCCTAAAGATCTTGTCTTTACTGCACCACCCTGAATTTAATGATTTCTTTCACTACCTGTGAAAAACGTTTTGAAAATGAACATCAGCATAAAGCCGGTGAATCACATTTAACTGACACGAAAATGATTTCTAACATAAACCAAATTAAAGCCTTTAAGCACGTTTCTGTATGGTAAATCTACACATTCAGCAGTCTTTTTCACCTGAAGTATATACCACCTACATACACTGGGTTAACTGCCATGGGGTCAACTGGCTGAGCTCTATGTCTCAGACTGATAGCCTATTCCCAGGGTCGTGATGCTAAGAACCTTGTTCTTAGTCTTACATGATACTCAGGAACTCGTCCCTCGTATAATCTGCTAAGGAACCATATCCTCAGTCTTATGATACCCCCTTACATGATCTGTACCCAGCCACGGACCGGACTTTCACCCGTCACATGTATACCATTTGATCAAATCTACGTATGCTTATGGCCTGAATGCTATCACGTAGATTACCCTTATGATTAAAGCATTTAATTTGTTTCATGCCGTTTTCGTAAATAAAATGGTTTTATCGTTTGAAAAGCGTTGAATGTGTTCACCTTGATTTTGATGGCTGGTAGGGTTGTAGGCTTCGGAATTTGAGCAGAACCTCGATACGTTTCTTCCTAGGGAAGACACGATTAACGAGAATATATATGAGAGAATATATATATAATTGCGGTTATATATATATGAATAGTTTTAACGATACCTACTTTGCGGGATTTGGACAGAACTACGGCTTGAGTTGGGTGTCGTAGGATTCTTGAACAGCGCTTCGGGACGTTGTGGAGTTTTGAGAGATCGGGTTTGTGTGAAACGAATGTTTGGAAACTGTACAGAATTTCAATCCCGTTGAAGGCCTTTTATAGGCTGATTTTCCAGTCTCTCGCGTACCGCGAGACTGGCCAAGGAAATCTCTCGCGTACCGCGAGAGGATGAGGTGTCACGAACGGTGCTGTGTCAGCATGACACGTGGCGGCTGGTGGCAAGGGTGAATGACACGTGTTTTCTGGCCCTGACGCGTGTACTATTCCCTCGCGTACCGCGAGGCTTTGTTGGGAATCTTCTCGCGTACCGCGAGAAGGTGTAAATCTGGCGTATAAGCAGTCCCCTCGCGTACCGCGAGGTTTTGTCAAAATCTCCCTCGCGTACCGCGAGGGAGTGAAATTTTGAATTTTTCTTTTCTTTTTATTTTGGGTGTTACATCCTCCCCTCCTTTAGAATAATCTCGTCCTCGAGATTCATTGAAAGAGATGTGGATACTTTTTGCGCATTTCTGACTCAAGTTCCCAAGTATATTCTGGGCCACGCCTGGAGTCCCATCTTATTTTGACTAACGCCAATTGCTTTCGTTTAAGCTTTTTGATTTGTCGGTCTTCAATTTGTAACGGTCGTTCAATGAATTTGAGCTTTTCATTTACTTCCACATCTTGTAAAGGCATCAGCAAGGATTCATCAGCTAAACACTTACGTAGGTTTGATACATGGAATATATCGTGTACCCCACCCATCTCTACTGGTAGTTCAAGCTGATAGGCAACAGGTCCGATTTGTTTAATGATTTTGAAAGGTCCAACAAAACGTGGACTTAACTTTCCTTTCTTTCCGAAACGAATAACACCTTTCCAAGGTGAAACTTTTAATAATACCTTGTCACCGATTTGAAATTCTAACGGCTTTCTTCGTTTATCTGCATAACTCTTTTGTCGATCTCTAGCCATTTTTAGACGTTCTCGTATTTGCAAGATTTTATCGGTAGTTTCTTGGACTATCTCTGGTCCTGATAGTTGATTTTCTCCGATATCTGACCAACATACAGGCGTTCGACATTTTCTTCCGTACAATGCTTCAAATGGTGCGGCCTGAATACTTGTGTGATAACTATTGTTGTAGGAAAATTCCATTAGAGGTAAATGATCATCCCAATTACCTCCAAAGTCTATCACACAGGCTCGGAGCATATCTTCTAGGGTTTGTATAGTTCTTTCGCTCTGCCCATCAGTTTGTGGATGATAAGCAGTACTAAGGTTCAATCGAGTTCCTAGAGCTGTTTGAAAACTTTGCCAGAATCGAGATGTGAAGCGACTATCTCTATCTGACACTATGGATAGAGGCACACCATGTAACGTTACAATTTCATTAACGTAAATTTGTGCCATTTTGTCCATACTCATGGTGTCTTTAATAGGTAGAAAGTGAGCTGATTTGGTTAAACGGTCAATGATAACCCAGATTGCATTATTTCCACGAGTGGTTCGAGGAAGTTTGGTAATAAAGTCCATAGTTATCAATTCCCATTTCCAAACTGGTAATTCTAACTGTTGCAATAATCCAGCTGGCTTTTGGTGTTCGGCTTTGACTTTGGAACAAGTCAAACATTTTGCTACGTAGATAGCAATGTTCTTTTTCATACCAATCCACCAGTAACTTTCTTTGAGGTTTTTGTACATTTTATCACTTCCTGGGTGCATGGTGTATTTGGACTTGTGTGCTTCTTCGAGGATTCGCTCTCGAAGATCACCTGTAACTGGTACCCAAATACGTTTATTCATGCGAAGGATATTATCTTCACCTTTGATCAGTAAATCAAGCATTCCTTTCATTCCTTCTTTTTCAAAGTTACCTTCCTTCAAAGCTAACTCTTGTGCCTCTTTTAACTGACTTACAAGATCAATTTGTAGTTCAAGTCTGAGAGAACGTACTCTCTTTGGCTTGACGTTTTCTTTTCGGCTCAAGGCATCTGCTACTACATTTGCCTTTCCTTCATGATAACAAATTTCACAATCATAATCATTCAGGATTTCCATCCATCTTCTTTGTCTCATATTTAACTCCTTCTGGCTAAATATGTACTTGAGGCTTTTATGATCAGTGTAGATTGTGAACTTAACCCCATAGAGATAGTGTCGCCATAATTTCAAAGCAAAGATTATAGCGCCCAACTCTAGATCGTGGGTTGAGTAGTTTTTCTCATGAATTTTCAACTGACGAGATGCATAAGCAATGACTTTCTTGCGTTGCATTAATACGCAACCTAAACCAGTATGTGAGGCGTCGCAGTAAACTACGAAGTCTTCAATACCATCTGGTAAAGATAGAATAGGTGCGTTTGTCAGTTTTTGTTTCAAAGTTTCAAAAGATTCAGATTGTTTGGATCCCCATTCGTATTTTACAGATTTCCGAGTTAAGGATGTGAGTGGGATTGCTATACGAGAAAAATTTTGAATGAACCGGCGGTAATATCCCGCTAATCCCAGAAAACTACGAATTTCGGTGGGTGACTTGGGAATTTCCCATTTGGATATAGCTTCGATTTTTGAAGGATCTACTTGAATTCCGTTCACGTTGATGACATGACCAAGAAATTGTACTTCTGTTAACCAAAATCCGCATTTGGAAAACTTAGCATATAGTTTTTCCTTTCGAAGAAGTTCAAGTATGGTTCGGAGGTGAGTTTCGTGTTCAACTTGGGTTTTGGAATAAATAAGTATGTCATCAATAAAAACTATGACAAACTTATCCAAGTAAGGTTTGCAGACACGATTCATCATGTCCATGAATGCGGCAGGAGCATTTGTAAGTCCAAATGGCATAACCGTGAACTCGAAATGTCCATACCGTGTTCGAAATGCAGTTTTCGAGATATCGTTATCATGCACTTTCAACTGATGATAACCTGAACGAAGATCGATCTTTGAAAAATGACAAGCTCCTTGGAGTTGATCGAATAAATCGTCAATCCGTGGAAGCGGGTATCGGTTTTTGATGGTAACTTTATTCAGTTCCCGATAATCAATACACATGCGCATTGATCCGTCTTTCTTCTTAACAAAGAGAATTGGAGCTCCCCAGGGTGAAGAACTTGGTTGTATAAAACCTTTCTCAAGAAGTTCATCCAATTGTTTCTTGAGTTCTGCCATTTCTGTGGGTGCCAGTCTGTACGGGGATTTGGCAATTGGAGTTGCACCAGGTACAAGGTTGATTCGAAATTCTACCTCTCGTTCTGGTGGTAATCCAGGCAGTTCTTCAGGAAAAACATCTGGAAATTCAGATACTACATGTACTGATTCTATCTTCTTCTCCTTTTCCAAGGCAGTAATTGATACCAGACATGCCAGATATCCTTTTCTTAAGCACTTGGTTGCTTTAAGTATGGAGATTATCTGGATAGGTTTTGTGGGTTTATCACCTTGGATAGTTAGAGTTTTGTTTGTTGGTGTAACGAGTTTTACAACTTGTTGATTACAAAGGATTTCGGCTTGGTTATTTGATAACCAATCCATCCCCAAAACAATGTCAAAGCCAGTTATTGACATTGGTAACAATTGTACTGGGATAGTGAAACCAGCCAATGTAATGTAACAGTTGTTCAGTGATTGGGATATTTTTATCAAATCACCGTTCGCTGTTTCTACTTCATATGTTTCAGCTAAGGGACTTAATGGTTTATTTAATAGATTACAAAAATTATAATCTATAAAACTCCGGTTCGCACCCGAGTCAAATAAGACCTTAGCATAAACATTATTAAGAAGAAATGTACCGGTAATTACGTCCGGCGTTCTCTCAGCTTGGTTAGCATTCATGACAAAAGCTCGTACGGTCTTTTTGTTTTCTGGAGTGATCTTGGCTCCTGATCCTCCAGCTCTTCCGGTCCTTGCAAACTTAGGGCAATTAGTGCTGATGTGCCCCAGCTCTCCACAATTGAAACAAGTAATCATTCCCTTTCTCTTGAAGCAATTCTCAGTAGTGTGACCTGAGACCTTGCAATGGTTACAGAATGGAGTTTCAAAAACACACTTTCCACTATGCCTGCGTCCGCACGTTTTGCATGGTGGATTGTTAAATGGAAATCCTTTTTGCCCAAAGCTTTTGCTAAATCTTTTGGCTTCGGGTTTTGTTTTTGTAGAGGATTCGACTTTCTTCTTTTCCTCTATATTTCTGATTAGTCCAGCTGTCATGGTACCGGTCAATTCTACGGTGGACTCAATGGTTTTTGGTGAGACAACCTTCACCAAATCACGGATCTCTGGAACTAAGCCATAAATATATCGAGTTATGAGAACTGATTCAGGTTTAGCCAGGTGAGGTGCCAAACGGGCATATTCAAAAAATTTGGTAGTATACTCTCGATCATTGGTACCCACCATCCTGTGATCCAAAAATTTCCTTTCAGCTTGTTCTTTCTCATTCTTGGGGCAAAATTTCCTTTTCACCTTTGCTCGGAATTCTTTCCAATCCATGGCATTGGTCTTTCTCCTCCCTTTGGCAGAAATGATTGAATTCCACCATTCCAACGCTTCATTTTTGAAGGAGTTTGAAGCATACAGTACTTGATCTTTCTTAGCACACTTGCTAATTGCTATTACTGATTCCATCTTCTCTAGCCAGTGAAGAGTAGCAATACCGCCTTCGGTGCCCTTAAATTCATAAGGTTTACAGTCCTGAAAGGTTTTGTAAGAACACCCTTTGTGTCTATACCTTTTTGTTTCATTTTCTTCTTCTGAGCTCTCACTGCTTAGATTTAACGATTCTTCAGATTCAGAATACTTATTGCTTGATGTTCTGGATCTTTTCGAAGTTTGAGGTTTACGAGAGCTTGCTACTTGCTCTGTGTGAGTTTTCGAAGGGTTTTCCATTCTTTTTGAAGGAAGAGTTACGTGGCTTGGAGTTTTGATGTTTTCTTGTACTTCCTTTATTATGACAGGAAGCATTTCTTTAATGCTTTGTTTGACCAGTTGTTGCAATTCTGGTTGTTGAGTAGCTATTTCAGGATTATTATTAATTTCTTTTCCTTTTTCCTTGGTAATGTAGGTAGCTGGACCGCTATTGTTATTTTGTTGAGACATCTAAGAATACAAGACAAGAATTTGGGTCAAAATTTGAAGTTTATTATCGCTTAAACTTCATCTATTTGTTACAAATACAGAAATATAGATATGCATCTATATCACTTAAAGTTAGCTAATTATACAAATACTATCATTAACTTTAATCGAGAAGCACATCTCCCAAATCTTGATAGAATCTCCCCAGGGTCTCGGTCATAGCACCCTTCTGGATCAACTGATCTGCCACCCATTGTTCTGCGTACTTCCTGTCTTCCTGGGCTAGTTCGTAGTCAAATATAGTTTGTTCGTTTTTAACTACGACTTGTCTGGTGAAGTACAGTTCAGCACGTAGATCGTCAGCCTCTCTAAGAGCACGATCGAGGTGTTCATCAATTGATTTTGGCAGTTCATCATGGTATCCATAACAAGGAGGTGGTTCCCTGTGTCCCATCCTAAGATCGTGATATGCTGAGTTAACAGACCACACGACTTTTCCGTCGGTTGCATACTGACGTCCATCGGAGGGATCTACATAGAAGAAAGGTTCCTTGAAAACGGGATGTTCTGGAATAGGATCAAAGAAATACTTTCCACCACTGCCTTCACAAACGGCAGCCTTGTCGGATTCAGAAATCGAATGTGGAGTTTCTTCACTTGGACTGGGTGGATGTTCTTGAATTGTTCCGGTAGGGTATACTATGTCTAACGATTGAGGTAGTGGCATAGATGTCATAACAGGACGTAAAGATTCTCTTGAATCTTCCATTTCCACTGAATACTCTGATTCTTCCCTCAGAGGTTCAAGCCTTGCTTGAGTCTGCTCCACTTGTTCTGCGACCATTCTGTTCCAATTCTCCGGGGTCGGTAGATAGTGGACATAATCATCATAGCTTGGTACTATTTGATCGTTTATTGGATTAGATAATTCTCCAGGAAAGAAGTTTGGGTAGTTATGAGGGTAATAGTATGGATCTGTCATCCTGAAATTTATTGGTTATGTTAAAGGCATTTTCCTACCGTTCGTTTAGTAGGCACAACTATTGGTTAAAGCTAAGATACTATCATACAAGTATCTAATTTTGCTAAAACCCTTAAATGCGGCTCTGATACCAACCTGTCACAACCCCGGGCTACCCCTGCCCGGGCGTCGCGAGACAACGCTGGTATCTGAATTCGGTCCCATATATTTGGGCAGCGGAAGTCTTTGTTTTTACTTGATGCCTTTTTGTAATGAAATGTAATGTAAATAACCTCAAGGGTTAATTCTGTACTTTTTGTCAAAACTTGGGATCCACGTCCCTTTTCATTTCATGATAATAGACATTCAAAAGTCTATTATATAATGTACATCTGCTGAATTAATTTACATAATACAAGCCATTTAAAATGTCTAGGATCTACGTCCGTTCCAACATTTGGTCTTGTATTAGTCTGCCACAGGGATTTAAATATGCCTAAAGATCTTGTCTTTACTGCACCACCCTGAATTTAATGATTTCTTTCACTACCTGTGAAAAACGTTTTGAAAATGAACATCAGCATAAAGCCGGTGAATCACATTTAACTGACACGAAAATGATTTCTAACATAAACCAAATTAAAGCCTTTAAGCACGTTTCTGTATGGTAAATCTACACATTCAGCAGTCTTTTTCACCTGAAGTATATACCACCTACATACACTGGGTTAACTGCCATGGGGTCAACTGGCTGAGCTCTATGTCTCAGACTGATAGCCTATTCCCAGGGTCGTGATGCTAAGAACCTTGTTCTTAGTCTTACATGATACTCAGGAACTCGTCCCTCGTATAATCTGCTAAGGAACCATATCCTCAGTCTTATGATACCCCCTTACATGATCTGTACCCAGCCACGGACCGGACTTTCACCCGTCACATGTATACCATTTGATCAAATCTACGTATGCTTATGGCCTGAATGCTATCACGTAGATTACCCTTATGATTAAAGCATTTAATTTGTTTCATGCCGTTTTCGTAAATAAAATGGTTTTATCGTTTGAAAAGCGTTGAATGTGTTCACCTTGATTTTGATGGCTGGTAGGGTTGTAGGCTTCGGAATTTGAGCAGAACCTCGATACGTTTCTTCCTAGGGAAGACACGATTAACGAGAATATATATGAGAGAATATATATATAATTGCGGTTATATATATATGAATAGTTTTAACGATACCTACTTTGCGGGATTTGGACAGAACTACGGCTTGAGTTGGGTGTCGTAGGATTCTTGAACAGCGCTTCGGGACGTTGTGGAGTTTTGAGAGATCGGGTTTGTGTGAAACGAATGTTTGGAAACTGTACAGAATTTCAATCCCGTTGAAGGCCTTTTATAGGCTGATTTTCCAGTCTCTCGCGTACCGCGAGACTGGCCAAGGAAATCTCTCGCGTACCGCGAGAGGATGAGGTGTCACGAACGGTGCTGTGTCAGCATGACACGTGGCGGCTGGTGGCAAGGGTGAATGACACGTGTTTTCTGGCCCTGACGCGTGTACTATTCCCTCGCGTACCGCGAGGCTTTGTTGGGAATCTTCTCGCGTACCGCGAGAAGGTGTAAATCTGGCGTATAAGCAGTCCCCTCGCGTACCGCGAGGTTTTGTCAAAATCTCCCTCGCGTACCGCGAGGGAGTGAAATTTTGAATTTTTCTTTTCTTTTTATTTTGGGTGTTACAGTTAAAGTATGTTTTCCAGTTGTGATTCAATAGCAAACTTTTTCGGGGAGGAAAAAAGGTTAACTGTGGGGATGTTTGATGTGTTGCAAAACACACCTCTTTATCCTTTGTATTTCGTAGCGTTTTTGTATAGTTTTATAGTAGATTTGAGTCATTTATAGTTAGTACTTAGTCGTGTCATGTTTTGTAGGTGTTCGTGTGAGTTTGGAGCTAAAACGATCAAGAACGGTAAAGGCACGAGCACACGAGGGAAAAAGGTTCAAAAAGCAAAACTTTATGTCAAGGTCCTTCCCTCGCGGTACGCGAGATTTGTGGGACCCTCTTCGCGGTACGCAAGGAGTAGGCTTCCAGGAAACGTCCGCGACTATCTTGTCTCTCACGGTACGCGAGGGGCTGGCATCTCAGCTTCGCGGTACGTGAGAACACCCAGTTACGGGTCTTTTGCCTATTTTCAATGTTTAAAAGGTTCGGGTCAATTCTAGGGTTTGATTATCGATTTCCAGACGAAAAGTTGAAGACTTGGAGGCGATTTCAAGTAGGAGAAGTCACAAGGGATCAAGAATTGAAGTGTTGGATGCGTGGATCGTTTGGAATACCATCTTTTCGGTTTATGCTTCTCATCTTTTGTTCTTTGATTTGTTTATCTGGCATCATGATTTTGGATATTGAACGTTGTTTACTGTTTTTGATGATGATTGTTGGCTAGATATCTTGAACTACCTAGGTTTTGATGATTATGTCGTGTTAATTGAATTTCATTCGGTTTTCGGTTTCTTGTTGATGGATTAACAATAAAGTAAAGAACTTGTTTTTCGATTGATTGGATGTGTATGCGTATTTGATCTTGATTGATGATTGGTTAATTGTTCCATATGCTACTTGTTGAATGTCTTTCAGTTATGGTTGCATATTAGGTCACTAGCTGTGTGCATGTGATTCGTTTATGGTTTACTAACGTTGTATCCATAGGAACATTGATTGAGAGTCTTTTATGGTTAGATATTCCTCCTATTTCGATAGCTGAGAGGTGAGAAATAGTCGGGTAATCTTTGGTGTTAGGTTTCTTAGGTTAATTGCTCTGAAAAGAGGTTTCCCTGGGGTTTCTTAGCATCGTTGTTATTCCGTGTCTTATCGATAGGATTCAGGTTACTCCTTGCACTGAAAGGTGTATTGAGATAGTGAGACTGAGAGGTAATCTGTCTAGTGAGTACTTTAGTGTTGTTGGAGATAACTGAGAGGTGATCCGACTAACCGGTGAGTTTTACACGTCCCTTCGGGTTTCATTATTGGTCACACCCGTAGAAGGATCTGGGATCCACTAGGTTTTCAAGTGTTTCGTATTCTAGGAGCCCGGTTCTATCATAGTTTCTGTATCCGAGAGAGTTCCTAGTTACATGCATAGGATTTAGAGTCTAGGTAGTGCTTTCCCTGTTTGTGAGTTTGTCTAGAGTCTTTTGCTTTATATTTGGTTGCCGTTAGTTAGTTATCCATTAGTTTAATCATAGTTCAACACAATTTCCCCCAATATAATTCAGTTCATTTAGTTGAGTCAGAGTCTAGGTATAGTTGTCGCTAGTGTCTCGTGGGTTCGATATCTGGACTTTCATTGGACTTTACTGCAGTCGATAGGTATACTTGCCTGTTCTGTGGTCTAGTATTAGGATAATTTAGAATTATTATTAGAGTGTCTAGGTTAGGTTTTTATGTTAGTTTTTATAGACCATTCCAAGCACATCAAATCCCTTCAAGACATGACACAAAAAAAGACACACAAACCGAAAAAATACCAAAATAAATGAAAATAAGCAAAAAGACAAATACATACTGTACACTCGGGCACTTGCCTGAGAAGCAAACCGGCCTAATCAGGAGGCTTCTACTTGATTCTAACCGATGCCGCCTTCATCCTGCATGGTCTACCGGCTCTCCACCTCATCAACAAACAATTACCACTAACAAGCAATAAACTTCTTTCACATTTATCAATTAGGTCCTTACTAGGTCCGAAGATAACCTGTTTCAAGTACCCTAGCTGCTTATCACCCTTAGACGTCCCCACACTTGGGGTTTGCATTCTCCTTAATTCACAAGAGGCACTCAACGCACGGGTTCTCTTACGGAGTGGCCTAGAATTAGGGGACCTAGAACTAGCGTTTGGCTCAATTTTAACCCCCTCGGGATGAACAACAATGATGGGCAAAGGCTTGGGTACGGGTATTTTTAAAGAAGTGACCTCTAAACCTTCACTGGGATCTTCAAGATCCTCTATCTTCTATACCATCCCCACACTTGGGGTTTTGCCTATTATCTAATCTAACTCTGCCATCATCTCCAGCAGATCCTCGGGCACCTCGTCACTGTAATCATCTGGTGCATTCAACATCTCCTCCAATTCTAACGCCCACTCAGATGGTTCTTCTAAATCAGGGGCGGGTTCACCAACTTATATATCTTCTAGATCAGAGTCTCGATGGTCGTCCATGAAGGCATCAATCATGCAAACGGAGTGGCTTTGCTCACCAGCCTCCTTCATGGACTTTGCAGCATCGAAAGTGACAGCCTCGTCCCCCACACGAAGTGTGAGCTTTCTGTCAAAGACATCGATTAATGCCTTGGCGGTGCGCAGAAACGGGTGCCCGAGGATGAGTGGGACTCTGTCATCAACATCAATATCAAGAATCACAAAATCCACGGGGAAGACAAATTTGTTTATTTTCACTAAAAAATTCTCCATTATTCCCCGTGGATACTTGACTGAGCGGTCAACCAAGGATATGATCATGCTCGTTGGCTTAGGTTCTCCTAGGTCCAGCAGCTTGTATATGGAATATGGCATGAGATTGATGCTAGCATCTAGGTCGGCCAACGCGTGGTTCAAGGGCAAACCGCCAAGCAGACACGAGATCGTGAAGTGACCCTTACCGCCAGTTTCTATGGCAGTTTGTTCTGAACTAACGTAGAACATCACTCACTTAGTGAGACTTTAGAGACTTCCTCCAGCTTCTTCTTGTTGGAAAGAAGATCTTTTAAGAATTTTCCATATTTCGGCATGTGCTGGAGGACCTCGATGAATGGGAGATTGACCTTAAGCTGTTTGAACATGTTAAGGAGGTTGTCGTGCTCCCTAGCATATTTATGAGGCAGCAAGCGCACTGGGTAGGGAACACGGCTCAGGTCAATCTCGGGGGTCTTCATCTCCACTCCTTTCTTCTTCATCTCTGCCTTCTCGGCAGGCTTCTCCATCTCTATCTCCTCGTCCACTGGCTCCTCCTCTTCTTCCACCAGTGGTTGCTCTCTATCCTCTACTCTTCGACTTCTCGTAGGCACGGCCATCACTGAAGCATTAGGGCCTGAAGACAGACCTCCCTGTCTATCCTTCAAGCTCTTAGCAATGGCTCCCACAGTGCGCTGCAGATCCTGGAATGCAGATTGTTGATTCTTTAGTAAAGTATCATGAGCATCCAGTCTCTGTTAAGTCTCATTGTCCTTTACTACCAAGTGGGCAAGAATTTGGGTTTGAGTCTCTATACTACCAAGTGGGCAAGCATTTGGGTTTGAGTCTCTAGCATCTCCTCAATCCTCTTTGTGTTCATGTTGCTCCCCCTACTCGGTCCTGCTTCACCTCCAGCTTGCTGATTAGGGTGGGCATTAAACCCAGGCGGGTTGTTTCCAGATCTCCATCCCGATCCATAAGAATTGTTATAGTTATTGAAGCCTCGGTTCTGGTTGCCCGTAAACTTCACCTGCTCCTGCTGACTGATGGGGCAGTCCCTGGTGTCGTGGCCTCCTCTGAACACCTCACACCTTTTAGCACTCAGCTTTAGCTCTTTAATCTCATTCGCGATTGCTGCGAGTGCAGCAACCACGCTAGTATCATGGTTGACCTGATGCATACCTCTAGGTGAAGAGGCGGGTGCTCTAGCACTAGGAATGGAAGTCCTAGTAGATGGTCGATGTTGCTCAGCAAGAGCGAAGCTCTCGAACATCTCCTTGCACTCAGCAGGTTCCTTCTAATCCATAAATGGCCTCCCGCATCAGTATTGAACATTTGCTACTTCTCGAAGGTGAGACCATTGTAGAACTTCTCCACTATCTCCTAGTCAGAAAGACCATGCTGGGGACAACGGCTCAACAACGCATTGAACCGCTCCCAGGCCATGTGATAAGGCTCGTCAGGGTCCATCCGGAAGGAGTGGATTTGGTCCCTAAGGCGAGCGGCCCTGGAAGGTGGATAGTACTTTTTAAGAAACTTGGCTTGCAAGTCCTCCCAAGTGGTGATAGAGTTGTCGGGGAGGGTATCAAGCCAAGTGGAAGCACGCCCAGAGAGCGAGAATGGAAAGAGACGCAATTATATTGCATTATTAGACACACCAGTGATATTGAAGATATAACATATACGCACGAAGCAGGACAGATGTCCTGGTGCATCCTCATCCTCGAGGCCGTGGAACTGAGTAAAATGAGTGATCATACTCATGACATGTGATGGGATCTGCCAACTATTGGTATTAGGGATGGTGGGGCGGGTGATCGAATATCTCGCCCCGGTGACCCCAACACTAGCTCTCTGGTTTATGGTACGTCTCGTTGCTGGGTCAGCGTCGCCAATTTTAGGAAAAGGAATTGGGCTAGTAGAACGTACCTGGTTTTTGCATAACGTTTTCAAACGCTCCCGGAAGTCGCGTGTGCGCTTGTGAAGCTCTCGTTCGGGCTCTTCGTAAGCTGAATAATGTGGTGATCCATGCGAACGAGTACGTTGCATAAACTGAAAGACACAAAAATAAATAAGAAAGACTCAAACACACAAGACTCAATCCTAAATTAGACACGCACGAAACAAACAAGACAAAGCACACAATTAAGACTCAAAGTAAAAGAAAGCAAAACACACAAACAAAAAATCAAATAAAAAACAAATCAAAGCTAATGTTGCTATTGCCAAGTGTCCCCGGCAATGGCGCCAAAAACTTGATGTCGCCCAGACGGTCTAGAAAAACTATGAATAAAAACCTAATCTGGACTCCTAAGTGATAAATGGAATACCTATGAACTAGACACACTGACAGGCAAGTGAACCTATCAAGGGTAGCACAGCTTAATGGTAAACCGGATTATCGAACCCACGAGACACTGGATAACTAAACTAGACTCTGACTCGAACTATGAATGATTGATTTGGGGGGTTTTCTATACTACTGATTAAACTAAATAAATCAAGAGAAAATAAATGAACGACTATAACTATCAGAACAGGGACTTGGGAAAATCAGGAATGGGAAGAATACCACCTAGGTCGGAATCCTACTTGCAAAGCACAAACTTCTACCGGTTATGGAAACTATGATGGATCTGGGTATCTAAGGATAACAGCTCTTAACAACCTATTGGATCCCTAATCACTCTCAGGGTGTCACCAACTAAGAAACTCTAAAGATGCAATAAACTCACCAGATAGTCGGATTACCTTTCAGTCTCTCCAACAATGATAATGTACCCAAAAGACAAATCACCTTTCAGTCTCACTGTCCATAATACATCGAAGATGCACGGGGTAATATCATATCAACAAGCTATGACTCAGACTAGCAACAATCACTAAGCACCTAAGGGAACTTACTCTCAGACAATTCACACTCGGAATCCTAATGACGAAGACTAACCGATTATCTCTCACCTTTCGGGTATCGAGATAAGATAAACACTCAGATCTAATGAACTCTCAGCTACAGCTCCTATGGGATACTACGTCTAGCAAACCATACAATCAACCACAAACACACAATCTATGATCTAGATACGCCATTCAAGCTGGAAGACATCCGTAAATAACATACGGAACTTATAATCAATCTCACATCAGATCTAAACATGCATATTCGTCATAATTATTAAGCCAAAATTGTTACAAAATCATTAATCCAACATTCGAATCCAAAAACCGAATAAAAATCAGAACTTTATCAAGTATTCATCTAAGACCCAGGCAGTATCAATTGCTTAGCCTAGATTCATGCTTAAAACATTCAAGACAGAAGTGTAAAACATAAACATCGTATCAACAAGACAATCAAAGACAAAAGATGTAATCTTAAAAACCGAATAAGCTAATACTAACGAACCTGGATCCAAAGCTTCAATCTTTGCACTTCAATCACTCTCCAAACTCCCAAAATCGCCCAGAGAAACCCTGTAGATGGCTAAAACTCTAACTCCTTTCATAATGGCATTCAAAATGTATTTAATTCGAAATTAGGGTTTTTTCCCGAAAACTACATTTCTCGCGTACCGCGAGGGCCAAATTAGTCGGGCTCAATTCTGAGTTTCCTCGCGTACCGCGAGGAACTTTGGCTCTCCCTTCGCGTACCGCAAGGGACTAGAAATTCAAATTTTCTTCTTTTGTTCTCCGGACTTTCTTCTCTGGCTCGATTTCTTCACGATTTGACTTCATATTTCACACGAAACCTGACATTGACTCAAAACAAACCAAAAACAAGTAAAAACGTACACAAACTTAACTAAAAACCACAAATACCATAGGAAATAAGATGTATGCTTTGCACTACATCAATTACTTAGTAGATTTATGCAAGAACCAAATGAGCATCATCTGAAAGTTATTAAACAAGTGATACGTTATATCAAAGGAACTAAAGAGATTGGTATAACTTGTAGAAAGAATGGAGGCTACAAAATTATTGGCTACGGTGGCGGTAGTTATGGGGTTAATATAGAAAAAGGAAAAGGAGCTACAGGAATAGTCTTCTACGTTGGAAATGCACCTATAACTTGGAGCACTCAGAAACAACAAATTGTGGCACATCATTATGTGAATCTGAATTTATGGAAGCAACTTCAGCAGCATGTTAAGCATTATGGCTAAATAACTTGATGGCAAGAAGAAAAGATAACCTTATTCGTTGATAACATACCAACAGTTGCATTAATGAAAAATACAATGTTTCATAGGAGAAGCAAGCACATTGACACATGCTATCATTTCATAAGAGAGTGTGAAAAATGATCACATCATTGTTAAACATATCATTGGAGAACTACAAAGAGCAGATATTCTGACAAAAGTATTAACAAGGATCAAGTTCATCATAATGCGGGAATTACTAGGTATTCAAGATCTGCAACAACATGATCATGATTAAGAAGGTGAATGTGAGAGTAATGCCGATCATTCTCCATGTATATAAAGTTAATGGGTCAATTATGTAATTAGTGTAAAGTGTGTTTTATGCCTGTTATGTTAAACATTATAAGTTAAAGGATCTTAGTATCAGATTTGAAAGATAGAAACTGTATATGAATAAAGGGATGTGACGCTTCTAAACAAACGCATCAGTTCATCCTTTAGGTTATATATATCGAGTTTATAATGGAGCAAAGATTACAATCTTTATCAAAATTCAAGTTCTATCTATATTGTTTATTAATTGTTCTTGTCAATTCTAGGCACCAAAAATACTATTGATCTCTTACCAGGTATACATCAAAAGTCAAAATAAGGATTTCACCAACACCAACCGAAAACTAAATTTGGAGTCGAAGAACATACAGAAATTATGTTGGCGAACTTGTCATAAGTTCGCTTGTTTTGATAGGGGAGAACTTAGTAAGTTCGCACGGATAGTTTTGATAGTTTCTTTGAATGTATATAAATAGTCGTTTTGTAATCATTATTGAGTTATAAATCAAAATCATTTTTCCCCCAATCTTTCTCTCTCTCGTTTATCTTTTTCTCTCATTTCAGCTTTCACTCTCGTTATCATAACATGGTATCAGAGCATGTATGCTTGATTCTGTGATATATTCTCCTTTTCTGTCTTTGTTCCGCATCCGTGTTTCATTTTTTTCTTCATTTTCTTCATTTCCTTTCAGATTCTTGCTTTTTCCGAGTCGGTTGGGGTTCTTTTGATGTTTTGCTCCGCTCAAAACATTCCTTTTATGTTTCTGATCATACCTACGGTTGGATTCCTTCATATTCATTTTTTATTTCGAGTTTATGATGATTTCTGGATCGATTTTACAATTTTCAGTTGGTGCAGGCGAACTTGTGTTCTGTTACAGGCGAACTTGACAAGTTCGCCTGATAAGTTCGCCTGACAAGTTTTCCTGACAAGTTCTCTTCCATCAGTTTCTTTTTGTCTATTTTATTTTTCTTGTTTTCCTGGTTATGCCTATTACTTCTGATTCCCCTGTCATCTTGCCTATGGATTCATCTAGGCCTTTGTTCTTACACTCCTCTGATCATCTGGGTCTTTTACATGTTTCCAAACCCTTTGACGGTTCTGCTTTCGGATCTTGGAAACGTGCTATGTCCATTGCTTTATCTGCCAAGAACAAGATTGGGTTTGTTGATGGCACTGTTGTCAGACCTCTTTCCTCTCCTAATATGGACTTATGAAAGAGGTGCAATGATATGGTTATTTCTTGGATTCTCAACACTTTGTCTCGAGATATTGGTGAAAGTGTTTTGTATGTTGAGACTGCTCGTCAACTTTGGGATGAGTTAATTGACCGGTATGGATAGAATAATGGTGCAAAATATTATCAGTTGCAGAAATCTCTTTCTGATATTTCTCAAGGGAATGATCATATTGCTACTTATTTTACCAAAATAAAATCTGTTTGGGATGAGCTTAATGCCCTCGAGCCTATTCCTCCTTGCACTTGTGGCAATTCCAGACTTATGGCTAAATATGTAGCAGATCAACGTTTGATGCAATTTCTTATGGGTCTTAATTTCTGCTATGAAATGATCCGAGAAAATATTATTATGATAAAGCCTCTTCCTTCTATAAACCAGGCCTATGCTTTTCTCATTCAAGATGAGAAACAGAGGGAGCTTCATTCATCTGCTTAGTTTATTCCTCAAAATGCTTCTATGAATGCCTCTGTGCAGGTGACAAAGAGTTCTGGAGCTCGAAAGGGTATTGTTTGTAATCACTTCAAGAGCACGGGGCATGATGTTAATAAATACTATCGTCTCATTGGGTTTCCCAAAGATTTCAAATTTACTAAACCCAAGGTTGCTGCAAATGTTGTTTCTGATTTTGGTGCCACTGTTTCTGTTTCTAGTTCACCTGCTGGTATATCTAAAGAGAAGCAGAATACTTTGCTACAACTTCTTTAGCAAAATTCTAGAGTTCAGGGTGGTGTTCCTACCGTCTAACCACTCAGCTTTGCTAATTTTGCAGGTATTATTGCTTGCAATTCGACTACAGTCGACACTACTTGGATCATTGATACTGGTACAAGTAATCATATATGCTTTGACTTCAATTTTCTTTCTAACGTTCAATTGCTTAATTCACCTGTTTATGCTCTTCTTCCAAACGGGCATGTCTTAACTGTTACGCAAGTCGGAACGGTTAATCTCACCAAGACTTTTTCTATCTCCAATGTCTTCTTTGTGCCTTAGTTCAAGCATAATATTTTATCTGTTCCCAAACTTTGTAGAGATACAAAAGGTCTTGTTCAATTTGCTGAAACTTCTTGTTTCTTGTAGGCCCCTTCACTAAGTAGTCCGTTGGTTCTGGAAGATCTCCTCAATGGGCTTTATCTTTTGCATCCTAATAAAATTTTCTCTGTTACAGTTTATTCTTTTTCTCAATTTAATTATGTTGTCTCTTTGAAACTTTATCATCATCGTCTTGGTCATTTACCCTTGTACAAACTTAAGCAATTGAATTTTTTACCGGTGCACATGATTGTTCTATTGATGATTGTTCTGTTTGTCCTATGGTTAGACAGCATAAACTCCCTTTTGCTTCTAGTAGTATATTCAGTTCTCAAATGTTTGATCTTATTCATATTGATATGTGGGGATCGTATCGTTCTACTACATATGATGGGTATAAATATTTTCTCACCATTGTTGATGATTTTACTAGAAATACTTAGACTCATATTCTGACCACTAAATGAAATACCTTTACTATTCTTCAAGGGTTCATTCAAATGGTTGAGACTCAAATTAATACCAAAGTCAAGTGTGTTCGATCTAACAATGCTTTTGAACTTGGTTCGGGTGTTCATCATACCGAGTATTTTAAACAAAAGGGTATTCTTCATCAAACTACTTGTCCTGGGGTTCCTCAACAGAATGGGGTGGTAGACCAGAAACATAAGCATATTCTTGAAACTACCCGGGCTCTTATGTTTCAATCCAAGTTACCTATAACTTTTTGGGGTGAATGTGTTCTTACTGCTACTCACTTGATTAATATTTTTCCCACACAGGTTCTCTAGGGAAAATCTTAATCTGAGATGTTTTTCGGTAAAGCTCCATCATACACTCATCTTCGTACTTTTGGGTGTTTATGTTACGCTTCTACCCCTACACACGGAAGAGATAAATTTCAGCCTAGGGCTCAAGCTTGTATCTTTATTGGCTATCCTTTTGGAAAGAAAGGTTACAAGCTTTATAACCTTGACACTCGACAGGTTGTTGTTTCTTGGGATGTGACTTTTCTTGAGCACATTTTCCCTTCTTTACATTTTTCGGATCGTTCTTCTTTGTTCCCTTTCTCTAAATGATCTGTTTGAGAAGACAGATCCAGCTGTTGTTCCTTCATCTTCTTCGGTTGGTCCTAAAGTTGATTCTTCTCCTCCTCCTCGTGTTTCTCATGCTCCTCCTCCTCCTACAAAACTCAGAAGATCTTCTCGTTCTTCTGTTCCTCCTTCTCACTTGCAGGATTGTGTTTGTAATTCTGTTTCCGTTGATTCCTCTTTCTTTCATACTTTGTTGAGTGCTTTTCAAGCTTCTTCTTTTGTTAATCTTGCTTATCTTTCTCCTGATTCCCAGCGGCATATTCTCAATATTGATTTTGTTCAGGAGCCTTCTTCTTATCAGGAGGCTACTAAACATCCTACTTGGCAAGAGGCTATGACTAAGGAATTTAATGCCTTGGAACATAATCAAACTTGGGAGGTCATGCATTTACCTACGGGTAAGAAGGCTATTAAATGCAAATGGGTGTATAAAGTCAAATATAATGTTGATGTCACAGTTGAACGTTGTAAAGCACGTTTGGTTGTCCGTGGTGATACTCAGAAAGCCGGCATTGATTATAATGAAACTTTCTCCCCTGTCGTCAAAACGACTACTATTCGTAGTCTTGTTGTTGCAACCAAACGAAGTTGGGGTTTATATCAGTTGGATGTTAATAATGTTTTATTACATGGGGATCTTGATGAAGACATTTATATGCTTCCTTCGCCTCGAATGCCATTATCCTCTCCTGGTCATATTCTTAAGCTCAAAATGTCTCTTTATGGTTTGAAGCAGGCTTCACAAAAGTGGTATGGCAAGCTTTCTGATGTACTTAAAACCAAACGATATATGCGTTCTCCCAATGATTATTCTTTGTTTTCAAAGACCATGGGAGATTCTGTTGTTCATGTGGCTGTTTATGTTGATGACATAATTCTCACTTGTAATAATGAACATGAGATGTTTGCTTTAAAGGCTTTCTTACATTCCACGTTTCGGATCAAAGATCTTGGCGAACTTCATTATTTTCTGGTATTGAGGTTCTCAAATCTGATTATGATCTTATTATGACTTAACTTAAGTTTGCAAAGGATCTATTGAATGAGTTTCCTACGGACGATGTTTCTTCTGTTTCGTCCCCTTTGCCTTTGCATTTACAGCTTAAGCTCAATGAAGGTCAAGTTCTTGATGATCCTTTAGCCTATCGTCGACTTGTTGGTAAACTCAACTATCTCACTCATACTCGGCCTGATCTTGCTTTTGTGGTTCAGTTACTCAGCCAGTTCATGAGTGATCCACGTGTTCCTCATTGGGATGTTGTGTGGCATACTCTTCGTTATGTTAAAGGCACTTGTTCTCAAAGGTTATTTTTCAAAGACACTCCCAATATGTCTTTATCTGCTTATTGCGATTCTATTTGGGCGGCTTGCCCTAATACTCGGCGCTCTGTGAGTGGTTATTTCATTTCTCTTAGGGGCAGTCCTATTTCTTCGAAATCCAAGAAACAAGTAACTATTTCTCTTAGCTCTGCTAAAGCTGAGTATCGCTCTCTTCGCCGGGTCACACAGTAACTTGCTTGGTTAACTCGGCTGTTCGTTGAGTTTTAGTTTCCCAACCTCACTCTGATTCCTCTCAAGTGTGACAGTCAAGAGGCCATTCACATTGCTAAGAATCCTGTTTTTCATGAGCACACTAAGCATATTGAGTTGGATTGTCATTTTGTCCGTGAGAAGCTTCAAGCAGGTTTGATTTTGCTTTCTCATACGCGGACTTCTGATCAACTCGCGGATTTATTCACCAAAAGTTTAGCTGGTCAACCGCATTCTACTATCATTTCCAAGTTGGGGTTGCATACACCTCCAACTTGAGGGGGGTGTTGGCGAACTTGTCATAAGTTCTCTTGTTTTGATAGGAGCGAACTTAGTAAGTTCGCCCGAATAGTTTTGTAGTTTCTTTGGATGTATATAAATAGTTGTTTTGTAATCATTATTGAGTTATCAATCTAAATCATTTTTTCCCCCAATCCTCTCTCTATCGTTTATCTTTTTCTCTCGTTTCAGCTTTCACTCTCGTTATAATAACAAATTAAGAGCGATTATTATGTAAAAGGAGGTGGAAATTGAAGAGCTCTGTCTCTCTGTTACTTATAGCTATGAGGAGACAAGGGGTGTTTGAATTTGATGTTTAAATCTAATCTTGAGTCAAACCGTTTTTAGCAGCGGTTTGTAATCTCTGTAAATATAGTGAAACCTAACCAAACCGAACCGTTACATAAGGATAGAACGTCTAAAATCATGTAGCATTGAAACACATCATCGATTTTAACATACTAGTAGAACCCGCACGATGTGCGGCCCCGACAAATTAATTTTGTGTAAATATTTGCTTAATTAAACAAATGTTTTTTAATAAATTACACCTCATTTGCAAAGGAAAATGCAACTTGCTTATAAAATATTTATATGAGGTAGCACCACACGTAAGAGGTATCCCGCACGTTGCCGTGGAGAATTGAACGCTCTACAAAAAGTTAAAGACCTTCAAAATTTGTATATAATTAACAATATGATCTGCTTGATTTTCAAACAACTATTAGAATGTCATGTGATCATTAGCATCAACCATGTATTAACGTTTGGTGTCTACATACAATGAAACCAAATAGCAAAAGCTATAAGTACAGTCTTTGATATTACATATACCGAAACCAAGTAGCAAAAATATGTGAGCATAACACTTTGACGTTGGAAAACCTTGTTAACTACAAAGGAGGCTGAGTGATGGTTATTTTTATTCCCGAGCTGAACTTGAAAGATTCTTGTAAGAGGGGGTGAAGAGCTTTCCATCTGTCTAAATTTGTTCATAATCGTAAATAAAGGAAGCAAATGTTATGTAAATAAATGAACTATGTATAAAGTTAACATTTACTGTCTACATGTTAAAATCTTTTACTACTTTAGATGGTTACCCAACACTAAAAAACCTAAGATATAATGGGCATGGTTCATGCGAAGAAATGCATGAAAACACGAAATCATGATTCATTTCGAAATCATGATTCATTTCCGACTCAAGATGTTGCGTGACGGCTTTATTACATTAACTGAAAGATACATTAACCATTAGTTGATCCTTCCTTGGCATTTTTTAAATCAAGGTAAAAATGTGTGTATCATTTTCAAGTATGATTTGTGTGACCATTAGTCTTGTTTTAGTTATATTTTCATGTGTAAAAGACAAATTAAAACACACCTGATTGTACTTGGCTAACCGCTCTCCTTGGCAAGGTGCACCTGCTTTTATCTGACCCGTGGCAAGAACAACCGACAGATCAGCTAGAAAAGAATCACCAGTCTCCCTTCTTTGTAATATTACCACCCCCATTTAGCAACTTTTGCCATCTTCAATACTTCAATGGTATTGTCACCGTCCCAAGTTGGTTCACCTGCATTTTAAATATCTGACTTAACTCAAACCCAACATTTATTTTCAAATAGATGGAGTATATGACACAAGTTATTGAAATCATTTCATATTCCTATAAAGGAAACACAACATGTAGCTGACAACATACATATCCATCATAAGACGAACCATGTATTCCTTAGGCATGTTAGGAAGTTTCCTTACAAATATATTCTTCAATCCAATTAACCTGTAAAAAATACAATAATAGTACAACCAAGACAACATTAATTTATAAACATTTCACTATTATGCATCGAACCCTACATATTTTACAGGGCTTTTCATTCAAACAACATAAAACTCCAAGTCTTGACTAACGGATCAAATGGTTACATACAAAAAATACAAAACAAAAGAGATCAAAAGGTCTAAAGACCCATGTGAACCTCTCTTTACCGCTAGCGCATCACAGCTCATTGCAAACCTTCCAACTCAGAAATTGATTCTTGATTCTTGTTTCATTTGGTATAGGCGTGCAAGTGAGTGTATGCAAACTAAAAAAAGGTCTAAAACAACAACAAAAAAATGGAACCAATGCTTCATAGTTCATACAAGAAGCAAATTGCCTGAATCCTAAACATTTTTTACTAAAACTTCACCAATGGGCAAAATGTGAAAAAAAAACATGAAAATTACAAAAATGACCAATTGACAAAAGAGAAAGCAAGACAATGGACGGTACTTTCATCTGCTGCTAGAACCTTCCATGCTACTGCTTGTTCATATGTTATATGGGCCCCATTGCAGACATACAAATTCCACCAGGTAAAGGAGCATATCCCTGAAATCCCACATAATTTTACATAAAAAAGGTGCATATTCATGATCTTTAATTAAAAACCATACACGAATATATGATCTTTTACTAAAATAATGCCTAAAGTTGTGATCTTTTTAGTTAAATATTTAATAAAATTCATAATAAAAGTTAGATGTAATATACCTTTTGCATTATCTTGGCAAATTCAGGTAACAATATTTGAATAAGCGCGTTTTGATGAGAGAATAAGAAGGCATGGGCTGACCTCAACTTGTCACAAGGACTAAAGCGCTATGCAATTAATGCGGAAAAATATCGGTTATCGGTTTTTTTTTTAACGGCGAACATTGAATGTTGTGACGTCGCACCCTTGGTTTTAAATTGCGCGATGCGCTCCGATGCGTTTGGTCACAAAATCCGATGCGCGATGCGAGCGCATCACGTATGCGATGCGCTCTTTATTAAAAAAATACTAAAATATTAATTATACATAAAAAGTTGTAAAATATATTAAGTAATCATATTATCAAACAAAAACATCAATGTAATACTCTAACTATCAAACAAAAAACATATTATGTTATCATATCATCAAACAGAAAACATCAATGAAACAGAAAACACATATTATCAAACTTAAAACACATATTATTAAACATAAAACAACAGGTTTAATACTCTAATTCAAACAGAAACCCATTTTCAAATGACCCTAACATAAAAATACAAAATTTTCCATATTGCACGCAATATAGCGCATCATGCGATGACCGCATTATGCGAAATCGGCGCATTATTAGCGCATCATGTAAACGCATCGCATCAGATGTCGCGATGCGCTACGAATGGCGCATCGCGCATTATGCGCGCAATTTAAAACCAAGGTCGCACCCCATCACATGGGAGAGCCTCGTCCAACTCCTGCCAATATGTTGTCTTAACCGGGCCACTTGGCGTCAGAGTTGGAGAGCATCCAAGGAAAAATCCCACCCAATACGGCCCCTTCCGGGCTTGAGGGAGAGTCGAGGCTCGTACCCTAGATCGGCGTGGGTAAAACCCTGTGCATCAGCCTAAGAACTATGCCTCATTTGCATGCCTAAGAAATTAATGGTTGTGGCAGGGATTGAACCCGGGTCCCTTGGGACTTCAGACATCACCTCAACCACTATACCACAACCTCTTTGGCAGTGGGATATCGGTGGGATGTCGGTAATTTTTATATCATGCATAAACTTATATATATATATATATATAATATTAATTGTTAAATCAAAAGTCAAAACTAAAAAGTGTTAATATTTTATATTAGAAACATGATTTAGCAGGTGTGCGAAGTGCGAACGTGAGTGTATTAGGGAGTTAGGGCATTTACGTCGATGGTTTTGGCTATGGGTACAAGGCATCGGGCCAACATTTTTAAAGGGGAATAGGCTTTGGGGCAGAAAAATGTTAAAAAAAAGGGCCAAGATTAGTAAACCGCGAAACTCTGTGAGACAACCGATATTATGGAATCAAAATCTCGGCGATATCTCGGTAAATATCACCGATAATATCGGGACCGATATTTTTGCATAGCACCGATCACCGATATATCGCCGATATTGACTGCATAGCTAAAGCGACGCTTGAAAAAGAAAGATAACACATTTGAAGGCAGAGAAATGGTTGGGATGAAGGTTGCTTGTTCATCCTGCAACAAACAACTCACGGGATAAATCACTTGATGCAACAAAAGGCTTTAAATGTTATTAGTACCGTGAAGGAGTATCTTAAATTCAAAGTATCATCCCTATACTGAGCATTGCAAATTCCCTTAAGAACTTGACCTTTGAGTATTCCACTAAATGACAGCTTTGGAGCTACATCCTCCTCCTCCTCCTCATTCTCCTCTAATGACACTTCACCAGAATAATAATGTAGTCTTTTAATGATTTGGTTTACTATCCATTATTTATTTGACCCGTTTCTTTTAGAGCTAGCTTCTTTTTATTTGGCCAGTTAGAGAAAGTACATAACCCTAATTCACCCATTTGAAATTGCCACCTCTACAGCAATAAGACAAAATACCTTTGAAGCAATGCTTGACATTAAAATTAGCAAATATAAGTTGAATAAATACCTCATCTTTCTGACCAGCAATAGCCTTACTGAAATGGAATTGCAATCCCAAACTGAACCCAGAAAGCAAACTGAAGCAGAAACCATAACGGAAGCCCAAACCGAAACTGAACCACCCGGACCACAAACCCAAACTGAAGCAGTAACCAGATCTTTACTGCATTAATCTGCTGGTTTTCATTAATCTTACATTCTTATAAAAATGACAACATTTTCATTTTCATTTTCTGAAATCTTGCAAAAAATGATTAATGGAATTATCAAGTGTTTCTGAGATGTTAAATCAGAACCAGATCTTTACTGCACTTGATGTGCCATATATCAAACCAAACGGGTCGGTCAATGTGTGTTATATTTTATTTCTAAAGTGTAAATTATAGAACTACAATAAAACGGGTCGAAGTCACTCATGTATAATATGCATGTAAAACCTTTTTAAATCATTTACTATCTTTTGGAAATTTAGAAGGCAAAAAAGAGATTTGAGTAATGGCTCAACTGTGTTTTGACCTGAACAATTATCAAATCCAGTTGGGCTTCATTGACCTATATTTTCAACAATATTAGAGCCTCCATCACATAATAAGTTATGGTTTATATTTGCAATCTAGTATACCTCTTTGGTTCTCTCGTGAAAACAAAACATAATCTGTTAACACAGAACCAACCTTTCTAATTGCAGCAAACAAAATGGATTTAATTGAATTTTTGGAACAGCTAATCATCACTAATACCAGAATCGGTAACCAAAATCCAAATAATTAGAGAAGTTACTTACCTTTAAAAAAAGCAGCCCCTGTTGCAGTTTCTCCAACAACCTGAAACCAAGACAATCAAACAACCATAAGAAATTACAAGCTGCAATATCCCATCAATATATCACCAGGAACATGCTATCAGTCCAGAATTAAACTATTAAATGATGAATGTACAGATTGAATTCATATCAAAGTGGTAAGAAGATAAAGTCATAGAGAGACTAAACCATGTACAGATTTGAATTCCAATCAAGTGGTAAACAAGTCAACAGTAATCACAGAAAATCGATAAAAGATGAAGAAAGATTTAAAATTAACTAAACAGTCCAGTCGGATTTGATACTAAATGGTTTTTAACCAAATCGTTTTGGTTTACAGCAAAAACCATCAATTTGAAAAGATATAAAAAAACACTGTTTGATTCCTACTGTTTCAGTCCTAAATTAATAAACACAACAAAGCAAAATAATCACTTAACTCCGCATCATCCAGATTAAGACTGAACTAACTTTTCAACTTTCATTCAACATGAAATTTAAATTTTTTAAGAAAATGTATGGAACAACATACAAATACGCAACGTAATTTAGATGGTACTTCAGTAAATAGATCGTCTCGGGAAAGGGAAAAGGTTCGCCCCTATCTTATCTTACAAGAAGGAATTGGAAAACATATTGATTCGAAATTGTATTGCTTGAATTGTTTTTACAAAGAGACCCATAACCTCTACTTATACAATGATTCTAAATAAAGAAACACAGCTATCAAAGGCTGTAGATATTTGAACTAAGGAAACCGTATATTCTGACCCTATAACCATGGGATATGATGTGAAGAGAGCCAATCTCGCTGATCCCTTGAATATATTTTCTTTATTTTAACACGCCCCCTCAAGTTGAATAGTGGGATTTCCAAAATTCAACTTTCCCAAACACTTGTGTAGAACTCTTTCGTTAACAGCTTTTGTTAAAACATCAGCAAGTTGGTCTTCTGACCGAACAAACGGTAGAGTAATGATCTTTGCCTCCAATTTCTCTTTGATGAAGTGTCGATCAACCTCTATGTGTTTCATTCGATCATGTTGAACTGGATTCCACTTTATTATCACTTATGATTTCAATAGATTCTTGTGGAGGATATCCTATCTCAGTTAGGAGTCTTCGTACCCATAGAACTTCGGTTAACCCCCTCGCTATTCCTCTGAATTCAGCTTCAGCACTTGAAAGAGCCACTACTTTTTGTTTTTTGCTTCTCCAAGTAACGAGATTTCCACCAACTAAGGTAAAGTATCCGGAAGTGGATCTCCGATTACTTTTATCTCCTGCCTAGTCTGCATCGGTGTACAAGCGGGTTTCTAGATGCCCATTGGATTTGAATAAGACTCCATAACCAACCGTTCCCTTGAGATATCTTATAATTCTTAAGACTGCATCCATATGAGCACTATAGGGTTGATGCATAAACTGACTGACCACCCCTACAGCATATGCTATATCAGGTCGGGTATGTGAGAGATATATTAGCTTCCCTACCATTCTTTGGTATCTCTCTTTATCAGCTAGCTCTGCTTTTTTCTCCATATAAAGCTTTTGATTCACAACCATAGGAGTGTCGGTTGGTTTGCACTCAATCATACCAACCTCTGCAAGTAAGTCGAGAACGTACTTCTTTTGGCACATGAAGATTCCCTGCTTTGATCTTAGAACTTCAATCCCAATAAAATAATTAAGTCTCCCCAGATCTTTCATTTCAAATTCTTCAAACAGACTCTTCTTTAGTCTGGCTATTTCTTCATAGTCATCTCCTGTAATAATCATGTCATCAACGTAGATTATTAAACAGGTTATGAGATTGTTTCTCTATTTGAGAAACAATGTATGATCGGAGTTACTTTATGTGAACCCATAGTTTTTCATGGCTAAGGTGAATCGACCAAACGATGCTCTGGGAGACTGTTTTAATCCATAAAGGGATTTCTTCAGGCGACATACTTCTTGTCCTCCAAAACCATTTGTAAATCCAGGTGGGGCTTCCATATAAACTTCTTCTTTGAGCTCTCCGTGTAGGAAAACATTTTTTACATCAAACTGATGAAGTGGCCATTCTTTATTTGCTGCTATGGAGAAGAGAACTCTGATCGTGTTAATCTTTGCAACTGGAGAAAAAGTTTCTGAGTAATCAATCCCGTAAGTTTGAGTGTAGCCTTTAGCTACCAACCTAGCTTTATATCTTTCAATTGAACCGTTGGGTTTGTATTTGATTGTAAAGACCCAACAACACCCGACTGTTTTCTTTCTTGATGGAAAGACACATTTCTCCCATGTGTTGTTTTTTTCTCAAAGCTCTCATCTCATCTTCCATTGCATCTTTCCAGTGCTTCGATTTCAGGGCTTGTTCTGTATTGGTAGGAATTTCTTCAGCATACAGGGATGAGGAGAAAGCCTCGGCCTCATTGGATAAATTTCCTCTCGCTATGTTAGCCATAGGGTATTTACATCCGTGAGACTCCTTTTCTGGAGAATATCTTTTAGGTGGGACTCCCCGATTTGTCCTTGGTGGCAGCACATATCTTCCTGGTGTGTCTTCTTGTGTGGAAGAGTTTTCCTGTTCCTGAATACTGTCAACTTGCTCTAGTATTTCATAGTAATATTTTCAGGAACTTCAATAGAAGGATCAGGTTGAGTATTACTTACCTCTGATATCAGGTTGGGAAAAATTTCTTGGGTAACACTGATATTTGGTTCTTCCCTTTGTGTGGAGAGAGGAGACTCATTTTGGGTACTGTGGCTTCTAACTTCTGCATCTGCCACATATCTCAACCAACTTTGTGTGTCAAAGCATTTTTTCTCTCCATGACCATTGTTTCGGGGGGCATAATAATATTCGGTTTCAAGAAAATCACAGTTCATAGTGGTGAACATGTGTCAGGTTTTTGGATTGTAGCATCGGTATCCCTTTTGATTTACTCCATACCTAACAAAGACACATTTTTCAGCACATGCATCAAGTTTATCTCTGTTTGACTTAGGTATGTGAACAAAGACAGTACACCCAAAAACTTGAGGTTCAAGTGTAAGAATAGAGGGAGGTTTAGTGGTTTCTGAAAGGACTTGTAACAGTGTTTTTGTTTTTAGAATTTGAGTGGGAAGACAGTTAATAAGATAAGTTGCAGTAGCAAGGGCTTCTGGCCAATAAAACTTTGGAGCGTGTGACTCTATTAGGAGGGCCCGGGTTATCTCTAACAATATGCAGTTCTTTCGTTCCGCAACACCATTTTGTTCTGGAGTATGGGGGCAAGTGGTTTGTTGGATTATGCCTTTGGTTTGGAAAAATTGTTTCATATTGGCGTTAACAAATTCCCCTCCATTATCTGATCGGAAAATTTGAATGTCTTTATGAAATTGAGTTTGGACCATGGTGTAAAAAATTGTGAATTTTTCAAGGACTTAAGATTTATTCTTTAATAGATACACCCATGTCATTCATGTACAATCATCAACAAATATCATGAAAAACGAAAGTTTTACCCCCCAATGATTGGGGCTGGACCCCAAACGTCTGAGTGA
Organism: Smallanthus sonchifolius; assembly: GCA_023525975.1. Lineage (NCBI taxonomy): Eukaryota > Viridiplantae > Streptophyta > Magnoliopsida > Asterales > Asteraceae > Smallanthus > Smallanthus sonchifolius. Next base: position 18,406,345 of record CM042036.1, read on the forward strand.
ATTAATGAAAAAGGTAAGTCAACCCTTGTATTATTCGGTTTAAAGGTTTTTCGGTGACTTTTAGCTAACACACAAGTCTCACAATGTGTCTTACAATTGGAAGGAAATAAACTAGGAAATAAAATATGCAAATAACTTGTGAATGGATGCCCCAATCTTCTATGTCATAGCTAGGATTCACGTTCAGCTGTTCCATGAGAGAGCATTGCAGTGCCATTTTGAGTCACCTCATCCACGTAATATAACCCTTGTCTTTCAGTGCCACGTCCAATTATCGCTCCCGTCCTGATATCCTGCAAAATACAAAAGGTAGGTTGCATGAGGACTGAGCAGTTTAACTCCTTTGTTACATGACATATTGATAGAAGTTTGTGTGACAAAGAAGGAACATAGAGACAGTTAGAAAGTTTGAGAGTCGGATAAATTTCAATTATTTCTCCGTTTTTCACATTCATTTTTTCTCCATTTGCCGCTTGTATATATGATTTTGTAGGCTTGGTTGACGTGACAAAATCTCTGATGAATCGTTACTCATGGTATCGGTGGCTCCATAATCAAATATCCATGATTGTTCCTGTCTTCTGTTATGATTTTGAGCCATTAAAGCCAAACCACCAAACTCTGGGTATTTTTTGCAATTCATGAAACCCTTTTTTTATAAAGATATTAAAGTTGGTGGTTGTTAACTTTTCTGAATCTTCCAGAAGCAAATTGTAATTAAATTTGAGATATGGGTGGGTTTTCGAGATATCTCTCTCAAACCCGATACCTGTAGTCACATGGAACGATCCCTTTTCCTCTTCCTCATGTGCCGCCGCCATACCCCCAAATCCAGTGGGGTTTTGCTTGCCGTCGCCGGTGTTGGTGGCTTCACTGTTGCCCACGGTTGCGGAAGCTTTGCCCTTATCTTGTCCGGTGGCCTTGATGCCCTTTTTGTAGCCATCGGCCCACCACTCTAGATAACCGACGAGCCGGAAACATTGTTCTTTGGTGTGCTTTGTCATACCACAGTGAGTGCATTTAAGGTGAGATTTGTCTTCTTTATTTGATGATCCATTCTTTTTCCCTTCGAATCGGCGATAACCCTTTGTTGCGAGCCCTAATCCCCCTGGTTCGTTGGCAATTAATATGGCTCATATGTCCTGTACATTAATAGAGGTTGCTCCCAGAATATTCTGGTGAGCGGCCTCTTTACGGACAGTCGTGTATGTCGCCTCTACCGTTGGGAGAGGTTCTAATCGGAGTATTTCTCTTTTAATAAGGTCATATTTCTGATCAAGAGCATTTAGAAATTGAAAAAGTTTCTGTTCTGACCTGATTCTAGAATATGTCTGGATACCTTCTGGGCACTTCATTGGATTTGGATCGATACGGTCAATCTCACCCCATATCCCTTGCAGTGTAATCCAGAAATCTTCGAGGGAACTTTCATTCTGTTTAATGTCGTTTGCCTTGACGTGAAGGTTGAATGTCTGCAACTTGTCTTTGCCGCTGCTATAGGTAACCACCAGAGCGTCCCACAATGATTTTGTTGTGGGAAACTCGGTTAGGTTGCCAGCAAGCACCAGTTCAATGTTCTATATCAGCCACGAGAAAACGACTAAGTCGTCTTGTTCCCATTGTTCGTAAGTTTCATCTTTCTGATTTGGGGGATTTGAATTCAAATGTTTCAACAAGTCTTTTGATTTTCCGCCTATGGCAACCCGAATCATTCGGGTCCATAGTGCATAATTTTGGCTATTGAGTTTGAGGTTAATCTGTAGGCTGTCGGAAAGTTTGGGGCTTTTTGGTTGGGAATTAATCCCCTGTTTGAGCAGACTGGCGAGTTGTAAAGACAGATCATTCTGGCCACTGTCTTCGGACATGGTGACTGGTTGTGGGTTATGATTGGTTGTGAATTAGGTATATGATGAACAGGACAGTTTTTGAGAAGACCATTCTCTGATACCATCTTACAAGAAGGAATTGGAAAACAGATTGATTCAAAATTGTATTGCTTGAGTTGTTTTTACAAAGAGATCCATAACCTCTACTTATACAATGATTCTAAATAAAGAAACACGGCTATCAAAGGCTGTAGATATTTGAACTAAGGAAACCGTATATTCTGACCCTATAACCATGGGATATGATGTGAAGAGAACCAATCTCGCTGATCCCTTGAATATATTTTCTTTAATTTAACATCTTATCCTTCCCAGACCCTACAAATAGCTTTTGTTATGAATAAGATTTTACTAGGTACATTTGCTTGTTTTAGTAAATAGATTGTTATGCTAAATTTGACAGATAATTTTGTTCTCGTCTTTTGTTGATGTTCGCGGCTAAGCGCGAGAACAACAAAGTACACACTACAGTGTTTGATAGTGTTGTGTTTTGAGGCGCAAAGAGTAGAACCAGTCACACACTTGCAGGCCAACATTCCAAATTCAATAAACTTCCTCAAATGCTAACATTTCTACATATTTGCCAAAAATAATAAGAGAACACATTCAAAAGTCAAAACCACTTGCAGTCAATGCCAATTACATCATTTGTGCCCTCTCATAACATCAAGCTTGATTTTGATCAAGCTCAATGCCAAACAAACACAACATTCTCTCATTGTGTCCATCTGACCCGATTCAATCTTGGTTAGCTTGCCCTAACCAACCACGATAAAACCAACGGCTTGAGTTTACACGCGACTACAGGTGATCTATCTATACACACTTGGCCTCTTGCATTCCAATGCTCGACAATGGGTTTGTGTCAGCTCGAGCTCTTTTCTAACTTCTTGAACCATCATTCCAATTGAAGACTTTTTGGGACCAAATACCATCATCATCAAAACAAGAAGAGGCTGATTGGTTAAAACTTTGTGCCATTTCCCAAAACATGGTTTGTATTTCACCTAAACTGTACTTTTTCTCCTGTTAAACACAAGTTTTTAGACTTTTTTAGCGAGTAAATAGATTAAAATAGGTTTCAAAATCCAAGATTGAACTCAAATTTGGAAATCTTGAAATCAATGTAAGTTCTTTATTACCTCTTTCTTGGCATTCTTCATCAAGGATGACATCTCTTGCATAAAATCAGCAAAACCCTAATCACAAACATGGTAAATTAATAAGTAATCAGCACATATAACATTAACAAAAACACTAATTAACAACAAAATTCAATAAGAAATTAGCAGATGAAAGCTATGAACTAATGAACCGAGCGCATTCAGACTACAAGTGTAAACCAGCCGAGCCTAGCCGCTCGTGAACTACCTGAGATCAGCTCACTGTAGACTTAATTCAAGTTGAGGTTAAACGAGCTCGAACTTAAGCTTTTATTGAGACTCGTTTAGTAAATGAGCTCGAGCCCGAGCTGCACATATGGTGCTCGAGCCGGCTCGCGGGCCTGTATGAGCCTTTTATTTATATAATGTATTAAACGTATGCTAAATAATAATAATTATTATTATGACATATAAAATTATGATAAAAACAAATAAATAATATATATTATGTTATTATATAATAACTTTATAATATTTATAAAATTATGATAAAATAATTAAATAATATATATTGTGTTATATATAATTATTATTATTATTATGATAAATAAAATTATGATAAAAACAATAAATAATATATATTATGTTATATATAATAACTGTATAATATTTATAAAATTATGATAAAATAATTAAATAATATATACTGTGTTATATATAAATATATAGATAAAATAATCAAAATAATTAACAGATAATAATAAAAGAGTCACCCGAGCCGAGTCCGAGCTTGAAAAAGTTTCACGAGCCAAGCTCAAACTTTTTTATGCTGAATGAGTCAAGTTCAAGCCTAGATAAAATAATCAAAATAATTAACAGATAATAATAAAAGAGTCACCCAAGCTGAGTCCGAGCTTGAAAAAGTTTCACGAGCCAAGCTCAAACTTTCTTATGCTGAACGAGTCAAGTTCGAGTCTAGACGGGCTCGGCTCGTTTACACCCCTAGATCAAACGAGAATCGAGAACAGAGGAAATTACAATTACCTCATCTTCTTCACCTTGAGGATCAAACAATCCGACATCATACATTGACCTCTTTCTCTGGTCTGATAACACTGTTTAATTCTCCAAAATTAGAAACAATTTAACTTACATTTCATCAAACAATTGGTATGCACAGCATAACAAAACCAATAATCACCTGAATAAGCTTCTTGAATTTGTTGAAATTTACATTTAGCTTTCCCCAGAACCTCCGGATTCTTCGTCCACCTATCAGGATGCCATTGCTACACCAAACAAGATCAAAACCACCATCAGAATCATTTCATCTATCAAATACAAACCCTAAATATCAAGAACCAGAAGATTACCATAGCAAGCTTACGATAAGCACGCCGGATCTGCTCGCCGGAGGAATCAACAGACAAGCCGAGAATGCTGTAATACGACGGAGATGGTTGATTCGACTCCATCGCCGTCTAATTTTCCTGAATTTTGAATCAGAACAAGAAATTCACAAATACGAATTTGTGCTTTCCCGGAACACACACGCGGTGGTGAAATTGTGACCGGTGATTTATATAGAAGTTAAGCTGTGGTTCCGAGTCGGTGTGGGGCCGTGCGAATTTGTTACGTAACGATCAGTGTTGAGAAAGTATCTTGGTTGAAGATATTTTGCATGGTGTTCTGTGCAATTAGGTTTAAAGTTGTATAGAATATTCTGGAAACGGCTGATTTTTCAACCGTGTAAACGCTACTAGAAGGTTCCGGTGTTCTTGAAACTTCTTTTCTTCTATCTTATTTACATATAAAACTAAAATTAGAAATATGAATGTAAAATTTAAATTAAAGATTCATTTTTTCAGGGCCCTTATTTAAAAAAAAATTATATATATAACATGCATTTGGGCTATTGGGTTGTTTAGTGGTGGGTAGCACATATCATTAGGGCCTGTACGGGGTAAATTGTAAAAAGCACGCGCGCTGGACTTCCATTAAACGATCCCAAATTCCCAGTTGCCTTTATTGAAATGTCGTTCTAGATAAACGGATGTCGGATCCCATCGTCGACCATCTTAATTCCAGAAAACCTGTCGCTAGCATTCACTATTCAATTGCCTTTTCTTGATTCCTGAAACGAATGATAAATCAATGAATCCACGTTCGAAAATAGGTATCGAAAACCCTTTCTTGTTCTTGAATCACGAAGCTGTATCAATTAACCCCTTTTTGAATCGAAGGTTCTTGTTCTTGAATCACAAAGCAGAATTGACTCTTCTTGTTCGTGAATCACGAAGCATTGAACTGCCTTTTGAATCTATTGTTCTTGTTCTTGAATCATCAATCACGAAACAATCGCTTTGAATCTGCTTGGAGTCACGATTCACGAAGCAGAAGCAAAAAGGTTAGAGTTTCTTGATTTTTTTGCTTGATTATATTCTTGATTTCTGTCCTAATTTGATTATTTGATTTTGCCCTAATTTGATTATAAAGTTGTTAATTGCATATTGCATCTTCTGCCCTAATTTGATTAGAAGGTTGTTAATTGCATATATTATGCCCTAATTTGTTTAGAAGATTATTGATTGCAAATTGCATATTGATTTCTGCCCTAATTGTTTGTAATGTCAAATCGAAATCGTAAATACGAATCTGGTCATTCTAAAAGAATAAAGAAATTTAAAGTAGATGCTTTAATAGAATCACAAAAAGGGTCCCAAACCCGGATAAAGGAGAAGGGTTTTTAACATCACATTTGGAAAAAAGGCCCCGGATTATTAGTTCTCTTTAGGCCTCAAAAATGCTTGAGCCGCCCCTGATTATAGGGAGCACTATTATTGAAGGGATAATTACCAAAATTGACTTTGACCGGGTCAAAGTAACCAAAATAGACATTTAGCCGGCGAATTGCAGGTTAAGCCGGCGAAATGCAGGCTAAGCCTTTGTATTTTTCCGGCTAAAACCTTTGTTATTGTAGGCTTAGCATCATTTAGCCGATGTCTATTTTGGTAATTTTTCCTATTATTAAATCCATCCATTTAAAAGGTAAGTGATGTTTATTTGATCTTATTGGCTAAGAGGGTAGTGGTAGGTGTCTACCAGTAACAAGTTTTCACGATAGATAATAAAAAATATGTATATAAAAGAGTGAACTGCATATCTATATCTATATCTATACTATCTAATAAATAAAGGTTTTTCATGCCACGTGTCGCCTCCATATTCATTCTTATAATTTTTTCCCGCCTCTCTCTCTTATTAAATACACATCTATCTTTTAATAATAATATATTTTTAAAGAAAATACTAATTAAAACATATTTATTTTAAATTATCCCTTATTATAAGAAACTTTAAAATCTAATCATGTAACTTTTATTTTCAATCAAATAGTAAATGAAAGTCAAATTATATTAAATATTAATTAACGTATTTTCGAAACCCAATTATATATTAAATTTTACATATTTTGAATTTTGTTTTATATCCTTAGTATATGTAATATATATTTACACCTGTAAAATATATACATAAAAATTTAAGAATTTTATTAATTGATATTTTTCTCCCTGTGCGTATTACACGAGTTCTAAGCTGGTAAAGATATAAAGAAGACCATTAGAAGACATATGAGACTAGAGTTTGTTGTGAAAAAAAGCACATTGGACGACTTTAATTGGGGAGGTGGTAAGGAGTGAATTTTGTTTTTTTTAATCAAGTAATTGGTCTTTCTCATATGAATAACGTTTCTTTATATTTTTGTTTTGAATTTGATACGTTTGAGATTGATTTTTTTCATTTGATCATTTTTTTTGAACTAATGTAAAACATGTAATATGTAATTGACTAGTATATACAAAAAGAAAGTCTCTACTTCTAGGTAGTGTTTGGTATGCATGAATGGTTGGTGGAATGTAATGGGTCCAGTGGCGAAACTTGAACCAAAAATACTACATATAAAAAAATTAAAACTTTTAGTGGATTTGTGAAACAGATCTGGGCTTTGGTCTGGATTAGGAGGGGCCCAAACACTATAACTAATATGAAATAAACCTAGTGGGTCGAAATCAATACTTATGAGCAAAAAAGTGGGGAAAAACTAATTTTTTTGTGGATTTGTGGAACAAATTTGGGATTTTGATTTGGATTAGGAGGGACCCAAACAGTATAACTAATATGAAATAAACATAGTGAGCCGAAATCAATACTTTTAAGCAAAAAATTAGGGGGGCCTAGGCCCCCTCCAGACCCTATTAAGTTCCTCCCCTGAATGCGTCATTGCGATGGAATGAAAAAAAAAACATGTTTGGTAGTCACATAGGAATGGAATGAACCATTACATAAGGAATGTGATTCCTTCACTTTTAATAATTTTCATTCTTTGTGGTATGAGGTAGTGTTTGGTATGCATGAATGTATGGTGGAATGTAATGGCTAATTGCGATGAAATGAAAAAAAAACATGTTTGTTAATCATATAGGAATGAAATAGATCATTACATAACAAATGTGATTCTTTCCCTTCTTGTAACATCCCGAATAAATAGAAAACAAAAAAAAAGAAAAACAACGTGGGCTTGGCCAAGGTTCGACCCATGGGCCTGAAATATGAACGAAAACCTTTCACATCAGCAACCACCAACCCTTTCCCTCATTTAATTCCTGCACAAGTTTCTAGAGTGAGAGAGAGACCGACTCTAGAGAGAGAAAGCGGGAAAGAAGCTCAAAGGCTCAAGAGTCGTTCGTCTTCATCACAACAACGTATAGCAACGGGAACCGAACTTCAAGAGGTAAGCATCACCTCTAAATCTGAGTTTTTACACATTTTGAGGATTTGGGTTTAAGTCGCATAAAGACATGGCTTTTACATATAAAACTTGAAACAAATCACATATTTGGGCTCATGAATGAAAAAGGGACGTTTTGAACGTAAAAAGTTCAAGGCTTGATCAACTAGAAATAATTTTTCAGATCTAGGGTTCTGATTGGGGAAGAAGACTGACGCGTCGAAACTACTAGTTTCGATATAGGTAAATCCATTGAAACTACCTATTTTTGATATATGCAGACCCATCAAAAGTACCATAGTTTCGATGTAAACCCATGAACCAAAACTACTAAGATTTTACATAAGTTACTTATCGAAGCTACCATAGTTTCGATATAAACCCATGACCCGAAACTACCATAATTTCGATATAAACCCATGGCCCGAAACTACCATACTTTCGATGTGATTCATCCATCGAAACTACTGGGTTCAAGCATAGTAATGTATAGTGTCATCTAGGAACACTACCTTATGTGTATGACTTCATTATATAGATTGAGAGATACCTTAGTGATGCTCAGTAACGGGCTAAGTGTATTACAGAAACCACTCATCAGGTGAGTTCTATGTGCCCCCTCCTATGTGTCACGTGCAAAGGATTTTAAATATTTTGGGGCTGGAGTGTATACATGATATGAATAAATGTTATGTTATGTGATATATGACAATACATGCGAAATATAAGTATAACAAGTATGTTTATAAATAAAGAAATGAAAGCATGACATAACGTATAAGAAAGAAATCTTGCTTTATATCTATGTATATATTGCTTGCAAAGTATGAAAAGTATGACATAACGTGTAAGAATGAAATCTTGCTTTATACCCATGTATATATTGTTTGATAAGTATGAATGAACGTTATGGACGGAAACGATGATAACAGCCACTTCGGTAGACGGACGACCACTCGACTATTATGTATCCAGAAATGAAAGTCTAGAAAGGTAGACTAAACAAAGGCCATTACCGTGGAGTAAGTCCCTCAATCGATGCACGGCTGTATAATTAGTTCAAGTGGGAAACGGATGCCTTAGGGCAGACGGGCGAATATGACGGACTACGACGGTAGGACGGTAAAGACAGACGGCCGAAGGTTTGCCAGACGGTTTAAGATATGACGGACGGTTTCTAGTGCCGGATGGTTAAGTAAATGGGCTACGACGGTAGTTCGAGAAAAACGGATGCCTTAGGGCAGACGGGCGAATATGACGGACTACGACGGTAAGACGGTAAAGACGGACGACCGAAGGTTTGCCGGACGGTTTAAGATATGACGGACGGTTTCTAGTGCCGGACGGTTAAGTAAATGGGCTACGACGGTAGTTCGAGAACGTTTGTCTTTGTGACTTACGTAAGCAAGTAACGGGTTGATCACCCATATGTGTATGACCAATGATTGTGCACTAAGAAATAAGCATGTATGTATTTATACACGTACTCATTACGAATGATATAAGAAATAAGTAAAGTAAAGAGAAAAAGAATATGTGTATATAATATATATTCATATATATTATATGATAACGTTTATATCTGATTGCTTTTAAACTAAAACTCACCAGCATTAGCTGAATTTTAGTATGCACTTCAGGTAGCAAGAAGAAGGGGCGTGCTAAGGCGTGATGGCTACTCGGCACAACTGACATCCCAATTACTTGAGTTTATATTAAGACAATGTTTATGTTTAAATGTTAAAACTTTCGCTGTTACGTTATGTATTTGACTTATTGCACGCTTCCGCTATGTTAATTGATTTTAATTTAAAAGTTCAGTAAGGATGACTATGTTTATGAGTAAATCCATCAAGTGAGGTCTCCTGGGAAAGAAGTTGGTATCAGAGCAATAGTTTGAGAAATTCAGACATCCCTAAATGTCTGGACTCAAGCTGATAATGGGACCAATGCGCGGATGTCAGTCTGGGTAGCCAACGCCAACGCCAACACAGTAAGTAAGTAATAAAGTTAATGCCTATAGTTAGGGATAGATGCCTTAACTTAGAACGCTTAGATGTCAATGTCACTACTGATGTGATGAGTTTTGAACCCGAAAAGCAAAGCAAATTATTAATCACAAAACGGTCAATGTAATTAAGAATTTACCTTGCTCGTACTGTTCTAAACTATGATCTGAATGAATGACATTGATGTATTCCTTTTACATATCAGAAAAATCTAGAAAACTATGGCTAGTAGAGGAAGCACTGCACGCCAAGGGGGTCATACGGGCCGAGTAGGTAGACCGCCATTGAATCAAAGACAAGAGGAAGAAGAAAGCGTGCATGTGAAACACACCGAGAGAGTGTATGGCACTAATGTGACCCCACCGGGAGATGGCAATGAAGGGTCACTACGAATGGAACCCGAACTTATGGATGCTATTGCCCGTGAGGTTGTACTGACACTGAAGAGCTTATTGCCTGGTCTGTTACCTGAGACACAGAAAAGGAAGTGGGAAAACGTGTCTAAGGGTACTGGAAAGGGGAACTATACAGCTGAGGCTTAGAAGCCAAGAACTGAAGAATACGAAGCTTGTAAGAAATATTTGAAGAAACACCAAGGCGAGTGCCTATTTGGTTCCACCATATGTTATAGGTGTGGGAAGGCGGGGCACTATTCTCGCGACTGTTTAAGAGACACTAAATGCCAAGGTTGTGGACTATTTGGACATCTGACCAAGAATTGCAAGAGAACCATACAATCTGGTTCGGGAAAAGAAAAGGAACATGAACAGCCAAAGGCAAGGACTCGGGCCTACGCCTTAACTGAGAAGAAAGCAAGAATAAACCCTGATGTCATGTCAGGTACGTTCCTAGTTAATGATGAACATGCGGCTATTTTATTTGACTCTGGTGCTAGTAAAAGCTTTATATCAAATGATTTTTGTCGTAAACTAGATTGCACGATCAACACCATAGTAAGGGCCTTTAACGTAGAAACCGCAGTTGGTAGAAACTCGGCAATATTCCAAATGACTGATGATTGCATAATAGAAATAGAGGGCCATAAGTTTCCTTCTAGATTGTACCTTCTGACATTAGGAGGATTTGACATAATGTTGGGCATGGATTGGTTAGCTGCCAACGAAGCATAAATCATATGTAAACGAAAGATGAAACATCTCAAAGCCACTGACGGCAGTCCGATTACGGTTTATGGTGATTGGAATTGCACAATATCGAACGTCATCTCGATGATCAAGGCCGAAAGTTACATGTGGCGCGGTTGCGAAGCTTATCTGGCATATGTTATTGACGATAGAATGAAAACGAAAGAGCACAACGATGTACCCGTGGTGTGCAACTTTCCAGAAGTGTTCCAAGAGGACCTACCTGGCTTGCCGCCCGATCGGGAAATAGAATTCCAGATTGACTTACTACCAGGAGCTGAGCCAGTTGCCAAAGCACCGTACCGATTGGCTCCGTTAGAAATGAAAGAATTAATGACTCAACTTGAAGAATTGGCAGAGAAAGGATTTATCCGACCAAGCATCTCACCATGGGGCGCTCCGGTATTATTTGTAAAGAAGAAAGACGGCAGCATGCGCATGTGCATCGACTACCGTGAATTGAACAAACGAACAGTAAAGAACAAATACCCACTGCCTAGAAAAGACGATCTTTTTTATCAACTGCAAGGCGCGAGTTGGTTCTCAAAGATCGATCTTAGGTCGGGTTACCATCAATTGAAAGTAAGGGAGGAGGATGTACCAAAAACTGCGTTTCGCACGCGTTATGGGCATTATGAATTCCTCGTGATGTCCTTCGGACTAACCAACACACCTGCAGCATCTATGGATTTAATGAATAGGATATGCCGACCAATGTTGGATTGGTCAGTAATAGTTTTCATATATGATATTCTCATCTATTAAAAGAACGAAGGTGATCACCACTGTCACCTAAGGGAAGTTTTAGAGATTTTGAAGCATGATAAGTTATACGCAAAATTCTCCAAATTCGCGTTTTGGCTTAGGGAAGTCCAGTTCCTAGGCCATGTCATAAACCCAAACGACATTATGGTAGATCCTGCAAAGATCGTAACAGTTAAGGAATAGAACATCCCGAAAACACCAACAGAGATACGAAGTTTTCTGGGATTCGCTGGCTACTATCGAAGATTCATTCAGGATTTCTCGAGAATAGCCTCGCCACTGACAAAGTTGACACGTAAGGAAGTAAAGTACGAATGGGGTCCAAACCAAAACAACGCGTTCGAAGAATTGAAGACACGATTAACCCAAGCTCCAATCTTGACCTTACCTGAGGGAAACGAAGACTTGCTAGTTTACTCTGACGCTTCGGGTCAAGGATTGGGTTATGTACTAATGCACAGGGGAAAAGTAATTGCTTATGCCTCGCGACAGTTAAAAATTCACGAAGTTAACTACCCGACTCACGATCTGGAGTCGGCGGCAGTAGTTTTCGCGTTAAAGATATGGAGACACTATTTGTACGGAGTTAAATGCACCATCTACTCTGATCACAAAATCCTGAAATACTTCTTCGAGCAAAAGGAATTAAACATGAGATAAAGAAGCTGGTTGGAACTACTGAAAGACTACGACTGCGAAATATTGTACCATCCAGGCAAGACAAATGTAGTGGCTGACGCCTTAAGCAGGAAAGAAGAACCAACACCTATCCGAATCAAAGCATGGCAATTGATTATAACACCGGATATAATGAATGAAATAGCGAAAGCACAGGAGGAAGCATTGTTGGAAAGGAATGTGAAACGGGAAAGAATAGTGGGACAATAGAGTAATTTGGAGACCAATGCGTATGAGGTACGGACTCGCTTTGGCCGTATGTGGATACCTAAGATTGGTGAACTTAGGGCCAAAATCCTTGATGAGGCCCATAAGTCTCGCTACTCTATCCACCCCGGGGTGAACAAAATGTATTAAGACTTGAAGAAAGGATATTGGTGGCCTGGCATGAAGAACGATGTAACCGAATATGTGAGCAAGTGCCTAACTTGTTCACTAGTCAAGGTCGAGCCCCAGAAACCATGTGGTAAAATGCAACCATTGCCGATACTGGGATGGAAGTGGTAAGAGATCACAATGGACTTAATTACCAAGCTACCGCGAATAGCTAAAGGCAATGATACCATTTGGGTGATCATCGACCACTTGACGAAAAATGCTCACTTCTTACCAATACGTGAGGCTTCTTCGTCTGAGAAGTTAGCAGAGATATTCATCAAGGAAATCGTAAGCAGACATGGTATGCCATTAACGATCGGGGTCAGATAGGGACACTCGATTCACATCAAGGTTTTGGAAGAAGTTCAACGAATTGATGGCCACTAGGCTAAACATCAGCACAGCTTACCACCCTCGAAAAGAACCATTTAGACCTTGGAGGACATGCTCCGGGCCTATATCATTGATTTCGGGGTAGCTGGGACAACCATTTGCCCTTGGAAGAATTTTCATATAATAACAGCCGTCACTAAACCATTGGCATGCCGCCATTTGAGATGTTGTATGGAAGAAGATGTCGAACCCCGGTTTGTTGAGGAGAAATTGGACAGAAAGACTTTGCCAGTCTCGAAGTGGTCAAAGCTACTTCAGCAAAGTTTGACCAGATAAAAGCTCGAATGAAAGCCGCTAAAGACAGACAGAAATCATACGCGGATAAGAGAAGAAGAGATTTAGAGTTTCAAGTAGGGACATGGTACTACTGATAGTGTCACCCTGGAAAGGGATCATCCGATTCAGAAGACGTGGCAAATTAAGTCCAAGGTTTGTCGTACCTTTCAAAATCGTAGCAAGGGTTGGTCAGGTTGCTTACAGACTCGACCTACCCGATGAGCTCAGTGGAATTCACCCTACATTCCACGTATCGCACTTACGCAAGTGCCTTGCTGACGATACGACTCACATACCCTATGAAGAAATCGAAGTGGATAACAGTTTGAACTATATAGAAGAACCAATAGATATCCTCGGCCGAGTTGAGAAAGGACTACGAAATAATTCGATTCCTTTAGTCAAAATACAATGGAAGCACAGGAAAGGGTCTGAAGCCACTTAGGAGAAGGAAGACGAGATGAAAGGACTGTATCCAAAGTTGTTTAACTTGTAAAAAGTTTCGAGGATGAAACCTCTATAAGGAGGGTAGACTTGTAACATCCCGAATAAATAGAAAACAAATAAAAAGAAAAACAACGTGGGCTTGCCCAAGGTTCGGCCCATGGGCCTGAAATATGAAGGGGAACCCTTCACATCAGCAGCCACCAACCCTTTCCCTCATTTAATTCCTGCGTAAGTTTCTAGAGTGAGAGAGAGAGAGACCGACTCTAGAGAGAGAAAGCGGGGAAAGAAGCTCAAAGGCTCAAGAGTCGTTCGTCTTCATCACAGCAACGTATAGCAACGGGAACCGAACTTCAAGAGGTAAGCATCACCTCTAAATCTGAGTTTTAACACATTTTGGGGATTCGGGTTTAAGTCGCATAAAGACATGGTTTTTACATATAAAACTTGAAACAAATCACATATTTGTGCTCATGAATGAAAAAGGGATGTTTTTGAACGTAAAAAATTCAAGGCTTGATCAACTAGATATAATTTTCCAGATCTAGGGTCCTGATCGGGGAAGAAGATTGATGCATCGAAACTACTAGTTTCGATATAGGTAAATCCATCGAAACTACCATAGTTTCGATGTAAACCCATGACCCGAAACTACTAAGATTTTACATAAGTTACTTATCGAAACTACCATTCGATATAAAACCATGACCCGAAACTACCATAGTTTCGATATAAACCCATGACCCGAAACTACCATAGTTTTGATGTGATTCATCCATCGAAACTAATGGGTTCAAGCATAGTAATGTCTAGTGTCATATAGGAGCACTACCTTATGTGTATGACTTCATTATACAGATTGAGAGATACCTTAGTGATGCTTAGTAACCGGCTAAATGTATTACAGAAACCACTCATCAGGTGAGTTCTATGTGCCCCCTCCTATGTGTTACGTGCAAAGGATTTTAAATGTTTTTGGGCTGGAGTGTATACATGATATGAATAAATGTTATGTTATGTGATATATGACAATACATGCGAAATATAAGTATAACAAGTATGTTTATAAATAAAGAAATGAAAGCATGACATAACGTATAAGAAAGAAATCTTGCTTTATATCTATGTATATATTGCTTGCCAAGTATTAAAAGTATGACATAACGTGTAAGAATAACGTTATGGACGGAAACGATGATAACGTCTACTTCGGTAGACGGACGACCACTCGACTATTATGCAGCTAGAAATGAAAGTCTAGAAAGGTAGACTAAACAAAGGCCACTACGGTGGAGTAAGTCCCTCAATCGATGCACGGTTGTATAATTAGTTCAAGTGGGAAACGGATGCCTTAGGGCAGACGGGCGAATATGATGGACTACGACGGTAGGACGGTAAAGACGGACGGCCGAAGGTTTGTCGGACGATTTAAGATATGACGAAAGGTTTCTAGTGCCGGGCGGTTAAGTAAATGGGCTACAACGGTAGTTCGAGAAAAACGGATGCCTTAGGGAAGACGGGAGAATATGACGGACTACGACGGTAGGACGGTAAAGACGGATGACCGAAGGTTTGCCGGGCGGTTTAAGATATGACGCATGGTTTCTAGTGCTGGACGGTTAAGTAAATGGGCTACGACGGTAGTTCGAGAACGTTTGTCTTTGTGACTTACGTAAGCAAGTAACGGGTTGATCACCCATATGTGTATGACCAATGATTGTGCACTAAGAAATAAGCATGTATGTATTTATACAAGTACTCATTACGAATGATATAAGAAATAAGTAAAGTAAAAAGAAAAAGAATATGCATATATAATATATATTCATATATATTATATGATAACGTTTATATCTGATTGATTTTAAACTAGAACTTACCAGCATTAGCTGACTTTTAGTATGCATTTCAGGTAGCAAGAAGAAGGGGTGTGCAAAGGCGTGATGGCTACTCGGCACAACTGACATCCCAATTACTTGAGTTTATGGTAAGACAATGTTTATGTTTAAATGTTATGACTTCCGCTGCTATGTTATGTATTTGACTTATTTGACGCTTTCACTATGTTAATTGATTTTAATTTAAAAGTTCAGTAAGGATGACTATGTTTATGAGTAAATCCAACAAGTGAGGTTTCCCGGGAAAGGGGCCTTACACTTCTAATGATTTTCATTCCTTGGGGAAGGGTGCTTTTTTTTCATTCCTTCATGGTATGGAATGAGTTTGTTTAATTAGTGACCCAACCATGACTCGAACCATGGCCCGACCCATGCCCCGACTCATGACCCGAACCATGTCTCGACCCATTATCCGACCCATGCCCGGACCCATGACCCGAACCATGACCTGTCCCATGCCCCGACCCAAGACTCGAACCACATCCCGAACCATGACCCGACCCATGCCCTAACCCATGACTCAAACCAAGACACGTCCCATGACCCAAACCATGGCCCGGCCCATGACCCAGCCCATGACCCAGCCCATGCCCCAGCCCATGACCCGACCCAAACCCGACCCATGACCCGACACATGACCCGAACCATGAACCTACCCATGACCCGAACCATGAATCGACCCATGACTCGAACGATGAACCGACCCATGCCCGGACCCATGACCCGAACCATGCCCCGACCCATGACCCGAACCATGTCCCGACCCATGACCCGAACCATGACCAGACCCATGCACTGACTCATGGCCCGAACCATGACATGTCCCATGACCCAAACCATGGCCTAAACCATGACACGGCCCATGGCCTGAACCATGGCCCGGCCTATAATATAAATTTATTAGTTAAAGAAATTTTACTTTTTATAAAATATTTTTTTGTCTACCAAACAACACAAAGTAATGATTCATTTTATTCACATATGATAACCAAACAGGACAATGAAATGGTAATGATTCATTTCTTTCCCTTGTCCATTCCATTCCCTCGTCCATTCCATTACCTCGTTCATTCTATTACCTCCTACGGGTATGTTTGGTATGAGGTAATGGAATGGACGAGTGAATGGAATGGACAAAGGAAAGAAATGGACCATTACCATTCCCTTGTCATGTTTGGTTACTTTATGGGAATGAAATAAATCATTACTTCGTAATGTTTGGTCGCCAGGAAAATATTTTATGAAAAATAAAATATTTGTAATTAATAAATTTATACTATGGGTTGGGTCATGGGACGGGTCATGGTTCGGGTCATGGGTCAGGGCATAGGTTGGGTCATGGGTCGGGTCACGACACAGGTGATGGTTCGAGGTATGGTTCGGGCCATGGGACAGGTCATGGTTTAGGTCATGGGTCCGGGCATGGGTCGGGTCATGGGTCAGGGCACGGGTCGAGTCATGGGTCGGGTCACGAAATGGGTCATGGTTCGGGCCATGGGTCGGGTCGGGTCATGGTTCAGGTCATGGGTCCAGGCATGGGTCAGGTCACGGGTCGGTCATGGGTCGGTCCATGGTTCGGGTCATGGGTCGGGTCATAGAACCGGTCATGGTTTGGGTCATGGGTCGGGTCACAAAACGGGTCATGGTTCTAGTGATGGGTCGAGTCATGGTTCGGTTATTAATTAAACAAAATAATTTCATTTGTTGAAGGAATGAAAAAAAAACACATCCCCCAAGGAATGAAAATCATTGGAAAGGGAAGAATCATATTCCTTATGTAATGATCCATTCCATTCCTATGTGAGACCAAACATGTTTTGTTTCATTCCAACGTAATGACTTGTTTCATTCCAGCATCCATTCATGCATGCCAAACACTACCCGGGTCTGTTTGGTATGGGGTAATGGAATGGACGAGGGAATGGAATAAACGAGGTAATAGAATGGACAAAGGAATGAAATGGACCATTCCATTCCATTGTCTTGTTTGGTTACCGTGAGAGAGTGGAATAAATCATTACTTTATGTTGTTTGGTAGGCTAGAAAAGATGAAGGAATAAAATCGGTGGCGAGTGGCGGTGGTGGGTGGCGGTATTGGGTGGTGGTGGGTGACGGTGGGTGATGGCGGCGACGGTGGGTGGTTGTGGGTGGGGGTGGTGATGGTAGGAGGTGGTGGTGGTGGGTAGAGGAGGAGGCGACAGTGGTGTTGGTGGTGGGGGAGGTGGAGGTGGGTGGTGGTGGCGGTGGTGGGAGGTGGTGGTGGGTGGTGGTGATGGTGTCTGTGGTGGGAGGTGGCGGTGGGTGGTGACGGCGGTGGGAGGTGGGGGTGGGTGGTGGTTGGTGGTGGTGGTAGGAGGGTGTGGTGGTGATGAAGGGTGAAAGAGGGGATTGAATGAAAAAAAATAAGGGGGTGGATGGAATGAATTTGAGGGATTTAGATGGAATGGGTGATTCCATTCCATCGTCCAACCAAACACCATTTTTTTCATTTCCTCGTAATCGTCCATTCCATTCAACATCCCATTCCTGCATACCAAACGCTACCTGAGTTTTTTTTTCATTCCTTCAAAGAATGGAATGATTTTGTTTAATTAATGACCAGAACCATGATCCGACCCATGACCTGACCCGTAACCCGAGTCATGACCCGAACCATGACCCGTCCTATGACCCGACCCATGTTCGAACCCATGACCCGACACATGAACCGACCCGTGATCCGACAAATGACCCGACCTATGACCTAACCCATGACTCGAACCATGACCATTCCCATGAACCGACCCATGACCCGACCAATGACCCGAACCATGACCTGACACATGAACCGACCCATGACCTGACCCATGACCCGACTAATGCCCAAACCCATGACCGAACCTTGACCCGACCCATGCCCTAACCCATGACCCAACCCATGAACCGAACCATGACCCAACACAAGGATCGACAAATGACGCGTCCCATGACCTGAACCATGAACCGACCCATGTCCTGACCCATGACCCGACACACGACCCGATCCATGACCCGACTCATGCCTCGACCCATGCTCGAACCCATGACCCAAACCATGAACCGACCCATGACCCGACACATGAACCGACCCAATAGCCGACACATGAACCGACCCGTGATCCGACACATGAACCGACTCATGCCCTAACCCATGACTCGAACCATGACCCTTCCCATGAACCGGCCCATGACCCAAACCATGACTCGACACATGAACCGATCCATGACCCGACACATGACCTGACTTATGCCCTAACCCATGACCGAACCTTGACCCGTCCCATGACCCGACCCATGACTCGACCCATGCCCTAACCCATGACCCAACCCATCAACCGAACCATGACCCAACACATGAACCGACCAATGACCCGTCCCATGACCCGAAACATGAACCGACCCATGTACTGACCCATGACCCGGCACACGACCCGACCCATGATCCGACTCATGCCCTCACCCATGACCCAACCCATGAACCGGACCATGACCCAACACATGAACCGACCAATGACCAGTCCCATGACCCGAACCATGAACCGACCCATGTCCTGACCCATGACCCGACACACGACCCGACCCATGACCCGACTCATGCCCCGACCCATGACCCGGGTATTTTCTTGGAGTATTTTTGTCATTTTTAATGAATTGTATTATACTCATTCGTATTTTCCTGTCTAGAAAACAACACGAAGTAATGATTCATTCCATTCCCATAGGTTAACCAAACAGGACAATCGAATGGTAATGGTCTATTTCATTCCCTTGTCCATTCCATTCCTTCATCTATTCCATTCACTCGTCCATTCCATTACCTATATCAAACAGGCCCCTGGTTTGATATTCCATTAGGGGTGAGTGTCATGAGTCATCCCACCTCCCACACATCCTTGATACACGCTCTCTCTCTCTCT
Source organism: Smallanthus sonchifolius (assembly GCA_023525975.1). Lineage (NCBI taxonomy): Eukaryota > Viridiplantae > Streptophyta > Magnoliopsida > Asterales > Asteraceae > Smallanthus > Smallanthus sonchifolius. The sequence continues at coordinate 18,426,044 of CM042036.1, forward strand.
CTCTCTCTCACATCACTTTCTTATTTCATCCATAAACTATTGAAATAGTCATATTTCACATCCCTAATCTTTTTGATACCCACCCCCATAATTTTTTTTTAACCAAACGACACCCAAACAATTAATTTATAACTTTAATCTTTTACAAATATAAACTAATTAACGAATATAAACCTATTATATATTAGTTAACTGGACTTACCTGTTAATATTTATAATCAATTAAGCCCAATAGGTCACTAACCATTTAACCAAATAACATTTTACCCTAGGTTCATATATTCTCTTCTAAACAATTAACCGGCATTGTTAAACTCTCCACCTCTCCATCGAAAATGATTTAGTGAAATAGAAACAAGACTAAATTCGATACCAAAAGATCAAACAACCTTAATTTAGTATTTTTTTTTTAACTTTTTCTCTAATAAATTAAGTATTTTTTAAACTTTTACTCTAAGCTTACTTTATTATTTGATTACATGCAAAATTATTTATTAGAATATTAGATTAATGACATCCGAACATCAAAAAGTTTGATGTCTGGTAAAAAAAATTTAGTGACCTGACCCGAAAAAAATTCCCTTTTAATAGATATCCGAACAACAAATTCCGACACCCAAATAAAAAATTTCTGGATCCGCCTCTTTAAACCGAGGGATGGAATTAGATCTCTTCAATCTTTTATTGCATATGAGGGTTTGCCTAGCAAACTAATTAATTATATATTATTACTAACTACAAAAACCATGTTGGGTGAATAGTAATGTGTAAGTGATTCAAGCAGCAAAGTACAAGTGATTTTTGCAAAAGATAATGTCAGACCCTCATCTCCATTTCCACAGCTTCAACTTGGTCTTCATCTCCATCCGAAAATACTTAATTAGGGTTTCTGATCGAAGACTTGTTCAAATTATTTACTAAATTCATGTAAGAATAAACTGGCTTTTTATTTCCCATACTCAAAAATAAATCATTTTTAAAGCTAGACTCTTAAATATTATTTTTTTAAATAAAATACATTAAATAAAATTTCCCTTGGGCAAAAATGAAATAAGTTAAACTAGTGGAGCAAAATTGAGAAATATCCGAAAATCAGACGGCAAAGTTAAAAGTCTAATCACAGATGAACACGAACAGAGTTACTAAGACAAGAAGAACAACAAATCCAAATTATCTCACTCATATATTCATAACTGCATTATATATCCTTCTGTAATCTAATCGTTTGTTAATTCGCTGATTTCTTTAAGTTTGCCTAAACCTAGATCTCTGCATCCACAACTTCTTCACGTCTCAATCGACACAGGTTTGAAACCCTAATTTTTTGTTTCTTTTGTACTGATTAGAGATAAATTGTTGTCTTCGTCGTTTTGATTGAACAATTGAGGAAGACAACGAGAGGCATAGCTACAATTACGAGAAAAATTAATCGATTACTGTAAATTTAGCATGGATGATCACAGTTTCAGTATCAAATTTAAGATTAATTTAGTCGTTTTGGTCTAGTAGGATTGTGGATCATGTTTGAGGTGAATCAACTTGATTGATTGCCAGAAACTGTGGATCCATGGAGGTTTCAGTGATATTTTCATTGTTATGATAAATATAAAATTAGGATATGTCGTCTTAGAAAGCGCTAGGCGTTTCGAGACGTTTAGGTCAGGCGACTTCATAAGGGAGGTGTTGCTCTATGTACAACTAAACAAGCTTTATTTACAACTAAAGTTGTATCTATCTTGTATTGATAAGTAAACTATTCATAATCTATTTGTTTTTTAGTTGTTTTTACATATCATAGTCTTGCTTACCCTAATTTTGACCAATTTTGACCACACGTGTATAAAGCTTCGCGTTAAGGCCCAATGGCGTTTACCTGATCGCCAGGCGCGCCTATGGCTCATTTTCTAAAACCAAGATTAGAATATAGCATCTGCTCTCTATCTATTGACATTGCCTTGTGCTTGGTTTTAAAAAGCGCGCCTAAGCGCAAGGCGACCTCAGACGCAAGGGTGGGCGCATTTTGTAGGCAAGGCAAGGGTCGTACAAAACGCGCCGGTGAGGTGCGCTTTTCAGGCAAAAAATCGGCATAAGGCGCACGTCTGAGCACGCGCTTTTCGTACGGGGTTGGATTTGTGCTTCAGAATGTTGTATAAAATGCTATTTAGCATATATAGAGTTTATTTGTGTCTAATTTTTGGGTAAATGATAGGTGTGAACATGGGTCGGGTCGGTTCGGTTCTGTTCGGTTATTTGCCTAAAACCAAACCATAATCGAACATATGGGTTATGAAAAATCCATAACCTATGAGAAAATATATTAAAAATTTATATAATAAATTGCATCTTGCGTACGAAAAGCAATGCGCTTTTGCGCTTCGGTTTTAGATCTCGTCGCTTTCTCAATTTTTAAAACCAAGGCCTTGTCTTGAGAAACAAGATTAACTATTTTATCTGCTGATTGATTATGATTAAATGCTAACTTCTTTTACAAGATAACTCACCCAGTCTCTAAATTATCTATAAAAAAACTGATTTTTCATCTTTATTTTCGCAGATGAGAGTTATCCGCAATTTGAACTGCTGTGAGAACAAAACTCTTCATCAAAAAGATTTATTTTTTTTCAAGCATCATGTCTTTGACCATAACAAAGTCAATACTGATTTTGACCGCCATTTTCAGCATCTTTCAAGGTCCAATTTCTGCAAGCTCGCCCCATCTAATCAATTTTCGATCACCCAACCTTTACCCCGAGTCACTCACATGGGACCCGTCAGCCCAACATTTCATAGTCGGGTCCCTCCACCACCCAACTCTCCTAGCGATATCCGACGCTGGTGTGGTCAACACCCTAGTCTATGACCAAACCCTCCCCGACAACTCATCTTTCGCTGGTGTCACTGTGGATGTGGTCCGCCACCGTTTGCTTGCAGTGGTTTACCACCGTTCAGATCCTTCCAACTGCGCCCTTGCCGCCTATGACTCACGCGCCCCCCACCACCGCCTCTTTCTCACCACCCTCTACGAGCCTGCGTCCTCCAACACTGCAGCAGGGGCCAATGATGTCACTGTTGATTTCTCAGGCAATGCCTTTGTGACCAACTCGGCCAGTGACTTGATCTGGAAGGTTGATCTTGAAGGTAAAGCTTCTGTTTTATCTAAATCAAAAGTATTTACAAAAACACCTGCGGAACCCAACAAGCTCTACAGTTCATGCGGGCTCAATGGTATTATTTATTGTAGCAATGGGTACCTTCTCGTTGCACAAACAAACACGGGTAATTTGTATAAAGTTGATCATGAAGATGGAACCGCTAGAAATATTAAATTAAACCGGAAATTAACCGCCCCTGATGGGATGGCCCTTAGAAGGGATGGTGTTCTTTTAGTGGTGTCACAATATAAGCTTTATTTCATCAAGAGTGATGATAGTTGGAGTGAAGGTGTGGTTTATGACGAAACTGCCCTTGACTCGGAGAGTTTCCCGACCTCGGTGACTGTAGGAGCAGAGGACAGGGCGTACGTGCTATATGGTCATGTGAAAGAGGGCATTTTGGGAAATTCACAAAGAGATCAATTTAGTATAGTGGAAGTAAGATCAGAGGATGAGAGTGCAGGTGAGACGGTTTGGGTGTATGTATTGATCGGGTTTGGTTTGGTCTACTTCTTGATCTGGAGATTTCAAATGCGTCAACTTTTCACAAACATGAACAAGAAAATTGCTTAAACCGTTGGTGGTTTATGGTTATGGTTTTATGAGTTCTTATTTATGTTATGCTGTGCTTCAAGATTACGGTTTCTACAGATATCTTGAAGCAAAAAACAACAAAAAAATGATGATTTTCTAGAGCAGTTTTTTGTAGGTTTGAATACCTTATGTGATATCTCAAATAACGGTTGACAATAAGTGGATTTTTGCTGTAATAATTTGTATTTCTAGAGTAGTTATTATTCCTCTTGACAACCTGGTCAGATTTTGGATACTGGTTTGTTTGTTTTGAATTTTTAAGAAAGTGGATCAGTTTCTAGCTTTTGTTGTTTCAATTTGCTTTATCGGTTTTCGTCTTGTGTGCTTTGTTCTGTCAAATGATTGCTAAAAAACTTGCAGGTTTGCTTAGGATCGGTTTTTCCTTTGTATCTGTGACATTATAACAACCAAGCACACAACAATCAGTGACATATTCAGCGACCACTTGAAGTCTCGTTGAACTCTAATCAAGTCAACAGATCGATCTGTATGTTCCAACCCTTGGTTTGAATCTATGTGAACCGTTTGCTCACCATATGTTGAACTGGTGCAACCGATGAACTGAGCATCATGGACTTTGTGAAAAGTTTGAAACTAGCATTGAACTGCTATAGTTTTTGGTATTTATATCCCTAAAGGTTCCGGTATAGTCTGGTTTTGTACCACTTCACAATGTGACCGAAAAGGGACCTGAAATGATGTCTACAGAAGTTGAAAAACACCATAGGACTCTACATTTAAAAAGTAGCATACATAGGAACACACTCATATGAATAGAAAATTATAGAGAGGAAGCTTCGGATCAAAAGAACACGCTTCATATCAGTAAGATGCTTCAGATCTGCAAGAATAGAGAAGATGCTAATAACGGTGTGGGGGCAACAAGTAACAATATTCGAACAGATTGGGGACTACTTGTCAGGTCATTGGTTCGGATTAGAACAGACAGGTGTAGTATAAATATGTATGTCTAGTTGTTATTGGAGAAATGTAACCATTGAATGAAAATAATACATATCACATATTCCATTACCATTACTATCTAGTTTTCCTGCAAAATAGAAGAGTGTAGGCAAATATGATGGGTTTAATTTCAGATCCAAATGATCACGTGCTCATTTTTTTTTACTGTGCAGCATAAGTTAAGTAGTGGTCGATGCCTACATGGAGTCACATGTTTGCTCAACGTTAACTGGAACGGCTGTAGTGAAGTCTCGAAAATTGGCGCACTTGCTGAGACTATTAAGGAAGGAAAAAAATGATGGTTGTAAGAGGGATATAGGGATGATCCGCCGATGGAAGAAGGTTAGGGTAAAGGTATTAAAAAAAAGGTAATGCACGTAGAAAGTTGGATGCAACATGAGATGGCATTTCCTCTGGTTCGCTTACAGGAAGGAAATGATGGTCCACTAATAGTTTCGGCTATCATAGTTGGTCATCGGGTTAAGCGAGTCTATGTAGACAATGATAGTGCTATAGAAGTTTCCAACACCAAACGGTATAGCCATGCTGGTTACGGAATCTAATATACAGGTAGCAGAAGTTAGTCAAGCTGAAGGCAGCCGCGGAAGAATGGATTATCATTCCTGTGTTTTCGGAACAATAAATAGAAGTGGGCATTCAATTACCAGATCGGAATAAAGATAGATTGTAGGAGCTTCTAACCAGTTGTGTTGCTGTTTTTGCATGGCAACCTTATGTTGGATTTTATGGACCGACCCGATGGACAACGTGGCTAACCGAGCTATGACCCGTAAGAGGTACACCTAGGGCAACGAACATTAAATCCACTTAACTGGTAATTACGAACTGTTAGCGAGACGATATATTTTATATATATTCGTTAGACGGGAATTATTATTTATACTTGTTTATAAATAATAATTATATATATATTGTTTTAATCTTTCATTAAAACAATTAAATGGGTACAAGCTTTTTATCTCGTGTTGGACTATGGGCCTGAAAACAATTATTAGGGTTTATTATTATTATATAATAATAATCTAATGATAGGTTTAACCCAAGAAAGAGAATACAGCCGCAAGAAGAAAAAAAACACATTTTTGTTTTTTTTCTTTTTTCGATCAACACTTAACAAGAATCAAAACAAAGATTTTGATCTTTGTTTTTTTATTCCAAGCTGCTGTCGAAAACGAAGGCAGTAGCCTTTGCCCATTTACGGCACCTTCAAGCCGCCGCCGACCGGCGCCACCCCGTTTCGGCGTTTCGGTTCGTGATCTAGCATCGGTTCGTTGTACCTCGGTGTCTCGATCGGTTATTTATTAACCACTAAGGTATAAAGAATCTCATCAGTAAATTAAATGTTTTTTTGTGTGTTTGCGTGTTCATAACCAGATCCTGTTCGGTTTGTCAGTGCTGTTAAATAGGTTATGATTTTATTTTTCGCTGCGTATTTATTAATTAAATGAATTAATTAATTTTTCTGTCAAAACCCGTTTTTACAAAAGTCAAACTGATCACCACTGAATCCGTATTTATTAATTAACTGAATTAATTAATCTTCTAAATCGAGGAACCGGAAATAATATTATGGATCTTGAAGAAATTCGAGAAATACAAACAACCGCTGAGGAAGTCGGAGCGTCTGATCAACAAGAAGTTGTTGCTGATGAATCAGACATAAACACAAGCGTTCGCAGAAGTAGCAGGTCTCGTAAAGAACCTAATAGATACCTATGGCATCTTGAAGCTTCTAAAGTCCTGTTAGTAGCTGAGTCAAATGACGAACCTACAAACTACAAATCTGCTATCTCAGATCCTGAATCCGAGAAATGGCTTGAAGCTATGAACGCCGAGATGCAATCTATGCGTGATAATTAGGTCTGGGACTTGATTGAACTACCCCCGGTTATCGGGCAATAGGGAGCAAATGGATTTCAAAAGAAAAACCGACATGCATGGTAATGTACAAACCTATAAAGCACGGCTAGTTGCAAAGGGTTTCACTCAAACTCAAGGTATGACTATGATGAAACTTTCTCACCCGTTGCTATGATCAAATCGATCAGGATACTGCTTGCCATAGCCGCGTACCATGATTACGAGATATGGAAAATGGATGTCAAAACCGCTTTTCTTAATGGACATCTCTCTGAAGATGTCTATATGGTTCAGCCTGACGGTTTTGTTGATCCAAAGTATCCTAGTAGGGTCTGCAATCTGAATAAGTCCATTTATGGACTTAAACAGGCATCTCGAAGCTGGAATCTTCATTTTGATCAGAAAATCAAAGAATTTGGTTTTGTCAAGAATGAAGATGAGCTTTGTGTTTACAGAAAGGCTAGTGGGAGCACTATATCATTTCTCATCTTGTATGTGGATGATATACTGATCATTGGAAACAACATCCCTGTGCTTGACAAAGTCAAACAATGGTTAGGATCTTGTTTTGCAATGAAGGATCTTGGAGAAGCTGCTTACATTCTAGGAATCAAGATCTACAGAGATAGATCTAAGCGGCTTATAGGGCTAAGTCAGAGTACTTACATAGACAAAATGATGACACGCTTAAGGATGGAAAACTCCAAGAAAGGAGGTGTTCCGATAACTAAAGGCACTGTGTTGAACAAATCACAATCTCCTTCCACGGACATTGAAATTAAGGAAATGGAAGCAATTCCATATGCCTCAGCGATTGGTTCTATCATGTATGCTATGTTGTGCACTAGACCTGACGTCTCATATGCTTTAAGCATGACCAGCCGTTTCCAGCAAAGTCCTGACATTGCCCATTGGACTGCAGTCAAGAACATCCTGAGGTACTTAAGAAGGACCAAAGACATGTTTTTAATATTTGGAGGAGTGAAAGAGGAGCTCACTGTACGGTGTTACACTGATGCTAGCTTTCAAACTGACCGAGATAACTCTCGCTCACAGTCGGGTTTCGTATTCACTCTTAATGGAGGAGCTGTCTCATGGAAAAGCTCCAAGCAGAGTGTAGTGGCGGATTCAACCACCGAATCTGAGTATATAGCCGCATCAGATGCTGCTAAGGAAGCTGCTTGGATGAAGAAATTCATTACTGACCTCGATGTGGTTCCGAGTATTCGCCAACCAATCGAGATACTTTGTGATAACACATGTGCTATAGCTCAAGCCAAAGAGCCCAGATCTCATCACAAAGCCAAGCACATTCAAAGGAAGTTCCACTATATACGAGAAATTGTGGAACGTGGAGACGTCATGATAAGCAAAGTAGACACAGATTAAAACCTAGCGGGCCCGTTTACTAAGCCCATGACTCAGGACAAGCATGATCTTCACAGAGATGCTATTGGTCTTAGATTCGCTAGTGATATGTTTTGATTTAGTATTTTGAATGTGCGAACATTTAAACAGTTGTACTTTTGAATTCTTTTTGGTTTACTGATTTAAATGCAATTCTGAATTCTTATAACTATGTTCGATTTTAATACGTTTAATCCATGAATATTGTATTCTTAATTATCCATAGTCGGTCAGACTCGTGGGAACGTCTCTGAATTAAGACTTCTCTGAACTTCGGCTCAAGGAGTTGACTCCGAACTTCATAGGCCTCATTTTGAATGACGTTGGATGTAACTCGCATCAAATCATCTTCATGGATCTTTATCATAAGATGTTTTGCTATTGGTATACTCATTAGTATCCTCTGACCTGAGATACGTACTAGAACTGCCGTTTACCAAGAACCATTCTTTAATCACTGTCAAACGCTGTCGCGTAACTGCCAGTCATAAAGGCTTTGATTAGGAATAGTTCTGAAGTTCAGTGGGAGTTGTATGTAGTCAATAAGGGATTATGTACTCTTGCATTATATGTAACAGATAAGCATCGTGGCGCCCTCGTTGATTCAAACTGGTGAAGTGTAAGGCCTTACCCAAACTTACTGTGTGTTTGATTGGACCACTTTGATTCTTGATCGAGAACAATAATAATTGAACGCCATATGAAAATGAACTAAATCCATGTCTCATTGATTCAATTGATGTTTTATACGGAAATGATGAATGACAAGTATTGCCATAAGTCTATTGTCTTGCTTTAGTTAGCTGTTACTAACACTGAGATATTTGGTTAATGATTTTAAAGCGTCATACCTTGTTAGGGACAGCCATTTGCAGCTAGAGCGCCGCTGACTGTTTGCATTGATTTATCGTGGATCGTCCAAGTGGGAGATTGTAGGATTTTATGGACCGACCCGATGGACAACGCGGCTGACCGAGCTATGACCCGTAAGAGTTACACCAATGGCAACGAACATTAAATCCACTTAACCTGCTTAACTGGTAATTACGAACTGTTAGCGAGACGATATATTTTATATATATTCGTTAGACGGGAATTATTATTTATACTTGTTTATAAATAATAATTATATATATATTGTTTTAATCTTTCATTAAAACAATTAAATGGGTACAAGCTTTTTATCTCGTGTTAGACTATGGGCCTGAAAACAATTATTAGGGTTTATTATTATTATATAATAATAATCTAATGATAGGTTTAACCCAAGAACGAGAATACAGCCGCAAGAAGAAAAACAACACATTTTTGTTTTTTTTCTTTTTTCGATCAACACTTAACAAGAATCAAAACAAAGATCAAAACTTTGTTTTTTTATTCCAAGCTGCTGTCGAAAACGAAGGCAGTAGCCTTTGCCCATTTACGGCACCTTCAAGCCGCCGCCGACCGGCGCCACCCCGTTCCGGCGTTTCGGTTCGTGATCTAGCATCGGTTCGTTGTACCTCGGTGTCTCGATCGGTTATTTATTAACCACTAAGGTATAAAGAATCTCATCAGTAAATTAAATGTTTTTTTTTGTGTTTGCGTGTTCATAACCAGATCCTGTTCGGTTTGTCAGTGCTGTTAAATAGGTTATGATTTTATTTTTCGCTGCGTATTTATTAATTAAATGAATTAATTAATTTTTCTGTCAAAACCCGTTTTTACAAAAGTCAAACTGATCACCACTGAATCCCAACACATTAGGTGTATGGCAGAACATAAGCTAAACATGTGTTGTTCTAAGGAGCCGATCCAGCAGAAGAAGCGAAGTATGGGTCTAGACCGAAGCAAAGTTGTCGTGGTGGAGGTAAAGAAATTAATGAAAGCTGGTATCTTACGAGAAGTTCAATACAAAACCAACCAACCAGTCAAACCCAGTAAAATCCCAGCTATTGGTAGGGTCTGGGGAGGGTGGAATGTAGGCAAACCATATCTCTATTCTAACATTCTGTTCCCGAGTTTTCTTAAGGAAAGAAGAGAAAGACACCATTTTCTTTCCTTTCCTTTCCCCTCCTTTCTCTCCTCTTCTCTTCTTTCCAATTTGAAAGGATGGAATTTAGTCCCAAACTTCCCTCCCTTTCTCTTCTCTTCTTTCCACTTCTTTCCAATAAAATATCTAAAACACAACATTCGTTTCTTTCCTTCCACTTATTTCTAAAAAAAAATCTCTGAAATACAACCAAGCTTTTCTTTCCTTCCACTTCTCTGCTTTTCTTTCCTTAAGTAAATGATAGAGAGGCTGTTTCCAAGTAAACCCTCAGCTCCATAAAAAAATATTGTCTCGACATGAGGAGTATATAAGAAACCTGTGAAGAAGCAACAGACAACAACAAAGATCTAATAAAATAGTAACAGTCAATCACAAATAACCGTAAATAGTGAAACAGTTTGGCTGGTGAAAGAGGTAAAATGATACAGATAACATCATATCTATATACACTAAGCAAGGAAGAATGTAACATGTATAGTCATCATTAGTCTAGGTATAATAAGCCCTTAAGATAAAGCTAGAACAAAAATATACCCCCCATAACAATCTTTAACCCTAATTCTACGCCTCCACGAAGTCCTATCCTCGACCATGTCCTCAGAGAGGTGCAAGTCTAACAAATCCTGCCTAATATGCTCATCCCAACTCAGTTTGGGTCTACCTCTACCCCTCCTCTCTACAGTGATTGTTTCCACTATTCTAACCGGCTCTGTCATCTGTCTCCTTTTCACATGTCCAAACCATCTCAATCTTCCATCCCTTATCTTATCTAATATATTAGCCACCCTTAATATTTCTCTAAAAACCTCATTTCTTATCTAGTCCAGCCTTGTGTGGCCACACATCCACCTCAACATCTGCATCTCTGCCACATCCATCTTACGCTTATGTGTCTTCTTGATGGCCCAACAATTTGTACCATATAACAAAGCCGGTCTAATCGCAACCCTATAAAATTTTCCCTTTAATTTATTTGAAAACCTTTTATCGCATAAGATGCCCGTGGCTGCTCTCCAACAACACCAACCTTCCTGAATACGGTGGGCCACATTGCTATCTATGTCCCCATCTCTTTGAACAAACGATCCTAAATACTTAAACTTGGTTACCTGCTGGACTACTTGACCTTCGATAGTGATCTCGACGCCCTCATTTACGGTGACACCACTGAAGTCACAAAAAAGGTACTCGGTCTTAGAACGACTAATCCTTAAACCTTTACTCTCTAAAGCTACACGCCACTCCTCTAGCTTCCTATTCAGGCTCTGTTTACTATCTCCTACTAGCACAATATCATCAGCAAAGAGCATACACCACGGGACAACCTCTTGTATCAACTTCGAAAACTCGTCCAACACCACTGTAAAAAGAAACGGGCTCAATGCGGACCCTTGATGGAGACCTACCTCCACAGGGAAGAAGTTAATATCCTCCATAGGCGCACGGACGCTTGTTTCAGTCCTCTCATACATATCCTTAATAAAATCTATATGTTTCCTTGGAATCCCTCTGGCTTCAAGAGTATCCCAAATCAGTCGACGTGGCACACTGTCGTATGCCTTTTCAAGGTCAACAAACACCATATGAAGATCTCGCTTCTTCTCCCTATACTTTTTCATCAATATCCTTATTAAGTGTATCGCCTCCGTAGTGGACCTCCCTAGCATGAAACCAAATTGGTTTACCGTAACCCGAGTTTCCCGTCTAATTCTAATCTTGATAACTTTCACCCATAATTTCATAGTATGAATTAACAACTTAATTTCCCTATAGTTCCACAACATTGCACATCTCCTTTGTTCTTATAAATGGGGACTACTACACTAATCCTCCACTGATCCCACATCTTGCCGGTATTGAAGATAATGTTGAAGAGGATGGTTAACCACTAGACTCCTTCCTCACCCAAACACTTCCACACCTCAAAGGGTATGTTGTCTAAGCCAATTGCCTTAGCCTTTCCCATCTTTCTAAGTGTTGTCTTTACCTCGTCCTCCGTGATACCACGACATTAGCAGTTATTCTGTTCGAGCCTTTGAGTAGTGTTGTTATCATCTTCTTCGTGGTGAGCCCTCCCACCGTTAAAAAGATCATGGAAGTAGGTTTGCCATCTTGACCTGCACTTCTATTGAGAAATTCAATACTAAACATGGGTGGCAAATCCCGTCATGGTCAAGAAAAGTGATAACACATGGAGGATCCAAAAGATTATTATCCCATGCCGGAGATCAATATTAAGGTTGACTTATTAGCAAGATATTGACTAAAACGCTTTTTAGATGTGTACAAAGGGTACCATCAAATTCAGATGCAAATGAAGATAAGGCTTTTCAAAATCGAATTGGTAGAAACCTGGAGGTGTATGTAGATGTTGTGGTAATAAAAGGTGATTATGAGGAACATACATAAGTTGGCATTATAGAGACTTTTACTTAGTTAAGAAGCATCAATGTGCAGGTGATAAAAAAAGTGTTTTTTGGGATGGAAACAAGAAAATTTCTTAGAGTCATGGTAGCAAAGGAAGGCATTCAAGCTAATGCAGAGAAAGTAGAAGTCGTGTTGAATATGAAGGCACCTAAATTAGTATAGGATATCCAAATACTTAATGGGTGTTTCGCTGCTTTGCATTGTTTCTTATCAAAAGCAGCTGAAAGATCTCTTCCATATATGAACGTCCTTCGGAATAGCTTGGTGATAGTGTGTTTTTAGTGTGGTTATAAAAAAATATATATCTATATATATATATATACATATATATATACATGTTCCTAGTAATGGCGTCAAAAACTTGTTGCCAAATACGGGAGACATAATATATATCTTTAATAATGTTCTGTTTAATGTTACATAAAATCAGGTTTTAAATTTATAAATTAAAATGATAATTATTTCAACTTAAAACACACATAATAGGCAAGTGTACCTATCGCAGCGTAGTATAATATGGGTAAGAACCAAGTATCAAACCATGGACATGGATTCCTTACTCAACCCTTGCTATTATCTAACTAGGATAGTAAGTTGGAAAATTGGGTTTTGTTTAAAAGAAGGAAAAAGGAAAATGAAAGTAATTAGGAATGTCGTCTTATTTCAAGGTGTTACTCCGGTTGTTATCACTTGTTAATTAACGTTGTATTTTAGTAAGGTTGGTCATAGTTACTAGTACTAACCCTTTCGATAGGGGAGTTAGTATTTCGTAACGGAGCAGTGGATACGGTCGGCCAACTGCTCCTAATAATTCCCGGAATGCTAACGAGGTCTCAAGTCCACTGGCTGTCCCGTGAATTATTATTCGGACTAAAATTATCCTGTCGACCGGCGTACACCAAGTCGTGTAACTTCATTTGGAAAGTCGAAATGTGCAACTTCCTCCAAAGGTAATTTATGAACGCGCAGACCTAACATTTTATATTCTTAAAATAGTTGTCTTTACTTATAATAATATTTTAAATAAATAAAACTTTTATTCTCAAGATCAAGCCTCACGGCTCCCGCTAGAAGTCCTTTGCAAGCTAACACAAGAAAAGTAAAGAAATGCCGACACGCTTTATAAGGTCCAGCTAGGACTCGAACAACTCGTTGAATACCCAAACCTCCAATCAACCCATAATATTAAACCTATACTAACTCGGCCGTTTGCTAGCACCAAGATTTGTATATAGACCATACAAACTCGAATAAGCTTCCAAACAAAAAGTCTTGCTTAAGAAACTCACAAGATTTAAGATTATTAAGTTTGTTTAAAGATTATTTATTCTTGTATTTTTAAGATATATTAAAAGAAAGACATTAAGAACATAACATACTAAAAGTACTTTATTAATTAATTAAAGTTCAACCAACCCAAGCAACGCAAGAAGACTAGCCACGAATGACCATACAAGTGACTCCACTAACCCTTAGATCATGTGTAGGAGTTATCCGACACCAAGGGAGAATGGGTATAGGTTGCTTCTTGGTTACTTGAATAAGAAGAATCATTCCGTATTACAATACTAAAAACATAAAATAAACAAAGAAAAGCTAAAACAGACCAAAACCGAGAGAATTCCGGCTCTAGAAGAGCACTAGGGCCTTCACAACCCTTGGTAATGGACAACTAAAACACTAGAATGAGCTTGCTATTTATAGGCAAATATTTTGGCAATGCACGACCGTGCATTGGATTGCACGGGCGTGCAAAGTACCCTTTTCTTTCACGTGAGGAATCTGACAGCTTTAGGGAGGACAGGGAGGCAAAACAAGGATTGCACAACTGTGCATTGCCTGGTTTTGCTCCCTATTGACCTTTTTGACTTCCAGATTTGACTTCCTGGTTCCAGATTCGTTCAATTGACTTCCGAATGCTGATTTCTGCTTGATTTTTGAGTGATTTCTTCATGATTTTGCAAACCAAGGTCAATTATCCTGTTGTAACACAAATGAATGGATTAAGTATCAATTCCCATCATTTTGTCAACAATTGTGATGAATATGAGGATAATTATGTATGCAAAATATGTATAATTTGTAATATATCATAATAACCCACACTTAAACTTTGTTTATCCTCAAGCAAACTCATGCATGATTATACCTATAAAAGTAAAGTATTGATTAAATGTTAATCCAAAGCTTTCGTCCCAAATGGCTGAATGACCTTCTTAAAAAAAATGTTTTGGTGGTTATACCTCTCGAGTATTTCTCCACAAGAGGGTAGCAAATCCAACATATTGGATGGAACTATGATTATGCACAAAATTACAGTCTCATAAATGTTTAATCAACACTCGGGCTAAATATATGGATAAGGTATGTTAAGAATACCACTCAGTGGTATAATTAATGTTTGCATAATCATAGGCTTGTATAGAAATCAAATCTTCACCAATTGACATAAAATATGTGCATAAATCAAGAGGGATTTATAAAGGGTTGTAATGATTGGCTTAAGGTTAGGGTAGGAAGTATTTGGGAAAAGTGGCTTAAATGTTAAAAATCTGACTTGACTTAATGATTAAAAGGTATCTCTTATTAAACCTAGATTAGACATTGCGACTAATCTAAGGACTCTTTTAAGATCAGATCTTCAAGACCAAATCCCTTCTTTAAGAATGTCAACTTCTTCTTATCTTTGAAATACTCATTACTATCAATTCCCCATGGACCGTTCGGCTGTTTCCTCATAATACATCCACTTTGATCAGCTTTGCATACTCCAATTTTTCGAGTAAGTTTGATTCTCTTTTGATGAGATTTCTTCAATATTTTGGGCGGTTATGAATTTCTTGATGTTGCCCCTTTCTTTTCATAATAACTCTCTTTTTCTTTATGAAACCGAGCGAGTTTCATTCTTCAAACATAATATGAATCTGTCAACTAGTGGCGGATAATTATTCCTTAAATCATAGCCAGGTCGATTTTCAACGAAAAGAGTTAAAAAGATAAAAGGCTAATTTTTTCGAGTTTATGGGTTTGAAGTTTAGGTTTAGAAATGAAAAAGGTTTAGGATCAAATGAGCTAACTAGGGGAAATGTTTAGGGTAGGTAACAGACAAAGAAAAGGCTAAGGAAAATGGGTTAATCCTAATATCTCAATCACTTTTATGCATTCTTTTAGTCCATAATTTTGAAATGTATATTTTACACAAGTTCTAACATGCAAAGCAATAATTAGCAAACACTCTATCAAATGAAACGAACATGTGAAATATGTAATAATCAACGGTGTCAAAAACTTGATGTGTTTGTGTGATAATGCTAAGATAGGCTCAATTTCTCACATGAAACGGAAGGTAAAAGGTAATAAAGTAAAAGTGTGCATAAAC
This sequence comes from Smallanthus sonchifolius, assembly GCA_023525975.1. Classification (NCBI taxonomy): domain Eukaryota; kingdom Viridiplantae; phylum Streptophyta; class Magnoliopsida; order Asterales; family Asteraceae; genus Smallanthus; species Smallanthus sonchifolius. Next base: position 18,441,879 of record CM042036.1, read on the forward strand.
TTATTTCTTTCTTTCTATTATGCTTCCTAATCTTCCCTGTTTGTTTCCTTGATTCACTACAACGGTATTTCAAATTGCTGTTTTTTTATCATGCCGATTATGGCAAATATTTTTAAGACTTTTGCTTTAAGATTATTTAGGAAGCTGTCATGCTTACAGATTATTTTTGAAAATGTTTTTATTACTTCTTTATATATTTTGATTCAATGGGTTGGGTATTTGTTAATCATGCGCTTGTAATACTTAGGACAAAATTAGGTAGTCAATGTATTGGTAAGCTTCCACCCCGCACTTAAAATTTGACAATGTCCTCATTGTACGAAAATATGATATGTAGTAAATGTTATGGGTAAAATAGGGGTGAAAGGAAACTAATACTCCCCTGATGAAACGTCATCATCATGCGTATAGTCGAATTCCACAGCTACCAAAAACGTATTTCCAAGTATGAACCAAAACCTGTAATACCTGTGATGCTATGCAATGCTCAAAATATAAAACAAGTACTAAAAATAAAAAGAGTTAAACTAATATTCACCAATAAGGCGGCCAAAAAGAGATCAACGGTTACCGAGGTAACTAGTTAAAAACCTGCAATCTCAACATCCAACAACTGGACAACCAAAACAACCATCAAATGTCAAACAAATGTCACGAAATATCCAAGAACTATAATTATCATAACCACAAATATCATAGATGAAGAGAGAAAGAGCTGCTACTGAAATGGAGGACGGGGCCATTACTGATGCGGACCTGGGCTGCTGCTGGTACTGCTGGTGGGCATACGGGTCCTGGGTGTGATCATGAAAGTCCTATCGTATGCCATCCATAGTATATCCCAGCTGACCCATACGAATCATCAAGTCTAGCATAGAGGGGTCAGTGGTGGTGTGATAAACATGCGGTACCCCCTGTCGTCCTCTCTGTCTTCCTCCTTAAGGTGTTGGCTCTAGCTTCTCTGCTCCTGCATCATCATTTGATTCCTCAACTACCCCTGTCCAGATGTTACCCTTATGGTTCATTAACCGATACACCCTATTAATTCTCTTCAACATCCCCATACGGATTAGCATCTGGCTGTCCACGGTGGTGACTGGGAGGTCCATCTCTAGTAGAGTCCCAAGACGAGCAGGAGTTAAGACTCCCATGTTGGAGGCCATACGAGTGATGAAAGGCCCTCTAAAGACATGGCTCGAAGAACAGTATCCTGAAGCTCTAGTGAAAAACTTGGCTAGGTTGTAAGCCAAATTGCAGTCAATCTGATCAACGAGGCAGTGAAGGTTAAATTGGTCCCTGATGCTTACTACACCTGTGCTGTCCTTTCTCCCCCAAGGGTAAGGACTATACATCTGTGAAGGTACCGGTGGAGAGGGTGCCTTAGTTTGGTGCTCTTTTGACTGTGTGGGTCGAATTGTCAAGACCCGATTCTTCCCTAAAATAGGGATGCCTCGCCTTCGCCAAACTCACTGTGGCTCTCAGTGAATATTGGCTGTGTAATATCTCTGTGCTGGTACAGTCGCATCCTTACCCCAAATTGGGCTAGTGACATCTCATGCCAATGCTTGGCCATGCTGAACCTAACACAATCGTGCAACTCCAGACTAATCACGGACCTCGCAAACAAGAACGAAGCCAATAACTCTAAGGTCAACTCATAATAGATTGTGTCTTGAATAGCAAAGAGCCTTTCCCATGGTTTAGTAATGAGTTCACCACATTCATTTAGCAGATTGATTTCTTCCAAGGTAGTATAGCAAATATTCTTGTGGATACCGAACTCCTGTCCCATAAGTTCCTGCAGCTTATGATAAGCTTCAATCTCTATGGCATCCTCTGGAACAAACACTAGCCATGAATGTAAATCAAACTGCCCTTGTGGCATCGGTTGAGGGTGGTAGGGTGAAGGTGGTGATGGTGGAGAAGGTGGGGATCCATTTTCGCCGGAAGTAGTTGGGGATGGAGTAGATCGGGGTGAAGACCTCATCCGCCTTCGCTTTCCGCCAGCTCCGGATGATTCCGCCATGCTCTACAATCACCAATTAAGGATGTTAGTACATAGAAACAAGAGCGATTCAACATATATATATTTCAAAGGCGCCAAAAACTTGATATGGCATAACTGTCAAAGTTATATATATATATATATATATATATATATATATATATATATATATATATATATATATATATATATATATATATATATATATATATATAACGGTGCCAAAAACTTGATAGGAGTCATGCTTTTATAAAAATAAATATGTATATAATTTTTGAACCACACAAAAGAAACATAAATTCATGCATGGTGATGGCACAGTTATGTCTCTTGAATCCTAAAGTGGTCAATTGCATTTTATCAAACAAGGCGTAAATTTAAACAGTGTAATATGACTACAATCATAAACGGACGACATGCTGACTTTGAAAAGTCAAACCCGTCAAAACTTTTGACTCAGTCAAACAAATTAACAATTTCCTAACAATTTACACTAATCCTAAACACATATATAAAAGATTCATGCTTCAATTAGTATTTCTAAGTTCAAGAGTTCTAAGCCAAATTTCAAAAACACATTCATACGAGTAGAACAAATCTGCTTAAATGAACAAAATGTGTTACATAATCATCAAACAAGGTTGAATGTGTGTTTAGTGTAAGCATTAAGTCAAGATTCATCCACATTCAAACCAAAATTCAAAATGAAACCCTAACCTCATTCAACCAAAATTAGCTCTATTTGGAGCATAAATCACACTAAAAATGATAATGGACAAGTTTACATACCTTAGGGAAGAGATTGGAAGCAAGAAACGAGAGAAATCGTGAGAAATCGGAGGTTTTGGAGGTGTTGGAGCCGAAACCGAGCGTTTTCAGAGTTGGGGTTTTTGAGAAAAGTGGGTATTCTACTCCAATTTAACACCTGAACGCACACAGACCGATGCACGGTCGTGAAATGGGTTGCACGACCGTGCATCCCCCCTGTTTGACCGATTTTGACATGTTTTTTTTAAACCACTTGAAATTAATACCTTGAAAATAATAAAATATATTTTTAATTAAAAGAAAATTAAGAATAATTTGGGTCTTGTTAAGGTATTATTTAAAATAAAAAAATTGGTCAACAGGGAATGTTACCACCAAAAATTCCAATTTCATGTTAAGGCACTTACCTCGTTTGTCGATATCCAATCTTAAAGTATCGAGCTCATCATTATCCAAAAACATAGGAGAAAATAAAGATTAAACACGTAAAACCATTCGAAAATGTTACGCCTAAAAATAAAATTTTGCTTTCGAATGGCGGTACTTATATTTATTCACTCTTCTTAGCGAAAATTTAGTGGTCGCGATCATTGAAAATTTCCTGCAAAGATAAATTAAAGTAACACAAGCACCAATAAAGTAAAATAAAATTGAAAAATAAGTTGAAATAAAACAAAGAGAAAATAAAAATAGTCAGTACAACGACTTAGATCTTTCACAAAATTACTGTGTCCTCGGTAACGGCGCCAAAAACTTGATAGCGTGTTTTTAGTATGGTTATATATATATACATGTTCTTGGTAATGGCTCCAAAACCTTGATGCCAAATACGAGAGACATAAAATATATCTTTAATAATGTTCTGTTTAAAGTTACACAAAATCAGGTTTTAAATTTATAAATTAAAATGATAATTACTTCAACTTAAAAAACACACACAATATACAAGTGTACCTATCGCAGCGTAGTATAGTCTTGGTTAGAACCAAGTATCGAACCATGCACACAGATTCCTTACTCAAGCCTTGCTATTGTCTGACTAGGATAGTAAGTTGGAAAATGGGGTTTTGTTTAAAAGAGGGAAAAAGGAAAAAGGAAAATGAAAGTAATTAGGAATGACGTCTTATTTCAAGGTGTTACTCCGGTTGTTATCACTTATTAATTAACGTTGTATTTTAGTAAGGTTGGTCATAGTTACTAGTACTAACCCTTTCAATAGGTGAGTTAGTATTTCGCAACGGAGTAGTGGATACGGTCGCCCAACTGCTCCTAATAATTTCCGGTATCCTAACGTTGGTCTCAAGTCCGCCGGCTGTCCCGTGAATTATTATTCGGACTAAGATTATCTTGTCGACTGGCGTACACCAAGTCGTGTAACTTCTTTTCTAAAGTCAGAATGCGCAACTTCCTCCAAAGCTACTTTATGAACACGCAAACCTAACATTTTATATTCTTAAAATAGCTATCTTTACTTATAATCATCATTTAAATAAATATAACTTTTATTCTCAAGATCAAGCCTCATGGCTCATGCTAGAAGTCCTTTGCAAGCCAACACAAGAAAAGTAAAGAAATGCCGACACGCTTTATAAGGTCCAGCTAGGACTCGAACAACTCGTTGAATAAACAAACCTCCAATCAACCCATAATATTAAACCTATACTAACTCGACCGTTTGCTAGCACCAAGATTTGTATATAGACCGTACAAACTCGAATAAGCTTCCAAACAAGAAGTCTTGCTTAAGAAACTCACAAGATTTAAGATTATTAAGTTGGTTTAAAGATTACTTATTCTTGTATTTTTAAGATATATTAAAAGAAAGACGTTAAGAACATAACATACTAAAAGTACGACCGTGTATTGGATTGCACGGGTGTACAAAGTACCCTTTTCTTTCACTTGAGGAATCTTGCAGCTTTAGGGAGGATAGGGAGGCAAAACAAGGATTGCACGACCGTGCATTGCCTGGTTTTGCTCCCTGTTGACTTTTTGACTTCCTGGTTCTAGTTTCATTCAATTGACTTCTGAATGCTGATTTCTGCTTGATTTTTGAGTGATTTCTTCATGTTTTTCAAACAAAGGTCAATTATCCTATTGTAACACAAATGAAAGGATTAAGTATCAATTCCCATCATTTTGTCAACAATTGTGATAAATATGAGGATAATTATGTATGTAAAATATGTATAATTTGTGATATATCACTTGGGAAACAATAAGTTTCAATGGACAACCAAAGCTTATGTTGCATTTAAAGAGCTCAAGCAATACTTGTTGGGGGACTTAATCTGTAATTCCAAAATAGTTCAGGGTTTATTTTTGTATTTCTGTGTTTGTATAAATGAGGGTTGTTAACCTCTGATAGTGATTAGTTCGTTAATTCATTTTTCATTTTTCAATTAATTAAATCCCTAAATTTGCTCTCAAATTCCAATTCAATTCTTTGCAATCACTTGATTGTTCTTGGTACCTGTTTACATTTTGTATCAGAGCTTCAGGGAAGAAGCTCTAGTTTCGATCCGAAGGATAGGACCTAGAGCCGAGATTCAGGTTATCGTATCAACGAAGATGGGTGATGCAGCTAATAATTAAGCAATTGTCGTTCGAGATAACTTCACCACGATCCCTCTACAATGTCTTATGCTTACAGTAACCAATTATACGATTTGGGTTGTGAAATTGAAGGCAATATTCACCGTTCACGGCCTATGGGATGCAATTGAGTCAAGAGTTGGTGTTCAACCTAATGCAAAGAAGAATAACGCTACAATAGCGTACTTGTATCAAGCTATGCCCGAGGATCTAGTGTTGCAGGTCACCAATCTTACATCAGCAAGAGAAATCTGAGATTCTCTTAAATCAAGATTCGTTGGAGTTGATAGGGTGAGGAAAGCCAGAATGGCAACCCTAAAGAACGAATTCGAGTCGCTAAAGATGAAGGAGGGTTAGAATATTGATGATTTTGTAGGGAAGTTAAGTGAAATTTCATCAAAGGCTGTAGATCTTGGTGAGCCATTCACAGAGGCAATTCTTGTTCGTAAACTACTTGATTCACTGCCTGAAAGATTCCTCCATATAATAGCCTCAATAGAACAGTTTGTTGACATTGAAACAATGCTTCTTGAAGAAGCAATTGGTATATTGAAGGTGTTTGAGGAGAGGACAGGTATGAAGAATAAGCAAACAACAACCATGGATAATCAGTTGTTGACTTATTCATAATGGCAGTCTAAGAGAAAGGATGTAGATTTAAGCACAAGAAATGGGGAAAGGGGAATTATAATGGAATTAGATGGTTTAATCAGAAAGGAAGTGATGGAGACCGTGAGCAATCAAAGAAACCAAGGCAAAGTGATCGCCCTAAGAAAGATAAGTCCAAGATAAAATGCTTCAAATGTGATGTATTTGGGCACTATATAAGTGAGTGTCTCGGGCTAAAAGTCAAGAGTCTAGAAGTAAACTTAACACAAACTGAAGACGAAGATCAAGCCTTGTTAATGATTCAGTCAGTAACCCAAAGGAGATGGTGTTCTGGAATGAATTTAGTGTTATGCCAGCCAAGTATAAATTGGAGGAGAATGCAACATTAGTGTGGCATCTTGATAATGGTGCCTCCAACCACATGACAGGTAATGCATCAGTATTCTCTAGTATTGACAAGAATGTAGGTGGCAGGGTAAGATTTGGGGGTGGTTCTTATGTTGAGATAGAAGGAAGGGGTTCAGTTGTACTAGAAGGCAAGAATGCTGAATATAGATTGTTTACAGATGTGTATTACATTCAACATCTGAAAAGCAATATCACGAGTCTTGGGAAGGCTACTAAGGGAGGGTGTGAAGTTAGTATGAAAGATGAATTTCTATGGCTGTATGAGAGGAGTGGGAAGCTGCTTATGAAAGTTCCAATATCCTCAAATAGATTGTACAAGATAAGTCTGAAAATAGGGTAACCAAAGTGTTTTCAGGCTAAGATTGAAAGCTTACCATGGTTGTGGTATGGGATGTTAGGCCATGTTAACTTTGAATCCCTTAGGGTGATGACAAGTAAGCAAATGGTGAGGGGTGTACCTCATAATCCAACTCAAGTTTGTGAGGCCTGGTAAGCATGATAGACATCCATTCCCATCAAAGTCAGATTATAGAGCAGAAGTACCTCTAAAGGTAGTCTATATAGACTTATGTGGTACAATAATGCCTACAACATGGGCAGGTAACAAGTATTTTATGTTGATTCTTGATGATAATACAAGGTTCATGTGGGTATACTTTCTCAAAAGCAAGGATCATGCATTTGAGACGTTCAAGCAGTTTAAGGTGAAAGTTGAAAATGAGTATGGTTTGAAAGTTAAGACTTTGAGGTCAGACCATGGACGGGAGTTTACCTCACAAGAATTTAATAGATTTTGTGATAAGGAATCTCAAGAATGCTAATTGCGCCTTATTCACCCCAGCAAAATGGTGCAGTGGAAAGAAGAAACATATCCTAGGGCTGTAAACGATCTGAGTCGAGTCGAGCTGAGTTGAACCAGGATGGGCTCACCGACTCGTGAAAAGTTCGCTCGGCTCGAAAATTTTAACGATTTGACTCGAGCTCGGCTCGTGAAAAGCTCGATCCAACTCGTTTATTTTTTTTATTTTTTATTTTTTGCACATTGATTTATAAAAGACAAAAAAAATATTTTCAATATACATAACCCAAAACTGAAAAGGGAAATGAGAGAGACAAAGAGTTTTTGGAGGCAATTAGTGTTTGAGCTTTGAAGTACAATTAGGATTTAGGAATTTAAAAGTTGAATTAGGATTTAGGAAATTAGAATTTTGAAAGTATTTGGAATGATAGAGTCCAACACTTTGACTCTTTGAGTTACTTTTGTGTGTGTATTATTGAGACGAGACAATGATTTGAGCCACTAGCCGAACCTACCCTGGCTCGGGCTCGGCTCGTTTACAAGCCGAGCTTTTTTCGAGTGAGCCACGAGCTTTTTGAACAGCCCTAACAGGTCCATTCGTAATATGACCAGAAGTATAATAAAGGCAATGGGTATGCCTCAGGACTTTTGGGCAGAAGGTGTAAGGAAATCTGTCTATATTTTGAATAGGTTTCAGACCAAAGCTTTGAAAGATTGTACTCTATACGAGGCCTTAAAGGTTAGAAAGACAAACTTACAACACTTGCGAGTTTTTGGATGTGTTGGGCATGTGAAGGTGCCTCAGCCTGGTTTAAAGAAGATGGATGATACGAGTATTCCAATGGTGTATTTGGGAGTTAAGTCTAGTACAAAAGCTCACAGAATGTATGATGAAGCCAATAAAAAAGTGGTTGTAAGTAGGGATGTACATTTTGAGGAAGATAGAAAATGGAACTGGTCAAAGTACATAGAAGAAGTTGGCAATGTTGATTCCAGTTGGGCTGAATTTGATGTATACAATGACTATGTTCAAACAGATGTAACTAACTCAGGGAATGAGGATAGTGTTGACATTTAAGAGAATGCAGATGAGGAAGTGGTTCCAGGTCAACATATTAAGCAGAGTCAGAATTCAAATGATCAAATTCAGGGAGTAGAGAAGTCTGTGTTGAGGAGATCAACTAGAACTTCTAATCTGCCAACAAAGCTTAATGACTATGTGCTCAGTGGTAGTGTGAAGTATGGTACTAATAGGCTAGAAGAAAGTAATACAGTTGAACTTCTACTTGCACAAGAAGGAGAGCCAGTGATATTTCAAGAGGCAGTCAAAGAAAAGGTTTGGAGAGATGCAATGAATACAAGCCATTGTAAGAAATAAAACTTGGTTATTGACTGATCTACATTTAAAGTGTAATCCTATAGGGTTAAAATGGGTGTTTAAGGTGAAAAGAGATGATGAAGGGAATGTAACTAAGCATAAAGATATATTAGTTACAAAAGGGTGTGTGTAACGGTTGGGAATTGACTTTGAAGAAGCATTTACTCCTGTAGCTAGAATTGAAACTATAAGGTTGATACTTTCTTGGTCTGCTAAAATGAATGGGAAAGTATATCATATGGATGTCAAAGCATCATTTCTTCATGGGGAGTTAAAGGAGAGTGTGTATATGAAGCAGCCTGAAGGATATGAGAAAAAAGGTGCTAAAGCTAAAGTATACAAATTATCAAATGCCTTGTATGGTCTGAGACAAGCACGGCATGGAATCTAAGATTAGATGAAGTTTTGAAGGAGTTGGGCGTCAAGAGGTGTAAACATGAATAAGCAGTGTATGTTAAGTCTAAGGATCAGTCACTTTTGATTATAGGGGTGTATTGGATGACCTACTAGTAACTGGTAGTAATAAGTTGGAGGTTGAACAAGTTAAGCACCAAATGAAAATGAAGTTTGAAATGACATATTTAGGACTATTATGCTACTACCTTGGAATAGAAGTTGCACAAAATAAGAGTGGGATTTTCATTAAGTAGTCTGCATATGCAACAGAACTGGTGCAAATGGCTGGGTTGGAAAGCTGCAATGAGACCAAAGTTCCTATGGAACCTGGTTTGAAACTGTTTAAATCAGAAGGAGGTGGTGAGGTAAATCCAACATATTATAGAAAGTTGGTAGGGTCTCTAAGGTACTTGACACAAACAAGGCCAGATTTAAGTTTTGCAGTGGGTTATGTTAGCAGGTTTATGCAAGAACCCAGTGAGGCTCATTTGAAGGCATTAAAGGACTTAATAAGGTATGTCAAAGGTATATTGCACTATGCCATTAAATATGGTAGAAATGAAGGAGGAAAACTTGTAGGTTATAGTGATAATAATCACTTAATTGACAGTGATGATGGCAAAAGTACATTAGGAAATGCTTTCTTTTATAATGGTTCAATTTTCTCATGGCATTCACAAAAGCAACAAACTGTTGCTCTATCTAGTTGTGAGGCATAGTTTATGGATATTGCCTCTGTAGCTTGTTAGGCATTATTGTTGCAGGGATTACTTGGGGAATTAACATGAAGGGAGCAAGAACAAGTAGTGTTTTGCCAAAGGGCTGATGTGTTAACAAAATCTTTGCCAAAGGTGAAGTTTCTGAAATGAGATATTTGCTTGGTGTAGAAGATTTGCAAGAAAAGGCTTGGAATTAGAGGGGAGTAACGTTGGGGGACTTAATCTGTAATTCCAAGATAGTTTAGGGTTTAGTTTTATTTTCTGAGTTTGTATAAATGAGGGTTGTTAACCTCTGATAGTGATTAGTTCGTTAATTCAGTTTTCATTTTCAATTGATAAAATTCCCAAATTTGCTCTCAAATTTCAATTCAATTCTTTCCAATTACTTGATTGTTCTTCGTACCTATTTACAATACTTGGGTACATTGCCTACTTTAACTACATTGATACCACAAGAAAAGCTAATAATGTACTTGTACGCATCAGTAGGTGTTGTTAGTGTTGTTCTAGTGCTGGGAAGAAATATCAATCAAATACCAATTTATTACATGAGTAAAGCTTTGAAAGAATATGAAGTTTGATATACACCTATGGAGAAGTTAGATTAGCATTGGTGCATGATTCTAGACGATAAGGAGGTTTTTTCAAGCTCATGTAATTGAAGTGTTGACATAAGCATTTGTGGCATTGTTGATGCGAGCAATGGCATGTACCAATTTGTCTCTAAGATGAACCTTGTGCACAACCTTTTCTACTCCCAGGGTAAGAAGCCATTTTCTCTCTTCAGAAAGTCGGGTGATAATTTCTTGTAAATGTTCAACTTTGGAATTATGGAATCAGAACCTCTAAAGGTGCTCCTCTTGTAAATTTTGTAGTCGTTCTTGTAAAGAGCCATTCATTCTTCCTATTTTCCTCCAACGTGCCCGATCAAGAATATTTTGGTAAAAATCAAGAAAATTTTATGCAAGAGTATATACTTTCAAAAATGCAGATAATAAGTTAAAAAAGATGAACAAGTGTCCAAAAGGTTGTATAGCTTGATTGGCTTCTCCTAAGAATCTCGAAGATCATCAAGTTGGGTCTGAAACCTGCTCGATGAGTTTCTAAGAAAGAAATGGTGCTTTCCAACATAGTTTGAGTCTTGGCCAAAATTTATTTGGCTTGTTTTTGGGCGATAGTATCGCTAGTTGCAGCGGTAATGTCAAGATCTTTGGCAGCTTGAGCTTCCTTTCAACTTAATTTCAATCTAAAAGTTTCTTGGTTCCTTTCCATGCTAAGAGTGTAGTTAACCATTTTCAAGTACAAGAGATTCCTGAGAACGAACTTGGTTTTTCAGTTTTTCAGGTCAACTTCGGTCTTAATCCAACGACGATGCAACTCCGGGTTGATGAGTTTTGATTGTGCTTGATGGACCATAATCATATCAAGAAAGAAAGAACTCTCCATTCGACAAAAATGGAGGAAATCAGGAGTGCTTAGATCGTAAGCAAAATGTCGTTGCAATGTCAGGTATTGTTATGGTGCCCTTGTTAGTTAAAGGCCAGTCAGGACTAAATTTTTCATATAAATTTGATTTGGCTCGGTTTTGAACAAAATTTATGTCGGCACGTAGATAAAATTAACCATGTCACAATGGTATATTCAGAACTTTATAAAATTATATATTTTAAAAGTTATAAAAGAAAAACAAAATAAAAGTAAAATTAATTATATTAATTTAATATTCAAAACAAAACTTAAAAAAACTTACAGATTTTCCCACGGGCGGACGACTTTGTTTTGAGGTCGTACGATGGTTTTTTTAACACGAGCGCCAACTCCGGTAATCTATCGTCAGACTTCGGTGTTTAGGGGACATTTTTGGAATCGAAAAGTCAAAGAGACATTTTAAGGGAATCATGCACATAATTGAAACAATATCGGTATGATCTTGATGAGGACTCTGAGTTATGGAAGTATCATTCCAATGAAGATGATGTGATTTTCCATTACAGTTTCATGTAGAGGCATGGTGGTGGTATCAACAATCATGGTTTAGCTTAAAGAAGCATGATGTGTCCTTCACTTCTTATAAGTGTTTGAAGTAAAGGATATGGATTCACTCTAGAGGAAGGACGGTGATGCCTTTTCTTGTGGACGAACGGATCAAAGGACTTGCTTTTGGAAGAACCAGGGGGACTTGGAGGCCGCGGTTCAACAACTGCTTGTTTGGCTTGGTTGAGGAAGGGAGTGTCACCCTATATCATAGCAAGAGATGTATGTTCCAGTTCATGAAAGGTCTTCAATTTTAATGCATCAGCAAACTCCATATCTGAGACACATCAATAACATTTTATAAATTACCATTAAGAGGGAACAATAACACATTAAAACAACTAAACCCCTTCATTTAGGGTTATGATAGGCCAACCCATGGGTTTATTCCATTTGCGGCTTATTCTGGAGATAACAAGTAAATGTTCTGGGTACAATCATATGGGATGAGGGTTTTATTGATAAGTTTAACATTTTGGAAATCTATTTCCTTTTTCTTAGGAGCATCATCAGAAAATGCAAAGCCCGGAGATCATCATTTCATACACTTGGGAAGGCAATGGTCATAAAAAAAATGATCTTTCCAATTTTTTAAATCAGAGGGTGCTTGATCTACACAATAGTCGATGTCATGGGAAAGTATGAAGGTATACTAGTCGTCGACGCGGTAAGGCGATAGAATGCATGAAAAAGAGTCACGTTAGGAACTTGTTCAGTGCTCAACAAGAGACCTCAAAATGAGAAATATTGTCTAATCCTGAAGGATGACATTGGGAAATATGGATCTTGTAGAAATTTAGGGTTTTGACTAAGAATTGGGATCAATCCATCAAATGGGAAATCAAAGATTGCGCTATTGTAGAAATTTAGTTGAATTTGATGATTAATTAAGAAAATTGATCTTGTAGGAAAAGGGGAAATAGAAGATTAGGCTCAATCCATCAAGTTTATGATGATTAATTAAGAAAATGGAACTATCTTAATCATCCATTAGTAACTTGGAAGTTTGGCAAGTAATTTCTCCCCTAAAACCTACTTTGTTGATGTATTCTTGAACTAAAGTGAGAGTCATGAGTAAACTTGGGTTTATGTTTAATTTTTGTTGCAAATGATATAGTTCATGTGCTTATTGTTGTTGGATTTACTTAAATGTTTCCATGTTGTTTCATGTTATGGTTTCGTGGGTAGAAAGCGGGTTAAGGGTATAAACTAAATTTCCTCTATTCTACGATGATGAAATAAGGTTAATAGAAATTTTGTTAGACGTAAATAAGTAGTTGAATTTGATTATTAATTGTGGTTTAAGTAAAAAAAATATCATTTTGGGTGTATTGGTAATGTTGAAAATGGGTTAGAATGACAACAAAAGCAATTATGAGATTTAAGGCTTAAAACACCTACTAAGTGTTCGATAAAATGCTTCAATGAAGATATATGTTTAATTTGAATAATTCTATACTAATTGCGAGGTCAAAATGGATGGGATTGAAATAATAATCTATGTTGAGTTTTCGATGAGTTAAATGAATCATAATAAACATGTTTTGATGAGTTCATAAAAAGAATTGTTGTAAATTCAATGATTTCAATGTTAGTATTTGAGACTAAATAAGTTGAATGATAGTAGTCAATTTTACAAAAAGGTTGATTGAGTTGAAATGATCCTTATGTGTTGAAGTGAGAATTTATGTCAAGAACTCATTAATTAACATGATATGAGTTTGACTTCAAGAAGTTAACGAGCCGATGAAGAATTCAAGACATAATTAATCCTATGGGCGAAGGTGAGTGCTTTTATAACCTAATTGGGTGACATATGTGTATATACACACACACACACACACACTAGAGGGGTGCTCACGCGATGCGGCGAATAACACAATACACTAACACAGTGTAACAGGCCAATTTTAGGGTTTATAATATAATATGTTAAACATACTATAAGGGTGTAAATAAATAAAATGAAAGTTGGAGGTTTGTTGCAAAAGTGGAGTTTTAACTAGATTAGGTGAAAGGGGTCATTTTAAGAAAGTTCAGGGACAATTGTGTAAATTCTGAAATGGCTGGAATACGGGGGAGGGGGCTGCGCAAATTACACACATATGTGTGTTTGTGTCTTCCAAAGAGAAAAGAGAAGAGGTGAAGGTCTGGAGATCAAAGAGCAACATATTGCATGTGAAATTAGACGATTTTGGTATGTCCATCATCTTCTAAACATCAAGTAAGCATCTTCTACATCTCCTGAATTACCATTGTAGGTGTTCTTGGTGGGTTTTTGGTGAAAACGAATTTGGGGCTGAATTTGGTGGTATAGGTGGTTAATAACTTGTTAAAAGTTATAATCTAGCTTGAATACAAGTAATGAAAGGTAGATAACATCATCTAAATATCTAATTTGATGATTCAAGAATTAGGGTTCTTGAGGGTGAATTGGGGGGTTTTCATCCTAGTGATGTTTAAATGATGTATTGATGTTGGATAAGTGTCTATGGTGTTGATAGACACATTTTTATGTAAGAAACCTCATCCAATTTCATGATTTGAAAGTTAGGGTTCTTGATGACCAAAATTGGGGGTTTTTGATTTGGGGATGTTTGATTGTTGAATTGAGGTTGGGTAAGTGTCTAGGGAGTTAATAGACACACAACTAACCATAAAGCTCCAATTTTTATGATGAATTGTAAAAAGGAGTTTTGGTGTAACTTGGGTGAAAACCCAAATGGCTCAAACGGGTCAATATGAGTTGAAAGGTTAAATTAGGTGTTGGATGTTTGGTTAAGGTTGTGTTAACCAAATTAAGTTGGGGTGTTGATCTTTAGATCATAGGTGTGTCTGAAATCCCAATTTGGTGTGAATTGAGATCATAGGATTGCTAATTGCAATTGGATTATATAGGTGAACAAGTGGTAAAGGAGCTATCTTGGAGGAGCAAGCGGGATGACCTCTAACCAAAGGTAAGTGCTTTGCACTTACTTAGTAATAGATATGGTGTTAGTAACATGTAAATAGATTTGTGTAGTTTAATTATATTTATGTGTGATGATTTGGTGTAAGTTGACTTAGTGTGGTAAAGAGTCAACTAATGTGTGAAATATTTTATTTGGTGTAATTTGACTTATGTGGTAAAGAGTCAAACTAAATTGTGGGATGTGGTGTATTAGTGTAATTTGACTTATGTAGTAAAGAGTCAAACTAAATTGTGGAATGTGGTATATTGGTGTAATTTGACTTAGTGTGGTATGAGTCAAACTAATATGTAAAATGTGGTGATTTGGTGTAATTTGACTAACATGTGGTAAGAGTCAAAGTAAAACGCAATTGGTGGAATTGAGGCCATGAACCTCACTTATGTCAATGTAGCTTGAAGTCTTTGAACTTCACTAATGTCGTTGTTGCTTGAAGTCTAAGAACCTCACACGAAAGTAATTTGAGGCCATGAACTTCACAAGGTTATGTTGTGACGTTTGAGGTCTTTAGAATCTCATATAGAGGAGTTTGAAGTCTAAGAACCTCACACGGTAGTTATTTGAGGTCATGAACTCACAAGTCGTTTTGTGGTATTTGAAGTCTAAGAAACTCACACGGAAGCTAATTGAGGTAGTGAACTTCACATAGTCATTTGTGGTGTTTTGAGGTCTTTGGAACCTCATAAGGATGTATGGTAGGGTTGTTAGGTGTTTAAAGCATTCATGAAATGTTGTTGGTTGCTTAACACGACTGGGGTCGATTCGGGAGGGTCAAAAAGGCTAAAAATTTGCATAACTATTTGGCTGATTTTGGACCGGAGTAATTTACGACGGGTCGGAGTAATTTACGCCGCCCCAGAGTATTTTACGCCCAAAGTGGTCTGTTTACGGTCCTATTTACGCCCAAAGTTAAAAATTATCGTTTAGGGTCGGTTGTTGTTGTAAGAGCTTGGGGGCTCATCTGGGGTTGTATATCATTACTAATGGTTTATTTATGGTGTTTTCTTGTAGGTAAGCTCCGGTGGAAGTCTCGGGTCATGATTCGTGTCAGATTGGATTCTCAATACTTTTGGTGGATGTTCATGGTTGGAGTTAGAACTCCGGTTAGGAGTCTTTAAACTTGTTTTAAGTTGTCTCTTGATGCTAAAACTTGTTGTTATCTTTAAGGTGTCGGATGGTTGTTTTGAAACAAAATCACGTCGTTGTCGTTTTGTTGTTTATAAAATGAGTTGTTTGTCAATAGTGTTTTTATGGGACCTATTTTCCGCATGATTTTGAAAGTTAAAATCGGGCGTAAAATTTGGGTGTTACACACAGACACGAGTAAAGCGCTTGAACAATTAATTGGTGAAGTGTCATATGCATTTGAAGGTTTAATAAAAGTTTGTAAAATAAAGTAAATATGAAATCATATGAAAATAAAACCGATATTGAGAATTTTGTTAAGCATGATATTGATTGTTTACATAATTAGATTTCTAAAGTAATTTCGTTATTAACTGTAATAACTACAAAATTGAAGTTGTAGTCTAACTAATTTATATAATCAATATTATTTAGTTACTTTTTTTGTATTTAGTTACATAATTGGCATATGTGTGTAAAAGATAATTAAGGTAGTCAAATTCACAAAAAATAATTTTGCCCCCTTAAACTCTTAAAAATTAATGTGAAAAGACAATCTAGTCATCCTCAAATATATTATAATAAAGTGTGTGTATATATATATAACTTAAAAATGTTAAAAGTTAATTGTTTATTGTGTATTGTAACTATTGAGAATGCAATTTATGGAAGGGTCAAATAGTAAAGTGAACCGTATGTGGCGAATCAGTGCGGGTCTTACGTTGATAATGTGTCTCAGGTAGCAACTATATCCAATACATGTGTGTAGCTAACATTTGTTCTTCTTTTTTTATTTGTAAAGTGTGAGTTATCAAACTGGAAAGTGTGGTATGAGTGAGCTAAGTGTGGTGTGAATAAGCTAAGGTATGGTATCATGGGCTGAGGTGTGGGTGTGATTATCTAAAACTAAATCATTTAATAAATTGTGTTTTAAAGGATTAAATGATGTTTGATAATAAAGTGTGTGTAAGGCCACAAATCCAAGAAGCCTCACTTGTTGGATTACTCATTCACAGACAGTTCTTAAAATTTAAAATGCATTTATAGCAGTGGATTAAACGTCATTACATTGTATCAATTTAACAATTAAATGATCGTTCAATAACATAAAACTCTCATAACAAATCATAATGGATGTCAGATCTCGAACGTCGGGTAACTCTTAAGGAGTAGCCAAGCATGCATCATTTATCATCATTCATAATCATCGTTAAAACATGGTTTAAAGGGACATTCATTTATCATTCATTTAATTTATACATTTAATTTCTAAAATCTGTGTCGCTAATCATTCCGTCAATTTCTAAAAATATGCGTAAAAATGAACTACTGCACATACGTATTATATTCATTAATGCACCAAAGGTGGTCTAACTAATACAGATTGCACATACGTGTTATCTTTGTGTGCTTATTGGTGCATAGAATTAAGGCCTGCTTCCTCTTTTCACACCTGGCCAATCATTATATTGATCGAGTTTCTGGTTCTTGAAGAGGTTTGTAGTGTGTACTTGTGTCTGTTTTGTCT
This sequence comes from Smallanthus sonchifolius, assembly GCA_023525975.1. Classification (NCBI taxonomy): domain Eukaryota; kingdom Viridiplantae; phylum Streptophyta; class Magnoliopsida; order Asterales; family Asteraceae; genus Smallanthus; species Smallanthus sonchifolius. The sequence continues at coordinate 18,459,212 of CM042036.1, forward strand.
GATATCTCTTTCTGATCTGAGTTAGTATTTCATCCAGTTAAGTGTTTTGTCAATCTTGTTCTTTGTCATATTTGTTCGAAGTCTGTTAATAGGGTTTAAAATGGATTGAAGTCCTTCATGTTTTTTGGCTGCTGGAGCTCTGTAAGTCGTTCTTGCTCAATCTTTCACAATTTTGTATTCTCTACTGTATGTCCACATAGGATTGAGCATTCTTAGGAATATTGGTTACCTGTGACAGATCTATGGTGTTTCTGTATGTGCGGAATTTTGTTGATCTTCATATGTAGGTCTGTATTTGAAGTAATAACTGATGGCATCTCTCCTGTGAATAGTTCTATTGATTCTAAAATGTGATTAATGATACACTGACAAGTACATTGGACTTTGGTAGTCTGTTGTATTTGCATCCTAGTGTACTGTCCATTGCAAGTGTCAAATTGAAAGAGACTAAAAAAGAAAAAAAATTATGTAATTTGGTCTTACTCTATGGAATTAGCACTAAAGATTTAGAACAAAATTGGGGTCATTAATGGAGCTTGTAGAAACCTGAAAGTGATGATGTGTTAATTCATTCTTGGATCCTTAATTCTGTATAACAAGAATTGTTCATGGGTCAAAGTGTTTCACAAAATGCAACTGATGTGTGGTTAGAACTAAAGGAATTTTTTTTCCTAATTACGCTGTGTGTGGCCTCTTAATTTAACTTGACTTGTCAGCTTGAGTGGCCTCGATCTTGTTCTTGATCAAGATTTCCTTGAATTGTGTTGCTTATGTGCTATCTTGATTCTTATTGGTTTGAATTGGCATTAAATGTTGCTTATCCCTAGGGTTTCTTCTAGGATCCCATATTTGTTTATCCCAGAACTGCAGTTTGACTTATGTGGTCAAACAAAATAATATCTCCCCTCAAATTTATGTTAGTTTTATTAGTTACATAAGAAAAGTTTAAAAACTAAACTATTTACCATGATAGATCCTACAAATGGAAATGTATTGATTTTAAATTTTGTTTAACAGAACCCATATACATTTCAATCTTATTTACAAAATTTGACCTTGAAGTCAAAGAGTCTTAAAAAAAATTTTATCCCAGATTTGTTTAACTGCAGTTTGACTTATTTACCTAGATTTGTTTATCCCATATTTGTTATTTAGCCATAGTTATTTGCAAATTTACTTAAAAATCCTGCAAACTAATATAATGTAATTGTGTAGTGTCCATGTCAGCCGGGAAGTACAGAATGTGGATACTATATGCTAAAGTTCATGAAAGAGATAGTTGATGAAGGAGTTGAAATACTGGCCAATAACAATGTACGTATATATGTTTTGTGCACTTGCTAAATAGTATTATATATATGTATGTATCTTTGATAATTATTTGTTTACAAATTTTTTCTTAGGTTGGGGGAAGCAAAGATGAATACACCGATGTTGATATTTATAGAGTTCGTGAATAATGGTCGACTTATGTATCAAACTTTATTTTTCGATGAAACTTTGTAATACATTACGTTGAATTTGTAATCGACTTTTGTTACTTTTAAATCATTGTTTATATTTTATGAAATGGATTGTTTTGTCATATGTATTTTATTTTATATTATGAAATGTTTATTACTATTTTATGATATTAATGTGGAAAACTGGAAATTAATAATTCTATATAAAAAAAAATTTAAACAACTTTAAAAATGACACACATTTAAGACGAAAAATGGGCGTCATAAGTAGATGACACACAAAGTGCATGTCATCTTCATTCTTGACAGGGCTATCCTTGACACACATTGCGTGTCGTGAAGACGTGTCATAAATATGTGTCGTAAAAGCGTGTCATAAATGCGTGTCATCAAAAGATGACACACAAAATGCTTGTCATCTTCATTCTTGACAGGGCTATCCTTGACACGCTTTCGCGTGTCATCTATCCCCTTTTATGACACGCAATGCGTGTCATCTAAGGTGTTTTTTTTAGTAGTGAAACTTGTTGTTATCTTTAAGTTGTCGGATGGTTGTTTTGAAACAAAATCACGTCGTTGTCGTTTTGTTGTTTTTAAAATGAATTGTTTGTCAAGAGTGTTTTTATGGGACCTATTTTCCGCATGATTTTGAAAGTTAAAATCGGTGTAAATTTTGGGTGTTACAACTTGGTATCAGAGCAACGGTTTGAGGGATTCGGGTGTGCAAGTCATCGAACTGAAACTTATTTGCTCTTGATAAGGTGGGTGTAATGAGAATCCAACGAAGTCATGACCGAGACACGGAGCTAAGGTGGAGGTTAGTAATGTAATTGTTGTTAGTTTAATTGGTGTCCAAGGTGTTTATGTGTGCCGAAACTTGTCTTGGGAGTTATCACATGGGGACAATGAATATACTTAGGCATAGTATATTACTAATCATGTCTAGCCAGGATGATTAGTAATGTAACATGTCTACGTGTCTTCATGGTGTCCGTGTGATAATAACCATCACCAAGGAGTAAGTGAAGGTGATTATATATGTATTTATAATTATATAGATGTAGATATACTTATATACATATAGGAGTATAACTTAATATAGATGCCTATAGTTACGCTTATACATGTATGACGAGTCGATCGTATTAACACAGTCGGGGAATGACTGACGGAGACAAATGTTAGTAGGTGGAATTATAGATGGGAGTTGTCTTAAAGAATCATTTAAGAAAGAGTCTACGCATGTATCACCTCGGGGATGGTGAGGAGCATGGATGTTAGTGGGGAGAGTTAGAGAGCATCATTATAGTGGAGGAAGGCTAGAGCTTTCTACCTTGTCATGTCGATCCTCCTTCGAGGAAGATAGGGCTCTTCGAGGCGAGCCTTTGGAAGAAACGTACGAAGCCTAAGAAGCGGGAGGAACAACTGTGGCGAATTAAGGAGGAAGAAAACCTTGTTCCACAAGGGGTTCGTGGCGTGCGAATCAAAGGAGTTAATTGGTGGCATTTTATTCGTTGGTTAGTCAACGACGCATCACTTAATGGTATTAGCTATGGAAGTAATCCATTGTGATTGGCGAATAGAGTATGATTCGCGGTGAGTTGAATCCGAGACATGGTGGAGAATTGGTTGGGATTCTCCATAAAGAGAAAATCTTAAGGGCGTGAAGGCAATGCGTCAGGGTGAATTTAAGTGGCGTTCTTGAAATGTTTCTATCCAGAAGCTGTAGTGGATCGTGTTTCTGTAGAATTCCTTCATGTGTGGTAGATTGGTGGATTGATTAAGATTAAGGGCATGCTGTATGACTAAGCACAGTCTTTCCTAAATCTTGGAGTGTAGAAAGGAATGGAGATAGATCGGCTTCTCGATACTATTGGTTGACGATAAGAGTGGATTCTCCTACATGGTGTACAACTTTGGTGGAGTTGATTATTATATGTTGCAGGGAGATCAAACTTGGGAGACATGTGGATGGTAAGGAGGAATTAGAGGTGGCTTAAAGAAATCCAAATATTCTAGCCGAGCTAGAAACCTTTTGGGGAGGCAATACCTGTTACTGTCGTAGGTATGGAAAGTAACTCGATTGGAGAATGATGGGACACGCTATGCCATAGTGTTATAGTCCTAATAACTTGTGCTAAAGTTGTTATAAATCGGGACACATTCGAAGTGAATGTCTCGAGCTAAAGAACAAGGGTGATAAAGGGGAGAAAATAGAAATTTCAAGGCCTTCGAGTCGGACATTTCTAACTACCAAGGACGAGACTGAAGTCCTTTGGTTTTATTTGTCGGGTTACGGGTGAAACAATCACATGGAATTGAGTCATACGATTGTAGTGGAACTTGTGTGGTTACTTAGTGACCATATCATTGTCGTGTGTGGCCAAGATGTGACGTGTCGATCTGTTCTTATCTAGAGACGGTGAAACACATGGCTCATGAATTTGTGTGTACATGGCTTATGCCATTGACATCAACCAGTGCAATGAAATACTTGATGTTCCAGTCGTGAAGAAGTTTGTTAGGGTTTTATACCCGAGTGTCTCTTTTTAGGGTGTAACCATTCTTTGTAGAGTTGAAGAATGGAAGAATGTGTTGTGCATCAATTGTCGGGGTTGAACAAAGTGACTTAGGTCTTAGATTCAACCAATGAATGTAGAGGAGGGTGCTATCCCAAAAATGGTTATGAAATCGATTGCGGATACTTTCAGATTACGGTGTGTCGTTTCGGATTTGGTGGAAATCCATTTTGGATAAGGTGGAAAATTTTGAAGGTGTATCTGTAGACCCATCAAAGATAAAGATAAATGAGGGTAAGTGGTGTTTGAAGTCTTAGAACTTCACAAAGTTTTGTTTGAAGTCTTAGAACTTCACAAGTGGTGTTTGAAGTCTTACAACTTCACCAACTGTGTTTGAGAATAAAGTCTTCCAACTTCAAAGGGGGATTGTGTGATTGAGATCCTTGAATCTCAAAGGAGGACTTATGATTAAGCCATTGGAGATAAACTGAGTGTTTGGGTCACGGATAAGTATTTGTCTTTAAGAGTTGTGAAGGAGGATTTGGGCAAGGCAATTGTCATGTCCTTACTTGGAGAAACCGTATGTTTGTCGGTTATTTTGGTTCCTCATGCATTAGACTCAGTTATTTATTTATGAAACGAGGCGGGATTATCATGTATTATCCTAGACAGTTGTAAGCTTGATTGTAGCAAATAAAGGAAATAACTTGAGGAGGGAACGGGTGACTGTATACACAGGTGAATATTAGGTGGATGAATTGAAGTCTCGAGCTTCAAAGGAGTGTTGTATGCAAGTGATGGTATCCTTGAATTCCAACAGTATGAAACACTTGAGAGCTTAAATCTCAATGGATGGATTGGTGTGGAGGTTATGAAACTTCCAATTATGAGGTGGGAGAAATGGTGTGATAGAACTTGAATTCCTTAATTGTCAAACGTATTGTCTAATGTTATGAGGTAATTCGTAAATTCAAGTAATCTATACTCACGGGGTGACAATAATGCTTGGTTGTGGAGCATAAACTTTTGGTGGCAAGAGGTGGAAGGAGACATAGTCAAGGATGTTGACAAATGTCTTGTTGGTTTGTGGACTAAGGTCAAATGCTAAAGGAAGGTCGTGTGGGAAGCCTCAATGGATTCATATACCTATGCGTGGTAGGAGAAACTTGTAGTATTTTAACTACAAGAGTATATGGAAACGGTGGAACATGTATCGTTTTGGATAGTGGCGGGTCTTTTGACCGGGGAGTATGCATACCCTATTCTTAGAGGAAGCCTACTTTTATGAATTATTGAAGAATGTCGATTTTGTTAAGGGTGTGATACGAGAAGTAACTATATCTTTTTAAGTTAGATTGAAATGCCAGCTTCACTTATCCATTTGGAGGAATCAGGTGACTATTTTATCGTTGGTGAGGAGATATGGTGTCATCTTATCCATCTTTATGGATGTTGATGTGCCATTGTACAACTTGCCAGATGGTAGACAGTGTCGAACGTCGATTAACTTTGGTGGAATTGATTGTCGGGAGTTTAGAATCAATGGTGTGATCGAAGACTTGGTGTAGAAAATCTTGTAAATAAGTACGATTGCAAATCCACCCAAGATGAGACAGTAAACCCTAGTCGAATATAGGGAAGGGGTGCGTTATTATTCAAGTGGAAAACTTGGCGCTATAAAAGTTTTCCCTTGAAAGGAGGTGAATCGGGTTCGAAAAACGTGGGAGGCTAAGTACCCGTTTTGTTGGACCGTTCAAACTTTATGTTAGTTTGGTAAGTGGTTTACCGTTTAGAGTTACCCGAGGGAATCGAGTAAAATCTATGATACATTTTCGTTGCCCATCCATGGAAATATTTAGCGGGAGAAGTTGTTTGCTTCTCATGGTGATGTTTAGCTTATGATTTTGAATCTTGTTGAAAAACCAGAGAGTAACTTAGATAGTCGGAGGAATTTAGTGTGCAATGAGGGATCTACCATGTATTATTCCTTGAAAGAACAATGAAAGGTGGAATTGACTTTGAGAAAGTAAGGAGGAGGAATGTTGTATTGCTACCCTAAGTTGAGTATGTGGTGGCAGGTTTCGGGGACGAAACCCAAAGTTAGGGGGGAAGATTTGTAACGAACCAATTTTTGGGTTTATAATATAACATGTTAAACATACTATAAGGGTGTAAATAAATAAAATGAAAGTTGGAAGTTTGTTGCAAAAGTGGAGTTTTAACTAGATTGGGTGGAAGGGCTCATTTCTAGACGTTTAGGGACTGTTTGTGTAAATTCTGAAATGGCTAGAATATGGGGGAGGGGGCTGCGCAAATTACACACACATGTAGTTTCGATAGAAAATGTTCAGCAGCCACATAGTTTCGATTGACCATCTTCAACCTTCAGCTACTTCGATACCCCCAATCCAGGTCTGAAAAATGCTTCAAAAGCCTTACATCTTCAGATTTTGAAAGTGGAAATGTAGAACAGCAGTCACGAACCTGCTACACATCGATTTCTTCAAGTTTAACGTCTCAATCGCAGGTTTTTCTTGAGTTTGAGCAGATTCGAGAGCAATAAGAGCCACGATGGCTCTGATACCACTTGTAGGTCCTGAGCAGATTGGAAAACACAGATCTACGGAGAAATCCATCAAACAGTCCGGATCGAGAGGCAAAATCTCTGGATCCGGTATCACTCTCGAATCACAAATGGTAGATACGGGTGCGGGAATCACATACACAAACAGAAACATATGAAAATGAAAAGAACAGATAATTGAAAGCATAAAACGTATGATTCTTTGATTGAAATGAAAATAAACGCTCGATCATACACTAACAATTAGTCTCACCCCAGGGTGAGCTCCCCCTGGGGTGGTGATTCCCTCTACAGACACACACTCACTCCTAGGACATAATCTGCTATATATAGGAAGCCAAGCACATGCGCCTTGTTTTCCAAGCCACCGCCCAATGGGCCTGAAAAACAGGTATCGAAACTACCTAGTTTCGATTGAACAAATGTTCAACCGGAACTAGTAGTTTCGATTGAACAAAAGTTCAACCGAAACTAGTAGTTTCGATACTGTAATTTCGATTGACAGCATCAGTCTCAAAATTATACCCAACAATCTAGCTTGAATACAAGTAATGAGAGGTAGATAACATCATCTAAACATCTAATTTGATGATTCAAGAATTAGGGTTCTTGTGGGTGAATTGGGGGTTTTCATCCTAGTGATGTTTAAATGATGTATTGATTTTGGATAAGTGTCTATGGTGTTGATAGACATATTTTTATGTAAGAAACCTCATCCAATTTCATGATTTGAAAGTTAGGGTTCTTGAGGACCAAAATTGGAGGTTTTTGATTTGGGGATGCTTGAATGTTGAATTGAGGTTAGGTAAGTGTCTAGGGAGTTAATAGATACACAACCAACCATAAAGCTCCAATTTTTATGGTGAATTGTAAAAAGGAGTTTTGGTGTAACTTGGGTGAAAACCCAAATGGGTCAAACGGGTCAATATGGGTTGAAAGGTTAAATTGGGTGTTGGATGTTTGGTTAAGGTTGTGTTAACCAAATTAAGTTGGGGTGTTGATCTTTAGATCATAGGTGTGTCTTAAATCCCAATTTGGTGTGAATTGAGATAATAGGATTGCTAATTGCAATTAGATTATATAGGTGATCAAGTGGTAAAGGAGCTAGCTTGGAGGAGCAAGCGGGATGATCTCTAACCTAAGGTAAGTGCTTTGCACTTACTTAGTAATAGATATGGAGTTAGTAACATGTAAATAGATTTGTGTAGTTTAATTCTATTTATGTGTGGTGATTTTGTGTAAGTTGACTTAGTGTTGTAAAGAGTCAACTAATGTGTGAAATATGTTTATTTGGTGTAATTTGACTTATGTGGTAAAGATTGAAACTAAATTATGGGATGTGGTGTATTGGTGTAATTGACTTATGTAGTAAAGAGTCAAACTAAATTGTGGAATGTGGTATATTGGTGTAATTTGATTTAGTAGTAAAAAGTCAAACTAAATTGTGGAATGTGGTATATTGGTGTAATTTGACTTAGTGTGTTATGAGTCAAACTAAATTGTGGATCTGGTATATTGGTGTAATTTGACTTAGTGTGGTATGAGTCAAACTATTATGTAAAATGTGGTGATTTGGTGTAATTTGACTAATATGTGGTAAGAGTCAAAGTAAAATGAAATTGGTGGAATTGAGTTCATGAACCTCACTTATGTCAATATAGCTTGAAGGCTTTGAACTTCACTAATGTCGTTGTTGCTTGAAGTCTAAGAACGTCACACGAAAGTAATTTGAGGTCATGAACTTCACAAGGTTGTGTTGTGACGTTTGAGGTCTTTAGAACCTCATATAGAGGAGTTTGAAGTCTAAGAACCTCACATGGTAGTTATTTGAGGTCATGAACTTCACAAGTCATTTTATGGTATTTCAAGTCTAAGAACCTCACACGGAAGCTAATTGAGGTAGTGAACTTCACATAGTCGTTTGTGGTGTTTTAAGGTCTTTGGAACCTCACAAGGAAGTATGGTAGGGTTGTTAGGTGTTTAAAACATTCATGAAATGTTGTTGGTTGCTTAACACGAATGGGGGTCGAGTCGGGAGGGTCGAAAAGGCTAAAAATTTGCATAACTATTTGGCTGATTTTGGACCGGAGTAATTTACGTCGCCCCGGAGTATTTTACGCCCAAACTGGTCTGTTTACGGTCCTATTTACGCCCAAAGTGAAAAATTGTCGTTTGGGGTCGGTTGTTGTTGTAAGAGCTTGGGGGCTCATCTAGGGGTTGTATATAATTACTAATGGTTTAATTATGGTGTTTTTTTGTAGGTAAACTCCGGTGGAAGTCTCGGGTCATGCTTCGTGTCAGATTGGATTCTCAATACTTTTGGTGGATGTTCATGGTTGGAGTTAGAACTCCGGTTGGGAGTCTTTAAACTTGTTTAAAGTTGTCTCTTGATGCTAAAACTTGTTGTTATCTTTAAGGTGTCGGGTGGTTGTTTTGAAACAAAATCACGTCGTTGTCGTTTTGTTGTTTTTAAAATGAATTGTTTGTCAGGAGTGTTTTTATGGGACCTATTTTTCGTATGATTTTGAAAGTTAAAATCGGGTGTAAAATTTGGGTGTTACACACAGACACGGGTAAAGCACTTAAACAATTAATTGGTGAAGTATTATATGCATTTGAAGGTTTAATAAAAGTTTGTAAAATAAAGTACATATGAAATCATATAAAATGAAAACGATATTGAGAATTTAGTTAAACAGGATATTGATTGTTTATATAATTAGATTTTTAAAAGAATTTCGTTATTAACCGTAATAACTACAAAATTGAAGTTGTAGTCTAACTAATTTATGGTATTTATAATCAATATTATTTAGTTACTTTTTTGTATTTAATCACATAATTGGCATATGTGTGTAAAAGATAATTAAGGTAGTCAAATTCACAAAAAAATAATTTTACCCCCTTAAACTCTTAAAAATTAATGTGAAAAGACAATCCAGTCCTCCTCAAATATATTATAATAAAGTGTGTGTATATATATATATAACTTAAAATGTTAAAAGTTAATTGTTTATTGTGTAGTGTAACTATTGAGAATGTAATTTATGGAAGGGTCAAATAGTAAAGTGAACCATATTTGGCGAATTAGTGCGGGTCTTACGTTGATAATGTGTCTCAGGTAGCAACTATATCCAATATATGTGTGTAGCTAACATTTGTTCTTCTTTTTTTTTTTGTAAAGTGTGAGTTATCAAACTGGAAAGTGTGGTATGAGTGAGCTAAGTATGGTGTGGTGTGAGTAAGCTAAGGTATGATATGTGTGTTATCATGGGCTGAGGTGTGGGTGTGATTATTTAAAACTAAATCATTTAATAAAATGTGTTTTAAAGGATTAAGTGATGTTTGATAATAAAGTGTGTAAGGCCACAAATCCAGGAAGCCTCACTTGTTGGATTACTCATTCATAGACAGTTCTTAAAATTTAAAATACATTTATAGCAGCGGATTAAACGTCATTACATTGTATCAATTTAACAATTAAATGATCGTTCAATAACATAAAACTCTCATAACAAGTCATAATGGATGTCAGATCTCGAACGTCGGGTAACTCTTAAGGAGTAGCCAAGCATGTATCATTTATCATCATTCATAATCATCGTTAAAACATGGTTTAACGGGACATTCATTTATCATTCATTTAATTTATACATTTAATTTCTAAAATCTGTGTCGCTAATCATTCCGTCAATTCATATTATATTGCCTCTAAGGCTTAACTGCATGAATACCGACAATATAATTCATTCTGCCAATTCATTATATATTTCCCCTAAGGCTCAACTGCACGAAGACCGACAATATATTTTCATTCCTTTAATTGCCCCTATGGCTTGATAGTCCATAAACCGGCAATGCACTTCGACGGCTATAGCTCTTACGTCCATAACACCGTCGGATCATAACTTAACCTGAATGGTCACGTTAACCCTGAGTAACCGTCGTTACTCTAGTCACCAGTTGTACAACATCAAAACCAATGAAAATACCACAAAGGCGTTGTCCATGTTAAGCATATGGCAACTATGGCTCGCTGTTCATAAACTACCATCATAAGGCTGCAATCGTCAATTCGTTCTCTTAGCTGATTAGACATGTAATGACTTCATAAAAAAACATTTACCTTTTTCCTTTCGTAAAACATAACATTCATTTATAAACCCTTTTCATTCATTTTATAAACCATTCATTTCGTAAACATTTCATTGCGTAATCATATTTGTTTCATAAGCAATTCCTTTCGTAAACCTTTCATTTCATAAACATTTCATTTCATTTATCTTTCATTTCATAAACATTCCAGTTCAAATACATTATCTTTCGTAATCGTGTCTTTTCATAAATCATCATTTTGTAAACATTTCGTGTGAGTATGCATATCACCATAAAAACAAGTAAATAGGGTTCTTGACTCATCTGATTGTCTGTACGTAAACTTGAACCGGACGTCTAGTAAAGGTAACGTGCTAATCGATATGCATATAAGTCAACACACGAAATCTATCAATTTTGACTAGTGTCGCCAGGCACACGATCAGTGTCATAAGAACTTGCATCTGGACTTAGTGTCGTTGGACGCTAGTGTCGTAGACCTAGTGTCGCCACTTCTAGTGTCGTCATAGGCTAGTATCTCCAATCATTGGCAGACCTCGGGATCCTCACCTTTCTTCCCCCAATTAGTGTCACATGGGAAGAACAGTGTCGCCCATGAGTGTCGCCACATGAACATCAGCCATAATATGCCCGTTTAGATCCAAGTTCATAACTTTTTACGTCCAAAACGTTTATCCAGCTTCCATGAAGCTAGATCTAGGCTTTATATGGCCATTAACAGGTAAAACCTCAATCTTTGAGATGAAAACCCTAATTTTACCTTAAAACCCATGTAAACTGAAAACCAGAGGTTTTAGGTTCGACCCATACCTAAAAAATTGCAGTTCTTCGTCGATTCTTCTTCTAGATCGATGGAGAAACAGGTTGAGAGCAATCTTGGAGCAAATGGTGATGATTCTTGACTTTCTCTCTCTATGACCCTCTCTCTCTCTATGAATTTTGAGTGAAATTGTTGGAATGAGGTTGATCATAAGGTAGCAAGGGTTTAAGGGAGGGTTTCCCCTTCTTTTCCCTTTGCCCGGTTTAGCCCCCTCACCTTTCATTCCTTTCGTTTCTGCTCCCGAACTAAAACATCACATTTCAAGATTTTACAGTGTGTTTTGTTAAAGTATAGACTCACTAATGAAAGTTGGTCTGTTTTAGCATATGTTTCAGGGTGAGTTTAGGTGAGTTGTGATATGACATCTCAGGGTTATCTGACAATGACAGTTGGCATCTTGTAGTAGTGCAAGTGTGATTTTGAAAAGGAGTTAATTATGGGGTTAAATTATGTAATGTGAGTTTCTGTAAAGTCTTTCTCCATGTGTTGTGTGTAAATTCAACCAAAGTCATACACCAAGAAATCGGGGTGTGACAAGAACCAATAGGCTTCGATCAAAGAGGAAGCTTCGGATTAGTAAGGATGCTTCGGATAGGTAAGAATAGAGAAGATGCTAAATAACGGTGTGGGGACCAATTCTCAACAAACTAACCAACAAATTAAAATATTCGAACAAATTTGGGAAGACTTGACAGGTCATCGGTGAGGATTAGAACCTATAGGTGTAGTATAAATATATATATGTCATAGTTGTTATTATCGGAGGCATGTAACCATAAAATGATATAATCACATATTCCATTACCATCACTATTTAGATTCTTGAGATAGGAATTAAGAAGTTAATCTTGATTCTATACTTTTCTTACCTAAATATTCAGGTTATAAGAATGTAAGATATAAGAACGGTATAATAATCTTATTAAAATTTATATATGGTGAGATGGGTAAATGTGAAATATAAAATGTTTTAAATGATTATAATTAACATTAACTTTGTTAGTTAGGGTAAATATAATATTTATAACTTTTGTAGAGGCATCTAAGAAATTATCAATTAATCATGCTTAAATATAAACAATCGTTTTCAGCCAATATGGCATATTATTAGTTTTCGCGTCGGTTAAAAAGAATAAAAACATATTCTTTTTGTTTAATAAACCATTCGGTGAACTATATATGCAACACAATATGTACAAATCAATTTCAAAAATCTATGTATAAATGAAAGAAACCTAGATAAATTATACCAATCATAAAACATTATACTTTTATAAACTTGAATCAGTTTCCTAAACACAATCACCTTCACTTCAAATCAACTCATGCCCTTCACTATCCAAAGAAAACTACAAATCTTGATTCATTTTAACTATAAAGAAAACAATCAATGAGATCACAATATCAAGAACAGAAAAAGCAAATAACTAAAGTACAAAAAGCTAAGAAACTTATAAAAAATATGATGGTAGTGAATATTTTTTAGGCCCAAGAAATCATACTACAGAATCACAAGATTCAATATATCATGGACATATGATTTCATCCGGTGGAGGAGGAGGAGGATCAAACGGCAAAGGAAACTGAGGGGAGAATGGAGGTACAAACGGAGGAGCAAATGGAGGAGAAGATGCAGGTGGAGTGCGATGGGTTCGCTTTCGTTCAAGTATATTGTGGCATGGTGATGGACCCGAAGGTGGCACTATACCTCTTGGTAGCATGCTCAACAACCCCTTATGATCATCATCTCCCTTGTTTACTCGTCTAGCTTTAGCTCCCATCATGGTTGAACCCAGTAACAATAGTGATATCAGAGACACTGTATAAATTATTCGTCTTGAAACCATTCTCACAGTCTCTCTTCTTTTTTTCTTATCTTGCTCGCGTTGAAAAACTTGCACGAATGATCGTGTGTTTATGAGTATAAAATGATATGAATATGATATGATGAGAGGATTTGAAGTGGTTTGATTTGAACGGTCAAAGTTAGAACTTTAGTTATATAAGCATCCAAATATGCAAATCTTGATTATGGGAATTATATAATTGATCTGCTTTTGCTTATGAATAGTGGGGTTAGTATTATAGTTAACCACATGATTGTTGTTTTTATTTATTGACCTCATGATTCAAATATTTTTCATGTGAATTCAAATGTTTAATTTTTCTGTGTTTTAACAAGTATATTTCTAACCTGCTATCAATACATCTTTAAACATCATAATTTTTTAAGCATTATAAAATATGCACATGTTCGTTATAAAAACCAGTTTTAAGTAGAGAGTTACGAAAACAACATAAACAAGTACTTGTTCGTAGTGCATGAGCAATAAATCACATGATATATAAAAGAGAAAGAGAAACCGTTAAAACCAGTCTAGTATATTTTATGTAAAGTAATATGTATAAGTGTTTATCCGGTTTTCAAAATTGGTTATATGTAAATATTGCTCCTAATAAATGTAACATCCCGAAAATCCGTAAAGCTAATCAAACGGGTAACGGGCGACCCGAATATTTATTAAAGTGTAGCAAGGGGCATGGATTGCCACTAAAGGTGCGTTTAATTCCTGTAAGTGAATCAGTTAACCGTTTAAAACACAGTTTGGGATGATGAGGCACGGCTAGGGCTCTACCCGGTTCGGGCCTTGCTCGCTATGAAGAAGGCTAGGATGATGAGCGGGGAGACACGACGAGGGAAGATGGCAGCCGCATTGGCCGTGGTAGCAGAGCACTGCGGCGGCTCGACGGAGAAGACAATGGTGGCATGTATGGAGGTGTACGGCGAGGGGAACCCGGCTCAGGTACGGGAGTAACCATGGAGCTAGGATTGCATGGCAACGTTTTGGGAGATTAGGTTTTGTTGCATGGCACTTATGTGCATGCATGGGCGTTCAAGTTAGGGCGTTCAAGTCCTATACGGGTCAAGGCGAGTTAGTATTGCCAGACGAGGACGATTAAGGGTTGCAGGAGGAGGTTTGGGTTTGCATGACACATACGCGTGAATGCAAGGAACCCGGTTCAAAATACAGGACAAATGTCGGGATTTTATATTATGTATACGTTATTCGATGTACAGATTGAACGTAACGTATTCTGATCAGGGATAACGCGTATAACAGGTTTGGGTTCCAAGCGTGGACGGACGAGTTACGGAGCGAGGACTGAGACTCAGCATACCGGTGAGTTTCTAATCCCCTCTTTTAAACGTTTTACTATTTTGGGGCTATCATACATACTTGTATGTTTTATTAAACGAACGTATTACGAGTTAAGATTTAAACTTGAAGCGTTTTAGAATACCATTATGTAATAATGAGCTAAGGGTCGTTATGGGATCCCTAGGATGGGTGAACAAGAGTTGTGATGATCTGTATGTGTCATCTTATGAGTTAGTCGGGATGAATCGGGAATTTAGTTAAATGTGTGATGGTTATAGAAGAAAAGTTAGTAGGGGAATCCGTATATGGTTCATTAACGAGTCAAGTAGTTGCTAGTATGCTGTTAAACGTCAAGTGCTTAATGCTGTGTGTATTGTGTCGATGTCCTCGTGACACGACGGGTATCATGTTTGCATGAGTCTATGTGGTGTCCATAGTATGTATGGGCTAGAAGTCAGTATGGTATTTGTGTGTCATATAACTTCCTATTCGAAAAGAGTTGGGTAAGGTGTCTAGACGTTATGAGGATACGTCAAAGTAAGCGTTGGCTTACACACATAAGTATCCGTAAATGGTGGTGTGTTGTAGTACATGTCTAGGTAGTGTTATGTGTTTATATGTGTTGCTCGGTGTGCTTGTATTGTTGTCCGTATATACGGCTAATAGTGATGTGGAGGACGGAGTCCTTCGGGGTAATCATTGTACATGTGATGTGTCAGTCACCGTATGGGAGATGATATAGTCACCGTGTGGTGGTTGGGTAGTCATCATAGATGACGAGTGTGTCGCTATGTTTAGCGGCGGGGCCCTGTAACAAGGGTGGAGCTGAGCTTAGGACGAGTATCCCGACGGGGATAACCCTGACGAGGGTGCAGTGATGAGGTATGTATTTGTGTGCTTATATATGTGTTAAATTAAGTGATGGCTTATATTAATTGTGTATGAGATGGTATTGATGTGATAAATAGATGGAATCAATGTGGTGTGTCAAGTTAGATTGACTGTTGTGTCGGGCTGAGTACATTATGTACAACTGTTGAGTCAGTTGGTTTATGAGAGTCGTGGTTAGGACTAGTAAGTCGGTGTCTAGAGGTTGGATGATTTAACCAGTGTATGCTTAATATATATGGTAAATTGTGAGTTATCATAATAGTAAGTTCGTTCTATGTCAGAGAAACTTACTGAGTTAAAGTGGTGGGTTGAGTCTAGGGTGGTGAATCCTACAGGATATTGTAAGGTAACATGGTTATCTATATGAGGACAATTTATAAAAAGATTTTATACAGACCAGAGGGTCTTGAGTGGAAATAAACATTAAATGAGATGAGTTGGCTTTTGTTAAATTAAACTATTAGAACTTACTCAGCGTAGCTGACTTTGTATGTACGTTAGATTGTTTTGCAGGTGAGTTTGCTAGACGAGGTATCTTGACTTGGGAGCGGGCTACTCGGGTTGGTGTGCATGCATTCATCAGGTAACGTTATGAAAATTAACGAGTTTAAAGATAATACTATTTTGAGAAAAACTTCCGCTATTTACTTAAATGAAAGTTAGATGTTTTTAAAGAGTATAACCAGTTATGAGAAACAACTGTAGGGTGCCTGGGTTGGGGCCTTACAAGTTGGTATCAGAGCCGTGGTTTAAGAGAAAATTGGTGTTTTTAAACAAATTAAATATCTTAACTTAAACTGAAAATGGGACGATGGTGAAACGAATGCCACCACGAGTAATCGCGAGCCAAGAGGTACGTTTTTCGAGTTGAGCAGTAACTATTATTTACCATTTGTATAGTGTTACACTAGGTAAAGTGATTGGTGTAAGTAAGTGACTTATGGTTCCGTATGGGTTCATGAGGTGTGTTATGTGTTGTAGTATTATACAAAACTACTTGATGTTGCGTGGCGTGATTGAATGAGACTATAGATTGAGTTGAGTAACATGAAGTAGCGTTAATTGCAACTATGTGAGATAGTTTGATTTGTCGATGTGATTTAGTGATTTTGTGTGTAACCTTGGATGGTGTGAAATTGTGATAAATTTGATGATTTACTAGAATATTGTGTGGTGCTATGTGAGTTATGTAGAATGCATGTGCATCCGGGGTGTATGAAAGATAGAAAGCTAGTGTGAATATGATGGGGAAGGTTTAGAATCCGAGCATTAATATGGACCACCAAATTGCATTTGATCACTGTAATTTTGCAGTCTATGATTACTCTCATGTTCTAAATTTGACACCCATAGTAATCACTTCAACGTTCTATCTTGTGCAGGTACTGATGGCCATGAAGATTCAGACTATATGCGTTAGGCAAGGAGCCCTTATCAGGAGGTTGACAGAGCGACGGGCTAGACGTTTGGCTGTCGTTCACACAGTTATCTTTGGAGGGAGACGAGTCTTAGCACATGTTCCATTGAAGGTGGTTCCACCGGCGGCTAAGTACGAGCAGGAGCAACCAGCATAGGAGGTAATCTTGGCGCTTTCGGCGCCTAATGCCCCCAATACTACCAGGGCAACTATGAGGGGCGGGCTCAGTAGTTCCTTTTACAGGAGAGGAAGAAATGCATTTGCAGTCCGGAGTCACTCCTCGAGACACTACGCAAAATCAGGAAATGGATGGTTGGAGGAATCCGAGAACGAGGAGCAAGTGGGGGATAACTTTGACTTGTTCAATGACTAGAACAGTGGTGGTTACCACGAGAGGACTAGAGCATATTGAGTAATGGCTGTCAGGCACTTTTGTGGTGAAATATTTGTTCTTGGTTTTTCAATTGTTTGATATTAACCTTGACATTGAATCTTACCACGGGATGGTTTAAAATGCAGTTAATGATAGTCGCATGTGTGATAGCTTGCTATTGACGGTGCAGTGTTAATTATGTGTGATTATGTGATTACCTTTTGAACGACGTGAGTTCATACTAAATGTAATCTTTGATGTGATGCTAGAACTTGGTTGATTAGACGGTATGAGTAGACCTGTATAGACCTGAGTTTTGATTACTTGTGTGTGTCTATGGTCTTAAGAAAGTGTCACCTATATGTTATGCTAGGTGATGTGTGAAGTGTAAAGGGGCATTTAGCCTTACTATGATATTGAATGTCTTTATATTTTAAAGTATAGATCTTTGTGAGGGAAATGTTTTGGTGCTTAAGGACATGAGAGAGTTTTGTGAATAAACTTGTATGTCGTTAATTGAGTTGCTTATGAGTATGAGTTATTTGTGTCACGTACTTAATAGTCGTGGCGGGAGATCAAGCGTAAGCTTGGTATTGTGTCTGGCATTAGTCAGACGGGAGATCAAGTGTAAGTTTGATATGGTGTTGACTTTCGTCAACAGGTTATTATGTCTGACGGCAGTCAGGCGGGAGATCGTGTTTGCTGGTGCCTTTGGGCCAAACAACATGATACACTTGTGTGTCTATAAATGACGAGGTCATATTGTATGCGCGTAGATTTACCCAGATCTAGCTAGTTATCTGTGTGCACTTTGTGTGAGTTAGAAGGTTGAGTTACTAGTACATGTGTAGAACAGTGTGTGTTCTGTAGTTATGTCGGTGAGTGTCCTTGTAGTACACGCTTAGTCGTGCATAGGATGGGTGGTCAATGTGCTCAAGTATAGTATTTCTATATTAACGATGTTCTTGACGCTGATACATCGAGGTGATGCGAGGAGTTTTGATGTCTTCCTAGACGATCGGTAAGGTGCTCTTAGGAGACGCCTATGCTTATATCTCGGGAAAATCAGAGCACGAAGCCAATGGGCGGAGCTGTAGAGTTAGTGATGAAAGCAGTTACGTGGACGTTGGATCAGAGATATCCATGATGAGATTAAAGTGATGACGCTGAAGATTTTAGCGCGAAGTAAACAAGGTGACGAAAAGTCCTTCATAGAACACGCTCCATATGAAGAATTCAGTCGAGGCGAGACACCAGATGAATATGGATGCTTTCCCTAGACGAGACGACGAACAACCGAGGCTTGTGAGCCGACGGACTTCATGTTCGTAAATTATAAACGAGATGCTGTCGGTGACCGCATGGTAACGAAGTAAAGAGATACTATGGTAGAGGAATTTTGGGAAGACCAGTGCATCTTTGCACAAGCTCCTGGAGATCATCGGAGAGGGGCAAAAGTAACACCCTTATGGGTAGGGCAGTGGGCTTGAATTTGGGAAATCGTCGCAGGATGACGATCAAGGTATGAGGCGAGAAGTATGATGACTTCACTTTGGAAGGGCGACGAATGAATCCATTCGTAAAAGGTAAGAAGCCTACTTAGAGAGGTGACCGTCGGATTGACAAGATCGTCTGGATTATACAAGGACAATGACAATGAAACCCTCGTGAAAGGATTAATAATCAAGGCAATCACGAAAGGCAACTTCTAGCAAGTGTCGGATAGCAAGAGTGGGAAACGCAGCCGTTTGGCTAATGGCTGGAAAGATGAGAGATGAGGGAACGTGTAGGTGAAACCTACAAAGTCCCAAAGTAAAAAAATCGGGCTATGAAGAAGACTTTGTTGAACACCAGGGGCGATGATAGCATTGCTAAGGAAAATAACAGCTATGTTAAGTGTAAGTGGGTGCTTGTCGTGCACGATTAAGAACGGAAGGAGAGTTTGGGATGGTTTATACCGACGTAGGATTCGAGGACGAATCCTCTTCTAAGGAGGGTAGACTTGTAAGATCCCGAAAATCCGTAAAGCTAATCAAACGGGTAACGGGCGACCCGAATATTTATTAAAGTGTAGCAAGGGGCATGGATTGCCACTAAAGGTGCGTTTAACTCCTGTAAGTGAACCGGTTAACTGTTTAAAGGGATCAAAACGTACGAAAGGGGAAAGCAGGGACCCGGATGTAAACTTGTAGCATTTAAAAACAAAGATTTGGATAAACCCTAGGCCATTCGGCATAAGGGTGTTGTGCGACGACAGTAGAGAGCAAGGAGGAGAGGCGGCGGTTTCCGATCAAGGTTTCCACAACACACTAAGGTAACTCTCGTTTGTGATCTCTCTCTTTCACGTAAGTGTTCTTTCATGGTTTAGATTAGGGTTTGGTTTATGAGTGAGGGGTGGCTGGCAACGGCAAAGTGGTGGTGACCCGATAGCAGGTAGTCGGAATCAATGGGGTGACGGTCATGGCAACGGCCGGCTGTTGGAGACAAAATCCAGAAGAAGCCGGCTATTGTGGCAAGCGAAGAGAGGTCCGGTAAGGAGCAGGGACGAGTACTTAGGGCCGGTGGTCGACGATCGAGAAGAGAGAGGGTGACGGGTTAGGAGGAGTGACTCGGAGATGGCGGTGGTGCGACGTCGAGGCACGGCTAGGGTTCTACCCGGTTCGGGCCTTGCTCGCTATGAAGAAGGCTAGGATGACGAGTGGGGAGACACGGTGAGGGAAGATGGAAGCCACATTGGCCGTGGTAGCAGAGCACTGCGGCGGCTCGACGGAGAAGACAATGGTGGCATGTATGGAGGTGTACGGCGAGGGGAACCCAGCTCGGGTACGGGAGTAACCATGGAGCTAGGATTGCATGGCAACGTTTTCGGAGATTAGGTTTTGTTGCATGGCACTTATGTGCATGCATGGGCGTTCAGGTTAGGGCGTGCAAGTCCTATACAGGTCAAGGCGAGTTAGTATTGCGAGACGAGGATGGCTAAGGGTTGCAGGAGGAGGTTAGGGTTTGCAAGGCACATACGCGTGCATGCAAGGAATCCGGTTCGAAATTGTAAGGCCCCAAACCCAGGAGGCCTCACTTGTTGGATTTACTCATTCACAAACAGTTCTTAAACTTAAATATCAAATAACGCAGCGGAAAATTTTATTTAAAACGTAACATAACATTGTTCAACATGCGGAAGCGTAAACATTTCTTAAACAAAACCTAAACATAATCAAAACATAACGGGATGCCAGACTTCATTATCATCCGGGTAACTCTTCTCGCTTACCAAGCATCACCGTCCATCGCCCGTACCTGTCCTTAACCTGAATATGCATACTAAAAGTCAGCTACGCTGGTGAGTTCTAGCTTTGTATAAAACCATAACATAATCATTTTGCCAAAAACATAACATATATTCATTCAACAAAAGCGTATGTAACATGCAATAACTTAACATCATCAAAACATCATAACATAGCATCAAAACATAAATCAACATGAACCGAATATGCGCCTTCTCATAACCATCAATTCCACATCATCGGTTGGCTGAGAAACCCTGAGGCACACCACCACTAGGTCCATCAACACCGTACTATCCTTTGGGAGAAGAAATCCTAGGGCCCGATACCTCAAAACCATTCAACACCAACCCGTACCTTAGACACTATTTCCCCACAAGGAATAGTGCCTTCCATCGGGGATCCCGGAAATCCCATGGGTGACCGTCGCCACCCCATCATCATCCAGTTGTACAACCGTTAGCCAACTACAAAGGCCCCCCATAAGGGTGAGGCCAATACATACATACATACATACCCTAGCTCTCATAGGAACTTGTGGCAGATTCGTTCATTCGTGACTTTCGTAAAACCTTTACTTCATCACAGTTAAAGCATTCGTACGTTTTATTAATCAAAACATCATTTCATTCGTAAACCTTTCGTAAACATCATCTCGTAAACAACGTTTCGTAAACATCGTTTCGTATGTATGCACACCAGCCCAAAACATTAATTAAAGCATTTAAAGAAGGGCTTCTAGAACTCACCTGAGATAAACAGGGTCAAAAGTCTGTAAAGGATCTTCTAACCTGTACGTACACAACCTAGCCTTAGCTTTACACGCAACTATTACATTTTAATTATACATGCCTAGAACTTAGGGGTACACAGTTTCTTCCCTGTGAAATTAGGGGTTCGTGGTTCAAGGGAAATTATCGGGGTGTACCCGGGAATTAAGATCGAGGATTCTCAGCTGTGAACTTCACCCCAAACCGTGAACTTCCCGAACCGTGAACTCCCCAAACCGTGAACTTCCCAAACCGTGAACTTCCCAAACTGCAAATTTCCCAACCGTGAACTTCCCAAACCGCAAACTCCCTAAACCATGAACTCCCCAAACCGTGAACTTCCCATACCGCAAACTCCCCAAACCGTGAACTTCCCAAACCGTGAACTTCCCAACCGTGAACTTCCCAAACTGCAAACTTCCCAACCGTGAACTTCGTCCCAACCGCAAACTTCACCCAAACCAAAACACCCTAGTTTGCTTGGACTCAGATCTGGATCGAAGGATTCGTCAAGTTTGTAACTTTTTATGTTCAATACGTTTGTTTTTCATTTAAGAACTCAAATCTATATTTATCTTTCAGATTCATTTGTAAAAACACCATCTTTTTATTCAATAACCCGAAGACCCCAAAGTAAACAAAAAGTCATATCTAGGCCAAACCGTTACCTGTATCGAGCTTCTGATTCGGAGGTTGTTCTAACGAGCACCGGAGACACGAGCTGGTGCGATCTTGAGTGATTCTGGCACTTTCTCTCTCTATGGTTTCTCTCTCTAAAATGCAAGGATGAGAGAAATGAGGAGGTTTTAGCTATTTATAGGGAGGCTCATCTCCCTTATGCGCCACTCTCAAGTTCGCCGGCCCAACCGGCCCGTCCCGTCACGTCGCGTTCGTTTATTCTTTTCGTCTCGTGTTTACCCATTATTAAAACTCGTCATTTTATTTTTGGGATGTTACAAGTCTACCCCCCTTAAAATAGGTTTCGTCCCCGAAACCTATCATAAGTCAAATAATTGAGGGTGCGACTCCCTCATTTCCATTTCTGTTTCCCAAGTAGCGTCGGATCCCTTTCGGTGCTTCCATTGGACTTTAACCAATTGGATAACTTTATTACGTAAACGTTTCTCCTTCCTTTCTAGGATGGCCACGGGTTCTTCGATGTAATTAAGGCTGTTGTCGACCTCGATGTCAATAAGTGGTACGTGAGCCAATTCATCCGCCAAACACTTTCGCAAGTGTGATACATGGAAGGTAGGATGAATCCCACTTAACTCATCAGGCAACTCCAATCGATAAGCAACTTCACCAACCCGTGCCATTATCCTGAATGGTCCGACAAACCTCGGACTTAACTTTCCCCTTTTCCTAAATCGTATGATCCCCTTCCAGGGTGACACTTTCAACATTACTCTGTCTCCAACATTAAACTCAATAGGCCTTCGTCGTTCATTCATTCCTTAATCTGGTTAAACTATTTTGACGTCTCTTTAATGACTTCGAGACTTCCCAATTCCTTCTGTTCAATCTCACCCCAACATATCGGGGTCCTGCACCTTCTCCCATACAACATTTCATAAGGCGGCATGCCTATCGTCGTGTGATAACTGTTGTTGTAGGAGAATTCGGCTAACGGCAGATGACTGTCCCAACTGCCACCGAAGTCGATAATACAAGCACGAAGCATATCCTCCAATGTTTGAATGGTCCTTTCGGACTGACCATCCGTTTACGGGTGGTATGCCGTGTTGATATTAAGCCTCGTGAAATCTTTTCCAGAACCTCGATGTGAATCGTGTGTCCCGGTCGGATACAATCGTCAAAGGCATCCCATGTCGTGCTACTACTTCATTAATAAATACTTCTGCTAACCTTTTCGACGAGAACGTCTCGCGAATAGATAGAAAATGAGCACTCTTCGTTAAACGGTCCATGATTACCCAAATGGTGTCATGACCTTTAGCTGTGCGAGGTAGCTTGGTTATGAAGTCCATGGTAATGTGCTCCCGCTTCCATTCTGGTATATCGAGTGGTTGACTCTTCCCATACGGTTTCTGGTGTTCGGCCTTAACTTGTGAGTAAGTCAAGCACTTGCCTACGTATTTCGTCACTTCGTGTTTCATCCCAGGCCACCAGTATTCCTTCTTCAGATCTTGGTACATTTTGTTGGTACCGGGATGGATAGAGTAACAAGACTTATGAACCTCATCCAAGATTTTGGTTCTAAGCTCGCCACCCATAGGTATCCACACCCGTCCAAAACGCGTCCTAACACCAAGGGTGTTATATTCCATCCTGTCTTGTTTGCCAACCATTCTCTCCTTCTTTATGTTTTCTTCTTTAACGGCTTCATATTGAGCCTCTTCAATTTCTCTCATCACATCTGGTGTTACCACCAACTGGCAAGCTTTCACCCTAATAGGAGCAGGTACATCCTTTCGGCTTAGAGCGTCAGCCACCACATTTGCCTTTCCAGGATGGTATATGATTTCACAGTCATAATCTTTCAAGAGTTCCAACCATCGTCTCTGCCTCATATTAAGCTCCCTTTGTTCGAAGAAGTACTTCAAACTTTTGTGGTCAGAGTAAATAGTAAACTTCACCCCGTAAAGGTAGTGCCTCCGGATTTTCAATGCGAATACGACATCGGCAAGTTCCAAATCGTGAGTCGGTTAATTGACTTCGTGAACTTTCAGCTGTCGTGATGCATATGCAATCACTCTCCCGCGTTGCATCAGCACACACCCCAATCCCTGACTCGAAGCGTCAGAGTATACCACCAGGTCTTCATTGCCCTCAAGAAGGGCCAAGACTGGAGCTTGGGTTAGCTTCTCCTTCAATTCCTTAAATGCCTCATCCTTGGTCGAACCTCATTCGTACTTTACCTCCTTCCGAGTCAACTTTGTCAATGGCGAAGCTATTTTCGAGAAATCCTGGATGAATCTCCGATAGTAGCCTGCCAATCCCAAGAAACTGCGGATCTCAGTTGGCGTCTTAGGAATATCCCAATCTCTTACCGTCATTATCTTTGCTGGGTCAACCATAATGTCGTTCGGGTTGATGACTAGGAATTGGACTTCCCTAAGCTAGAACGCGCATTTGGAGAACTTAGCAGACAACTTCTCCTTCTTCAAGGCTTCCAACACTTCCTTCAAGTGACATGCGTGATCACCCTCATTCTTGGAGTAGATGAGGATATCATCGATGAACACGATTACCGATCAGTCCAGCATCGGTCGCCTATTCATTAAATCCATGAACGTTGTGGGGGCGTTCGTCAGTCCGAAGGACATTACGCGGAACTCGAAATGTCAATAGCGCGTGCGAAACGCAGTTTTTGGTATGTCTTATTCCTTTACCTTCAACTGATAGTACCCGGATCGAAGATCGATTTTTTAGAACCAGCTTGTGCCCTGTAGCTGATCAAGCAGGTCGTCGATCCTTGGTAAAGGGTAGTTGTTCTTCACCGTTCGTTTGTTCAACTCATGGTAGTCAATACACATTCTCATTGAACCATCATTCTTCTTTACAAACAATACCAGAGCACCCCAAGGCGAGATGCTCGGTTGGATAAATCCTTTCTCAAGTATTTCGTCTAGTTGAGCCATTAGTTCTTTCATCTCCACCGGAGCTAGTAGATATGGAGCCTTAGCCACGGGCTGGGCATCTGGTACTAAGTCGATTCGGAACTCAATCTCTCTGTCTGGTGGTATCCCAGGCAAATCCTCTGGAAACACCTCCGGGTACTCGCGCACCACGGTTACATCGTCTAGTTCCTTCACTTCCTTACACTTGTTAATCACGTACACCAGATAAGCCTCGCATCCACGCCTTAAGTATTTTGTTGCCTTAATCATCGAAATGACGTTGGGCATCTAGGCGTCATGATCTCCAAAAACCTCAACTTCGCTACCATCCGGAGCCTTGAGTCGGATTATCTTTCATTTGCATATGATTTGTGCTTCGTTGGCAGTTAGCCAATCCATATCTAACACGACATCAAACCCTCCCAAAACCATAACAAACAACCTGACAGGGAATCTATGGCCTTCTATTTTTATCGTGGAATTTTAACTACTTCGGTTACCCTTGCGGTTCTACCTTTGGCGGTTTCTACACTAAAGACCCTTTCTAGTTTACTGACTGAGTATTTCACCTGCTTACAGAAAGTAACAGATACAAAACTTTTACTGGAACCTGAATCAAATAACACAGAAACAAAAGTGTTGTCAAGGACGAACGTACCTGACGCCACATCGGGGTCTACCCTGGCCTGTTCTTGTGTTAGTGCATACGCTCGAGTCTTCGCTCAGGGCCTCTCTTCCTTCTTTTCCGGGCCTTTCCTCTTGCCACATTCATGGCTCATGTGTTCGTTTCCCCCACAGTTATAACATTTGACACCTAGGCATTCCCGGGAGTAGTGCCCGGTCTTGCCACACTTAAAGCACAGATTAGTTCCCATCCCACACTCCCCCTCATGCCTTGCACCACATTTTCCACAAACCACAATCTCAGCCACTCTAGCATGTTTCTCTAGGGCTCCATACAGTCTCCCGCCGGATCGTTTGGCCTGAAAACTTGGTTTCTTCTTCGGATCGTCAATAGCAACAATAATCAGTTCTAGGTCATCGAACACTATGCCACTCAGTTCCACGACTGAATCGTAGGTAGTAGGAGCGTTTGCCTTAACGTAGGTGCGGACCTTGTCCGGCGATCCCTGAATGTAGCAGGCAATCTTTCTTTCCTCGTTTGTGACAAGATGTGGCACCAGCCGTCGCCAGTTAATTGAATCGGGTAGTGTACTGCCGGTGCGTCATTCTCCCGACCTTCAATCTCGTTCTCGTTCCTCAGACAGAAGTTCTTGATTACCAGAGTTTTCAAGTCATTTCACATCATTGAGTCAACCACCTCATCCCCCTTAGCCTGACGTACACCTTCCCACCAGTGAGATGCTTCCTCCCTCAAGGAGTTAGCAGCAAATTTCACAACCTGATTTGCTCGGCATTCACTTAGATGAATAGCGGCTTCCATACGGATCACCCAATCAAAAGTAGCCACCGTGTCTTTCATCCCAGTGAGAACCGGCGGATCACATGCCTTGAAGGACTTATAGTCGCAACCGCGAGCAGGAGGTGCGTTAACTGCCTCAATGATCAGGGCATCAGTTGTCGTGTTGGACTCGCCCGCCTCATTAGCCTTCTTCAATGCTTCTGCCAGCAGATCTGGCAGGGTAGTCTTCATCAGCTCAGTAAACTAGCGTGCCAGGGCCGCCTTCACTTCTGGTTCGAAGGTGAAGTGTTGTTCTGCCACGGGAGTCCGTTCAGTTCCAGGCACGCTGACTTCAGGTTCTGTGTGGAAACTTCCCTCTTCACTGTATTCCTAACGAGCAGGAGTCCTACCACGACCACCGGTACGACTATCGGTATGGCCCCCACCACGCCTTCTGCTCTTTCGTCCCGCCATTTCGTTCTATAAGACAAGGAATCTAATGTCATAACGCTAGTTAACAAATAGAATTTAACAAGTACTGTAAGATGTTAATATAAACTGGCCATCTACAATTAACCATTACACTACCTTTTGACTTCTATTTGACCACCTTTATGATTTCATCAGAACACATGTCTGAATCTATTACTTTCTAAGGCATAATACATAAACATACTCTACTTTTTCATACCTGATGCTGTGGCTCGAGTTACCCATACTG
The DNA here is from genome assembly GCA_023525975.1 of Smallanthus sonchifolius. NCBI lineage: Eukaryota > Viridiplantae > Streptophyta > Magnoliopsida > Asterales > Asteraceae > Smallanthus > Smallanthus sonchifolius. The sequence goes on from CM042036.1 coordinate 18,486,320, forward strand.
GCATCCGCTTTCGGTCCCATTCACAGTTTAAGTTCAGACACCGGGAGTGTCCGAATCTCTAAAAATATTGCTCTGATACCAACTTGTAAGGCCCCAAACCCGGGAGGCCTCACTTGATGGATTTACTCATTCACAAACAATTCTTAAACTTGAATATCAAATAACGCAGTGGAATATTTCATTTTAAACGTAACATAACATTGTTCAACATGCGGAAGCGTAAACATTGCTTAAACAAAACATAACGGGATACCAGACTTCATTATCAGCCGGGTAACTCATCTCGCTTGCCAAGCATCACCGTGCATCGCCCGTACCTGTCCTTAACCTGAATGTGCATACTAAAAGTCAGCTACGCTGGTGAGTTCTAGCTTTGCATAAAACCTTAGCATAATCATTTTGCCAAATACATAACATATATTCATTTAACAAAAGTGTACGTAACATGCAATAACTTAAGATCATCAAAACATCATAACATAGCATCAAAACATATATCAACATGAACCGAATCTGCGCCTTCTCGTAACCGTCAATTCCACATCATCGGTTGGCTGAGAAACCCTGAGGCACACCACCACTAGGCCCATCAACACCGTACTATCCTTTGGGTGAAGAAATCCTAGGGACCGATACCTCAAATCCATTCAACACCAACCCGTACCTTAGACACTATTTCCCCGTAAGGAATAGTGCCTTCCATCGGGGATCCCGGAAATCCCATGGGTGACCATCGCCACCCCATCATCATCCAGTTGTACAACCGTTAGCCAGCCACAAAGGCCCCCCGTAAGGGTGAGGCCAATACATACATACCCTAGCTCCCGTAGGAACTTGTGGCAGATTCGTTCATTCGTGACTTTCGTAAAACCTTTAATTTATCACAGTTAAAGCATTCATACGTTTTATTAATCAAAACATCATTTCATTCGTAAACCTTTCGTAAACTTCATTTGGAAAAACATTTCGTAAACATCATCTCGTAAACATGATTGCATAAAACATCATTTTGTAAACATCGTTTCGTTTGTATGCACACCAGCCCAAAACATTAATTAAAGCATTTAAAGAAGGGCTTCTAGAACAGACCTGAGTTAAACAGGGTCAAAGGTCTGTAAAGGATCTTCTAACCTGTACATACACAACCTAGCCTTAGCTTTACACCTAACTATTACATTTTACTTCTACATGCCTAGAACTTAGGGGTACACGGTTTCTTCCCTGTGAAATTAGGGGTTCGTGGTTCAAGGGGAATTCTCGAGGTGTTCCCGGGAATTAAGCTCGAGGATTCTCAGCCGTGAACTTCACCCCAAACCGTGAACTTCCCGAACCGTGAACTCCCCAAACCGTGAACTTCCCAAACCGCAAACTTCCCAACCGTGAACTTCCCAAACCGCAAACTCCCCAAACCGTGAACTCCCCAAACCGTGAACTTCCCAAACCGCAAACTCCCCAAACCGTGAACTTCCCAAACCGTGAACTTCCCAAACCGTAAAATTCCCAACCTTGAACTCCTCAAACCATGCACTTCCCAAACCGCAAACTCCCCAAACCATGAACTTCCCAAACCGCAAACTTCCCAACCGTGAACTTCGTCCCAACCGCAAACTTCACCCAAACCGTGAACTTCATCCAAAACACCCTAGTTTGCTTGGACTCAGATCTTGATCGACGGATTCGTCAAGTTTGGAACTTTTTACATTCAATACATTTGTTTTTCATTTAAGAACTCAAATCTATATTTATCTTTCAGTTTCATTCGTAAAAACACCATCTTTTTATTCAAAAACCCGAAGACCCCAAAGTAAACAAAAACTCAGATCTAGGCCAAACCGTTACCTGTATCGAGCTTCTGATTCGGAGGTTGTTCTAACAAGCACTGGAGACACGAGCTGGTGCGATCGTGAGCATGTCCGGCACTTTCTCTCTCTACGGTTTCACTCTCTAAAATACAAGGATGAGAGAAATGAGGAGGGTTTAGCTATTTATAGGGAGGCTCATCTCCCTTGTGCGCCACTCTCAAGTTCGCCGGCCCATCCGGCCCGGCCAGTCACGCCGCGTTCGCTTATTCTTTTCGTCTCGTGTTTACCCATTATTTCGTTTTTTTTTAGGATGTTACAGAAATACAGGGCAGATGTCGGGATTTTATTTTATGTATATGTTATTCGATGTACAGATTGAACGTATTCTGATTAGGTATAACGCGTACGACAGGTTTGGGTTCCAAGCGTGGACGAACGAGTTACGGAGCGAGGACTGAGACTCAGCATACCGGTGAGTTTTTAATCCCCTCTTTAAACGTTTTACTGTTTGGGGGCTATCGTACATACTTGTATGTTTTATTAAACGAACGTATTACGAGTTAAGATTTAAACTTGAAGCGTTTTAGAATACCATTATGTAATAATGAGCTAAAGGTCGTTATGGGATCACTAGGATGGGTGAACAAGAGTTGTGATGATTTGTATGTGTCATCTTATGAGTTAGTCGGGATGAATCGGGAATTTAGTTAAACATGTGATGGTTATATAAGGAAAGTTAGTATGGGAATCCGTATGTGGTTCATTAACAAGTCAAGTAGTTGCTAGTATGCTGTTAAGCGTCATGTGCTTGATGTTGTGTGTATTGTGTCGATGTCCTCGTGACACGACGGGTATCGTGTTTGCATGAGTCTATGTGGTGTCCATAGTATGTATGGGCTAGAAATCAGTATGGTGTTTGTGTGTCGTATAACTTCCTATTCGGAAAGAGTTGGGTAAGGTCTCTAGACGTTATGAGGATACGTCTAAGTAAGCGTTGGATTACACACGTAAGTGATTCGTAAATGGTGGTGTATCGTAGTACATGTCCAGGTAGTGTCATGTGTTTATATGTGTTGCTCTGTGTGCTTGCATTGTTGTCCGTATATACAGCTAATAGTGATGTGGAGGACGGAGTCCTTCGGGGTCATCATTGTACGTGTGATGTGTCAGTCACCGTATGGTAGATGATATAGCCACCGTGTGGTGCCTGGGTAGTCATCATAGATGACGAGTGTGTCGCTATGTTTAGTGGCGGGGCATGTAATAAGGGTGGAGCTGAGCTTAGGACGAGTATCCCGACGGGGATAACCCTGACGAGGGTGCAGTGATGAGGTATGTATTTGTGTGCTTATATATGTTTTAAATTGCATGCAAGTGATGGGTTATATTAATTGTGTATGAGATGGTATTGATGTGATAAATAGATGGAATCAATGTGGTGTGTCGAGTTAGATTGACCGTTGTGTCGGGTTGAGTACATTATGTACAACTGTTGAGTCAGTTGGTTTATGAGAGTCCTAGTTAGGACTGGTAAGTCAGTGTCTAGAGGTTGGATGAGTTAACCAGTGTATGCTTAATATATATGGTAAATTGTGAGTTATCAGAATAGTAAGTTCGTTCTATGTCAGAGAAACTTACTGAGTTAAAGTGGTGGGTTGAGTCTAGGGTGGTGAATCCTCCGGGATATTGTAAGGTAACAGGGTTATCTATATGAGGACATATTATAAAACGATTTTATAAAGACCAGAGGGTCTTGAGTTGAAATAAACATTAAATGAGACAAGTTGGCTTTTGTTAAATTAAACTATTAGAACTCACTCAGCGTAGCTGACTTTGTATGTACGTTAGATTGTTTTGCAGGTGAGTCTGCTAGACGAGGTATCTTGGCTTGGGAGCGGGCTACTCGGGTTGGTGCGCATGCATTCTTCAGGTAAAGTTATGAAAATTAACGAGTTTAAAGATAATACTATTTTGAGAAAGACTTACGTTGTTTACTTAAATGAAAGTTAGATGTTTTTAAAGAGTATAACCAGTTATGAGAAGCAACTGTAGGGTGCCTGTTTTGGGGCCTTACAATAAATATAACATAAATAAGTTATATTTTTAACCATCATAATAATAATGTATTCTAGAGTAACCGGTTTTTAAGAATTTGTTAATACAATTGTTGTAGATTGTTTACTCTTACAGAGGATGCATCCCATGACTCTTCCCTTCCTGATTTGCGGGGAGTGGGGAGGGATCCGTCCCACAGGATGTCATCCCTTCAGTAGCTCCCGGTTCAACCAAATTGTTCTTGATTCGGTATTCAATCAGCTTGGCATTCCTACAAATACTCATCTCCATCCCAATTTACACTCCATATCATCGCCACCTTAGCCCTCTGATGTGTCGTGTGATAAGTGTAAATATTATATAATAATATTTAGAGATATTGGTTTCACGAGATCAAGTTTTAAATTTATAAAATAAAATGATAGTTACTTTAAACTTAAAACACACACAATAGGCAAGTGTACCTATCGCATCGTAATATAGTTTAGGTAACAACCAAGTATCGAACCAATGGACACGGTCGAGTTCCAATACTCAACTTTTGTTATCGTTTAGCCGGTTTAATTGGTGAGTGGGTTTTGTGTGCTTGTGAAGCAGAAAAGTAAATGATAGAAAATTAAATGACGGTAAAGTAAATAACAGAAAAGTAAAAACGTGCGTGATGTGTGTAACATGAATGTAAATAACAGAATAGTAAATAGTAGGAAAGTAAATATCTCAGAAATGATCAGGTCACGAAGAGTATTGCTTTGGGCTTCGAATCCGCTTTATATATGATAATGTTAAGTTGACTAATCCAGTGGTATGACTAATACAAATGTGTGACTCGGGTCACCGCTAGAGCCTCGTGCTCACAGAATTTGATTCACGAATTATAATCTTTAATCATAAAATGGTAGGACTCTCAGCTAGGGACATTGTTACCCTCAACTCTTTGGTGTTATCTCCGAGTTGGTTTAGAACATCGAACTTACACTTAAGTATTATTGTTAAATAGGTGATTATACTTTGCTCACCGGGAGGCGATGTAGCAATGGGATCATGTATAAAGACGTACCGTTCCCAATATGAGTTCACTAATTCTTGGTCGCATAATAAGTTCGTATAAAGACATACGCACTTACTAGTGTTGACCAAGCCTTGGCTTTTCAATCTCTACTTGTATAAAGACGTACAAGTATCAAAAGAAGTTTGATTAAAAAGGTTTTACGGTCTTACAATTGAAAATCAAGAACACTCACAAATATAAGGACAGATTTAGACAATAATAAAAAGCCCACCAGGAGGTTGTTTTAAGAACAAATAGTTAAAGACATAAACATACCACTAGATTAATACGGTAAACATTAACATGCACCAAACTTCATCTTCACCCTAGAAATACAAAGAGTTTAGTCACGAATGGCCATACTAACTAGCGTAACGTTGAGTTTCGTAGGCTCCCCTATTGCGGACAAAGAGGAGGAGCCTCTCTACTCTCTATTATCTACTCTAAACTACGAAATACTCTCTCTGGATAGTGTCTTTAGGTCTAGTGTGGTGTGTGGAATGAAGAACCCAAGCCTCCTATTTATAGGCCTTAAAATGAGCAATGCACGGCCGTGCATTGGATTGCATGGGCGTGCAAACACCTCGGGAATCAAACAGGGTACACAGGACAGTGTACTGGAGCTTGGGGAGCAAGGGAGGCCAATGCACGGGCGTGCATTGGGATACACGCCGTGCATCCCCCATTTGCTGCCCAGTTTTGTCTTTTAGCTGTTTGTTGACTTGTTGTAGTCCAATTTTGACTTCTTGGGGGTCAAAGCTCGGGAATGATCTTACAAAAGGCTTGATTTCTTGGTGTTTTTGACTGGTTTCATCTTTGTTTATCTTTTCAACACCGAATAACCTGCAATTACAAAATATAAACGTTTTAAGTATCAATTGCAAGGTTATTATTCAATTAGTACAATAATATGAGGATTATTATGCATGCAAAACATGTATAATTTAGGGCATATCACCCTCTCCCTTCCCTTCGCTTCCCTTCCCTTCCCGAATGCACTCTGGCCACCCTTATGAGAAAACTAATGAAAATCAATCACATAATTTATAAATTATTTGATCCTTATACACACACACACACACATATTGGAGGTAGGGATCAAATGAAAACCGTAACATATAGTGTTACGTATATGTAACACTATTTATTCTCGTATTTATGTTCAACATATATGTAATAGATACTTATATACCTTTTTGACAATTAAAAGAAAAAATCTATACTATATAATAAATAAATGTTTTGTTGGACACTTGTCATTCACATGTTCATCCTCAATATTTTTTTCTCGCATCTCTCTCCTATTAATTATATAAATTTCTTATATTTTTTTATAATTTTTGTTTCCCTCCTCTCTCTCCTATTAAATAATAATAATTTATATAACTACTTTTATAAACGTTTTTTATTAAAAAAAAATAGGTTTGTTTATAAAACATTTTTATAATTTGAACATTTCTTTCATTCTTTTTATAAAACATTTTTAGAAAATAACTATATAACATTTCTAAAATTTGTATTAAAAACCTATGTAATATATCATAAATATGTAATATGTATATCTTTATTACTAATTATACATAACACTGCATTTATTCACCCTGTGTAATATACCGGGTTTCTAACTTATATGATAATAAATGAATAATTATACTTGCAACATGTCAACTTATGCTAAAGTTTAGATTTTTGTTTTCCGTCTCTTTCTCCTATTAAATAATGATGATATTAAATAATTAAATAATTAAATATCTAAAATTTATTCTAATATTTTATTAAAAATTACTAAATAATAAGAAAATTTCAATTATATCTTTTTTAAAATACAATTTTATAATTCTTAAATCTTCATTATTTGTTATATATAATTCTTAAATTTTTATTATTTCTTATTTCACCAATAACTGATAACATTCAAGATAAAAATCTTTATAAAAACTGATGTTTTATAACAAGTTGTATTTACTCAACCTATATAGGTTTTAACCTAGTAAATTATAAATTATGTGATTGGTTTTCTCATGAACTCTTCCCTACTCTTATGTACTTTAATATCTATATTTATTTGTTTAATTATAATTACATAATAGATTATATTTAATAACTATTTTTTGAAAGACGAACATTAAATGTTGTGACGCCGCACCCCCTGTCACATGAGAGAACCTCGTCCAACTCCAGCCAATATGTTGTCTTAACCGGGCCCACTTGGCGTCAGAGTTGGAGAGCTTTCAAGGAAAAATTTCACCCAATACGGCCCCTTCCGGGCTTGAGGGAGAGCCGAGGCTCGAACCCTGGATCGGCGTGGGTAAAACCCTGGTGCATCAGCCTAAAAGCTAGGCCTCATTTGTGATGCCGCGGAAATTAATGGTGGTGGCAGGGATCGAACCCGGGTTCCTTGGGACTTCGGGCCTTACCTCAACCACTACACCATAACCTTTTTGACAATTATATTTAATAACTCATTGCCCATATTTTAATCAAATTCGTCACTAATTTTTTTTTTTAAATGGTGAATATGGCACGAGATTTATAAATGAATTAACAAAGTTATCTTTCCACAAAAAAGTAAAAACAAGGAAAAAGGAGTCCCTGAACAAAACTTAAAAAGAACTTTCCACGTCATAATATGTACCCTTCAACTAATGACTCTGTTCAATTAATACCCTTTGGTCAAAACTATATCACAAGAGATATGATGTGGACTTGTTTTCAAATTACAAGTTTAATTTAGTTTAATTATCTTAAATATGAATATCTTTTATTACACTAATTTCGTAAAGGCCAGATACTAATCTAATTTAATATAAATAAAAAGTTACACGTAGAGAATTTGAAAATTAAAATTGTAAGAAAACAACCTTAAACTCATGTTTTGTTTTCCTTGTGTCTTAAATTAATCAAGTGATTGAAGAACAAATCTATTTTTGCTCGGGGTGGTTCTTTTTTTTTTAACGGTCAACGAATACTATATGCCCGGTCACCCGGGTAAACCCAATGGCGAAAGGCCACCCACGCCCGCGAACGCAGACAGCTTTGGTGACCCGCCCCGCCCCGCCCACCATTTCAAGGGAAACCCACCACCTGAAGGCCCACTGTGGTAAAATCCCTGGCCCACCTGATAATATTTTGCATCAAGTGAGACTCGAACCCATGACCTCCACATTGGAAGGCCATGGGGGTGCCTCCTCCTAAACAGTTGATCTAGGACTCATTGGCAGCTCGGGGTGGTTCTCATTGTAATAATGCATATCGTAGTCCATAAAAACCTACATCTAATAGGTTGTGAAATTGTTTCAAGCTACACATCCTTTCAAATTGGAATTACTTCTTTGGCTAGTTTGTTGGCCAAATGTTTACCTTTGGCATGGCTAGTTTGTTGGCCAAATGTTTACCTTTGGCATAATTACAACAATAAGTTTTTCATAATCAACTATAAAACCGTCTAACTTTAGTTTAGATTGTGTTTGTTAGGTCTGGAACTGATCGAAATACACACAAACACTATCTCACGCACATAGAATCAAAAAAGAAAACGGAGCACAAGTATTTTACATGGTTCGGTCGGTGTGACCTATGTCCACGGGCTGCATAATAGCGGTATATTATTATTCAGGTGCTCAAGGAAGTACAAGTACATCATTCTATATTTAAAGACTATTTCTAGAGTTTACAGATTTATTTAGTGCCGACTGAAAATTAAACAACTGTAAACTTTGGTCTGCCAATAGTAAAGTGGGTCAAACCAAAGGCTAGGGTCGGCTGCCCTCCCTTGGCCGAGCCTCCACAACATCGGCGCCCAACAGTGTTGTGATTGTATTTTCTTGAAATTTTTGGTTAAACACCAAACTAACCAAAATATAGGTCATTTTGAGTTGGTTATGGCCTAAAATCGGATCTTAACCAAAATTATCTATTGTTTCAAACAAAAGGTGGGGGTTGCTTTTCAGTTATAATCGGTTATAATCGCATCTTAACCAAAAATTTAAGCTTTTACCTCCAACCCAACAAACATTAACATGAACCCTTTTGGTTTCTAAAGAAATAAGAGGTTTTTAGACTTGTTTTTCCCCAATTGTCTATTAAGGCTAAGAGAGAGAATTCTTGACTTTTAGTTATGTAACATCTCATTTTGGATTTAACTTATATAATACTTAATTAAACATATGTTAGTTAGAACTCAAGCTTCTAACCTAGAACTCAAGATTTTGTATTGAATATGGAAAACTTGGTAAGTAACTTTCTAACCTAGAACTCAAGGTTATGTATTGAATACGGATTTTGTTGAGTTATGGATGAAAATCTGGGAATTGTTGCTCATTTAGGTTAGAAATGGTAACTAAGTGAATGTCGTAGTTAGAGATCATAAAAACCTCATCTTGGTGAAGAACTATGTGTATGTGTGTTTGGGGTTTTAGGATAATAGGTGAGTTATTACTATAAACTGATTATTATGGATGAACCTTGGTATATATTTAGGTTAAAAATGTCTCTTGTAATGAATGTCAGTTGTTGGATTTTACAATTGATAAACATTTAGGTCAAACTCAATTGTTATGGTGGTAGAATTTGGGGGAAATTGACTAGAATGCAAATTTAGGTATTTTATGTTATGCAAGTTTAAGTGAACAATCACAAATGGTTGGAAATGTCAATACGTTATATATAATGTGATTAAAAATAAAATCGGGTGTTAAGAACTAGAAACGAGTGAGTGTGGTGAACTGGCTGCCTAATGGGTCAAGAAAAGAGGAAGGATTTAAAGTCTAACATTGGTGATAAAGTATTGGTAAACAAATCATAATAGATTGTTTTAGACGTATTCAAGATGGGTTGGGGGAATGATGAGTTAAATTGACCATTATGTTGTGAAATCATATTGTATGTCAAACTTGCATATTGACACGTAAAGTGTTGATTTCAATGAGGTCAACAACCAGGGGAGAAGGCTCGTGCAATAGAAAGTTCTTGGGGTAAAGGTGAGTAATTACACACCCTATTGTGAAAGTATATGTGTTTTGAATTAATTCAATTTCTTGTGTGTAGGTCATTTGTTTAGGGGTTAATAATATTCATTTTGTGGAATTGGGTGAATTGGTGCGTAAAGAGTTATGTTGTACGAGTTATTCGTACCGAGGGTTCGAATCCCTCTCTAAAGTCTCATTGAGACTAAGTATTCACAATCAGTATATGCTCCAAAGGGGAACTTTTATACACATGAAGCCTTTGATTATCTTGCGAAAACATGTTTCACCATGGGTAGGTGATTCATGGTATTAAATCACATGTGGGAATGTGATTCATTAGTCACAAATTGTGTATGGTGACCTAAATGTTGAGATGAGTAAATTGGGGATTTAGAAGGTGAGAATGACCAAAAGTTGTTGTAGGGGGTGTATAGTACGCCCAACCGGCGTACCATATGCAGATATGCACGTCCATACACTGAAAGCTATTGTGGCACGCCTGAAATACGCTAATTTGAGAGTATACGGTCGAACACAATGGGCTATATGCCCATATACATGCATACATAGTATACAATGGATAAAAACACACACACACACACATATATATGGCTATACGCCTTGTATACAAGGGCTATACACGCATACACGACCCTCAGTTGAAATTTTTGGTGAATGAGTTTGGGTTTAGGTTTAATACTTGGGTTATTAACGTGTAATTTCGTACTTAGCTTTGTTAATGTTGTGTATAACTTACACTTTTGAGAATACCTGGCTATCGAACACCAAACCTTTTGATAAAGTTGTTTTACGTTAAAGTGTCAAACTAGTTGGTTGTCTAATGTAATTGATTACAATGCTTTGAGTTTTGTTTAAGTTGTAAATGGGTAAAGTTTTGACATGATGTGAATAGAGGAATAAGAATTCTTATATGATAAAAAAAATTGAGAACTATTTCCGCACTAATCGCATTGTCGAGTTTATAAAAGCCCGGGTGTTACAATTTAGGATATCATATAGAATCATAACTCGTTTCTTTTATCCTATCATTTTTTTTTGTCTTTATATGTCTTTAGGATTTGTGTGTATATAAGGTTTATCGTAGTTAAGTTTTATCATAATCATGAGTTATAATTTGATTAGGTTTCCTTTAAAATTATTCTAATCTTACATCTATAAACCATAGTCATTTAACAATACAGAATACAGTCATTTAACAACACAGAATAGTTGTAATTATTTTATATAATCTTCAACTTATCACAAAGGGGTATTTATAATTAGTGTGTCCTTGATGCGGTGAGATATTGATGTAGGATGAGATTAAATTATCATTATCTTATTTTTATTTATTATTTGAATTTCATATTTTGAATCAGTGATTATCTTTAGTTTTTTTCTTTTTTTTATCGTTATCTAATTTGTTAGTTTATCTCTAAGATGTAACTTTAAATACCTAGAGAATTACGGTTTTAGTAGTTGATTGTTTACAAATATTGTTTTTTCAATAAACCTTTGAGGGTTTTTAAGCTTTTGAATCCTTTGAGTATTTCTGGCCATTTGACTGCTTCTGTAATCTGCATCATTTGGTATCAGAGCTCTTGGTTATCAAATGGCTCGACGTGGAAGTGACTACTTGCTTGCTCGTAGAATCGCCAACAAAGGCAACGACGGGGGTATTTTCGATCTGCGGGGTCATAAGATCCAACGGTTGCGGGAACGCGTCCGGAAACTAGAAGCACGACTACTGAAGGAAACCGAACCAGAGATCGACGTTAGGAACGGTGGCTTTGGGGAAGAGGAGGATCCATTCGGTGGGTGCAACCCTATATACGACTCCACCACGGTATGATGATTACGAGGAGGAGGATAATCACGAGATGAAACTGGGTGAAACGGGATTTCCATTGGAACGAGGTTTGACTAAAGATCCCGTTATTCAGGGGTGTTCATCACCCTCATCGAAGGAACGAACTATCTCGACATTAAAAAACATTGATTTCGGGTCTGGTTCTGATTGTTGTAGATCGACGGAAACCAACGGATTAAATGGAAAATCGCTTACGAGGAGACAACTGAATACGCGAAGACTTTTGCCAAAAAAATTTATGAAACTTTAAGGGATACAGCAGCTGCTGAAGATGGCGGCGATGGGGTGGCTACTGGTGGCGCTAAGGCGGATGGTAGTTTGGAGACTGCATTAATGGCGGACAAAGATATGGAAGGTTTGACTTTTACACAAGATAAGGAAGGTTTGAATTTTGAAAAATCTATTAATGTCAATTACGAAAGGGTTGCTGACTGGCGAAGGGCCAAACCAACGAAAAATGCACAAATTCAAATTGAGGAAATTGTGGAGATTAACATAAATGTGGGTAAGCTAGAGGAACCAATCAAAATAGATGATGGCAATTTACATGAGATGCATATAAAATCTCACGTGGGTTTGCCAATTTGCAATGGGCCAATTTCTACTTCTCACAAGTCAACATTATTCGATGGATCTATGATGCATAATTCATTCAACTTTAATGATAATCCAATTGGTGAGAATCCAAAGATTAAAAAAACAACGGAGACAGCTCGGTTGAAGCCCAACAATATGGTGATTGCAAAATTAAATGGGGGTGTGTGATCATTAGTAGGTAATTCTAAAAGGCAAACTGAATGGAGTGTTTCCGTACTTGCATCATTATCGATAGCGAACACGACACGACACGACGTTCCCTTCGACCCCGGTGGCTTTGGTCCGTAGGCAAAACTCGATGATGAGTTTTTTTTTAAGATGGGGAAAATGATGCAGGATCAGATTCAATTATCATTATCTTATTTTTATTTATTATTTGAATTTCATATTTTGAATTTGTGATTATCTTTAGTTTGTTTTCTTTTTTTATCGTTTTCTGATTTGTTAGTTTAGCTCTAAGATGTAACTTTAAATACCTAGAGAATTAAGGTTTTAGTAGTTGATTGTTAACGAATATTGTTTTTTCAATAAACCTTTGAGAGTTTTAAGCTTTTGAATCCTTTGAGTATTTCTGATAATTTGATTGCTTCCATAATCTACATCAGATACATTCCATGTTTATAATTATGGGTGATAATAAATAAAAATGTTAAAATACACGATAGTCCATATGGTATGTCTAAATTTTAAATTTAGTGTTTAAGTTTAAAAAATTACACAAGCAGTCCTCAAATTATGTATAATCGTAACATGTCTGATCCCTGGAGTGGATGACAATTAACTTTTCTGTTAAATATTTTTGAAAATGACCAAAATACCCCTAGATTAAAAAAACAAAAAAATAAAAAATAAATAAAAAGAAAGTGGTGGTGCCGCCTAAAAACTAGGGTTATAAATATAGGTTTTTTAATTTCTATTTTTTTAATTTTTTAATCTAGAGATATTTTGGTCATTTTCAAAATATTTAATAGAAAAATTAACCGTCATCCATTTCAAAGACTAAACATGTTATGTTTATACATAATTTTGGGACTCAAAGTGTAACAACCAAATAAGAAAAAAGCATAGCAAAATGATAGCAATGGGCCTTTATGAAAAGTGTGGGTGCAGGGCCCTCGGCCCCTCGCTGTTGGATTATGTTCTCAGCCCTCAGGTCCTATAAATCTATAATATTCACATCAAGCCCAAATACATTTTACACATGCTATAAGTCTATAAACGTGGTAAATGTGACAGATGGGTTTAGAGGTGCACAAACCGGATTTTTTTCGGATCCGGATCCGGTTTGGATTTGGACCGGATCCGTCAACGTTGGTCAACGACCAGACACGAGGGAACCGGTTCCGGATCGGATCCGGTTTTAGGAGTGGAGAGGTGGAACCTATTTGGAACCGGATATGACTAAATATCCGATTTTATCCGATTGGATCCCGATTTTTTCCATTTTTTGTGTCCAATTTTGTCCGTTCCATTTTGTCTGATTTTGTCCGGTCCGCATAAATCCTTGGAACCGGTTCTGGATCCGGCGGATCCTAAAAAATCCGGTCCGGTTCTTTTTTATCCGGTTAGGATCGGATCCAGTTTCGGATTATCTTTCGGATCGGATCCGGATCCTGTTTTTTTGTACACCTCTAGATGGGTTCGTTAAAAAATTAATTGGATACATAAATTATACGTCTAAAAAATGAGTTGATATGTTAATATTTTCTCCTATGCTTTTTTTTATATTTCTTTATAAATATTTAGTTATATAATAATAATATAGTCTTAAAATCAATGTTATTAAAATAAAAATTTTGGTAATTTAGTATTAATCGTGTCGGGTTGAAGGATTTCTGGTTGGCAGGTTGACATATTGAATAGGTGAACCTAAACATGACCCAAATATTTATTTGTGTGTTAAAGAGCAGCCCTAACTCACTCACGTTAAAATCTTGTCGTGTTTGGGGTCGATGCCTTTAATGTTCATTTGTGAATATGAGTAACTTTTGGTGATTTAGTAAACGGGTTAAGCAACCAATTTCTCAGGTCAAATGAAGGTTTTTAATTAGTGTAATTTAAATTGTTTTTTGTTACTTACGTGTCATTCCCAAATCCTAACAAATAAACTTGTGTTTATATATTTAGTTCGAGAATAAGAAACTAAATGAAAAGATAGGAAAGCGGAGAAGTGGGAACGAATAGTTGAGAGTATTGAGTAAAGTTAATGGAATTAAAGAGTTGATGAAAAGTTCAAAAAAAAATTAATTCAAGAAATTAAGGGCAAAATTAAAAATAAAAGAATCAAAATTTAATTTTTAACATTTTTTAAATAACCCTCTTTGATCAAAACATGAACTTTTTAAAAACCTTTAAACTTAAACGGGTTCAGGTTAATCTATTTATTAAGAGCAAAACGAATTATATTAGCCTTCTTAAAACCTGACTATTTTTATGTCATGTTTTAGATTATGTCAGGGATTACCATCTATAGTTTGGTAGACTTTTGATAGTTCGACCCGGCTTATTATTCTAGAAGTTTTTATTTCATAATTTTGTTATAAATTAAATGAAATAATTTAATATTAATGTTTACATGTTCAAATTCCTCGATTCATTTTTAATGAACGTGCACACCAATTAAAAAAAAGATGAATAATAGTAGTTATTCAACATTAAACATTACCTTAAACTTAAATGAAGTATACGAGTTAAGGAAAATAAAATAACAGAAGTTAAAAGGAAAACATTTTAAAACTAAAACTTTGCACATAATAATTCTCAAAACTTATTATAAACAAGTTTTGAGGCTTGATATCACACTTGCTCTATTCTTATTAGGTGTAGTCAAAGGTCAATTCAAATCCAGCCAAACTCATATGAAATATATCTAACTTTATGTGCATTTATAACCATTTACACAAACTATAAATGAAAATAACCTAAATGCCACTTGGATGAGAGGGGTTGGTGTGTCGTAGACTCGTAAGATTTATTTTATGCTTGAGGTTTATCACACTTGTGCGAACGTGCCTTCTCCGTTAAATACCCCTTCAAATTAGGCTCCTTTTGATGGCTCATATGTTTGCTTCGAGGATTAGGTTTAATTGGCCTAATTGTTCCCGGTCAATCTAAACTACCTCTACCTATCTCACAAATCTTTTTCACTTAAAAATATTAGAAAACCCTGATATAATTTATTTTAACTTATAAGATTTCTTTTATTTTACTATGAGACGTCTGTCTTTACCCGTGCAACATACCAATAGCACCAACTATAGTTCATAAATTCATTCATCATGACATGATCAAAGTCACTATTCATTTGATCCATGGCAAACACAAGTAGTGGAGATGATTGGAGTTTGCTAAAGTGTATACAATATTCAATTTACCTAATTTGGTGAAGTGGGCATGAGGCCATTATCATTAGCTCAAGAAATGTTGCAACTTCATAAATGGTCATAATTGAAAGAGGTGAAATAGTGGGTGAATTTTGACTCTAATTAATCAAAAGCTTCTCATGATCCAATACCCCATTCCCATTGGGGTCTTAATTCCCAAACCAAACATAGTGCTTTAAAATTGACTCAAATCTATGGAGGCCATCATCTCATGGGATGTTGTTATTCTTGCATTAAAGTTGATGCCTTTACATCTATATGATTATAATTATATGTTTTATTATTTATTTTCTAAAAAGGAGTCATTACTAAAATAAGCTTTGTCAATTGGTTATAATTTCTCTTAGAAAATATGAAAGTCTTGGATTGGAATATATTTTTTGGGTATGGTATTATGAATTAATTTTCATTTCACAAAGAAATGTTATATTAACTTAACATAATTTAGTGATATTATTAACTAGACGTCGTTCTAATCAATACCGGGAGAAAATAAGTCATTTTCTACTCTAAACATACTCTACTTCTAAAATCATCACTTCGTAGGATTTGAAGCTACAATCATTTAATATTTCAATAAACAAGTAACTTTAGATAAGAATTTAATATTTCAATAAACAAGTAACTTTACATAAGATGTTAAATACTTTAGTGACATCCACTTATATAGAATATAATAAATAAAACAAATGAATGTCGATTAATAATTTTTAATATATTAAAATAATTTATACAAAGTATTTATTTAAAATAAATGTTAAATCATACAAACAACTACAAAAAAATATTTAAAATAATGTTGCATCATATAAACAACTTATAAAATAACATTTTTTAGTATTTTTTTTATCAAAAGATGTTTAAATATCTGTTCAACGATTTAAAAAACATATATCCATAGTAGCAATCAGAATATAAATTTTCTAGGTCGAGGGTCACAAATACATATATTTTTTAATCAGGAATCGATCAAACATAAATGGAAAATTTTCCATCTTCCAAAAGATTGTTCTTTAAAAAAAACAATTACCCCATATGTTGTTTCTTCTCTTGGTTCTTTTTACCTCTGAATTATTTTGTCCTTGAAATATTCATAATAATTTATTTATTTTAGCTAATGAAGGTTTTTAATTTATAATTATTAACTTATCGTTATGATATCGAGAGTGAACGCTAAAACAAGCAAGAATGATAAACGAGAGAATGATAAATGAGATAGAATGATTGGGGAAAAATGAATGATTTGATTGATAACTCAAATAATGATTACAAAAAGACTATTTATATACAAGCAAAGAAACTAACAAAACTAACCGGACGAACTTAGTCTAACAAAACAAGCGAACTTGTCAGGCGAAGATGACAAGTTCGCCAACACCCCCTCAAGTTGGAGGTGTATACAACCCCAATACGGAAATGATATCGGAATACGGTTGACCAGCCAGAATCTTGATGAATAAATATGCAAGTTGATCTGAAGTCCGCGTATGAGAAAGCAGAATCAAACCGGCTTGAAGCTTCTAGCGGACAAAATGATAATCCAACTCAATATGCTTAGTCCGCTCATGAAAAACAGGATTCTTAGCGATGTGGATGGCCGTCTGACTATCACACTTGAGAGGAACAGGAGTGAGGTTGGGAAGTTAAAAACAAGAGAAATCAACGGAAGCATAATTACAAACATAATCCTGTAAATGAGGAGGAGGAATAGAAGAACAAGAAGATCTTTTGAGCTCTAGAGGAGGAGGAGGAACAGGAGAAACAGGAGGAGGAGGAACAGGAGAAACAGGAGGAGGAGAATCAACTTCAGGAGCAACCGAAGAAGATGAAGGAACAGTTGGATTTGTCTCCTCAAACAGATCATTTAGAGAATGGAGCAAAAAAGACGAATCCGAAGAATGTAAAGAAGGGAAAATGTGCTCAAGAAAAGTCACAACCCGAAAAACAAGAACCTGTCGAGTGTCAAGGTTATAAAGCTTGTAACCTTTCTTTCCAAAAGGATATCCAATAAAAATACAAGCTTGAGCCCGAGGCTGAAATTTATCTCTTCCAGGTGTAAAGGTAGAGGCATAACATAAACACCCAAAAGTACGAAGATGAGTGTATGATGGAGCTTTACCGAAATGCATCTCAGAAGGAGATTTGCCCTGGAGAACCCGTGTAGGAAAAATAATAATCAAATGAGTAGCAGTAAGAACACATTCACCCCAAATTGTGATAGGTAACTTGAATTGAAACATAAGAGCCCGAGCAGTTTCAAAAGGATGCTTATGTTTTCGTTCTACCACCTCATTCTGTTGAGGAACCCCAGGACAAGTAGTTTGATAAATAATGCCCTTCTGTTTAAAATACTCGGCATGATGAACACCCGAACCAAGTTCAAAAGCATTGTCAGATCGAACACGCTTGACTTTGGTATTAAATTGAGTCTCAACCATCTCAAGAACCCTTGAAGAATAGTAAAGGCATTCCCTTTAGTGGTCAAAAGATGAGTCCAAGTAGTTCTAGTAAAATCATCAACAATTGTGAGAAAAAATTTATATCCATCATATGAAGTAGAACGATACGGGCCCCACGTATCAATATGAATAAGATCAAACATTTGAGAACTGGATATACTACTAGAAGCAAATGGGAGATTGTGATGTCTAGCCTCTAGGACAAACAGAACAATCATCAATAGAACAATCATGTGCACCAGTAAAAGCATTCAATTGCTTAAGTTTGTACAAAGGTAAATGACCAAGACGATGATGCCAAATTTTCAAAGAGAAAACAGAATTACAGTGAGAAAAAAAATCCACTGTAACAGAGAAAAGTTTTATAATGCAAAAGATAAAGTTCATTGAGTAGATCTCCCAGAACCAACGAACTACTCAGTGAAGGGGCCTGCAAGAAACAAGAAGTTTCAGAAAATTGAACAAGACCTTTTGTATCCCTACAAAGTTTGGGAACAGATAAAAGGTTATGCTTGAACTGAGGCACAAAGAAGACATTAGAGATAGAAAAAGTCTTGGTGAGATTAACCGTTCCGACTTGAGTAACAGTTAAGACATGCACGTTTGGAAGAAGAACATAAGCAGGCGAATTAAGCAACTTAACGTTAGAAAGCAAATTGAAGTCAAAGCTTACATGATTACTTGCACGAGTATCAATGATCCAAGTAGAATCGACCGTAGTCGAATTGCAATCAATAATACCTGCAAAATTTGCAAAACTGAGTGGTTCGATAGTAGGAACACCACCCTGAACTCCAGAATTCTGCTAAAGAAGCTGCAACAATGTATTGTACTGTTCAGTAGATATACCAGTAGGTGAACTAGAAACTGTAGCACCAGAATCAGAAACAGCATTCGCAATAGCCTTGGGTTTAGTAAATTTGAAATCTTTGGGAAACCCAATAAGACGATAACATTTACTAACACCATGACCCGCCTTCTTGCATTGAGTACAAACAATACCCTTACGGGCTCCGAAACTCTTTGGCACCTGCGCAGAGGCATTCATAGAAGCATTCTGAGGAATAAACTGAACAGACGAGTGAAATTCCCTATGTTTCTCATCCTGAATAAGAAAAGCATAAGCCTGGTTGATGGAAGGAAGAGGCTTCATCATGATAATATTCCCTCGAATCATGTCATAACACGAGTTAAGACCCATCAGAAACTGCATCAAACGTTGGCCTGCTTCATGTTTGACCAAGAGATTTGCATTGCCACAAGTGCACATAGGAATGGGCTCAAGAGAATTCAGCTCATCCCAAATAGATTTAAGCTTGGTGAAGTAAGAAGCAATATCGACATTGCCTTGTGAGATGTCAGAAAAAATTTTCTGAAGCTGATAATACTTCGCCCCATTGCTTAGACCATATCTATCACTCAATTCACCCCATAACTGAGAAGTAGTTTCCACATATAGAACAATCTCACTGATGTCCTTTGATAGAGTGTTGAGGATCCAAGAAATAACCATATCATTACACCTCCTCCACAAGTCAAGATTGGGAAAGGTGGGTGGCCTGGAAATAGAACCATCCACAAAACCGATCTTGTTCTTAGTAGACAAAGCAATCGACATAGCCCGCTTCCAAGACCCAAAACCAGTTCCATAAAAGGTCTTAGAGACCAACAATAACCCGGGGTGATCTGAAGGGTGCAAATACAAAGGAGTAGAAGAATCCATAGCCAAAGAACCAGAAGAGACTGAAGCGTCTGACATGACAAGAAAAACAAGAAAATGAAACTGACAAAGACCACTCTAACAAGCGAACTTAACAAGTTCGCTAAGACACTGAAGGAAGCGAACTTAACAAGTTCTCCAGAAAGAATGAAACTAAGAAGTGAAATTAACAAGTTCGCCAGAAACAGAAAGAAACAAGCAAACTTTCGCCTGCAACAGAAGATGACAAGTTCGCCTGTACGAACTGAAAAACGTGAAATCAATCCAAAAATCATCATAAATCGAAATCAGAACGCATAGAAAGAAATCCAACTGTAGGAATGATCAGAAACACAAAAGGAATGTTTTGAACGGATCAAAACATCAAAAGAACCCCCATCGACACGAGAAGAAAATGAAGAAAAAACGAAACACGAATGCGGAATAAGAACAGAAAATGAGAAGATATCATAGAATCAAGCATATATGCTTTGATACCATGTTATGATATCGAGAGTGAACGCTAAAATAAGCAAGAATGATAAATGAGAGAGAATGTTTGTGTGTGGGGGGGGGAATGAATGGTTTGATTGATAACACAAATAATAATTACAAAGATACTATTTATATACAAGCAAAGAAACTAACAAAACTAAAAGTTCGCCCCTAACAAAACAAGCGAACTTGTCAGGAGAAGATGGCAAGTTCGCCAACACTTATGAACTTTTTTAAGTAACAATAAGGAGTTAAAAACATTTAAAAACCTTTTAAGAATTTACCCAACTAAAAATCTTTGGTTGGGTTTGCTGAATTCCTCAAAAGGTTAGGACGAACAATTTTGTCATTTCACATCTCATCAAGTGGGTTCATAGAATTTCATATTGTGAAATTTTATAATTTGATTATTTACACATATTTATTTGATTTTTTACAAATGTGTAATGCAACTTAGTAAGATAGTTATACTATTTTTTATAATTACATATTTTTGTCTCTTTTTAGCTTTCTTTAAACATGTGTAAAGAGTTTTCATTGACTTTACACACGTGTAAAAAGTTTGTTCTTCAATCGTTCTTGCGTTTATGTTCTAAACTTAATTTACACAAGGGTTCTTTACATATGTGTGAAAAACATGTTTTCGAATTTTTTCTTTGATTTTGGGTTGTGACGATGGATGTGAGAGAGGGAGAGAAAGTGATTTTTTAATACCAAGATTTAATTTTTTTAAATGTCTAATTTCCTTTTTGCCTCTCTATTAAATTTAGGCCACATGTTTTTTTCAATATAAATAAGAAATCTAGATTTAATCATAAGCACAACATAAAATCTATAGAAATTGAATATGTTGCTCAGATTAAGTTATCAAGCTTTTACAATAACTAAGTGTTTACTTAGGATGCAACCCCTATACACACACACACATATATAGGGGTGGTTCTAATAAACCCTCCCCCCCCCCTTGAGTTAGAAAAACTCACTAAACCCTGTTTTACATATGTAAAAAAAACTTTTTATTTTTTAGATGGATTCTACATTCAATTTTATCACTTTTGGTGAAGAAAAAAAAACGTCGAGCGGTTTTAATTTTTTTTTTTTAAATCTGACATTTTTTTACATATGTAAATGTTGTTTTTTACATATGTAAATGATGACGTATTGCATACGTAAGAAAAAAAAAGTTGATTTTTGTTATTTTTTACATGTTTTTTATTTTTATTTTTATTCGGCGTTTTTTTCATATTTTTTTTGCGAACCTACTTTTTTTGGGTAAATAATCAATCCCAAATTTTATAAAAAAAATTTGAATTTTTGTCAAAGGGTTTTATGGGTTTTTCCAACTCAAGATGGTTTTTATTCTACACTTCCCCTATATATATATATATATGTAGGTGTGTATCCATTGTAAACCCTTAGTTGTTGTGTAAACCCATAAACTCATTCTGTACCACACATTCAATTTGGTATATTTTATTTTGTGGCTTAGATTTAAACTAGAATTTTGCTTTTATTTTTCTTTTTAAAATTCTTAAAAAACCCTAAGAAGGGTAAATATGTAAATTTATATTATTTAATTTAATAAAAATTACTCTTCTCTCTATTCTCTCTCTCTCTATATATATATACATATACATATATACATATAAATATATATATATATATATATATATATATATATATATCCAAATCATGTTATCTATAAAGAACCTATGTATAAAACTAGTTTACACAGATTTACAAATCAGAAAATTACATACAAAACACACAAATATTTTTGCAAATGTGTAAAAAACCCTAAAATTCAGATTGCACGATCTATTTACATTTGTGTAAAAAACAAAAACATATGTGTAAATTCAGATTGAACATGTGTAAATTACTCCCCCTCTCTATTCTCTCTCTCTCTCTATATATATATATATATATATCCATGTCATATTATTTATAAAGAACCATGTGTAAAACTAGTTTACACAGATTTACAAATCAGAAAATTACATCCAAAATACACAAATACTTTTGCAAATGTGTAAAAAAAACCCTAAAATTCAGATTGCACGGTCCATTTACACTTGTGTATAAACACAAAAACATATGTGTAAATTTAGATTTCACATGTGTAAATATCAAAAACACATGTGTAAATATTAAAAACACATTTGTAAAACCAATATATATAAAATATATATAAGACATTTAAGCTCAAACTTTTGAATTAGTTGCAAATAAATAACAATGCACTTTCACTTCATTTCAAATCAGTTACTGAACTTTAGAAAACCCCATCTAACCTATGAAAACTGTTACTCAAATAGTAATTTACTTTAAAAAAATATTTCAAGTATTTAATAACAGGTTAAAATTTAGTTTGTATATCAAGTTTGGATATATCTATAATTCTCTGATTTAGTTAAACCAAAAATGGTTGGGTCAACGATCTCTATAAAATGCAAAGTTGTATTACTATAACAAGAGGTGGATAACTCCGTCACCGCTCACGCAATCAATATATATACAAAATATCATGTTAGAAACGAGATCTGTATTTTTTTGGAAAGAGTACAAAAAAAAAAAAGAATTGCCGAAAACCTGCTGAGAGCACTAGGGATCTGTCTTCTAACCTTCGATTAAAGAGAGAAGCCTAGCGAGTGTAGATTGTGGTGAGTGCAGATTAAAGAGAAACCCAGCGAGTGTAGATTTCGGATCTTGTTCTTCCTGGTCTTGTTCTTCCGGATCTGTGAGAGCATAGATGTAGAGAGAAGCCTAGCGAGTGTAGATTCTGACCGACGCACCATCGTAAGATTCAGGGAGAAATTCGACTCACTGTTTTAATGGGTGTTGATGAATCCGATAGAGAAGACATTTAGGCGGTTAAAGTCGGAGTAGGGGAGGGTGAAGCCGGAGATGAAGACAGTGAGCTGAAAGATGGAGATTACCGCAGATCGAACGAAATGAGAAATGGGGGTAAAATTTTGGAAATTTAAGTTTTGATGAACACTGAAGATGAAGTCGGATCTTCATCTTCATTATGGATTTTTGTTCCGGGTTTTTAGAAAAAGAGATGAGAATAGATGTATTTAAGAGAGAGGATCTGATCTTGAGATATATAGAGACATAGATAGATCTGATATGAAGAGTAGGTATAAAGAAAGAGAGGGGTGCTGGAAATAACACAAATGCCCTTATAGATTAAAAACAAATAAAAAACCAAGAAAAATATATATATATATATATATATATATATATATATATATATATGTGTGTGTGTGTGTATATACATGTATATATATGTGTGTATATATATATATATGTATGTATATATATATACATATATATATACATATATACACACACACATATATACATATATATATATAGGGAATGGATCATTTAAGAACTCTTAAATATTTTTAGAACTTGCGAGAACTCGTCAAAAATCCAATCAAAACCAATTTTTTTTTGTTTTAACTATTTTTATTGTTAGAATACAACATAAAAAAATAAATTTATATATGTAAATTTACATGTCTTCATATATTAAAAAAACATATACACTTGTGTAAGTTTACCACTTACACATGTGTAAGTGTTTATCATTTACACATGTATATAAATTTTTTTAAGGATAATTTAGAGAGAAGAGATGAATTAATTGATGAGATAAATCATTTTTTATGTTATATTTTAATAATAAAGATAGTGAAAACAAATTTTTTTTTGTTTTAATTGGTTTTTTGACGAGTTCTCGCGAGTTCTCAAGTATTTATGAGTTCTCATTTTAGCCTAACCCTATATATGTGTGTGTATATATATAGAGAGAGAGGATTTGAATCTATTGTAAACCATGTTTTAAAGTGTAAACTAATAAACCAATCATGGACCACATATTTTTTTCTTAGGTTTTTGATTTATTTTTTATGGTTGAGGGGCATTTTTGGTATTTCCTCTCTCTCTCTCTTTAAACCTACTCTTTTTTATACAACAAATCCTTTTCTCTCTCTCATCACAGCAGATCTAGTCTCTCTCTCTCTAAGGTTTCTCTACTCCGCTATCTCTAAATGTGGAAGAATACCACCGAGTAAAAATGGAGAAGGCCATAAAAAAGCTCCATCATCGATCGTTCCCCTAGGGTTCTCTGTTTTCGTCTTAGTCTCCCCCTCCGCCTCCGCTTTGACTTCTATGGCTTCTATTTCCGGATTTCATCTTATGAATTTTTGATCCATCAGGTAAATACTGTTTTTATTACGTATTTTGCAATTTGAGGTTTTCAGATCTACGTTTCATGTTATGAAATATCGAAAGGGGAACATTTTTTTTCTTCGTAATTTTGAAGAATGAAATGTTGTAAACGATTATTAGGGTTGAATCGGAGGAAATTAGCAGTTTTTTGGATGATTTTGTTGTTGTGAACATTTTTGTTCTTTGATTTTAGGTTTTCAGATCCCGTTGCTGTCGTGGACACCACTGCGACCAAACACAAGAACACGCCCAAACCCTAGCCTCTGTGGTTTCTTGAGCCGCCGTCAGACTCGTTTCTCATTGCAAAACCCTAGCCTCCTTCATTTCTTCACATTCGAAGGTTTCAAGTATAAGGTAATTTCACTTGTGCTTCTTGAATTGCAAAACCCTAGCCTATATATGAGTTTTGCACATGTGTAAACTGACATTACACATGTGTAAATTCAGTTTACACATGTTTAAACCAGGTTTGTTTTTGGGTATAATTTTTTCGATTGATTGTGTATTCATAATAACCCACTTGATTTGGAAAATCTACGGTTTAGGTTTTTGTTTTGGTCTTCAAAATTGTTGAAACTTTAGAAAGTCCTAATTTAGGTTTTTTGTTTCATGATTTGTAATCCAACTGATTTTACAAGTTTAGTTTTGATGGCTATGTTTTTGTGTTCAGTTTTATAAACTTTGACTTTTGGTCTCTTTGATTATGTATTCATAATAATCAACTTGATTTAGCTAAAGAACCATCCTAAAATGGATTATGTCTCATGAAACTCAAGGTCATAACTTTATAAACCTTTATAAACACAAATGCATATTAGTTTTATAAAAAAACAATAGCCCAGATCTGAATTTACACATGTGTAATTTCAGTTTACATATGTGTAAATTCAGTTTACACGTGTAAACCAGGTTAAATATTTATTTCTACTTCTTTAAATGGCTAATTCACAATTAAATCTTCGTTTTCTTTTTCAAATTGCTAGGTTACAGCACTTCAAACGGATAGATTTGGGAAAGACTCCATTAAACCCTTCCTTTTCTTTTTCATTTGTTCTTCTTTTCACATGTGTTTGATGGATACGTTTTAGGAATTACAGTTCATAAAACCTGTTTTTAGGTTTTTACCCATGTTTATTTGATTATTACACATGTATATTGGTTTTTACACATGTTTATTTTGATTTTTACACATGTGCAAATATATTTGTTCTTGAGTTATTCTTTGTTTTTTGGGTTTTGATCAAATCTGGAGAGAGAGAGAGAGATAGAGAGAGTATCAAGGATGTGTGGGAGGTGGGATGACTCATGACACTCACCCCTAATGGAATATCAAACTAGGGGTCTGTTTGATATGGGTAATGGAATGGACGACGGAATGGAATAGATGAAGGAATGGACAAAGGAATGAAATAGATCATGAAACACCCTACTTATTTTACTTATTATTTTATCAGAGTTTAATACGAAAAACGGTCCCAGTTTGACAAAAACATTGCCATGAATGGCTAAGGTATATTTTTCATTATAATATTATCGTTTTACAAAAGATAATATCATTATACATAGGGATCTCTAACTCCGACTTCTCTGTCCTCAGGAAGGTTCATTCCATGTGCTTCTTTCCTTCAGTGTTTGAAAAACATTTTTTAATTAGCTTTCTCTAAATAAGTACACTGCATCTTTTCATTTCATTATGAACCCTTTAGGTTCTTATTATTATTCAAGTTTTCTGGGCTCTCGGCGCCCCTGTGACCATCTCTGGACGTACCTCCGGTCACGTCATTTGTATATTTTATGGGTGTGCTAACCCCCCTCGCAACCATCTTAGGTCGTACCTCCGGTCCGAGTATTGACAAGGTTCTTATACTCGTCAGTATAGACCCCTCACATTTGTCACAAAAACTCATTCATTCCTCAGCCCCGTAGGCTTGAAATCTTTTCTCCTTTAACCCCGTAGGCATGGAGTTCTCTTTTTAGTTCTCTTATTTATTATTTATTGAGATCCACCTTACTGGCCGAGTATCTTAGACTCATAGCCTCCCAAATGTATCAAGCATTTGTTTTCATTTCTTGTATATGCTTGATTTACTTCCCAACCAGTCATCACCTTAAAACTTCGTAACGGTTTCTCCACGATGTATTAAAAGCATTTATATATAGGAAGTACCAGCGGCGTATACACCACCCTTTTAACACTTCGTGAGTACTCAGTTATTCCATTTTAGGGTTTAGACTCGTTCCATCATATTTACTCATATTTGCACGTATCATCATGCATTCACGTATTCATCATGCATTTCACGTATTCATATTCATCACGTGTCACACCTCGGGTTTAGCCCACCCGGGCGCGCGACCCACGGTTGGTATCTACTTCTTATTTTATCTCATCGGAGATTTAAAAACATAGTGGAATAATTTTAATAATTCATGATCTTTTCAAAAGACGGGGAATCTCCCATTTCATTTCATTATAACAGGGATAAACCCTGATATCGTACACAAACGTTTAATTTACAAAACCAAGGTTTTACATGAGCCATTTCTTTCAACTGATGTCTAGGGTGGACGTTCCCTTTTTCATGTCACCGTTTTCTTTGTTATCACATGGCTAATCAAAATCAATTCATCCTTGGTTACCTATAAAAACGTTTGAAAATATTTTATCAGTATAAACTGGTGAATACAAGTATATTGGAATCATAATCTGACAAGCGTGAATAAATAGAACAATTTGCCCATAGTTTTCGGTCAATTTACACAGTCAACAGACTAACCACCAGCCACACCAGGGACCTTGGATATATTTTTATGTCTAGCTGCCTTACGCTTACTGCGATGGGCTTTACAACAACCAAGGATTCAACCCCTAGCCCTGTTACAACGTCTCATCTGTAACAAGTGTATATATACGTGACTCTATGGGCTGACTGATATATAGTAAATCACCTTATGCAACGAATGGTTGTATAAATTCATTCACGTCATAGTATAATCAAAACCATTTTCAATTGAAATCATTTTATAAAAATACAAGTATTCACCTTGACAGAGGTTGAACTTCGGAATCTTCTAGAGTGAGTATCCTAGTGGGCTGTGTCTCTGCTTAAGAACCTTGTTTGATTTCTCCAAATGAGCGTTTCCTAGCTTCTTGGTTACTTCTAGGATGATCCGGTACCTCGGGAACTTAGACGCACGAGCGGGAATGGTTTTATGAGAGTGGAAGTAGCTTATTCAAAAAGAATTATTCAAAAAATGATTAAAAAATCTAATTATCTTTTTACCCCTTTGAGTAATTTAGGCAACATATTTTTTTATATATAAATAAAAAAATCCAGATTTAATCCTAGCCACATATCTTTTTTTAATTATTTTAACATGTGGTACAGAATTGGTTTTCTAGTTTTCTCCGATAGGTGGTTTACAAAATATACACATCCTGTATGTGTATATATATATATATATATATATATATATATATATATATATATATAGACACACACACATCAACTTGAGAGGATTTTAATTTCAAAATTTTATCAAGTTGTTAAGTGGTCTTTAAGATTAATGCATATGTACTTACTATGTTTCGATGTAAGGGAGCAAGGGGCACCACTCGGGTAGTGCTTCGGGTAGATCGGGTACACCGGCACAAGGTGTTCCCGGTACCCCTTGCGGGTATTCACATCGGGTACATCTACATTTGTGAAGTGATTTAGTCGTTGGTAAACATGTACCTGGGTATTCCCCTTAGGGTAGTGCCCCCACCACTTAAGGTATTTGGGGTTGAATTTGGGTAAAAATGAGGTGTCACTCACTCATTGGACAAAGTCATTAAGATACTTACGCTGTGTTCCCGAGTTTACTAAAGGGAAGAAAAGAAAAGAAATGATTCATTTCCCTTCTTTTCTTTTCCCTTCTTTTCCTTTCTCTCCAATTCTCTCCAATTTGGAAGGATGGAGATAAAGCTTGTTTTCCTTCATTTCCCTCTATTTTCCTTTTTAAAAAAAACTCTGGAACACTATTCCTCCTATTTCCTTTCTTTTCTTCCCTTAAAAAAAATCTGGAACAAGGGTTTCCTTCTCTTTCATTTTTTTTCTCTTTTTTTCACTCCTTAAATGATACTCGGGAACACAGCGTTATAGTATTAGGGTTGTACCCCTTGCTTCCTAACAAGTAGACAAATTGAAAGATGTTTGTGATTTCTATCTAACTATTTAGTTTTAAACGATTAATGTTGGAAGTTAATCTGTTTAAGTGTTTATTTGATTATTTCAAAAGACATAAATAATTTTAATTGTGAAGGTCACTTATTCTCTAAATTAAAAGATACGTGTGTTAGAATTATATACAGCCATCTTAAAAAAAATTATAAAAATAGTTATCTTCCTTAGTGTTTTATAATTATAATTATGTCAGAACTATTTCCCGAAAATAACCATGATATATGTGATTTATAGTTGCGTATATTTTTTACGTGTGTATCTATAAAAATAATTATTTAATCAGTCATAATAAAATGTTATGCAAATCATATTCTCGTAACATTAAGAAAATACACCGCTAAAATAGCGTCGAATTTTTCAAACACAATGTCGGACGACGCTAAAACACCGTCGGGTCTTCCGGTGTTTATAAACATACCGACGATTCCAACCTTTTTAGAACATGTAACGGGTCTCATTTAAAAACTTCAACGTGATTGTTTCTACAAACGTGGCAAAGATGAATGGATTTTAAAAACACATCACTTTATTGTCCCACATTTTTCTCTAGGTATGTTCTTTCTCTCCTTTTCCGTTCTTTCTTTCCTATTTAATTAAAATAAATTATTAACTTTAAGTTTTAAATCTTATTCTAACTTTTTAAAATAAACCATATTTTTGAACAATTTTAGATATTTTTTACTCATGCTTTTTTTCATAAAAAAATTACAAACCAACATATCTAATTTCCTATCCTAACCCCTTTAAAAAAGTATTAGAAAATATCGATCCAAAATACGATCTTTGAATTGGACCAATCGGTGTGATTTTAAGTTTTAAAGAGCTACAATGATATTGTATATCTGTTTTTTTTTTCATTTATAGCTTCTTGCTTGATTTTTTTTTAAAGGTCTAAAGCTAAGTCAACTTCACCCGAAGAACATGGTAGCCCCACCTTCTCAGGAGGAAACCTGTCACCGGGAAAACCCCCTGACTCACCCAGAGTATTTCTGCCTCAGACGAGATTCGAACCGTTGACATCTCAAATGGTGAGGCTCCCGGGCTACCACTGGACCAAATGGCCCGCTTTTCAAAAAAATAATAATAATGTAGGCATTAAATTATGAAGCTTTCACCTACCTCTCTACATTTGTTAGGTTTTCGTTTTCATCCCAATTCAAGATGCTGTAAATACTAAATATCACTCAACATACATTTTGATCTTGTGTATTTAAAATACAAAATGTATTTGATCTAGTTACTAGTATAATTATTTTGATTAAAAACTTTCTATTTTTCAATTATACCTGTCAAATACATTTTGACCTTATATAATTATTTCAAAATACAAAATGTATTTAATCTTGTATAATTAAAAAAAATAGTATAATAATATATAACACTTGGTGTAAAAAGAATGTTTTTGATATTGCATAATTAAAAATAGTATAATGAATATGATTAAAAAAAAGTAAAATACTAAGAATATTATAGTCAAATAAAAACAACCGTTAAAGCAAATGTTGCAGTAACTTAAAAAAAAATATTCGAAATATAATTATAATTTTCCTCATTTGTGTTTGGTAGAGTCATTATGATGATATTCTATTTCATTAAAAGCTGCAATTAACACAAATACTTTTCATGTGACAAACTTCGTTGGTATTTATGTCATCTACCAAATATAAGAAGAAAAATATATGAATTTTAATTTTAATATTTAATATACACGGATTCCATGAATCATAATATTTCACTTGATTTGTTTTTGTTTTAAAAGACATGAAAATAATTAAATACACAATAATCAAAGACTATAAGGGGTGTTTGGTTTGCAAAATTCGTTGAAATTTGAATTGGAATTATATTTGGAATTATTTTTTTTCGAAATGTAAATTTTATTAACAAAAGGATACTGGCCAATTAAAATCCATAATGTGTTTTGTTAGCATATTTGTTAGGGAAGTGGGAGTGGGAGCGGGTGACGGCGGGTACCACTCCCACTAAAACGGGTAACACTTGGAGGGTAGTTTAGGAATGTACTTTAACTAAATAATGTGTCATCTTTTTATTGGTTTATTTTGAGAGTGTAGTTTGGTTGGGAGGGTACCACTCACACCTCCCTTAATGGAATTGTAATATAAATTACTTAAAAGACAAAATTACTCCTTAGAATGGTGAGGGATTATAAATTCTATTAGTTGAGAGATTTGGTTAGAATTAATCTCAATCCTAATTCCTTCTCTTAGTTAACCAAACATGTCAATGATGGAATTTAAATTCCAATTACATTAAAATCTCATAATTCATGCCAACTAAACAGACCCTAAGAGCATATGGTATACCCAAGTGAGTGAGGGTTTAGTGAGAGGAAAAGTGATTGTCACGTGGCGCCACGTCATTTTCTTCAATTATCACACCACACTCACTTGGTAAAGGATCCCCAAGTGAGTGAGTGCGGTGTGAGCATTAAATGCATTTTAATTTAATATTTATTTAACTAATAAATTTATTAAAAAAACATAAATAAAAATTATAATAAAAAGGACATAAATAAAAATTATAATAATAAAAGGACATAAATAAAAATTCAAATAACAAAAAAAAAGTTACATAAACATTCAAATAATATAAATAAAACTACTCGATTCCATATTTTGTCTTGATCTCGTTTTGTTTCCTCTCAAGAAAGGCTCGTCGGGGGCTAGTGATCTGATCAAGGTTGAGAGCGAGAATTTTCATATCTTTTTTTTCTCTTTTCCAATTAGTCTTCTCTCACGTTATATTCTTCCAATTGTTGAGACACGTAACAAAGCCAAAACATGTTCGAACCGTTAGGATTCATGACTTGGATAATGAGATTTTTTATAGAGAGCAGATGAGATTTTTTATAAAATGGATAGTGAGGAGATGAAAGTTTTTTAGTGTGTTTAATAAAATAGGTTAAATGGTTATTTATAGTGGGTAAAATGGAATGTTCAACGGTAATAAGTTTAAATTTTAGTTGTTCAACGGCTTGATTCATTCTCCTCTTCCCGTGAAGATCTTCACGTAAATCTCTCACTCACCCCCTCACGCCATCAAGGGGGCGGTGTTCCATTGTGGTTCACGGCGTGAGTGAGGCTCACGGGTGAGCTTCACGCTAGTATACCACATGATCTAAGGGTACTAGGGGCGCAACCCTAAGTATCCCAAGTACCCTAATGACTTTATCCAATGAGGGAGTGCCACCTCATTTTTACCCAAATTACCCTAAGTGGTGGGGGCACTACCCTAAGTTACCCAACGACTCTTTCCCTTCAACCTTGATTATCGAACACACGCGTATAGGTACTCGATACTCTAACCCGCCATGGGTACCCGCAAGGCTTTCGACGGTGTACCCGTGGTACCCGATTAACCCGAAGGTGTAACATCCCCAATAAATAGAAAACAAATAAAAGAAAAACAAAGTGGGCTTAGCCAAAGTTTTGCCCATGGGCCCGAAATATGAAGGGAAACCCTTTCTAATCAGCAGTCACCAACCTTTCCCCCTCATTTCCACCACATTCCCAGCTTCTAGAGCGAGTGTGAGAGGCCGGTTCTAGTGAGAGAAAGCGAAGAAAGAGGCTCAAAGGCTCGGGAATCGTTCGTCTTCATCACAGCAACGTATAGAAACGGGAAACGAACTCCAAGAGGTAAGCACCACCTCTAAATCTGAGTTTTTATCTATTTTGGGGTTTCGGGTTTAAGTCACATAAAGGCATGATTTTTACATATGAAACCTGAAACAAAACACATATTTAAGCTCATGGATGAAAAAGAAACGTTTTGAACGTAAAAAGTTCAAGGCTTGATTGATTAGAAACAATTGGCCAGATCTAGGGTTTCTGGTTAGGGAAGAAGACTGATGCATCGAAACTACTAGTTTCGATATAGGTAAATCCATCGAAACTACCAAGTTTCGATATAGACCCATAACCTGAAACTACATAAATTTACATAAATTACTTATCGAAATTACCATAGTTTCGATATAAACCCATGACCCGAAACTACCATAGTTTCGATATAGACCCCTAACCCGAAACTACTAAGATTTTACATAAATTACTTATCGAAACTACCATAGTTTCGATATAAACCCTTGACCTGAAACTACCATAGTTTCGATGTGATTCATCCATCGAAACTACTAGGTTCAAGCATAGTAATGTCTAGTGTCATCTAGGAGCACTACCTTATGTGTATGACCTCATTATACAGATTGTGAGATACCTTAGTGACACTCAGTAACCAGCTAAGTGTATTACAGAAATCACTCATCATATAAGTTCTATGTTCCCTCTTTATGTTATGTGCAAATCATTTTAAAATGTTTTGGGGCTGAAGTGTATACACTATATGAATAAATGTTATGAATGACAAGGTGATCATACGTGATGTGTGTGTGTGTATATATATATATATATATATATAAATGAATGATGAACAAAGAATGGAACGTATGTTTACAAAGAATGAATAAAAGAATGGCATAACGTAAATGAATTAAATTTTACTTTATATTTTATATATTGCATGTTATGAATGTATGTAAACGTTATGGACGCTTCGATGATAACGGCTACTTCGGTAGACGGATGACCACGTGACTATTTTGCAACCGGGACATATACGTTTCCTTCATCAGCTAGGACGTATGAAAGGAATTAATGGACAGTCTAAGCAATTGCCTTATAATAAGTAGAACAGTTGCACAAATAATAGTTCAAGTGGGAAACAGATACCTTAGGGCAGACATGCGAATATGACGGACTACGACGGTAGGACGGTTTAGACGGACGGCTAAAGGTTTGCCGGACAGTTTACGAAATGGGCTACGACGGTAGTTCTCATGGCGTCTGTCTTTGTGACTTACGCAACAATTACGACGGGTTGATCACCCTTATGTGTATGACCAATGAATGTTCAATGAATGTGAAAGTGAATACATATTAATGTACTCGCATAAGAATGACAAATGAAGGCAAAGGATGTGTTAATGTGTATTTATATACCAATATATCACCTATAACGAAATAATGAATATACCTAATTGCTTTAAACTAGAACTCACCAGCGTTAGCTGACTTTTAGTATGCACTTTAGGTAACAAGAAAAAAGGACGTGCGAAGGCTTGAAGTCTACCCTGATTCAAGACTGGCATCCCGTTTATTTGCTATGTGTTAAAACAATGTTCACGTTTAATGCTAAGACTTCCGCTGCTATGTTTTGTATTTGAATGTTACGCTTTCGTAATGTTAAATGCTTTTAATTAAAAGTTCAGTATTAATGACTATGTTTATGAGTAAATCCAACAAGTGTGGTCACCCGGGAAAGGGGCCTTATAAGTTGGTATCAGAGCAATAGTTCCACGGACCAACGCACGGATGTCAGTATGGGTAGCCAACGCCAGCACAGTAAGTAAGTAAGTAATAAAGTTAATGCGAGATGTCTTAACTTAGAACACATAGATGTCAATGTCACAACTGATGTGAAGAGTTTTGAACCCGAAAAACAATGTAAATAATCACAAACCGGTCACTGAAATTAAAAATTTACCTCGCTCGTACTGTTCTAAACTATGATCTGAAGAAATGATATTGATGTAATCCCTCTTTGACAACCGCAACGTTTCAGATCCCTATCGTTTCTCGTCTTTTGTAAATTTATATTTTTAAATATTATGGTTTTATATATTTTAAGTGTTTGTAGGGATTCTAGGAACTTTACCTTAGATGTACACTAAGGTCCGAACTAGAAAACCTGGTTAAGTGCATACACTGCGTATACCGTGAACGCGTTAAATAAATGGAAAAATTTAAATTCTTGAAAATAATTTTTATAATTATAATTTAGTTAAGAATGATATTTTATAACATTATATGTGCTAACTTTTGTGATTTTTTATTAAACTAACGATCACATGTGGTTCTTCCGTTAAATACCCGGTATAACTTTTTAAAAACTTTTGAGTTTTTATATTTTAAAATTTTCTAAAATTCATTATTTTAGATACTAAAATTTTATGTTTGGATAAAAATATTTATTTTAGTGTTTAGGGGTGTATTTTTTATAAAAAAAAAGTGGGTATATTTTATAAAAAATTATCTTTGAAAATGAAAGACTTATCCTTCACTATAAATACCCTTCCCCCACCCCATTTTCCTCTTCTCTTTTCAGCCCCA
The DNA here is from genome assembly GCA_023525975.1 of Smallanthus sonchifolius. Classification (NCBI taxonomy): domain Eukaryota; kingdom Viridiplantae; phylum Streptophyta; class Magnoliopsida; order Asterales; family Asteraceae; genus Smallanthus; species Smallanthus sonchifolius. The sequence continues at coordinate 18,521,351 of CM042036.1, forward strand.
AAACCGTGAAACACCTTTCCACACCCAAACACCCCCATTTTTCATAATCAAGCTCAAGAACAATCCATCCATGAATTGATTCTTAGTTCTAAGGGATTTATGAGCTTTGTTTTAGTGATTTGAAGGTATTTTATCATGGTTTTTATGTTTAAATTTATGTTTTGATTCTTCTCAAGAACACCAAGAACACATACACACTACAACTCACTTTGATTTTCAAATTTTGTTATTTTTAAGAGTTTTAAACTTGAATCTTGTGATTTTAACAAGGATTTGTGGATGAAAACTAGTTGTAATAATCCACAATGAGTTATCTAGTGAAAAGCTTGCAAGATTTGATGATCAAAGTGTATGAAAATTTGGGTGTTTGTACTAGCATCTTCTTAAATTAAAGTGATTTTTTGTTGATTTTGAGTCTTTAGACATGGAATTGAACCACATTTGTGATTGTAGGTTATAAATCAAGGAAAACTTAGTAGCTTAGCATCAAATTTCATCTTCATTTGCTGAATTTGGAAGGTATAATCCTTGATCAAACTTGTTGGTAGCTTAAATGGCCAAGACATGTTTTTGGTGGATTTTTAAAAATGGTTGATTTGATACCCAAATTTATTTTTAAGCTGTGGGATATGTTTTAAAAGGATGATCTGGAAATATTTGTAATCAAACTCTTTATGGATTATTTATAAAAATTACTACAAGTTTAATACATAAAAATTGGGAAAAATACCTATGAGTGCTAAAAAATTCTGGAATTTGGACGGTGACTAGTATATATTAAATGTAGACTTTTGTCCAAAATTCGTGAAAATTGTAGTTGTATAGGTAGGTGTTTAGTATTTATAAATGTTAAAACAATGATTTAGGGATTTTATACTTCTGGACTTGAAACTTGGTATGCGATCTCATATGGGCCTAAAATAAATCTTTTAAAAATTTGGTAAATGTTTGATTAGTTTAACTATTTTTTTTTAATTTGTTAAATTTTAACAATATTATATTCATAATAAATAATCTGGATATTGGAAAAATATGAAATTTGGTCAGAAATTGTTGTTTATGTATATGATAATTTGGTATAAGTTTCAAACAGTAACTTTATGTGTAAGTATAATTTTGGAATTATGGTCAATTAAAATTTTATAAAAAGTTACTAAATTTGGAAATTTTTATATAAAATGGATTTTATAAAAGTTCTATGGGATTTTGGACAGAAGTATAATCTCATTAAAAACTTAATTTTGGACTTTTAAATTGGATGTTAATATCACACTAAAACCCTAATTTCGGACGAATCGGATTTTCGCACCGTAAACCTGACTTTACGCGCGTAATCGCGTTTTTGGACAAAGCAATACCGTGACTTAGGATTTTACCTAATAAACTTTTAAACTACTGATATACTTTAATAAGATGTTAAATTTAAAGTTTTAAAGTCACGAATTTATATAAAAGCGGTTTTACGATTTTAAGCAGTTCGTACGCGTATGCACGGGTTCTTCGGTATACAGTAGATGTAATCGCCATTTTCACTTGGCTGACTTAGTCACACACCTTAGGAGTCCTAAAATGTTATTTTATGTCCACTTGATTAGGTTAGGACTTGGTATTCGTCTATATTTGTCGATTGCGTCGCACATCTCACCCGTATCGTTCAGGTGAGTTTTCGCGGCCCCTCTTTACTTACTGTTTTACTGTTTTTGGGGGAAATCTGTTTCTTTTTTAGTTTGTCACATGTTATAGGATACGTAGAATACATGAGTTATTTTATATTTATGCATTAAAGTCCCCAATTTTGGGTAATCAATTAGTTGAGCATAGCCGTTGGGAATTTTGAGTAGTACTACTTGGGTCGACACCCCCGCTCGTGGTTGGTCGCGCCAATCAGACTTGTAGGGTCACTTGGGCGCAGAATTAGTCGATTTTTAGGCGGTTGTTTGCATATGACTTCCGCATGGTGTACTTTGTTTAATTTTGTCGAGGCTTTGATTACGGCTCATGGAAATGTGTTGTCTAATACATGTGTACTAAATTTTTTAAACTTTTATAAACTTTTTATAGAGTCGCAAAACCTGCGAACTCACCAATTATTTATTTAGTTGAACCATTTTTGAAACATGCTTTCAGGTAAACAGAATTGAAGATAAGGTTCATGGGGGCTCGCTTTTGTTTAGAATTTATAGTTTCATTATGGGATGATTTGTACTTTGGGCTTTTGTTTGTATGATAGACCCCTCAGTTTGTTGTTTGAATTTGGATATTGTATGACATACTTTGACTTTTGGTTTTAGTAATGGTACTTTATCCAATTTACAATGTACCCATTAGCATTCTCTTGCGCCTAAGTGTTCGATGCATCGCTCTCGTCTCACCTCCGTGTTCGGTGGGGTGTAACACCCTCTTACTTATCAGGAATTTAGGATCTATGGCTGTAGAGGAGGAAACGGACGTCGGGGTGCTCGTACTGGTCGAGTCGGTCGACCACCATTGAATCGGAACCGTAACAAAGAGGAAATTTTACATGTGGAGCATGAGCCAAGCGTGATTAGAACCCGAGGTTAGGGATGCTATTGCCCGAGAGGTGGTTCACTCTGAAATACGTGCTTCCTGACTTGTTAACTGAAGCATTAAAGAAAAGAAAACAGGATGAAGAAGGAAACCCTGAAGAGAAAGTCTGTGACAGTGATGGGGATGAGGTCAATGTTGGACTGACCACCAAGGGATGCACTTACAAGGGCTTCAAAGACTGTGACCCGCCTAAGTTTGACGGGAAGAAGGATTCAGTTGACACGTTTGAATGGATTGAAAGAATGAATGGAGTTATTAACATAAGCGAGTGCCGACCTGATCAAGCTGTTAAGTATGTTGCTTACTTTTTCACCAACGAAGCACTAAGTTGGTGGAGAAACATCTAGAGGACTAATTCGCCAAGTGCACTCCGGAGAATAACATAGGAAGTCCTGAAAGCAAAAATGATTCAGAAGTTCTGTCCACAGAACGAGATCGACCATGTGGAAAATGAGTTTCTGAATTTCAAGGCTGGCAACATGACTCATCGCCCGTACACTTCAAGGTACAATGAACTGGTACCGTTGGCACCCCATCTAGTGGAGACCGAGGAGAGACTGATCAAGTACTATGTGAAGGGCTTGCCTCAAATGATCTGTATTCATGTGAAAGCCAACCTACCCAAGACCTTCGAGTCGGTTGTGAATTTGAGTGGAATCGTCTTTGACGATTATGCTAACGAGAATTCGACACCAGAGCCACAGAAGAGAAAATGGGAAAACCCTTCTAGAGGAAATGGAAAGGGAACCATTACAACTAAGGTTAAGAAGCCTAGGACGGATGAGTATGAAACATGCACAAAGTGCGGAAAGCAACACCGCGGTGAGTGCATAGCTGGCTCCACAATGTGCTATAAGTGCGGGAGGGCAGGGCACTATTCCAAAGATTGTTTGAGAGACGTCAAGTGCCAAGGATGTGGACTGTTTGGCCACTTTACCAAGAACTGTAGGAAAACCGGATAGTCTGGTTCGGGAAAAGAGAAAGAATAGGAACAGCCAAAGGCTAGGACTTGGTCCTACGCCTTAACTGAGGAGGAAGCAAGAGGAAACCCTGATGTCGTGTCAGGTACGTTCCTAGTTAATGATGAACATACTGCTGTTCTATTTGATTCTGGTGCTAGCAAAAGCTTTATATCAAACAACTTCTGTCGCAAACTAGACTGCTCAATTGACACCATAGTAAAGGCTTTTAGTGTAGAAACTGTCGTTGGTAGAAACTCGGCAGTATTTCAAGTAATTGAAGATTGCATGATAGAAATAGAGGGCCATAGGTTTCCTTCCAGATTATTCCTTCTCACCTTAGGAGGATTCGATATAGTATTAGGCATGGATTGGCTAGCTGCCAACGAAGCTTAAATCATATGTAAATGAAAGAAGATACATCTTAATACTACTGACGGCAGTTCGATTACGGTTTACAGGTATTGGAATTGCACAATGTCGAACGTCATCTCGATGATCAAGGCCGAAAGTTACATGAGGCGCGGTTGCGAGGCTTATCTGGCGTATGTTATTGATGATATAATGAAAACGAAAGAACTCGAGAATGTACCCGTGGTGTGATATTTCCCAGAAGTGTTCCCAGAGGACCTACCTGGCTTGCCGCCCGATCGAGAAATAGAATTTCATATTGACTTACTGCCAGGGGCTCAGCCCGTTGCCAAAGCATCCTACCGATTGGCTCCGTCAGAAATGAAAGAATTGATGTCTCAATTGGAAGAGCTAACAGAGAAAGGATTTATCAGACCGAGCATCTCTCCATGGGGCGCTCGGTATTATTTGTAAAGAAGAAGGATGAAAGTATGCGAATGTGCATCGACTACCGTGAATTGAACAAACGAACAGTAAAGAACAAATACCCACTACCTAGAATAGACGATCTTTTTGACCAATTAAAAGGCGCGAGTTGGTTCTCAAAGATCGATCTTAGGTCGGGTTACCATCAATTGAAAGTAAGGGAGGAAGATGTACCTAAGACTGTGTTTCGCACGTGTTACGGGCATTATGAATTCCTCGTAATGTCCTTCGGACAAACCAATGCACATGCGGCGTTTATGGATTTAATGAATAGGGTATGCCGACCGATGTTGGATCGGTCAGTGATAGATTTCATCGATGACATTCTCATCTATTCAAAGAACGAAGGTGATCATCACTGTCACTTAAGAGAAGTATTAGAAGTTCTGAAGCAGGAAAAGTTGTATGCAAAATTCTTCAAATGCACGTTCTGGCTTAGGGAAGTCCAATTCCTAGGTCATGTGATAAACCCAAACGGCATTATGGTAGATCCTGCAAAGATCGAAATAGTAAAAGAATGGAACGTTCCGAAGACGCCAACAGAAATACGAAGTTTTCTGGGATTGGCAGTCTATTATCGAAGATTCATTCAGGATTTCTCAAGAACAGCCTCGCCACTAACAAAACTTATGCGTAAGGAAGTAAAATATGAATGGGGACCAACCCAAAACAACGCATTTGAGGAACTGAAGACACGATTGACCCAAGCTCCAATACTGACTCTACCTGAAGGAAATGAAGACTTGGTAGTCTACTCCGACGCTTCGGGCCAGGGATTAGGTTGTGTACTAATGCATCGAGGAAAAGTGATTGCTTACGCCTTGCGACAGTTAAAGATTCACTAGGTTAACTACCGACTCACGATCTGGAGTTGGCGGCGGTAGTTTTCGCATTAAAGATATGGAGACACTATTTGTATGGGGTTAAATGTACCATCTACTCCGATCACAAAAGCCTGGAGTACTTCTTCGAGCAAAAGGAATTAAACATGAGACAAAGGAGGTGGTTAGAACTACTGAAGGATTATGACTGTGAAATATTGTACCATCCAGGCAAGGCAAACGTAGTAGCCGACGCCTTAAGTAGAAAGGAAGAGTCGACACTTATCCGGATCAAAGCATGTCAGTTAATTATAACACCGGATATAATGAATGAAATAGCAAAAACGCAAGACGAAGCACTATTGGAAAGGAATGTGAAACAAGAAAGAATAGTGGGACTACTGAGTAATTTAGAGACCAATGCGTACGAGGTATGAACTCGTTTTGGCCAGATGTGGATACCTAAGATTGGTGAACTTAGGGCTAAAATCCTTGATGAGGCCCATAAGTCTCGCTACTCTATCCACCCCGGGACTAAATAAATGTATCAAGACTTGAAGAAATAATATTGGTGGCCTAGCATGAAGAACGATGTAACCGAATATGTGAGCAAGTGCCTAACTTGTTCACTAGTTAAGGCCGAGCACCAGAAACCATGCGGTAAAATGCAACCCTTGCCGATACCGGAATGGAAGTGGGAAGAGATCACAATGGACTTCATTACCAAGCTACCGCGAACAACTAAAGGCAATGATACCATTTGGGTGATCGTCGACCGCTTGACGAAAAGTGCTCATTTTTTACCAATACGTGAGACTTCTTCGTCTGAGAAACTAACAGAGTTGTTCATCAACGAAATTGTGAGTAGACATGGTATGCCAGTGTCGATCGTGTCCGACAGTGACACTCGATTCACATCAAGATTTTGGAAGAAATTCAATGAAGAAATGGGCACTCGACTTAATATCAGCACCGCTTACCACCCACAAACCGACGGTCAGTCAGAAAGGACAATTCAGACTTTATAGGACATGCTCCGGGCCTGTATCATTGATTTCGGTGGGAGCTGGGATAGCCACCTACCCTTGGCAGAGTTTTCATATAACAACAACTATCACTCAACAATCGGCATGCCGCCTTTTGAGATGTTGTAAGGAAGAAGATGTAGAACCCTGGTATGTTGGGGAGAAATTGGACAGAAAGACTTTGCAAGTCTTGAAGTGGTCAAAGCTACTTCCGACAAATTTGAACAAATCAAAGCTCGCATGAAAGCCGCTAAAGACCAACATAAATCATATGCGGATAAGAGAAGAAGAGACATATAGTTTTAGGTAGGGGACATGGTACTATTAAAAGTATTGCCCTGGAAAGGAATTATCCGATTCAGGAAGCGTGGCAAACTAAGTCCAAGGTTTGTCGGACCTTCAAAATCCTCGTGAAAGTTGGTCACGTTGCTTACCGACTTGACCTACCCAATGAGCTTAGTGAAATTCACCCTACATTACACGTATTGCACTTACGCAAGTGTCTTGCTGACGATACGGCTCACATACCCTATGACGCTATCGAAGTGGATAACAGTTTGAACTATGTAGAAGAACCAATAGCCATTCTTGACCGAGCTGAGAAACGACTACGCAATAAGTCGACTCCTTTAGTCAAAATACAATGGAAGTACACGAAAGGGTACGAAGCTACTTGAGAGAAGGAAGATGAGATGAAAGGACTGTATCCGAAGTTATTTAACTTGTAGCAGGTTTCGAGGATGAAACCTCTATAAGGAGGGTAGACATGTAACATCCCGAATAAATAGAAAACAAATAAAAGAAAAGCAAGGTGGGCTTGGCCAAAGTTCGGCCCATAGGCCCGAAATATGAAGGGAAACCCTTTCTAATCAGCAGCCACCAACCTTTCCCTCCATTTCCACCACATTCACAGCTTCTAGAGAGAGAGTGAGAGGCCGGTTCTAGTGAGAGAAAGCGGGGAAAGAGGCTCAAAGGCTCGGGAATCGTTCGTCTTCATCACAGCAACGTATAGCAATGGGAACCGAACTCTAAGAGGGGTTTCGGGTTTAAGTCACATAAAGGCATGATTTTTACGTATGAAACCTGAAACAAAAACACATATTTAATCTCATGTATGAAAAGAAACGTTTTGAACGTAAAAAGTTCAAGGCTTGATCGATTAGAAATAATTTGCCAGATCTAGGGTTTCTTGTTGGGGAGAAGACTGATGCATCGAAACTACTAGTTTCGATATAGGTAAATCCATCGAAACTGCCTAGTTTCGATATGGACCCCTAACCCGAAACTACTAAGATTTTACATAAATTACTTATCGAAATTACCATAGTTTCGATATAAACCCATGACCCGAAACTACCATAGTTTCGATATAGACCCCTAACACGAAACTACTAAGATTTTACATAAATTACTTACAGAAATTATCATAGTTTCGATATAAACCCATGACCCGAAACTACCATAGTTTCGATATAAACCCATGACCCAAAACTACCATAGTTTCGATATAAACCCATGACCCGAAACTACCATAGTTTCGATATATACCCATGACCCGAAACTACAATAATTTTGATATAAACCCATGACCGGAAATTACCATAGTTTCGATGTGATTCATCCATCGAAACTACTGGGTTCAATTATAGTAATGTCTAGTATCATCTAGGAGCAGTACCTTATGTGTATGACTACATTATACAGATTGTGAGATACCTTAGTGACGCTCAGTAACCAGCTAAGTATATTACAGAAACCATTCATCAGATGAGTTCTATGTTCCTCCTTTATGTTATCTGCAAATCATTTTAAAATGTTTTGGGGGCTGAAGTGTATACACTATATGAATAAATGTTATGAATGACAAGGTCATCATACGTGATGTATGTATATATATATATATATGAAAATGAATGATGAACAAAGAATGGAACGCATGTTTACAAAGAATGAATGAAAGAATGGCATAACGTAAATGAATAAAATTTTGCTTTATATTTTATATATTGCATGTTATGAATATATGTAAACATTATGGACGCTTCAATGATAATGGCTACTTCGGTAGACGGACGACCATGTGACTATTTTGCAACCGGGACATATACGTTTCCTTCATCAGCTAGGACGTATGAAAGGCATTAATGGACGGTTGAAGCAATTTCCTTATAATAAGTAGAACGATTGCATAAATAATAGTTCAAGTGGGAAACGGATGCATTAGGGTAGACGGGCGAATATGACGGACTACGACGGTAGGACGATTTAGACGGATAGTCGAAGGTTTGCAGGACGGTTTTATGATATGACGGACGGTTTCTAGGGTCGGACGGTTTACGAAATGGGCTACGATGGTAGTTCTCATGGCTTCTGTCTTTGTGACTTACGCAAGAATTACGACGGGTTGATCACCCTTCGGTAGACGGACGATCACGTGACTATTTTGCAACCGGGACATATACATTTCCTTCATCAGCTAGGACGTATGAAAGACATTAATGGACGGTCGAAGCAATTGCCTTATAATAAGTAGAACGATTGCATAAATAATAGTTCAAGTGGGAAACGGATGCATTAGGGTAGACGGGCGAATATGACGGACTACGACGGTAGGACGATTTAGACGGATGGTCGAAGGTTTGTCGGGCGGTTTTATGATATGACGGACGGTTTCTAGGGTCGGACGGTTTACGAAATGGGCTATGACGGTAGTTCTCATGGCGTCTGTCTTTATGACTTACGCAACAATTACGACGGGTTGATCACCCTTATGTGTATGACCAATGAATGTTCAATGATTGTGAAGGTGAGTAAATATTAATGTACTCGCATAAAATGACAAATGAAGGCAAAGGATGTGTTAATGTGTATTTATATACCTATATATCTATATACACCTATAACGAAATAATGATTATATATAATTGCTTTAAAATAAAACTCACCAGCGTTAGCTTACTTTTAGTATCTACTTCAGGTAACAAGAAGAAAGGACGTGCGAAGGCTTGAAGGCTACCCTGATTCAAGACTGCCATCCCGTTTATTTGCTATGTGTTAAAACAATGTTCACGTTTAATGCTAAGACTTCCGCTGCTATGTTTTATATTTGAATGTAACGCTTCCGCAACGTTAAATGCTTTTAATTAAAAGTTCAGTATTAATGACTATGTTTATAAGTAAATCTAACAAGTGAGGTCACCCGGGAAAGGGGCCTTACAGAAGGTGCCCCTAGTACTCTAAGGTTATGTGTAATGATTTAACTAAAAAATGAAAAACGTTCTGTCACTTCAATGTCACGTCAGCAGGACAATCACTAAACAGAATCCAGGTTCGACCCTAGGGAGGGCCAAGGTGGGCGACCGCCCAGGGCCCGGAATTTTTTATTTTTTAAAATATATTTTATATATATTTAAAAAAAATCTATATATTTTGTTAAACACTTAAACTTATTAACAAACCCATTAACATTTAATTTATTTTAGGCCTATTAAACATTAGATACCATTTTCATAAGTCCATTACTCAGCAATACCCAGTAGGGGCCCATTTATTTCTACTCACGCTAGGCCCGCAAATTTTCGAGGACGGCCTTGACAGAACCACTAAGGTGTGTAATGGTTTTACTATCTGTATGTATACATATACATATACATATACATACATACATACATACATACACATAAAACTTGCCCCATGCCCCGTGATTCGCTCACACCCCACCCCAATCACGGGCCACGTCAGATCACGCCCCTCCTTAGCTTATGTGATATTTCTAATGGTTAACAAATAAATATACACATAAATGTAAAGGTTCATTAACCATTAGACCGATCAAAGTTTCTATTAATATGTGTATTAACGTTGTTTTCTTATACCTTGACTCTTTAAGTTGATAAATTAGTTGAAGCGAATTAAAAAGAACACATATATATTATGTTATTACAATTTTACAAACATTATGCTTTTATTTTTTAACACGCAATAAAAGAAACGAATCCTTATTATAATAAATGAATCACTTTATCTGTCACATGTTGACTTCTGATGAAATCTATATTTTTGTTTTCCGACTCTCTCTCATATTAAATAATAATGATTTTAAATAATTAAATATCGAAAATGTATTCTAATATTTTATTAAAACTTACTAAATCATAAGTAGATTTTAATTATATCTTATCTTAAAATATAATTTTATAATTATTAAATATTCATTATTTATTATTTATAAATCTTAAATCCTCATTATTTCTTATTTCAGCAATGGCTGATGACATCCAACATACAAGTCTACATAGAAACTGCTGGTTTACAACAAGTTGTCTTTATTCAACTCATGTAATACATTAGTTTCTAACCTAGTGATGTAATAAAATCGTAATAGGACATTCGAGATATAAAATGATTCTATATTTGACACCAAAGGAATCATTCAAACATTTAATTTAGCATACAACATTTAGGATTTCACTTCAAAATCTTTTAAAATTAATTGTTTTAATCTCAAATGTCTAATACTATTTTGATAATGTTTATTTATTTCAGAACATTCATAAATTTTTAGTGCGGTAAGATTATATACAAAGAGGGAAAATATAATTGTAAAGTTAAACCCATTATAGAAAAAAAAGATGAATGAATAACTATGTGTTCAAGTATTCTTCAAGTTGTTTTAATATTATAACATTTCCTGATATTATACAAAAAAGGTTTATTTGGGTTAACTATATTAAATACTACATTTCGAAAAAAAAAACTATATTAAATACTAAAATATCTTCCATCGGACAAAATTGAAAACTTGCGGTCTTGCTTGTTTACTATTTAACATCAACCGGTTATAACTTCGAATCAAGTCGAGAAGCTGGAGACTAAATTAAGCTCATTTAATAAATGAATTCAAACTCGGACTTCATATACTGAGTTTAAATAGACCCGCGAGCCTATTATTTATATATATATTTTGAAAAACTATTATTTATATATATTTTTTGAACAACTATTATTTATATATAATGATTTTTATTTAATATAATAAATATACAGTTATATAATAAATAGAGTAAATTACAAATTATGTCCTTTAACTTTATACAAAATTACAGATTGTGTCCTTTGCCTTCAATAATTACACTATATGTCCTTTTTTTGAAACCTTTGCACACATTATGTCCTTTCCACTAACTGAAGTTATATTTCTATGTTAAACCAAATCATGTGTTTTGCACATGGGTTATTTTGTCATTTTATTTTTTAGGGACTATTTATGTAAATAACTTAAAGTTTTAAACTTATATATAAATAAATATGTATTTATATGTAAAACTTGACTTGGTCAAACCTAACATCCCTGTTTTTCTCTCTACCAGGTTCTCACCATCAAGATTCAACCAACATTTTGACCAAATCAGGTAATGATTCATCTTCCCTCTTTCGACCAAATCGTCTGCTCCGGTTGTCTTCCACGTCGATGTGCCTCACCGTCAAGATTCAACCAAATCGTTTGCTCCGGTTGTCTTCCTCGTCGACCCCGCTACCGTTTTGACCAAATCTGGAATTTTGTATCATTGTTTCTGTCGATCATTGGCCCGCTGGTGGCGTACGAACGGGCGGTGCAGTGGCGGACGAAGTCTTTGAACACAGAAACAGAGAGATGGAGATTTGGTGGCCGATCTCTGATTCACACAGGGCCGGGGGTGCGGTTTTCGGCAGATGAGGGAAACCAGATCCAGCAATTCAACAATATATCAAAGTTATCCACCTAAAAATTTATGAGGAAGATAAGGGAGAAACAACAAACGATCTGATTTGAGATTGGTTTGCATATTGGAGATGAAGATTGCCCTTTCTCTAATATCACCATTTTAAGATTGTGATCTGAGATGTGGAGAGAGAGAGAGAGAGAGAGAGAGAGAGAGGAGAGAGATGAGGGATTTTTATATTTTATTTATTTTATTATAGTTTAGGAGGTTGCCATCACTTAAACTTAATAACACAAATAGTCCCTAAAATTGTAAAAAGACTAAAATAACCCATGTGCAAAACACATGAATTGGTTTAACAGAGAAATATAACTTCAGTTAGTGGAAAGGACATAATGTGTGCAAAGGTTTCAAAAAAAAGACATATAGTGTAATTATTGAAGGCAAAAGACACAATCTGTAATTTTGTATAAAGTTAAAGGACATAATTTGTAATTTACTCTAATAAATATTACTATACATTGATAAAAATAACTAAAAGATATATATTGGTTTATATATATGTATATATATAGAGAGTTGAGTTATAATTATAATTATATATATATAATATAATTATAAATGTATACAAATAAAATAATTAAATAAGTAATGTGAGCTTAAAACATTATTCATAAATAGAGCTGGAGCTTTACATATAAAGCTTGAAACAAGTTGGACTCAAGCTCGAACTCTCTTATCTTAAGCAAATTGAGACAGCGAACTCGAGCTAGGCTCGACTCTTTTACACCGATAGTCAATTTAAATTTATTGTTTCTGCAACTTAGTTTCCCCCAAAATTTTTGTAATATATTTAGTTTTAGCCCTTTTTTTTCTTATTCAAATGTATTTATATAAAGAAAAGAATATACTTTTATACAAATAAAATTTCACTCATCGCTTTTTAAATAACCTTAAACTTTGAGTAGCTAGCTTCAGTTAGTATCCAATTTGTAAAACAAATAAAAAAACGTACCTAGTAAAATTCTACTCATAACAAAAAGCTAAAGATTGGGTATGAGAAGGGTAGGATGAGTGTAAACTTTTCCTCAAACCCGGAGAATAGAGAGGTTGCACCGGTTGAGACCTCCGGCTCCAAAAACCTACATCTGACATGAAAAGAGTAATAACCACCTAATATAAAGTCGCACAAATTACTGTCAAAGAATCAAAAACATTAGCAAAGCAAGATGCTACAAAAATAGCATTAAACTATTGAAAATCATAGAACTACAACATGTAAGACATGTAAAAGGATAGTAGTGAAAAATGAAAATGTGTGAATAGTTATTTATTTGATACTTAATTCAGAAAATAGTTTAGGTTCATGCATTTAATTATTAATTATATTAAAAGAGAAATATAAATGTAAAACATGCATTTTGTGATTATTTATTGTTTCTTCATCAAGAAAATGACAATACATGCAGCAATTTTGTCGAGTAACATCTTTTAGATACCTTGAAAGATAAATTGAAAACGAAGTACCGTTTTCTTGTTCGTGTTTTCCAAGTTGGTATTTAATAATTTATTCAGTGTTTGACGAGTTCAATTATTTTTTTATATACTGAGAACGAGATTCTTTATGTTCCGGTGATTATTTCAGCGATATATTTGTGTTATACTGTTATTTTCGTCTTTTCAAGCCGGAATAGAGGCCGTGACATCAGGAAACAACCCGGTATCACTTTGATGGTCAAATCAGAATACGTATATAAAAGATAAACGAGTATCAATATATATTGTCGATAACGTAACTCAACTTGCTTTTGTATCCATTAAAATTACTTTTCTGGAAGCAATTTTTAGTGCTTTATAAAAAGCAAAATAGATTAAGTCATGAAAAGTATTGAAAACGAATGAAAGTTGGCACCAAAGATTGGAATTTTCTGTTGAACTTTGTATATTTATCAACAAATTCAGCACAATGATCATGAGTTATGAAAATATTTAGAATTTTATTTCAGTCTTTTACTAACTCATGAACCTAAACAATTACAACAAATATATTTTTTGTAAAAAAAGGAAATAGAAAACAAATTAGGTCCTTGAATGACCTTAAACCTAACATAATAGATTAGAGTGGAATTCACTCCCTAGCCTTAAGACATATGGAAATACGAAAGTAACAACAGGAACTCCAATTAGTCAATACGCTATCAAGTCTTCAAATATGATTTCCATGTTCTCCTAATCCAATACTAAGTTTATATCTAAACAAAGTAACGAACTTAGGTTATTAACATAATTTGATAACTAGTGATAATTATCATAAAAAAACAATATTAACATTTATCGAAACTAATAAAATGCTCTAAAAATGAAACAAAATCATGGGAATTTAATTTCACATTCTTTTAGTTTGATTCGTATTTTATTCATTTAATTAGGTTAGAAACTCATGCATTACATGGATTAAGTAAAAACAACTTGTTGTAAACCAGCAGTTTCTATGAATATTTATATATCGGATATCATCAGTCATTGATGAAAAAATAAATAATAAAGAATTAAGAATTATAAATAACAAATAATGAAAATTTAAGAATTATAGAATTATATTTTAAGATAAGATATAATTAAAATTTTCTTATGATTTAATAAGTTTTAATAAAATATTATAATAATATTTAGATGTTTAATTATTTAAAATTATTATTATTTAATATGAGAGATAGTTATTGATGTGCGTGAAGTATATATATTTTTAATAAAGATTTTTCACACAAATGTCGATTTTAAAATTGGTTTTCACCTAAACTAAACCACACACACGAAGGCAAGTGTAACTGTCGGGTGGTAATATAGGATCGATAAGAACCGGATGTCAATCCATGGACACAATTTAACGTTCAATCCAGATTTTCAATTGGTTGATTAAGTAGAGAAAATATTTTGATGTTTCGATTTCCTTTTGTAAACTCTTTTCTAAAATGTCAATAATTAATTTTTAAGAAAATTGCAAAGACTCGATTGATTAAAAGTGACAAATGTTTTAGTGAGACAATCATCTTAGTTTAGAATCCACTTACTTAATTATGTCAAGAAAAATTATATGGCTAAAACTTGAAATTATGTTAATGTTCTTTGAAGCAATTGAATTAGAATCATGTCAAGGTTTTTAATCCCATAATCATTAAGAAAGACATCTATGAGTAAATTACATGTTGTCCGCTTAAGATTAGTTTAATTAGATAAAAAGGTATAATTTCATAACTTATGAAATTCTAGGCCAAAGTCATATAAATTCTAAGCTTGAGTCATCAAAACTTTAATTAACATAACTATTGTTCAAAGAAGAATCATAACATTTCTCTTAGTTTTTCCAAATACAATTAACGGGTTTGCGTGTCTCAATATTTATTTCACAATAAAGGTTTTAAAGATTCATTCCTAATTCTTAGCTATAACATCATACCAAAAGATAGTAAAGTTATAAACAAATGGTAGTCTTGTAGGTTTTCCAACACAATATAATTTCCCATTTATAAACCTTTAATTGATTCATAAACATTTAGACATGCAATTCCATCAAGAAATTAACACAAGATTATCATTACATTAACATAATATTTTAGCCATAGTCATAAGTTCAACATAATTAATTAAGCTTCATCAAACTAAGATGATTGAAAAGAGGTTTAGCTCTTGGAGAGCTTACAAACAACAACAACACAATTGGAATACATGCAAGTCATAATAAGATCAAAGATATAGCCAAAGTTTCCAAGTGGAGAAGTGTAGTGATCTTCTAGGTGTATTTTGATGATAAAATGGATCTCCCTTAGCCTCCAAATAGTCTCCCAAGTCTGGTTCCCGATTGTTAAGTGGGTGGAATTTTTCTCCAAGAGCCCTCTACAAATGAGCCCAAGAGGCTCTATTTATACTTTCTGGGCAATGGGGCACGGCCCTGTGCTGGGACCACATTGTAACCGTTTTGTTTTCTGTCACAAACGTACTGAACATGTACTTGGCACAGGGGCGTGCTTGGGGAGGAAGGGCCCTGTGTTACACCTGGTCGAGGGGACAAAGGTACACTGGTACAATTCTAGGTTGACCACGGGGGTGTGCTTGATGGGGTACGGCCCGTGCTTGGATGGGAGACATTTGTCTTCTTCTGCAAGTTGGGGCACGAGGGTGTGCTTGGTGGGGCACGGCCCGTGCTTGGTTTTCTGAGTTGTCTAATTTCTTCATTTTTCGCCACTTATTTGCTTGATTGTTCCTTTTAAGCCAGGAGTTCCCTAGAATTCAAATAGAAGCTAAATAAGTGGCAAATTAAATCAATGTATAGAGAAATTGACAATAAATGAGATGCAAATGATGTGAAATATATGTATAATTTATAGCACATCGGTTATTTAATATGAGAGAGAAGAGAAACAAAAGACTAGGAGAAAAATACCAAAATGGACATTTGACCAAAAAACTTATCAAAAATGGACGTGTATAAATAGTCGGCTATTTCATGGACATTGTGAGACAATAGCCGGCTAGACGGCATAAATTTCCATGCCAATATTCTCTTTTACATAGTACAGACCAATGGCAAGTCGACAGCCTTTTCTGAAAAAAGGAATGTGGACACGGAAATTTATGCCAGCTACGCGTAGCTATTAGCCGGCTAAGCCTAGCTAATTAACCGGCTATGGCTGGCAAAATTGATTAGCCGGCTCAAGCCGGGTAATTGCAGGCTATAGTCGGCCACGTGTTAACTTGTCATTAGTCTGTACTCTGCAAAAAGGAATGTGGGCACGAAAATTTATACCGGCTAAGCCTAGCCGGTTTAGCCGACTAATGTGATTTGTGAAAGAGTGTCCATGATTCAGGCGGCTAAATAAGCATGTCCATTTTTTATAAGTATTTTGGTCAAATGTCCATTTTGGTAGTTTTCCCAAAGACTAGAATTCAACAGAAGTCGACACGTGACTGATAAAGTTATTCATTTATTATAATAAGGATTAACTTCCGTAAGTATTATAAATACTATTTTTTGGCAAACTTACACTTAATTTTTTTTTCTTTTATTTTAAACGCTATTATTAATTGCGATTTTTTTTGAAAGGCGAACATTGAATGTTATGATGTCGCACCCCCCCCGTCACATGGGAGAGCCTCGTCCAACTCCGACCAATATGTTGTCTTAACCGGGCCCACTTGGCGTCAGAGTTGGAGAGCTTTCAAGGAAAAACCCCACCCAATACGGCCCCTTCCGGGCTTGAGGGAGAGCCGAGGCTCGAACCCTGGATCGGCGTGGGTAAAATCCTGGTGCATCAGCCTAAGAGCTAGGCCTCATCTGCGATGTCACGGAAATTAATGGTGGTGGCAGGGATAGAACCCGGGTCCTATGGGACTTCGGGCCTTAGTTCAACCACTACACCACAACCTCTTTGGCATTATTAATTGCGATTTAGTTGCTATTATTAATTGGGACTAAAAATACGAGTAATAATTTGGGACTTTTGAGAAACCTTGTTTTGGTAACATTTAGCTTGTAACAAGTAGGACTGTAAACGAACTGAACATTCAGTGAACCGTTTGTAAATTGTTTGACAGAAAGTTCATTTACGTTCGTTCTTTTAATAAATTAACGAACATGAACAAATGTCACGTTCATTAAATTGTGTTCGTGAATGCTCAGCAATGTATTTGTGAATGTTTGTTCGTTCGTTTACGTTCTTTTATTATCTATTCATTAAAGATTTTTTTATATTTTTTATTTATAATTATAACCCTAAGTCCCTAGCATTTAAACTTTTGAGACACTTTTTTGGGATAATTATGCTTATGATCATTGTGTCAACTATTTTTGAATAATAATTTTTAAGTACTTAACTTGATTTATGTTTTGGGTGGTTATGTGTTATGTTTGAGATTAAGAATATTGTCCATTATTTTCAAATTTATATATGTTTATTTGTGTTCGTTTATTGTATCATCCAGAAAATAATAATTATTATAGGAAATAAAGTTTACGAACGAAGCTGGGAAAATAACGGAAAACGGAGGGCCAGACCAAAGGAGGCGCATGGGAAGATAAAGGGTTAAACCCTAACACCCTCATCCATTTCCCCATTTCTATCATCTTCACCAACACATTCTAGAGAGAGAGAAAGTTCTAAACTTCTCACGAAAACTTCATACTCGGTCCAAGACCGTTGCTAAACGTTACTGAAGTTTGGAGAAGAAGGATTAACGCGACATCAGGTATCAAATCGTTCTTATAATCGATTTCTGATTTGAAAGTGGGTTTTCATAAAAAGATGGGATTTTTACAATTAGATTTGATTAAAAAGTATATATATCTAGCTTCATGGAAGCTAGATATAAGATATAAGTTTTAGATGTAAAAAGATTGGAACTTGGATCAAAAACAAAGAATTTGATCAAGAATAGTTGAATCGTCCGAAATCTCTATAAATGGTTCGAAAACTATTGTTCGTCCGAAAAGTATTTTCGGACGGCATGATTTCAGACAGATGTTTTCGAACGAGATAGTTCTCGGACGGGAGATTCGAACGAAGAGGTTTTCGGACAAGTGATTTCGAACGAAATAGTTAATGAGTAAAACATATGTTTAACTGGTTAGTTTTCGGTCGAAAAAGATTTCGACCGAAAAACATTTCGGACGAACAAGATTTTGGACAAATAAGTTTTCGGATGAAACATAAAGGTTATAACCTTGTTCCTGTCACACCCTCAAAATCCACCTGCATGGTTTTACCGCGAGGCGCGTGACACACCAGGATCTCAGTCATTAGTTACACGGAACGACTCTATATGAATTTAAATAAAATACCATTTGCTGCTCATAGTCACGAGACAACAATATATAAGTTTGAAAATGTTGCGGAAGCGTAAATAAAATCCAATGCAAGTAAAAGTCAAATGCGCAAAACAAGGCGCCCAAACCATATAGTTTAAGTAAATAATATAAGTTCAGTGTTTGAAAATGATGGGACTCCATGCATGTCCTATGATCATGCTCAATACCTTAGCGACCTGAGAAAAACATGCTAAAAGTGTCAACACAATGGTTGGTGAGTTCACAAGTTTGAAGGTAAGTAAAAGTTTGATGTTTGCAAGATAGTGTAAATAATGTATATCGATAGATAGCTAGTCTATGTCATGCTACTACAAGTGTTTCAAAACCGAAGCTGACTGTTTGTGTTTGTTTGCCTTCCACCATGTCTACCGAACAATGGCAAATGTTTAGGTCAATATTACACCCGTTCGACCTCCAGTCGTGTTATCGCAACTAACGCGGGTGGGGCTTGTCAAAACCCAGTAGTACTACTCAAGATTATCTCGCTATGTTCCAATACTAACGGTTGGAGAATGTAAGGACTTATGTGGTATGTTTGCACTTTAGTAAGCAAGCGATAATACAATAATACAAAATCCAAAATGTTTGCGAGCATGTTTTCTCCCCCCAAAAAGAAAAGTAAGTAAAAGAGCGGGGTAGTGAAACTCACCTTAGTATGCGTATGAAAGAAAGCTAAGTGAAAACTGTTGGACCTCTAACTGCCACCTAAAACCATAGGTCTATAAACGTGTGTTTGTGTATGTTGACATGAACCCTTAGTATCCAAACAATACCATTGTTTAAGTGTTTATAAAAGATTTACATGTTTGACTCAAGTTTGACCCGACAACCCGTTGGTGACACGAAGTATGAAATTATGTTTGTTCTGTATAACACTACTACATTATATACAAATGATCATGCTGTAGCACTTAGCAACAAATCCTATTTGTTCTATCAAGATAGAAAGTTTCCATAATTAGCAGGTTTCTATAAATAGAAAGTTTCCATAAATAGTAAGCATGTTCAAGATTCATGTTTCTAGGAATTATCATCATTAATATGTTTCTATGATTACTCCAACATGTTCAAGATCGTCACATCACATACCAATTGTATAGAACTTAACATGTGATTCACAATTCAAGACAAAGTTTCTATCTTTAGTAACCTATGAGAGATATGCATGATTTCAAGCATCCAACACATTGCAAGATGTTATTATGTCCTAACTAGCATAAAGCTATCATTAAACCATATCATACATGTTTAAATAGCAAGCTATGAACACTTTTGCAAATTAAAGTTTCCTTATTTAGCAAGTTTCTAAAACCGTGTTAGGTATTCAGAATCTGATTTCATAATTCATCTACACATGTAACAAGTAACACATAAACCTCATTACATCATATAGTTCAATGATAGCATGCAAGTTTCAAGACCTAAAAAGTTTCCTTCTTTAGTAAGTTATGCTTAATTCATGTGTTCTCTACAAAACGATACTTTCACATGCTTCAAAACTTCATATATATTTAATCATAATCATTCTACATCATCAAACAAATCATATTCAACAAGTAGTTTCAATTAAAGCTTCCTCTTTAAGGAAGTCTATGATTTCTAGCTTGTTTAATGAAATTCAAAACACAAAATCCATTGTATACTTTCCAACTAGCATAAATATAACTATAACAATTATCATACACATCAAATATGAATTGTAGAAATCACAAAAAGTTTCCTTTATAAGCAAGTTATGATTTTTACAACTAAGGTTTCAACAAAAACATCAAATACATGTAGAACAATGTTAAAGTCACCATATTTTTTTATAAAAACGCATGTTTGGATGAACTAGGGTTTCAATAGAATTTCTAGAAATCAAAAAGTAACGAAATCGGATGAAACGACTTACGTAGTAGTGTTAGGAACGCCTAGGGAGTCCGAATACATGTTCAATTGCGAGATTGAAGATCGAACGAGAGGTGTTTGGTGGTGATCTTGGTCTCGGTGCAAGTAGAGAGGGAGAGGGGGTTGGGGGCGACGATGAGAGAGAGAGAGAATAAGATTAGGGTTTTTAATTTTTATAAAACTCCAATTATGATTGCATGTATGGGTTTTAAAAATTAGATAAGGATAATCTATGGGCCTATTTAAATGGGTTTTAATAATCATTTAATTAATCCACTAGATAAAATTGTTTTTAATGATTATTTTTATAAAAGCTCCATATCTGTAAAATAACCAGTAAAATTTATATCTGATAATTCTACGCGATTACACGAAAGTTCACATAATTCACAGAAAATTCACAAAGCACATAAAATCACATAATTTACATAAAAATAATTATTCGCAATTATTTTTATTAGTTCGCCAACGTTACGGGTTCGACTCGAGCGTGATCCGGAATTTCTACGTATTACCGATACATGAGTGTTTGTGCGAAACTGACACATCTAACTAATCCTAATTAAATGTAATGCATGAGTGAATGTTCGAGATAACTGAGTTTGAATAAATAAATGTTTGAAATAACGATGTTTGTGTTAACGGAGTTAACCTGAAAATGTCGGATGCCACAGTTTCATTCGTGACCCTTGACAGATTTGTTAGCATCCCACCTAGCTCGAAGTTTCCTTGCTAAGTGAGATAAACCTAGTAGAAGTCAGGTAAGTTCTTATTGCCCTTTTTCCAAATGGTTTTGGGTTTGCATGCATACTGTGTAAGAGATAGTTTTCAAAGTTAAACAATATTTTATAAGAATTATATATTTTTATAAAATGAAAGATAAAGAGTTAAAGAGTATACTATTACCTTTTAAACAAAGTTTTGAAAGATAATAAAGAGCTAAAGTAAACAACGATAAAGGAGTTGTACTTCGGTACAGCTTGACAGAGACAGTGACAGTGACAAATACCATGTTATATGCTTATGTGTTAATATGTGCTATTTGTCTATATGAAATTTTATGTGATTACATTTCTATTTTGTGTAATAGTATAATTGCATTGTTTAGTAGTTGCATAGTAGAAAGTCCTTCACGCATGCTAAAGTAGAAGTCTCACCCTGAGGTGTGAGCAATGTTAAAGGAGTCTTACCCTGAGGTGTAAGCAATGCTAAAGGAGTCTTACACTTCAGTGTAAGCGAGAAAGTCTTACCCTGAGGTGTAAGCAATGCTAAAGGAGTCTTACACTTCGGTGTAAGTGAGAAAGTCCTACCCTAAGGTGTGGGCAATGCTAAAGGAGTCTTGCACTGAAGTGTGAGCGAGAAAGAAAGTCCTACCCGAAGGTGTGGGCAGCGCTAAAGTAAAAGTCTTGCCCTGAGGCGTAAGCGAGAAAGGGATCTGGTTCTCGGATCATGATCCATATGTGATAGTTAAAGTGTGATAAAGTCACGTGTCCTGTACAAGTGAAACGATAGTCAGACATAGTACAGGAGGACACCCTGACGGGTTTCCTCAAAGCTAAAGTTTTTCAGACAGTAACGTAACAGTTTTATAATTGTAACGTTGTAAAGTTTTAAAGTAAAGTTAAAGTGTTTTCAAAGATAGAGAAAGTAAAGCTTATTTTATTTTTATAAAACTAAGCTACCTAAAAGGAAGTTTTACAGTTTTAAAGTAAATAGAGAACTCACCAACGTTAGCTAACTTTTAGTATGCATGACAGGTAGAAAAGGTAAAGCGAAAGAAAAGTAAAGGAGCCGTGAGGGCTGGATAGCATGGACATCGGGTGATGTGCTGAAGACTGACATTTCCATTCCCGATAGTTATTGTTTTAGACAATGAGTTACATTATTGGTTGGTGAATGTTTTAATTTAAAGACTTCCGATGTAATAGATTCTGATTTCTGGTTTAAGAACTATGCTTGTTATGTTTTGTGCCAACTATGAGATGTACCCGGTTTAGGGCGTTTCAAGTTGGTATCAGAGCGCCATAGTTTGAGAGATTCAAACATTTGCTATAATGTCTGGACTTAAACTGAGAATGGACAAAGGAAAGGAAGGAATGGAATGTCAGTCAGAGCAATCGTCCATGGAAATATAGTAGACAGAGGGTAGTCAATGTACTAACATAGAACATAGACAATAACGCCTTAGTACAGATAGTAGACAGTAAATACTTTAGCATAGATAGTACATGCCTTAGCATAGACAGTAGATAGTATGTGCCTTAGAGTAGAAACTCTGAACTTGAATGCAAATGTTATTCTGAAGGGCGATGTTCAGAACCCGAGTAATAAAGTAAATTAGTAATTTCATACCGGTCTCTTTAATTAGTAATTTGCATTACTCGAGGTGTTCTAAATTATTACATATCATGATAACACGAGCTATCTTTGTTCGCAGTAGACACTAATGGCTAGAGCAAAGAGAGGTGGTCACACTGGGGGTCGTAGAGGCCGACCGCCGGGTAAACAAACATGTCATGAGGAAAGTGAACACTCCCACAACGAGACTGAATCGGTGCACGTGGAGCACAATGAGAGTGGGAACCATGTGTCGGTTCATAACGATGCTCATAACTAGGATCTTGAGTTGGAACCGATTGTGAAAGAAGCTATCACGGCAGAGGTTACTTCAATCTTGAAGAAAGTTCTATCGAAAGCACTGGCGAGGCCCTTAGAGAGTTTGATATTGGGAAGAAAGAGAAGAAAGAGGAAAGGAGCAAGAGAACTGAAGTCACTGATAGTGACGATTCTGATTATGAAATGGCAACTCGAGGTTTATTTGACTATCTTTGATTAAGTGGTGCATTTCTCGTTTATTTAGTTTAGTAGTAGAAAGAGTAAATATAAAATTAAGTGGGTTGAGTAGTTACAAAACTATCTAAACTTTAAGTACTGTTTAATTTTTCCCCCGCCTAGCGACTTGCTACTAGTATGTATGGTTTATATATTACTACCGTTCTAAAAAAAATATACGTCAAATCTAACGATTCTCGTTCCTATATATACATGTGCATATTTAATTTAACTAATACTTAATCACCAAGGTCGGTGATGTTTTCCACCAACACACACCCCCTCACACTTTAGTTAAATTGTACTACTAGCCTCTCTACTTTGACCCCTTATGTTTCTAAAGTTTCGAGTTTATCCCTGTAGTATATATAATCTGATTTTTGCTCAATAACTTTAGTTTATTTTGCGCGTACGTTTCTTTTGATCGTACCGTCCTACCGCAACGCATGTACATTTCTTTTAATCGTATCGATTAGCCGCAACGCGCGGGTAGCATGAAAAATTAGACTGGCATCGACAAAAAAATGTCGGTACCGTTATATAAATGTATTTTATCCTGTTTATGTACCAACGTTAATTTTATACGTTTCTTTTTTATGCTTGGCCACACATTAATGTCAACGCCTCAACCGTTTAACGTCTGTCTTCCGCCATGGAGTGCGCACCTACGTTTCTCCATTTAACTATGCTTTTATTTTTTGCTTAGCCACGTTAGTGTAATCGCCTCACACGTTTAGGGTCCGCCTCCCGCCGCGGAATGTGTGGGAAATATTATTTAACCACGTTTCTTTTTGTACTTAGTTACGTTAATGTCACTGTCTCAACCGTTTAAGGTCTGGTTACTACTACGAAGCGTGGGGTATAATTTCTAGTTGAATTGAAACAATAAGCAAAAAGACAATTTAGGTCATTAAATTAAGCAAGAAAAATGATTCATTATCTCGACACACACACATACCAATCAAAGATGCCATCGTCTGACCAAAACGAAAGCTCAACCCAAGCTACCAAGTTTTGTGAAATAATAAAAAAAGCTTATCTTCGTTTTATTATTATTATTATTATTTATTATTATTATTATTATTAAAATAAATATAGGTCGCACTGGGGGTCGTATAGGTCGTAGAGGCCGACCGCCGGGTAAACAAACATGTCGTGAGGAAAGTGAACACTCCCGCAACGAGACGGAATCGGTGCACGTGGAGCATAATGACAGTGGGAACCATGTGTCGGTTCATAACGATGCTCATAACTGGGATCTTGAGTTGGAACCGATTGTGAAAGAAGCTATCGCGGCAGAGGTTACTTCAATCTTGAAGAAAGTTCTATCGGAAGCACTGGCGAGGCCCTTAGAGAGTTTGATATTGGGAAGAAAAGGAAGAAAGCGGAAAGGAGCAAGAGAACTGAAGTCACTGATAGTGACGATTCTGATTATGAAATGGCAACTCGAGGTTTATTTGACTATCTTTGATTAAGTGGTGCATTTCTCGTTTATTTAGTTTAGTAGTAGAAAGAGTAAATATAAAATTAAGTGGGTTGAGTAGTTACAAAACTATCTAAACTTTAAGTAATGTTTAGTTTTTCCCCCGCCTAACGACTTGCTACTAGTATGTATGGTTTATATATTACTACCGTTCTAAAAAATATATATATGTCAAATCTCACGATTCTCGTTCCTATATATACATGTGCATATTTAATTTAACTAATACTTAATCACCAAGGTCGGTGATGTTTTCCACCAACACACCCCCTCACACTTTAGTTAAATTGTACTACTAGCCTCTCTACTTTGTCCCCTTATGTTTCTAAAGTTTCGAGTTTACCCATGTAGTATATATAATCTGATTTTTGCTCAATAACTTTAGTTTATTTTGCGCGTACGTTTCTTTTGATCGTACCGCCCTACCGCAACGCATGTACATTTCTTTTAATCGTATCGATTAGCCGCAACGCGCGGGTAGCGTGAAAAATTAGACTGGCATTGACAAAAAAACGTCAGTACCGTTATATAACTGTATTTTATCTTGTTTATGTACCAACGTTAATTTTATACGTTTCCTTTTTGTGCTTGGCCACACATTAATGTCAACGTCTCAACCGTTTAACGTCTGTCTTCCGCCATGGAGTGCGCACCTACGTTTCTCCATTTAACTATGCTTTTATTTTTTGCTTAGCCACATTAGTGTAATCGCCTCACACGTTTAGGGTCCGCCTCCCGCAGCGGAATGTGTGGGAAATATTATTTAATCATGTTTCTTTTTATACTTAGCTACGTTAACGTCACCGTCTCAACTGTTTAAGGTCCGGTTGCTGCTGCGGAGCGTGGGGTATAGTTTCTAGTTGAATTGAAACACTAAGCAAAAAGACAATTTAGGTCATTAAATTAAGCAAGAAAAATGATTCATTATCTCGGCACACACATACCAATCAAAGATGCCATCGTCTGACCAAACCGAAAGTTCAACCCAAGCTACCAAGTTTTGTGAAATAATAAAAAAAGCTTATCTTCGTTTTATTATTATTATTATTAAAATAAATATCAAACAACTTAATTGTGAATGTACATATGCCCCCACGTTTGCATACATCATACATGTACAACTTGTAAGAAAAATATATAAATAACTTGTTATGTTCTTTCCATTTTTATTAATAATTTATAGAGTTAATTACGTAAATAGTATCGGTGGTTTGACAAAATTAACAGGTTTGAGTCTAACTTTAAGAAGTAACAAGTTTAGGATTTGTGGTTTTAGTTTTATAACACTTATGGGTACTAACACTAACTTATGTTTATTTTTAACAGATAAAGACTCATGTGCGTTCACATGAGGCTATTTTTATCATTGTTAATATTGCTCTTATTCATTTCTTTTAAATTCCTTCAAAAATTAATACAAGATAAATAAAAAGTCATTTATTATGCTATTTATTCAAAAAATTATCTCACAACTTTCTCGGTCTATCTTTATCTCCTTCTATCAAAATTAAATTAATACAAGATAAATAAGAAAAACATTTATCATACAATTTATTTCACAAATTAAATAAAAGTTGACAAAGTTGACATTTATTATACAATTTGTACATCCACTCCTATACGATGTAGTATTAGAATATACATTGATAAAGACCATAAAAGTGGCGGAACTTACACAATTATAGTGGGGCCGAAAATATTACACATAAAAAACCAA
This sequence comes from Smallanthus sonchifolius, assembly GCA_023525975.1. NCBI lineage: Eukaryota > Viridiplantae > Streptophyta > Magnoliopsida > Asterales > Asteraceae > Smallanthus > Smallanthus sonchifolius. Next base: position 18,548,047 of record CM042036.1, read on the forward strand.
ACTTATATCATGTATGCTATGTTATGTACTAGGCCTGGCGTCTCGTATGTTTTAAGCATGACCAGTCATTTTTAGCAAAGTCCTAGCATTGCCCATTGGACTGCAGTCAAGAACATTCTAAAGTACTTGAGAAGGACTAAAGAAATGTTCTTAATATTTGGAGAAGTGGAAGAGGAGGTCACTGTAAGATGTTACACTGACGCCAGCTTCCAAACTGACCGAGATGACTCTCGCTCACAATCAGGTTTCGTATTCACTCTAAACGGATGAGTTGTCTCATGGAAAAGCTCCAAGCAGAGTGTGGTGGCGGATTCAACCACCGAATATGAGTATATAGTTACATCAGATGTTGTAAAGGAAGCTGCTTGGATGAAGAAATTCATAACCAGCCTCGATGTGGTTCCAAGCATTCGGAAACCAATCGAGATATTTTGTGATAACACATGTGCTATTGCTTAAGCCAAAGAGCCCAGATCTCATCACAAAGCCAAGCACATCTAAGAAAGTTCCACTATATACGGGAAGTTGTGGAACGTGGAGACATCGTGATAAGCAAAGTAGACACAGATCAAAACCTAATGGACCCGTTCACTAAGTCGATGACTCAGGAGAAACATGATCAACACAGAAATACTATCGATCTTAGATTTGCTAGCGATATGTTTTGATTTAGTATTTGGATGTACAAACATTTAAACAGTTGTACTTTTGAATTCAATTTGATTTACTAGTTAAATGCAACTTTGAATCTTATAACTGTGTTTGCTTTTAATACGTTTAATCCATGAATCTTGTATTCTTAATTATCCGTAGTTGGTCAGAATCCTGGTAACGACTCTGAATTAAAACTATTCTGAACTTGGACTCAAGTAGTTGACTTCCAATTTCACAGACCTCGCCATGGATGACGTTGGATGTAACTCGCTTCAAATCATCTTCATGGATTTTAATCATAATATGTTTTGATATTGGTATACTCATTTAGTATCCTCTGACCTGAGATGCATACTAGAACTTCCGTTTACCAAGGATTGTTCTTTAATCACTGTCAACCGATGTCGCATAACTACAGTCATAAAGGCACTGGTTAGGAATAGATTTGAAGTTCAGTGGGAGCTGTATGTAGTGGATAAGGGATTATGTACTCTTACATGATATGTAACAGTTAGACATCGTGGCGCCCTCGTGATTCAAACTGGTGAAGTGTAAGGCCTTACCCAAACTTAGGGGTGAGCAAACCTTAACCGTTAACCGAAACTAACTGATAACTGAACCGAATTACCCGATAACCGATATTAACCGACGGTTATGGTTAAGGTTCTTTGGTTAACCGATCAATCGGTTATGGTTATGGTTAAGGGTGTCCCATAACCGAACGTTAACCGAACCGAACCGATACAACCCTATGCATAAAATATATGCACAAATAAATAAGTAAAACTAGAAACATATTGTAAATAAGTAAAACTAATTCATTAATTATGAATTTATGACTAAAAAAAAATAATATTACTAACATAATCTCTTGTGTTTTACTAAAATGGTTAGGAGGTTTTATGATAAAAATAGATTTTGAGTGACTTTATTCGCTACATGTATTTTTTTTTACGTTATATATTTATTAAATGTGATTAGTGATGTGGTTAATTAACCGAAATTAACCAAACCGACCCATAACCGACGGTTAACCGACCAAGCGGTTATGGTTATGGTTATGGTTATGGTTATGGTTATGGAAGATGGCATAATCGATCAAGCAGTTATGGTTATGGAAGAGGCCAAAACCGATCCATAACCGACTTTACACACCCCTACCCAAACTGACTGTGTGTTTGATTGGACCACTATGAATCTTGAACGAGAACAATAATGATTGAGCACTATATGAGAATGAATTTAATCCATGTCTCATTGGTTCAATTGATGTCTTTTACAGAAATGATGAATGACGATAGTTATCATAAGTCTATTGTCTTGCAATAGCAAGATGTTTTGGTTAGTGACTTTAAAGTGTCATATCTTGTTAGGGGCAACTATGTGTAGCTAGAGCATTGCTGGCTGGTTGTCTGCGTTAAGGAACTTAATCGAAGGCCGTCCAAGTGGGAGACTATTGGAACTAATGTACGGATCCGATTAATTAACGCTACTGACCGAGTATGACTCGTAAGAGTTACACCTAGGGCAACGAACATTAATAACGAACAGTTAGCGAGACGTGTTTTATTATTTATACTAGTTTATAAATAATATATATATTGTTTTAATCTTTTAATAAAACATAAACGGGTTCGGGTTTTTAATTGTATATTGGACTTTGGGCCCGGTATCAATTAAAAAAGATTATAAAGGAGATTAGGATTTTAATCTCCTCATAATATCAACCTAACCCTAGCCGCCGCAAGAGAAGAGGAGCAGGCCTCCCCCCCGGTCGCGTATTTCCGGCCGCCACCAGCCGCCGCCGCCGTGCGGATTTCTAGCAAGCCTTGTTGGCGCATTCGGCCCTCTTGTTTGGTTCATGACTAGCTTTTGCTCGTTGTACCTAGTTGTCTCGATCAGTTATTTTATTAACCACAAAGGTATTATCAATCTCTTTGGTAGATTAATCTTTATTCCATGTTCGTATTGTTTTTGTAATCTAGATCATGTCGGGTTTTTCCGTTTGTGTTGAATCTAAGTTTTATTCCGCTACGTTTATTAATTACTATTTAATTAATAATAAACTACAATGATTATCAGCCGTTTTGATAACTAATTTTTAACCGATCACCACTGCAAAACCCTCCCGCCCCCTTATAGATAATTATCTATACGTAATAGGCTAAAATTAGAACTTTTAAGCCCAAAATCAGGGGGGCGGGACCCCTTCCCGCCCCTTATTAGATCCGCACGTGATATGGACTAACTTGTAGATAGGTACTTAAAATATAAAAAAAAACAAATTAAAGATTGTGGTAACTCCATTGGAAAGAAAATAATTAAAAACTAAAGAGTTAATTACATGTGGTTTGTGAAAAGTAACATGTATGGATACTAAGGGTTTCAAGTTATAAGTATTGGTTTTATGTTTCGCCTTTGTAACAATATTGGGTACTAACACTAACTTCCATTAATTTTTTTGTTAAATTTAGGTAAAATGACCAAAATACCATTGTAATAAAATTTATTAAAAAGTGTATTATTTATGAATTTGAGGGGCTATTCACTACGTATTAATTACCAAAAGCCTCCTACTCACAAAACTACACTATTCATCAATGTATAAGTGTTCAATGCATTATGTACAACTTTTCAATGCACAAAAAAAAAATTTCAATGCACTAAATAATAATTATTATTATAGGGGGGAATAGTACCCCACCAATAAGGGGGTGACAAGTGCCGGTTTAATTTTTTTATTATTTTTATTTTCTATTTCACCCCTCATACTATATATATTATACGCTTTTAACCCGTTTATTTTTCTAATAATTTCTTTTTTCCGTAATTACTTCCGTTCATTAGTTGATATTAAAAAACAGAATACACGGTTTTTTTGTCAACGTACCAGTATAAATTTAATTAAAACGGAGATGTATTCAAAATCGAGTACTTTTTTTCTATCGTATCCTATAACAAATATGTGTTTCGACGTAAGTTTATCCCTACAAACCAGCAAAACCGGGTAAAAATCAGACTCCCGCCGCATAGCGTGGGTAAAAAAACTAGTTTATATAAATTACGAAAAATATTAAAATTAATTAAAAAAAACCTTCACCTACACCCACCTCTCACAATCTTCTTCCCCCTACACCCACCTCTCACCGATCGCCTCCCTTCTCCTTCTTCCGTCACCGTCGCCAATAACCACCACCATCTCAGACCCCTTCCACAACCATCTCAACCCACACCCCACCCAACTAGCATCTTCTTGGCAACTCCGCAAGTTCCGGCTAACCCATTTCCGGACCACGAGTTGCATTTGCTCTCCGGTGGCAGGCAAGTTCCGGCTATCCCATTTCCGGACCGGTTTTTATGTCGGCCAGCAAGATCTAAATTTCTCCAGCCACCACAAGATGACTCACAGGATTCAAGTTTCCGGCAAGATCTAGTGACGGGTGGAGGAGATTTTAACCCTACTGGTAAAAATCATACCTGGATAACATAACCGTCAGTCCCTGTAATCGGAAAAGAGGTGGCGGCCAACGATTTTAGGTTTTGATGGTGGGCAAAGCTGATAAATCGATTTCAGGTTTTCGGAAGCCATAATCGGAGTTCTAGGGTGGCGATGAACGTTGGGTCAGGTGGAGATGGTTTCACTTATGGTTGGTGCACAAGAAGAGGTGGCGACCGCGATTTGCAGGGCCGCCTGAGTGGTTACCGAAAAAACGAAATGGTCTCGTAGAAGAGGTGGTGATTTACATGAATAACCCTGCAATTAAAATAGAATTAATCACATAAATGGTCCTGCAATTATAAAAGGGTAATTTTGTCATTTTATCCAAATTTAGCAGAAAAGTTAACAAAAAAACATGTTAAAAAGTAAAATACAATAAAAAGATATTTGTTAATTGCGTAAAAAATAAAAAATATTGTCGCTAATGAAATCAGCAACACCGATTTACTACCAAAACTTAATTCCTGAAGATATATATACACTCGTGCATTCTTTAAAAAGATTGTTTATTTAATATTATTTCTAAAGAGATTGAAATAATATAATAAATACTTGTTTTATTTATCTTGTACTAGGTTAGAATCCCGTGTATTACACGGGTTGAATAAATATAATGTTATATACTTGGTAACAAAATATTTATGTCTTTAAAAACCCGTGTATTACACGGGTTGAATAAAATATTACGTGACAGTTATAAATTATGTTAAGTTAATTTTTAAAACATTTTTTTATCTGAGTATTAATTTTTTTATGTAACTGATAAATTTTAATTCATATTAAACTTTAGAAACCCGGTATATTACACGGGTTGAATAAATACAATGATATATATATACTTAGTAATAAAGATTTATATATTACATATTTATGAAAAACGTTTTATAAAAAAATTATAGAAATCATTATTATTTAATAGGAGAGAGGGGCGGGAAACGAAAAAATTATAAAAACAATTAAAGAAATTAGTATAATTAATAGGAGAGAGAGGCGGGAAAAAAAATTAAGAATGCATAGAAAAATGACAAGTGTCCCATCATAATCTTTATTTATTATATAGTATAGATTATTTTAATTTTTATAGAAGGAGATGAAGATTGATCGAGTGAGTTGTGAGATAAAATTTTCAAATAAATATATAATAAATGCTTTTTAGTTTATCTTGTATAACTTTTTTGAATGACTTTAAAAGAAATAAATAAAAGTAATATTAAGAATGACCAAAATACTATCATGTGTAAGGCACATGGGGTCTTTTCAATTAAAAATAAGCGGGAGTTAATGTTAGTATCCATAAGTGTTACAAAACTTAACACCAGATCCTAAACTTGTTACTTTTCAAAGTTAGGTCCAAAACCTGTTACTTCTAGCAAACCACATACACCATTTGCGTAACTAACTCTAATTTATAGATAATCTTATCATTATTTTATGATACACTAGCTTAGAACCCGTGTAATACACACGGGATGAAAAATATCAATACATACAATTTTTAAATCTTTATATATATATTTTTTACAGGTGTAAAAATGTATTATATATACTAAGGGTAGAAAACAAAATTTAAAATATGTAAAAATTAATATATAATTGGGTTTCGAAAATACGTTAATTGCTATTTAATGTAATTTGACTTTTATTTACTATTTGATTGAAAATAAAAGTTATATAATTAGATTTCAAAGTTTCTTATAATAAGGGATAATTTAAAATAAATGTGTTTTACTAGTATAATTAATATTTTCTTTAAAAATATATTATTATTAAAAGATAAAAGTATATTTAATAAGAAAAAGAGACGGGAAAAAATGATGAGAATGAATATGAAAACGACACGTGACATGAAAAAACCTTTATTTATTACATAGTATAGATATGGAATAATGTACATGTATATGCATAACTAAAACCCCATTTAAAAGTACCATTTGGTGACTTGGATTTAGATAAGGATCGCCCTGTCTGGTTTCTGGTCAGTGGCGGATCCAGAAAATTACTTGAGGGGGTGTCAAAGTGAGGCGGGTCGAAAGTATGTCGGGTAGGATATGGGTCAGGTTAAAAAATCATGAAAAATAAGACTTATTGTGATTATATATATTTGATAATTTGATATACAAAATGCATGAACATGGTTTTTTTGAAGGTTATCTTTGTGATCTAATTCTCATCCCACATTACATGGTTTTTCTTCTCAAGCTAATAAAAAGATTTCTCTCATCTCACATCGTCTTTTGAATATTCCAACCTTCTTCTCACCCTTATAAAAGGGTATGATGAGTTTTTCCAAAGACTTCCATCTCACATCGTGTGTTTGAAGGTTCTAAACTTCTTCTCATCCTTGTAAAAGGGTGCCAAGGATGCCTAGTTAATTTTTACAAGGGTGTCTTTATTAATAAAGGATACTGTTACACTAGATTTTTTATTTTAGTGGGTGTCTTTCAACCCTCTAAACCTTACTAAATTCGCCCCAGTTTCTGGTTGTCCTTTCTTTTTCTGGTTGGTTGTGGGCATGGATTATTCAACAACTTTTTGATGTATAATAACAACTTTTTGATGTATAATAAATTGTATTAAAGCAATATATAAATTGAGATGACTTTCATTCTTTTAATTATTGATTATATGAAGCATATAAAATAAAAAATAAAAGATGATGTCAAATGTACGTGGATTGATTAAATAATTGGATAACTTTCGGTATTAGATTCTTGTATAATTTATCAAATTCATAATTTTGTTATAGACTTAGTCATGTTTCTTGTCTAGATATTGGATTTTTCTCCACATTGTCAAACACCAAGAATATCTTCTATAGCGATTTTAATTACTTCCCCCATTTTCCATTCTAGATTTACTCTTAAAAAAACCTTCAACTTCAAATTTTAACATATGATTTAAAACATTTAACCCTTTTTAATGTAAAAAGGCATAACTTAAAATGAGAATTGGTGTCAATATTTTATATACCCGTTGTTTTAAATGGGTCATGTTCGACACGACATGTTTAATATGACTATTGAACCTGAACATATGTTTAAGTAAACGTGTTATTTACTTAAACAATAACATATATATGTTTACTAAGTCGGCTATATGACGCATCACATTTAACATGATTATTAAGTATACTCATTTCAATAACAAAAATGACATGACATGAATTGTTTAACACTATTAAATATAAGTAGTTCAATAACATAATAAGATTCATTTAATACTGTCAATATAATCAGTTCAATAAAACAAATGACACAAGATGGTTAACATGGTCTAGGGGTGTTCAAACGAATCGAATCGTGTTATTCGGTTTATTCGAAACAACTTATTCGAATTTGGAAAATTTTTTTCTGGATTCGAATTCGAATAAAAATCATTTAAACCGATTCGAATAAGCTTATTCGAATCGAATTCGAATAAACCGAATTATTATTTTTTTTAAATCATAAATATTCAGTCGTGTCAACCGTACCATAATAGTAGTCAAGAGGGTTCAAAACAACCCCAATAACATTAAAAATATTCAGCCAAGTCAAGTAGTCAACCATACTAATAACATAAAAATAGTTCCAAATATCCAAAACAATCTCAAATGAACTATGAAGCCCATAAAAAGCTTTTAAAAAAAGCCTACAAGTAATTTGAAGTTAAAAGTTCAAACCAAACATATTCTTATAAGAGGATGTTATATTATAAAAAATTATAAATTATATAATATATAAATTCGAGTTATTCGAATCGAATCGAGGATTTTAGATTTCGAATTCGACTTATTTATTCGAATCAAATAACTATTCGATTCGAATAAGCTAAAATTCGAAATCGAAATTTTTATTCGAATTCGGTTCGAATCGAATTTCGGGTTATTCGAATAATGAAAAACCCCTAGTTATCACTGCTAGAAACTGTGTGTGTGACTACCTTTTCGGTCGCAAATGGTTATTTGCAACTGGTTTTGCAGTCGAAAAGGCGGTCACAATCCGGTTTTTCGACCAAATTTGTGAGCAGTGGTTTTTTTAGTGACTGATTTCCTAATCGCAAAATTTGCGAGTGCTCATGTTGCAACCGGTTTACGATTAATCCCATATTGTGATCATATGCATTGCGACCGTAGTGTTACAACCAGTTTGCGATCCATGTTTGCGACTGCTCATGTTGCGACCAATATTTATATACTAATTCCAATTAAATCTTTTTGTAGTCGACTGAATAGTAGACGAATCTAAGCAATCGCAAATTTGTGAGAGTTTTACGACCAGATCGGTTTTGGTTGCTATTTTTGCAACCATTTAGATTTGGTCGCAAAATTTAAGACCGTTTTCTTTAATTTTATAAGTGCCTAGTTTTCTTGTAGTGTTTTCACACGTCTCGCTTAAACGGTTAACAGATAATTAACACCATATATCTTTGATACTTAAGATATTACATGTATTAATATATTTTATTAAAAACAATTCTTACCATACCATTTTACTCTTACCGCAAAAATCTACTATGATTTTCAACATATATTTATCCCGATTTTCAACAAACTCTTACTATGATTTGCGAAGTTTGTTACAACTTTCTCTACGAATTATAACAGTTTTTTATTTTATATTTTATCATTGTATAACCAACATTTATAACAATTAAATAGGTGACGTCACGCCCTTACGCGTCACAACTTGAAAGCATTTTACGTACACGGGTTAAGAAATACAAGTGTTATATTACATGTTTTGATTTAAAAATGTAAAATAAGTTTTATTTTAGTATAACTAATAATCCTTAATTTTTTTTTAAAACGCCTTAGTTTTTTCTTATAAATATTACACAGACGGAAAAGTCCTACCATGTGTATTTCACGTGGGATTTCTCAACAAATCATCAACGGTTTCAAGTTGAGGTAAACCTACATATTATATTTATACCTTACACTTGCCAGATCGCAAAGAAGTAGCATCCAGACTCCAAAGGTTAGGAAATCTTAAATTTTTTTATTAAATTAAAGTTCGTTTTAAACCCTGAAATTTTATTTTTTACCCCCTCAAGTTTAGTTATAGGTACATTTTATACCTTATACTTATCTATTTGTTTTTTTCTCATTAATCATTTTTGGTTTTATTTTTTCTCTTATAACTTTTAAAAATTAAGGTTTTATAAAATTTCGAATATACCGTTACAACATGATTATTTTTTCTACGTTTTGGTGTAAATTTTATTCAAAAGTGAGTTGTGCTTCATAATATACAAGTCATTAAAGTATAAACGTACAAGTTGTCAAAGCTGATTCGACGTTTTGATTTTTTCATAGTTTCTTTTTTTCTTTTTTTCCTTCACCTTTTAAAATATAATATTTTATAAAATCCAAATTTGTACGTGCTTATTTTTATCAACTTTTTTTCCCGTTGCGCCCTGCATATTTTTATAAACGTTCTGATGTGAATTTTTTAACAACCTCGTTTTTTACATAAAGTTCCGAATATTATTAATGGTATCGCCGCAACGCATGAGTTTGCTATGGTTTCGATTTTTTTATATAAAGTTTTGAATGTTATCAACGACGTGGTTCAGGTTTTGGATTTTTATATATAAAGTTACATATGTTATCGATGCCCCATTAAAGACGTTTGTTTTTTCAAGGTTTTACGCCCCCGCCTCAACGCGGGTTTTTTTAAAATATATATATGAGGTTTTAAATGTTATCAACAATGTCCATGATTCGTTTTCCTTATATAAAGTTACGTATGTTATCAACGTCCATTTCAACGCGTGGGTTAACGGCAAAGTTCAGCGTTAGTTCTTTTCATGTTTACACCCCCTCCGCAACGCAAGTCTTAATGTAGGAACCCGTTCGTATAAAAGAATAAAAACAATTTCACTAATTCTAATTACAACATAGTAAGAAAATAAAGCATTAAATTACAGTACAAATTACAACTGAAATAAAAAGAAATGACAAAGAATGGGGAGGAAACAGAGATTTGTGGCTGTGGACCCGTATTCCTTAAAACAAATTTCGAGTCTCTCAAGAGAACTCGTTTGTTTTCTAGAGTACAACAGCCGAAGCAGTATGTACTGCCGGGGAGGACCTAGCACCCGAAAGAATACATTGAGAAATAAGAGTAGGAAGAACAGAAGCTTGCTAGTATGTGTATTGGAATGTCTTGGTGTTTCTAGTGTGTATTCAACCAAGAAGCACCTTGCATTTATAGGAGAAACAAAGTCGAAACAGTTCAAAAGAATTAAAACGAAAATAATTTGTATTAAACGTCTTCAATGCATTTTATTATATTTTAATTCTCCAACTCGTAACTGTGTAGCTCCCCGGGTGTCTCGGATCGGGATCGTGTGGGTGTGTAGTCTAATCTACAAGAGTGCGGAATCCTCGAGACTAGATGGAACGTAAGACAATAAATGTAAACCCGACAACAAACACACGTAACAAAATACACGGTGTATTATCGTAGCTAATCGTTTACAAGTACAGACTCTCCTAGACTTCTGGAACAGAGACAAGAACAATGAGAGTGTACTTACAAAATGAAACAACTCAGCTATATATAGTAGACCCATGCCCTGCGTACTTACCAAGTACACAGGAGAAAACCTTCATGCGTACTTATCAAGTACGCAGGCTTTGTATTGCGTACATAACAAATACTCATGAACAACATCCTTTGCGTATTTGTACATTACCCAATACATACTTACAACTGAAAGAAACAAGTATGAGTACAAGTTCAAACAAATACAATTACAACTTTTTCCTTCCAATTTTCGCAGCTTAACACAGCCCTAAACACCCAACTTTGAGCATCGATATCTTATTCATCTTAACTTCGTTTTGGACACGGTTTTGTTCGTTGCGAAGCCCTCACAACGTAGAATACAAACCCAAAAAGAACTACGCAAAACTACATCGTTTGCATATATTTATTTTTGTCCAAAGTTGACAAAAAAAAACATTTTTGTAAGTTACTGAAAAACACATATTTTCACCCAAAGTTTCCAACACTTAATACAAGTTCTGTACAATCCTTAAAAATTATGCTAGTTCATGTAGTTTATACTTTATAATCTATATTACAAAAGAGTCGTTATAAAGCAAACAGTACACGTGCCCATGTGAACAATAGATAAAAGTAGTGATATATTACTCATATTCATTGCGTGAAAAAATTCACGTCGAAACATTGATAAAAATAAGGATGTCGAAACGGCAAATCCAGAATTTTATAAAACATCAAATTTTGAAGGTTGTAAGAGGAAAAAAAACTAAAAAAAGAAAAGAAACCCTGAAGCAGATTCGACGGCTTCTATGCTCGTGCTTTGATGACTTGTACATTATCACGAAAACTCAGTTTTGAATGAAATGTATATGGAATGTAGATAAAAATAAGCACGTCGTAAAGGTATATTTAAAATTTTCTAAAACATCATATTTTAAAAATATAAGAGAAAAACAAAACATTCCCGAAATTAATTATAAACATTACAATAATTAAAAAACAAAATAGTAGCAGCATCACGCATGGGAGAAATACAATGAACTGGCCCAATGGGTGGGGGTGGGGGTGGCGGGGGGGCTCGAACCCGCAGCACGCAGGTGGAAGAGAAGCCCAACGACCACTAGATCAACAGCCTTATTTGTTGTTTGTCTTTGTTTAATACACTCAGGGTGGCTCGACTATAGAAAAAAAAATAAGTTGCCGCTTATGGCCCCTGTATTTAAGGGACCACCAATTTTTAGGATTTAACTTCGTTTAATTTTTCAGGTTTTGACAATAAGAACAAAAAATCAGTATATCTGAAAGGGTTTTCTTTTTACTTAAACCCACTCCAACTTTAACACGTGTGCTTGTGTGACTTTAAGAAATTGTATACAAAAAATGTGCATCATCATATTTCCATGTATTAGGATTTTAAGAAAAAAAATATTTTTTACGAAAATGGCCCTGATTTTATAATTCGCTTTGGGCCCAAAAAAATGTTAATCCGACCATGTAACACACACACACACACACACACATATATATATATATATATATATATATATAAACTAAATCGTGTAAAGCAAAAAAAAATAGCCAACTAGACAGTGTCATGTGGCAGGTGGTTCTGTTCATACCGAACACCATCTTTAACAATATATATAATATAAAATCTTTTTATAATCATCAAAAGCTTGAAAATATAAAGAGGTTAAGGTTTAAAATTGATTTATTATTCATGATGAATTTTGTTGATCTGATATAGCCAAACATCTTTATGGTAGACCCAACTGAATTGTATACATCAACTTCTAACATGATAAAGCTTTAACCTTATATGGTTATGGTTTGAGGAAACAAAATGACCCAACCACGTTACTTACCAAGGTTAAAACTAATATTATTCGTCTTAAAATGGATTTTAGAGTAATTTTGGATTTCGTTCCTGTGACTAATAAAAAACTACAACACTTTAAACATCGATCGGTTATTACAATAATCATCTTTACTTTGAGATTTCCTTATGGATTTCATACGTTCGCCTAAACAACATAACGTTGGTCCGTTTAAGTGCACGTGTGCCTAAACGAGGCATTTTCGTCTACCATATGTTCTATCACGAATGGAGTAAATTATTGATCTCATCAATGTGTTGTAACGAATTCATCTTGTTCAATCTTTTCTTACAGAAACCATAAACCTAAATTATGTTTACTAATACCTAAATCAAATAAACTTAAAAATATATTTGGAACAAAAACTAAGAATACACAAAATATATAAAATACAATTAATAATGGAAATAGTAATATCATAGAAACAACTATAATTAACATTTATTTGTGTCAATATTTTCTTCTGAATGTATTATTAATTTTGACCTATAAGTTAACCTTTTTTATTGTATTTAATCAACCTTATCTTATAAAACATATTGCTTTCCATTCATCCATTACGAAAAAAGAGACACCAAGACATTTGAAGCAAATTTGAATTTAGCAAGCAATGATAATTAGGGACCATGTAATTTATACACCTTTTTAGATTTAGATTTCATTTTTTATAAAAATAATTAACTTTATCGTTATACTAATAACAATAATGATAATACCTGATTCTGCCTTTTTTAGGTTATAATTTTTTTGTTTATTTTAATTTACTTGAAGTATATAAAGAAGAATAAAATATGGGAGGTTCATGAAAAAACAACATATTATGTGAAAACCAATAACATAATTTATATTTTATTTGATCCTTAACCACCCCCCCCCCCCGCGGTAGTAGAAAAAGTTCATTCAAGAACAAGGTAATTTATGATTACAGTTTCTGTTGACAACTTTGAATGGAAAGCAATATGTTTTATAAGATAAGGTCAACATTTATTTGTGTCAATATTTGAAAGTGGTGTATTTTCTTCTCAAAGTTGTCTTCTGAAATTCAATCGTCTCGATATTTCATATTATGCGTTTGTTTGTTTGCTTGCTTGCTTGCTTGCTGTGAAGTAGTTAGTTAATTTATGATTACACTAAAATGGGGGAGGTTTGTTGGTATTTTAGTGTAAAATAGATTACGTTTAGTATACAAATAAGAGTCGACACTTATTTGGATATTAACGGAACTAACGGAGGTTCGGGGGCAGCGCCCCTGAGAGAAGCGGGATCCAAGGGGCAGAGCCCCTGCCTGGGATCGAGCTGCCTGGTCAGCTTGGAAATTTTTTATTTCGGAATAAAAACGTTATGTAAATAATTCATCAGAATTTGTTTTGGCCGAAATTGACATGTTAATTTCTGAAGGACCAAATGTGTAAATACGTTTAAAAAACGATTAACTGCATCTTAGCAGTTATCCATAACTGTTTTTGTGGAGATAAAGATGCAAGAATCGTTGCTAGAGGAACGGACGGTTTTTCAATCATTCAGAAAACAAAATACATACATATTCTTGAATCAATTAATTTTATCTGATCGTGAATTGGTATACACTCCAATTTAATCGATCTGAAAGCGTTTCGTTCGTGACTTCAATTGCTATCAGTTAATACATATACAACAAAGATCGATTAAATTTCTGTGAAGATGGCTGGTGAATCCGTTCGTGATATGACATCCAAATTTGTGAAGTTGACGAAATTTGAAGGGCAAGACTTTAGGCGTTGGCAGAAAAAGATGCAGTTTCTGTTGACAACTTTGAAAGTGGTGTATGTTCTCACAACCCCGGCACCAGAAGAAGTGGAGGACGAAACTCTAGAAGCAACTAGGAAGAGGAACAAGTTCTGGAATGACGATTTCATTTGCCGTGGAACAATTCTGAATGGTATGTCTGACACTCTATTTGATATCTACCAAAACGTTGAATCCGCAAAAGAATTATGGGACACGCTTCAAGCCAAGTACATGGCTGAAGATTAATCCAGCAAGAAATTCCTTGTAAGTGATTTTATGCTTTATAAGATAGTGGATGGGCGTTCTGTGATGGAACAATACAACGAATGTTTGAGTATACTCGGTAGGTTTGCACAACATGGTCTGAAAATGGACGAATCCATTGCTACCGCATCCATCATTGACAAACTTCCGCCTTCTTGGAAGGAATTTAAACACAGTTTGAAACACAAGAAGGAAGAATACAATCTTGTTGATTTTGGCAGTACCATAAGTATTGAGGAAGGTTGTCGAAGGATGGAAAATGTTTGGGAGAAGGAAAAAGACAAGGACATTGGAGGGTCTTCGGTCAATGTTGTCGAAACTGGTCCTAGTTTCAAGAAAGGAAACGACAACAAGAAGCGTAAATTTCAAGGTGGTGAAAAGAAGAAAGGCTTTGTCAAGAAGGCAAAACAGTCCAATGATGGAGGCTGTTGGAAGTGTGGAAAACCGGGTCACTTCAAGAGAGATTGCCGAGTTGGTAAAGGCAAGGTTGATGGTGCTACTAGTGGGGGATCCAAGGATCCCAAACCAACAGGTCCAGTTTTAAATTTCAATTATAATTCGGGTTTGAATTATGTGTCATCTATAAATGAATTTTTTTATGAACAGGATGATGACTTAGCATGGTGGTTCGATTCCGGGGCGACTAGTCATGTTTGCAAGGACCGAAGATGGTTTAAGAAACTTGCAATTATAGAAGATGTCAGTATTTTAAAAATGGGAAATGTCGCAACGGAACCGATCCATGGGATTGGACTAGTAGATTTAACTTTACTTATGGAAAAACTATTTCTTTATGTAATGTCTTATTTGTACCCGATATCCGGAAAAACTTGCTTTCTGGTATAATATTAAATAATCTTGGGTACAAGCAAGTTTTAGAATCCGACAAGTACATCTTGTCTAAACATGGTTCTTTTGTAGGATTTGGATATCTATGTAATGGTATGATAATGTTAAATTTAAATATGTCTTTTAATGTTAATTCGATTTGTATGGTTGATTCAACATCTAATGTTCAGTTAAGTAACTTAGAATTATGGCATGCAAGATTAGGACATGTTCACCATAAAAGAATGAAAGAAATGTCTAAAATGAGCATGATTCCTTGGATTGATTTAGGTCATAATAAATGTAAAACTTGTATGCTAACTAAGATTACTAGAAAACCATTTAAAAATGCAAATCGAGAATCCAAAATTTTAGATCTTATACATAGTGATTTATGTGATTTGCATGCTACTCCATCTTTAGGTAATAAAAAATATGTCATAACTTTTATCGATGATGCATCACGTTATTGCTATATTTATCTATTGCATGCAAAAGATGAAGCTCTTGAAAAATTTCGAATTTATAAACAACAGGCAGAGCTTCATCAAAAAGAGTTGGTAAAAATTCTATGTACTGATCGTGGAGGGGAGTATTATGATCCAGTTTATTTTCAGTCTACTGGAATAATACACCAAACGACTGCTCCATATACACCACAACAAAATGGTGTAGCTGAAAGAAAAAATAGAACATTGAAAGAAATGGTAAATTCAATGTTGTCTTATTCTGGGTTAAATGCAGGATTCTGGGGTGAAGCTATGTTAACGGCTTGTTTTTTGCTAAATCGCATTCCTGGTAAAAGCAATAAGAAAACCCCGTATGAACTTTGGCACAAAAGAGCACCAAGCTTAAATCATCTCAAGGTTTGGGGATGTAGGGCTGTGGTTAGACTCACGGAACCTAAAAGAAAAACTTTGGGTGAAAGAGGTATAGATTGCATATTTATTGGATATGCTGTAAACTCCTATGCTTATAGATTCTACGTATTAGAATCAAATGAGTATGTTTCAGTGAACTCGATCATAGAGTCACGAGATGCAATCTTTGATGAAGAAAGATTTACATCTATACCAAGGCCAAGGGACGTGAATCATAGTTCGAAGACACCGGTTAATACCGAAGATGTTCCCTCGACTAGCACTGAACAAAGAAAGGGTACGAGAGTAAGAAAAGCCAAGACTTTTGGTGATGATTTTCAACTTTACTTAGTTGAAGGATCCAGGAATGAAATTCACTTTCAATATCAATGTTTCAATGTTGATGAGGATCCAAGGACATATGCTGAAGCAATAACTTTGAGAAATGTTGCTTTTTGGAAAGAAGCAATACAAGATGAGATGGATTCTATTTTGCAAAACAAAGTTTGGAAAATCATTGATTTACCTCCTAGATGCAAACCATTAAAATGTAAATGGATCTTCAAGACGAAGATGAAGGTGGATGGTACTATAGATAAGTACAAGGCCAGGTTGGTAGTCCAAGGTTTTAGGCAAAAGGATGGAATTGATTATTTCGATACATATGCTCCAGTTGCTAGGATTTCCACCATTAGATTGTTAATATCACTAGCTTCGATACACAATCTTGTCATTCACCAAATGGATGTGAAAACTGCATTCTTGAATGGTGAATTAGATGAAGAGATTTACATGCAACAACCCGAAGGGTTTGTTATGCCTGGACATGAAAACAAAGTGTGTAAATTAATTAAATCTCTTTATGGCTTGAAACAAGCTCCTAAACAATGGCATCAAAAGTTTGACGAAGCTGTTTTGTCAAGTGGTTTTGTGTTAAACCAAGCCGACAAATGTGTTTATAGTAAATTTGATGATTCTAAAAATGGAGTCATGATATGCTTGTATGTAGATGACATGTTGATCTTTGGTACTGACCAAGACCAAGTTGATAAAACAAAGGAATTTTTGTCATCAAAATTTGCTATGAAAGACATGGGGGAAGCGGAAGTGATCTTAGGAATAAAGATCATTTGTGAGAACAAGGGCATTTCCATTTCTCAATCTCATTATATTGAGAAGATCTTGGATAAGTTTAATTTCAAGGATTGTTCTCCAATAGGTACTCCTATGGATCCTAACATCAAACTATTACCTAATAAAGGTGTGCCAATATCTCAACTTGAATACTCGAAGAGAATTGGATCCTTAATGTATGCCATGATAAGTACTAGGCCATATATAGGATATGCTGTTGGAAAGCTTAGTAGATTTACTAGAAATCCTGGTACGTATCATTGGCAAGCTTTGGTTCGAGTATTTAAATACTTAAAAGGAACCGTTCATTATAAGTTAACTTACATTGGGTTTCCTTCGGTACTTGAAGGTTATTGCGATGCAAGTTGGATAACCAATATGGAAGATTATTCTTCTACATCTGGTTGGGTGTTCCTTCTTGGGGGAGGTGCCATTAGTTGGGCATCAAAGAAACAGACTTGCATAACAAACTCAACTATGGAGTCAGAGTTTATTGCTTTGGCAGCAGCTGGGAATGAGGCTGAATGGTTGCGAAATTTATTATATGAAATTCCGTTGTGGTCAAAGCCGATGTCTCCCATTTCTATACGATGTGATAGTGAAGCAACATTGGCTAAGGCATATAGTCAAGTGTATAATGGCAAGTCAAGACACTTAGGTGTGAGACACAGCATGGTTCGTGAGCTCATAATGCATGGTGTCATATCCGTTGGGTGGATTTCGACTCATCGGAACTTGGCTGATCATTTAACCAAAGGGTTGAATAGAGATCTTGTGAAAGGATCAACTGTGGGATTGGGTTTAAAGTCCATATGAAAGCTCTCATGTTAAGATACCCAATTCCCACCTAATATGACGTTAGGTGCTGAATTTACAATGTGGAAGGCTTAACATTAGAGTTTGGAACACTACATCAAATCATCCCAAAGTAAGTGTTCAGTTCTGCAAGATAAAGTAGGTTGAAGTATATCTTCTTAATAGTTCTTTTGAAAAATTGCATTTGCAAGTGCAAGATTAAAAGAACTACCTATATGAGTATGAAGTTTAGCTGCTTCAAGAAATTGGGACTTGGTTTTGATATACTTATGAAGGATAGGGACATAGGCTAGTAAAAGAAAGTGTCATGAAAGAATTATGAATGTAAAACTAATGTGTATATTATCTTCATGTATTCAATAGTGATATTACAAGGTTCAATCTTTCGAGAAACCTTGATATTCGAATATTTGGAATGTGTAATATACTAGTATGAAATTCAATCGTCTCGATATTTCATATTATGCGTTTGTTTGTTTGTTTGCTGTGAAGTAGTTAGTTAATTTATGATTACAGTAAATGGGGGAGGTTTGTTGGTATTTTAGTGTAAAATAGATTACGTTTAGTATACAAATAAGAGTCGACACTTATTTGGATATTAACGGAACTAACGGGGGTTCGGGGGCAGCGCCCCTGAGAGAAGCGGGATCCAAGGGGCAGAGCCCCTGCCTGGGGTCGAGCTGCCAGGTCAGCTTGGAAATTTTTTATTTCGGAATAAAAACGTTATGTAAATAATTCATCAGAATTTGTTTTGGCCGAAATTGACACGTTAATTTCTGAAGGACCAAATGTGTAAATACGTTTAAAAAACGTTTAACTGCATCTTAGCAGTTATCCATAATTGTTTTTGTGGAGATAAAGATGCAAGAATCGTTGCCAGAGGAACAGACGGTTTTTCAATCATTCAGAAAACAAAATACATACATATTCTTGAATAAATTAATTTTATCTGATCGTGAATTGGTATACACTCCAATTTAATCGATCTGAAAGCGTTTCGTTCGTGACTTCAATTGTTATCAGTTAATACATATACAACACTTCTAACATGACAAAGCTTTAACCTAATATGGTTATGGTTTGAGGAAACAAAATGACCCAACCACGTTACTTACCAAGGTTAAAACTAATATTATTCGTCTTAAAATGGATTTTAGAGTAATTTTGGATTTCGTTCCTGTGACTAATAAAAAACTACAACACTTTAAACATCGATCGGTTATTACAATAATCATCTTTACTTTGAGATTTCCTTATGGATTTCATACGTTCGCCTAAACAACATAACGTTGTCCGTTTAAGTGCTTCGTCTACCATATGTTCTATCATGAATGGAGTAAATTATTGATCTCATCAATGTGTTGTAACGAATTCATCTTGTTCAATCTTTTCTTACAGAAACCATAAACCTAAATTATGTTTACTAATACCTAAATCAAATAAACTTAAAAATATATTTGGAACAAAAACTAAGAATACACAAAATATATAAAATACAATTAATAATGGAAATAGTAATATCATAGAAACAACTATAATTAACATTTATTTGTGTCAATATTTTCTTCTGAATGTATTATTAATTTTGACCTATAAGTTAACCTTTTTTATTGTATTTAATCAACCTTATCTTATAAAACATATTGCTTTCCATTCATCCATTACGAAAAAAGAGACACCAAGACATTTGAAGCAAATTTGAATTTAGCAAGCAATGATAATTAGGGACCATGTAATTTATACACCTTTTTAGATTTAGATTTCATTTTTTATAAAAATAATTAACTTTATCGTTATACTAATAACAATAATGATAATACCTGATTCTGCCTTTTTTAGGTTATAATTTTTTTGTTTATTTTAATTTACTTGAAGTATATAAAGAAGAATTCGTCAATTCGACAATTTTGATTCGCATCTTTTAGGGTATTTGAAATGAAATATTATAGAACTATTTACATATTACAAAAAAAATGGTCTATTATGTATATTATTTCATATATTTAATTAGTATAAATCAGTTTCATTTAACGGTATGTATAATAAAATATGGAAGGGTTCATGAAAAACCACATATTATGTGAAAGCCAATAACATAATTTATATTTTATTTGATCCTTACACCCCCCCCCCCCCACACACGGGTAGTGAAAAAAGTTCATTCCAGAACAAGGAAATTCTGCGAGAACAGATGCAACAAACCTAAGTCATTTAATTTTTTGATCCATGGTAAAAAAATTTAAAATTTTATACTTTTTACATACAAATATATATATGTTTATATACATAAAAAACCATCAAACTAGTTTTTCATATGTTTTTATATATTTAAAAGTTTCATATGCATGTGTATGTAAAAAAACCAATATATGAATTACGCATGTGTAGGTATGTATATAAACGAATTTTGTTCATATTTTTTTGTGTGAATTTCATAGAAAACGAATAAACATCATATTTATATCATTTTCTTATATTTTAAAACTTTTTAATATTGAAAAAGTGAATGATTCGTTTTGTTCTGCATGTTCTCGCAATATTTAGTATTCTGAATTGAACCCTCCCCGGTAGGGGTATGGACCAAATGAAAACCGTAACATAGTGTTACATATACGTAACACATGATGTTATATATATGTAACAATTTCTCATTAGACACAGTGTTACGTATACGTAACCCTTCTTATTCCCGTATTTATGTTTAACATATATGTAATAAATATTTAAATACCCTTTTGACGATACAAAAAAATAATTTATATTATTAGTTTTTGCATAACTTTTAGTGATTTTCACACAGCTACACGGTTTTCTCATGACCCCATAGTTGTTTTGTTTTAACATGAGAGGAGTATATTATTTTCCAGCTCCTAACACAATATTGTTTTGAGCCCCATGTCGTTTCCTGGACAAAACATATAAAAGAAATAAATGTGAAAATTACTTTTAAGAAAAAAAAACGTATATAATTGCTTGTTTCTGTCGACGTAGTTGTCATTGAATATTGGTATTTGGTTGAGTTATTATTAAATTAGTTATTGTAATTTATGAATGTCTTTAAATTTGTAAAAAGATAATTATATAATTGGAGTATAAGAACGTATACGTAAAATAAACGATAAAATAATCATAAAAAAATATTTTATTTAGTATTATATATACGTAACACACAAAACTATCATACAAATGAAAAAGAGAAACTTATACCATTAATAGTTTGGAGTGTTGTCAAGATTAAAATAACTTACAATAAAAATAAAAACTTAATATTCATTATGTTATTAAACTGTGATTGTATAATTATTAAATCATAGAATATATTTATATTAAGTTAAAATGATTGAATATTGTTATAATCTAGAGTTAAATATGGTTTTAGTCCATGTGGTTTGACATAAATAACTATTTTAGTCTAAAAGTTTAAATTTGTCTTTTTAGTCCAATAATTTCAGTTTTGTATCGATCACAGTCTGGTCCACTAACACCGTTAAATTTTTTAGTGAAGTTTTTATAAAAAAACCATAATGCCCTTGCCCCTGCCCAAAATGGTTACTACAAAATCTTTCTTATGAATCAACACCACCACCAAACCAGCCCCATCTTCTTCAACATTAGTCCGACAAGTTTGTTTTTCCGGCAGAACTCCGGCGTGACTAAGTAACCCCATCTCTCCTATCAAAATCAATGAAATTTAAACACCTAAATCAAAATCAAATCGCGATAAAGGTAGTAGAGAGAGGCGGAGCTGGTGTTCAACGGTGGTAGTCTAGCCCCGCGAAGGTGGTGTTCAACGGTGGCGGTCGGCCGGCGATGGTGGTTTGGCAGGTGGTGGCGGGGGGTAATGAGAGAGCAGAGAGAATTGTGTGTGCATTTAGGGGTTTTTTTTGTTTAGTTTTTATAATAATAATAATAATAAGAGGGGTATTTTAGTCTTTTTAAAAAAGTTAGCAGAAAATTTTGAATGGAGTTAATGGTCCGGACTGTAATCAATACAAAACTGAAACAATTGGACTAAAAAAGGTAAATTTTAACTTTTAGACTAAAATGATTATTTGTGTAAAACCACATAGACTAAAACCGTATTTAACTCTATAATCTATTTTAAATTAATAAAAAGATTCAGAATAAAGATTAAAGAAAGTTATTTATCGTACCTTTGTAAGAATATTTTAAAATGGGTTTTTGTTTAATTAGATTACTTACAAAACCAAACCTCTTATCCACAAGTCACATTACTTCTATGCCTTTACTTCACCTTCATGTCAGCATCAAATTTCATTTTTTTTTTCTTTTGATCTATTACAAAATCGATGCTGCGATCACTTCAAGTACTCATATTGTGTTTCTCTTTTCTTAACTAAGTAATTTGATAAAGCTAAGTTTTTATTTTATTTTATCAAATTTAACTTTTTTTACTATTATTCCACTTACAGTTATTTTTAAATACGGTGTTTTCGTACAATACGAATATACTGTAGCGACATGTTTATTTTATCTACATTTCAGGTTTCAATATAAATTTTATTCAAAACCTAGTCGGTCTACGCTTCGACGTTAGTTTTATTCAAAACTGATCTGGATAAATTATGATATATTTTTACTTTTTTTAAGTATACTTTCGTTTTTCTTAACGCTCATTTTTACAGTGGCATAATTTTTTCGTTTTTTCATAATACATCGTTACGACGTGTTTTTTTTTATCTACGTTTTGATATTTAGAGGCGATCCGTCGTAATTTCATACGCTTCATTTTTTACATACTTAACCACGTTAATGTGACCACCGCATTTGGGTTTTTTTCCCTTTTTTTTAGTTTCAAGTTTTTTTATTACCGTTTTTTTACTGTTGCATTTATGTTTCTGTTTAAATTTAGCTTCCGATACTTTATTTTTTTCTGCGTTTTTTCGCGCCGCAACGTACGGTTCTTAATACTTCAATTTTTTTCTCTTTTTTTATATTTTAGTTTTAGGTTTGTTTTTTATTAACGTTTTTTAAAGTTTCGTTTGCAAAACAATCACCTTATACAAATTATTTTTAGATTTTAGTCTATATAATTATTTATAATATAAAGATATGTTATTATAAATCTTATTATATATAAGGATATCTACTTATTATAATTTGATAATTCTAAATTGAAATTTTGTTTTGCTGTATTTTTATAACACTTTTATGATTTAAGTCAGGTTGTATATTTTTTTATTCATATATTCAGTTTATTTCACTTTTATATTTGTGCATTTTCTCTTTATATTCTTTTTAATTGTTATTATTTAGTTAAATTTCTAATAAAAGAATACAATATTAAAATATAAATTGAAAAAACTGAAAATAATAACCTTAACCAAATTATTTTTAAATTTTATTGTTTAAGCTAAACTTTAAAACAAGTAGTTACATAAAATGAGATCGTCAATGTGGAGCTAGCCCACTTTGTAAAGCCACATGCCTTTTAGAGGAGATGTCCTAGATTCAAACCTAGACAATGAAGTATTTTAAAATTATTAATGTAAAGTAGAGTAGTGGAAACATTTATCGTTAAAAAAAACATAAATAAAATCAATAAATATTTATTGATTTCATTATTTTAAAACAAATAATTGATCAGAGCTTTAAAATCAGTAATCAAAATCAAATCAGAATTCTGCTGTCGCTGACTCGACAGCCAGATTACTTTTAATTCTGTGCAGGGCCTCAAGTATTCTAAATTGTTGTTCTAAAAAGAAGGGCCTTAACTATTCCTAATTTATGTTAAGACCCCTGCATTTATAGCAATTACTAAATGTCAAAGGACATGGATAATTACTAATTAGTGAATTCCAAATGTTACAAAATTCAACCTTTACGTTGTAAGAAAATTTACTTGGCACCTTTAATATTTAGGAGGTTATATAATATACCAAACCGTTCATGTCCGGTCTGTGGATTAGTCTCGGAAACAGCCAACCATTGGTTGGTCTCTTGCGTGGTTGCCAAATCGGTCTAGTGGCAAGTGCTTGTGTGGATAAGAGTCTCGTTCCCAGGAGGTTTCGATATGGTATCCCAGATGTTAGCTTTTGTTTTGGATCTAGACACTCCTAAACGGAGGAGAACGGTGATTCATGGGATATTCTTAATGACGTTTTGGAGATTGTGGCTAAACCGTAACGAAAATGTGTTTTCAGGAGCAACTCGTCAATCTACAAGATGATAGAAGATATAAAAGAAACAACCTTTTGGTGGATCAAGAAGAGGGCGAATGAGACAAGGGCGTCATGGGATAGTTGGAGTAGATTCTCTGGAGTTAACTTCCTATTGTAATTGAGTGGTAATGTGCCTTGGTGTTATGGTTTTTGTTGAAACACTCTGTCATATTTTGCTTTTTGCCTATAATGCTTAGCTTCTTGCTAAGTTTTGATAGTTAATGGAATTCTCGTTTGCTTTTCCAAAAAACATGTTGTATTAGTATATATCCGTATTGCAGAAAACGAATCATTAGTCACTTGAAGAATTGTTAAGTGATGTACAACTTAATGTTAATGCGTCAATCAGAAAGGGGTTTAAAACAATAAGAGATTTGAAAATTGTTTTCTAACCGCTAAATATGCACAAACTTGAATCAAGTTAAAACGAAGCTATATAGAAAAAACTGGATCATAAGGTAAACAAGATCACACACATATAACTTGTATTCGTCACAATGGAAAATAACGTAGATAAATGTCTTAAGCATAAGAGACAGTAAATATTATGTTAAAATGGCACACACACGAAACTGTTCAATACATTTAAGTATACATGGCAAATCCTTTAATGGCCGAATGTTGTAAATGGTTAAAAAGTTCCATACACAACACCCATATAGTTCGATTCAAAAGGGGTATATATGCACATATACATAACATGTGTGTTGTTATGATACGTATAACAAGTTATAAATCTTACTTATTATTTCTTTTTTTATCCTATACCAAATTCATCCTTCACCTATAAATCCTTTTGGATGGTTTTGTTAACAACAAAACACAAAAACGGAATAAAAAACCTTTTAAGTTAATTTTCAAATAAAAATAAAAACATTAAATGCACATTTATACATAGCTTAAAATCCATATTTAGAAGGTAGAACACATGACATATACGGTTATATTGTTGGTCAAACTTACATAAACTATCTTTTATAGATTGAAAAACTATATTAAAGAAAATAAAAACCACCCATGGTAATTTACTTGTGAAACAAATCAAATATCAAAATTTGCATCGAAAATTTGAACACGAAGAGATAATTCAAAACATATTACATATCTTCAATCGTTGTGTATATTTTAACTAAGGTGAGCATCTTACGGGACCTGAGAAAACTGATGAACCGACATGAAACAGACAAAATTGGTTTAGTCTTCGGTCCTCGCTTTTCACCTTATTTGGCTTCAGTCCCGGGCCGGTCCTTGACTCATGATCACCCTAGAAGTGAGCATCTCGTGGTTTGGTCTTTGTTTTTCACCTTATTCAGTTTCTGTCTCAAGCTGGTTTGGTCTAGGTGAGTACGTCCGGTCATTGACCCATTCTCACCCCTAATTTTAACGCATATAATTTCATTCTAAAAGTAAGTAATCCATTTTAACCTCGTTTCTAATTAACTCTATCCCATTTAATTGTTATAAAAAGTGAAATTCATCCAAACATAGATGATGAGATGCATAATTTGTTGAAAACTTGAGGGGTTTAAGTAAAACCAATGTTTTTAAACCCGGACCGGACTGGCCGGTCGGACCGGGAACCATGACCTCCACCGGTACGGTTACATGCTGGTTGAACCGGGCGGTCCAAGCGATTCAGTGGTCGAACCGCGAACCGGTGGTCGAACCGGGTAGTTTAATTTATTTATTTTTTTTACTATTTTTTAATCTTTTTTATCCTATAGTCCTCCTACTTACTTCTATTTACAATTTTAACCCAATTTGACTTTCCTTTTAACTTATACGCTGCCACAGGTCCTCCAAAACCCTAATCAAAATTAAAATTGAAGATTCAAAAGAATTAAAATTCCTACAGACCTACAATCCTCGTCCTTGACTCAAAATTGTTTAAATGGTGGTATATGTAGTATTTGAAAATTTTTATATTTTTCTATATCTTTTTATGAATATTTATTGCGTCATCCGGTTCTTGAATCCGGTCCGACCGGTCTGACCAGTGAACCTTTAAGACGTCTGATTCGTTGTCCAGTCCGGTTCTTAAAACGTTGAGTAAAACATTAAAAAGGAGAAAAAGTTTTATCCTCCAATGAGGTCATTACAAAACCCTTGTAAAGATTAGATAGTGATTAAGACAGTCCAAAGAGAGAGAAATTAGGGTTCCGTGTATTTTAAAAGCAGTTGAGTAGTGAAAATGAAAGCATTGCCGCGAAATTCGGGAAAGCAAGAAGAAAAAGAATTGAAACAACACCACCAGACGATTCAATTTCATATGGAGATTCGAGCCCTAATTTCCTCTTTTCATCAACTACAGATGGAAACAAATCCGTACTCTATCTCTTCGTTAATCCTTTGATTTGGATGAAATTGAAGTTCGAGGGTTTGTTCCTTTTTGTTCAGACCTTCGTCGATTGAATTAACTAACCTAGGGTTTCAGTTTTCAATTTTGATTCCGTGTGTTTGATGTTCCAATTGAGTTTGGGAACTTCTGATGTTGATGATTCTGGAATTGGTTAGCTAGGGTTACTTTTTGGGAGTTTTATTAAAGAAATTAAGAAAAAAAAAGATACTGATTTGTGTTGTATGTGTAAATACATTTCTAATTTGAGATGTTTTCTGATTTCAAGGAGACCTTTTTGTTCCTTTCTTGAATCTTTCAATTTACATAAGAAAAAAAACATCAATATAAGTTTATAGGCTTGTTAATCAGCCTAAATAGTTGAAGAAAACCCAAGTTGTTTTTTTTTACAGTTTTTGGGTTCTATAGTTTTCAGTTTCTTAGTTTCTTGACATAGGATATAATAAGAATTGGGGATTGTAATATGATTTTCATTGAGGTGGGATTTGATATTTGATGGGAGTGCCTGATAATTCACTGCTAGATTTGATTAAGGTTAGATCTTTGATTTATTGGGGAAGAAGTGATATGAACTCTGTGTCTTGTGAAGTTAACATGGCTGATGTTGGTCAAACCACATGTTGTGAATGCGGGTTGAGAGTTTCGGAGCCTTGCCTTGGTTATAACTGTCAAAAGTGTAGCCGATTGTTTTGTGAGAGCTGTGTGCAGGGACATGGTTCATTTGTTGTTGAATCAAAAGGTGGCACAGAAGCTAAGCTTGATACCAGATGTTGCAAGTTTTGTGTTAATTTTGAGATTAATAAAAAATTTGGTGGCAAGTTTAGTCATAAGATACATCCTTGTGATTCACCCCAGCAAAGCCCTAAACCGCCATCACCAGATTATTCCGGTGAGAGATTTGACAGGTCATCTCTTAAAGCAGTCTGCATTTGCGGTTCCACGGACAGGTACTTTTTTTTTTGTATATTTGATACTCAAATTCGTTTCTTTCAAGAATTTTCTTGATGATCTTGATATTTTATGATTTTCTAAATTATTTCATGTGTATTATGATTTGATCATGGTTTCTATCTTTAGGAATCCCATTACATTAAATTAGCAGATCACGCTAAAATCAACAAAAATCATTGAATTTATTTCATTACTATTTTTGTTATTATTGTCACTATATTTCTATTATTATTATTATTATTATTATTATTATTATTATCTCATCGTTGTTTTTTATATTATCAAGCTAAAAACTATGAAATACTTTTCCAAATAAAAGTATTTCATAATTTTTAGCTTGATAATATAAATAATAATATAAAAAATAACGATGATGATAATAGTAAGAGAAATGTTTTGATAATAATAACAAAAAGTATTTCATAGTGTTATGGGGTTCTTTGGATGCTTTGTAACTTAATATTGCAAGTTTAAGTCACAATAATCAGTTTTTAGAGTTTTTATTTTTTGATAATTTGATACGTTACAATTGGTCCAAAATTACTTTAAATTCTTGAACAATAGGTTAAGGGGGCATTTGGATTTGTTTTTAATATGAATTTTGCTATTTAAAGTCACAATAATCAGTTTTGAGTGTATGGGTAAATAGATTATGATTTTAGTTTTCTGATTTCAATCCATATAATTATCTGATTAAAACACACATCATTTGTTTGATTAACTTTCAACAAATAATTGTCTTATTACCTTATTCTGGTTAATGGCAGGAGTGATGAAGGTGAGGGGGAATATTCTTCAAAAAACATCATCAGCCCATATAGTCTTGACACATCAGATGTTGATTCTAGTAGTGTCAATACCAGGCACGGATTCTACAATTTCACGTCTGTTGGTTCGAGCTCATCAGACAGCCCATGTAAGACCCACTTTACTTCCACTAGACTTAGATATTCTGTACAGCCCGATGACCAGGGAACTCCTAGGTCTATAACCGATGGTCCCTTTGACCACAGACCGTTGGTGGCTGTTTTAAAAAGTCACCAAAATGGGACCCAAGAATCTGATCATACAACCACTTATGACGAGTCACCAATATTTAGGGACCGATACGAGCCCTTAGATCTTGAAAACAACTGTCTTATTTGGTTTCCTCTGCCATTACATGATGAAGAAGCCAGTTTTTTCTTGTATGCTGACGATGATGATGAAATGGGCCCAGCGTGTGATTTTTTTTCATCCAGTGATACACTTACGAGTGTTATTTCAGAAAGTGGCAAAAATTTTGAGCATAAAAAACCGTTGGAAAATGTAGTTCAGGGTCATTTTAGGGCTCTTGTATCTCAACTATTGCAATCTGAACACGTGGCAGCAGATGATTGGCTTGATATTATAACATCTTTAGCATGGCAAGCTGCTAACTTTATGAAACCAGATACTAGCAGAGGTGGCAGCATGGATCCTGGGGATTATGTAAAGATTAAATGTATAGCATCGGGAAGCCCTAATGAAAGGTACCCAAAAAAGATACTTGAAACCTTATATAGAACGATGACGTGGCAATTAACTTTTTTTTCCTTTCTGTGCAGCATGTTCGTTAAAGGAGTAGTTTGTACAAAAAATATAAAACACAAACGCATGACTTCACAGTATAAGAATCCTAGATTGCTTATATTAGGCGGGGCGCTCGAGTATCAACGGGCTCACAATCAGTTAGCTTCTATGGAGGCACTACTGCAGCAGGTTATTTACTATTTAAGCTGGCCGAATGGGTGGGTTGGATGAGTTGGGTAATGGGTCAAAATGGGTGGGGTGGATTGACACAAAACGCTTATTGCCCAATTTTTATTTTATAAACAAGTAGATATGAAAACGAAATTACATTATTTTGATAATAATCTGGCTGTTTGAATAAAATGATTTAGGAGGTTTTATGCAATAAAAATATACTTCGGCAATTTTCAACCCATTTTGACCCAATTCTTTGTTTAGCTAATTTTTTATTTGAATCGTTAAGAGAGAAAACACAACGAATTCAACCCATTAACACTTAAATAGGTTGAAATCACCACCTTTGTTTGCTAAAATTAGTCAATGAACTTGCATTGAAACAGGAAATTGATCATTTAAAGATGATTGTTTCAAGGATAGAGGCCCGTCGTCCAAATGTGCTACTAGTAGAAAAGAGCGTATCTTCATATGCCCAAGAGTATCTTTTAGCCAAAGAGATCTCATTGGTTTCAAATATCAAACGGCCTTTATTGGAACGAATTGCCAGGTGTACCGGTGCTCTTGTAACTCCATCTGTAGATAAGATCACCACCACACGTTTGGGTCAATGTGAGCTATTCCGATTAGAAAAATTCGCCGAACACCATGAAGACGCCAGTCATTTTACCAAGAAACCATCCAAGACGTTGATGTTTTTTGATGGTTGCCCCAGGCGGTTAGGTTGCACGGTAACATTTTCATCTCTCAGAACGAGCATAACTAGTGTAGGCCAGACTGACCTGAAACACTTTTCGCCTGATCTTTTTTCGTTTTTTTTGTATGGAAATACTAAATAGTGTGTTAAATATGATAACAAAGGCTATATATTACACTTTGGGGCTGCTTCCATCCTGTTTAACCATATCACCAATTCGATGTGAAAGTTGGCCCAAACATAACCCATTCAAAAGTTAATGGACTGACACTTTTTTTAATATATAGTTAGTTTGTTAAATATAATTACAAAAACTATATTGTTAATTTGTTATAGTACCAATCTAAATATTTTGAAAAAAAAAATAACTAGGAATGTGAACGCCGAGACTTTGGGCAGCTTGCGAACTGTTTGACCCGTTTCATCGATTAGATATTAAAAACCCAAATCAACCTATTCAAAAGTAAATGAATCAAAATAGCAACATCCACTTTTTCTTGTTGATTTTGATTATTATCTTTTTTATGTTTTTGTAGGTCTTGCTAAAAGGCTCTTGTCAGGAAGAACTAAAGAAAGTCAAACATGTTGTTCAATATGCTGTCTTTGCTGCTTATCATTTGTCACTAGAAACTTCTTTCCTGGCAGATGAGGGCGCTACTTTACCTAAATTTACTATAACGCCCTCAGAAGTTACAAACTTCCCCAAACCTGATGAACATGATATCGTTGTTGATGATCATATGATGAATAGAAATGTCATATCTATCCCTGCTGTCGTGGAAGAAATATTATGTGAATCAACTGAAAGAATTGAAGTAATTGATAACTCAAATGAGTATTATTCAGCAACGGATAATAATCAGAGCATTTTAGTATCGTTTTCTAACCGATGTGTGTTAAATGGTAACGTATGTGAAAGAGCGAGACTTTTGCGTATAAAGTTCTATGGATGCTTTGATAAACCACTCGGAAGGTACCTCCAAGATGATCTTTTTGATCAGGTAACGTTAATAAAAAATAAATTATTTATGTTTATTGCATGTGTTAATTAAAAAGATTGAACCTTTACCCTTCAAGTTCATCTTGATTAGGCACATTTAATTAAATTAAATTCTTATAAAACTGGTGTATGTGTTTGTTAATAAAAAAGATTGAACCTTGACCCTTCAAGATCATTTTGATCAGGTAAAAGTTATTATTTTTCCTAAACTGCATTTGTTCATAAAAGATATTGAACCTTGACCCTTCTAGATGGTCATTTTAATCAAGTGAAGTTGATATAAAAAATTCTTCATCTTTGTGCATTTGTTTATAGAAAGTTGAATCATTGTATCGTTTTACGGCT
Source organism: Smallanthus sonchifolius (assembly GCA_023525975.1). Taxonomy (NCBI): domain Eukaryota; kingdom Viridiplantae; phylum Streptophyta; class Magnoliopsida; order Asterales; family Asteraceae; genus Smallanthus; species Smallanthus sonchifolius. Next base: position 18,579,496 of record CM042036.1, read on the forward strand.
GGATTTGATTTGGGGTTTTTCATTCAGACATCATCATGTCGATCTTGCAACAAACCAGCTGAAGCCCATGTGATATGCTATACTCACCCTCAGGGAAATTTAACAATCAATGTTAAACGACTTCCATCCCTGAACCTACCCGGGGAGAAAGATGGAAAGATATGGATGTGGCACAGGTGTCTTAGGTGTTCCCCTGTGAATGGGGTTCCACCCGCGACCCCTAGGGTGGTTATGTCTGATGCTGCATGGGGTCTCTCTTTCGGGAAATTCTTAGAACTTAGTTTTTCAAATCATGCAACCGCTAATCGAATTGCGGGCTGCGGTCATTCTCTGCAAAGAGACTGCCTTCGTTTCTACGGGTAAAAGGGTCTTTTTAACATTTATGTATATATGCCTTTTTATATGTATATGTGATTAATTTAAGTTGTATTGATCTATACAGCTTGGGGGATATGGTTGTGTTTTTTCGCTATTCGCCAATCGATATTCTCTCTGTTCGTTTGCCGCCATCTGTACTACAGTTTTGTGGCCATGTTCAACAGGGATGGCTAAAGAAAGGAGTAGTAGAGGTGTGTATAAATCAGAATTTGACATTTTTAGTTGGCTATAAAGATAAGAGGTGGCAAAATGGGTTGGTTAGCCTGTTGAGTAACATGCGAAAATGGGTATTTTTTGTTCGGATTGAAACAGGTCAAGGATGGTTGAGTTGACCTGAACACTTTATTTTTAAAAGAATCTGTTCTTGTATAATTAATCAATGAGTCAAATATGGCTACGAAAGGTTTTGTTCCAATAATATTCTAATTTTGTAAATAAAATGATTAATGCATGAAAATACCCTTTGGCCTTTTGACTTGTTTGACTTTTGACCTGTTTCCTTCTAGCTATTCATTTTTCAAAATTCACCTGCTTGGTCCGTGATAAATCATTACCCAGAATGTGTTGGAATTAACACCTCCGGGACTTAAAAGATGCTATTTTCTTGTGGTGATCAGCTTTTGAGCAAGACAAAAGCGTTGTACAATGAGATATCCGATGTATTATGTGAGGCCGAACAAAAGTGTATTTCTGGTGGTGATAAACATGGAGTTTCAGATGGTGAGTTAAATAAACAAATCGAGGAGTTGAAAAAAGCTTTAATCAAAGAAAGAGATGTATACATAGTAAGTAAAAGCGATCTTGGAAAAGTAAAAAGATATTATTTTTATCCTGTGTTTATTTATTAATTACTAGTGTTTTGTTTCTTGAAAAGGGCCTGCTTCAACCATGTGGTGAAGGTGTGACTGAAATCGATGTTTTTGAACTTAACCGTTTGAGACATTCTCTTTCAATCAGTTTGCATGTTTGGGATCGAAGGGTCAAGTCTCTAAATTCTTTCTTTGAAAAGAATTCTATTATTGGGGTCAAACACCAAAGAACTTATTCGACCATCGAAGATATTGTTGACCATAGTCATGCCGCTGTTGACCCAGTTTTTAATCAAATTGACCAGAGGGAAGTGACCGATGGAAGTCAAATTGACTTGAAAGCGATCTCTTCTGATAAATTCGACGAAGGACATGCATCGTTGCTATCTGACAAGATTGACTCTGCCTGGACAGGACCATTGACCCGACCCGAGAATCCACATTTTAGAAGGTTGACTTCCTCACCTGCTCGGGTTTATTCCTTTGATTCTGCCATGACTCTTCAAGAAAGAATGAAGGATGAAGAATCAAGAAATCACACCCACACGGTCGAAGTCAAAGTCAAAGATCCCATTTGCAACATACACAGGAGTTACTCACAAGTTCTTCCCAATGAAGATCAGAAGTTGGAATTGTTATGGAGTTCAAAACCGCTCTTCTCTCGAACCTCTTTTCTCCCTGATGGGGCCTGTTTGATTCGTGGTCAAAACATAGTGGTTGCTGTTTATGAAAACGAGCCTACAAGCATAATATCATACGCCCTTGCTTCTAAAGAATATGGAGACTGGTTTACTGATAAACCATATCTCAGTAGAAACCATTCAGTGGCTTCAAAGCTTTCAGCTTGGCAATCTTTTGGCTCTAGTAATGATTCTGACTACATGAGTTACGGTAATTACGGTGCAGAAGATCCGTCATCCTCAATTGGATTGTTATATTCTGAGACCAGAAGCTCTCATCATCTAACAGTTCATTTTGAGGATGAATCGGGACCTGGTGGAAAAGTCAAATTCTCAGTCACTTGTTATTTTGCAAAGCAATTTGATGGTCTTAGGAAGAAATGTTGTCCTAGTGAAATCGACTACATGTGTTCTTTGAGCAGATGCAAGAAATGGGCTGCACAAGGAGGGAAAAGTGGGGCTGATTTTGCAAAATCGTTAGATGAACGGTTTTTAATAAAGGGGGTCACGAAAACCGAGCTAGATTCATTTGAGGAATTCGCGCCACAATATTTCAAATACTTGACCGATTCGCTAAACACCGGGAGCCCAACTTGTCTTGCTAAAATCGTCGGCATTTATCAGGTTGACTTTTTTACTTTGGCTTTTTTCACAGTTAAATTCCATGAGGATTTTGTTTGTTTTCTCTTTGTGTGAATCTTGATGATGTTTATTGTAATGATGATAGGTTAATGTGAAGCATTTGAGAGGTGGGAAAGAATCCAAAACAATTGTGATGGTTATGGAGAATTTGTTTTTCAAGAAAAATATTTCTAGAGTTTATGATCTAAAAGGGTCTGCAAGATCACGTTATAACTCGGATATCACAGGAACGATGCTTGATATGAACTTATTGGAAGCCTTGCGTACGAATCCACTCTTTCTTGGAAGCAAAGCTAAGAGAAATCTTGAAAGAGCTGTTTGGAATGACACATCTTTCTTGGCGGTATCATCTTTTGCCCTGATAATCTTAAAAAATGAGGCGTAAATAAGTAATTTTAGTATTCCCTTAAATGATACAAGTATTCTTGAAGCGGGTATGAAACTGATTATTTGATCTTAAAGAGAATATTTAGTTGGTATACAAATAAAGTTCTAGTCTTTCAAAAAATTCACATTACTTAACCTCTTCAAGAAACTCTTTAAAATGAATAAATTTTTTATGTTTTCGACTTACTAATCTAATTTTTATTTTTTTATGAAATTCTTATTTTTCACAATAATATCATTTTTTGGTTATTTTATGTATTGACATCTTAAATGGTTAAACAACTTGCTATTTGATTATTACCAACTTCGAACCGCAAAAACACCATTATCTCCTACTCGTATTACAACTGATTATTTATGTGAAAAGGTCCATGCTTTAGTAGTCGTCTTGTGTGCATTAAAAGTTGGTACTTTTCATCGATTTCACGTGAATCTTGTGGCCTTGTGGTTGTGCAGTCGATTGACGTGATGGATTACTCTTTGTTGGTTGGAGTTGACGAAGAGAGTAAAGAATTGGTTATCGGGATCATTGATTTCATGAGGCAGTATACATGGGATAAACAACTCGAAACATGGGTAAAAGCATCCGGGATTCTCGGCGGGCCCAAGAACACGTCGCCAACTATAATCTCTCCAAAACAGTACAAAAGAAGGTTTCGAAAAGCCATGACTAGTTATTTTCTTACTGTACCGGATCAATGGTCGTTGTAAAATGCAGGTGTTTAGAAGAGCATATTGTCATTATTAATAATGAACATTCGATATGGTGATTAAATCGATATTATTTGTTAATTTTTATACAAACTAGAATGGTACCCGTGCTCTGCTGCGAGCGATTCACTTTTAGTCATATAAATCACATGGGAATACATACAGTTAAAATTGTAGCAATTATATAGCATTAACATATACAATCAAAATGCAAGCCACCAACTGCATAGCATAGTAGAAACATAAAAGTTAAAAACATATTTACAAGCTATTGTAATCTGCATATATGATTAAGAGTTAGGCCCAATTTTAAGTTGATACTGCTGAATATAATACATTTTAATGTAAAGCTGAATATAATTTTGGTTTATAGTTGCAATTCAGTTTGTGGCAACATAGGTAACCTCATTTTTTTATAAACATTTTTTTATATTTAGAACAGATAGCAGTTAGACACTGTGCAAACACATAATACACATATATACATCTAAAAGAAGAATTAACAATTACTTTTCGAATATAAGAAAATGTTAATGACACTGTAAAGAGGTGGAAGATAAAGTGATAAACATATTTCTAACTTTTAACCTGGTTTTGGAGTATGGTTGTACAGCAAAAAAAAAGGATGAAATCGATGGTGGAGAAATAGAAAAAAGGATGAAATCGATGGTGGCGGCGGTTTGTGTTGTGAAAGGATGAAGCCGGTGACAGTTTTGGTTCTCTTGCTGGCGGTGGGTATAGCGGCGATGGAGGAGTAGCGAGAAAGAAGGGTTTGGCGAAGTAGAAAAGGGCAAGGGTGGATTACTTGCTCAGCGACGGTTCGATGGTGGCCGGCGTTGATGTTCCAACGGTGGCCGGCAATTGACACATGGGGTTTCAGATGAGGGAGAGAGAGAGGGGGTGAAGACTGAAAGGGGTTAAAAAATAAAATGGATCAACAGCTTCAGGGGTCAATTGCAGATCTTTCAAACGTCAGTGGCTAATTTAGAAAGACAACAAAATATACTGTACATACCGACATGGCATTTTTGATAGTAGTAATGTTAGCAGCAGGAAAAAAATTGTACATGTGAGGCTTGTGCATGGAAATTTCTTTCCACGTGAATTTAATGAAAAATTGCTGGTTTCTTTAACTTATGGATCACGAAATTATCAGTCTGCTTCCATTTTTCTTGAGTGTTAATATGTTAATGCAAAAGGTACAAGTCATTAATGCATGACAACACATGAAACTGAGGTTTCTGTCTGGATTGGACAGCTATTAAACCACAAAGTACGAGTCATTAATACCGCACATGACATTTTGGTATTATTGGACGAGAGCGTTGAAACCGTACATGTTTATTTTTTTTAACGGCGAACGAATACTATAAGCCCGATCATCCGGGTAAATCTATTGGAGAAAGGTTATCCACGTCCGTGAACGCAGACAGCGTTGTTGACCCGGCCCGCCCACCATTTCAGGGGAAACCCACCACCCGAACTTCGAAGTGTTGATCAGTTCTTGTGACTATATAATTGAAAACAATAATATAATACATACCTGCTAAGTTTAGCGATGATAGGGAAGACATCATGATCTTTGATCTGGATCGGGTTCCCGTTTAATGTGTACTGTTAGGATGGATAAGGTGAGTTCTTTAGAACTCACGGCTATGAGTTGAGAGAGAGGCACGATTCTTGAGTGGTGATAGATTATCGATTTTTCTATTCCCTCTAATTAACTCTCTATTTATATGTATACCTAAGGAGAAACCCATTAATGGTCCATTAAAAGTAATTAGGCCCATCAACTAATTACTAGCCATAAGTTAATTAATAAATAAATAATTATATTTAATCATTTAATAATTAGATAAATGATTATAAGAGTCACATATTAAATCGTGTCTTACATTCTTCCACTTGGTTGAGTAATAATTTATTATGAGCATTAATAATTCTGCAGATTTAATACCCGTTTTAGTTTTAAAACAAAACTGTAACAGAGAAATACAGTCATTGAATCAATATCCAACTCAAGAGAAATACAGTCATTGAATCAATATCCAACTCAAGACCCCCATTAATCATACTACAATCCCAATTTAAGACTTAAGTAAACTTAGGATCAAATTTATAAATAAGCCCTTTAACAATGATTTGTATAATCAGTGTCTAAATGTCATTAGGCATTCATAACATATTTAGAGACAAACAAATTCAAATAACTGAGGAAATTTCATTAATAAAATTAAGTACAATTATACTACTAAATAAGGTCTTTAGAAAAGCCCATCTTCGAAACATGTTCTTCGAAAACTTTAGGTGGGAGACCTTTAGTCATCGGATCCGCAAGCATAACTTTAGTACTTATATACTCAATACAAAGATAATTTTCTTCAACTCACTCACGTACGAACAAGTACTTTGTATCAAGATATAATCTAACTCCAGTCGAACTGTTACTGTTCGAGAAACTAACGGCAGCTGAGTTATCACAATAAAGCTTTAATGGTCTAGAAATGGAATTAACTATTTTGAGTCCAGTGATTAGATTCTTCAGCAACATTCCATAACAGGTCGCGTTATACACAACTATGTATTCTGCCATCATAGTGGATGTTGTGATCAATTGTTGCTTATGACTCTTCCATGAGATAGGTCCCCCGACTAACATAAAGATAAACCCCGAAGTGGATTTCTTGTCATCTTTGCACTTAGCAAAGTCAGAATCAGATAATCCCAAAATGCCCTTAGATCTATCTCGATGTATTTCAATGCCTATAACATAAGAAGCCTCTCCAATATCCTTCATGTCGAAGTTATGCGAGAGTAAACGCTTCGACTCATGCAACATGTCTAAACTATTACTTGCCAATAGAATATCATCTACGTAAAGGACAAGTATAGTAAAGTTGCTCTCACTCATCTCGAGGTAGGTACATTGATCCACTTGATTCTTAAGGAAACCTTGTTTCTTCATGACTTCATCAAACTTTAGGTACCATTGACGTGATGCCTGCTTCAACCCGTATATGGATTTTTTCAACTTACAGACTAGATGTTCTTGTCTTTCAAGTTGAAAACCTTCAGGCTGTTTCATGAACATGTCTTCATTCAAGTCGCCTTTGAGGAAAGCGGTTTTGACATCCATCTGATGTAGCTCTAAGTCGAAGTGAGCTACTAGGGCCATCACGATCCTTAATGAATCCTTTCGAGAAACAGGAGAAAAAGTCTCTTGATAGTCGATTCCTTCTTTCTGAGTGAAACCCTTTTGCAACCAATCTCGCTTTATAGCATTCAATGTTTCCATTCGGATCTAGTTTAGTTTTGAAGACCCATTTACATCCTACGGGTTTAGGACCGTTGGGTAATTCAACTAAATCCCAAACATTATTTTTCTTCATGGAGTCAAGCTCGTCAATCATAGATTTGTTCCATTCAGAAGACTGATCACTGCTAATGACTTCATGATAAGAAGTAGGATCTGTAAACTTTCTGGCATCCATTTCAGCTTTAGTCAGGTAGGTAACAAAATCATCAAAGTTAGTAGGCCTTTTGGACCTAGACTACCTCCTGAGTTGATTATCGGGTTGGACATTGTCTTCATGTCGGTCGTTTGATGTGCCTTCATTCTCTGGTATAAAAGGAGTAGCATTAGGATCTTGTCACACCCGTAACACAGGACAGTCATCTAACCAGAGTAGTACCTCCAACAGATATGTTCCCAGGTAAGAGCGACCGATCTAGGAGAGATTTATACACCGCTCTTTCCTAGACTGAACATTCCGTTCGTCAGATAACTACATATCGGTTGAAGGTCGCCTTCTAGTTACTGTGACGTTGATACCAAAAACACACAGAGAAAGACTTAACATCACAACTTATTTTATTTCATAACAGAAAGTTTATACAATAGGGACTGGCTGGCAAAATACAACATAAACAAACTCTTGACTTATAGCTCACGAAGAATCATGCCATCTCTTCAGGCCTTATGGTCACACAGGGACCTGCCCTCAGTCATCCCTAATCCCAACACATCTCTACATCTCCTGGAATGCCAACTACCAGCTAGGGTTCACCTATGCTAAAAAAACGTTTGAAAACATTTTGGATCAGCTTAACGCTGGTGAGTTCATAAACAAAATCATATTTACGGTTACCTTTGATACAGGGATGAAGGCCCAGCATAGGTCTTACAACCATCCCCTCCAATCCATCACCCAGTAACCTCTGCTTTACTCGGGTTCTGAGTCTACGACATACATATATACATAGACCTTCCGGCGCGCTGGTCCCATATGTACCAGATCTCAAACAAGAGGATCAATCTTGTCCCTAGGTCCCACCCCAATCATGGCCATAATAAGTACTTATTATAGGGTATATGCATAGATATTATTGGGATCTCAGATACAAAATCATTTACAAAACATTTCATAAAACATAGTTTAGAGGAACTCACCTCAAGCAGAACCTCCTCCTGTACTGAATATAATAATCAACAGTTCGACAGAACCCTAAATTATGTCCAAAATCATCATAATCAATATCCCTATCTTAGGTTTACACGAAGAAACCTCAGGGTATTCAGAAACCTTACCTCAGTACTATCTACGGCAGTTTTGCGGACGAACTGCGAGAAACCGGACTCTCGGGAGCGGACCAGAACCTCGGGAATCAAGCTACCAAAGCTTAGTGTGTGTTTTGTGAAATGTTTGTGTGTGCAAATGAGCTGAAGTCGAACTTTCTATTTATAGGCAAATTTTGGTCCCGTAGCGGACCGCTAAGCAAGGGTGTGGCGGTCCGCCACCCCTTGAGGCGGCTTATTTTGCTTAGCGTCCACGTAGCGGACCGCTATGGTTTAGGCTGGCGGTTCGCCACCCTTTCCACGCGTCAATTTTCTTTTGGCGAGTCACCAGACACGTGTCGTTCCCTGTTGTTTTCTTAGTCCACACGTAGCGGACCGCTAAGGGTTAGGGTAGCGGTCCGCTACCCCTTCAGCTTTAATTTAATTTTATTTATTTATTTATTTTTTATTTTTTTAATTTTTTTTAAACATCAACAAACCAAAATACTCAAAAAGATATCATCCCCAACATTTCTACCAAAGAGTTAAACCGATCAGTTGAAAAAGCTTTTGTAAAAATATCGGCTTTTTGCTCTAAGGTATCAACGTGTACCACCTTAATCAGACCATTATCAAAACAACCACGAATAAAGTGTAACCTGATTGCAATATGCTTTGTTTTCGAATGCTGAATCGGATTCTTTACTATGCCCAGTACAGCTTCATTGTCACAGTAAATCGGGGTCTTCAAGAAGTTGATTCCAAAGTCCATAAGTTGATGTTGAATCCAAATAACCTGTGAACAACAGCTCTGCCTTAGCAGTTGAAGTGGACACATTTGTTTGTTTCTTGCATTGCCACGACACTAACCGCTCCCCCAAAAACTGACATCTACCAGATGTGGATTTCCTGTCTAAACTGCATCCACCATAATCACTGCAGTCTTTGGAATATGAGGACCTTTCACTATGGACTCCCACAAAGTATGCTCAGTAAACTTAAAGTAAGCCTTCATCATAATTTTCTAGTTTGAAAACTCTGAAATAGATTTTAACATCGGTGGTGACTTTCCCACAACACGCTTAGTATCATACACCTTTCCAGCCATTTCACAAACACAAGTGAACACAGGTAAAAAAATACTAAAAAAAAACTTCCAAGTAAAGACTTTTCGATTGAAAACTTTTCCGATCGAAAACTATTTCGAGCAGGACTTTTCGGTCGAAAAGTCAAGATTTCGAAAACTAGAGATTTCGGATAACTCTTTCTGGAAACTAGTCCAGAATCTGGAAGTGAACCGACTCTCTCTATCAGAGATAATAGATAGTGGTATACCATGGCGGCTCACGATCTCATTGATGTAGAGTCGCAAGCATATCCATTGAATAATTTTTACTGATAGGAATGAAGTGTGCCGATTTGGTTAGTCTATCAACCACAACCCAAATAGCATTATGCCCTTTCTGGGTTCTCGGCAGTTTCGTGACAAAGTCCATAGTAATCCTATCCCATTTCCACACAGGTATCTCTAACTGTTGCAGTTGACCTGTGGGTTTCTGATGTTCGATTTTGACTTGAAGGCAAGTCAAACATTTTTGTATATACTGAGCTATGGATCTTTTCATGTTTGGCCACCAGAACTGAGTTTTTAAGTCCTTATACATTTTATTAGCTCCAGGATGCATCGAGTATTTGGATTTATGAGCTTCATCCATTACGTTTGTTTGGATTTCCCCAACTTTAGGAATCCAAGTTCTGCTTCCAAATCGTAGGATTCCGTCATCGCCTTTGGTTAGTAACTTTTCTTTACCAACCATGCGTTTCTTCTTGATATTGTCTTCTTGGAGTGCTTGAGTTTGAATTTCCTTGATTTGATCCATCCAGTCTATCTTAATTCCTAACCTTAAGACCCTGATCTTGATAGGTTTGATTCTCTCTTTCCGACTTAGTGCATCTGCTACAACATTAGTTTTCCCGGGATGGTATTTCATCTCACAATCATAATCATTAATGAGTTCCATCCACCTTCTTTGTCTCATATTCAAATCCTTCTGATTGAATATATGCTGGAGACTTTTATGGTCTGTATATATCACACACTTAGTACCATATAGATAGTGTCTCCAAATTTTTAGAGCAAACACTATGGCACCAAGTTCAAGATCGTGTGTAGTGTAGTTCTTTTCATGAACTTTAAGTTGTCATGATGCATAGGCTATTATCTTGTCTCGCTGCATCAACACACAACCTAGACCAATTCGGGAAGCATCACAATAGAAGACAAAGTCATCATTCCCTTCGGGTAATGCTAAGATCGGTGCTAAACTTGCTTTCTACTTAAGAATCTTGAATGCCTCTTCTTGCTTCTAACTCCACTCAAACTTCATAGCTTTCTGAGTTAAGGTAGTTAATGGAGTAGCAATTTTGGAGAAGTCTTGTATAAATCTTCGGTAGTATCCGGCTAGACCAAGAAAATTTTGAACCTCAGTCGGGGTCTTTGGAGTCTCCCACTTTATAATGGCCTCAATCTTGGCTGGGTCTACTTGAATTCCATGATGGTTTATAACATGCCCTAAGAATTGTACTTCTTGTTTCCAAAACTCACATTTGGAAAATTTAGCGTACATCTTCTATTTTCTAAGAGTTTCCAGGATTATCTGAAGATGTTTGGCATGATCTTCCTGAGTTCGGGAGTAGATAAGGATATCGTCTATGAACACTATAACGAATTTATCCAGGAATGGTTTACAAACTCGATTCATTAGGTCCATAAATGATGCGAGAGCATTAGTTAGACCGAATGACATAACTAAGAATTCATAGTGTCCATATCGGGTTCTAAAGGCAGTCTTAGGTACGTCTTCCTCCTGTACCTTCAACTGATGATATCCAAATCTAAGATCTATCTTCGAGAAGTATTTAGCTCCTTGCAACTGATCGAACAAATCATCTATCCTTGGCAATGGATATTTGTTCTTTACAATGAGCTTGTTTAGTTCCCGATAGTCTATACACATGCGCATGCTTCCGTCCTTCTTCTTTACAAACAAGACTGGTGCTCCCCAAGGTGATGTACATGGACGTATGAAGCCACTGTCTAATAATTCTTGAATCTGCTTCATCAACTCTTTCAATTCAGATGGTGCTAGACGATACGGTACTCTAGCAACGGGTTTAGCTCCAGGAATAAGGTCAATTAGGAATTCAATTTGTCTATCTGGTGGTAGACCATGTAATTCTTCCGAAAATACATCCGGGTGATTACATACTACAGGAATGTCCGTAATCTGTCGTTCGGGTTTAGAGTTTAAGGCATAAACTATGAATACACTACATCCTGTATTCACACATTTCTTAGCTTTGGCTACAAAAATTGTTTCAATCTTATTCTCATCACTATCGCATTGTATCAACATAGACTTTCCGTTAGGCCTACAAATCCTAACAGTCCGTTGATCACAACTGATCTGAGCATGGCATTGGTTTAACCAATCCATTCTAATGATAAGATTGTACTTACTCATACTCATTGGCATTAATTCAATCATTGAATTTTCGTTGCCCAGAGTCATCTTGCAATTCGCGTACGATTCGGTTATCCTAATCTGCTCACCACTTGCTGTCTCAACTATGTAAGCATGCTTAAGTGGAGTAGGTTTCATGCCTAAATACAAACTAAAGGTGTCTGAAACAAAACTTCTATTCGCTCCCGTATCAAACAAGATTTTAGCATAAATATCGTTAACTAGAAACGTACTAGCTACCACTTTGGCATATTTGTTTCTCTTTCCTTCACCTATCACAAACACTCGACCTTTAGCCTGTGCTAAAAAACGTTTGAAAACATTTTGGATCAACTTAACACTGGTGAGTTCATAAACAAAATCATATTTACGGTTACCTTTGATACAGGGATGAAGGCCCCGCATGGGTCTTACAACCATCCCCTTCAATCTATCACCCAGTAACCTCTGCTTTACTCGTGTTCTAAGCCTACGACATACATATATACAGACACCTTCCGGCGCGCTGGTCCCATATGTACCAGATCTCAAACAAGATGATCAATCTTGTCCCTAGGTCCTACCCCAATCATGGCCATAATAAGTACTTATTATAGGATATATGATGTATTAGGATCTTAGATACAAAATCATTTACAAAACATTTCATAAAGCATAGTTTAGAGGAACTCACCTCAAGCAGAACCTCCTCCTGTACTGAAAATAATAATCAACACTTTGACATAACCCTAAATTATGTCCGACATCATCATAATAAATATCCCTATCTTAGGTTTACATGAAGAAACCTCAGGGTGTTTAGAAACCTTACCTCGGTACTATCTACGGCAGTTTTGCAGACGAATTGCGAGAAACCGGACTCTCGGGAGGGGACCAGAACCTCTGGAATCGAGCTACCAGAGCTTAGTGTGTGTTTTATGAAATGTTTTTGTGTGCAAATGAGCTGAAGTCGAACTTTATATTTATAGGCAAATTTTGGTCCTGTAGCGGACCGCTAAGCAAGGGTGTGGTGGTCCGCCACCCCTTGAGGCGGCTTATTTTGCTTAGCGTCCACGTAGCGGACCGCTATGGTTTAGGCTGGCGGAACGCCACCCTTTACACGCGTCAATTCTCTTTTGGCGAGTCATCAGACACGTGTCGTCTCCCGGTTGTTTCCTTAGTCCACACGTAGCGGATCGCTAATGGTTAGGGTAGCGGTCCGCTACCCCTTCAACTTTCAGAATTTTAAGTTTTAGTTCCTTAACTTTGAAGAATACTTAATGCAACCCTTGAACTTTAAATCTTGACATTTTTAGTCGTTCTATTTTCTTGGGAATTATCCGGGTGTTACAGATCTGATTGAGGAGGAGGAGGTGGTGTAGTGACGTGCGGTGCAGCGTCGTGTACAAGAGGAGTAATCGGAGGTAAAATAAGATGCGAATCTCCCCCCCCCCCCCCCGCGTCTTGTACTTCTTCTAAATCTGGATAAGGATTTTCACTGCTCTCATTGACCTTAAAATCCTCAAAGAATTTGGCATGCTTGGTTTCTACAATACAAGTGACGTGAGAAGGAAAATAGAATCTATAACCCTTTGAGTGATCAAGATAACCGATGAAGTAACAAGTGACAGTTTTCATGTCAAGTTTCTTTAAGAAAGGATTATAGAGTTTAGCTTCGGCAAGACAGCCCCACACTTTCATATATCTAAGACTCGGTTTCCTTCCTGTCTAGAGTTCATAAGGAGTTTTAGGGACAGACTTTGAAGGAACTCTATTGAGTATATGAACAACTGATTTTAAGGGCTCGGTCCAAAGGAATAAGGGTAAACTTGAGTTGGCTAACATACTGCGTACCATGTTCATTAGGGTCATGTTTCTTCTCTCAGCAACACCGTTCTGTTGAGGAGTACCGGGCATGGTGTACTGGTTCACGATCCCCTGGCCCTTACAAAACTCATAAAATAGATGAGGAGCCTGACCCACATCAGTATGTCTGCCATAATATTCACCTCCTCTATCTGATCTCACAACTTTTATTTGAAGATCAAGTTGTTTTCAACTTCATTTTTATAATCTTTAAAAGTTGCAAGTGATTCAGTTTTTTCTTTAATAAGATACAAGTACATATAACGAGAGTAATCATCGATAAAAGTGATAAATGAAGTATGTCATGTTATACCAGCAACGGGGTAAGGGCCACCAATATTAGTGTGAATGAGTTCTAATAAGTTAGAGCTCCTAGTGGCACCTTTCTTATTTGCTGATGTCATTTTATCTTTAAGGCATTTAACACATGTTCCAAAATCATTGAAATCGAGAAATGGTAACACTTTATCCTTCACGAGACGAGGTAATCGTTCTCGTGAAATGTGGCCTAAGCGTTGATGCCACAACATGGATGAAGCTTCTAAGTCTCGCTTTCATTTAGTCTTCTTTGAGTTTTCATTGATATTATATGATAACAAAGACTTGGAAAATTCATCATCTAGTTCTAATCTATAGAGACCATCATCCAAATAACAACATCCAAACACTTGAGAATTTAACATAATAGAAAGTTTGCCATGACCATGAGAACAAACAAAACCGTCAATGTCTAACTTTGGTCCTGATACTAGATTCTGAGTAATCTCAGGAATATATAAGGTATCATAAAGTTTAATACATAAACCAATTTTCATTATTAATTCTAAGGTTACCATAGCTTTGACAACTAGTTCTTCTCCATTCCCTATCTTAAGTGTTCTTCGGTATCTTTCCAGCTTCTGGATTATAAGAAATCCCTTTAAGGGGTTGGTTACATAAACCATAGAACCATAATCAAACCACCATGTATTAGTTGGAAAATTTAAATTATAGGACTCAAGTATCATGTAAAGATTATTACCTTGCTTGCTCAACCACTCCTTAAAGTCTGGGCAGTCTTTCTGCCTATGTCCAGCCTTGCGGCAGAATTTGCAGTGAGACTTCCCTTTGAAGTTCTTAGAGCTGGAAGCACCACTCGCATATTGTTTCTGAACCTTAGAAGATTCCTTCTTACAAAAATTGCCCTTCCTCTTCTTTGAATCAGCGGACATGAAGTAAGCAATATCTGGTCTCTCTAGCTTTAGACGCCCTTCTTCTTGGACGCACATTGCAATCAACTCACTCATCATCCACTTGTCTTTCTGTGTGTTATAGTTGATTTTGAAAGCTTCAAAAGACTTAGGAAGAGAGGTCATGATAAAGTGCACTAGGAAACCGTCACTGATTTCCATGTCTAATCCCTTGAGCTTACGAGACATGTCATTCATCATCATGATGTACTCACGAATACCATTGATCCCATCGTACTTTGTAGTCACCAGCTTCAGAATTAGAATGCTAGCATGCGCCTTAGAAGTTCCCTTGAATTGATCCTCCACAGAAGCTAGATAAGTCTTGGCATCTTTAGAATCAGGTATTGCTCCTCTGATGATCAGACTGATGGAGTTCTTCATTAGGACAAGAGCCATGCGGTTACACCTCGTCCATTTCTCATGCTTTATAATGTCCCGAGGAGTGCTTTTGTCAGTAAGATCAGCAGGTGCAGGCTTGTCAAGTGCGTGATCGAATTCCATCAAGATGAGAGACAACATCAGTGAATCTTTCCAAGAAGAAAAGTCCGCACCAGTCAAAGTTTTAATTCCCAAGTTAGGGGCTGTGGTGGATTTTATACGAGAAAAATTAAGATACTAATTGCTAAAGAAGAACTTAGAGTATCTATGGGGTAACTTAAACTAAGACAGGAGGAAATAAGGACCATTATATATTAATGAGGCTATGATAAATATCTATTATAATCATCAAAATAATAGATTAATTAGGTTCTACTTAAACAATGTAACACATCATCTTTGGGCAGAAGTAAAACATTTGTTTAGTATTAGGAACAATTTAATAGTGAGTATGTGCAGTAAGAATGTAACACATCACATTTGGGCAGAAGTGAAACATTTGTTTAGTATGCATATAATTAGCTTCGCGAAAACCAAATGTGACACATCACCTTTGGGAAGAAGTAGAAACATTTAGTTATATTAGGCGAAGTAGTGATTAATTAGACTTAAATAACTTTACAAGTGTGACACATCACCTTTGAGCAGAAGTGAAAACTTTAGGTGTTATTTAAGTCAATCATGTTTTCTAATTTAATATCATGACATGCACTAAGTTATAATGCTTAATTAAGCTTGAACAAGTTTACACATGCATCACATCACC
Organism: Smallanthus sonchifolius; assembly: GCA_023525975.1. NCBI lineage: Eukaryota > Viridiplantae > Streptophyta > Magnoliopsida > Asterales > Asteraceae > Smallanthus > Smallanthus sonchifolius. Next base: position 18,595,403 of record CM042036.1, read on the forward strand.
TTTGGGCAGAAGTGAAGCTTTAGGTGTTATTCAAGTAAATTTTAAGGTTTTGAAAACATTTAATTTTAAGGTTTAACAAAAATAAAACTAAAGCATTCATTAATAGCAAACCTGCCTGTTAGCGCGGATCGAACTAAGGTAGGTTCACGGTTCCATAAGGTTTCACAGCTCAGGTGAAGGTTCACGGCTCAGGTGAGGGTTCACATTTCAGGTAAGGGTTCACAGTTCATGAAATTTCACTGTTCAGCTAAGGTTCACGGTTCAGCTAAGGTTCACGGTTCAACAAAAGGTTCACGGTTCCTCTTAGGTTCACGACTCCATTTCATAAACCGTGAACTGTAAAACCCATGAACTGTAAAACCGTGAACTGTTAAACCGTGAACTGTAAAAACCATGAACTGTAAAACCGTGAACTATTAAACTGTGAACTGTGAACTGTAAAACGTGAAGTTTAAGACCCGTAAATACAAAACCGTGAATTCTTAAACCGTGAAGGTTATCCTATTAAGGCATGTACGATATTTAAGGGATTTGATTGTATTTCTAATTTCAAAAATATTTTAAATTGTTAAGTATATCCAAATTTCTTTATTTAAATTAATAAAATAATATTTTAATTCGAAACTTGGAGATAAAGTTACAAGGTTTTAGGAAAAACACAATCAAAATCATTATTCATCCCAAATTAAGGGGATTTTCATCAAATCTAATGATAAACTCGAAGAATAGTTTATGAACATCAGATAAACTTGTCTTCTAGTGGAGGATGGCTAAAGCCTTTTGTGATGTTGTGCTTCCTTCAAGGAAGATAGGAGCTCATTGAGGCGGTACTTTGAAGAACCGCATGCAGCCTTAAGGGCGGGAGGATCAAACGTAGTCGAATACGTGGAAGAAGGAAACCTTATCTTCACAAGGGGTTCGTGGTGTGCGAGCCAAATGAGTGATTTGGTGGGAGTTAATTCGTTGATTAGTCAATTATACATCACTATTATGGTATTAGCTTGAAGCAATCCATCGTGATGGGTGGGTGGAGTACTACTCGCGAAGAGTGAACTCCGGAAATGGCGGATAATAGGTTGGGAGTTCTCCAAATGGAGAAAGGCTTAAAGGCATGGAGGTAATGCATCAGGGTGAACTTGAGAGACGTTCTTGAGTTAGCTTTATCCATAAGCCGATGTGGATCTTGTAATTGAGAGTTTTCTTCACGTACAATAGACCGGTGGATTAATCAAAAGATTGTGGGCTTGTCGTATGATTATGTGTGGTCTTGCCCAAATCTTGGATTAACGGAGTGAATGAGGATAGATCGGCTTTCTCGATGCTATCGGTTGACTTATAGAGTGGATTCTCCTTCGTGGTGTACAACTCGGGTGGAGTTGATTATTATATGATACAAGGAAATCAAACTCGGGGAACTAGTGGGGTGTAAGGAGGAATTAGTAGTGGCTTCAAGAAAGCCAAATGTTCTAGCCGAGCTAGAAATCCCTTTGGGAAGGCAAATTGTTGTTGCCATATGTGTGGAAGTTATATAAGTGGAATGATGGGACACACTACGCCATAGTGTTCTAGTCCTAAAATGGGTGCTACGGTGGTTACAAGTCGGGACTCATTCGAAGTGAATGTCCCGAGTTAAAGCACACTAATGATAGAGGGAAGAAAATAGAAATTTTAAGGTTGTCGAGCCGAAAATTTCTAACTACCAAAGACAGGGCTGAAGTCTTTTGGCATAATTGTTGGATTAGATTATATGTGAATCGGTGAATTCGGAGGTGATCAACATTGCGGATTCATAATGTTGACTAATGTATGAGTTAATAACCAAAAGATGCGGGTGAAACAATCACATGGAATGGAGTCCTAAGATTATAATGGAAATTGTGGGGTTAATTAGTAACTGTAGCGATGTCGTGTATAACTAAAGGGAGACGTTTCGAACCGTTCTTACCTAGAGACGATGAAACACGCGGCGCATGGATTGGTGTATGCCTGGCTTATGCCATTGACACCAACCGAGCCAATGGAATACTTGATGTTCCTGTTGTGAAGAACTTCATGAGGGTTCTATACCCGAATGTCTCTTCTTGGGTTGTAACCATTCTATTGAGGAAAAGAAGAATGGAAGAATGTATACATACATTTGTCAGGTTTGAACAGGTGTCTAAGTCCTAGTTCAACAATGAAGGTAGAGGAGGACGTTATCCCATGAATGGTATCATTTCCATTATGTATACTATGGGATTGTGGAGGTAACTTTCTGGCTCATTAGAAGTTATGCAGTTTATGTGGATCATTGTGAAAGGTGTGTAGACCCATGTATGCTAATACGGTGGTCGTTTATTCGATGATAGTCGTTTTTATCTTCAAAGTGTGGTCGTTACGCTCATTATCTTCGTGAGTTTCTTGAATTCCCTGAAAGGAGAGGCCTTTCTTTGGAATGATTTGGTGTGCCATTTTGGCTTTGGTGGAAATCCATTATTGGATGAGGTGGTGAATTCTAAAGACATATATGTTGACCGGCAATGATTGAAGCAATCAAAGGGTAAATGGTGTTTGGAGTCATAGAACTTCATAGGTGGCGTTTGAAGTCTTAGAACTTCATGACCGGTGATTGAAAATGAAGTCTTCAAACTTCAAAGGGGCATTGTAAGATTGAGATCCTTGAATCTCAAAGGATGACTTACGCTAAAAGTCGTTGGGATTAATAGGGTGTTGGTTTATGAAAGAGGATTTGGCTATGGCATTTGACGTGTCTTTCCTTAGGAAGACCGTATGCCTTGTATGTTGTTTTGGTGCCTCGTGGAATAGACTCGATTTGTCTATATGCAACGAGACAAGAGTATCGCATATTCTCCTAGTCAGTTGTGAGCTTGATTGTAGCAACTAAAGGAGAGAACTTGGAAAGGGAACTGATGAATATAGACACGGGTGAGCGTTAGAAGGTTGAATTGAAGTCCTCGAACTTTATCGGTGTTCTTGAAGTCCTTGTACTTCATGGGTGATAACTGAGACTTAAAAGTCTCATAGGTTATTGTATGTTTGTTTTAGAGTTTAACTTTTGGTGGCTGGGGATGAAAAGATGCACAATCTAGTGTGTGGTTATAAGTGTCTCACTTGCCTACGGGTTAAGGCCGAATACCAAAAGGGAACCTACTTTTCCATGTGGTTGGAGAACTTTGGTTCATGAAGTGTATGATACGACATGGTACATCTGTACCCGTTGAGTCAGATTGAGGTGTTAGTTTCTTCCTCGATTTGGAAAAAACCAGGTGGCTATTTACCATTAGTTGAAAGATGGTGTCATCATATCTACCATTTGAGTATTCATATTCGATTGAATGAATTACTAAATGGTGAACGGTGTCGAATACCGTTTGGTTGGGTGGTATTGGTTGTCATGAAACTAAGAATCATGTTGTGAATCAAGACTTAGCATGTAAGATCTTGTTTATTGAGTGTGATTGAGAAATCCAATCAAGGTAGATAGAAAACCCTAAGTGGATTTAAGTAGGAGGTGTATTGAAATTCAAATAGGAACTTTGGCGATATAAAAGTTCCCCTTATAAAGGGGGTGTATCGGGTTCGAAAACATGGGAGGCCAAGTCCCCGTTTAGTGGGACTGTTCAGACTTCACTTTAGTTTGTAAAGTGGTATGTCATTAGGAGTTACTCGGGGGATCGTGTAGTCTCCATGATACATTCCTCGTAGTTCATCCACGGGAATTTGTGGCGAGAGAACTAGATGTTGCTTCTCTTAGCGGCGTTGAGGTGGATGATGGATGTTTCTTCTAGAGGAACCGGTGGCTACCTTAAGTAGCTAGGTGAAACGCTTATGGTATACGTGGATTAACCAAGTGTTGGTTTAGCGGAATCATTAGATAAGGGGCGGAAACTACTCGGGAATCTGAGGATAAATACTCGAGTGTTACCTAATCTTTTGGTGGATCAGGTTTCGGGGACGAAACCCAAAATTAGGGGGAGTGATTTGTAACGAACCAACTTTCGGGTTTGCCCTACAATATATTAATTATATTTTAGGGGGTGTTTTTAAATAAAAAAAGTTGGTGGGTGTCACTTAAAAGGTGGAATTAACTAATTTGGAGATAATGAGTCATTTATGCAAGTGCAGGGACTGATCTTGTAATTGGCTCAAAGTTGATTTGGTGGAGAAAATAAAAATGGCGACCCACACACACAAGGTGTGTGGGTGTGTGTTGCAAATCAGAGAGAAAAGAGGGAGAAAGAGGAGCTTTGATGAAAAACGATTTCTGCATGCTCAAATTGAAGGTGTTGATTCTTACAATCCCTTCCAAACAACAAGTAAGCTCTATTTCATCTCTTGAATCCACCATTTAAAGTGTTCTTGGTGGGTTTTAATAGAAAACCCAAATTGGGTCAATGGGTGTGGAGATTTTGGTTTGTTGTTGGTTATAAACCTTAATCCAGTGTTGTAAATGGTGGAGAACCATGATTAACAAGATTCTAATATCCAATTTGTTGATTTCAAAATTAGGGTTCTTGAGGTGAGAATTAGGAGTTTTCAAATTGATAAAGTTAAATGATGAATTGGTGGTTAATAAGTGTTTATGGTGTTAATAAACACAATTTTAGTAAAAGCCCTCAATCAATTTGATGAATCAAGGACCTTGGTGAATTGGGTGAAATTGGATTATTAACGGGTCAAAATGGGTTGGTTGTTATCTAGAAAGGTTGAAAGCTTGATTGAAGCTAATTTAGCTAAGTTAGTTATTAGTGAAGATCATAAGATCTTGGGTGGGTGTTAAACTTCAATTAATGTATGTATTGGGGTTAATAGGATTACTAAAACATGTGGAATGTTTAGGTGATCAAGGTGTAAAATATGTTAGCTTTAAAGACTAATTGGAATCTTCATTGGCAAAGGTAAGTGCTTTGCACTTACTTAGTAGTAGATAAGTAGTGGTTACATGTAAATAGAGGTGTTGTTATTTCTATTTTTATGTTGCATGTTGATTTTGACTTATGTGGTTGTAACCTTTCTGATTTTCATGTTTTTCCTATGTATTTTATGCCGTGCAATAAAAGATTTCAACCTTATATTTATTGTTCATATACACTTACAAGCATACACGCGTTCATTATAATACAATATTAACGAAAACAATCTTACAAACCTCGAGGACCAAACTTGACCAAAACTCAAAACAACATCAATATTACAAAACTACAAGGACTAGTCTTGATATTTCCAAAACCAACACAAGCATGGTCGTGCTTAGTCCTAAGCACGGTCGCGCTTGTGCCATGACCACGGTCGTGCTTAACATTAAGCACGGTCGCGCCTCGTTTACAGTTTGACTCCGCAAAGTCAAACCGACTCAAATCTTGTCCAAAAATAGATTGTAAACACGTTTAGAAGGTCGCGAAACTTGCAGAAGAAGATATTCGGCTAATTGAGACTAAAACACGACCAAATACACATGCAATCGTCCAAATACTCGCAAATTCTAAACCGACTTTTTTTTTTAAAACGAATCAAGTATTTGGGGCAAGAATCAAACGAATTAAGTTAAGCCCATACCTACCCGAGACATATATAAACTTCCCTAAACCCTAAATCCATCATTCCATCATCTCTATCTCGTCTGTCGATCAAGAAAAAGCCGCGAAGTCTCCCCGTAGCCGTCTGCACTTGTTGCCCATTCAAAACAGGTTAGTAATAGTTCATTAGGATCGTCTCTCCAAGCTAATCGAAAGCCCTAACTTAATTCGTAACCACATTACATGATTTTACAGAATTGAATCTGAGTTTTGATAAAAAATAGTTTTAAACGATCGACACGATAAACAGAATATAAACCTAATTAAATGGTGTAATTCGATTCGCAAACATCATATCAATGAAAACCCTAAGTTTCTAATCTGTTTTATTACAAGAATCAGGCGAATTGCTTCTGGAATTGACCAGACACGGTCGCGCCAGCCTATGAGCGCGCTCGTTCCTGACCAAGCACAGTCGTGCCCCGTAAGAGGCCCGGTCGTGTTTACCGATCAAACCAAGTCCTGACCTAGTCAAAACCCTAGGCGCGGTCGTGCCGGATACGGACGCAGTCGTGTCTCAGGACCAGACTCTTGTTTTGACTTCTGACCAACCACGGGCGCGTTACCGACCAAGCGCGGTCGCGTACGTGCCGGGCGCGGTCGTGCCATATACAAGCACGGTCGTGCTCATCCCTTAAACAGAATCTTTATTTTTATTTTTATTCTGTTAATTTGATAAATAAATTAAATAACAGTTTAAATAATTATTTTTATAAACTAATTACTGGAATACCTTACACTGTTCCGAATGAACATTTTTTTATTTAAACTTATATTTTAAATAAATATTCTATTACTTAAACTAATACAAATAAATATATATAATAAATAACATAGTTAATTATTATTTTTAAGACAAACCCTACACGTTTAAGAATGACAAATTCACTTCCGTCATTAAATAACGCAAATCAATAACACATATACATTGTTCATTAGGTCGAACTTAGCAATCTACAACACACCGCCATTACATACTTGCTTGTGCGACCTACACTCTGCATAACAAGTGAGTTACATAGCCCCTCTTTTACTCTATTTACAAAACTTTTTGGGGTGGAACATGCGTTCAATTACTATGTTTTCAATTATACACGAATACAGTTTCCATCTTACATACATGTATGCAATTCTGTGCTTTATGCTTGAGTGCTAGGTGTGTAGACTATATACGCTATTCACAATCATTAACTATTAGCCGACAGTATACAGTGATAGTACTATTGAGTCTGACAAACCCACCCAGGTAGGGTGACTGTTGCTGACAACACGATTTGATTTCAATTACAAAGGTTTGATTGAATACACAGGTCACACGATGGTTCCTCTCCATAAACGCCTTTATTGACATGTTTTGTATGAACTGTATACACACAACACGTTTTTGCTATCACACAACAAAACCTATGTTTTCTCACCAACTCTTGTAGTTGACCCTCTCATTTAACCATGTTTCAGGTACCAATGTTTGAAGTGATCAAGATATGCTACACATAGGATTTTGACCTAGTTTTAATTGAACCAGTTATATTTTGATGTAATTTTCATTATTGTTTGGTGGATTGAATCTATGTTTTGTTGAACTTGTTTGATTGCAATGAAAACGATTATTAATTATTTAAACTTTAGTAAACCATGAGCAATGAACAGTCTGCACGCTTCACGCCCCGACGTTTCCGCCGTCGGTTGGGGTGTGACAGTGGTAAATAGTCAAAATAAAGTGTGAATATGGTAGGATTGTTGTAGTTGACATAATGTGAAAATTAGTCAAACTAATGAATGTCACTTGGTAAAAGTGGTGTAGTTAAACTATGTGGAATATAGTTAAAACTAAACGTGCTAAATTGGTGTAGTTGACTAGTGTGGTATGTAGTCAAACCAAACTATAGAATGTGGTGATTTGTTGTAAATTGACCTAGCATGGTATATGTCAAACCATTTGTGGATAAATGGTGGAATTGATATATATAAAATTGACTTAATGTGGTATAGGTCAAACCATTGTGGATAATGATGAAATTGGTGAAATTAGACCTTAGTGGTATAGGGTCAAACTATTATGTTGAAATTGGTATAATTAGACTATATGGTTAATAGTCAAACTTGAATGTGCAAAAGTGGTAAATAGATGTAACTTGACTTATGTGGTTAGAGGTCAAACTAATGTGTGATATGTGGATTAAATGGTGTAAATGACTCAAAAATCCTATGCGGATAATAGGAAGCGGGCGATTGAGTTTCAAGTGGGAGACTTTGTGCTTTTGAAAGTCTCTTCTTGGAAGGGGTGATACGGTTTAGGAAATGGGGGAAGTTAAGCCCACGTTTCATTGGGCCGTTTAAGGTGATAGCAAGGGTGGGTGCGGTAGCTTATCATTTGGAGCTACCGGAGGGACTAAGTAGACTTCATAACATATTTCATGTGTCCCATTTATGAAAATGTCTAGCGGATGAGTCTACTTTTGTTCCATTGGATGATATTGAGATTGATGAAAAGTTGAATTATGTTGAGTAACCGGTGGCAATCTTGGATAGAAACGTAAAGCGTTTACGCAATAAAGAGATTAGCCAAGTTTTGGTGAGACGGAAACATAGAAAGGGAGCGGAAATGACTTGGGAAACTGAGGAAGAGATGCTCAAATATTATTCGAACCTAACCCAAATAAGGGTAGGTGATTTGTAACGAACCAAAATCCGGGTTTCGTTATAAATAATTAAATATTCTAATAAATATTATGGTGAAAATAATATTTTAGAAATAATTTGAAACAAGTGGGTTTCAAGTTAGTAATGGGATTATATTAGTTTTTAACTAATTATGGAATGAAATGGGTGAAATGGAAGTTGAGGGGCTAAAGGTGTAAAATGGCAAAAATCTGCCATATTGACTAGTGAAAGTCAAAATTAGTCTCATTTGGGTGTTGGGTCATTCTTCAGCAAAGGAGAAAAGGGAGAAAACGAGATTGAAGCCTAAATTGTGCATTGGAGGCTTGTTTTGTGAAGGTTTTTGGCTCACACATCACCTCCTAACATCAAGTAAGTGATAATCTTTCATTTGATTTCACCATTTATGAGTTCATAGATGGGTTTTTGTAGAAATACGGAAATTTTAAATGCATGTGGTTAATTGGTGTTAGATTGTTGATAATCTAGCTAAATTAAAGGTAAAGAATGGTGATTAGCATCTTAGAACCCTTTGATTTTGATTATGAGAAGTTAGGGTTCATATGGGAAAAATTAGGGGTTTTTGGATTATGATGATAAGATGATGAATTAATGATGATTAAGTGTTTATATGATGTTAGACACTTGAACAAACACTAAATTAACCTAATGATAAAAATTGAATGAAAACTTAGTGTTAAGGTAAGGATAATGAAACTCAAGTAGGTGAGTTTGGGGTGAAAGAGGGTGTTTGGATTTGAGTGTAACTCAAACGGGTCAGTTTGGGTTGGAAATAAGAAATTGGGTTGTTAACCCAATTAAAATGTGATTTTGGTGTATGATGGATTACTAAACTATATGAATGTGTTTAGGTAATCAAATTGCAAAATGTGAAGTGGAATCGTGACCTTCAAATCCACAAGGTAAGTGCTTTTGCACTTACTTAGTAATTGATGATAAATGGTGTTATATGCAATATTGCATGCTTAATGTGTTAAGTTGCATAATGTGTTATGTGGTACGAATGTGTATAGAGGTGTACGAATAAGTGAATGAATGTAATTATAGTTTTAATACTATAATGGATATGTGGATATGGAGCTATGGTCTAAGTACCATAATGGATATAGGAATATGAAGTTATGATCTAAGAATCATAATGGAAAAGTTGTGATGAAGTTATGGCCTATGTGCCATAGTGGAAATGAAAATGTGTTAATCATGAATATAAAATGAAAAGAATGAAACTTGTAGGTAATATGCAAGTGACTTGTAGCCTATTGACAAATTGGGTGGGAACGGGTCAAATGGATGAATAAGTGAAACAAGAAGAATTTTACTTGTTTGTGATGTTTTATCTTCATTACTAATGGTGATTATTTATGGTGGCATGTAGGAAAAGCTACGGGATAGTCAAGGTCAAGTCTATGGCGAATGTTGGATTCTCGTATGCACTTTTTGGTGATTTCGGGTGTAATTAGAAGTCCATCTAATGGATGTCAATAGATACTTGAAATTGTAGTTTTTGATGCAAAAGTATGTTATTTTGAATGTTAGAACCCATATTTAAGTGTTGGGAAAATTTTATGGCAAAATGGGTTAAAGATGAAAAAATTGGTTAAGTGTTAAAAACTGCACAGGTCTAAAAACTTTCTGTGAAAAAGTGATTTTCGCGCCACGCGAAAAACCAGAGTCTGGTCTTCGTGACACGCGAAGACCTGGTTTCCCAGACCTGCCTTTTTTGGACTCCCTCGCGACATGCGAAGATAGGGTTCATGATTTTTGTGGCACGCGAAAATATAAAATAATAATAATAATAATAATATTTACTTGGGACAAATGCTTCATCGTGATTTAATGATTTAATAATCAGTGTTTGAAATTAGTGTGTTACAGAATACTTCATGGGTCGGCATGGAGTCAAATACTCCATGCGAAAAAAGCGAGTGGTGGTTCTCGCAATAGACATGTGGATATGTCAAATTGACGAAGGGTGAAACGTTAGAACTTATATTGGTCAAAACGTGTGTAAGTTGTAGGTCGTTGTATGCCTAAACAACTAATTGATTAAACATGGAATTAAACATTTTATGGGTGCAAAACGAGTTGTGGTTCTCATGTCGGGCGTGTCTAATAATAAATATTATGACCTTTGGTGATTAAAACATTTACAAAATGTTGTTGGTGGCTTAAAACGACTGGGGGTCGAGTCGGGAGGGTCGAAAATGTCAAAAACTGCAAAATTGGATTTGCTGAACTGGGGCTGGAGTCTAAGACGCCAAAAGTGGCGTCTTGGACGCTGGTCAGACGCCAATCTGGGCTGTTAGACGCCAACTGGCTGATTTTGGGGTTTTGGCCTATTGTTGTTGTAGGGACTTGTGGGAGGTCCCTAAGACTTCTTATCTATACTAACCATGATCAAATTAATGTTTTAAATGTAGGGAAAGCTCCGAAGTGACCTCGGGTCTCGCATCAAGTGGATTGGATTCTCATGGTTGTGTTTTGCAAATTGTTTTGTTAATATTCTCGTGTGGAGTCTTTACAAACTATTTGGAGTTATTACAAGTTATGGATAACTTGTTGTTATTTTTGTTTAAACTAATTAAGGTGATTATGTTAGTTTAATTCCTGTTTGTAAAACTTAACGTGTGTATACGTTAAATGTCGTTTTGGACCTAACTTCCGCGTTGTTTTAAAGGTTTAAATCGGGTTGAATTTTTTGGTGTTACAAGTAATTAGGCCAATCAACTAATTACTAGACATAGGTTAATTAATAAATAAATAATTATATTTGATCATTTAATAATTAGATAAATGATTATAAAAACCACATATTAAATCGTGTCTTACACGAAGGTCCACTGTCCCTGGCCCACCTGAGCATATTGCACCATTCCAGGGGAAACCCACCACCCAAACTCATGAGGGTGACTCCTCCCAAACCAGTTGATATAGGGCTCATTGGCCGCACATGTTTCATTGCTTGTATAATTTGTTATTATGTAATGTAAAAGTCAAATTATTAAAGGAAATTCTTAAATGTGTCATTGACCAATAATCTTTCTTATTTTGTTTTTTTAACCTTCTTCTGTCATAAAATGTCTCTTTTACATGGGCGGTGACGCCGATGTAATACGGTCGACCCTAAACGTTTGGCAGCCTGTATCATACAGTCGGCCGTCTCTTAACTTCATTAAGGATATTCGTGATACAGAAAATACGACGGTAGCGGCAAAGGAGTTTCTTAGAGGCGGCGTCACTTGCGTGGAATAGGACATTTTGTGACGAAAGCTGTTGGGTAAAAGAACATTTTAGAAAATTTTCCAATTATCGGCTTCGGATTGGAGTTCCCTTGCACGTGAGTTCATGTTAAATTATTGGTCCTGATTGAATGGGAATTATTGGTTCATAAATGCTGGCTTTTGTTGCTTTTGGGTCACGTAAATGGACTTTTTCCCTAGAGTAAATTGCACTAATTATGATCCATTTTTAAGTTGTCACTTTCACTTTCCAACTTTTGACGATTTTAGGTTAAATCATTAGTAACGGTTTTGATTATAACAAACTATTGAATATTGTCTATGGCTGTATGGTCTAGTGTCATTGATGATTTCTCATTTTCTCTCATATAAAATGGTGTGAGTTCAAATTATACAAATATAGGTTTCTCGGCTTAGATTTATTGGGTCTTTATAATTGAAAAATTCATAAAATACAATCAAAACACATGACTATAGGAGCGATAATGTACAACAATTAAACTTAAAATACCAAATTCATGTATTGTATTGTTAAGCAAAATTGAGGGTGTAAACGAGCCAAGCCGGCTTGTGAGCTACTCGAGATCGGCTAGCTAGAAGCTCGAGCCTAAAAATAAGCTTGTTTAACAAACGAGCCCGAGCTTCACTTATCGAGCTCGAGCCGGCCCACGAGCCTAACCGAGCCTGTTATTTATATATATTTTTAATTAATATATTAAATATATATATATATATATATAATAATTAGTATATATAAAATTATGAAAAAATAACTAAACTATATATATTATGTTATGTATAAAAATTATAATAAAAAATATATAAACATAATTATAAATATATATAAATTAATTAATAAATAATAAACGAAACTTAAAAACTACCCACAAGCTGAGCCCGAGGTTTAGAAATAGAGCTCGAATCGAGCTCTCAGTAAGTTAAACAAGCCGAGCTCGGGCTTGGCTCGGCTCGTTTACACCCCCAAGCAAAACCATTTATGTGTTTAGTTCAAGTTAAAATAACTAAACACCCGACTAAAATATAAAAAGTTACATATACCAAAATCATACGGTTAGGTTCGGTTTTTTTAGACCGTTTTCCGGTATAAATCGAAACCAAATCATTTGATATGGTTTGAAAACTCCTAAACAGATTGATCGGAATAACTTTTATAAAACCGACCACGAAACTAAACCAATGACTGGATTAGACTTTTTCAAACCAAACCATGAACAATGCAATTGGTCATTAGAATATGTGATCTGTGCAATGCAAGTTGTATATCATCTGGTTATATGTATTCTTGTAAATAGTAACAACTTTTATGTTCAAAAAGATCAGAATGCAACTATTTTCATAAAGTATTTGAAGTTAATTACATAACCCTAAACTTGATTTAATGAATACTATAGTAAAAAAGTATATCTTTTCCCCTATGAAATCTAGTTCAAAACAAGTAATATTACATCATTTTATTTTCTTTGAGGGGTATTACCTAATAAATAATTAAAGTACAACGTAATTGAATAGTAACAATCCCATTCAAATGTTGACACTTTATGCTTTTTTTTTCTTTTTTTTTACCTCTCATACTATATAAAATACGCTTTTAACCCGTTCAATTTACTAATAATTTTATTTTCCTGTAATAAGTTTCTTTCGTTAACTTTTTTCAAAATACGGAGTGCGCGACTGTTTTTAATATTTTTTTGTCAACGTTCCGATAAAAATTCTTTTGAAAACTGAGTTGTATTAAAAATTGAGTTTTTTTGGTAACGTGGCCTATAGTGAGTGCCGTTACCGTTGTGGTCCCACGACGAACCGAACCTATTACGAGCGGACAACATCATTACAGATCTTGGTATTATCGGAACCGGCCTCGGTCTTCGCTTTTATGGTTTCGACGACCCAAACTTTTTTTTTCCTTTTTTTATTATTTACCTTTAAATTTATTTTTTATTAACATTAACTTTACCGTTGCGCCTACGTTTTCGCTTAAATTTTATTAAAAATTGGCCAAACACCCGCCGCGGAGCGCGGGTATAACCCATTTAATTTTCTATTAATTTCGTTTTTCTTTATTAACTTTCGTTCGTTAACTTTTTTCAAAAAACGGAGTGCGCGCCTGTTTGTATTTCTTTTTTGTCAACGTTCCGATATAAATTTATTTGAAAATTGAGTTGTATTCAAAATGGAGTTTTTTTCCTATCGTAGCCTATATCGAGTGTCGTTATCATTGTGGTACTGTGACGTGAATTAGGCTACCTGACACCCGCGACGAAGCACGCGGATATTTAACTAGATTGTTTAAAATAGCAAGATATGTTAACTTTTTATTAAAAAATAAACTTTTAGACGTATGTCTACACGCATGTATGTATGGATTTATAAGTATATAATTTCCGGTGTTAAGTAAAGCTAGGAAAGAAAAGCAATTAAATTCACTGTAGATTAATCATTTTAAATAAGTATTAAATATTATATAGATATAAATTACTGGCAGTGGGGGATCCAAGATTTTTTTTTTGTGGTTCACATTTTTTCGATGATCAGATTTCTTACAACCAGACGTCAGAAATTTTAGGTCCGGATCGGCTCTGGTCAGGGAACATAATGAAATACGATATCATAATAAATTTGGGTCTTTTTTTAAACATGGGTCAGACATATTTAACCTTAATACTAAATCAAATAGATGAGCACTTGAAAGAACCGAAACTCGGTTCCTCTCACAGTTAACATAAACAATCATAAATCACATAGTTTTTAAACTTCAAATCAAAGATCTATCATAGCGAAAGTCTATCTATTACATCGGAAGTCTAAAAAACACACCAAATTAAAACTTTAAACATAACTGCCTAGAACATAAACTATAGTCATGGGAATTTCAGTCTTCAAAGCCAGCAGCCATCCAACCATGCTATCAAGCCCACGAGGTTTCATTCTTTCTCTTTACTTTTGTGCCCTGTATGCATACTAAAAGTAAGCTAATACTGTTGTGTTCAAGTTTAATTATATTTAGAAAAAGGGTTTTACTATCTCTTTACCTTTCGTAAAAATAAACATTTTAACGAAAAACATACTATATCATACATAATCATACATATGCATTTACTCTGCACTCTGTTACTTAAAGTCATACATTATCAGTCGAAAATCTGTATATGTCCCCTTAGGCCTGAGGGAGTCCGGCGGTGGCGAGCGGTGTTCTGTTGGGGACTGGGTTGCGTCTCAGTTCTCACAACAAATGAACGGAAGTATTGTATTGGAACCCTAGAACTTTTAAACAATTAAACATAAAACTGCATTAAAAAAAGTTCAAAAAAATGTATGAGGAGAGATTCAAACTCAGTACCTCTAGGTTATAAACCAAGGCCTAAAACACTACACCACTTGTTCAACTTTGTATAGGCGTTCACCCAAGTTTTTTTATATAGCTTTCTATTAAAATTTTGAAACTCGGGTGGTTCCGGTAAACCTCTCCCGCCCTACCTAAGTCCGCCCCTGATTACAAGTCATGCTGATAGTTAGACTTTTACTTTAACTAGATGGGTGGTTTCTCCGCCCGTGCATTACGTCGGGATACTGCATGTCAATCGGTAAGATATATAATCTCGGCATGCACATCAAGTTTCATTTGTGTACACAGTTCTCTAAACCCGTCGGGGACTCCGTATCACGAACGATCGGTAAAACTAAAATTAATTAAAGAGAAAAGTCAAATAAGTAAACAATTTAAATAAATATGATTTAGTTAAATAATAAAAAAAAATTATAGAAAAAACCTAAAACTAATTACAGAAAAAAATTTAAAAAATAAAAATAGAAAAAAAATTGGAAAAGCAAAAAGAAAAGAAAAGCTGAAAATGGGACCCGAGTGGAGGCAGGAAAGGGGAGGGGCGTTACCACCTCCACCAACCCATAATCTTGTTGCTAACTCCAATCAAAACCGTATATATTTAAAAAAAAATGCTATCTTAAAAAAATTAAAACCCATAGCTCGCCACGTGGTAAACTGTATTTGGCTGGTTTCTTGCGGTCAACTAAAAACATGCCAACTGTCCTCATATCGTTCATCGAAGTTGCCTAATTGTATTGTATATAATTTCACATGACATCTCTTTTTTAATCATATTATTTATCAAGTCTAAAAATAATCAGAATTTATCAAAACATGTAAACATCTTATTATCTTATTATTACAATTTCAAAGAACAGAATAACATCCAAGCAGAATGCTATACTCCCCTTTTAAGCCTCTCGGCGTGTAGCTCAGTTGGTTTAAGGGTGGAGTGTTTTTCACCCTTTAAAAGAATAGGTCTGATTCGATCCTTGTGATTGACACTCTCCATCGCCTTGCCGCTGAGTGATCGAGTCTGATTTACCTCTCACGTGTTGGGGCCTGGGACGGTCTGATATGAACCGATTATCGTGTCCGGTAGCATATAATTTTTTTTGAAAGGCCAACAAATATATTCCATGCAGGCTAACAGCAAGTTAGCTAAAAAAAAAAAGAACAGTACAGTCTCCAAGTAGACAAAAACAAAGACACTAAACACCCAAACTAATTAAGTCAAAATTACACTATTGATCCCAAGAAAGAGCTTAAGCTTTGGAGCGATTCTTGAACCAAAGAAAACCAAGAGCTTTTATGTCTCCAACAACTTTTTTAAAGCTGGTAGGTTTGTGCTCGAAAATCAACGTATTCCGGTTTCTCCATAAACACCAAATAGCAGTTTGAATAACCATATATATGGTTTTTTCCATTTCGATGAACCCCGAGCATATAGATGATAATTCACCAAATCTCTTGCTTCATACAGGAAGAGAGATGATATCCTGCACCAGTTGGATATGAAATCCCAAACCATTTGCGAAAAATGGCGTGACACAAAAAGGTGGCCCAAAGTTTCTTCATTATCACCATAGAGTACACATCAAGTGTTAGGGAGCTGGACGTTTCTTCGAGTTAAGGCAGCAAAGGTTGGAAGCCGATCCAAAGAAAGGCGCCAACACAGGAAGTTAACTTTGATCGGAGACCAACTGTTCCGGTGGAAATTTAAGCCCAGATACGTATACGAAGCTGACTGTATAGCCTCTTTCAGGATGCGACCAGAAAACGAGCCGAAAGAATCAAGATCCCATAACCACCTGGACGAATGTAATGGGTCAGCCATGGGACAGATGAAGCTAGCCAGGTCTAAACCGAGGTGAGCAAGATCCTGTGAAATTTTGACAATCTGTTTCCATGGACCGGGATTGGAGTTATGATGAAAGCTCCATATTACCTTTCTCCATAATCCGTTCTCGTCAACTTTGAAACGCCGCCACCATTTTGAAAGCAATGCAATGTTAGCCTCACGAAAGGAACCAATGCCTAAACCACCGAGCTCCTTAGGAGTCATGACATTATTCCAAGATACCCAACTAATCTTGTGTCGGTCCGATGATCCCCCCACAAGAAATCCCTACGCAACATCTCCAAATCATTTATGATTTTATTAGGTGCCTTATAAAGGGAGAAGAAGAATGTGGGAAGGGAGTTTATCACCGATCGGATAAAAGTGATTCTTCCCCCAAAAGATAAATTTTTCGCCTTCCATAATGATAGTCTTTGTCTAAATGTATCAACAACCGGCTTCCGATGCTTCACAAGATTCATATTAGCCCCCACTTGTAACCCCAAATATTTAAAAGGAAAAGTACCTATCTTGCAGCGAAGAATGACAGCCATTTCTTGCTTATGGGTATCATCCACACCGATTCTGAAAAAAAGCTACCCTTAGCAAGGTTTACCCACAACCCTGAAGCAAGATTAAAACACCGAAGAAGTCTATTTAGATTGCGGGCATTAGCCAATGACCACTCGCCAACAAAGACCACATCATCTGCAAAAGAGAAAATGAGATAGAGTCGGTCCCAAAGAACATGAGATTCCATGAAAAAGGCCAATTAAAATACACATCTAAACTCCCCATAATGTTACCTTTCATTGCCTATAGTCATCCGGAAACTTCAAACCTCAGGATTGGATATATTACAGTTTGTCCCCTCGTACTTTAACTTGAAAGCATTTCAATTACATTCATTATATTAATTACTAGTAGAAGAATAATCATTTATTATTCCTGTTTTATACCAAATGTAAAACATTAACTTTTATGAATTTTATCTGGTTCATTTATTTATGGTTCACTTATTTATAATTCAGGCTGTTAAAAACACTATTTATATAATTCAGGGGTGATAGTCATGACCATTCTTTGGATAAATTATAATTACAAATAAGTTAATTTAGGTTAACTTACATTATAGAACGAATCATTTAATAAATAACCAAACATATACATTGAAATCACATTCATAGCATAGCTACTAGTAGTAGGGTCTAGAAATGATGGGATGAAGACAAACTTTCCTCTATCCTAAGGGTGAAGGGGGTGGGAAGCTCGAAGGTGTCCGAGTAAGAGAGAGTACCCGGGTAAAAGGGGTACACCGCCCCCATTAAACCTAGTAAGTTGTTCGGGTTGATTGTCCGAGTAAACTTACTCGGTGATTCCCACTGTCTCTCCACTCTCTCTCTAGTGGACCCCACCACTACCACACACACCATTTATAATTAAATGTTTTCTTTTTTTAAAAAAAAGTGGGTGAGTAAATGAGTAAGGTGTTTCTAATAAAATCTGAGTAAATGAGTAGTTATGAGGTGTCAGAATTCTATTGGGCAGTTTTGGTGAGTAAATGGGTATTCCACCCCCTTCACCCTAAGGATAACAATTCCTGACACAACCCGATACACGACCCGAACATGACACCAAAACAAAGTTTTGGTTAATGACACGACCCGTTTAAAAATGGGTCAACCTGAACACAACCTGTTTAATAAGTGGGTTGCTTTGTTAACCCGTTTAAGGGTTTTTTAAAAAGTTAGCTATATTAATTTTTAATTTTTCCTCTAACTATTAACGTCTAAAAGTGGTATTAATTTTCCCCTTTGAACATTTTTCATCAACTCTTCACTTCCAACATTTTATTTTATTAATTCTAATGACCCATTCTCCAATTCTTTCTATTCGCTTCTTGACTTCTTCTAATCTCGAGCTAACTATAAAAGTGACACCAAGTACAAAAAAATGTTTCATTTGAGTAGGAGTAATTAATTATTTAGATTGTTACTAAGTTACTAGCTATTACTCATATTCATAAATAAACATAAAACGGGCTAACCTGAAACACAACCCGAACACGGCATAATTTAAATGGGTCAAACACGACACGAATAAGTATATGGGTTGTGTTAGGGTTGAAAATTTAACCCACCAACCTCACACGATTGACACTCCTACTCTATCCTAGGTAACAGAGAAGCTACTCCACTAGACTCTCGGCTCCAAAAACTCACAATCAAATAAACTAATAAATAAATCTAACATTTGATGCCACTCCAAACACAATAACTAAGAATCAACCATTATTAAACTAGTCATTTCAACATAGTTAATAAAAAGATACATCAAGAACATCCTCCACTACAACAAACCAAACTTCTTATACCATACTAAAGGTCTAAACCTATTCCACTTTAGCCCCTCACATGATTGAACAACTGCTTGTGTACTCATCACTCATCATGTTGGCACCACCACCACCACCACCACCACCACCAACACCAACACCAACACCGCTACCGGCATAGTAGTAGCCGTTAGGGTGCTCATAGTAAGGGTAAGGTTCAGGGTTGTAATTGTAGTAGTAGTAGCCAGTGGTTGGTGGCATGATAGGTGACCTTTGATACATTGCTTGCCTGTTCTGCAGATTCATCAATGATGCAGCAGCAGCAGCTGAGTGGTGGTTGTACTCTTGGTGGTGGTGGTGGTTGTGGTTGTACCCTAATCCATTCATGTTCATCATCATTTGTTGACCACCAGTATTCATTTCAAACCCTCCAAGATTACCACCACCAACACCAAGACTGTTCATTATGGAGGCTAAGTCATTTACACTTTTGCCCTCATCTAAATTCTCAAAATTACCCTTTTGCCCTCCCACATTCTGACTTCTCTTCCCATTTCCATTGTTGGGTTGACTTTTATTTTTTGAATTTTTTGGAATGTTACCAGAAACTGCACCTGCTTCTTGTTGTTTCTGCCTCAAAAGCCCTAATTGGTTTGCTTTCTGTTTAATAAACCTCAAATCCTCATCATCTTCAAAAGAACCATCATCTTGTCCAGAGGTCAAAGGTTGACTCTTTTCCTGTTTTTTCAAGGATTCAAGGCCTTTGATGAAATTCTCTTTCTGGGTTGTGTTTTTCTTGTCATCTTTTTTACAAATTCCTTTCTGATTTTGCTGATTTTGACCTTGACTTTGACTTTGGTTATTGTTTGGTTTGTTTGACCAAATTTCAGCATGTTTACCAGCTTTCACAAGTTTCTTTAACAAAATTGCAGAGTCTACACTTCCTGAAACTGTCACCTTTTGTTGCTCTGCATCTATGCTCACTTGATAGACACCTGTATAATATAAATATATAATTCACAAATCACAACTAGTGCTATAGTAACTTGTACTCAGTGCATCAAAACATGTACATTACCAAAGCAATAAAAATTTAATCTCATTTGTTGACCATCAAAAGTTTACATCCTTAAAATCAGCTCCACAAGAAAAGAAGAGCAAAATTTGCATCTTTTTTTCTAGCATATGACTTGTACATCATGCAATGGGAGATGTACATACCAGAAAATTTAGCCTTTTACCAGTATCAGCTTTGAAAAAGGACTTGACAAAGCATTACATCACAAGAACACCACATTTTTGCATAAATTTTCAAACTTTATCAAAATCCCATTTCACTTTATACATGAAAACAGTAGCAAAAGGTAATTAATTCCTTTTTCAGAGCTGAAGTTCCCAAATCTAAAGAAAATATGTTACCATAATTAGTACATTATGCACAGAAAATTTTATTTTTCTCTGGATTTACAAATTTCAGATATGAAAGACAAGGGTTTAACCATGCATTATTTCACAATAACACCACATTTTGCATAAATTTATAAAATTTATCAAAACCCAGATGCCAATTTTGCTAAATTTATGAAATTTACACAATCTTTAGAGAAAGAAAGAGAAATTCACCTTCAATTTTTTGAAGAATTTTCTTGACTTTGTGCTTGCAACCATCACAGTGCAGGTTCACTCTCAGAGTACATGTCTGTGGATAAAAAAAAATAATAAGTACAAAACATCAAGAACAATAAATCAAGAATGCAGAATTAAAAAGAAAATCATTTAAAAAAATTAAAAAGTGGTGAACTTGGATCTTGAGAAGCTTAAAGTCTTCATCTTTAGCCATTTCTTGAGTGGTGGTTTTGGATTTCCAGAAGAGCAAAAAGAAGGATACAAGAAAGCTAATATGTAATGTAGCACTCTGACTGAAGACACCCAAGACAGGGGTAAAAGTGGTAATTCAGAAAAAAAGATAATTTTTATATTACTGCATTTCTGACTAGTTTACAAGTTTTATGGAAAAACAAATTTCAAGTTTTCCTTGGAAGTGAAAGATTAAAAAAAAGAATTTATTATATATTTTTTATATTGCCAAAAAAGTTCCTTTTTCTGGTTCTTGAGCTATGAACTACACAAAAGTACTTTAAAAGAATCAAAAGAAAGACACTTGTGGTTATTTTAGTTAAATACGTTTTCCGAAGCTACGATTCTTTAATTTGGATGAAACATTTGATTTATTTATTGTTTAATTTCTTTTTATATTATGAGAATCTTTGTTTTTTTTAACGGCAATTTGGATCCACCCGATCATCTCTACCACCCTCAGAAGGAAACTCACTATATATGAGAAAACCCCCTAGCATAACCTGGAACCCTTTTTTTTGGTCACAAATGGGACTTGAACCCAAAACCTACTCATTTTAATGAAGTCTTGGATACCTCACCTCAACCACTTGGACTGAAGATCATTGGCATGAGAATCTTTGTTAATGTTTCTAATTATTATAGTCGCTATTTTTTTTCTAACTTGAAGGTGTTATTGTTTTCGTTAAAAACCTTTTACTAGATTACTCATAAGAGCATTGTAACGAACCAAAATTTAAAATATAATGTTATTTGTAAAAAATAATATTATAGGTTGTAAGAAATTAATTAAAGTGAGAGGTTTGTTACAAAAGGGGAATTTTGACTAGTTTGGGTAAAAGGGTCATTTCAGGAAGTCTAGGGACTAGATGTGTAAAAGCTGAAATGTCCATTTTGTTGCGGGTGCAGGTCACGCAAAACACACACTTTGTGTTTTGGCGAAATTCAGAAGAGAGCAAGAAGGGGAGAGATCAAAAACGAAATTGATGGATTGCATGTAGAATATGGATGATTCGAGGTGTTCATCTTCTTCCAAAACATCAAATAAGCAGCTTTATCTTCTCCAAACCTTCATCAAATAGTGTTCTTGGTGGGTTTTGGGTGAAATCCGAATTGGGGCTGTTGGGGGTGAATTAGATGGTTAGAAACTTGAAATATATAGTTATCTAGCTTGACTACAAGTAATGAAGGGTAGATAACATCATCTAAACATCGAATTTTTGGATTTAAGAATTAGGGTTCTTGAGTGTGATTTGGGGGTTTTCAAATTAATGATGTTAGAATGCTAAATTGAGGATGGATAAGTGTCTAGGGAGTTGATAGACACATTTTTTATGCAAGAAACCTTATCCAATTTTATGATTTGGAAATAAGGGTTCTTGAGGATCAAATTTAGGGGTTTTTGATTTGGGGACGTTTGAAGGTTGAATTAAGATTGAGTAAGTGTTTAAGGAGTTGATAGATACATAATTAACCATAAAGCTTCAATTTTTATGGTAACTTGGTGAATGGTGAATTTGGGAGTTTGACTTTTATGGGTCAAACGGGTCAAAATGGGTTGAAAGGTGGTTATTGGGTGTTGAGGGTTTGGTTAAGGTTGTGTTAACTAATCTAAGTTAGTTTATTGATCTTTAGATCATAAAGGTGTGTTGGGTGTCAATTGGTGATCAATGGATTACTAATTGTAAATGGGTCGTATAGGTGATCAAGTGGTAAGGAAGCTAGCTTCTAGGATCAAGTGGGGTCATCTTTAGCAAAAGGTAAGTGCCTTGCACTTACTTAGTAATAATAGGAGTATGTCATATATTGTTGATTGTTATTTGTATATGTAGTGATGTTTGTATGAACTTGTTGTATCCAAGGGTGGGAATGAAATAGAGGTTTGAAGTCTTTGAACTTCATAAATGGAAGGGGAGGGGTTTGGGATCTTGAATCCCACATGTTGGTAAATTATGTATGGATTATAAAGTTAGATTTAGTATCATGTATGAACACTTCTTTGCATGTTAGAGTCGGTATTTGGAGTCTAAGAACCCCACTCGTGGTAATTGGGGTTATGAACCTCACTTATGTTGTTATTGTTTATAGTCTTGAACTTTACTATACTTGTTATTGTTTGAAGTCCTAGAAAGCAAATGGAAAGGGAGGGATTTGGGATCTTCGAATCCCACGTGTCGGTAAATAACATAAGAATTATGAAAGATGAATAGAGGTTATGTGTGTACTCTTGTATGTTGTGTTAAAGAGTCGACATTGAAGTCTAAAAGCCTCACCCAGTAGTAAATTGAGGTCAAGAGCTTTGTCGTTTTGTGCTTACTTGGTAGTAATAGATGGTAGTGATTTCACACAATATGTATATGTATTATGATTTGTAGTTTAGCTTATGTACATTCATGCGTGTGTGAAATTAATTGAAAAGCATATGGGTTGGATATGCAATAAAAGGGAAGGGGCGTTTGGTAATTGAGTTCTAAGAATCTCACGAAGGTGGTTTGAAATTGAGGTCTTGAGCCTGACAGGGGCGGTGGATTTGAGGTCAAAGAATCTCACAAATGCATTGATAATTGAGGTCTAAGAACCTCACATGGGTGGGCCGAGTTGTAGTTTAAGAGCTACACCAATGTGGCTTAGAGTTTGAGATATAAGAATCTCACAAAGGAGTGAATAACTTGAGGTCTCGAACCTCATATGTGTGCATTGTCATCTAAAAGTCTTGAGCTTTGTAACCGGTAGTATAATTTGTTTACTTAAAACTTGGGGTCGAGTCGGGAGGGTCGGATTGCATTTAAAACGGATTTTGGTGTGTGCAGACTTGACTGCCAGCGCATTATGCTCTGTTTCTGGCGCATTATGCTCTGTTTCTGGCGCATTATGCGCTGGGCGGCACATTATGCGCTGGGCGGCACATTATGCGCTGGTCAGCGCATGGTGCGCTGAAATCCCATTGTTTTGCGCTGAAATATTTCCAAAAAGTCGCATTTGGACCCGAATTAAGGCATTAACTTGTAAAGGGTCATAAGGGGTGTCTATCATTACTAATGGTTGTCTTGTTTGGGGTGTTTTTATGTAGGAAAAGCTCCGTTCTAGCCTTGGGTCATGTTTCAAGCTTCGGATTCTCATTGGAAGAACGTTTGATGCTATGGGTGTTCGTTTAAGCCTCACTATGGGTGCTTAAACCCTTTAGATGTATAAATGGATGTAATTAAGGTGGTAAAACTTATGTTTTGATTTAGATGACGTCTAAACAAGGGTTAAGTCAAACCGTCGTAGTTGACTTGTCAATTGTTGAAACTCATGGTTGATTTTGGGAGTCTTAGTCGGTCTTTTTAAATCAAACCATGTCGTTGTCATTTCAATGTAGTTAGCATGTGTTGTTTTGTCAAAGAGCGTTATATGGGGCCTACTTCCGCATGATTTTGAAAGTTAAAATCAGTTAAAAAATTTTGGGTGTTACAAGCATCTGGTATGGTTCGTGAGAAGGGGTGCCGTGAGAGCCACCGTGACTCACGCTCACAAAAACACTGCCCCTTCACCCGTGAGAGGTCCGTGAGGTGCTCACGAGTGAGCCTACTCACGCTTGTGAGAAACCTTACAAACAATACATAATTATTTTTCTCAAATAACTTGTATTCGTTAACTTTTTCATAGGAACAAAATACACAGTCTTGTTTATTTTTCTTTTCTAAACATCTCGCTATAAATTTTAATGAAAGCAGAGTTGGTTTAAAAAAAACATTTTTTCGTCTCGTGAGCGACTTTTGACACGTGTTTGGTCTAGTAAGGAGTTTATTATGTTTTTAATTAATTGTCTGAAAATTAATTAATAAATATTAAAAAAAACCATTCACACTCACTAACCCTACATCTCACTAGCGAGTGGGGAATGAGTAAGTGAGGTGGTGCATGCGTGGCAAAAAATTTTTGACTCACAGTCACTAACTATTTTCATTGCCCTAAGAGGTTTTTAAAAATTAAAGAAATCTAAGAAAGAACTTGACCCAAAAAGTTTCATGATAAAGTTCAAAAATTAAAAATTACACCATTCACCCCATTCCATTAATCCTATGTTTAATTTATTCCTTATCCAAAAGAAAGCCCAAAGTCTTTATGTATTCCATTAGATTATTAACGGATGACTTCTTTTTTTGAGAAGAAGTTATCATTCCTCGTACGTCATAGATACCAACAAGCAACAAGAACAATCGCACGAACCAACTCTCTCTTGATTGAACATTTAAAGCAAAGGTTTATAAGTTTCTAATAGATCCCTTACCGAAAAGGCGTAGATAGGTGAAAGTCACCATTTGCTCACAAAGTGCCAAATCAATGTTGCAAAATAACATACACATTAAGTGGAGATCCATAGTTTCAATGCACTCCAGTAACTAACCTCCACCTTTCGTCTTTGAAGAGCTTGCAACGTAAGGATACGATCCATTTCCACCCTCCAAGCAAAGATATTTACTTTCAATGGCACCCATTGGCACCAATTAAAAGTGAAGGAATTTGGAAAGACGGTGGGAAGAATAAGATTTTTCCTCATCGACTTCACCGAAAATATCTCTTGGTTATTTCTTTCCAACTCCAAGTGTCTTGATTTCCTGTGACGATAGTGTGACTAAATAGTTGAACAAGTTGCGACAGTTCAGCTCTTTCAGTTTCCCGAGCCGACGGTGTCCTCCATTCCCATTGCAAGATTGAGTTAGACCCGATGAACTTGTAACGATAACTAATACCGCAAGATTTCTCCAATTCCAACCTAAATAAAGCAGGGAATTGAAGATAAATAGGTGAATTGTTAAGCCAATTATCCAACCAAAACAAAATGTATGTGCCACATCCATAGTTTCCTACTTTCCTTTGATCAAACATCCAGTTGATGTGCTTTTGTAAGGTAATGTCTATTTTTGATATATTGTTCCAAACACCAAAAAAGCTTAATTTACATGGAATGAAAGAATTATAGTTAATTGGATGGTGGATTCCCATGATAACCTTCCTCAAAAGACAACGATGTTCTGTCTTAAAGCACCACCACCACTTTTGCTAAAACGCTAAGGTTAAAGTCCTTGAGGACGCACCCGACTAATTTTTAATTTATTACCTGTTTTGTCAGCCCTAGTTTATTACCTGTTAAAGTCCTTGAGGACGCATACCTTTTCCCAACGCAACGATGTTCTGTCTTAAATCATTACCTGTTTTGCCAACCCTAGTTTAAACCACCCATAAAAAGTTCCTTCTATTATAATATAAGTATAATTACCACAAGATTAGTGTTATAACTTAAGAGATTTAAAGAGGATTATAAGAATAAGAAGTAGAAAGATGCATAACTTTATAAAAGTGTCTACATGAGGTGCACTTTCTCATTCACTTTGAGGTGGTATTTATACTACAAAAACATTCACCACATGGTAGACAAGTAAAAAAGATATATTATTTGGAGTACAAATAGGCATGAAGCTAGGTTGAAAATGTGTTCATCCATTTCCAATATTATTTCATAACACTCCCCCTTGGATGACACTTTTCAAAAAAAAACTTTGGAGTCTAATTTTGAACTGTTGCCTCATTAAAAACCTTACTAAAGAAAACCCAGTGGGAAAAAACTTTAGTTAAGGAAAAAAGAGTGCAGTGTATAGCTCCCCCTCAAGTTGTCATCTGTAAGTCATTATATAGTCCGTACATGTCGCATTGCAATATCATGAACATGTTTCCTGAAAATTGTTGTAGGGAATGCCTTTGTGAAAAGATCAGCTGAATTGTTGCTAGATTGGACATATCTAATTTCAACCTGATTCTGTTTAATAAGGTCTTGAGTGTATGAAAAGAATCTTGGCGGTATATGTTTTGTTCTATCACTTTTGATATACGCTTCTTTCATTTGCGAGACACAAGCCGCATTATCTTCGTAGATTGGAGTTAGACTTTTACCTTTCTCTAATCCACAGGAAGTCATTATGAGTTGTGTCATAGATCTCAGCCATGCACATTCTCTGGAAGCTTCATGTAGTGCAATAACTTCAGCATGATTTGAGGATGTTGCAACAAGTGTTTGTTTATGAAAACGCCATGAACTGCAGTTCCTCCATTCATAAATACGTATCCAGTTTGAGATCTCACCTTATGAGGATCTGATAAATAACCTGCGTTTGCATAACCAACCAAAATTTCTTTTGAATCATTAGGATAAAACAAGCCTAAATCAATAGTTCCTTGAAGGTATCGAAAAATATGTTTAACCCATTCCAGTGTCTTTTTGTAGGGGATGAACTAAATCTTGATAACAAGTTAACTGCAAATGAAATGTCAGGTCTTGTACAGTTAGTAAGATACATAAGGGCTCCAATTGCACTGAGGTATGGTACCTCTGGACCAAGAACTTCCTCACTATCTTCGCAAGGGCGAAATGGATCATTTTCGACATTGAGTGATCTAACAACCATTGGGGTGCTTAAAGGATTTGCTTTGTCCATATTGAAATGTTTTAAGAGCTTTTCAGTATAATTTGATTGATGCACAAGTATTCCATTATTCGTATGCTCAATTTGTAAGCCAAGACAATATTTGGTTTTCCTAAGATCTTTCATTTCAAATTCTTTCTATAAAAGGGTAATCACTTCATGGATTTCTTTATGTGTTCCAATTATATGTAGTTCATCAACATATACAGCTATGATCACGCATCCTGATGTGGTCTTCTTAATAAAGACGCACGAGCAAATAAGATTATTTGTATAGCCTTTACTTATCAAATAATCACCCAAACGATTGTACCACATCCTTCTAGATTGTTTCAATCCATACAAAGATATTTGTAATTTGATTGAATACATTTCTTTAGGTTTTGAACTTAACGCTTCAGGGATTTTAAATCCTTCAGGAATTTTCATATAGATGTCATTATCAAGTGAGCCATACAAGTAAGCTGTAACGACATCCATAAGACACATTTCTAATTTTTTAGAGACTGCTAAGCTGATTAAATATCTAAAGGTAACTGCGTCCATAACGGGAGAATATGTTTCCTTATAGTCAATACCTGGCCTTTGGGAAAAACATTGAGCTATGAGTCTAACTTTATATCTTGTAACTTCATTTTTCTCATTTTGTTTTCGCACAAAAATCCATTTATATCCTACAGGCTTTACGACCTTAGGTGTAATAACAATAGGTCCAAAAACCTTCCATTTATTAAGAGAATTTAATTCAGCTTGCATAGCATCTTTCCATTTATCCCAGTCATGTCGATTTTGACAGTCATTGACAGATTTTGGTTCAGGAATGTCATCTTTACTCATAATTTCACTTGCCACAGAATAAGAAAATATCTCATCAATATTTCCCATTTCATTTCGGTTCCATAATATATGTGTATGACCATAGTTGATTGATATCTCTTTGTTGGTATCATTCACTTCTTCCTCGGAAAGGGTTTTGATATTTAGTGTTTCATTAGAATCACTTTTCTTATGGTCAATTTTCTTTTCAGGTCCTTTTCTTTTTCGAGGATTTTTATCCTTTGAACCAATTGGTCTTCCACGTTTCAAACGCTTCTGAGATTCATGAGTTATGTTATCATCTATTTGTTTATTTGGAATCTCAACTCGAGCTGGAGCATTAGCAGCTGATATATGAGATTTAGTTACCCTTTTTGTATCACTAAATGCATCAGGTAATTGATTTGCAATTTCTTACAGATGCATTATCTTTTGAACTCTGTCTCACATTGTTTTGTCCTTGGATCAAGATATAACAATGAAGGTTCACACCATGAGACATCCTTTTCTTGAATTTTCTTTTCTCCCCCTAATGCTGGGAAAATTGTCTCTTTAAAGTGGGAATCAGCAAAACGTGCTATAAAGACATCACCTGTTAAAGGTTCAAGATATCTTATGATCGAAGTTGTTTCATATCCAACATATATCCCCAACCTTCTTTGAGGACCCATTTTGGTGCGTTGTGGTGGTGCAATAGGAACATACACTGCACATCCAAAAGTTCTAAGGTGGGAAATGTTTGGCTCTTGGCCAGACACAAGTTGTAGAGGAGAATATTTGTGATTTGCACTTGGTCTCACATGAATCAATGATCCAGCATGTAAAATTACATGGCCCTAAATGAACACATGAAGTTTTGTTTTGAATATTAATGGTCTAGCTATTTGATGGAGACGTTTGATTAATGATTCAGCTAAACCATTTTTTGTATGTACATGAGCAACTGGGTGTTCGACAACAATTCCAATAGACATACAATAATCATTAAAAGCATGTTATGTAAATTCACCAGCATTATTGAGACTCACTCTTTTAATAGTATAGTCAGGAAAATGTGCTCGAAATTTAATAATTTGAGCAAGGAATTTAGCAAAAGCTACATTACGAGTTGATAATAAAGAGACGTGAGACCATCTGCTTGATGCGTCTATTAAGACCATGAAGTATCTAAATGGCCCACATGGTGGATGAATTGGTCCACATATATCACCTTGTATTTTTTCAAGAAACATAAGTGATTCTTTTTTCAACTTTTATTGGCGAAGGCCTCGTAATCAGTTTTTCAAGCGAGCAAGATGTGTATTGATCTATTTTATCTGTTTGGGAGATCTTTTGATCTTTCAATGGATGCCCATGTGTATTTTCAATTATCCTTTTCATCATTGTAGACCATGGGTGGCCTAATCTGTCATGCCATAAGTTGAATATACCATGATCACAATATTTTCTTTAGTTGCCATATGCGCTTGAGGCACATTAATATGTGTATAATGTAAACCAAAATGGAGCATTGGCAGTTTTTTCAAGATGTGATCTTCATTCATGTTATGCAAATATTTTTCATTATCAACAGTCCTTGACTGTGTATCATATCCATTATGATATATGTTTTTGAAACTCAACAAATTTCTCGTTGATTTTGGAGAAAATAAAGCATTCTCTATTAAAAGCTTCGTACCATTTGGTAATACTAAATTAGCTTTTCTCACTCCTTCTATTAAATCTGTAGGACCTGATATTGTATCAATAGTTCCCTTTGTTGGTTTCAATTCACAAAAGTATCTCTTCGACTTAAGAATAGTGTGTGGCACCACTATCCGCTATACACATATCTCTATCCTTTGATTGATTTCGTGCTCCATTGATATTCATTTTAATCTTCAAATATGAAGAAAAGAAATTAGAGAAAAAAATAATAAATGTGCAAAATAGATATTACAAAATTTCCAGGAAGATCTATTTATTATGGTGAATATATTACATGAAAGATTAAGCGTAGTTAAGCATAGTTTGGGAAAATACTTAATATATTACATGAAATTGAAACTAATTAAACATAGTTAGGAAAATACATAATATATTACATGAAAATGGAAACTAATTAAACATAGTCAAACATAGTTAGGAAAATACATAATTATCACATATAATTATTAAGATCCAGCAACATTTCTTTCATAGTCCCAAGTCACCGATAAAGTCTGAGTTATTAAGCTTAGTGTTGGTATTGTCAAAATTATCCATATGGTTCACTTCTTTCTCATTTCCTTTAAGGGACGCTTGGTATAGTTTACACAGATGTGAAGGTGTGCGACAAGCCTTTGACAAGTGGTTTGAACTTCCACATCTAAAACATGAACTTCCATGATTTTGAGACGTGTCGATTTCATTTTTAAATTTATTTTGTTGATTGGGATTGCTATTTTGTGGAGTGTGGTAATTGTTGGCTCTTTGGCTACGACCACGACCACGACCATAATAATTACCTCGATTATAACTGTTGTCCCATTTGAAGGAATGGTTGCGACCATTATTATGGGTTTTATCTAAATGGCTACGTCCACGACCTCGTCCCCATTTACGTCCAGAATTTTTAATATCGTTATTGTTAACAGCATTAGCTTCTGGAAATGCTAGTGATCCCGTTGGACGAGCTTCATGATTTTTCATTAATAGCTTATTGTTTTTTTTTTGCTACAAGGAGAAAAGAATTTAGATCAGAATATCTTTTAAACTTTTGCAATCGATATTGTTGTTGCAAGTTTATATATGATGCATGGAATGTGGAGAAAGTTTTCTCCAACGTATCTTCCTCCGTAACCTTTTGCCCACAAAATCGGAGTGTTGAGCATATTCTGAATAAAGCAGATGTGTACTCGTTTACTTTTTTAAAATCTTGGAACCTGAGATTGTTCCATTCATCTCTAGCAGTAGGAAGCAAAACTTCCCTTTGATGATCAAATCTGCGTTGTAAATCTTTTCACATGTATGGGTCATCACAATTTGAGTATTCAAAATGTAGCATTTTGTCAGTATGTTTGTGGAGGAAGACATCAGCTTTCGCTTTGTCTTGCTCTGAATATTCATTTCTTTCTTGTATTGTTTCTAGAACTCCTATTGATTTTAGGTGCCTTTTGACGTGTGCCGTCCATGGCATATAATTTTCTCCAGTGATTTCAAGAGCAGGAAATTCAATTTTTTCAATGTTTGATATTTTGTTGTTAAACATAATAAAGCAAATAATAAGGTAAATATTAGAATCCATTTATATCAATAAGCATAGAGATACAATAGAGTGGTAGAGCTATAAACAAATATATGAATAAAAAAAATTTAAATTCTTCAGGTGAGACTTCAGCAAGTGGGATAATAAGTAAGATGAGCATTACAGTAACCAACAACAAAACTGGGTGAATCATCTTTCGAAAATTGACTTGGATAAATTTGAGAAAATTAGATAATTTGTTTATTGTAAGAGAAAAGAATGGTCAATTTATAGTAAAAAATTATATCCGTATACAAACGGTTATATTACTGTTGTGTGTGT
The DNA here is from genome assembly GCA_023525975.1 of Smallanthus sonchifolius. Classification (NCBI taxonomy): domain Eukaryota; kingdom Viridiplantae; phylum Streptophyta; class Magnoliopsida; order Asterales; family Asteraceae; genus Smallanthus; species Smallanthus sonchifolius. The sequence goes on from CM042036.1 coordinate 18,627,102, forward strand.
TTGAAAATAACTTTTGTAAAAGAAAGAAAAAGGGTAATTGAGACATGAGATTATAAGACGTAAGAATAAAATTTAGTATGCACAAAATTAAGAAAGAATAAAAATGTTAGTATGCATAAATAACATTAGCATAAGAATAAAATGTTAGAATAAATAAATAAATATTAGTATGAATAAATAAACGTTAGTAATCATAATTAAAAGTTAGTTGACATAAAAATAAAAGTTAGATGGATAAGTAAAAATTAGATGCATAAATAAATGTTAGATTGACATAGAAATAAAATGTTAGTTGCATAAATAAAAGTTAGTATGCATAAATAAAATGTTAGATGGTTAGTAATCACATTAGTTATCAAAAGTCCATAATAAGATGTTCTATATACTCATTTCATTTATCATAATACTTGTCTTCTTAATGTATATTATGGATTCTTATTAATGAAGTGCTTACCTTGCTTATGATGGATGTCTTTGTGCTTTATGATCTTCTTGATTAAGATATAAGAACTTTGGTGTTGATAACGTGTTATAATATAACTATAATTCCACAAGATTAGTGTTATAACTTAAGAGATTTAAAGAGGATTATAAGAATAAAAAAGTAGAAAGATGCATAACTTTATAAAAGTGTATACATGAGGTGCACTTTATCATTCACTTTGAGGTGGTATTTATACTACAAAAAAGTTAACCACATGGTAGACAAGTAAACAAGATATACTATTTAGAGTACAAGTAGGCATGAAGCTAGGTTGAAAAATGTGTTCATCCATTTTCAATATTATTATTATTATTATTATTATTATTTTAACGACGTGGGCTCAACTGACACGTACCACCAGGGGAGGCTCGTACATCAGTCTACCCGAACAACCACCAAGGAATTCGAAATCTGCGAAGGGTGTTCCTAGTTTTTCTGAAGTGCATCTTACAAGATTCGAACTCATGACCTCAATAGAGGGGAAACCCTTTGGAAAAACCTCCTGACCACCAAGACAGAACCTTGATGGCATTTCCAATATTATTTCATAACACCTTCTTATTTTATCTTTTTTTTTGAAAGGCGAACATTGAATGTTGTGACGTCGCACCCCCCGTCACATGGGAGAGCCTCGTCCAACTCCGGCCAATATGTTGTCTTAACTGGGCCCACTTGGCGTCAGAGTTGGAGAGTTTTCAAGGAAAAACCCCACCCAATACGGCTCCTTCCGGGCTTGAGGGAGAGCCGAGGCTCGAACCCTGGATCGGCGTGGGTAAAACCCTGGTGCATCAGCCTAAAAGGCCTCATTTGCGATGCCACAGAAATTAATGATGGTGACAGGGATTGAACCCGGGTCCCTTAGGACTTCAGGCCCCACCTCAAACACGACAAGCTCTTTGACACCTTATTTTATCTAATAATTCAATAAGATTAATATTTAACATTATTTTTTTTTATAGAAAGCTTTTATGATATGAATTAGCGTACGAAAAGCAAAAAGGTTATGTACATGTATCGCAGGAAGTAGCCCTGCCGTCGGTCCCTACCTACGTCTCCTCACTTGAAAACACCAAGATGTTCCGATTCATGAGGTAATTCTTTTAAAACTTAAATTGATATTTATTTAATATTATTTTTCATTGCATACGATTTATTTGTAAAAGTTAAAAACAATAATTAAGATGATGTCATATTCGTCAAATGATTTTAAGGTTGAACTATATACAGGAAAAAACAAATGATTGTTAAAAACTTAGGCTATGTGAATCATATTCAATTTTATCATATTTTATTTTATTTTGTGTGAAGGTAAATTTCTTTTTAAGTTTGATCAAAAATATATAACTCGGACCCCGAGTAGTTATAAACTCAAAAATCACATCTTAGTTTTAGTTTTGTGAAAAACACTTGTAACAAACCTAAATCATTTACTTTTTTAATTAATGGTTTCATATATTTTTTTAATATTTTTATATTTTACATACAAATATGTATGTTATCTACATAAAAATCATTAAACTAATTTGTTTATATATGTTTTTAACTTTTAAATTTTACGTATAAATGCACACGTTATGTGTAGTGATATAACTTACCCATGACTTGCACATGTGTATGTAATATAATTAAATAAAATATATATTGAATTTCAAGAGATATGAACAAATATTAAATTTCAACTATTTTCTTATGTTTTAAACCTTTTTAAGATTAAAAAAATAAAAGATTAATTTTGTTTCTCATGTTCTCGTAATATTTAATGTGTTGAATTGAAGCTCTCCTATATACATATATATTTATTTATTTATTTATATGTTAGTTTGTATATCAAATAACAATTCATCTTAAATTGTTATAAAATCATAAAGAACAAGTTCGTGTATAAAATAACTTTAGTCGTTAGCAATATTTTTGAAATTATTTTTGGCCCACTTTCTTTTTCTTCATACTCTCATTTTTTCGTCAATCTTCATGTTACCTTTTCTACTTTTCATGTATGAAGGTATTACTTTAGACTCATCAACATATGGTCCTCATAGTTGCACATTCAAGTTTTCTAGCATTACTTTTCTAACAATCTATATACTTTAATATTTTTTATACGCTTTTGATGTATATATACTTGCCACTTTGGGTTCTTGCATGTGTTTCTTTTATATGCTTGTGATGTCTATATACTTGCCACTTGTGTTTTTGTCTGTCGTACCATGTATGTCTACCTTGCAGGTGTGTTTTGGGTTTCTTGTATGCTTTCTATATCGTCTGTTAAAAAAAGGGTTTTCCCCGAGCCTGGAGTTGCCTCTTTATCTAACCGGGGGTTTTTACCTTTGGGTGAAATTTTACTGTGTATGTTTGTTTGTTACTTTTCTAACAATCTATCATAGACGTTCAAAAATAAAATGGGCTAAAAGTTCAAATTTAATTCTAAATATTTATGTCCTTTTACTTGTAAACTTGTCTTAAACTTAAAAATATAACCTAAAAATAAACATTTCTCTAAAATTATTCACTTTATGATTTTATATTAACTTTTAGGAACAAATTTTACCAGCTACAAATGTTGGGAGACACCAAGTACACCTACTAGCTCTTTCCAAGCTGTCACCTGCCACACTATACCATGGTTTTGAAAAATAAATGTAAAAATCTATTTACAAACAAATGAATAAATTTAAATAAAATGTTTTTAAACAAACCCAAATTAAAAAATACCGTCTTTTCTTGTAGGACAAATTTTAGAGTAAAAAAAGGTTCAATTACATCATAAAACACCAAGGGTGTGTTTGATTCGCGGAATATTTAAGAAATTAGAATTTGTCAAAGAATTGGAATTAAAAGGAATCATATACAGCAAGTTATATGTCTGATATAATGAATCTTGTCATATATCCTAAGTATGGATACAACGGTTAAGGACTTTGAATACATAAGATAGGATGTGTACGTACACCGGCTGAAAAAGTGTTACCTCGAATGAGTAAAGCTTAGAGACATTCAAGTAAAGATGCATCGAATGAAGACCAGATACATCGAATGAAGACCGGATACATCGGATGCTTACTTCAGTGTTGTTGAAGCTCAGATTTTGATTTAGTATAAATACTATAGTTCACTTGTACTGTACAATGTAACAAAACTAGCCAGAGTGTAACGACCTAAACGAACTCTGTCTTTGTAACTGTTAAAGTGAGAGAGAGAGAGAGAGAGAGAGAGAGAGAGAGAGAGTGAGTGTTTGTAAGTGCTCATTGTACTAGTGATTAAACCTTGTATGAGCAATTTATCAATGAAATCAAGATGGTTTATATTTACTTGATCGTGTTCATTGTTTGTTACTAGTTCTTCAATTACCAGATCGTTTGTGTTTTTGGTAATTCCGCGACCTAATTCACATCAGTTAACAGTTTATTTGATAATCTGATCCTGAAAGAATTCCATAGATTATAATCAATGTAGTAAAAAAATGATTTCATTCTTTTATTCCAATTTGGAAAATCAGCCACTGATTGAAGCTTCGGATGACGGTTTCCGGTTCCAGTCTCATTGTCAAAGTTAAGAGTCATATCGAAGAAATAACTATCACGAGATCAAACACAAAGAAAAACTGGACAAACTAAACTTTCCTAAAACTTTCGCCTAAAGTTCGTCTGAACTTTCGTCTCTCACAAAAAAACTTTCATCAAGCAAAACTTTCGTTCTGGAAACTTTCTCCAAAAGTTTCGTCCGAAAGTTTGATATTTCGTCTAGGAATAACTTTCGTCTAAACGAAAGTTGAAAGTTTTAAGAAGAAATTTGAAATCTTTCGCTCAATTTGAAACTTTCGCCTCCTTCAATGAAAGTTTCACTCAAATCAAATCTTCAACCAAAGAACCAATACCAGTTCAAAAAACACTGCAGTTGCCACACAAAGTATATCAAAAGAATCATGACATCTTCATGGTAAATCCTCTACAATCTTTTGATATACTCCAAAGAACCAATACCAGTTCAAAAAACACTGCAGTTGCCAAATTATATGAAATCAAGGCTCAAATCATCGAAACACAAAAAACTCCAAAACAAGAGCATTAAGGATTTGATACCAAATTGTAGGTCCAAACCGTCCGGATCTAAGTGATTTCTTGTCTAGAGCAATCCAATACACACAATAGATCAATAGGAGTGACAATGATGCACTAAGACAGACACAACAAGGGATATTGTTCCAAGGTGGATTAAACAAATTCATCAAAGAGTATGGCTATGTTTGATGAATTATATTATGGCCAAGTATCTCTTTGTTACGGGCATGATTAACCAACTTAAATAAATTAGTACAAGAATCATATTGTGTTGTTTATGACACAAAACATTAATATTAACAATTTATGAATTAAAAACTAGACCAACAAATAAAACTGGAGGTGGAAAACGGAGTGGGCTAGTAACGGGTCAAAGAGGGCCTTGGGACACACCGGTCTGGATTAGGTTGGGTTGACCTGTTACTTTTATTTCTTTCCTATCGGATCTCATAAACCAATAAATTAATGCAACTTTAAACATTTATTTATTACTAAAAATAATAATTAACATATTACAAGGACAAATCATGCTCAATAGGAACCGGTCCATGCTAGTATCATGAACAGCAACTAAGGATACAAGTAACATACCCAATAGTACAAGACTTCTAATGAAACATGATGGGTCGAACCTATATAATATCCTCTAATTAGCATCATGTTGGACTAGAAAAATCAAGAAACAAGTGAAAGAATGGAGACTGAAGAAGAAGCAGCAACAAAATCGAAAATAGATCAAAAGAAAAATAAAAATCGAACCTAGGCGACAGCAGCAACAGCAAGCCGACGAGTTAGAATGGACCATATTAGGTCATAAGAGTCATGTTAGCTCTTAATGGGGCATGACACGTCTCAATAGTTTTCACGATGAGCAACTTTTGTGGTTCATACAAGGTTGTAGATTTCATGAAAAAGGAATTAACGGGGCATGAATGCATGATGAGCCTCATTATGTCTTAATAAATTAGATTGGGTTGTAATGAGCATATTAGATCTTGATAGATAAAGAGTGGGATGTATTGAGTCATATTAGGTTGTAATGAGCTAGAATTCATCATATGTGTCTTAATGGACACGTGATGTTGAATGTATGGGTGGTTTGTAGTGCGACCCAAACGTGGCAGCCAATGGGGTAAGCTGCAATGATAAGAAAGGCCATGTTGAATCATAGAAGATTGGTGACAACATAATTATTGAGATTTGTGGATGATGATTCCTAGACTCGGAGGATGATTGGAGTTGTATATCTACTACAACTACAAAAATCAAAATGAAGAGCGTGGAAGAATGAAGAAAGTGTCAGAAAACCATAATCATATTTGAAAACATCACAGAATTTTTGTTAAAGAGTTAACTTATGAAGAATAATATGTTGCATGTAAGATTTATTAAGTTGGAAACTATATGTGAGCAAAGATTGTGGAATTCATTAAGTGGTGGACCGACAATGGGTCAAAACTGTTCTAAAAAATTCGTGAGAATTTAGACGAATTCAACAACACTACTTCAGAAAAATCATAGCTTTTGTCCGGTTATTATTATTGTAAATAATTAATGCATTAATTAATTATGATTATAATAAAAGAAAACTCTTAATGCATTTTGACCCATCACCCAACTCGTCTCTTTTGACCCGTTACCCACAACAGTGTACCTGTTGCCAATATGTAGGAGGATCCTCGGGTGCAGTTGTGCTTCATCTGGATTGGCCCATGACTACCAAACCAGAAGGGTTTGTTTTGGATGACTCTTCAAGAGATAATGGTGCATCCACGTCTACTAAACTCAACGTCAACCCAAAATGCAAACCCATGGAAAGGAGCTGAAATAAAAAAGTATTAATCAAACTACTGTCAAATTAAATTAACAAAATCAAAATTACCTTCGAAAGGGACTTAGATTGGAATTTAAAGCTTGTTGTGACTGACTCTAGTTCATTAATTGGTCCACATGCTTTACTGCAAAAAACCAATTTCAAATATATGACACAAAACACTAATGCTAATTTTCTAGAATTGAAAATAAGTTGTGCTAAAGAACACATGACAATAAACTAACCACATGTGGCCATGTAACAACAATTTCTCCACAGATGCTTCTTCAAAGGTTTGCTAATGGCAATATTGCAATAAAAATTATTAGCTTCACACATGTAACAAGTTTGAATTCAGCAAGGATAAAGTAGACAAAAATAGACATCAAAGAACAAAGATTGTGAGATTTATAGGTGGCAAGATGAAGGGGTTAGTGGTTTGGGAAAGGGACAAATAACGGATTCAAGTCAAAATGGGTTGGGTCGATTGGGCAAACCTGCAACACTTTTTGTATTACTTTTTTCAAATAATAGTAAACCTTAAAACAATTTGGGTCAAGATGGGTCGCCTAAAAACTATGTAAATTTAGAATGGGTTCAAACGGGTACCAAATTTTGGTACTTTTCTTTTCTAAGACGTCTTATTTCAACCCGAGTCACTTTTTGGTTACAGCCTATTCTGATCCGAAGCCTCTTGACATTTTTTTTTAAAACGACCCGTTTTGACCCGAACTGATTTTGGTCATAACCCATTCTGACCCGTTACCCAACCCAACCCACCTGTTTTGCCAGGCTTGGTGTTATGCAAGAATCTGCAGTCTCATCTGAATTTTTACAGTAAGAAAAACAATACAAACATGTTACAGCCTCTGTCCCAAAAACAAAACTCAATTTGATTTTGAGTGTCACTTCAAATCAGCATACACATGTTGGAAGAAAAAAACGGGCAGCTAGATTTAACTTACATGAAACAATATCACTCACTGTCTTGGATGTGCAAAACCAAACCAAACCTGCGTTAAATCTGAATTCCAGAAGTACCAAGTTTGATGCTCTAGAGTAAAAATTTTGAACTGATGATGAAGGTTATTATCAGAGAACAATGAATGTATGATATAGCCATAAAACAAGACAAGAAATCAAAAGGCTACAAAATTGTGTTGTGTCTTGCGAAGTATTTCTGAATAGATTAAATATGATGGAAACAACACTATGGCAAAACATACCTGCAACGCTATCTCACTCCTCTTTCTTTATATGGTATGGCGGTTCATATTCATTAGAATCATGGGAACTTCAAGTTATATACTTGTTAATTTGGTATGTAAAATTAAGTCTAAACATCTCTCCATGTAATGATATTATGGACTAAACATCAATGTAATGTCCAAACTAAAACTAGAAACATACAAGTTGAAAATGTAACAAAATACATAATTTTATCAAGTGTTTTATACCATAACAAACCAAAAGATGCATTTGATTGACAGGTTGCAAAAAATAGATTAACCGTGAATTTTTCATTTTTAGTACTAATCCAGCAGGAGAAGGTAAAAGACAGTTTCTTTGAAAGATCAGCATGCTTATCAATTCAAGTTTTGCAAGTTCTATCACACGACTAGGAACAAGATGGCAAAAAAAACAAGAAAACATTTATGTTCAACTGTTTTAGAAAATGGACCCAACCCATGTTGTCGCATATATGTTCCATGATAAATCTAATAAAAATGCTAATGGCTGTGGAGATTAATTACATCTTCTGAAGGTTTCCACCTTTGCATCAAACTCAAGCAATAACAGTAGCAAAACAAGTGTTGCTGCACCTGTGTCAAAGGAGGCAAAAAAGTTGTATTGGTCCGGGCCTTCCCTTAACCTTGAAGTAGGTGTCTGGTTTCGGGATTTAAGCACAGGGGTTTGATACTGTTTAGTTTAAATATACAACTTTTGTGGTTCATACAAAATTTGGATTGATGATGGAGGTTATTATCAGAGAACAATGTGTGTGTGTGTGTGATATAGCCATAAAACAAGACAGGAAATCAAAATCATATATATTAATTTAATTTAATTCACACAGGAACAAGAGACGGGGTGAACAAAAAGCTACAAAACTGTGTCTCACGACGTTGAATATGGGTCAAGTCACAGAGCTGATGGAAAGTGTTTGAGATGATATTGTATCGTAAAAGCATACTCCCGGTTACTTCCAACACAAGATACGAATCCTCTTCTCTTTCCCCAAGCACAATTGATAGCACACTGAAATCAGGTCCGGGAGCAGATTGAAGATTAACATGGTACTTGACAGACCAGCCAGAATAGGAGTCATTCTTGTTCATCTCATAAACATTCATCTGCAGAGGCTGGAGGCTCCTAACAAGGAGCAGGCAATCACATGACACTATCACGACCACCATATGTTATGTCATATAAGGTTCTATGGTCTTCGACCTGTATAAAGTGAGGGTTCTCTGCATCTAAACTGAAATGATAAACATGAATACGGGACAGCCAATCGATGGCACCATGCCAGTAAACAACCCTTCTATCAAAGCATACAAAAGATGCTAGACCAAAAGTCTGAGCACAAGCCCTCCAATTGCCTGTTTCTGAGGAGTAAATCTCTACATGAACACGTCTACTGGGCCTCGCGAGCATAGACAAGTTTGTAGTGAGGTGACACTGTAGGATCAAAAGCTATTGCCAAAGCTTTAAGAAATCTATTTGGTACCCAATTATTGGGCAGTGGAAGCAAATTACACTGACTTATGGTTGGATTGTATACATATAACTTATCAGGCTGGTCGTTACACAGGAGGAGACCAAATAATTGGGTACTATAATAAACTTTTATACTGTAAGCGTGCTCTACATTCATCTGAATTTCGAAAAGAAAAAAAAATAATCTTACATTCATCTAATTTCTAAATTTCGAATAAATTTGCAGCGTACTATACTAAACTTTTTTTCCTTGAAGTTGTATCATGATGGAAAGTTTACTGCAATTCCAAGGCGTACATATGTTGGAGGTAAGGTCGATTATGTGGACTTGATCGATATTGACAAGTTTTGTATACACGACATGTATGTGGTTATGAAGAAGTTAGATTATTCAATGGATATTCCAATCAATTTCTATTTCTTAGTACCAGGAAGTGATTTAGATGTTGGTCTTCAAGACCTAGGTAGTGATTCTGATGTTTTGAACCTATACAAACATGTATCTGGACATAAGGTCATCAATGTATTTTGTGAACATGGGACATACATTGATGCATCTATGAGGTCAAATGTTAGGATTGAAGAAGTTGGACAATCAAGTGGCCCTGTGCAACAATTGCTTACTTGGATTATAATGACCTTAATGGGGATGGTATTGTACAACATGATGATTTACATGATCGAGTGGAAGATGCAAAGTTTGTAGATGGTTTTGCCGAATGCCAAGGTAATGAATTAGATGTAGAAGGTAGTCATGAGCAGTGGCGGAACTTAAAAATATAAAAGAGAGGGTCAAAATAATTTTTTTTACCTTCGTTATTGTACATCAATTACTTTCGTTAATCAATATCAACGGTAATTGTATTCTTTGAACTCTCCTATTTGAAACCGTTGTCAATTATTTCATTTTTAACACTTATGAAAACATCTTGGTTCGAGATGTTTTTGTAAAGTGTATTTTTAAAGAAACATTTTTTACATGTTTGACAAATGTTTTTTTAGTTATATATTTATTAAAAATGATGAAAAATTTTATTTAAAGTAAAAAAAATAATAAAAATATAAAAATTTTAATTCTTATTCAATATCTAAACTTAAACTAATAATAATAAATAAATAAATAACTTAACAAATAATTGTTACTTACCCACTTTATTTTAGTTTTTAATAAATTTTGAAAACAAGAGTCTATAAAAGTGTAAAACCAGTCTTGTCCATCTGTGGACACTGAAAAGTAATAAAAAGAATATAACTAAATATAATATATATTAGGGTCTAGGACTAGTAATGGACTTCAGTTCTTTCTTAAAATTAACAATTTAACATAACCCTCTGATACTTTTACCCGTGTCTTCTTCCTTTAACATTTTCTGAAAGCTCATCGCCATGGCTGCTGGAAAAAAAACTTCGACGATGTTATTTCCCTCTTCTCTTCACACTCTAAACACTCCAGGAAAGACTATTTAGAGGGTCAAACTTCAAGAAGACTTCTTGGTCTCCCCTGGTTCCGCCGATGGTCATGAGGTGAAAGCTGCAGAGATTGTAGATGGTGATAACTTTGAAAGTATTGTACAAGATGGTAATGACAAATCTGTAGAAGGTAGTCATGAGGTGGAAGAAGCACAGATTGTAGACGGTGATATGGTTGATAGTATTGTACAAGATGGTAAAGGTATTGATGAAGATTTAAATTATGAAGCAATTTGGTTCATGGCTACCAATGGTCAACAGTCTGGGGTATTAGAAAGTTGTGTACATCCAATCTACAGGTGGAGACAAGTTTACAGTTTCAGGATTAACCCCATCAATGCTAGGTGTTATTGGCCAAAGTCCCAAGTTCCTACAAACCTAACACCACCAAATCATCATAAACAACCAGGAAGACCTAAAAAAGCTAGGAAGAGATCAGCTGTTGAAATGGAAGACATCACAAAGAGTGGGAGGTTGTCAAAGAAAAATACTACTGTGGGAAGTGCGGAAAGAAGGGCCATAATTCAAGGACATACAAAGGACATGAGCAAAAATGATTGTGATTTGCTAGTTGTACTCTTTTGGTTTGCTTATGTGTACACTCTTTTGGAACCTTTGGTCTTTGTTTAGGTTTGGTTATGTTAACTTTGTTTTGTTTTGCTTATGTGCACTTTGTTTGTATGTTTAAGAACCTATGGAATGCTTATGGTCAATTTTTTCCTGACCGGACCGGACCGGCCGGTCAGACTGGTTCGACCGGGAACCGCAGCCTACATCGGTTCGGTTCGCTACCTTTGGACCGCTCAGCTTTTAACCGGCTGGTTTTACCGATTCGTGGTTGAACCTGTAACCCGAGTTTAACGGTTGGACCGGATTTTGTGTGTTTTTTCAAAATCAACCCAACAATATAAATGGGAAGAAAAGTCACAACGTGGGAGGGCAAAATGGTCATTTTGAGAATTTAGATGAGCACAAAAGTGTAAATGACTTGACCTCCATAATGAACAGTCTTGGTGTTGGTAATCTTGGAGGGTTTGAAATGGCTACTGGTGGTCAACATATGATGATGAACATGAATGGGTTAGGGTACAACCACCACTCAGCTGCTGCTGCATCATTGATGATGACTTTGCAGAACAGGCAAGCAATGTATAAGAGGTCTCCTATCATGCCACCAAGCAAAAATGTCTAATATTAATCCACCTGGCTATTGCAAAACTCCTACACATAAAAGAATTCAACTTTCCTGAGCCAGAAGTCAAACATAACCAGCCAGCAGCAAAAACATCCATCCATCCTTATTCATCCTAGTCACTACCCTTATATCACCAAACCAACCCAACAAATCCTTGAACAACAACATAAAACATAAAAGACACCACAAATGAGGCACTAAGACAGACACAACAAGGGAATTAAACAGATTCATCGCTATGTTTGATCGATTATAGCCATGTCTGATGGTAAAGCATCTCTATGTTATGATCAGCTTATATAAATTAGTACAAGAATCTTATTGTGTTGTTTATGACACAGAAACATTAATATTCATTTTCTAGAATTGCAAATGGGTTGTGCTAAAGAACATATGATTACCAAGCACAACTTTGATTCTGTGGGTCAGCATTTGCCTATTTTAATATAAAATCGTATTAAGAACCATCCTACTTCTGAATGGATTATATACAATGGAAACAATATTATGCCAATAAGCAACAACAAGAAATCAAAAATGCAACTTGAAGAAATGTTAGACTGAGGTACAAGGTAGTGACTTCCCCACACAAAATCAAAGTAAGATTCCAAACAAAATTCAAAAACTAATTGTTTTTCTCGTTCCCATATATATAATACCTCAAACCCGTCATTCACATGGAAATGGACCTCACATTCATCAGAAACACTTGAATGCTCCTCCAATTCCTTACGCACCAACACCACCTCTTGTGGTGGCAAATCCTGAGCAGGTGATTAAAAGTTTCTTCAAATGTTTAGCATTCAGCAACACGTAATACACAAACTCAGACTCCGGGCTCTCCAGCCCACTATGATGGGTAAGCTCTAAAGTTCTCAAGCTTTCCACCATGTTCCTTGGAGGTGATACGCCTCCATGCCACTCAGATTCTTGCAGCTGTTAAGACGGGATAAAACAAAGTCAACAATTACAAAATTTATCGAATCAGAGTTCTAAAAACATCAGCATACGCACCTTTCCAATAGAAAGATACTCCAAGGAGGGGCGATTTCCTGTCCAAAATTTATCGAATCAGAGTTCTAAAAACAATTATAAGATTAAATTCTTTCTTAAAGAATCTCAAGTGTAAGGATTTGATTTTTGTATGAAAAAACGATTTCCTGAAACGCAGTCATGTCGTGAAAATCATATAAAACCGCTAGGATTGACACAAAACTTGATATGTAAAATGTTTAGGTGTCTGTGTTTGTACTCCGTGTTAGGTTTTGTCCGATTCGGACCCACAATGGGTCAAAACCGTTGTTTTAAAAAAGAAATAATTTGTGTTGGATTTTGTCCAATGTGTAAAGGATCTTCAAGTGTAGTAGTGCTTAATCTAGAGTGGTCCATGACTACCATACCAGAAGGGTTTGTTTTGGATGACTCTTCAAGAGATAATGGTGCATCCACGTCTACTAAACTCAACGTCAACCCAAAATGCAAACCCATGGAAAGAGCTGAAATAAAAGAGAATTAATCAAACAATGGTCATATTAAATTACCAAAATAAAAACTACCTTCAAAAGAGATTTAGATTGGAATCTTGGTTTAAAAAATAGCGCCTGCCTAAGGCGTGAGGCACTCGAGGCGATCAGGAAAACGCCTCAGGGCCTTGAGGCGGCGCCTCATCACATATGGGTCAAAATTGGTCAACATTGGGGTTCGTAGGAGGGTGATACGTAGAGACAACCAAAGAGATGAAGAGATTATGAATGTCTTACATGATAAAAAAAGGCTTAGGTGTAAAAAAATGAGACATATGCAACTTTTGATTGTATATAAGGCTTATTTGGTTGTACATAGAGCAACACCTCACGTACGTGAGGCTCTAGCCTCACGCCTCGGCTTTTGAGGCCTAAATGCCTCGGAGCACCTCACGCTTTCTAAAACCAAGATTGGAATTTAAAGCTTGTTGTGACCGATTCTAGTTCTTTTAAGTGTGTACTCATGCAAAAACAAATTTCAAATATATGACAAAACATTAATGCTAATTTTCTAGAATTGAAAATAAGTTGTGCTAAAGAACACATGACAAGAAACTAACCACATGTGGCCATGTAACAACATTTTCTCCACACATGGTTCTTCAAAGGTTTACTAATGGCAATATTGCAATAAACCAAATTTCAAGTCACACATACAGAACATACATAGAAATTATTAGTTTTACACATATATAAGGTGGGTAAGTTAATTTCAGATTTTTTTTACTCACTGTCAATCCCGTACACATTCCATACTTTAAAAGTTATAAATGTTGATGGTAAAAAAGAAATAAGGTATATCGCTGCATTTGATGGAAGAATAAGACCACCACAGTAGGCATACAATAAACTAACAAATGAATCCAGTAAAATCCCAGTCACAAGAGACATACAACAAAAATGATATAAAACATATCCATTAGAAAATACATAATAAAAATACGTTCACTACACCTAAACATGATTACATGAAGCATTCAATCAACCAACAAATTTAAACCCAAATCAACAAATAAATTTAAACCTAAACATGATTACAACAAACATTCAGTAGTGAATAATCAAATAATCAAGCTCTATATACTAAACATGATGCAAATAACAAATGATCAAATAATAAAGTAAAATGTAGAGAAAAAAATTCAAACAAGATACCTAAAATCGGGACATAAATTCAGAACTCTTTTGGAATCGAGAGAAGGGTTAATGGGCGGTACTTCGTCGGCATAAGGGAGGCGGGACTTCGGCTACCGGCGGATTTCTTCTGGTCGAGTCATCGGCACAAGGCCGGTTAATGTTAATTGAAATGGGGACCGGGTGAGCTTACGGTAAAGGTTATTGAGTTAATGGGTTAAAATGGTTGGGTTTAGTTTATAAAGATTAATTTGTAAAGGTTTAATTAACTAATTAGTTTATAACAGGTTTATTTTGTTAATTTTTATAACTTAATGGTTAATATTTATAAAACTTTATACTTTAAATTAATATTTTTTGTGACGGTCATAAAAACTTTTCACATGAGTCGGTGTCAAAATTTCTTGGGTGTCAGGATTAGATTGGATATATAATTAAAAAAATCATAGATATTGGGTGACCCCCAACTCACACGGGTGGGTCTGTCCCTATCGACATTAGGGCTTCTGCTGCGGAGCATACTAAAACTAGGATCGGTGATAAGAGATAACCATCGTTTGCACACATATTTAGACAGGCGTATGGCGCTTAGAGGTAACACGGCTAAGATTTTACTCAGAAAGTCGTCGACGGAACTTACTTTATGTGTAGACGTACAGATTTTGTAGGGTGTTACAGATTTCTTCATCATCGGTCGATGAGCTGGCTTCCGACAAATATTAGGGTTTAGGATTAGTTGTTTCCTTCCGAGAGGAAGTATTTATATATGTTGCATGAATCGCATAAGAGGATTTGGGTCCATAAGGTTTAGGGTTAGGATTATAAGTAATTTTTTAAAACTTCGGCTCGGCTCGTGAGTATTTTTTCAAGCTTGGATTCTGCTTTTTTTAAACTCTATGTTTAAAGCTCAAACCCAACTCGTAAAGAAAATATAGCTAATTTCACTATTTGGTACCAATAATAGATGTTGGATGGGCATGAGAAATAGGCACGAAAGTCATTCTCATGTTTGGTTATGTTATACAAGAAAATGAAAATGCACGTCTTCTAATGAATTAAGCCATAACCGATGTAGATATGTGACAAACATATATTTCTTTTCTATTTATTATTCTTGTGTAACATACAAAGAACACGTTTGAAGGTGACCTGGAGGCGGAGCTCCAGGAACACCCTCTGATGCTCAAGTCAGTAATCAATATAAGATAAACATGTATATATTCATATGCATAATATGTAAGCATATGGGTAATACATAGATGGTAAAAGATAGAGGGTGAGGAAGGAACTATCCATGATGGACAGGACATGAGAAGCTCTGTTACGTAAGGGAGGCAAAGAAGAAGGGAGGAATTGATCCTCCATAGAGAGAAGAGATGAGATGAGATGCTAGGATGAGGCTTATCACTAGCAAATGGGGTGATATGAAGTGGAAGGATGGTCCTCTATTTATAGAGAGGGAAACACCCAACCCTAATGGGTTTGTTCAGCAGGGCCGGCCCAATAGCTTGTAGCTTGGGGCCTCTAAAAATATACGACCTCCAATTTTCTTTTACAAAATGTTATATATATGCATTTGTGCTTTTGTTTAATATGTTTTGGGCATGAATCAAAAAGAAATCCACGCTGCAAAACTGGAATCTCTGAAGTAAATAGGGGAGCGGGAGTTAGGGGTTAGGGCGACAATATAGGACGAACGAGGGAGAGCAATCGACGACAAGGGAATCGCTTTTTGGAAATTGGAAATGGGCCAAACAACTCTTTCAAAGAATCGTGACCATTTCTGATGCTCAAAGCAGTGCACCTAGAACCTCCTCAAGGTCAAGAAAAAATTTAACATTTTGCCACAATAACAAGCTCAAACCCTTTAATCTGGTAGCGATCACACATCAAACAGTTGGCGGTCAGCGAAATTATAACCACCGGAATCGCAACCCCAATTACCAAAAACGTTACCCAAGAAACCCCAAATCTCAACACAGAAATTTTAGCCTTTGAAGGCTTTTATCAAGATGGGTTCCTTCTTCCTGAATGTCTTGAATTAGGTTTCCGATTTGAACTAGAGGGGTTTCTTCGTTCGATTCCTGTTGTATTTGAGTTGTTGAATGATCTGACATTTGATCTACAAAGAAATTGTTTTGTTTGTGTGTAATGATATGGTTGATTAAAATGGAAGTCATTTGGAAAGTGTTTGAAATGTTGAATGGTTTTAAGGAGGCCGGTTCTTCAATTTTTATGGAAGTTATAGATTGTTCTAAAGAATCTGCTACAATTTAACACCACCTCTAAAGTTATAGATTGTTTTAATGAATATTATACTTTTAAATATGATTCAGAATTTACATTTTTTAATCCACTATTTTAAAAAAACGAAGACACTATACTAGTCTTCAACCTAGAAGAATGTATAAAAAATATGACATAAAATTACCTTCAAAATTTTAATCTCTCAAAAAAAGTGATAAGTGCATATCTATAAACATTATCTTGAGCAGAACAATTTAGAGATGTGCCTTTTTTAAATAACTTTCAAACCTTCCAAAAAATACCTCACATAAGTAGCAAAAACAAACATAAATCAAGAGGGAAATTAAAACAAAAAAAAATAGTTAGTTACTGTTGACTTATAACCACCAAGTAACTTAAAACTTATCAGACATAGGTATCAATCAATGACTTCCTCATCTCATCCACAATGGCACTGGGCTGGGCTTCTCTCAGCTTGAAAACACTCTCAATCACAGACAATTCTGTTGCTGTAGTATCTGATCCGCAAAACGCGGTCCAATCATTAACGGTTAGGCCAGCAGCAATCACCTCGCTACCACGGTTCACGGTCCCCGCCACCAACGGAACTTGAAGCAGGGTTGACAGCTCATCCAAGTCTTCAATAGAAGTATGAGGATGCACCTGTAACGGGCCATACGAGTAAAATAAAAAAGAAAAATCAGATTATTTGTTAAATAATATCTCCTTTCTATAAAAATTAAATAAAAATAGGACAACGTGGTTCCGGCCAACCCGACCCGTATAAATTAAAGTCTTCTTACCATGCCACCTCTGTTTGAAAAGGCACAATAGCTGCCCACAAGAATATTACCAGCAATTGTCTGCCTGAAAACTTCTACACCAAGAACATCAGCTATCATTTCCTCGGTTTCCTAATTAAACAAATACAAGTATGTTACCATCATGCACAAATGATAATATTATTAAGAAAATGAGGAGGCAAAATTAAAATTCATATATTGATGTTTACCCTATCAAGATCGGTATGAGTAAGGGCGACGTGGTCATTGCATGCTATGCAATTTCCGAGGGCAGATAGCCTTTCATCAATGCGTTGAACGACAACTGCATCGGGCAGACTGTTTCTCAAGTGTTGAAGCTCTGCAATCACACACATTATCAATAAATTTTTTAGCTTCTATCGTTATCATACTTATATTTTGTACTTGTGGCATTTAACTGGTCCAACTGGTAAAATTTCATTTTCAACTAGGGAAAAAAATGTCAAGGAATATAACCACTGCAAAAAAGAGGCAAGTTAATCTGCTAAAATGTTAAAAGTTGGTTGGTTGACAAGAAAATCAGGTTGAAAAAAGACATTGCTCAAAAAATAATACCTAAAAGCAGGGGTGTGAATATCTGACACGACACGAACCTAACACGAAATCGCGGGTTTTGTTTTTAGTCTAAACGGGTTCGGGCTAGTTAAGGGTTGAACCAGCAAACAAATTTAGCGAGACGGATATGGTCGTGTCAACCTGACGGGTTCACGTGTTGACCCGTTTAACCCATGAATTTATGTAATAAAATAAACTATTTAGGTGCCTGTCATGTCAACCCGCGAATACATATGTCGTGTTCGTGTCATGTTCGGGTTTGTGTCGGGTTCGACCTGGCAAACCACAAACACGACCCGTTTAACAGACCTACCTAAAAGCGACAAATCACAGGCTAATTCAAAAATAAAATGAAAGTTGAGGGCTTTACCTTGGTCAGTAGTAGTATGAGGCAAAAGAAGCCCATTTTTGTTACCTACAAACGATAATTTAAATCAGTGTTCAAAACCGAATAATTTAGATTGCAAAAGCTTCTAAAATCTTTACCAATGCAAAGCCGTCCAATTATTCTCGTGCCACCAATGGAGGTCTTAACCACAGGAATAACATCTGCTAGTTCAGACTCAAATGTGCTGCAAAAAAAATATTCAAATGCTTGTAACATGTCCTTCAATAGTTCAATCACATTTAATATATTATATATTCATATAACCCGAATCATGAGAATTAACCTGTAGAAATTTTCAGAGCCGCCAATTGCTACCAAACAGTAAGCATTTGTTAGCTTTGAGAACACCCCAATTTCACATGAATTCTCAAACTGAAGTCCTGTGAATAATATTCATGCACCATCAGGCAACAAATTAAAGAATAAATGAGGACTTCTGATACGTGCTCAAACCCTTAGTCAACACCATGTTTCCATGCACACGTTTCAACAGCATGCACTACTTTATTTTCTTTAATTGTTGCTTTCTTTCTATTCCATACAGTAGGTTTAGGCTAGTGGTAGTATCTCCACCATGTCCACGTAATTGTTAGTTTCTATTTTGTAAGCCTTTAAAAGGGCTATAAGGTTTCTTAGAAAGATATGAAGAAAATTGTTGCAAAAGTTTAGTTATTCTCTAATTTATTTGGGAGTGTTTGCCTACTAGAAAAGGCTAATTATCTTAGGAGATTGACCATCTCGAATCGGTCTCTAACAACTTCACATAGCAAAATGTATTGTATCATAACAGATGTTCCTCGGCAATGCTGGACCACCAGTGAAAAGACCAAAGATGTTTCAAACGTCATAAGACGAAAAAACTGATGATAATTGCGAGTTAATTTTCAAAGTCAAGGTTTCATTATCTCCGAGGGGTTAATCGATGAAGATATCCGCATTAAACTCAGAATACCATAATGAATATGTTACTTTCAGAAAGCAAAAAAAAAAGAAAAAAGAGGCAAAGACCTTATACTTGCAAAGTTTAAAAAAACACCAAGCATATAACTTTGCTTAAATCTAATGTGTTAATACATGATATCTGCAAAATGACTATTCAGTTAATGCAAAACCAAACAGATAACTTACAAGTAATCTGACTAACATGAGATAAGGAGATAAACATAAGTGGGAAAGAGTCACAAAGAAGGTACAAATTAACTCACTTGTGGCCATCAGAAAAGCTGCGGATAAAATTTTGCTTAAAGAGAAGAGGTATCTGTCAACCACATGAACTATTAGGGAAGTTTGTAAACAAGACAGAATCATAAGTAAAACACAATACAACTAATATTGCAACCCAAAGATGTGATGTAACATCCCAAATTTTGGGCATCTTTGTATAATAACAATTTCTAATTGTGGAATCTATATTTGGTTATTCATTTCGATGATTGTGATGTAGTTGTGATATTTACAATTGAGTTGGACTTATATGAAATAAAAGTCAAATGTAGCATAAATATAACTAGAAGGCCTATAGTTGCATAAGTTGGATAGATAACAAATGTGGTGACCAAAGGAGGCCATGTATCTAGTCATTTGCAATCCTCAAAAAAAATGTGTGAGTGTGCGTCTTTGAGAGAAAAATCAGTGGAGATAAGTGAGGTCAAGATGGAAAGGATCAATTTATACAAACGTGAGGTTAAAAACCACGATTTGAAGGCTAGATATCTTCAAAAGAAGGAAAAACTGAAAAACTTTGTAAGCAATATCTTGCCTTAACCACCAAGTTTTTTGTGTTAGTTATGGAGTTATGATATATCAAGCTTAAATTCCAGAAGTTCTTATTGTTTTGGGTTGGAATTAGTTCACATAAATGTTTAATCTAGTTAGAAAACACAATAGTTGGGGATTATGGGGGTAATCTAGTGAGGTATGGCAAAATGTTTAAAATAATGGAAGATTCTGTTATAATATGGTCAAAGACTTTAAGAGGGTATTTGGTAAGACATGTTTTAATCAACCAAATGTGGATGGTTAACATCTAATAAATCATTTTTTAATCAAATTATGGTGATTAAGAGCTTAATTGGTGAGTTTGAATAAAATACCCTCTTAAAGTCATTTACTTGACTCAAGTTGCTAAACGATGTTTTAATTAGCTTAATGAGGTTATGTATTGAACCCTGATGATAAAACTCACCTAACTAAATAAGTATAACATGTTAGGAGTGCGTTAAGAGGCATTTGAATATGAATCTTTTATCTTTGTAAGTTGGACATCAAAATTCAAACAGGTCAACAGGTCAAGAAAGGGGGGAAATGACTCAAAACCAATTATGTGTGTTAAGATATTGTTAAACTAATTCCAACAACCTACAAAGGTATAATAGAAGTTGGTTAAGGTTCGAATTAGTTAAATTGACCGACATGTTGTAAAATGGGTTCTTATGTTGCAAACTTACATAACTGATACGAGACATGTTGACTTTAGGGAGTCAATGATATGGAAAAAGAAAATCAAGAAATCAAAGATCATACGAGCAAAGACGAGTCTACATGACTATGAGTAGGAAAGTATATGTAGTGTGATTTAATTTGATAATTAATGTGGTTGAGGTGTATATAAGTGGTATGCTATATATATGCATGATGAATGTTGTCTTGTATGTTGTAAACTAGTAATATATTAACTGAAGTGGTAAATACAAGTAAATGGGGCTCCTCTATTTATAGAGGAGGAAACCCTAAAAGGAGGCCCATGGGCCAGAACTGAACGGACTCATACAAATGGGCCTAATCTAATATATACAATTAACACTCCTCAAGTTGGAGCATAGATGTTAATCATACCCAACTTGCTACATATAAAGTCTATCTGTGCTTTTCGGAGTGGTTTCGTGAAGATATCTGCAAGTTGAAATTCTGTCTTGACATGAACCGGCCGGATGGATGGAGGACTAGCTTGGGTGCCCACCACACGGTCCCTGATAAGGTGACAATCGACCTCTATGTGTTTCGTCCTCTCATGAAATACTTGATTCTTGGCTATGTGTATAGCCGATTGACTATCACAATATAACCTCATCAAGTTATCAAAAACAACCCCGAGTTCCTTGAGAAGACGACGAATCCAAATCATCTCTGAAGTAACTTCTGCCATAGCTCTATACTCTGATTCAGCACTTGATCTAGATACAGTGTGTTGCTTCTTGCTCTTCCAAGACACCAGATTTCCTCCAACAAATACGCAATATCCAGTTGTAGACCGACGTGAAACAGGGCAACCTGCCCAATCAGCATCTGAGAAACCTGATATTCGTCCATCTCCTTTCTCTGTAAAAGCACCCACACGATAGTGGCCTTGGTCAGAATACAAGATCTCTAAACCTGGTGTGGTCTTAAGATATAGTAATACACGAAGAGCGGCCTCCCAGTGTCCAGTGTATGGTTTGTCCATGAACTGACTCAGAACACTAACAGCAAAGGAGATATTTGGACGTGTAACTGTCAGATAGTTAAGCTTTCTAACTAACCGTCTATATCGTTCAGGATCCTTCATCGGACTCTCGTCCTCCGGAAGGAGCTTCCTCGTAGGAAGCATTGGAGTATCAACGGGCTTACAACCCAGTAAGCCACACTCAGTCAGCATATCAAGGACATACTTCCGTTGAGAGAGAAGTATTCCTTGTGGAGAGCAAGATACCTTTATGCCAAGAAAGTACCGAAGTCGACCTAAGTCGCACCTCATCATCTCCTGTAACAGCGATGTCATCGACATAGACAACTGCAATAATCCTTCGGCCCTGGTGATGTCTGAAGAATACAGAATGATCATATGCACTACGAACCATCCCAAATTCTCCCATAACACTACAGAACCGACCAAACCACGCTCTAGGGGACTGCTTAAGGCCATATAGGGAACGGCGTAATAGGCATACTTTCGATGCCTCCTCCTCAACAACAAACGCAGGTGGCTGCTCCATATATACCTCCTCCTCAAGAACACCAATAAGAAAGGAGTTCTTGACATCAAGCTGGTGAAGCGGCCAATGATTAATGGCGGCGAGAGCAATACAGATGTGCACAGATGTCATTTTAGCAACCGGGGAGAACGTCTCATCATAATCGATACCATATGCCTGAGAATAACCCTTAGCAACCAAACGGGCTTTTAGTCGATGCAGGGAGCCATCCGGGTTAAGTTTAACCGTGAAAACCCAACGACAACCCACAACACGCTTTCCGGTAGGAAGCGTCTCAAGATCCCATGTATGATTAGCCCAAAGAGCCCCTATCTCCTCTTCCATAGCCTGTCTCCATCCTAGGTGAGCAAGAGCTGTCATCACATCCTTGGGAATCGGGTAGGAATCAATAGCAGTAATATAGACATGGTATCAGAGCTACGTCTCTACATCCGGTATCACGTTTCCGTCCCGTCACGAACCCGGTCACCAGTCACAGCTCCGTCTCTGTCCTGTTCCAGATCTAGTTCCTGTTTCATGTTCCGTACCTGTTCCTATTCACGTAGCAGACTCGTTTATTCTCGAAATCTTTTTTCGAGCCACCATTGCATCTCACAGCCGTAGCCATCACCTTCCAAAAGCTCCGATCTGCTAACCCTAAAAAACCCGCCGCCGATCTTCCGCCAGACGCGCCTCCACGCGCCACCAGTATCCACCACGCGCCGCCACTGCCTTCTCTGATACCATGTAAACTGGTAATATATTAACTAAAGTGGGAAATACAAGTAAATGGGGCTCCTCTATTTATAGAGGAGGAAACCCTAAAAGGAGGCCCATGGGCCAGAACTGAATGGACTCATACAAATGGGCCTAATCTAATATATACAATTAACATATGTTTTAAGTTGAAATCCATAATTGGATGTGTTGTTTAAAGTTTTCTCCAAGACTAACGAATACAATGTGGTGTGTGATCTTATATTGGTACTAATTCACTATGCTAAGTGTGATTATGTTGAATTGGCAGAATCACTAATTGTGAGTGATAATATGGAGTCACAAAGGGGTTATGTGACCCAGAATTGGAAGCCATTGACGACCCAAAAAGGGGCGTTACGAATTCTTGCTATATTGAATTTGCTTGAACTTGTTTTTAATATGATATGCATTTTGAATTTGATGTATATCAAGCTATGTTGTCAAAGCGCGTGCCTAGGCGCAAAAGCGCAACGAGGCGCAAGTTTAGTGCCTGGTGGAGACCTAGGCGCGATTTGGGGCTTTTCTTGTAAAAGTGAGCTCAGGCGAGCGTCTAGGCGCGTTTTCCGGTCAGATTCTGGCAGGATTCCGGCTAAAAGTCGTCGGAAATTGCTAAAAGTCGTTGGAACTTGTCTAGAACCCCTTATCAAGCCTGGAATCACCTTTAAAAAGACTAAACTAGCCCTAAAGAAGTTTAAAACCCCTAAAAATGGTATTCTTATACTATGCGCCTAGCTTAAAAAAGCCCTACTTTTTTTGCACCTTGCGACTAGACTCCGGGCTCGGCCTTTGCTCCTTGAGTGCGCCTATGCACCTTGACAATTATGATATCAAGATACATTTAATGTAGTTAACATGGCATGGCGTTTAAAGGTAACAAATACTCCAAAGGTGGCGTACGATTTGGAGAGGGGCCGCATACCACACGTCGTCGTGAGGGTAAGTTTGTGGTTTGTTGTTTTGGGGTTAAACACAATTACTCATGTGTAGTATCAGTATCATGTATTCTCACTTAGCAATTGCTAATAAGTTGTTAAACGTATACTTTCAATAAACTCGTGTATTAATCTAAACAAGGTTTGATGATTACAAAAGCTGTTATCAGCAAAACCCCTAATTCATATCAAAATACAGAATCTCATATCATTAATCTACTAATTAAACTAAGCGGTTCTGTACAGGAATCGAAACAATCATCTTCGATCAATAAATAAGTGTAAGAAAGTGTGCATACCCTGATCCACGGGGAAGGCTTGAGCTTCAATTTGAGGTTTTAAGCGAGCTGCCTTTTGATTGATATTTAGGGTTTTGAGATTATTAGTTTAATAAGTGACACAGGATACTTTCAAAATATTATTTTCATCACCGTATATAAAATACGTTTTTAACCCGATTAATTATATAATAATTTTATTTTTTTAATGACTTTCGTTCATTAATATTTTTTTAAAAAGTGAGTGTTCAGACAGTTTTTAATTTTCTTTTGTCAACGTTCCGATATAATTTTTTTTAAAAACGGAGTTTTATTCAAAATCGAGTTTTTTTGTTATCGTGGCCTATAGTGCGTGTCGTTACCGTTGTGGTACCGTGCCGAAATGAATCTGTTATGAGCGAACAACATAATTGTCGTTATTGGTATTATCGGAACCGGTCTCGGTCTTCGTTTTTTTTTGTTTTCTATAACTCAAACTTTTTCCTCTTTTTTCGTATTTAGTTTTAGGTTTATTTTTTATTAACAGTATTTTGAACGTTGCGCAAATGTTATTAGCAATCAACCTGATGCCCGCGGCGGAACCCTAATGTCTAAACTTAAACTTGGACCAAATCAAGGATTTTTTTAAACTTTCCGATATAAATTTATTTGAAAACGGATTCAAAATGTTTTTTTTTATCGTAGCGTATATCGAGTGCCGTTAGCATTGTCGTACTTTGACGAACCGAACCTATTATGACCGAATTAGGCGACCTGACACCCGCTGCGAAGCGCGGGTATTCAACTAGTTACAATCATGGGTCGCTCTACATTACTAAAGCAACTAAAGTTTTACATAATTTTTTACTTATTGTAAATTTGGTATTACAAGGTTGGACCGGATAAAAACTGAGGTTTTTCGGGAAAAATTAGTGGTGGCCAGTATATCGGATAAGATAAGGGAGATGAAACTTAGATGGTTTGGGCATGTGAAGCAGAGAACGTTGTCGGCGCCGGTTAGATCAGTAGAAACCCTCACCATCGAGGGGAAGAGGGGTAAAGGCACACCCAAACTGACTTGAGATGAGCGGATTAGGCAATATTTGCGAAACTTGCATTTCTCTGAGGACATGGTCAACGATAGGATTTCGTAGAGGCGAAGGATTGGGGTTACAGACTTTTAGGGGAGGGTGTAGTTTTGTCTTACTTGTATCTTAGGGGTTTAGCTCCATCTTGACCTGTGGTGACCTATGCATGTTACTTTTTTGGTTTCGTGTTTCTATGTTGTTGCTTGTACCTTTTTTTTCACTACACGACTTACACATTTTTATCATTTCTTGTTCCTTGTAATCTAGTGTTTCTTTTGTTAGATACGTCTGTTGTATGTCGTTTAGTTTATATGTGTGAAACTTTATGGTACTAATATACTTTTCAGGTAGATTTTTTTTAGCTGAAGCAACCTCTCTATCCTCAGGGATAGAGGTATGGTTAGGGATGAGCATTTGGTACCGAGTACCGATACCGTATCATCAGATTCGGTACGGTATTCGGTACCCACTTTTTCATAAATTCTGTATCGGTATTTTCGGTATCGGTACCGTAAGAGATAAGCATTTTGTAACGAGTACCGGTACCGTACTTATAGATTCAGTACGGTATCTGGTACCC
This sequence comes from Smallanthus sonchifolius, assembly GCA_023525975.1. Classification (NCBI taxonomy): domain Eukaryota; kingdom Viridiplantae; phylum Streptophyta; class Magnoliopsida; order Asterales; family Asteraceae; genus Smallanthus; species Smallanthus sonchifolius. The sequence continues at coordinate 18,653,080 of CM042036.1, forward strand.
ACTTTTCTAAAAATCCGGTATCGGTATTTTCGGTACCGGTACGATACCAATCTCATCTCTAGGTATGGGTGCCTACATCCCACCCTCCTCGTACTCTACCAATAGCCTTGCTATTGGTGGGATTTTAATAGGTTTGGTTGTTGTGTTCGAGCCACTCACATAGATATGAATGTTACTATTTTTATGAAATTGACTCTACGCTAGATTATATAAACTCACACCAACCTCTATAAGACTATGAATAGTGGTTAACAAGAACATGGTAACCGCCATCTCACCTTCTACCACATGCACCATCTCATATAAAAATATTACAGATGTTTTAGCGCCAACTAAACTATGTGTGGTGGGTGTGTAATAGTGATGAAAAAGTGTTGTCATGCAGGCGCCACGTAGATAGTGGTGTAATCACTAAAAAAAGTGTAATACTGCTTGTGTGAATGAGGAACTTATTTTAAAAGAAAAGATGAGGTATAGTATTATGATTGGTGGAAAAAAAAGAAGAAAAAAGCATTCTCTTCCAACAACGCCCATGACTACCACCACATTTTGCCGGATCACACCCAGGGGCGGTGTTTTAGGCGTGATATACTTATGTGACACCCCCACCACGCCCCGTTACACATAGAAATTGACCAGATAAATGAACAGTAACAACCATGTTTGTAATTTCTAAAAAGAACAGGCAAAACTACCACAAGAACATTCATTGTAATTTTGGATCCGTTACAATCATCACAAGTATAAGATTTCTGGAAATCTTTGGTATCAAAAAAATAACTTCCGACCACTCAAATAAGCACTAAAATAAATGTTACAAACATTGATTTCAAAGAAGAACTAAGCCAAGTCAAAATCACTTCTTTTGATTTACCAAACATCCTTAGAAGTGATGATCAAAGTGAATAATAGCCTCCAAGACCAAAACTGCTAATTCTGGTTCTCAACACCTTATTAAACCACAAAATAAACATCAAAAGGAAACCTGTTTGTTTAGCTCCATCTTCTTTTGTCCTCTTCTTCATCAACAGGAGTATACCAAGAAGGCCTTCTCTTTGAATTACTCAATCTATAATTCAAATAAACTTCTTCATTGCAAATCAACCTAGTGGCTACAAGTGCAAGACTTTTCATAACCGGGCCCGTCGTTTGACCATCGTTCGACTCTCCCCGTGACAAAAACCAAAAACTCCCAAATCTTTTCATCTTCACTTCCTCTATACCCCCGAAAACAACATTTGGTATATAAGCTCTCATACCCTTTTCACTCAAAGGAAAATCATAAGGACATACCATAACATTAGGTTCCATACCCATAGTAGGGTGGTTCGCAAAATGACCTAAAGCTAACGGGTTTCTTCTCTCCAAAACCTCACCATTAGACCCTACACGCGACCCTTCTAACGGTTTACTTAACATCTTCCACACCCGGTCCGACCCCGTCTCAGAAGGTGGTTCACTCGGATTAGACCGACAAGCACTAGATTGGCCCGACTGCGGCCATGGTTCCCTGGTTTCACCACCCGTACCCCAAGGTTGACCGTTTATTACGGTCCCGTCGTATCGGGTTATAAGATACGGGTTTTGTGAATCGACTCTTGGGTATCCAGGGATATAACGGTAATATGCAGGAGAGTAGATTACACCTGGGTACAGTGCTATTACTGAACCAACATCTGCTTCACCGTCTACGAATAAACCCTGGCCCGCTTGTTCATGGGGAATTTGAGATGGTTTGAGCTCAAGGGTGTAGCCCATTAGATCTTTTAACCTTCGGTGTGAGTCTTCAAAAGTCAACGGTTTTGTCTCGGGAATATCTGTGCTGAAAAATTCATCATTAATAAAATTGTAACAGAACAGCTTATTATGTTCTTAATATCTGAACTTAAGAGACATAAGTAATAACAATTTACCAAGTTTCGTGCTTGGCGGGGCGTTTCTACCAATTGCAAGACTAAGGCCGCTTCGGCGAGGAGCAGTGGTGTGGTTTTGAGACGTTTCCTCATGGGATTTTGATTCAGGAAGAAGAATATGATCCATATATGTGCAGAAGTTTGTAATTTGAGAATGAATGTTTTCTTGAACCTGTTTTTCTTGATCTGCTAGGTCAGATTTACTTGCCATGTTTATAATCTCCTCTATATCTGCTTCCTCAGCATCCTTCCCCACACGGTTATAGCTGCAAATAATAGATTACTAAATCAGTATTCTTGTATCACACACATTATATAAAAAAATCATGTGTATCAGTGTTGTAAAAGTCGCTAGGCGTTAGTCGGTCGGTGGGTACCGACTAGCGATTAATCGAATTGGAATTTTTATATGTTTTTTGAATTATTTACCAAAAATTTAGCTATAAATAAGCTTTATATATGTTTTAATATATAAAAAATATACATGTACAACCTAAAAACATATATGTACAACATTTTGATGCACACACATGTAAAAGTGTTGGTCAATTTTGTTAAAACTATAATTTTGAGGATGAAACTTGTAATTTTATTAAAAAAACAAGTGATAAATGAAAAAAAAATGTAAAAGTCTTCGTAAATTTTGTTAAAACTATAATTTTGAGGATGAAACTTGTAATTTTGTTAAAGAATAAGTGATAAATGAAAAAAAAATCTTTGGGCCGATTTGGACCGCCTAGGACCGACTAGCGATTAGTGGACCGATTACATGAAAATTCTAATGTGATTCTACGATTAGCGACTAATCGCTGATTAATCCCGATTTTTGCAACACTGATGTGTATTATGTTTTTTTATAAGAACATGACCTGGTATATAAGAAGAGCCGGTTTATGTCTGTTTCAAACTGAAGGCGTCTTGGATCTTTTGAAAATGTCGGGCTTTTGGCAAGCGTACCCACAAACTAAAAACACAATGGCAAAGAAAAGGGAACTCCCATAAGGTAGCTAGCAAATTAACACAAATGACATGCTATAATCTAGATTTTAAAGAGCGTGAGGCGAGAGCTTCACGTACGCGAGGCGTTGCTCTATGTACAACCAAATAAGCTTTATGTACAACCAAAAGTTGTATCTTTCTTATCTCTTTAACATATCAGCTTTTTTTATCAAGTAAACCATTCATAATCTCTCCATAGTTTTGGTCATTTTTACATATCAGCCTCCTGCACACCCTAATTTGACCCTAACTTTGACCAAGTTTGACCCAAATGTACAAAGGCCCTAAGGCGTTTTTCAGATCACCTGGCGCGCTATTTAAAACCAAGATGCTATTCATGGTTCTTAAATGACCTTTAAGCATCAAATTGAAACAAATTCATCACATTAACAATATCACAGTTTGTATTTGTGAAATGTGTAAACTTTTCAATTTAAAAGTGCTGTGATTTGACCATTTTTTTTCTCGTGAAGTTCAAATTCATATCATAATCTGTAGTTCAAAGTAACCTAGTTGCAAGTTAAACTCATTTATCACAGCTATCAATCAAGATCAACAAAAGCCCAAAAGTACACTAACACGTGAATATATTAATATCGCAACAGTTTATAAGCAAGAAATCAGCAGTAAATTTGACGATTGAACTCAGAAACCCTAAATTCACGGAATTGACGAATACGGTAACGGAGAATGTGAAATCGATCGTGAGCGTGTGTGTAGAAAGAGAGAGAAGAAGGAATACCTGTTGAAATTTCTGAAAGAGAACAGCCATGAAGTGGTGTTGCTCCGATCGAAGCCCTTGGTCTCTCCTCAGGCTTTCAAGTGTGAAGAGAGGGGAATAAAAGATGATGGGCCTAAAAGAGTTATCAATTTGCTTACTTAAGTCTAACTGAGTCAGGCAGGGTAGGTTGGTTAGAGCAGGGGTGTTCAAAACCGGATATCCGGATAGTTGATTTTACTATCCGAATCCGTATCCGATTCGGATAGTAAACCGGATATCCAAAATGTGAAAAAAAAAAATTTATATCTGTGTACAAATTTTGAAAAAAATTAAACATGTTCCAATTTGTATGTAAATTTCACAACTGCAGCAAATATATACCAATCAATAACCATATATATTAATAATTATAACTAAGTAATAGTTCTTTCAATGAGGATTTGAAATCTGATTAAGTTCTTTCAGTTCACATTACTATAATGGATGCTTCACGTTCAGTAGAATAAGTACCTTTCAGTTTCGTGGAAGTCGAACATGCAGGCCGAGTAGAGCCAGCGATGGTCCGATTGAATGGCGAAGGTGAGACGGTGGTGGTCTGATTGAATGGTGAAGGTGAGCCGGTGGTGGTCTGGTGAAGGCGAGCCGGTGGTGGTCTGGTAACGGTGACGGCAGTCGGAACGCAGGGCGAGAAGGTGGAGACGTCGAGCAAGCTACAGAGGGGTTGAAGTCTTGAAGATTGGAGCAGGAGATTTGGGATTTAGGGTTTCTCATTCTTAATATGTTATATATATTTAAATATAATAAATAATTAGAAAATAACTAAATTTTATATTTCGGATTCGGATATCCGAAATATCTGAAAATATCCATTATCAATATCCGAATCCGAAATTTCAGATATCCGAATTTTCGGATAATTCGGATTTGAGATTTCGGATAATTCGGGTTCGGTTTCGGATTCGGATTTTTTTGAACACCCCTAGTTAGAGGTGCACAAATAAACCGGAACCGAACCCGTCCAAATACCCGGAACCGGTTCCTCCAAAAAACCGGTTCTTCTGGAACCGACCCTACCCGTTGGGTCTGGATAGGTTCCAATATTTCTGGTAAAAAACTGGTTCTGGAAATACCCGGACCTAGTTCTGCAAAAAAACTGGTTCTGCAAATCGGAACCGCCTCAAAAAATAGAGCCATTTTTTGGTTGTTTTTAACGGTCATATAGCCGTTAGCTCGGTTTTCTAGCCATTTTTGACCTTTTAAAGGCCCTAGCTTAGTATAAATAGTTGGTGGATGTTTAGGTTTAGTTACCACACTCGAAAACGATCAAAATCTCAAAAAAAAACTCAAAAAATGGCTTCCAAATCGGCTACCACTTCCGCCTCGGCTAGTAGCAAACCAAACGTGGTGGAAGTTATTCCCACAATGGGAAACCCAAGTCTTTTTGTTCATTTCGAGTTATGTAAAATGTCTTTCGGTCCAAACAAAGCTCGTTGCGTTCATTGTGGTACTATGTTGAAGGCGGATTCCAACTCATCTTTGAAAAAACATGTACAAGAATATTGCAAAGTCTTGAAGAAAGCTCTCGAAGGTGGTCAAGCAACAATGTCAAGCGATGGACGTATTTGGCATTATGAATGGGAAAGTTCGTGATTCAAGAGGGCTTTTTTTCTTTTAGTGGTACGGTTATTTCTTTAAGAAGAACAAGGCTTACCCCCGAATCGGTAGAAATGTGCATATGCTAAAAGAACTATTTGGATGCGGCGGAGCGGATACAAGATTCATCTTCACTTGAAGATGAAAACATCGTTGAAGCAGAGATACACGAGGATGAGATCGACATGAAAATGTCAAGCCCACTAGAAGAAGATTAATAAATCACCAAATGAAGCCACGAAGATGATCAAAAAACGAAGTCACGAAGACAAAAACGAAGATAATCTAGTTTTTTTATATAATTTATCTATGTTTTAAACATTTATCTATTTTGTAACATTTTAAGTTTTTAATGTTATTGGACTTTTTAAGTTAGTTATTTATATGTTTAATTAATGTATTTATATGTTTAACTAAGTTTTTCGAATACCCGGAAATAGGTTCTTGAAATACCTGCATTGAATTACCGGTATTAATAAGAACCGAAACCGATTCTTGAATACTGGAACTAGGTACATAGGGTATGGTTTTTCAACCAAGAACCGGTTCCTTCTAATACCCGGTTTTCTGGAACCGATCATACCCGGAACCGGAACCGGTTCTTGAGAATACCTTATTTATGCACCTCTAGGTTGGGTAACGAGGCATAACGGTTTCGGGTTAGGACGGATTATGATCAAAATGAGTTTGTGTCAAAATGGGTTGTTTTTAAAAAAGTATCAATTTGTTTCAGATTAGAATGAGTTGTAACCAAAAAGTAGCTCGGGTTGAAATGAGTTGTCTTAGAAAAGAAAAGTACCAAAATCTGCTATCTTTTTTCTGCGTCTGGTGGTGGCGTTGTGGCAACGACTGTCGATGACGGTGGCGTGGTTGTGGGGCAAGAGGCGGTGGGTAGTGGTGTCTGTGGTCGGTGGTCGGAGGTGGAGGCTTCTTTAACTAAATTAACAATTAAGAAATATTTAATAAACACAATATATTTTGTTAGATAAATTGTTACCTAGACGTGGAAACGAGTCTCAACATGTATTGATTCAATCTCGATGGTAGTGGTGTTAATGGTAGTTGTGGCGGCGTTGGTTGGTTGGTTGGTGGTGGTGGTGGTTAGACCTGTAAACAAACTGAATGTTCCGCGAACTATAAGTGAACCATTCGACATGGAGTTCGTTTATGTTTGTTCGTTTAATAAACGAACTAACGTTTATGTTTGTTCCTTTAATAAACGAACTAACATGAACACAATTTTTTGTTCATTATATGTTATATTTAAAGATCATGGAGGTAAATAGTGCTATTTTGTCTTGTAGTGTTTTTTTTTACTTTTGTGTTTTTTTTTCTTTTTTGATTTTTTAATGTTTTGGCTTTAGATTTCTAATAGTTGCGTTTGCATTTGTGTTCGGGTTTCTTGACGATATGTTTTCAGGTTTTACGGCGACGTGACGTTGGCTTTTACTACGGGGTACGTTTTAGGGTTTTATGTTTGAGTGACAGCCGTTGCAACGTGTTTTTGTATTTGCGTTTGCGTTCGGGTTACTTGACACTACGCTTTCGGGTTTCACGGCAAAGTAACACTCGCTTTTATGATGGGGTAAGTTTTAGGGTTTTCCGACAGAGTGACAGCCGCTGCAACGTGTTTTTACATATGCTTTTTTATACTCGAGATAGTGTCGCTGCCGTAACGCACAGTTGTGCAATTCCTAGTTTAATTAAACGAATGAACATGGATACATGTCTCGTTCGTTCATTTACGTTTGTTCACTTATGTTCGTTTAAATATCCATTCTAAATTTACATAGTTTTTAGGCAACTCATCTTGACCCAAAATGTGTAAGGTGTTGCCCATTTCAACCCATTCTATGTTATGATGTCACCCAATTCAACCCAAAATATCACCCAAACCAACCCATTTCCCCTATTTTGGGTCAAGTTTGCCAGGTCTAGGCCTAATGCTTTGGCTTGGGCACAAATATGGTCCGGCCCATCAAGCTCAACCTAGCCCACTTCTATTCTTGTATAAAAGCTCAAGCATTCATTCTTCCTTACACTTTCCCTCCCCTTTCCTGCTCAACGACTTCTCCTCACCATATCTTTCCTCATTTTCACTGACATACTTATCTTTATACTCTTTATAAACATACACATTATAAGTTTATATTCTTGATTTATACTTATATACTATACTGATTTGAGCGTCGGATGGTGGTCCCCATGACACCCCTTTGGACCCCTTCTAACGAGTTGTTTCCATGTTGAAGTTCTAGGTAAAGATCGGGAAAGGCTAGATCTGGTTCGCACGGTTCCAAGGTCCGACCCTTCAGCAAAGTTGCTAAACACGAGAAAGCTTGTGTAGAGAATCAACATGTGTTTATACCTTTTGCTTTTGATACATTTGGTTTCATGGCCCCCGAGGCTGTGGAATTTCTGAAAAGGTTCAACAGGTCGTGCAAAGTAATTTTTCGGCCCCTAAGACCCAAAGCTTTGTTTTTAGTAGGATCGGTTTTGCTATCCAAAAGGGGGTTACGGCACAGCTTGTTGCCCGTTTACCTGCCACTTTGTTGTAATCGTTCTTATCTATTCTATATTGAAATTACAAAAAAAATATTAATGTAGTGCAAAGCACACATCTTTATTCCTATTGTTTTGTGCGTTTTTAGTTAGTTTTGTGTTTGTTTTGATTAATTTAAGTATGTATTTGAGTCTATTGTATATTTTCAGGAGCTCGTGTGGAATAGGAAGCTATATCGTGAAGAAATCGAGCACGAGAATGAAGCCGGAAGATCAAAACTGAACTAGCAACAATCACTAGACCTAGGTAGTATTCTTCCCATCATTTGATTTCTTCCTTAGTTTTTTTGTCTTGATAGTTAAAGTCGATCTTAGTTTGCTGCATTCTTAGTTAATCTTTATTGTAGTCAACCCCCCAATCATCAATCTTTAGTCTTGGTCAGAGTCTAGTTAGCTATAGTAGTTTCTCTAGGGTTTGATAACTCGGTTTACCATTAAGTTGTGCTACACTCGATAGGTACACTTGCCTGTCAGTGCGGTTTAGTTGAAGGTACTCCTTTTATTACTTAGGAGTCTAGGTTAGGTTTAGTAGAGTTTTATATAGACCGTCCGGGCGACATCAAGTTTTTTGCGCCACTGCCGGGGACACTTGACAATAGCAATATTAGCTTTGACTAGTTCTTTTAGTGATTTTTGGTTTGTTTTGTTTTGAGTCTTAATTGTGTGTCTTTGTCCTACGTGCTACTTGTGTGTCTAATATAGGATCGAGTCTTTCTGTTTTGAGTCTTTATTTTATTCTTGTGTCAGTTTATGCACCACACTCGTTCGCAGGGATCACCACCATATTCAGCTTACGAGGAGCCTGAACAAGAACTGCACGAGCGCACCCGCGACTTCCGGGGAGCGTTTGAAAGCATTTTGCAGCAACCAGGTACATTCTACTAACCCAATTCCATTTCCTTTCATGGGCGACGCTAACCCACTAGCGAGACGTACCGTGCACCAGAGGGCCAGTGCTAGGGTCACCGGGGTGAGATCTTCGATCTCCCGCCCCGCTATTCCGAACACCAATACATAGCAGATCCCGTCACATGTCATGAGCTGTAACACCCAAAAATTTAGACCAATTTTAAAACTTTTAAACGACGCGAAAGCTAGGTCCCAATTAAACAATTACCGTTTTCAACACAGTCTAATTACACGCAACTTGTATTTGATTATTAAATTTCCAAAACAAAAGAAACCAAACTAGTTTTAGACAACCACAAGTCTAATTAACATTCAATACCTTGAAAACCTTTCTACAAGTTTGGTTTTACAAAAACAAACATCCAATTCAACTCGAGAATCCAATATCCCCTTGAATCGTGACCCGATGCTTAAACCGGAGTTTTACCTACATCAAAACACCATATATAACACCATTAGTAATGATATGACAATGCACAATAACCCCCAAGTGCTTAACTCCTCAAATCTCCAAAAATTCCTAAATTTACCCACCGGCGTATGGGTCGGCGTATGACAGACCCCCACCGGCGTCCCATACTCCGGTCTCAGGCCTGCACACCCAGATTTTCAGTTTTTCGACCTTTTAGACCCTCCCGACTCGACCCCTAGCCATTTTAAGCCACCAACAACATTTTTGTGAATGTTTTAAACACCTTACATCCCTACTATACTTCTTTGTGAGGTTCTAAAGACCCCAAGACACCACAAACGACTATGTGAAGTTCATGAGCTCAATTAACTTCCATGTGAGGTTCTTAGACTTCAAATACACAAAACGACTTGTGAAGTTCATGACCTCAAATAACTACCTTGTGAGGTTCTTATACTTTAAACTCCTCTATATGAGGTTCTAAAGACCTTAAACACCACAACACAACCTTGTGAAGTTCATGACCTCAAATTACTTTCAGGTGAGGTTCTTAGACTTCAAGCAACAACGACATTTAGTGAAGTTCAAAGAAATCAAGCTACATTGACATATGTGAGGTTCATGACCTCAATTCCCCAAGTGCATTTTACTTTGACTCTTACCACATATTAGTCAAATTACACCAAATCACCACATATTACATATTAGTTTGACTCATACCACACTATTTCAAATTACACCAATATATCACCTCTAGTTTGACTATACACCACATAAGTCAATTACAAAAATATATCACATCTAGAATGACTATGCACCATATAAGTCAATTACACCAATATCACATCTAGTTTGACTATACACCACATAAGTCAACTACTCCAATTTCAACAACATTATGCATACAAGTTTGACTTTTACCACCCAAGTCAATTTTACACCATTACACCATATAAGTTTATTAACTTAATTCATCAATAATAAGGCGAGGTTCTTAAACCTCAAACACCACGCACCCACCCTTGCATATTTTCACCATATGCAATTTCCTTAATTTTCAACATACAACTAAACACATATAAGATATTTGAACAACCAACATGTAAATCAAATATGTGCAAGTTCCACCACCTATCATTACTAAGTAAGTGCAAAGTACTTACCTTTGTCAAATATGATCCCGCTTGATCCTCCAAGCTAGTTTCCTTACTACTTGATCACCTATACAACCCATTTACAATTAGTAATCCAATGATCACCAATTGACACCAAACACACCTTTATGATCTAAAGATCAAGATCCTTACTTAGTTTGATTAACATGACCTTAATCAAACCCCCAACACCCAAATACCACCTTTCAACCCAAATGGCATGTTTGACCCATTAAAGTCAAACTTCCAAACCACCAATTCACCATTTCCAATTGAGGTCTAACACCCACCCTAGACCTTATGGATTACACCCATTCTAAACTTGATTAATTACACCTTAAACAAGTTTTAACCTCCCTACACAATCATTTACCCATTTTGACCCGTTAAGGTTTTCACCTAAGTTCACCCAAAACTCCCATTTCACAAATCACCATAAAAATTGGGGCTTTATGGTTAATTATGTGTCTATTAACTCCCTAAACACTTATCCAACCTCAATTCAATATTTAAACATCCCCAAATAAAAAACCCCCCAATTTTGATCCTCAAGAACCCTAACTTTCAAATCATCAAATTAGATTGGGTTTCTTACATAATAATGCGTCTTTTAACACCATAGACACTTATCAACCACCAAATTATCATTTAAACATCATCATATTAAAAAACCCCCCAAATTTCCCTCAAGAATCCTAGTTCTTAAATCACCAAATTGGATGTTTAGATGATGTTATCTACCTTCCTTTACCATTAACCAAGCTAGATAACAAGTTATCTTTCAACATTTCAAGTCATTGCAACCCCAATGCTTGGTTCACCCCAAACCCACCTATAACTCCATCAATGGTGGATTCAAAAGATGAAGAACACTTATATGATGAAGATGATTACACTAAAACCTTCAATCTCAAGCTTGAAACCCTCCGGAAATTGAGTTCTTGATCAAGCTCTTTCTTTCCCTTTTTCTCTTGAGATTTTTAAAACACACTTGTGTCTGCGTTTCTCTCCACCAAGACCACCACCATATTTTAATTTTTCACATTTAGTCCCTTAAATTTTCAGTTTTGACCCCTTATTCCACAAGTTTAGTCAAAACCCAACATTTGCAACTAAAATCCATAACTTTCTGTTATTTAAAAATACCCCCAACAATATAATTAATATATTATAGGGTAAACCTGAAAGTTGGTTCGTTACAAGAGCACGATCACTCATGCAACCCAATTTCATGGCCTTGAGGATGAGGATGCACCGGGACATCTGTCCCGCTTCGCACAGATATGTGATACCTTCAATATCACGGGTGTGTCTAAGGATTGCTATCTACTTGCGTCTCTTCCCATTCCCGCTCTCTAGTCGCGCATCTACTTGGCTTAACACCCTCCCCGACAATTCTATTACCACATGGGAGGATCTGCAAGCCAAGTTCTACAAAAAGTACTATCCACCTTCGAGGGTCGCTCGCCTTCGGGATCAAATCCATTCATTCCGGATGGATCCCGACGAGCCTTATCACATGGCTTGGGAAAGGTTCAACACGCTGTTGAGCCGATGTCCCCAACACGGTCTTTCCGACTGGGCGATAGTGGAGAAGTTCTACAATGGCCTCACCTTCGAGAAGCAGCAAATGTTCAACACATCTGCGGGTGGACATATCATGGATAAGCTCGATCCAGACGAGTGTGAGGAGATGTTTGAGCTTTGCTCTGGCGGAACATGAGTAGCCATCCACTAGGACTTCCATTCCTAGTGCTAGGATACCCGCCTCTTCTCCTAGAGGTGTGCATCAGGTCACTCCTGATACTAGCGTGGTTGCTGCACTCGCAGCTATGGCGAACAAGATCAAGGAGCTGAAGCTTAGTGCTCAACGGTGTGAGGTGTGCAGGGGAGGCCACGACACCAGAGATTGCCCCGTCAATAATCAGGAGCAGGTGAGCTTTGCGGGCAAAAAAACCCAGAACCGAGGGTACAACAACTACAATTCTTTTGGCTCAGAAACCTAAGGGAACTAGTCATGGATGAGGCTCATAAATCTCGTTACTCTATTCATCCAGGTTCCGACAAGATGTACCATGACCTAAAGATGTTGTATTGGTGGCCAAAGATGAAGGCCGATATAGCCACATATGTGAGCAAGTGCCTGACTTGCGCAAAGGTCAAGGTAGAATATCAAAAGCCTTCTGGTCTTCTCCAACAACCAGAGATTCCCATGTGGAAATGGGAGCATATATCCATGGACTTTATCACGAAATTGTCACGAACTCCTACCGGATGTGATACCATTTGGGTAATCGTTGATCATTTAACAAAGTCCACTCACTTCTTAGCAATCAAGCAAACCGACAAGATGGAAAAACTTACTCGTATATACTTGAAAAAAGTAGTATCTCGGCACGGGGTGCCAATCTCTATCATTTCGGATCGTGATGCACGATTCACCTCTCGCTTCTGGCAGTCGCTACATAAAGCTTCAGGCACGCGTCTAGATATGAGCACAACATACCATCCTCAAACTGATGGCCAGACGGAACGTACCATCCAAACCTTAGAGGACATGCTACGGGCTTGTGTGATCTATTTCTGTAACACTTGGGAGTCTCACTTACCTTTAGTGGAGTTCTCCTACAATAATAGTTATCACACTAGCTTCAAGGCGGCACCATTCGAGGCATTATACGAACGTAAATGTCGATCTCCTATCTGTTGAGCTGAAGTTGGGGATAGCCAACTTACAGGTCCCGAACTTGTATTCGAAATCTCTAAACATATCGTTCAAAATCGAAACCGTATAGCGGCAGCGCGTGATCTTCAAAAGAGATATACTGATAAACGTCGCAAACCGTTAGAATTTCAAGTAGGCAACATGGTTCTACTCAAAGTCTCACATTGGAAAGGTGTAATTCGCTTTGGGAAACGAGGCAAACTGAATCCTCGTTATATTAGACCGTTCAAAATAGTGAAGAGATTTGGCCCAGTAGCGTATCAACTGGACCTACCGGAAGGACTTAGTGGTGTACATGATGTCTTTCATGTTTCAAACTTAAAGAAATGTCTAGCAGACTAAACACTCGATGTTCCTCTTGAGGAACTACACATCGATGAACAATTGTGTTTCGTTGAAGAACCGGTAGAAATCATGGATAGGGAAATCAAAATGCTTAAACGCAGTAAAATTCCTATTGTCAGAGTTCATTGGAACTCGAAACGCGGACCGGAATTCACATGGGAGCGTGAGGATCAGATGATGCACAAGTATCCTCATATATTCAAGCACTCTACGTCAAAATCTTAAGGTACTATTTTAATTTTCGGGATGAAAATTCTTTCAACTAGGGGATGATGTGACATCCGGAATTTTTTTTTTTATTACTATTTTAATTTTCGGGACGAAAATTCTTTCAACTAAGGGATGATGTGACATCCGACAATTTAGGGTTAACTCAGTTAACCAAATTCTGTTAATTCTTAACCCAGTTAACTCAATTACAAACCTCAGGGACTATATCTGTCTATATCTAAACTCAAACACACCTAAAGTTGCAGGACCAAAGTTGTATTTACCCCAAACCAAATCTGTTGACTTTTTTAAGTCAAAATCAAAGGTTTTGTGTTCTGTTGACTATTGTAAAGTCAAATCCCATTGTTCTTAATCCACATTCGAACGCATAACTGATTAATGGTCCGAATTCATAACTGATGTGCATGTTAAAACCATTAACGACAATCATTGGAGCAGTTAACAGTATTATTGATTCAATGTAAACCCAATTATGAGCACTTAAGTTGAAACCATCGACCACCATAGCTTAAACCATCAAATTCGATCGTCTGAATTGTTATTCCTCACAACTAACTCTCTGCGCATACTAAACGAACTCCTTCGAACCTGTTTCACGCATCAATTCTGCTAGAGAAAGGACCAGAGACGCCAAAGGCTAACTCACGCAACCCGCGACTGGATTTAAGTCGATATCCATCAATCTGATATAGTTTCAGGTAATTGAAACCATCATCTGATTCGTTTTAGCCTGTAGAATGAAAGCCCTAACCTTATTGGGGCTTACATTATCAAATTAACAACGATTAGATTCTAGGGTTCTTGTTTTTTCAGGTTTAATCGAACCCTACTATAAACACGATCTCAATTTAATTAATTCATACGGGCAGCTTCGCAACCAGTCACTCCTTGAAAGCCCTATAATAACTCAATCTATTAACATCAAATTGATCTTGATCTGTAACCTAGGGTTCTTACGAAACTGGTTTAATCGAATCCTACTTTAGACCTGTTTTAAATCCAATTAACCTATATCTCTAGACTCGTAATCACCTATTTGATGAAAACCCCCTAATTCTAACTGTTTTCATTATCGAAATTGATAGATTCAATCTTGGGTTCATATTCTAGGGTTCAGACTTATAACTGGGAATTTAACGATCTTAAACTTAACCATTTTGCAATTAAACTTCACATCAGACTCGCAATACCCTAAATAACAAAATCCCTCTGTCTTTTGGCTAAATCGTGATCGAATTCAGGAGTTTTGGGACTGGTTTTGGTTCGACTTATCAAAGGGGAAGAACACCAGGGACGTTTGTGTCAAGACTTCACAGATCCGAGTCTTGATGCGATTGCCTTAGCAGGCGGAGTGGTTAGATCAGTGTACTGTTGGGGGAGAGACCCGGGTTCGAGTCTCTCCACTCGTTTTTTCTTTTTAAATCATTTTTAAACTATTATTTTTAATATAAAACCTATCCCAATATTATTATATTTATATAGTAATATGTTTTAGCACCGAGAAAACACCCGTAGGCTCGGGTTTGATTTTATAACTCATTTGAATATCATTACCCACTTTTATAATAATATATTTATATTATTTTCAAACCACGACTCCGTATAAAATAGTATATTTATATTATTTTCAGCCCGTGACTCCAACTAAAAATAATATATATTTAGATATTATTTTCATCTCGTTTATAAACTTCGTGTAACGTTTCAAACTAATAAATAATATAATTATTTATGTTATTTACCCACGTTTAATATCCTCGAATAAAAATAGTAGCTTTATTATTTTTGTCACACAATCTAAATAATCATGTTATTTCTCTAAAAATAATATATTAGTTATATTAGCCATTATTTTAATGGTACAAACGCACGGATATATTTAATTATTATTATATTCGTAATTAAGAAACCTTTGACACGAAACGTATTTATCTTAATAAGTATATTAAGAACCCCTTATTCCCGTGGACAAGTTCGTCTACTCGTTGATCCTTAAAATGTTCTAGGACGTTCAAATCCTTCCGTGTCATCATCACAAAAATCTCATTGTATCCCTGACTATCATGCTTATAATTGCAGGACATACTTATGTAGTTCACATGCAAACTCGTGTGTTTCCTACTTGCATCCTTGTGTGGTGCTATCTACTCGTACACAACTCTGGTGAGTTTCACGACCCCTTTTTACTTGTTTTACTATTGGGGGAGAAACATGCTTATACACAAACATTATTTTACTTTTTTTCCTATTGAGGAGAAACATGCTTATACACAAACATTATTTTACTTGTTTTTCTGTTGAGGAGAAACATGCATACTCACAAACATTATTTTACTTGTTTTCCCATTAGGGAGAAACATGCATTCACACAAATATCATTTTACTTGTTACCCCGTTGGGGAGAAACATGTATACGAACCGGCATGCGTTGCTTGTCTCCTAGCCAGGGAGAGACATACACACGGACATGGATCACATAGTATTTCATTACCACTTGTGTACCTAAGTGCAATCATAACATGCAAAGTCCTTACACACTCGGACCGTTAATATATGAAGTATAGCGAGGAAATTTAAGTAGTACTACTGGGTTTGATAAACCCCACCCGGGTTAGTCGCGCTAACTTGATTGGAGGTCTAACGGGTGTAAATTTTCCTAAACATTTTCCATTGTTGATGTTAGCAATGGCGGAAGGCATCTCAAACATAAACAGTCAGCTTCGGTTGTGAGCGCGTAGAGTATCTTGTACATTGTCTAGCTAGCAATAGGTGTGACTTACGTATATGGATCCAGCAACACTAAAACAGTTTATTTACAAACAAACCTATGAACTCACCAACCTCGTGTTGACACTTTTTCTTACATGTTTCTCAGGTCGCTTTGGCATAGGTTGCACACT
The DNA here is from genome assembly GCA_023525975.1 of Smallanthus sonchifolius. NCBI lineage: Eukaryota > Viridiplantae > Streptophyta > Magnoliopsida > Asterales > Asteraceae > Smallanthus > Smallanthus sonchifolius. The sequence goes on from CM042036.1 coordinate 18,669,604, forward strand.
TAGGACATGCATGGAGTCCTACTGTCATATCATTCATTTCAAAAATTTTAAACACCGTTACTTATTAATTGACTCTTGTTGTGTGTAATTAATTTTGATTTGATTCTAATGTTTACGCTTTAGCATTTACTCTGCACTTTTATGTTATGACATTATAAGTCCCATATAGTGTCGTTTAATGTAACTAATGACTGAGATCCTGGTTTATCATACGCCAAACGGTAAAACTCCGTTAGTGGAATTTGGGGGTGAGACATAACACATCAATGGTGAAATCAAAAGGAAGATAATCACTTACTTGATGTTAGGAAGGTGATGTGTGAGCCAAAACCTTCACAAAACAAGCCTCAAATGCACGATTTAGGCTTCAATCTCGTTTTCTCCTTTTTCTCATTTACTCAAGAACGACCCAACACCCATGAGACTAATTTTGACTTTCACTAGTCAATATGACAGATTTTTACCATTTTACACATTTAGCCCCTCAACTTCCATTTCACCCATTTCATTCCATAATTAGTTAAAAACTAATATAACCCCATTACTAACTTAAAACCCTTGTTTCAACTTATTTCTAAAATATTATTTTCACAATAATATTTATTAGAATATTTAATTATTTATAACGAAACACGGATTTTGGTTCGTTACATAAATCTAGCCCGCCTCGTAAGAAACTTCGTGAGTTAAGTGAGTTTTGTGATCTAGGGAGAGTGAAAACCCCAAGTGAGGGTATGTGTAGAAGTGACAACTTACTAGGATACTTGAATCGTGTTATCTTTGGACCTGGTAGGTTTAAGTTGTGGTGGAAAGATGTAAGTGCTAGAGGTTCGAGGTTTGATAGGAGCAGGAGTGTGCTGAAGATATGGAGAACTGGTAGACCGCGTAGGATGAAGGCGGTTCCGGTTAGGATCAAGGAGAAGCCTCCTGATAGGTTTGTTTGAATCTCGAGCAAGTGCCCGGGATTTAGTGTTTGTGTGCACAAGTTCTCATTCATTAGTTAGAACTTACATACCTTTAACGAGAGTTTCCTTCGGATTAAGTCTAAGTGTAAGTTTCATGTAGTTCAAGTAGTTCCAAATAGTTTCATGTAGACTCTTGAATGTTGAAGTTCATGTAGTTGTATCAAGTAATCAAAAATAGATAGGTGTAGGTAAGTATGCATGGTAGGAATAAAGTGGAGTTCCTAATAAAAGACACGAGTTAGACTCATGTTTGGGACTCCTAGGTTATAGTCTAGGTCATGTGTCTAATAACCTAATTTCCTATAACCATGGCTCTAATACCAATCTGTCACACCCCGACCGGCGGCGGATTAAACGTCGGGGCTGACGCGGTTGTTCATAAACACATGATCATCTATTATTAAATGACAATATTTATTCATCAACTTAAAATCATCCGTTACATATGGAATAGAAAGCGAAACGTTCAAAACATAACATAATTTGAATTAAACTAGGTCCGAGTCCTAGATGAGCAGGTAGGGTCCTCAAATGGGTGCACCTGAAACATGTGAGTAAATGTCAACTACAAGTAGTTGGTGAGTAACATAGGTTTTGACACTAACAAAAGTTAAGTAAAAAGTAGTTTATGAATTAAGTATAATGAATTAAGACTTTCACATTGTAATTCATTATATAACTTTTCTAAGGATGGTTAATAAATAGAGTTGTGGAATAATAACTTTGAGTTTATTTGTATAACTATTCTAAAATAATTCTTGAAATATATTTTATGTAAATAAAGTAATTAATTATGCTATTAATCAAAGTAACTAAAGTTATGGATTAATAGATGTAGTTAAAGTGGTTATTTAATCATTTAATGGATTTATAAAAGACTAAATAAGCCTTGAATAGGATTTATAAACCTTTACATAGAGTAATCATTTAAAATAACTATTCAGGTATAAATCACCCTAAAATAATTATTCATAAGTTTAAAAGAGTTTAATAAGGTATAATTATAATTTGTGAGGAATTATATAGCTATTTTACATAATTAAATTTGCCAAAACAAAAATCATCTTCATTATTTATTTAAGAATTTAAAATGTTTTATAACATAGTTTTAATTGAAATAAAATAATTAAGCATTTCTTTACAATTTTTTTTGTTTTTATAATATTTCCAAAATGTATTTATAGAGTTTATAGGAATTAACTTGGAAATTTCTAGATATCAATTAATGTGTTAAAAATGGCTTAACAAGGAAAACAAATAAAAACAATGGTGGCCGGGACTCTAACCCGCGCCACTTCCGGTTCACAACTGCACCACAACTTAACCATCAGACCAGGGCATGAAGCCGTGTCTGAGATGGTTTCGTTTGGTTTATAATGCGCAAGTCCAAGCACCCCTTCGTCCCCAATCGAACCCGTAAACCCTAGCCCCTCGACTCACCCGATTGAGCAGGCGATCGAAGCGTAAGCCATAGGGATTTCGATCCTCATATCAAGACAAAATTTTCGACACTAGATTTACCTGAAATGGTTACGTGTAGAGGGAGAACGACAAAGGCTTTTGAACTCGGTTTCTTGGTGCTTGATCGCGATCCAGAGAAGAAATTCAGTGAGTTTGAGAGTGTAGGAAGTGTGTGCGAGTTGTTGCGAGTGTAATGGAGTGGATTTTATAGTCCAATTTCAGGCCGAAAACACGAATTGATTTCGCGCATTACTTGGACGGTTACGAGATTGAATTTCATAAACTAATCATTGATTTCAAACTAATTGTATCGTTAAATAGTTAGGAAACAGTCGCACAATGATGTGGTAACATCCATTGCAATTAAGATGCATTAATTCGATCAATTGGAAGTTGAATTTCATTTAGTTTGACTCTGAAAAAGTCAAAATCAACGTATGGGGAAGAAGGAAAAAGAAATTTGCAGTTTGGTCCCTGGACTTTCAGGTGTGTAACATTTTATGAACAAACTTAGATTTTAACTAGAATTTAGTTTGAGAATTTGGCATAAACTTGACCTAAAAAAATGAAAATTATTTAAAGTCTTATACCCTTTCATAAATTGAATAATTCCTATAACATAATAAAATGTTATAAATACAAGTTATAAATTTTGTAAAATAAAAGGGTTTTTTTTTTATTTATATAGTTAATTCTTTATAAATTACTAAATTTATTTATAGGGTTTATAACATTTGTATTCGCATGTTCATATATATACATACATATATATATATATATATATATATATATATATATATATATATATATATATAAGTTTAGAAAATAACTTAGTATATATGTATGCATTTAATAGGATAAAACATTTATAATTCCAAATAAATATGTATTGAATTTGAAATAACTACACCTAATATATGTATGAATGTAATGGGTGGTTAAGATAATATTATTAATGTAAGACATCAAAATAGAGGGGTACAAATGCCGGAATTGTTAAAATAGAATCCGGAATTTACTGGGATTACATTTAGTGAGTCAGTCGAGTCTTTATTTTCATTTGAGTCGGTTTAATGTTGCGGGTTTGTTGTGAGGTTTATTTTGCAGGTTTTATCATCCCGCTGGTACTCAATCTCCATTCAGGCGTGGTCGATTATGATCTTATCTAGTTTGTAAGGGCAACCCGACAGTAAATTGTGCAACCGCGACCGAAATGCTATATGGTGCACACAAGGATGAAGGAAGCTGGATTTTTATTCGATTGCATATATCATTACCAGCTAAGTCGCTTCCTTTTTTATTTTTTTATTTTTATTTTTAGTTGTGTTTTGCTTCACATTGAGCACAATGTGTCTTTCAAGTGTGGGGATGTGAGTGTCTAGTTTATCTTGTTTATAAATATTCAAAAAAAATAAATAAATAATTTTTTTTGAAAAATGTCCTTGGAAATAATTGCATTCAAATGGAAAATGATAGTATAACTGGATCTTTGTTGAGAAAAAAAAAATAAAGAATAGAAAACGTGTCTAATTAGTGATGTTTTGATACCGATTAGTAAAGCTTAAATACCATGTTTGTGTTGTTTAGGAATTAATTGAATTTTAAATCATGATATCTTGTTGGTATTCATCTTAGGGTAATCGGTAATACTAAAACTGTCAACATGGGGTGATAGGTACCACGTTAGGTTAAAATTTAGAGGTTTATGAAATTTTTGGCACACCACCCTCTTGTTATGAGAATAAATCCGAGTTTCGGTGGCGCCTATTCCATAATCCATATGTTCCATAATTCATGAGCTTATTTGTTAGAATACTGAGTTTTGCTTATGTGTTACCCTTCAGGATGACCACTTGGAGAAAACACCCCTAAGTGATTCTTATATGCTTTATTGTTTAGACTTAGTCTATGTGTTACCTTCCGGGATAGTGACTTGGTTGAAACACCTCTAGATGAAATTTAATTTGCTTATTAATGCCCATATTCCATACCATTCATACATGATTTCATCTGATTTCTAAAAACCTGTAAATTTTAGTTTAACGTGGTAGGGTAAATCTATATGGTTTAATCCGTGCCTAGACATGACCGTGTCACGGGATTAGGTGGAGTTGTAACTTTTAAGCGTGAGTCACGTTGATTGATTGATATGCTTGGTAAAAGTAATATTAGAACTAGGGCTGGCATATCGTGTATACACGTACACGATAAGACACGAACACGAAATATGTATACACAAACACGACACGATAACTTATCGTGTACTTTTTCTCAAAACGAACACGAACCTGTTTATACCTGCTTAACACGATAAGACACGATAAGACCTGTTTAGAAACACATGTTTAAAAACCTGTTTAGTGAAACAAGTCTTAACAGGTACTAACATGTATTTTACTAGGTACTAGCAGGTACTTAACAAGTATTTTAACAGGTATAATATCATATTTTAATATTTTTTATTTAAAAAAAATCTTAACAGATACTAACAGTTACTTAACAGGTAAACAGGTATTTTACCTGTTTAGACACGAAAATTAACAGGTAGATTCGTGTCTACCTGTTTAGGACACGAAAAACGATATGGCTATACACGATACCTGTTAAGATCGTGTAGGTTCGTGTCGTGTAATCGTGTACGTGTCTAAAATTGCCAGCCCTAATTAGAACACATAACGGGGGCTTGAAAGTTGGTGCTTGGGTTTAATCGGACAGAAATACTGATTATTACTTTTTAACGCGTGAGTATATTTTGTTAATTGGTAATTGATTAATGTTGAGTTAGATCTAAGTTATGATTCCATTGCAGCTTTTTCGAGGACGAAAAAAGGTTAAGTGTGGGGATGTTTGATGTAGTGCAAAACACACATCTTTATTCCTATTGTTTTGTGCATTTTTACTTAGTTTTGTGTTTGTTTTGATTCATTTAAGTCTGTATTTGAGTCTATTGTATATTTTCAGTAGCTCGTGTGGAATAGGAAGCTATATCGTGAAGAAATCGAGCACGAGAATGACGCCGGAATATCAAAAGTGAAAAATGGGAAATTTAGGTCTCTCGCGGTACGCGAGAGAGGAAGAAGAATTTCCTCACGGTACGCGAGGGAATCCAGAACTGGCCGCGATTATTTTGGCCCTCGCGGTACGCGAAGGGCTGGGCTAAACCTCTTGCGGTACGCGATAGACCCGAATTCTGTGAAAAAACCCAAAAAACGATTTAAATAGAATTTGATTGCCATTAGATCAAGAGTTCGAGTTTTTGCCGTCCAGAGAAGGATTAGAGGCGATTTTGGGATAGAGGAAGCTAATTGGAGTGAAAAGCTTGAGTCTTTGCTTCCGAGTTCGTTAGTAATAGCGTTTTCAATTGCAAGATTTAATTTTTATCTTTGATTTGTATGTTTGATACCATGATTCTGTCTTTTACTTCTGTTATGAATGTTCTAAACATGAATCTAGGCTAAAACACTTGACACTGCCTAGGTTAAAGATGAATACTGAGTAAAGCTTTGATTTTTATCAGTTTTGGATTTTAATTGATGGTTTTATGATTTTGTAAACAATCTTAGTATGATTAATGTGATGAATATGCATGTTTTGGTTTGATTTATGTATGATTGTGATTCTGTATGCTAATTGTGGTTGTCTGCCAGTTTGATTTGCTTATCTAGATCATACACCTTAGGGTTTGTGGTTGTTTGTATAAGTTGCTAGAGATAGTAGCTCATAGGAGTTGTGATTGAGTGTCCTAAGAACTGAATGTGTATCCTATTTCAATACCCAAGAGGTGAGAGATAGTTGTCTAGTCTTCGTCACTAGGAATCCGAGTGTTAACAATCTGAGAGGACTTTAGTTTTAGGTGTCTAGTGATTGTTGCTAGTTCATGTCGTAGTTCTTATCTTAAGATTACCCCGTGCATTCTTCAATGTATGGTGAACAGTGAGACTGAGAGGTGATCTGTTTATTCGGGTACTTTATCATCGTTGGAGAGACCGAAAGGTAATCCACTATCTGGTGCTTTATTACACCTTTAGGTTCCTTAGTTGGTGACACCCTGAGAGTGATTAGGGATCCACTAGGTAGTCTAGAGTTGTTTCTTTAGAAACCCAGATCCATTATAGTTTCCAGAACCGGTAGAAGTTGTGCTTTGCAAGTAGGATTCCGACCTAGGTAGTATTCTTCCCATCATCTGATTTCTTCCTTAGTCCTTTGTCTTGATAGTTAAAGTCGATCTTAGTTTACTGCATTCTTAGTTAATATTTATTGTAGTCAACCACCCAATCATCAATCTTTAGTCTTGGTCAGAGTCTAGTTAGTTATAGTAGTGTCTCTAGGGTTCGATAACTCGGTTTACCATTAAGTTGTGCTACACTCGATAGGTACACTTGCCTGTCAGTGCGGTTTAGTTGAAGGTACTCCTTTTATTACTTATGAGTCTAGGTTAGGTTTAGTAGAGTTTTATATAGACCGTCTGGGCGACATCAAATATATTTATATTTGTTTTTGTTTTAATATATATACTTTTACCAATATGTAATGGATTTTGATGATGGTATCGGATCCGGAGCAACTAGTCGAACCAACTCACCGGATCAACCGATTGACTTTACCGGACCGACACACCGAACCAGCTTGCCGAATCAACACCAATCACTATCACATATAGTCTCATCATCGTGTTACCTAAAACATACCCTGACCGGTTAATACCGTAGTATAAATCATTACACACTTTCACGAGAATGGAAGAGACATTAATGACATAAGAAGCCAATACTATGACCACTACAAATACAACGTCAACAACCAGGTAAATGAACCAACCCGACAAAACCTTAGGTCAAACCGAGAAGGGGGTTTGCCGCCCAATTCTCCCGGTTGGGAAAAATATTAGTCCCCCTATTTTCAAGCCATTTGAATGAAAGCATCTTGATATCTTCAACCATGTTGACCACCGAGCACCGTATTTGATTTGGTAGTTTTAAATTTATGTATTTGTACATCTTAATGAACCTACTATCTTGATTCCATGTAAAATATTGACATCTTAACGAAATTACTATTTTTGGAAAGAAAAATTACTGGATGTTATAATGTGCAAGGCTGCAGAAAGAAAGAATGTACACCTCTATAAAGATCAACTCGAACATTCATGTCGGGAAGTTCACAGCTACATTTTATTCTACAACACTACTTATGTATTTCAGGTGTTGTTTATTTTTACTTTATTTTGGTGTACGTATATAGAGTACTGCTGCGAGCTGTGAGGCCATACCTCTTGCCCTCACCAAGATACGCCCTCACCAAGATATGTTGTTAGTCCATTACAAACTCACAACAAGCATGCAAACATAAGTTAGTAAACACCTTTTGACAATTTGCATATACATATCACACGCTTATTCTAAATTCTATTTTATCTTACGTGGTTGGTTTTTTACTTCTATGTCAACGATATATCAAAAGGCCTAAATATAACATTCATTATGGTACGTGTTAGCCTTGAAACTATAAGGCGTCCCTAATAGGAGGGGAGACATACGCCCTTTCTCTCTCTCTACGTCGACACCTTCGCCGATGCTCCCACCTCTCTCCTCCCCCTCTTACATCTCCCATCCGTGAACATCTGTTCCACAAACAAATGTCCTTATCTCCCTTTTCCATTCGTCCACCTAAGCCGCAACAAGGACCACGAACTACCACAAATCCTCGTGGCGAGGATGCTCCAAGGTGTATCATCATCACAACTCAAATTCAAACACTCTCATGTGTTTCTCACTTTCAAGACGACCAATTTAAAATTACTTTCATCATCAATGAGAGAAAGAACCCACTTGTAAAGAAATATCAACAGAAAGAACAACTGTAACAAAACACGGCCTAATATTGAGAAACGTTTCAAACATATATGTGATTAATCACCACAAAACACTATTCCAACAAAATCAAACCCGAACAAACGCCTTTATCCAAGTCATCCATGTCAATCGAAAATAAAAATCTTTACAATAAAATCCCTATCCGGAAAAGTTATAAAACCAGACAAGATCAAAACACCAAAATGCCAAAAAAAATGTATTTGCAATTTCCATTTTTGGACCTTCAAAAACTTAAAGAGGGGTGTTAGAATATTTGAACACTCATTGTCTTGAACTCCTGTAGAACAAATGTCTTTTTTATACATGTACATTTATTGTTTATAGCTTCCCAACACAAACCAGATCCATATTTAATATCAGAATCCAGTTCCTGCCTGTATTCAATTCGTTCAAAACAAACCCTAATTTCAATCCATCCTTCATCCTCATCATAAGCAAAATCAAATTCACTTGTCAATTTCTTACATTGTTAGCAAAATTGAAACCCTTAATTTCCCCCCTTTTGTTGTAATTTCAATCCATATGCTCCAAACATTACAAGATCAATGGGAGCGGAGAAGAAATGGCTGTTCACACTTTTCTTCGCCGCATTCATCTCCCTACTAATCTTCATCTCCTCGATCTGCAGTTTCAGTTCTTCGTACTCATTGACTTCACACAAACCCTACTCCACCGTCCAGCGCGGCCGCGGCTACCCGCCGGCGTTCGCGTACTACATATCCGGCACCGGCGGCGACGCCGACAGGATTTTCCGGCTGTTGCTGGCGGTTTACCATCCGAGAAATAGGTACTTGTTGCACATCGGAACCGAGGGTTCTGAGGATGAGAGGAGGAAATTGAGTGCGTTGGTGAAATCGGTGCCGGCGATTAGGGCTTTTGGGAATGTTGATGTGATTGGGAAGCCTGATCCGACGACCTACATGGGAGCGAGTAATATTGCGGCTATTTTGCGTGCTGCTGCGATTTTTCTGAAGGTTGATAGGGATTGGGACTGGTTTATTACTCTCAGTGCATTGGATTATCCTTTGCTGACACAAGATGGTATTCATTTATGCAAGTTATGATTTTGATATTAAATCTGCATAGATTTTTGGTAAAGTGGATTTGATACGGTCAATTTGATTGGTGACGGTCATAGCTTTCACTTTTGTTGTCACGGGTAATCCCAGTAGCATAATCATTCATAGATTTACACTTGATGTCGCTCACAGTGATGATTATGAATGAAATAAAGAAACTTACAAGCGAAATCGACACTTGATTTCTCTCACAATGATGATTATGAATGAAATAAAGAAATATACAAGCGAAATCGAGTGTAAATCTATGATGATTATGCTACTGGGATTGTATTTGACAACGAAAGTAAAAGTTAGGACTGTCACTTGTCAAATTGTTATTATATTGACCGATGGAAAATAGTTTGGATTGTTAAAATCCAATTTGCCTAGTTTTTTTTTTACATTGGGCATTTCTGTTTGTTGTGCAATAATCATTTTTTTGGTAAAAGTAATAGATTTGGGTAATTACTCAATAAACAGATAATTTGGGTTAGGATTCTTCAAGATTGTGGTTATTAAGAAACTTAAATGCCTTATTTATTGGCTATATTTGAGCATGCTAAATTGCTAATTAATATCATATAGTTATTTTGAGGCATATGTGTGCCATACATTTTGTGATTGTTGTTGCAATGTGTGGTTCTAACTATAACGCACATGGTAACAGTAATCACAAGACATATGCCAAGAACATACATGTCGACAACAGTTATAAAATATACGGAAATAGCATAGTTGTCAAAGGCGCTAGGCGCACTCAAGGCACATAGGCCTCGCCTGGGGCCTAGGCGCAAGGCGCAAAAAAAGCGAGGATCTAAGGAAAAAAAATGCACTTGAATGAAAGGAATCTATATTTAAAAATAATACTATTCTTCAAATAAAATAAAGAAAAGCTATTATATAACATTTAATATCATCTAATTAGTACCAAAAGTTCTAAAATAGTCAAGATTCAAGATTCCAAAACTTGAATAGCAAAATGTTCAAAGTACCAAAATCTTCTTCAGCTTCACAAGGTGCTCGCCTTAAAATCAAAGCGCATTTATCGAGCCTCGCCTTAAAGTTACGCCTAGGCGCATGCGCTCACTTTTGATAACTTTGGGAAATAGTATAATTAGATATTTCTGTAAATGTGGAATTAGGAGTTTATCAGTAGAATTCATAGAATATTCAAGTATCATTGAAAGAGAAGCTTACCAGTTACCTCTCAAACATAAACAATTTTGTTAATTTGAAGTTATTACCTATTCTCTCAATTTGCAACGATATGCCACCGACTCATTTTAACCCTTCAACTTTGCTCTAATTACAATCTAAACCCTTCACTTCCTAAAAGTTTTATTTGACCCCTGTACTATATATAATATATGCTTTTAACTCCATTAGTTTTTTTACTAAATTTTATTTTCTCCAATAACTTTCGTTCGTTAACTTTTTTTTTTAAATCGTTAAATATATTTTTTAGGTATCGTTAGTTATATCAACTGGCGGTAACATGCTGGTACCTAGAACAATGAGATTGACACCGACTAAAGAACATTGGTACCGTTCTATAATTGTCTTTGTTAATAAATGTTTTAACCAGTTTGTCGTTTCAATGTTAGGTCATGTTTACGTCGCAACGTTAATTTTATACGTTTCTTTTTGTGCTTAATCACGTTAATATGGCGTCTGGTTTAATAATAACCCTCCAGTTTTCTCCATTTTCATATACTACCCTTAAACTTTCTCAAATTTCTAAACTCTCAAGTTTACCCTCAAATTTCGTTTCTTTTTTTCTTTTACTTTTTCTTTATATTCTTCTTTAATTAATTTGTCCTTTCAATGTTAACTTCTATTCGCGACGCAGTTTATCTATTTTTCGATCTCCAGAACCTAGTCGTGACAACTTCTTATGTTTCTTTTATGTACTTAGCACGTTATTGTCTTCGCCGCGACACACATAACGAGGTTCGCAAACCCGTCCCATCGCAGAGGCTTTAATTATGTACTTAAACATGTTAATGTCACCATACAGTCCCGCCGCAACGCGCAGGGTCATATTTTCTAGTTTATAACTAAATGCAACTCTATATGTTTGGCTTTAGTAAACATGTTTAAGTTAAGTTGAATACTAAGGAGTACAAGAGACGTTGACACGCACGGTTGTCAGAGGCATTTATTGGTAACAAATTGATGTGATGGTTTTCAGCACTAAAACGTGCTCGAAAGATGCGGTTTCTCTTGAAAAAGATTCACAATGAATAGTTTGTAGTTCTTGAAAATCAATCTACAAGTTTGGAAAGTCATGAATATATATGAATGTGAATTAAAAATATGTGTTTATATTATACAGTAGAGTTTTGTTATATTGGACTTTCCCCATTACAGGGTAAAGTGTACGCGCCATATACATACACGCATATGCATATATACATATACTTATATTCATTTAAAAATTCTAAAGAACAAAATTTGAAGAAAAAATCTAAGATACAAATTTTACTTGAATTTGTAGGAAAAATTTATATCATTTTACACTGAATCTTACTGGTGATTGTTGTTTGTGTATTCTGAATCAGACTTGTCTCATGCATTCTCCTCCATTAGCAGAGATGCCAATTTCATTGATCATACCAGTGATCTTGGATGGAAAGAGTAAGCTTATTTCCTCTAGATTCGACGGTTTTGTTGGTGTTTTCTTTATTTCTATTTTTTAAAATCAAGTCACTTAGACTGATCTCAAGTTTATCTTTGTTTAGGGGTCAAAGGATCCTGCCAATTGTAGTTGATCCAGGGATCTATTTAGCAAGGCGAACCCAAATCTTTCGTGCCACCGAAAAACGCCCGTTACCAAACGCTTTCAAAGTTTTCACAGGCAAAGTTCTCTTCCCTCTTAAGCGTGTGTGAAATATAGGTGGCAATTTTGATCTATTTACTTATGAGTGGGTCGATCCAGGTTATGTCTTCTCTCAAATTGGCCAACGGGTAAAATACACAAAAAAAAGAACATCTAACATGAATAGTCAAATGGGTGGAACCCGTAGAAAATCACCCATAGTATGTTTTTGAGCTTAAAATCTCCTAAATATTTTATTTAGAACTAAATTATTAGTGAAATAATATAGTTTTTATCATATTTGACTGTCAATCTGAGCCGGTTTGAAGCACCAAACGTACCTGTTTGATCCTAAACCAATTTGAGACGGGACAAATGGGTCGAACTAGTCGAACGCCACCCATTGTGTATATTTAATGCACATAGCCTCCCAAATCATTCTATTAAAAGAATTAGACCATCATTGAATAATATAGTTGTCATAATCATATCCGACACCGAACAAAAGGTCTCTGGTCAACCCGGTCCGCCCCGTGGTGCAAAAAGTTACTGTTTTTCTTACCCGAACTCTATTTGACTGGTTGCATGTCCTGCCCATTTTGGTTTTTTCTGGTGCAATTCTGGAAATGTAAAACCATAAAAATCTTTTCTTGACATTTCAGGATCTCCATGGGTAGTTCTGAGCCGTTCATTCATTGAGTACTGTATTTTCGCGTGGGATAATCTCCCTCGGACTCTTTTAATGTATGTTAACAATGTGGTTTTGGCTCAAGAAGTCTACTTCCATACAGTCATTTGCAACTCACCCGAGTTCAAAAACACAACCGTTAACACGGATTTAAGGTACATGGTTTGGGACAACCCGCCTAAAATGGAGCCACTTTTCCTCGACAAGTCAAATTATGAAGAGATGGTTCAAAGCGGTGCTGCTTTTGCAAGACAGTTTGCCAAAAACGACCCAGTTCTCGACATGGTTGATAGCAAAATCTTGAAACGTAGTGGTAACCGAGCTGCCCCAGGCGCATGGTGCACTGCCAGAAAGAGCTGGTTCGTGGACCCGTGTTCACAATGGGATGATGTTAATGTTCTTAGACCAGGAGATCAAGTGAAGAAGTTTGAAGAATCTTTAAAGAATATGGTAGATGATTCAAGATCAGAATTAAATCAATGCATATGAAAAAAAAAATTGAATCTTGATTATGGTTTGAAGATGCATTGTTTGTTGTTTACAGAGATTCTTTTGATTGGGGGTAGAGGTGCACAAACCGGTTTTTTCGGATCCGGATCAGATCCGGAGCGGATCGGTCAACGGTGGTTAACGACCGGATCCAATGGGATCGGATCCGGTTAAGGGAGTGGAGACTTGGAACCTTTTGGGACCGGACCGGATATAGGGAACCGGATCGGACAAAAAAAACCGGTTCCACCGAATTTAAAAAAAAAAAACTTTTTTTAAAAATTTAACAAAGATACACAATAAAATACATGTTTTATTTATTTTTTTATATTTTTTAAGTTATTTAACAATAGTTCGTACAAAAAAATTACAAAAAACATAATTGAATCACAAAATATATATTATTTATTATGACTCGTTATTCGTCGTCTTCTCGTCTTAGTCTTCGTAACATTGGTTTTCAATCTTTTTCGCTTGGGATATGTTGGGCTTGTTCATAAGCTTGTTCTTCGTCAGAAAGTGGATTCGCCGCCCCTTGTTCTACTTCGAATTCGTGTATTTCTTGTTCAATGTCAAGCTCGCTTTCTAGTTTTGCAACATTTTGTACACGTTCGGCGGCATCCAAATGGTCCTTCAAGCAAATACACATCTCCATAGATTCCGGTGTAAGCCTCGTTCTTCGAATAGATAAAACCCTGCCACTAAGAGAAAAAGCAGATTCCGAAGCTACCGTGGAAGCTTGGACGGTTAGTAGGTTACGGGCCATTGCGGCTAGAATGGGATATTGGCATTCCCTTTCTTGCCACCAACTCAAGATATCAAAGTTTTCAAACTCTAAGGAATCTTAGAGTTGAAATAAAGTCGGTTGCTTGATATCTTCCAAGCTCGCTACTTGGTGTGCTTCCACGAGCTCGTTTAGTATTTTCGTTTCTTAAAGTGTTAAATAAATTTACCATCGGGTTCCTTGAACTACTAGAACTTGAACCCGAACCCATTGATTCACGTATGTTTAATGGATCATCACTTCCACCATATTTGCGTAAATAATAATCAAACATATTATTAAAAGCCGAATTAAAGTCCCTTATTGCATTTGATTCAAAATTTGGGTCTTCCTCAAACATATTTAAATCGTCCGATATTGATCCAATTAATGTTTCAACACCGGTTACATTAATCGTTGGGTTTAAGGCGGCCGAACATGTAACAGCGGCCGATATTTCCAAAAAATATTTTTTAAATTTAGCTTTTATAGGTGTTACCATTTTTTCAAAAATAGTGTCGTGATATTCAAACACGTTTAATTTATTACATATTAAGTATAATTGTTGAAGTATTAGCGAAGACGTGGGATAATAAACTCACGATAAACATGTAGTTGCATTTTTAAAAACCTCAAGCAAATTAGTTAGTTTCTCGATCATATCCCAACTTATATTATCAAATTTTTGTGAACAACGTTTATTTTGCACAAGTTCATCATGAAAATGTTTTAAAGTAACTCTTTGTCTTAAGGCCGATTCAAACATTTTCCATGTCGAGTTCCATCTAGTAGGTACGTCCCAATTTGGACATAAAAAGATGGAATCCGTTTGTTGGCACAAGTTTCTATCGTTTATATATCTTTTTTTACTTGTGCTAAAAACTTCCCATAACATCACTTTAAAATTTTCTTTCACTTCTCATATTTCTTGGACGTTTAGACCGTCTTGCATAACCAAGTTAATGATGTGTGCAACACATCGACTATGAAAGAAAATACCGTTACAAGGCGGTTCATATTTTATTTTTAATTTTTCCACCGCGTTTGTCTTATTTGAAGCGTTATCAAAAGATATTGAAAATATTTTTGGTTGAATTTTATAAGTTTGAATTACCGAGTCTAAAATATAAAATAACTTTTCGCCGGTATGTGGATATCCAAAATAATCAAACGCAATCGTACGCTTCATCATTTGCCATGACTCGGGTTAAACCCAATGTGCGGTAACGCAAAGGTACGATTCGGGTAAACCATGTGGAGCGGACCAAACGTCCGTGGTTAAGTTAATGCCGGTATTTAAAATTTTAAAACCTAAGATTAATTCTTTTTTAGCTCTTTTTCACATTTTTAAACAATCTTTTCTCAAAGTAGAACGACTTACATTGGTGTAGCTCGGTTGAAGCGTCTCTTGTATCATCCTCGTCAAGCGCGGGTTATCAAAGTAATCAAAAGGCAACCCTTCTTGAATGACAAAATGTGTCATTCTTTCACGAATCTTCTCAACATTGTATTGTCAAACTCCTCCATCCCTACCAATTTGAGTTTGATCTTCACCTTAAGTGTGTTTTGCGTTACTAACAATATGTTTCCTCAAAGTGCTATTTCCCGCAGCACCCATAATTTTACCACAACGTTTGCAACGAGCCTTTTGCGAACCGTTCGACATTTCGCATAAATCGAAATAAGCCCACATCTCTTGGTTTCGGGAGCAAGGAAGTACTCTCACCACCGTGGCTTCGCTTGTAGAACCACCAACCGAATTTTGAGTGCTTGCGGAAACAGAAGCGGAAGCCATGGGAGCGTTTTTTTTGCGTTAAATTGAGCGTTTTTTTACGTTTTGAGAGCGTTTTTGAGTTTTGAGAGCTAGGATGTTGTGATGAACTAACCCATACCCTCAATAATACCTATTTATACATAGTTTCTAGCCTCAAACAACCAAAAAAAAATACAAAAAGGCCATAAACGGCTATATAGCCGTTTTTTTTACCCTCTAACGGCTAGAACCGGTTATAACCGGTTCCAAAATGTCCGAAAAAAACCGGTTCCAAAAAATTCGATTTTTGTCCGATGTTTATCCGGTCCGTCTAAAACTTTTAAACCGGTTCTGGATCCGCCGGTTCTGAAAAAATCCGGACCGGTTCCAAAAAAACCGGTTCTAGCCGGATCCGGTTTCGGATAATCCATCGGATCGGATTCGGATCCGGTTCTTTTGACCACCTCTAATTGGGGGTTCTTCTGGTGTTTTGGGTTTATTATAAGTTTTGTTGTAAAGTGGTGAAGTTGAAATCAAAGTAAAACAAAAAGCGGAATCCTCTAATTTTGTAAAATCAAAGTTAAAAACCAAAAATATGATTTTGACGCAGATGGGGTTGCACTAAAGCGTGGAGAGAAAGCTAGATATGTTGTAGAAAATGTTTAAAGAAAGCTTGAATTGAAGAAAGTTTATTATTGAGATAAAAGTGGGGAAAAAACAATTAACTTTCATTTATGCTAAAACATGTACACACACAATACAATATGACTCATAAATATTAGGTTGGATATAAAATAGTCACTCCATTTTATATTATATACACTAATGTTGGTTCCGATCTTCAGGAATTAAAGTAATTGATACTACAAGGTTAGTTATGTCGCATCATTAAAAAAATTTCTAAGAAAACCAAGTAGGACAAAACTTAGTTAAGGGAAAAAGAGTACAACATGTATAATACTCTCATTACACACACACATATATAGGAGTGTCCAATTTAGAACATTAAATATTGCGAGAACATGCAGAACAAAACAAATTATTCACTTTTTCAAGCTTAAAAAGTTTTAAAATATAAGAAAATGATATAGATGTATGTTTATTCATTTTTCGTGAAATTCAAACAAAAAAATAAGAACAAATTTCGTTTATATACATACCTACACATGTGTAGGTTTTTTTACCTACACATATATACATGTGTAGAAAAATTTTAAATATATAAAAACATATGAAAAAACTAGTTTAATGTTTTTTTATGTACATAAACATATATTTGTATGTAAGAAGTGCAAATTAAAATATATATATATATATATATATATATATATCATGGATCAAAAAATTAAATGATTTAGATTTGTTCCCTCTGTTCTCGCAAAATTTTCTTATTCTGAAATGAATTTCCCTATATATATACTAGTCGGAAACCCGCGCGATGCGGCGGGTACGACAATTTACAACCCGGTACTCGTTTTCATTTAGTTTACAATTTGATGATTTTTCCCAAGATTATTTTAAAAATAAGGCAAATTATTTTTAAAAAAAATTGGTGTCTCTAGAACAGGCCCATCCCATGGCTCCAGTAAAGCCTTCCTTTGAGGATCCATATTCTTGTCATTTTACCATGCTTCAGGGATCATCATCATAACAGCTTCATGCCAGCTCGCACTAAAAGCTCCAAAACACCATCAAAAGCACCTAAACAATAATAAAAGATCATTAATACAAACACCCAATTTAATCAAATGTTGGGAATGTCTAAAAAAATTTGTATACACCTAAATCTAATGAGCTAGCATCTACAATGGGAAGAAGTTTCATCTCATTCTTTGACAGACCAAGCTCTTTGCATTTTAAAAGACCTTCACGTGCCTTCATCCTTAAAAAAAATACATGTATATATTTATTTCTTTATTTAAAAAAGAATGATACATAAGAGTGTAAAGTGGAGGACTTACCCGTTAACATTCCCTCCAAGTGTGTTAATTTCAGACTGGAATTTGACCTCCCACAAAATCTTTTCAGTAATGAGAAATATTGAATGGAGCAGGGGAAAGAGTCCGCAAAGAGTCAAAGTCAACAACTGTTAAGTACTGATTGGGAATTGCAATAATTTCCCTAAAAACTACCCAACCCGGTCTCTCACCGAACGTCAGTAAAGAACAGGAAGGATGCAACTGAACATGCATTGACCAGGTTCGGTTCTTCCAGCACGACCTGCACGTTGGTTAGCCGAACTTTGACTGATACTGCAAACTTTAAGAACATTCATCCCAGTCCTAGGTTCAAACCGAGACTCTTTGACCATGCCAGAGTCAACAACATAATTGACTCCTGGAATAGTTAATGACGTCTCATCAAGATTAGTTGAGAATATGACTTTGCGTTTGCTGGGATAATTTAAATACATGCGGTATTGTTCTTCACGAGATAACTTTCCATGCAAAGGTAATGAAACTGTCGACGGCGCTTTAAACACAGCCCATTCTACCTCCATTTGAGAAGTGAGGAAGGCCAAAATCGTCCCATGCTCCTCCGTTCTATGGATCTCACCCACCCTCAATAAGATAAGTAAAATGGTCAACACAGATCAGCAACACAGAACAATTAGCAAACAAAGATCAGTAACATCAAACCATGTAACAAAAAAATATATTCCTAAAGATGTATGATGTATATACATGAATATATAGAAAAATGGAAAGTGTTCTGTAAGGTAAGAGGAAGAACGTAAGAACATCAGTAGCATACAACAATTTCCAAAAAAATTGTTTGAAGCTGTCTTTCATCATCTAAATTTCTTTAGAAATACTTTTTCATAGAAATAAGAACAATCTAGGTTTTGTATTCTCATGCATCAACTACCAGTTCAAGGATTCAAGTAAATAAAATGTGTCACCAAGTCCTCCGTAAAATCCACAGCTGATATGTTAAAGATCTTTATGCTGGAACTTTGCATACATGTATGCCTCTATCAATAATGAGATAAAAGAACATTACAACTGCAAATTTGAATCAATGTAATGCTTAGAGTATTAAGAAGAAATAAACTACCTGCTGGCAATGTATCTGCCAAAGATCAAGCTTTCACATTAGGCAGCTCTGGATTCGTTTCACATATTTCAAGATCAAGCTCGTTTCCTACACCCAAATACGTTTATCCGTAGCAGATTATGTTAGTCGTTAGAATACTGCAAACAACAAACTTTTCATGGAAAACGTTTTCTAAGCAACAAAGGTAAATTTGGCACTCAAATGAATTCATGGTTACACTAATATAAGCTAGATTAACCTTACATATTGGGCTTTAAATATAAGACCATCAGTTTGTCTATGTAGTTATTACATGAATGCTGATATGACAACAGGTTCATGTATAACTCCATGAAATGAATGCATATGGCCATGCATAACTTGTGCTTTGTATGAGGTGTAACTTACAATTTTTTTTATTTTTTATTTTTGCTTTTATGCACAAGGGTTTCAAAGGAACATACCTTTCTATTGCAAAATGACAGCAGCTATACGCTAAGTGAAACCTACTAAAGAACTAAGCATTAATTTCATCACTTGTTAAATATCAAATTCAGGGTTGTAATTCAACCTGAAGCTGCACTCATCCTAAACAGATGAAGTGGTTGAAAATAGTGGGAAAAAAAGAAAAAAAGAAAAAAAAACCGGTAGGATGCTGCTAACTTGAAACGAATGCCTCGTCCTTGAGCGCGAGGATTTGAATCGTTTACCAACGAAAATGGTTTTACTTCCTCCCTTCCTTGGAGCCAGACTTGGTAGATGTTTTTCTTCTACTGCGGTTACCAGTTGACTTTGACTTTGGTGGCGCAGTATTAGTAGTAGCACGAGGCTGGGAAGGACAACCACTATGCCCATTAACCAAAGCAGGGAACCCAACAGCAGGGATTCTGCACCGAACACAAAAGTTGAACAACTGCATTCGAAGCCAAGAAAGAAAGAAGCAAAAAGAAAAAAGGTGAATACCCAACAAGAGCACAACAGACTCCTGCTTGGTCATGGAAGCATTGCTACTACTATTACTATGCAGTGAAAATCGCAGCGCTTGATTCTCGGCCATATACCACTGGAGTAATGACCCCAATCTCCTGCATTCCCCTTCATAGTACCTGCTTTTCATCTCCAGATCTTTCACAAGCATCTTTTTCCTCTCTCTTGATCTTAAAGCCGCATCTCTATTCCTCAGTTGCCTGTCATTCTCACATCAACTAATCAAACAAGTTTTATAATTCAAAATTGATATTTACAACCATGACTCAATCAAATACTTAGAATACCATACAGGCACAATTTCATTCCCATCAGGTTTTATAATTCAAAATTGATATTTACACTCAAAAGCCAAGAATCCATCAAAGTCTATAGAAATCAAATCATAACTCATGTGTACCTTCAGTTGGGAAATCAATTACTTAGAATACCATATTTACAAATACAGACAAACAATATCATTTCCACCATTTTTATTTCATATCATATCAAAATGTATTAACAAAATACGAAGATTAAGTTCATCACTACACATTCCAATTAGTACAGTTTCTGGTATTTCAATTCAAGTGCTGCTCTATCCTAAAAAATCTTTGCCCCTATCTCATCAGTTCACTCTGCAAAGTGCAAATGACTACAATGATATGAGAACTGATATACCTAAGAGTAGATATGATTAAGCATCGTTTGATATATAACAATATTTAATATGTAATATTTGCAATTAAATTTACCAACAATAATACTCTGTTGTTCTCCTTTACTTGAATGTCTCTCAAAACCTCAACTTGTTTCCTAACCGTTGGATTCAAATTCTCAAGAACATCAGTGTGTTGTCCAGCCAGATTTTGAAGTTTACTCTGCAAAATCAGTAATAAAACAAATTCAAAACGAATGTATCAGTGTGCTGCAATTATGTCATCAGTTTTTAAAATGTTTCTTTCACAGTTAGAAGCATCAACCGATACACCTGTAGATAAAGAAATTATCTGATATTCATAGTATGGCATTTTATCATGCTATGTAGCCTATGTTGAATCAAAACAAACCTACTTACTCAACCCTGAAAGTAAATGACGAAGCTAGATTTTGATTTGAAAAAACATTAAGAAATACCAATAACCAAACAGGAGATGATTAATGAAAACGAACACAATAACACTATAAATCACGATCTCTCAAAAAGAAACCCTAGAAAACGAACAAAGCAAAATCGCACCTGGAAATTCGAAGGACAGAGGATGGCGTGAATCTAGGGTTTACACATGCTGCTGCATCGATTGCTGCTTCTCTATTCCACTTGTTCAGCAGAGATACACCACCGATGATGCTGATGATGACGTGAGAAGCGGTGACGGCGGTGGATCTGTTAATTTTTCCGGTCGCTGAGGTTTCTTTGACTGAATCTTACACCCTATCTCTCTCTCCTATCAAATGAACCAGCCGGGAGTCTGGTAGTTATCGGTT
Source organism: Smallanthus sonchifolius (assembly GCA_023525975.1). Taxonomy (NCBI): domain Eukaryota; kingdom Viridiplantae; phylum Streptophyta; class Magnoliopsida; order Asterales; family Asteraceae; genus Smallanthus; species Smallanthus sonchifolius. The sequence goes on from CM042036.1 coordinate 18,690,965, forward strand.
TGGCGTCAACGGGGATAAAACTTACGTTTAAACACATGCTCGTTATAGCATACAATACAAAAAAATACTCGGATCGCTGACAAAAAAACAAACAAACCCTGCATCCCGTTTAAAAAAAAGTTAACGAACGAAAAGTTATTAAAAAAATAGTCAGCAAACTTTTGTTGCAATTTTACAAAAGCCCTTTACTCTATTAAAGTTTTGTAGTAAATCTGTAAAAAAAAATTAATTTTGAGTCAAAATATAAAATTGTGGCAAATCTTAGAAAAAACAAAATTTTTTTGTCAAAAGAAAAAAAAGCCAAAAATTAAAGTCGTGGGATAAAACTTAAGTCTAAACACATACTTGCTATAGCGTACGATACAAAAAAAAAATACTCGGATCGCTGACAAAAAAAACAAAAAACAAACCCGTGCATCCCATTTAAAAAAAGTTAATGAAAGAAAGTTATTACAAAAAAAATACTAAGCGAACTTTTGTTGCAATTTTATAAAAAAAAACTTTACTCTATTGAAGTTTTGTGGTAAATCTGTAAAAAAATAAAACTTTGAGTCAAAATATAAAGTTGTGACAAATCTATAAAAAATAAAATTTTTGTGTCAAAAGTTAAAGTAGTGCAAATTTATAAAAAAAAATAAGTTTGCTGTGAAAAAAACAAAAAAGTTTAACTACATTATTCAATCTAATGGCTAATTATAGATATATAATTTTCAATAGCATAAAAATCTCATAACTTAAGTTGTAACGAATTTTCAGTTCCATGGATTCATTTTTACAAATCAAAATCTAAAAAATTCTATGTATAAATACAAAGACGAAAAAAAAAGAAATTAAATAATATGAATGAGTATTTACATATACGTAACTATGTGTTACGTATATGTAACACAGTAGAAAACAAAGAAAATATAAAGTAGATGGATGAGTAGATGATACGTATATGTAACACTATAAAAGTTATATAAATAAGTGAAGAGGAGTTGTTACATATGCGTAATATTATGTGTTACATATATGTAGCAAAGATACATGTATGTAACTCGTACTGTTACGTATATGTAACACTACTTGTTACGTATTCGTAACACGTCAGTGTTACATATATGTAGCAAAAGATACATGTATTTCCTTCCCTTTCCCTTTTTACTAGCATTTTCCCAAATTTGTTCCCCTTAAATTTCTTCTTGGGGTTATTCTTCATCAAAACAACTTTAGTGGCTTTTGTTTGCCTTTCTTTCCGAACTTGTTCAAGATTTTTCACTTCTGAACGCACATGAGCATTAGGAACCAAACGGCTCTTGTGCCCACCTCTAAACCCTCCTTGCATTATGTGCCCTCCTGTTAAAACCACAATTTTATTAGTCACAATCAAAGCAAATGATGTAATAAATGGACCAGAATGCAATCAGTGAGAAAACAAATAAAATTCATGAGAAAAAAAAGGAAGAAATACCACAAAGACTTGTAGATTCCATGGCACTGTTGCATTCATTGTTTGTTCCTTGGAAAGATATCTTACTGTGAGATTTTTCTTTCCATCTTTTATATAATCCAGTTTTATTTGCCTTTGCTTTTGAACCGCTCTCTGTTATTATATGTATAACATTGCACGTAAACAGTATACTTTATGTCAATGTGTGCTTCATACAAATTAAAAAAAAACAATTTTTTTACGATGTCAAATCTGTAAGTAATGTACCTTCCCACTAGTCGTGACACGGTCACCATTGTGTTAATCAATTCTTTAACATTATAATGGAAAATAATAATGTAAATCATACCTGATAAGCTAACCGCAGAGAGGGAAGACGTCATGATCCACAGGAAGATCGGATTACCGTTTAGGGTGTACGGTTAGGATGGTTAAGATGAGTTCGTAAGAACTCATGGTTATGGGAGAGAGAGAGGGACGATTTTAGTGGTGATAGTAATTGAATAATGATTCATTAGTCAATTCCCTCTAATTATCTCTCTATTTATATGTACACCCAAGGGGAAACCCATTAATGGCCCATCAGAGTAATTAGGCCCATCAACTAATTACTAGTCATAGGTTAATAATAATAAATAAATAAATCAATTGATCATTTAATAATTAGATAAATAATTATATGAGCCACATAATAAAACTGTGTCTTACATTCTCCCACTTGCCTGAGTAATCATTTATTATGAGCATTTGTAAGTCTGCGCAGATCTAATACTCATTTTAGTTTTAAACCAAAACTGTAGCAGAGAAATACAGTCATTGAATTAGTATCCAACTCAAGACCCCCATTAATCATACTACAATCTCAATTTAAGACTTAAGTAAACTTAGGATCAAATTGACAAATAAGCCCTTTAACGTTGATTTGTATAGTTACTGTCTATACATCTTTAGGCATGCATAAACGTATTTAGAGACAAACAAATTCAAAAATGAGGAAATTTTAATAATTAATCATTCATAGTACGATATGCAATTATGTATGATCATTAGTAAACCCGTCTTAATTATAAGCGCTTACATAAGACTTATGGGTGATAGACCTTTAGTTATTTGGATCAATTTGCATATCATGAATGTATTCGATACAAAGGTTTAGTTTCCTCTACTTGTTCACAAGCGAACAATAATTTCGTATCGAAATTTAATGCAACTCCGCTCAAACTGTTACTATTCGAGAAGCAAGGGTAGCTGACTTATCACAATAAGTCTTCGATATGATATTTATATGGAGTTATTAAATTATGAGTCCACTGATAAATTCCCAACAACATTTAGTGACAGTTATGTTGTAATAACAACACATTATGTCATTATAACTTAGGTTGTTGTTAATAGTTCCTTATGACTCCTCCATGAGATAGGTATGTATGCTGACATAAGGATATACACAGAAATTGACATTTTGTTACCTTTGAATACAACAAAGTTAGAATAAGAGTAGTCAATTGTTTTAAGTTCTCACTTCTTATTTAAATTATAGTCTCTCATTTCTTAAAGATATTGTAATATTCCATTAGATGTTTCACAATAATCTAGACTAGTCTAGTGTTCAGCAATGTGAGCAATATCTAAAACAAGTATAGACTTTAACCTTCATAAGGCTTCTAATTAATGAAACATAAGGAAATAATTTTCATTTATCCTATTAGACTTTAAAGGAGAACAATTTAAATGTTACATGTGTAAGGATCTGCTTAGTGTAATGCTTATGGGACGAAACTAATGTCCCATTGTGTGACACCCGACATTTCAGGTCAACATCCGTACATGTTATAAACAAGTTTAAATTATAATTGTTTTGTGATTACTTAATTTCACAAACAAGGACATTAAGGCCTAACAAAAACCGTACATGGTCTCAGTTCATATTTTGGTAATTCTAGGAGTTACCGGTTCACGTACCAGGATAACCCGACTAAATACGAACACTAGTGGTTAAAATTACACTTAAATCAAATGGTTTGATTTATTTAAATCCCAACCCACTTGCTTGACTTTCTCGACCGAAAGTCAGGGGAGCCATTCCCCCACTTGCAAGTTTACTCAATCTCAGATTAAGAACCATACCTCTTCAGTCGAAATCCCACAATCCCTTTCATACTTCTCATTTTCATACGGCAATTTCCCAATTCTCCTTCAAATCGAAGTCCAGTTTAAGGCAAAAATCCACCGTATTTCGGTGCTATAAGAAGAGTTCCAAGTGTTGTCTCAAGAATCAAGATAAGGAGCTCAAGATCATTCTCTGTTTCCCTGAAAATCATCATTCTCTGTTTGAGGTAAAAACTCGATATTATCCATTTCATTTTCTTTAAAATCGTAGCTGAACATACAAAAAGGTTCAATCGCAAGTAAGATAACAAGAAAAGTGTGTCAATTTCAAGATTTGAACATAAAAATATACAGGACGAATTCTGTCAATCAAAGTGCAGTAATCGAAACTAGGAGTTTCGATACCTGTTCAATCGAAACTAGGAGTTTCGATACCTGTTCAATCGAAACTAGGAGTTTCGATACCTGTCATTCAATCGAAACTAGGAGTTTCGATACCTATTCAATCGAAACTAGGAGTTTCGATACCAGTTTACTCAATCGAAACTGGGAGTTTCGATACTAGTTGTTCAATCGAAACTAGGTAGTTTCGATACATATTGCTCAATCGAAACTAGATAGTTTCGATACCCTTCTTGCCAATCGAAACTAGGTAGTTTCGATACCAGTTTTTGCTCATTCGAAACTAGGAAGTTTCGACAACTGTCATACTCAATCGAAACTAGGAAGTTTCGATACCCAACTACTCAATCGAAACTATGAAGTTTCGATACTCAATTGCCCAATCGAAACTAGGAAGTTTCGACATCTGTTCATCAGTCACATTGGGCAGTAACTTAGAACTATTTTTATAACGAAACAAGTGTTGAAAAACTAAAAAGATACTTAAACGAAAGCAATCAGATCTGTTAAGTCGTATGAACAACTTACGTATAAGACGAGTAGTTTTTAACACATTAGTACCCTTGTGTGATTAGGGTACGGATATACAAGGACTAGCACAAGTTTGTTTGCTAGGATTTCATCGGACACAAGGTGAGTTCACGGCCCCCTTTTAACTCTTTACTGTTTTGTAAACATCGGGGGAGAAACATACTTACTCGTTATGTTTTGAAAACATGAATTACATTGTTTATACGTTTGACAATATGAACATTTTGGTTTAACTTCTTGTGAGTCTCCCAACCCCACTTTTACTACTGGTTTTTAAATTGTTTTTAAACAGAGAAAACTTGCTCAACTAAACAGCTGAACAACACACAACGATTGTTCGGATGAACAACACACAACGATTGTTCGGATGAACAACACTCAACGATTTAAGGGAAAAACATACTTACAACTATTTTATGGGATAACAAGAGAATAAGACACGACTTTATGTTTACATGGGATGAGAACAACACATTGGAGGTCGCTAAAGTCCCCTGGAACAACATAGTAACCATTAACTGTAGCCTAGGGTCCTATGAATAGTACTATGGAGAGTGACGTCTCCCGGTCATGGTTAGTCGCGCTAACCACAATCTGGAGGATTTATGGCCGCATAGAATCTGATAACGCTTAATAGGGGCTCACACATGTCATGGTTTGGTTACGCCTCATGTATGAACATATTATTTGTATTCCTAGCTAGTTTACAAATGGGTCAACAATTCTTATTCTGTTTATCACATACACCTGAAACTATTTACGAACAATTGAATTTAAATAAAGGATTCTGATCAGGTTAAAGTGATCAGGTATAAACAAAGGGTTCTGATCAGGTTAAAGTGATCAGGTTTAAACAAAAGAGTTTTGATCCGGATAAAGTGATCATGTTTATACAAAAGGGTTCTGATTAGTTAAATCGATCAGGTTTAAACATATTTTATGACGGTTAAGTCATGATAATGTTTTCAAATCAAAACTACTTAGTTTTATGACGGTAAAGTCATGAACAGGTTTTTGGGGAAAAACTATAAGCACTAATATAACTAACTCTGTGAACTCACCAACCTTTGTGTTGACAATTTTAAGTATGTTTCTCAGGTGACCTCTAGCCATGGCGCGGTTGGAATAGGCTAGCTATGTTGGATCAATTCCTAGTAGCTGGAAGGACGTAGAATATCAAGTCTCAAGTCTGTTGTGATCTAGAAGAACTTAGATCATAGTATTTCTTAGTTTTAGTAATTGTATATGTAATCAAGTCTTAGAAATCATTATTACAGCTTCCGCTATCGTGTAGTGAACCAATCGTTACAACCTGTATTTATTTAATAAGTAAATAAAATATGGGGGTGTGACAGATTGGTATCAGAGCAATGGTTTTAGCGAATTAGGTGTCCTTAGTGATACCTAGGCTCTAACCGGACTCATTTAGGGACCAAGATTTCTAAGACTTGCATCACACTAAAAACACCCAAGACTTGAGCATAGGAATTCCAACCGTTGCCGAACAATTTGTGTAGACTATTAGTGTATGGAGTTACACTAGGGTACCATTAGCTACACTAATACAATTACATGGCACATGTAGTGAACACTTAAACACATACAATAATGTGAAAATAATAAACACTTATAACATGTTACTGTTTGGATTACGAGTCAAGAATAACGGGTACTCAGCATACTGCGACCTTAGAAGATCGAGTTACGAGCTGAGCTTTAACGACGACGGCGGCGATCGTTAGTTACCGATCTTGGTATCGCAACAGGTTGAACTCGTACCAGAATCTGTACCTATACCTGCACCACAACTACTCCAGCTATGGAGGCAACTATCTTTCTAACGTATTTGTGGTATAAATACTCTTCTTCATAAGTTGTCGAATCGGATGCCTAGACTCTCGCCATGATGTATGGCAGGCATGATTGCCCAGACAAAAGGGAATTCAAGGTGAGTAAGCAGGACTAAATGGGAGAGAACTCCAAGGGTCAGGAGACCCAGACATACATCAGGATCATGTGGATCCATGCATATATACAGACTTGGAGCATGAGTTGCTCGACACTCGTTTGAGGATCTCTGCCCAACACATAGTGCCTGAATTTCACCATGCACATTTTTTTTAAGAGACACTGGTGGTGCCTCTCTACCCTTAGCCTCATCCGACAACTGCCATATTCGGCAGATTCATGAGTATTGGTACACATAATTAACAGTAATCCGATAAAACAATACACACTCCTATACAAATGTGCAAACGCAATCTAATGATCGTTTCAAATCACTTTTGATTAAAAGCTAGGGATAGAAGAAACACTATAGGGATCAGGCAAGGCAAATCATCATTACGGGTGCACACGTAATCATAATTTGCAGTGCATGGGAACTTTAGTGAGTCTTACTGTCTAAGCTGATGATCAACCCATGTTCTCAATCACTTGATTAAGGATTGAATCCTATCAAATCAGACTTCTCAATTAGGTGCTCACAAAGCATTCTCCTAGTTTTGGAGGAACGAGAGAAATTCAAATTGAATTCAACCAATCCTTAGTAAATCCTGAACGACGAAGAAATTCGCACATTCATTCTTTGAGATTCTACTTGTCAGGAATGCTTCAAATTGAGTGTTACCACAACTAACACTTACAGTAATTGCACAACTATTGTGGGAGATTATAGCATAATCTCATGATCCATCATACAGTTCAATCTCACAATTGATTGAAAGTTACGCCAAGAGTGTTATGCACTAACTTCAGTAATAGGGCAGGATATTATTCTGACCCGCATACACATGGCACCTATGGATATTGTGGAAGCTCAACATGAGACAAGTAGGAAATCGGACATTTCAGAATATCGGTCAAACAGGATTGCTCTCGCAACCATTGACATTCAATATACCTTTAAGTCTGACTATTCTCTCTGCAATAGATAAGCCGGGGTTGATGCTCAAACGAATGCCAAAGAAACCTAAGTGTGGACTAACGACTATTGTCGCACTAACCAAAACGACATGCAAAACCCTTAAAGGAGTCCCAAATGCGGAATCTCATGCTAATCTCATTAGCTCATGATATGCATAAAGGACGTAAACTCGAACTATTCACAATAGGCCACTGTCCACAAAGAGTTGAGAAGAATAATTTATTACTCTTTTATACTCGCACTTCCCCAAAGTTCATCTTGTTGGATGGATCCCAGATTTAGCCTAGAAGAGAGGTGTGATTGCATCTTTCACTCCTAGTTTTCTATAATTGGGAAGCTCTAGAGCATCTATTGTTAAGAAATGATCTCTTGGAGTAGACTCAGTTAGAATATAAAAGTCCCGACGTTCAACACTCACTACCTCCAGTTTATCCTTGTGCTAAGGATTTTGAGGCTATAACCTGAATGAGTGGAATACGTAATGGTATGTCACCAAAGTACCATTCAAACCCTAAGGAAGTGCAGATACACTGAATGACTACAAAATGGAAATTGTGAAACTCCTAAAACATCTCAGCCAACTTAGTGGGTGGACAAGCCCAAAGCCCATTTTGGGGAAGGCACTAATTCGATGAGACCATTCTCACAGTATTACCATTCATTCCCTCAGCTAGACGGAATATGAATATTCCAATCAAACATCGAACTTCGTATGGCTTACATACTTTGAAGGTATGGTAGTCGAGACATGAGTTTACATATCAGGACGCTACAACCCAAAGGCTAGTCTGCCTCGAAAGGTAGTGCAAGCAAAGGGATAAAGGGGTAATTAGACTCGAAGTTCACAAATAAGAGCTCCCAAGGAACATCAATTCCTAGCTCCATGAAGGCACATGGAGAGGAAAATCCTAGAAAACATGAAACCTGAAATAAGAGAAAAGTCTTAGTCCGGGAAAATGCTTTTGGAAAGCATAAGAGGGACAAACATAAAGTTTCATTTTCATACTTTTTCATTTCTACCCAATATACAACAAAAACTTGGACACCTCGTCGAGTAATTTTTTTTTTCATAAGACCGAGTTTCTCACCATGGGGAGTTCCGGTCCTGTTTGTAAAGAAAAAGGATGGAACCTTTAGAAGGTGCATCAATTATCGGGAGTTGAACAAGCTGACAATCAAAAACCGGTATCCTCTTCTTCGAGTAGACGATTTGTTTGATCAACTTCAAGGGTCCAGTTTCTATTCTAAAATTGATCTACAATCAGGATATCCTCAACTGAAAATTTAGGAAGAAGATATACCAAAAACGACTTTTAGGACTCGTTACGGTCACTATGAGTTCCTAGTTATGCCATTTGGCTTGACTAATGCACCGGCCGTTTTCATGGATCTAATGAACCGCGTGTGCAAGCCATACTTGAATAAATTCGTGATTGTATTTATCGATGACATATCAATATATTCACGAACCAATGAGGAACATGAACATCATTTGAAATCAATCTTGGAACTACTCCGGAATGATAAGCGTTATGCCAAATTCTCTAAGTGTGAGTTTCGGATTCGAGAGGTTCACTTTCTCGGACACGTCATCAATAAGAAGGGTATTCACGTAATCCCAACCAAGATTGAAGCTATCAAAAAAATGGGAAGCACCACTAAGGTGCGTAAATTTCTGGGTTTGGCAGGATGTTACAGGCGATTTATTGAGAATCTTTCAAAGATAGCCTTGCCTTTGACCACGTTAACTCAGAAGGACAAAAAGTTTGATTGGACTGATAAACAAGAATCAGCGTTTCAATTGTTGAAGCAGAAGCTTTGCAGTGCACCAATCCTATCCCTTCCCGAAGGAACTGACAATTTCATCGTGTACTGCGACGCATCACACCAAGGTCTGGGATGTGTATTGATGCAGGAAGAAAAAGTCATAGCATATGCATCCAGACAGCTAAAAGTACATGAGAAAAATTATACGACTCACGATCTGAAATTGGGTGCTTTCGTGTTTGCACTCAAGATTTGGAGACATTTCTTATATGGTACAAAATGTACTATCTTTACAAACCACAAGAGTCTCCAGTACATCTTTAATTAGAAAGAACTCAACATGAGTCAACTTCGTTTGGTAGAACGACTGAATGATTACGACTGGGATATCAAGTATCACCCTGGTAAGGCAAATGTCGTAGCAGATGCCTTGAGTCGTAAGGAACGGGTTAAAACTCTCCGTGTTCGTGCCCTAGGATTGACAATTCATGCGAGTCTCACGACTCAAATCCGGATGGCACAACAGGAGTCAATCAAAGAAGAAAACATTCAGAGTGAAGCTATACGAGGAATGATCAGACAATTAGAGCCAAAAGCAGATGATACTTTATACTTTGCAAATAGAATTCGGGTGCCATGTTTTGGTAACTTACGGGAGTTGGGTATGGACGAAGCCCACAAGTCCAGGTACTCCATTCACCCAGGTTCGGATAAAATGTATAAGGATCTGAAAGAACTCTACTGGTGGCCGAACATGAAAAGAGAAATTGCTATTTACGTCGGTAAATGCCTGGCATGTTCAAAGGTAAAGGCAGAACATCAGAAACCGTCGGGATTGTTATAACAACCCGAGATACCTCAATGGAAATGGGAACAAATTTCAATGGATTTCATTTCAATGTTACCCAGAACACCTAGCAACTATGATACTATATGATAATCGTCAGTCGTTTGACGAAATCCGCGTATTCACTACCAATAAAGGAGACAGATAAAAGTAAGAAGCGTGCAAGGCTAAATATTAAGGGAATTAAGGCTAGGCATGGTATGCCAGTTTCCATTTTCACAAAAAGGGACAGTCGATTCATGTCAAGAACCTGACAGTCTGTACAAGAAGCCTTGAGCACACGCCTTTACATGACCACTGCATATCATCCCCAGATGAACGGTCAAAGTAAAAGGACTATCCAAACTTTAAAAGATGTGCTCCGTGTGTGCGTAATCGATTTCAGAAGAAATAGGGATACTCACCGCCGTTGGATGAGTTTTCATATAATATCAACTACCATACCAGCATTAAAGCCGCTCAGTTGAGTCTTTGTATGGTTGTAAGTGTCGCTCATCGCTATGTTGGGTAAAGGTTGGCAAAAAGCATTTGACTGGTCTTGATATTGGCTAGGAAACCATTGATAAGATCGTCAAAATCAAAGATCTTCTGAAAACCACTCAATGCAGACGAAAGAGAGTTGTGCTAGCAACAGACGAAGACATTAAAATTCCAAGTGGGAGACAAAGTCATGTTAAAGGTCTCATCTTGGAAAGAAATTGCAAGATTTGACAACCGTGGCAAGCTTAACCCTAGGTACGTTGAACCATTTGAAATTTTGACTAGGGTTGGCCCTGTGGCATACAAGCTCAAGTCGCCACAAGATCTAAGCAATGTACATGATACGTTTCATGTATCAAATCTCAAGAAGTGCTTATCAGACGAGACATTAATTATACCGCCTAATGAGATTCACATAGATAACAAGCTACACTTCGTTGAGGAACCCATTGAAGTCTCAGATTGGAAGGTTCAGAAAACATGGCGTAGTCAAATCAAACTGTTTAAAGTACGTTGGAATTCAAAGCGTGGTCCTGAGTATACACGAGAACTAGAGGATCAAATGAAAACAAAATACCCATCCTTGTTCAAGGATACACCAATTCAAGAAGACACGAATTGAATTTCGGGACGAAATTCTTTTAACATGGGGAGAATGTGACACCCGACATTTCAGGTCAACATCCGTACATGTTATAAACAAGTTTAAATTATAATTGTTTTGTGATTACTTAATTTCACAAACAAGGACATTAAGGCCTAACAAAAACCGTACATGGTCTCAGTTCATATTTTGGTAATTCTAGGAGTTACCGGTTCACGTACCAGGATAACCCGACTAAATACGAACACTAGTGGTTAAAATTACACTTAAATCAAATGGTTTGATTTATTTAAATCCCAACCCACTTGCTTGACTTTCTCGACCGAAAGTCAGGGGAGCCATTCCCCCACTTGCAAGTTTACTCAATCTCAGATTAAGAACCATACCTCTTCAGTCGAAATCCCACAATCCCTTTCATACTTCTCATTTTCATACGGCAATTTCCCAATTCTCCTTCAAATCGAAGTCCAGTTTAAGGCAAAAATCCACCGTATTTCGGTGCTATAAGAAGAGTTCCAAGTGTTGTCTCAAGAATCAAGATAAGGAGCTCAAGATCATTCTCTGTTTCCCTGAAAATCATCATTCTCTGTTTGAGGTAAAAACTCGATATTATCCATTTCATTTTCTTTAAAATCGTAGCTGAACATACAAAAAGGTTCAATCGCAAGTAAGATAACAAGAAAAGTGTGTCAATTTCAAGATTTGAACATAAAAATATACAGGACGAATTCTGTCAATCAAAGTACAGTAATCGAAACTAGGAGTTTCGATACCTGTTCAATCGAAACTAGGAGTTTCGATACCTGTTCAATCGAAACTAGGAGTTTCGATACCTGTCATTCAATCGAAACTAGGAGTTTCGATACCTATTCAATCGAAACTAGGAGTTTCGATACCAGTTTACTCAATCGAAACTGGGAGTTTCGATACTAGTTGTTCAATCGAAACTAGGTAGTTTCGATACATATTGCTCAATCGAAACTAGATAGTTTCGATACCCTTCTTGCCAATCGAAACTAGGTAGTTTCGATACCAGTTTTTGCTCATTCGAAACTAGGAAGTTTCGACAACTGTCATACTCAATCGAAACTAGGAAGTTTCGATACCCAACTACTCAATCGAAACTATGAAGTTTCGATACTCAATTGCCCAATCGAAACTAGGAAGTTTCGACATCTGTTCATCAGTCACATTGGGCAGTAACTTAGAACTATTTTTATAACGAAACAAGTGTTGAAAAACTAAAAAGATACTTAAACGAAAGCAATCAGATCTGTTAAGTCGTATGAACAACTTACGTATAAGACGAGTAGTTTTTAACACATTAGTACCCTTGTGTGATTAGGGTACGGATATACAAGGACTAGCACAAGTTTGTTTGCTAGGATTTCATCGGACACAAGGTGAGTTCACGGCCCCCTTTTAACTCTTTACTGTTTTGTAAACATCGGGGGAGAAACATACTTACTCGTTATGTTTTGAAAACATGAATTACATTGTTTATATGTTTGACAATATGAACATTTTGGTTTAACTTCTTGTGAGTCTCCCAACCCCACTTTTACTACTGGTTTTTAAATTGTTTTTAAACAAACGGGGAGAAAACTTGCTCAACTAAACAGCTGAACAACACACAACGATTGTTCGGATGAACAACACACAACGATTGTTCGGATGAACAACACTCAACGATTTAAGGGAAAAACATACTTACAACTATTTTATGGGATAACAAGAGAATAAGACACGACTTTATGTTTACATGGGATGAGAACAACACATTGGAGGTCGCTAAAGTCCCCTGGAACAACATAGTAACCATTAACTGTAGCCTAGGGTCCTATGAATAGTACTATGGAGAGTGACGTCTCCCGGTCATGGTTAGTCGCGCTAACCACAATCTGGAGGATTTATGGCCGCATAGAATCTGATAACGCTTAATAGGGGCTCACACATGTCATGGTTTGGTTACGCCTCATGTATGAACATATTATTTGTATTCCTAGCTAGTTTACAAATGGGTCAACAATTCTTATTCTGTTTATCACATACACCTGAAACTATTTACGAACAATTGAATTTAAATAAAGGATTCTGATCAGGTTAAAGTGATCAGGTATAAACAAAGGGTTCTGATCAGGTTAAAGTGATCAGGTTTAAACAAAAGAGTTTTGATCCGGATAAAGTGATCATGTTTATACAAAAGGGTTCTGATTAGTTAAATCGATCAGGTTTAAACATATTTTATGACGGTTAAGTCATGATAATGTTTTCAAATCAAAACTACTTAGTTTTATGACGGTAAAGTCATGAACAAGTTTTTGGGGAAAAACTATAAGCACTAATATAACTAACTCTGTGAACTCACCAACCTTTGTGTTGACAATTTTAAGTATGTTTCTCAGGTGACCTCTAGCCATGGCGCGGTTGGAATAGGCTAGCTATGTTGGATCAATTCCTAGTAGCTGGAAGGACGTAGAATATCAAGTCTCAAGTCTGTTGTGATCTAGAAGAACTTAGATCATAGTATTTCTTAGTTTTAGTAATTGTATATGTAATCAAGTCTTAGAAATCATTATTACAGCTTCCGCTATCGTGTAGTGAACCAATCGTTACAACCTGTATTTATTTAATAAGTAAATAAAATATGAGGGTGTGACACATTGGGTCTATCTAGGATGGTTTTGGTACATATCACATAAGAGGTATCTCCAAGATCCATCATGTCAAAATATGAGTAATCAATGCTTTGACTCATGTAACATATACTTGTCAAAAGAATGTCATATATATAAGGACAAGTTTGCATTAGTTGCTCCCACTCATCATGAGGCAAGTGTACAAATTCACTTAGTTGTTGATGAAGAGAGTTGCATTATGATTTCATTAACCCCATACATGGATTTCATTTACTTACAGAATAAGTGTTCTTAACCTTCAGTTTAGAACTTTTAGGTTATTTTATAAATATATGTAGGTCAATGTTAGGGAAAGTTGTTTTAATAGCCATCTAATGTAGCTTTAAGTTATTGTAAGCTACTAGAACAGTAATGATCCTTAAAGAAATCTTTTGTAAAACATGTAAGAAGGTTATTTGATAATTTATTCCTTTTTTAGTATAACCTTTAGCAATCAATTGTGTTTCCATTCAGATTTAGTTTAGTTATGAACACCCTTTAGGTAATTCAACCAAATCTGAAATGTTATTCTAATTCATGGAGTCAGGCTTGCTAATAATAGCTTTATTCCATTTAGAAGATTGATTGATGCTAACGGCTTAATTAGAAGAAGTAGGATCGGTAAACTTTCCAGCATCCATTTCAAATTCAGTCAGGTAGGATACATAATCATCAAAGTTAGTAAGCCTTTTAGACCTAGATGACCTCCTGAGTTGATTATTGGGTTTATAGGGAGTTTCAAGTTTATAGATTAGCTCTTGGTTAGGTGCTTTCATTTTCAGGTATATGAGGAGCAACATTAGTTTCTAAGTATGTAGGAGTTGATGCAGTATGGTGTACAAGAGGTATAATCGGAGTTAAATTCGGAGTTAAATTTAACGAGTCTCTCCCCCCCGGCTCTTGTACTCCTGGCAAGTCATGATAAGAACTTTTACTACTCCCACTCACCTTAGAAATTTTAAGTAATATAGCATGCTTAGGGTCAACATTGTATTTAACATTGGAAGACCAATAGATTCTAATAGAGAAACAACTTAATGATGTTTATGTTAGTTTCTCTTGTTGAGGAATCTAAGTTTACCCACATATTAGCATCTATAAGACTTTGTTAGGAGTAGCATTAGATTCTAAGGAGACATATTGTGACAGAGCAGTGTCAAGAGGTGTAATTTTAGGGAAGATCAATTTGTCACTCCCCACCTCTTGTAACTTTCGCAAGCTATAATTAGGACACTCGGTGCTCCCACTGATCTTTGAGATCTCTAGGAACTACACATGACAAGTTTCAATAATGCGCGTGACATGGGAACCTTTCATATATTTTAGACTTGATTTCCTTATCGTCCAAAATTTCATAAGAAGTTTTTTATAGACAAATTTAGAAGGAATTCTATTAAGTACATATGAATTGATATCTTTAAAGCTTTGGGCCGAAGGAAACAGATTAGATACAAGTAAATATTCTTTTAAATGATAAATGAATTATGTCCGAATATTCCAGCTGGGATAACTTCTGGTGGACCCTCATTTATTCCCTTAGCCATCTGATGCGTAGGACGTTTAACACATGGTTTAAAGTCACTGAGAATGAGACTTAGTAACAATTCATCCTGTATCGACCTGGTCACGATTTCTCATAAAATTTGGTCTTAATGGATGAAGTGCATAGGTCTCATTTATCTTTTGTTAAATTTTCACTTTCATGATAACAAAAGTTGTGAAAGTTTATTGTATCAGCTAGTTCTATGTCATAAAGGTTTCTATCCAGATAATGATAACCAATAATATGAGAGTTTAAGTTAATGATGACTTTGCTTTGGCCATGCAAACCTCATAACTGTCAAAGTGTAGCTTTATTATTGATCCTAAATTCCGAGTATTCTCCAGAATATGTAAGGAATCATAAAGCCTAATACAAAAATCAATTATTTAATGGTTCTATGCAGCATTAACATTTAAATCCACCACTAAATTCTCATCTTAATTATTAGTTGAACTCTAGTAAGGAAATGTATAGAACAAGACTCAACGCATCATGTGTTGATTGGAATATTAATATTAGCGGACTCAAAAATCATTAATTAGTAACTACCTTATCTTAGCCAGCTAGTCCCTTGGCTTATGGATGGTCTCATTGCTTATGCCTAGTATAATGACATAGTTTTGTAGTGAAATGATGTAGTGCAAAGCACACATCTTTGTTCCTATTGTATTCGTGCGTTTTTAGATAGTTTCGTGTTCGTTTTTAGTCGTTTAAGTGTACATTTGAGTCTTTGTTATATTTTCAGGTGCTCATGATGATTACAAGTCAAATCGTGAAGAAAAACCGAGCACGAGAGTGAAGCCAAAAGAAAAAATGAAAAAAGTTGGAAATAGGTCCCTCGCAGTACGTGAGGGAGGAGCTTCAAGACCTCGCTGTACGCGAGGATCTTCAGAACCGGTCGTGACTAATTTGTTCCTCGCGGTGCGCGAGAAACCTAGCCCAACCTCTCGCGGTACGCGAGAGGCCCGTAAATCCGCAAAAAGCCCTAATCGATAATTAAATAGAATTGTAAGGCTATTATGACCAGATTTTGATCTTTTGGCCGTCTGAGAAGAGTCCAGAGGCGATTTTGGGAGTTAGGAAGCCAATTGAAGAGAAAAGCTTGATCTTTGTGTTTGATTTCTGTGTTTGATACCATGGTTTATGTTTATTACTTATGCTTTGGTGTTTTGAACATGATCCTAGGCTAAAACATTGATACTGCCTGGGGCATTAGATGAATATTGCGTAAAGTCTTGATTTTTATTGGTTTTGGATTAAATTGATGGTTTAATGGTTTTGTAAAGATCTTGATTTAATGATTGTGATGAATATTACATGTTTAAATCTGATTTATGTTTGATTTCAATTCCGCATGTTGATTGTGGATGTCTTCCAGTTTGATTAGCATATCTAGATCATAGACTTAGGTTTGTGGTTGTTTGTATGGTTTGCTAGACATAGTAGCCATAGGAGTTGTGATTGAGTATATGTTATATCTGAATGTGTATCCTGCCTCAATACCCGAGAAGTGATAGCCAGTCGTTTAGTCTTCGTCATTAGGAATCCGAGTGTCAATTGTCTGAAAGGAAGTTGGTTTAGGTGTCTAGTGATTGTTGCTAATTTGAATCATAGTTGTTATCTTGAGATTACCCCGTGCATCTTCGATGTATTGTGGACAGTGAGACTGAAAGGTGATCTGTCTTTTGGGTACATTATCATTGTTGGAGAGACTGAAAGGTAATCTGACTATCTGGTGAGTTTAGTACAACTTTGGGTTCCTTAGTTGGTGACACCCTGAGAGTGATTAGGGATCCACTAGGTGGTCTAAAGTTGTTATCCTTAGAAACCCAGATCCATCATAGTTTCCATAACCGGTAGAAGTTGAGATTTGCGAGTAGGATTCCGACCTAGGTAGTATTCTTCCCGTTTTTGATATTTCCCTGAGTTCTTTGTCTTGATAGTTAGAGTCGACCTTGTTTTCTGCATTATTAGTTAATCATTAGTGTAGTAAACCCCCTAACCAAATCATCTTTAGTCCGAGTCAGAGTCTAGTTGGCTATAGTAGTGTCTCTAGGGTTCGATATTCTGGTTTACCGTTAAGCTGTGCTACACTCGATAAGTACACTTGCCTGTCAGTGCGGTTTAGTACATAGTTACTCCATCTTATTACTTATGAGTCTAGGTTAGGTTTTGTTAGTTTTTATATAGACCGTCTGGGCGACATCAAGTTTTTGACGCCGTTGCCGAGTACACTTGGCAATAGCAATATTAGCTTTATCTAGTTCTTTTAGTGATTTTTGGTTTGTTTGTTTTTTAGTCTTAATTGTGTGTCTTTGTCCTATCTGCTACTTGTGTGTCCTATCTGAGTGTCTAACATAGGATCGAGTCTTTATGTTTTTGAGTCTTTATTTGTTTTCTTTTATTCTTGTGTCAGTTTATGCACCACACTCGTTCGCAGGGATCACCACCATATTCTGCTTCTTTAGAGCCCGAACGAGAGCTTCACGAGCGCGCACCCGCGACTTCCGGGAGCGTTTGAAAGCGTTGTGCAGCAACCAGGTACGTTCTACTAGCCCAGTTCCTTTTCCTAACATGGGCGACGCTGACCTACGAGCGAGGCGTACCGTGCACCAGAGAGCCAGTGATGGGGTCCACGGGGCGAGATCTTCGATCGCCCGCCCCGCTATCCCTAATGCAAGTACTTGGCAGATCCCATCACATGTCATGAGTACGATCACTCATGCCACTCAATTTCATGGCCTCGAGGATGAGGATGCACCGGACACCTGTCCCTCTTCGTGCGTATACCTTCAATATAACGGGTGTGTCTAAGGACGCAATCTACTTGCGTCTCTTTCCATTCTCGCTCTCTGGGAGTGCATCCACTTGGCTTGACACCCTCCCTTACAACTCTATTACCACTTGGGAGGATCTTCAAGCCAGGATCTTCAAAAAGTACTATCCACCTTCCAGGGCCGCTCGACTTCGGGATCAAATCCAATCCTTACAGATGGATCCCGACGAGCCTTATTACATGGCCTGGAGCGGTTCAACGCGCTGTTGAGCCGATGCCCCAAGCATGGTCTTTCTGACTGGGCAATTGTGGAGAAGTTCTATAATGGCCTCACCTTTGAGAAGCAGCAAATGTTCAACCCTGATGCGGGAGGCCATATCATGGACAAACTGGAGCCAGCTGAGTGTGAAGAGATGTTTGAGAGCTTCGCTCTGGCGGAACAACAACAGCCATCTACTAGGACTTCCATTCCTAGTGCCAAAGCACCCGCCTCTTCTCCTAGAGGTGTGCATCAGGTCAACCCGTATTTTCGATTTCGATTTGACATGGGAAAATTAGCAAAAAAAATAAGCAATTAACTCTATCAAGTGAACCAATCAAATAATCAAGTCTCAAGTGAACTAAACATTTGAGAACTAAAACTAAACAGGAAACTGGATAAACAGTTGAAAACTAAACAGGAACCAATGGACAATAGACAGAAACCATGAAATCTTGAAGATTATCACAAAGCCATGGATAATAAACAGAAACCAAGAAATACAAATTAGCAGTCTTGAAGATTACCTATTTACTCTGTCAACTGCTACCCAAAAATACAAATTAGTTGTAAAGAAAAGTTACAAAATTCTTTTTATGACTAGTGGGAAGGTAAAACCAAATTCTTCAAAGTTGTTCTATTCTATGCAATTGAGTGAAACCTGCAATTCTTTGAAGGTTGTCTTTCAGGTTTAGTTTTTTTTTTTACTAATTAGCAGTCTTGAAGATTACCTATTTACTCAGTCAACTGCTACCCAAAAATACAAATTAGTTGTAAAGAAAAGTGACAAAATTCTTTTTATGACTAGTGGGAAGGTAAAACCAAATTCTTCAAAGTTGTTCTATTCTATGAAATTGAGTGAAACCTGCAATTCTTTGAAGGTTGTCTTTCAGGTTTGGAAAATAGGTCCCTCGCGGTACGTGAGGGAGGAGCTTCAAGACCTCGCTGTACGCGAGGATCTTCAGAACCGGCCGTGACTAATTTGTTCCTCGCGGTGAACGAGAAACCTAGCCCAACCTCTCGCGGTACGCGAGAGGCCCGTAAATCCGCAAAAAGATCTAATCGATAATTAAATAGAATTGTAAGGCTATTATGACCAGATTTCGATCTTTTGACCGTCTGAGAAGAGTCCAGAGGCGATTTTGGGAGTTAGGAAGCCAATTGAAGAGAAAAGCTTGAGTCTTTGGATCCCGGGTTTGTAGTTTAACTTGTTCGGTGTTCAAGATTCGATCTTTGTGTTTGATTTCTGTGTTTGATACCATGGTTTATGTTTATTACTTATGCTTTGGTGTTTTGAACATGATCCTAGGCTAAAACATTGATACTGCCTGGGGCATTAGATGAATACTGCGTAAAGTCTTGATTTTTATCGGTTTTGGATTAAATTGATGGTTTAATGGTTTTGTAAAGATCTTGATTTAATGATTGTGATGAATATTACATGTTTGAATCTGATTTATGTTTGATTTCAATTCCGTATGTTGATTGTGGATGTCTTCCAGTTTGATTAGCATATCTAGATCATAGACTTAGGTTTGTGGTTGTTTGTATGGTTTGCTAGACATAGTAGCCATAGGAGTTGTGATTGAGTATAGATTAGATCTGAATGTGTATCCTGCCTCAATACCCGAGAAGTGATAGCCAGTCGTTTAGTCTTCGTCATTAGGAATCCGAGTGTCAACTGTCTGAAAGGAAGTTGGTTTAGGTGTCTAGTGATTGTTGTTAATTTGAATCATAGTTGTTATCTTGAGATTACCCCGTGCATCTCCGATGTATTGGGGACAGTGAGACTGAAAGGTGATCTGTCTTTTTGGTACATTATCATTGTTGGAGAGACTGAAAGGTAATCTGACTATCTGGTGAGTTTAGTACAACTTTGGGTTCCTTAGTTGGTGACACCCTGAGAGTGATTAGGGATCCACTAGGTGGTCTAAAGTTGTTATCCTTAGAAACCCAGATCCATCATAGTTTCCATAACCGGTAGAAGTTGAGATTTGCGAGTAGGATTCCGACCTAGGTGGTATTCTTCCCGTTTTTGATATTTCCCTGAGTTCTTTGTCTTGATAGTTAGAGTCGACCTTGTTTTCTGTATTATTAGTTAATCATTAGTGTAGTAAACCCCCCAACCAAATCATCTTTAGTCCGAGTCAGAGTCTAGTTGGCTATAGTAGTGTCTCTAGGGTTCGATATTCCATTTTACCGTTAAGCTGTGCTACACTCGATAGGTACACTTGCCTGTCAGTGCGGTTTAGTACATAGGTACTCCATCTTATTACTTAGGAGTTTAGGTTAGGTTTTGTTAGTTTTTATATAGACCGTCCAGGCGACATCATGAGACTTCTCCTTGGATAACTTAGAGCTGAAAGCGGTACTTGTATTTTGTTTCTGGACCTTAGAACTATCCTTTCTATAGTAACTTTTATTCCTATTTTTAGGTTTAGTGGTAGTGAGGTGAATAACATCCGGTTTTCCAGTTTTAGGCATTCCTTTTCCTGTACGTATGTTGCTATCAATACACTCATTTTCCTTTGGTACTTCTGAGTGTTATAGTTGATTTTTAAGGCAACTAATCATACTAGTGGAAATTATTATGTACGCACTGAAAAACTTCACTGATTTCCATGTATAAGCATTTAGTTTATGGGTCATGTCAGTGTATATTATGATGTGTTCACGTATGCCACTTAACCTTTTATTTAGAATTAGAATGTTTGCATGCGTCTATAGAGAATAGTTTATTCTTAGGAATTTCAGAATCTGGAATAGCTCCCATGATAGCAATAATGAAAAGAGTTCTTGATTACCATAAGAGATATTGTGTTTGACTTATTCTATTTCTTATGCTCTAGTTTTCTTATGTAGTATTTTTATCAGAAAGAGTAGTAGGAGGGTCATGTCGTAAGGGATAATCAAGACTCAATAAGAGCAAATATTTATGAAAACCATTAATTAAGCAAAACTCATCTTAGAAGCTGGAGTGAAAATAAGGTACAAATAGCTAAAGAATAACTTAGAGTGATCTATGGGGTAATAATATAAGGCAGATAGAAAATAATAAATTAAATAAGGTTCTACTTAAAAACAATTATTTTATAAAGATGTGATAAAATTTATTATAATACCAAACTAATAGATTAATTAGGTTCTACTTAAACAACGAGCGTTCACTTTGGTTAATGACCAATTGTTTAAGCATTAGGAACGATTTAAGTTTAAATAGTAAGTATGTGCAATAAGAATGTAACACATCACCTTTGGGCAAAAGTAAGACATTTGTTTAGTATGCACATAATTAGGTTCGCGAAACACAAATGTAACACATCACCTTTTGGCAGAAGTAGAAACATTTATGTATTTTAGGCGAACTAGTGCTTAATTAGACTTAAATAACTTTACGAGTGTGACACGTCACCTTTGGGCAGAAGTGAAACTTTAGGTGTTATTTAAGTTAATCATGTTTTCTAATTTAAGGTTTTGTAAAGCATAAGGTTTTAAGGTCTTAACAAAATAATTAGTTAATATTAGGATATGCACTAAGTGACAATGCTTAATTAAGCTTGAATAAATTTACACATGCATCACATCACCTTTGGGCATAAGTGAAACTTTTAGGTGTTATTCAAGTAAGTTTTAAGGTTTTGTAAAACATTTAAATTTAAGTTTTAACAAAACAAAAGCATTAAGTAATAGCAAACATCCCTGTTAGCGCGGATCGAACTTAGACACATATAAAGCTAGGATCACGGCTTCAAGTATGTTCTCGGGAAAAGCTAAGGTTCTCAGGGAAAATGGAGTTCTCGGGAAAAATACGGTTCACGGCTCCATTTATGTTCTCGGGAAAAATAAGGTTCACAGCTCCGGTAAGGTTCATGAAAAAATAGAGTTCTCAGAAAGTTTTAGACCGTGAACTTAGACACGTGAACTAAAACCCGTGAACTTAGAACCCGTAAACTTATACCCGTGATATTTATACCTAATAAGGCATGTACGAAAACTAAGGGATTTTGATAATATTCTGATTTTGAAAATCTTTTAGGTGTTTAGTATATCCAAGTTTTATCAGTTCGCAGAATTTAAAATAATAAAAGTTAATATTTTATTGCGAAATTGGAGATAATGTTACACGATTTTAGAAACAGAATCAAAATCCTGACATATCCCAAAATAAGGGGATTTCATCGAATCTTATGATGAACAGTTTCATGAACATTAGATAAAACTGTTCTTCATATTATTAGATTTAAGCCTGTAATCGAAATCTTGAAACATTATTTTTAACAGATTTCAAAAACTTAATGGATCTCGAAATTTATGAGATAAAAAACGTATAATATAGAAACGTGGTACTAAGACCAGATACGAAAACATAAAAATCAAAACATTTTTCTTAGTGTTTTAACAAAACCTTTTGTTCTCTGACTTTAATTCCAGTTTAGGGAATGAAACAAAAACGGATTAATCAACAAATGCTCTGATACCACATGTTGATCAATTCTTGAACATTATAATGGAAAACAATAATGTAAATCATACCTGATAAGCTAACCGCGGAGAGGGAAGACGTCATGATCAACGGGAAGATCGGGTTCCCGTTTAGGGTGTACGGTGAGGATGACCAATGTGAGTTCGTAAGAACTCACGGTTATGGGAGAGAGAGAGAGAGAGAGAGGGACGATTTTAGTGGTGATAGTAATTGAATAATGATTCATTAGTTAATTCTCTCTAATTATCTCTCTATTTATATGTACCCCAAGGGGAAACTCATTAATGGCCCATCAGAGTAATTAAGCCCATCAATTAATTACTAGTTATAGGTTAATAATAATAAATAAGTAAATCAATTGATCATTTAATAATTAAATAAATAATTATAAGAGCCACTTAATAAAACCGTGTCTTACACATTGTTCAACTTGACGTACTTTTTACTCTTTTGCCATCGGATAATTTGTGTAGTTGAAGGATGTTAAGATATAGGTAAAGTAAAGAATTAAAAACAAAAAATCAAAAGTCCAACCTTATCCCACTGACGACATCTGATTCTGTAATCCCCACCATCATCTGCAGCTAGATCAAGAACAGCCGAGTCCAACCTATTATTGATCAATACAAGAACAACCGTCATTCTTTTCTTGGTTTTTCATGTAGGTTACGTATTTCCAAAATCGCATAATAGCTTTCAAAATAGTGTCGTCCCATTTTCATAATCTATATCTATACTTACTACTTAATAAACAAGTATAATTATATAACTTACTACTTAATAAACACTTACTACTTAATAAACAAGTACAATTATATAACTTACTACTTAATAAACAAATACAATTATATGAGATCACATTCCTCCTTAGCTTATTTTTCCCGTCAAAACCATTTTACCCGTTTAACAAAATCACGCTGATCTTAAACCCGACCCCGTTGCTTTCTCTAACCCTAATTTCATCACTTCATTCTTTCTCCTTCCATCTTCTCTTCTTCAATCCTCTCTTTTTCAGATATAACAGAATAATAATCCACATCTCTTTCTTTCTCATCTTCACTCCTCTCTTTCACTCTTTAAGTTTGGGGTTTTTAGTTTGAACCAGAAAATGAATTCGTCGAATGTTCTGTCCCAATGCAATATTTTATAATTCCTTTTGATTGTTGCATCGCCTGCTTTATGTATGAGCACTTCAATTTTGGTTGCTTTTCTCAGATTTGGCTTTAAGTTTGTATTGAATTGAGAGAGGTGGAGTCATCTATCTTCTTCAATCCGCATAATCAATGAATGAATCTTTGAAAACCCTAAAGGGTTGGGTTACGATACCAGGTATATTGCTTCAGATTGTTAGTTTTGGTGTTATTCCAGTTACATTTTTGTCACCAGGAACCCTAATTTATGTTAGGGGGCGGAAATGAAGGATCTTAATTGGGGATGAATTCAAAATTTCAACAACATATAATGTTTTCGAGATCAAGGTATGTGGGTTTCTGATTTTTGTTTTGATTTTGGTTTACTTCTGATCAATTTTAGTTTTTTTTATTATTCTAATCTTCTTTTGATTTTGATTCTACTCAGCCTTACTTTTTTTTTATTGTTAATCCTTTTTCGATTTTGATTTGCATTAACGTTTGCTTTTCTGAGTCGATGCCCTGAGTTAGCAGCCAAAGCCAATCACTTAAGATAATTTTTTTAAAAAGATCATACTCTTTCACAATGGACGTTAATAATTTATCTTGAATTGAGTATCAAGCAATTTAGACCAAAAAAAAATTAGCAGATGATGTTTAGATAACAAATAAAGTCTCATCTTCACTTGGATTACAAGTTTTATTCAGATCATCTAAATTAATACAAGCCTATTTTACTATCTCAAAGATCAGGTAATTTGAACATGGAGGTTGGAAAATTTTACATTGGTCAATTTTTAATTATTGAAGGTGGTAACTATTACCAATAGTTTGGATAGAAAAACATTATAACTAATGACAACTACATTACCCTGATGAGTTCTAGAAACATATTAAGACCTAATTAGTTAATAAAAGTAAGTTAGATGAAAAAAAAGAAAGAAAAAGAACATGAGCATTGTCAGTAATACCAATAGAACATTCATGCTTCATCCATTCATGTGAATTTGCATGCTTCAACCCATCCAATACTGCAATACCCCCCCAATGCATATATCAAATCCCAATTTTAAGAAAGAACAAAAAGAGATGGAGAAAATTGGAATGGTAAGGATGTAAATTACTTGTATAGAAGCATCTTGAATGAGGGGAGAAATGAGGTCTGGTAGAAGAGGATAGCCTTAGAGAATTGACATGGGAAGAAGCCATTAAGTGTGTGTTTTTGTTAGTGTGATTAAGCACATATGATGGAGATAGAGTTGTGTTTTTAGAAGGTTTTTGTTGTCTTCATATGAATGGCGGCCATTCAAGGCCTCATCCTATGAACTTTTTTCATGGACTTTCCAATCTTATTAGATATCCCTATCTATGATTATTATATATAATATTAAATTACTAATAAATCAAATTTTGTAAAATGATCGTATGAATATTTTTAACTCATTACTGTTTATCGTCTTCTAAGGAATTTTTTTTTCAATTTTTTATCATCAGGGTTGGAAGCTCTATCTTTGATTTCAGAAGTAATAGCACAGCTAAGTGGGCCCTTCAATCCAAAACCAAAAGAACAATATCAGATGACAAGCCTGTTGCTGTTGTTGCCCCTATTGTCTAAGCTAAGAAAAGGGCGGTTCTTAAGGGCATCACTAACCACCACTTTGATGAATCCAGCATAAAAGTTCCCAATGAAAATAAAGCAGGTACATATTTGTAGCAACTTTCAGTTGATAAAATTAACAACGATTGGATAGCATGAAAGCACCATAATGTATCTTTTTTATATTTGTTAACTAAAATACAAAATTTATTTTCCATTGATGCTGTTTGTTGTCAGATTAACAAGCGGGTCAAAAGATGTGCTGTCAACAAGAATGATAGGGTGGCACAATGTATTCGGGCGGACCCTCGGATTAGGAAGACAAAGGCAAACACAGTAGAATGCATAACCAAACAGAGTACGAAAAACTTTCGAAGCGATACTATTTTAGGTGAAGGTGGGTTTGGTAAAGTTTATAAAGGAAGATAAATTTGGATCTGAACTCCATGGGACTGGTTCTATAATGATTAATTACTCAATTTTACAAGTATTTAGTGCTGGATTAATGTTTGTATATGTTTATGCTTGTGATCGAATTGCTCGCACAGATGGAGATTAGTGAAGCTATGTTGTATATCTGTAATCTTAGTTATTAACTAATGTTTGTTTTGAATGTAATTTATTTATCATTTATATTATTCTTGTGAAAGGGTGACACCAAGGGATCTGGAAAGGCCCGTGAAGGATCTTCCAAGAGAGATGGAGCACATCCTAATCATACTGCACAGGTGAATAAAACAGTTTGGTTTAATTTGATTGTGGGGTGTTTGGACCTGCTTTTTAAAACAGATATGTGAAATTAGCTAATCAAAGTATAATACTCTATTGTAATTAGGGGTATGAATTTTTGACATGACATGAGCCTAACACGAAATTTATGGGTTTGGGTTTACTCTAAACAAGAAATCATATTTATGGGAATTCCACGAGTGAGCTGCCATACCGGTCGCTTAAAGAAATGTGCGGTAAGTAAACTCATTTATAAGAATAAGTTGGATCTTAAAGATTTTTGTTTCTTTTTGTGTTTTTAGTTTTCTCAAATACGAGTATCTCAATGGCTGGGTATGTACTGTCATTATAAAAGTACTTTTGAATGTATGCAAATTACAAGATGATTGTAACTTTTACATGGGTTCAGAAGTTGTTTGATCTATTATCTTATAGAAAATGAGTATCTATTATCATAAAGGGGAAGGATTATGGTACAACAATCCCGGTCATAAAGGGGAAGGATTATGGTAAAACAAACCTGATTATACTGAGACAAGCTTAGGACTCCAAAATAAGATTGCTTCCATGGAGGAAGTTCATAGTTTTTTTTTTATTTTTCTCTTTTTTGACACATTTTTTCATTCAAAATCTCAAAATATGCAGGTAGGACGTTACATTTTTAGATAGCAGGTAGTGCATGTGTGTTTTGTAATGCCCGTAACGGGTCATGCAAATGGGTTAGGTAACGGGTAAAAAAATATAGGGGTTGTAACCTGATAGTTATGAGTTCGGTTGACCCATAAATGCTTGGGTTTTTGTCCATATTTGAAGTCAGTGATTATCATGTTTGACCACACTTATCATCATTGGTCATACTTGGTAGCTTTCTTCCGGACCACCAACACGTGCCACAAAACCCCAAGAAATCAAGATTCGAACCCATACCAACCATCTCGCCAACTATTATGGCTTCTATACCCATCTTTTATCTTTAGCGGGTCAAGATTAAGGCCTTAATATTTAATATTTCATTTATTAATATTTACTTTATAAATATTTCATTTATTTAATATTTCGTTTCTCAACTATTTCTTTTATTTTTTTCGCTTATTACTAACTATTTAATATTTTATTTATTCAACCGTGTAATATGCGGGTAATATTTTTCTCGCACCTTTATTCCAAAAATTAATTTAACACCTTCAGACAAATGAATTTCTTTCAAGAGACAAAGAAGACTGATTCCACTATCTGTTTGTTTCGTCATGTCAATAAATAAGAGTCAGGGTCAGTCACTATCAAGGGTTGGTTTGTTCTTGAGGCAACCAGTTTTCACACATAGGCAACCGTATATGGCACTTTCCAGAGTTAAAAACAGAGACGGGTTAATACTTTTAATCTTAGGTAGGGATGGAAAAATTACAAATAAAACATCCAATGTTGTATATAAAGAAATATTACAGATCTATAAATTATATTCAGCATATTCATTTCATATTGTATCGTTAATTCAACCACCCCCGTGTAATATACGGGTTCTAACACTAGTGACTAATAAAAAGGTAATATTCTTTTGCATTAAGAGATCGCTTAGTTTCTAATAAAAGTATATATTTAGGATGCTCGACATTAAACTAGTCATAATCTAAAGCAATTAATGTGAAATATATTGTATGCATGCAGGTGCGAGTCTCCTATATAGAAGCCCACATTCATTTCGATATTCATTCAACATAGACGTAAACATACTTAATCTACGATCCAGGCGCAGAAAATGGAATACGATCGAAGCAGGATGATACTGACATGCGCAACCAAGGAAAAATTGAATTGCCTCAGAGTCACGTTGAGTCCAGTTTAATGGAACATATGAGTGTCGATTTGAAAAGAAGGTCACGAGCTTGAAGTTGTTTTGAACAGCATGATTGATGGAAAAACTAGCGATGTCCGGTTTAGACTAGAAGCAGAAGGATATGTGTTCCAAAATATCCTTCCAATCATTAGAGATAATAACTTAAAAGTTGGGGATTTTATCGACTTCTTCTATCCTGTTGTCGGTGAAGTCAGTGAAAAAATAAATATGGCATACAAATTTTCCCGTCTCGCTCAACCACCAGGGCAATAAGGTGATGAACCTACGACACCCGAAAGTGTAAAATAGATACTTTTAAATTACTCCTTACGATGTAATAGTTGGTAAGGGGAAAAATCATAAGTAAACTAATTGTTTATAAGAAAACAAAAAACTATTTTTTGAGCGGGGTGGGGGGGTGGGTTTAGCTTTTTGGGTAGGGGTAGGGGTGGGGTGTGGGGTTTAGGTTTTTGAGTGTATTACACATATGCAGCACTTTTAACGAGCAGTTTTTTTGGTTTTCTCATGAAAATGAGTTTTATAGTGAACTCACCCCTAGTTGGTAATATATATAAATATATGTAATATATATTTGCTTATTTACCACCTCTCTCTCTCTCTCTCTCTCTCTCTCTCTCTCTCTCTCTCTCTCTCTCTCTCTCTCTCTCTCTCTCTCTCTCTCTCTCTCTCTCTCTCTCTCTCTCTCTCTCTCTCTCTCTCTCTCTCTCTCTCTCTCTCTCTCTCTCTCCATTGGCCTAGGGTTTGCCCAAGGATGGTATTTAAATGGCCACTAGTTTCGTTTTGGGTCCCTGCGTTTTCATCTCATTCATTCCGATCCCAAACCGTGTGAACAATGGCTAACCGAGTCTTTTTATTTCCTTAGGTTTGGTTTTATGTGAAAACCCCATCCATCGTCTCATTTACTAGAGACTTGGGTCACCCATTGGCTCGAATAGTCATTGGTATGTTACATAATTATCATTATACAAGTCAAACATGAACTTATATCATTCATTAAGACTTATTATAGTCTATAATGACTCATTACGACCACTATGACATTTATGAGTCAAGCATTGTCAAAAATAGTTAAACTTGGTCAACCATGACTAAACATAGCAATGTAAGCCAAATAATTGTCACTATACAAGTCAAACATGAACTTATATCATCCATTAAGACTTGTTACGGTCTACAATGACTCATTACGACCACTATGACATGTATAAATCAAACATTGTTAAAAATAGTTAAATTTGGTTAATAATGACTAAGCATAGCAATGTAGGCCAAATAATTGCCAGTATACAATTCAAACATGACTGAATGTCTTTGGAGTTTGCACCGAAGTAATACTGCAGAAGATTGAGAACATATGTATAAACATCGTATAAGACAGTTTAAGGAGATAATAGATAGTAACACAGATCAAGAAACACAGTATATAACAACTGCATACATGTAACTAATTTACAATTTGTCATAAAGTTCAAAAATAAATAAATAAAAAATAAAAACTAATCTATACGCCTCGTATAGGTCTATATGTGGCGTATAGTTCTTATTTTTTTAAACTATACGCGACGTATAGGCCTAAATGAAGAAGGAGACCAGTAAGTCTCGTATCGTCTTGGGTGGCGTATAGGTCATACGCAACCCAAACACTTACAACCCAAAAAATTTCTATACTTGTCGTATAGGCCTATGAAAACAAAAAATAAGCCAACTTTGGAGATAAAAATCTCATAGGGTCTATACGCCTCGTATGGCCCTATACGCCTCGTATAGGCCAGCCGCCAGACAACTCTTGATACCTGAAGCTCTAACATCGTATCATATATGTCTCGTATCTCTATACGCCACATATAGCCCTATACAAGGTATATTACCCTCTGCAAGATGTTTGACATTGGAAATTGGAAGAGTTATATGTCCTGTATAGAGCTATACGAGGCGTATAAAATGTGTCAAAATATGGTTTTTGGTAGGGGTGTGCATAGTTCGGTTTGGGTCGGTTTTGGGGTAAAACCAAACCCAAAACAGAAAGTTCGGTTTTTGGTTTTTTAAAACCGTTCGGTTTCGGTTTTTTCGGTTTTCAGTTTTTATAATGGGTTTGGTTCGGTTTCGATTTTAAAACCAATTGGGCTTGAATTTTTTTTTGTAAAAGAAAAATGGTCCAAAATAATGAACATGAGTTTGAAATTTTGGGCCTAGTTTTTTTTATTAACTAATGATTATCATATATTTTGGGGTACAAAAATTATTAGTTTTATTAAAAACACTAAACATAAAAAATAAACTTTATAAATTCAATAAATATAAATAATAACCTACTATTAATGCAAATATGTGTAAGACAAATATGTATACATTTTTAACATACAAGCCCAAAACTGTCGGTTTTAGTTTGGTTCGTTTTTTTATTTCGATATGATTTTTTCGATTAATTCTGTTTCAGTTCGATTAATTTGATTTTTTCTCACCCAGGTTTTTGGTGTGTATAGAATTAGTAAATAACCTGAAAAATTAAATATATATATTTTTTTTAGGAAAATAGTACTACTACCCGGTATTGAACCAACCAGCAAAAGAAGATAACATCTTTTTGGTGCGGCAAATATTAGACGAAAAATGCTTAGAATCTCCGGCAAAGGGGGTGGCGTTGGTCAGATTCTCGCCGCCGTAGCTGCGGCTTTATTGCTCCGCCTATTCTCCGGCCCCGGCCCAGCCTACTTGCCGGAAACTGAGGCCGAAGATGAAGAAAGCGAGGGAGGAATTTCGGATTCTGACGCTACGGTATCCGATAAAGTTTATCCGGTGACAATCCGATGGACGAACATCACATGCGCTCTCTCCGATAAAGCTTCTAAATCGGTTAGTTTATGTTTCTATTCACTGCATGTTGAAATCGTACTTTAGGAATCACAGTAACTGACCTAGTTATGTTTATATACATGCGATTAGTGAAATTAGTTTCAGAATGATGCCATTTCATTTAACTTTGTGCTAATTAGCTGCAATTGTGTGGTTAATATGTTCTGTTATAGTTGCCTCATATGGAAATACATCACCTGTATTGATGCAATTCTTTGTTGATTTTAATTTTTTTTAACAGCAATACCTAGATTTTTCTAGGATAAATACTTAACCACCAGAATGTCTCTTGACAATTTGTGTTTATGCAGTCTTCATCTTTATGTTAATTTTGCAGGTGAGATTCTTGCTTAAGAATGTGTGTGGAGAGGCAAAGCCTGGAAGGCTGCTTGCGATAATGGGTCCATCTGGATCAGGGAAGACAACTCTCCTCAATGTGCTAGCGGGCCAGACCGCAGCAGCATCTAGGCTACACTTATCGGGCCTGTTGGAGGTTAATGGTCAACGGATGTCAAACAAGTCCTTCAAGTAAGTTAAGCTTCCACAGATTTTATCGTTCGCTTATTAAATGTTAAGCCTTTTGTTAATGATTTTTTGCTTTGTATAATCTGCACAGATTTGCTTATGTCAGACAAGAGGATCTTTTCTTCTCGCAATTAACTGTTCGCGAGACATTGTCTCTTGCGGCTGAACTCCAACTGAAGGACACGCATTCAAAGGAAGATAAAGATGAATATATAAACAATCTTTTATTCAAACTAGGCTTGGTGAGTTTCACTGCCTTCCTCACTTTTTATTTGATGAAGTAGAAACGTTACGTTGATTATGTGACATCATTCTCAATTTCATATGTTGTTTACCCTTTGGCTTTAAAAGGTTAGTTGTGCGGATACGCGAGTTGGGGATGCAAAAGTTCGTGGAGTAAGTGGAGGTGAGAAAAAGCGGTTATCAATGGCTTGTGAACTAATTGCTAGTCCTTCGGTTATATTTGCTGATGAACCAACAACTGGTAAGCATTTTTTCTTATCTATATCATGTCTTTTTAACAAGTTTTTTTTATTAAGATAGTTTATTTATGCTTTCAGGACTAGATGCATTTCAAGCAGAGAAAGTAATGGAAACTCTTAGACAACTGGCACAAGATGGACACACAGTAATATGCTCAATACACCAACCAAGAGGTTCAGTATATGCAAAATTTGACGACATTGTGTTGCTGACAGAGGGTGAACTTGTTTATGCTGGTCCAGCTGGCGATGAATCACTGGCCTACTTTTCAAAATTTGGGTTGTTAAATAAACTGAAAATATTGCACACTACCTTGTTTTTGGTAAAATTACAAACTGATAATTGGCAGTTTTAACAGGTATATTTGTCCAGATCATGTAAACCCTGCTGAGTTTCTAGCTGATTTGATATCTGTTGACTATAGTTCATGTGAGAGTGTTGCCTCTTCCCGGAAAAGGATCGATAGCCTTGTGGAATCATTTTCTGAACAGATTTCTTCAACCTTCTATGCAACAACACTCACCAAAAGTGTGGTCTTGAGGGATAAAAATAAATTAAAAAGAAAATTTACAGGCAAAGGAGTAATTGGTTGGTGGAGGCAATTTTCGTTGCTCCTTAAACGTGCGTGGATGCAGGTAACAATTATCATTCATCATATGTACTTGTTCTCATGAGAAATTAGTGTTTAAGTAGTTGAGTATATATAAATTTAGAGGTGACAGTTTCAAACCAATGAAACCAAATACTCATGAAGGGGTTGAAAGTCATTCAAACTTCAAAGTCAATTTTCATTGCATATAGCCTCCTAAGTTGTTTTGTTCAAAGAGTTTAATTGTCATTGTAGTAGGGTTATATTTCTAATCCTAATTAACACCTTAATTATTTATAAAAAACTTGGACAAGAAAGTGTATGCGGTCAGCCGGTCACCTGTTTCCAACCCGAATCGGCGTGCTTCCACACATACAAAATGTGACTGGTTTCCACACAAACTTCTTTTGACCCGTCACCCAATCCACCCATCTAAACATAAAACACCTATTGATTACAATGATCGATTCATATTTTAGATCATATGACTGACACTGGTGCAAAATTAACCAGGCTTCCCGTGACGGGCCCACAAATATTGTTAGGACACGGATGTCAATTGCATCAGCTTTAATTTTTGGGTCTGTTTTCTGGAGAATGGGAAAGTCTCAAACATCAATACAGGATAGAATGGGCTTGCTTCAGGTATGTCCATGACCACTTTGCTATATATTCTTGCCCATATAAATTTTTTGATAGCTTTAGAACATTGTAGTTTTATACACATTTTATTTACTCGCTTTAAATGCGGGTGTTATTTGTGGTTCTCACATAGGTTGCTGCAATAAACACTGCAATGGCGGCACTTACAAAAACTGTTGGTGTTTTTCCAAAGGAACGTGCGATAGTAGATAGAGAGCGTGCAAAGGGTTCTTATTTGTTAGGGCCATATTTGTTATCTAAATTAATGGCTGAAATCCCTGTTGGAGCTGCATTTCCATTATTATTTGGCACAATTCTTTATCCCATGGCACGTCTTCATCCATCTCTATCTAGGTAATATCAAGTGAATATTAATAAATTAAAACTTTTCTAATTGTTGGGATATAAGGCATGTGAAAAAGTTTTAAAATTTTTCAGATTCGGGAAGTTTAGTGGAATAGTGACTGTGGAATCTTTTGCTGCATCTGCAATGGGTTTAACCGTGGGTGCTATGGTTCCAACCACTGAAGCAGCTTTGGCATTGGGCCCATCTTTAATGACGGTGTTTATTGTATTTGGTGGTTATTATGTGAATGCGGATAATACCCCCATCATCTTTCGTTGGATTCCCCGTGTTTCTCTCATAAGATGGTTGATGTTGCAGTAAAATAATCTTTAGTTTGTTAAGAGATAATATTTTCTTGTTTTGTCTGATAATCGTCTTTGATTATTGCTTCAGGGCGTTTCAAGGACTTTGCATTAATGAATTTAAAGGCCTTCAGTTTGATCATGAGCATTCTTATGATATTCAATCCGGAGAACAGGTGAGTCAATCACATGCATCCTTAGTTATGTAGAAGTGGGTCGAATTGGGTCCCTTTTTATTTCAAACGGGTCGCATAAAAATATTTGGGTAAAAGGGGAACGTGTCAAATGGGTCAAAAGTCATGTACAACCCATTTAACGTTGTATTTATTTAAAAAAAAATAGGTTGAGCAATTTTAAAAATCGAAATAACCCTATGGACTACCGCTAAATTTATACACAAGTCCCTGGACTTAATTTTTGAATGATTCAGTTTCTTAACTTATAAAACTTAAAGATAAATTCGCTAGACTTTCTTATTTTAAAACCTTGTTTTTTGCATCATTAAATCCTTGCAATTTTAAAAAGTTGACGAAAATATACTTCTTTTTTATATGATTAAGTTCAAAAAGTTTTCATGGGTCAAAGGACAAAAAGATTATTATAATTTCACTTAAAAAGGACAAAAAGTTTTCATGGGTCAACCACCACGGCCCGTTTCAAGCCGGATCTGTTTTGACCCGTTACTCAACCTACCTGACCCGAACCCGTTATATATCTTGTGATGCAGGCTCTAGAAAGGCTTTCTTTTGGGGGCAGCAACATATCTGAGACAGTGATGGCCCAAAGTAGAATTCTGTTATTTTGGTATTGCACCACATACTTCCTCCTAGAGAAGAACAAGCCCAAATACCAACCACTTGAACCACCACCAGTTGACCAACGCGAACCACAAGTAGAGGCAGAGGAGCCCGTGGAAAGTGATGACTCACCGGGCCAATCATTCGAGATACTTGAGACTCCAAATGTTGAGCAAGGTAAACCCGACCCACTGCAGCTTGAATCACCTCCGGCTGCAGCCCAACTTAGTCTGTTTGAGCTAGACGGTTTGTGATTATACTTCGGGCATATCGACTATTTTGTTTCATTGATCTCATACAGGTTCTTCGATTTAAAGGATGTGCATGCATGCCCATGGTGGAAAATAAGCAACATGCATGATGCACCTCATGCAATTACCTAGTACATGTGTTCTCTAGGTAAATCTCAGTAACGGTTTTAATTAAGGTTGTTAGATTACAATTTACATATGAAAAAAGAAAAAATATCCAATGGTGGCTTCTTTGCACATACTAAATATTGGATCATAATATAATCCATCATGAATTTCTGGTACATGTTTATGTCTTCATGCTTGGTTTAATTATGTTATTCTGGGCCATTTGTGGGGTTCCTTATCTTTTTAGAAAATTGATGTTGCAGTTTAGTGCCCTGTTTTTATTATAAGCAATATCAATGTCATCAATATATTATAATATTAATAAAAAAATAAACTGCTTAAAAATATTCTTGTGACAAAAATATAAATATAATATTAACAAATTTTAAATTTCTATATTCTGAATTGGTCTAATGCAGTGTTGTAAAAATCGCGCCTAGACTCCGATTAATCGCTAGGCGGTCACACGAGGAGTAATTTTGGCCTAGTCGCGGTCCAAATCGGGCCTAGTCGGGCTAGGTGGCCCAAATCGGGTCTAGGCGGGCCAGGTTTTTTGGGCCTTTTTTTAATGATTTTTAGCCCAAATCGGGCAAAATCCTTTTTTGAACGGCTGGCAGGTCCAAATCGGGCTAATAATATGATGAATTTTGAACCATTTGATCTTTGTGTTGTTTGAACTTATCTAGTAGCATGTTAATGTGTGTGTTTTGAGCTATTTAATTTTTGAATTTTGAAGTATTTAATCTTTAATTGTTTATGTTTGAAGTATTTATGTGTATATAACTAACTAGGGGTGAATTCACTAGAAAACTCATTTTCATAAGAAAATAAAAAAACTCTTCATTAAAGGTGTTACATATGTGTAGTACACCCAAAAGTCTAACCTCCACCCGAAAACCTAAACCCCCACCCTACCCCCACCCAAAAACCTAAACCCCCCACCCCCACCCAAAAACCTAAACTCTCCACCCACCCCCAAAAACCTATTAATCCCGCCTAGGCCTATTAACAATGAGTTTTCTTATAATATTTCTTTTATATATATATATATATATATATATATATATATATATATTACATATAAAAATTCCAATCCGATTAATCCCGCCTAGGCCTAGACCTAGACCCTACCCCACCGTCCGACTAGCGCCTAGCGATTTTTACAACACTGGTCTAATGACATGGACCGTGGACGGGTTAGGTTGGGCGGGGTAACAGGCTATACCATATACGAATCAAGACGAGCCATTTTAAGGAGTCATCTAAATTCGGGTTGGATCCGACTAAAAGGGATCGATCAAGGGTTGAAACAAACCGTTATAGAAAAGGATCCGACTAAAATGGATCGACTAACCTAAGATGTTATTATAATAAAAAAACTCATAATGATACAAAATTTAATATTTAAATTTGTGTTGTTAGGCCTATTCATAGTTAAATCTTACTTCTATTACGTTAATTACCAACGTATTATGAGGAAAACTTATAAGAGCATTTCTATTGGGATCTTTATTTGCATGCTTATCCATAAGTTTAAATAAAACAAATAGTTGCTGTTGAAGGACCAACATGAAACCCTAGGTAATATATGTTGAAGCTCATGCGGCGAAGAAGATGAAAAGCGTCGCTCAAATATACTGTATCAACACTGTATGTACTTACATTTAAGTAGAGACGAAGTATAGTGAGGGCCCGGGGGGCCCCGCCCCCCCTGATTTTTCGTTCAGTAGTGTTAATTTATACGTATTCGGCCGATTTTTCGCTCAGTAGTGTTAATTTATACGTATTCAGCCGAAAATTTTATAGTTACGCCCCCTTGATAGGAAAAAAAATCCCGCCCCCCGTGTGTTTTTCTTCAAGGTTCGCCGCTGCATTTAATTAAAATTACCCAAAAAGTAAGTAAAAAAAAAATAGTATTGAAACTTAACAAAGAAAATATAATCTAATCATTATCATATTTCCCTCAACTTGTGTTAAATCGTAATTTTATAACTATCCATCGTCAATTAAATAACATAATATAGATAATCAATCAAACAAAATATAAATAAAATAGTTAAATACTATATAAATAAATAAGCTTTTTATCTTGATTATTTTATTTTGTGATAGAGATTTATCAAATAAAACAAACATTAATGAAGTGTCTTTTTTGTTGTTAGTCCTTATCTTTGATTTTTATGCGTCTTTATTGTTGGATTCTCTAGTTTTCAAAAATAAGCTTTTAAAAAATATATTAATTCGTTAATAATCAAATAATTTGACAAACTTATTTACTTCATTCCTCCTAAAAATACGTAATTATTTCTAACAAAACGTTTTTACATAAAAATTCAAATAAAAATACATTTTAATATAATAAACTTTTAAAAATTAAGTATCTAAACAGTGGTCCACCAACTCCATACACCCTAGATCCCCCACCCCATAAATTAAAAAGGTGCTAACTAATCTCCTTAATAACCTAACTATTTTTGGGGTCAACATGTGGACTATACCTAAACGCACCTGTGAAGTGGTTGTTTAATTTTATGAAAAAAAAACTATAAATAATAAATGTTGCAATATTTTTTTGGACTATTTAAAATAAGTAGTATTCTTATTTCAAAAACTAAAAGTAATTCTTTTCCATCTTCAAGTTTACTAGGGAGCATTAAATACATAACTAACTTTAATTAGAAAACTATAAGAACCCTAAATCACAAAATACACATATACATAATGCTTGGTAAAAATAATGATGCAATTGTTTATACGGTTACATAACCGTCATATTTAACACAACTAAAACAACAGGCAAATTGGATTTTAATAATCCAAACTATGACTTGTTTGCCGATAACAATCCATACGGGCAATTTGACTAGTGACAGTGTTAACTTTCACTTTTGTTGCCAAGTATAGTCATCATAATTAACACAAATTTACACTTGATTTATACTCGGTTTCGCTTGTACGTTTCTCCATTTCGTTCAAAATCATCATTTTGAGCGAAAATAAGCATAATTTGAATGTAATTCTATGATGATTGTGCTAATGAAAGTTAAGACTGTCATCAGTCAAATTGCCAGTATGAACTATTACCGGTCAATAGGTCATAATTTGGATTATTAAAATCCAATTTATAAACAAAAGTTACAAATATTTATACAATTCTCACATTTTTCTACTTCAAGTTTGTTGTGTATCTATGTTAGCAAAAAAGGCATCTTTTCCCAAGGGGAGCTAAAGAAAACTAAAAACCCTAGGCCGACGGTTACAAAGGATGGGCCCCACCTAAAAACCCTACACTTACGTTCCGTCCCAGTGGCGTATGTGGGAATCCGGTCGAGTTGGCCCCAGTTACGACTCATGCCCAGACCCACTAAAGCATGCTCCGGGATGGGATGGATGTTGGTGGGGCGAGACGTTAGCAAGGCATAAATGGGATCCTTCTTAAAAGCCTCCACGTCCGGGGGAGTATCAGTTATGGGAGCCTAGAGGGGACGAAGCTGCATATCCCTAGGAATAACCCTCGCACTGATGTAAAAAAATCTTTCTTTCCATCCCCGAAAGCCCGCTAGCACCTCTTCGGCGTGAGCTGCGAGACCCGGGCGTTTTACAAAGGAAAACCAACTATCTTTGAGATACAATTTATAAAATTGATGAAAAATAGCCGATGTGGGCTCCTTTTTCAGAGCGATGCAGTAAAAATTCAAAATATCGAATTCGGCACATACCCAAGGGGTGAATCTGGACACATGGAGTTTGTAAAAACACAGGAGGTCGATACATAAATGGGTGATGGGAACACGAAAATTACACTCCGAAAAGAAATCAGCATAAAGAGTGATCTTACCCTTAGGAGGATTCGAAGCGGTACCTCCACGAGGAGGCAATTCAGGCTCAAGATCGTCAGGTATGCCATAAGAGATTTTTAGTTTCTCAAAACAGTCTACGAGCTAGTTTATGGGAATCAGTTTAACGTCGGCATTATCAGACGCCATAGAGATTAACAAGAGAAGAAGGAAAGTCAAGCAAAGATCAGAGAGAGAAGGGGGGTAAAAACAAGTGGTGACTTAACCCCTTTTATAAGGAAAAGAAATGTACCGTTTTGAAATGGGGTTGAGTGACCACTTGTTGGAGGCATGGCGAGAAAAAATCGAAAAGGAAGAGACACCGTTTTGAAATGATAATAAAAATTAATTGATGTGTTAGTCTTTTTTCACGTCTCTTCACATACATGTGTGCCCTTTTATTTTAAATTAATTGAAATAAATAATAAAAATGTTTAGTTGTTATTTGGTTTTACCCTTTATACTTCAAAATTTTCATTTTTGACATTACTGAAACTAACAACGTTTTATTTAGTTTTTTTTATTAAAAATAACCATGTTACTATAATAGCTTACCTTTATATAACAATAACTCACACTTATCTAATATATAATATACTCCACGGTTCACAACGCGACTCATACATCCATTTAATATACTCCTAATTTTACTACACAGTCACTCGAACCATCGACCTCAAGGAAAGGGACACAGTTAAACACATCAAGATACGATTGAGCTAAATGCCCTTTAGTTACTATAATAGATTACTATTACAAAAGATTAAAATAGTTATTTATATTATAAAGAATTAAAGGAAAATATGAGATTATTATATGTAGGGCTGCAAACGAACCAAACAAACACGAACAAGGTCTTGTTCGTGTTCGTGTATTAAGGAAATTTCCTATTCACAAACACTTAATCGAATGAGTTTTCTTGTTCATGTTCGCTCATTAAGGAAATGAACCTGCTCGTGCTCATTTGTGTTCATCCGATAATTTTATGTAACGAACATAAACGATCACAAATGAACACAAACAAACGTTCATGAACACAAATAAAAACAAATTCATTTGAGAATAAAATTAGCATTTTGATATCAAACTAACATTACACGAAAGTCAATTAGTGCTTGTTTTTGTCAGTCATTACTTTAATATAACCTTTTAACTTTTAATTTTATATGTCTTTTTTTATAATATGGTTAAAAATTAAAGCCAATAATATAAAAATATAAAATATAAAACCTTTTAAGATCGAGCGAACATGAATGAACACAAATGCACGAAAAAGAACAAACATAAATCTACACATTACCGAACGCTCACGAACATAATGAACAAACGCGGCATCTGTTCATGTTCGCTCATTTAACTAAATGAACAAAACTTATTGTTCATGTTCGTTCATTTATTAAACAAACGAAGATAAACGAACTTTCTGTTGAATGGTTCATGAACTGTTTATTGAACGTTTGGTTCGTTTACGGCTTATAGTTTTTTTTAAACGGCGAACATTGAATGTTGTGACGTCGCACCCTCCCGTCACATGGTAGAGTCTCGTCCAACTTCGGCCAATATGTTGTCTTAACCGGGCCCACTTGGCGTCAGAGTTGGAGAGCATCCAAGGAAAAATGCCACCCAATACGGCCCCTTCCGGGCTTGAGGGAGAGCCGAGGCTCGAAACCTGGATCGACATGGGTAAAACCCTGGTGCATCAGCCTAAGAACTAGGCATCATTTGCATGCCTCAGAAATTAATAGTAATGGTAGGGATTGAACCCAAGTCTTTTTAAATTTTAGGTCTCATCTCAACCACTACACCACAATTTCTTGGCTTACGGCTTACGGTTGGTCGTATGTAATTTGTGTTTTGATAAATGGGTAAAAGAGGGCTATTCACCCGCCTTTCCCCCCTTTCACCCCAATCAAACCCACGTGTCACTCACACTCATCTCTCTCTCTAGATCTCTTTCTCTCTCTATATATACACACATGTATGACGATCGAGTGTCTGTATGTATATGTATAGATCAGCTAATCAGAACATTTCACCATGTGCTACTAATCTTCTTCTGCAAAATCAGGCAGAAATTCATCACCATCCGATGTCTTCTACGGACTGAGATTTTATTTTGTCGCCATCGTCAACCGGAACTGAAGAATGGAGAAGAAACACCTTTTCTCACTGTTCGTCTTCATTTTCAGCTTCTGTGCTTCAGCTCTCACTTCACACCGAAACGATCAAGTCAAATCTATCTTAGGTATTGCATCCATGGACTTTCATCTGTATATCAATTAATCGGTGCTTATTTTTTATTAGGTTTTTGCAATTGAGTTCCGCATTATTGTAAATTTTATGAGCATTGAGTCCAATTGATGTTCTATAGCAATTTTCGGATACAAATTGGGGATTTTGTGTGATTTGACTTGAAATTGATCTTAATTTGACTATTAAATTGTTCTGATGGATTTTTGAGTTGTTGATGTACAATATGCTGAAAGTTATATGAATTTACATAAATATGTGGCAAATATGGTTGTAGGGGAGGATAACTTGGGCCATTGGAGGAATGGGATGTTGAGCTCATCAGCTGATGCCCCTGGTCCAGCCAGTGAACCATCCGGGGCACTTGTGTTGGCAGGGTCAAGAACAAACAGGCCCGATGTTCTTAACCGGTTCAGACGATATCATGGTGGATGGGACATTACTGATAAGCATTATTGGGCAGTAAGTATTCTTTGTTCAATCTGGATGATCCATGCTTTGTGATTAAGAAGATAGGGATAGTTTTTTAATTTCATATTTATCTACCTAATCATCATGATGTGATGTTTTGAGTTTAAATAATTAGAAAATGATAAACAAAGTTCAAAACTGATGATTGCTAACTTCAAATTGCAATAATCAATGTAAATACATGCCAAAATACCCCCTTTGTTTTAGTTAAGTCTATTACTAGAGCAGATCATGTTAGGGATGTAAACGAGTAGCAACTCGCCCAAGCTCGAGCAAGGCTCGGGCTCGGCTCATTTGTTATTTATTTTTTTTGTATAATTATAATTATATTTATATATATAATTTCATATATAACATAATACATATTATTTCTTTATTTTTATCATAATTTTATATATAATAATTATTATTATGTAAATATATACATTCAGACATTCAGTATCTTGAATAAAGTTATATTAGTTATAGGCTCGTTTGGGCTCATGAGCCTATTTAGCCTCGATATGTGAAGCTCTGGCTCAAGCTCATTTATTAAATGAGCTCCAATATAGGCTCGAGCACAGCTCGACCTCGTTTAAGGTTGGCTCGATTCGAGCTTTAAGCGAGCCACTCTCGAGTAGCTCACGGGCAACTCAGCTCGTTTACACTCTTAATCATGTATCAAAATCGATCCAACAAGTAAGCAAATTAGTCATTTTATTCTGTAAGTTGGCTACTTAGCTACTTGAATTGATTTGATCTGAATTCCATATACTTGTATTCTATGAACTACAAATGTATTTGTATGCTGGTATGCATACTATAGAAATCTTTAAGGCAAAGCCCTCAAAATCTTGGATAAAATGTATGTATTCTCCTTCCATACGAGTTCTTAAAAACATGATCCCTTAGTTTTTCTGTCTTTCTGATGAAACTTATTTTAATTTTCACTTTTTTTAATTGAAAATTGTTAATGACATTGTCATTGTCTACAGTCTGTAGGATTTACAGGGGCTGCTGCTTTTATTCTAGCCATCTTATGGTTTGTGTTCTTCGGCTTAGCCATGATCATACATCACTTTTGTGGATGGAGATTGAATATCAAAGGCATAGATTCCCCATTTTCCCAGATGACATGCTTAATTTTACTTGTTATCTTCACGTGTGCTGCAGCGTAAGTATCTCAAATCTCATATTTAACCGAAAACTCGAAATAAAATGACCATTGTACTACTTTGACTTTTAAAGTGAAATACATTAACTGCCAATGTAAAATAAGTACAAAAAGAACCGGTGTGAAAACTAGGTGTGAGAAAAAAAAAACAGAATAACGGATCCTCAACAGAAAAAAAATGAACTCAAATAACTGAACTGATTGACAAATCAATGGTTTGGTT
Organism: Smallanthus sonchifolius; assembly: GCA_023525975.1. Classification (NCBI taxonomy): domain Eukaryota; kingdom Viridiplantae; phylum Streptophyta; class Magnoliopsida; order Asterales; family Asteraceae; genus Smallanthus; species Smallanthus sonchifolius. Next base: position 18,733,942 of record CM042036.1, read on the forward strand.
ATGATTTTTCTAATAACCATTTTTATTGTTCGGTTATGGGTATGTGTATAAATATCTAAATTAATTGAACCGATATAAACACCAACCTTCATATATTTTATAAATAACATGTTATGTGTAGGAAAAGTTTTATTATCATTTTACTTATAAATGACATATTAGTTGTCGCTTATTCTGCTGTATAAATTAAAAAGATTGCTAATATTTTATTTGAAACAAGATATAATTACAATTGAAATTAACTTAAATCCACTCACTCACGTTCAAAGTCAATGGTTAACCGAATTAACCGAACCCTTTTGTGACCGAAATCAATCGGTTATGAAAATTTAAAAACCGAAACATCAGTTTTGGGTTTGGTTTTAGCCATAACCGAACCGACCCAACCCAACCCAACCCATGCTCACCCCTGGTTAAAACTATAGAAGAATAAATAAGGTCTAATCGTTTTGTTAACGTCAAGTTTGGCATTCAAAGTCAAAGAAAGACGCAATCTTAATGATTTTTGTAATTCAGTTAAGAAATATGGTTTTTTTTTTCCTCAGGACTGGATGCATTCTTCTTTCGGTGGGGCAGGATGAGTTCCATGGTGAAGCAATAAACACGTTAAATTATGTTGTTGACCAATCAGATTACACCGTTCAGACACTTCATAATGTCACAGGATATTTATCACTAGCAAAAACCGTCAACTTGGCACAGTTTTATCTTCCTTCAGATGTTAAAGACAGTATTGACAAGTTAAATATCGACTTAAATTCAGCATCAAATACATTGGGCCGAAAAACACATCAAACTTCACGAAAAATAAGAACCGTCTTCGATGCTGTGTATGATCACACATTATGAACATGTTTCTTTTAGTTCGGTTATGAAGTTCCAAGATTTAAAAAAAAACACTTTTTTATTTGTTTTCTTTTTCAGGAGATCATCAATGATTACTGTTGCAATAGTAATGCTTCTAGTTTCTGTTTTAGGCCTTTGTAAGTGTTCATAAAAGTTTCATTTCATCTGTTAACTTGTTTTACCAAATCGTTAATTACATTTCTTAGTTTTTTTTTCTCTTCTTATTATTATAATTTTTTTTGTTGCAGATCTGTCGATTCTTGGTCACCGGAACGCAATCCACATGTAAGCTCTTCTTTCATGTTCTCGGGGTGTGATTAAGCCTTTAAACGAACCGAACGAAGGCTTGTACGTGTTTGTTCGTTTAACTTTAACCAAACAAAGTGATGTAGATTACAGAAGCAATCAAATGGCTCACAAGTCTAATGATTATTCATATGTCTCAAAGAACCAAATGGTTCAAGAACAAAGTTTTTTTTTCTATTCAACTCAAAAACTGCCTAACAATAAACCTAACATCCCCTATTTATAGTTAGGGAATCATAATTTAATTAAGAAACAATTAAAATAAACTAGGAAATTAAAATTTAAATAAATAATAAAAGATAGAATGAATATTGAAATAATAATAAGCTATCTTGTTCCACACTCCAAGGTTTCTTCCTCGCAGGTCGCCGTTCGGGTCGGGTCAGATGCTCCCGCATCATACTCCCCATCTTTAGAAAAAACTCGTCCTCGAGTTTTGCACAAGCCTCCTGGATCAAAAGGAACATCAACCCGAAATAGTTCCTTGTTCTACTTTTTTGTGCTGATCGCGTATTTTAAATCGGTAAATTGACCTTCCAAAAATAAGAAAGTATCATCACTAGTAGGAATTTTTGGACTCGTACCTTTAGTCGGTGAATTGGTATTGACAGTCGACGGATTGAAATCTATAGGAATGGAACCAAATTGGATTTGTTATGCATTGCTCTTTGGTCCACAATGCATGACATCAGTCGGCTCGCAACTAACACTAGGTTCCTTCGGCCCATCACTTTTTAATTCACCATCACTATTATTTTGTGATGAGATGCATGTGTCTTTGATTGTGATCCAGCAGGTGTCCTAATGACAGCCGTAGGAATGAAGGGCCCGTCATCATTTTCTTGAACGGGTAGAATATTAATATTTTGAACCACAACCAAATTGGGCTTTGTATGCATGGATGCCACATAACCCCGATTTTTAGGGACATCTATCTTATCAATAGAAGTGTATATCTTTTGTAATGCAATCGTAAATGGCATTTGATTTTGAATTCGAGGATAAGGCAGCTCATTTTTCAACTTTCCATCGATATTAAAATCATTTCCAATTTGAAATTCCACATTCATAGGAGATACTATGATGCAGTCGTCAATATTCAAACTTTCCAAATTAACCGGCGAGATTATTGTGTCATCCAAGGGCAACGCATGACCACCCTTGACCACTGTATCACAACCCACGACCACCGTAGCACCTCTGTTGGCAACTGCATCATCCTTCACGAATTCGTCACGAATACCGGTAGATTTTTTCACATATTCTTTTCTTGCCTCCTCTTCGTCAATATGTTCTTCTTCTTCTGCATCATCACTTTCGTCAACGTAGTCATCATATACAGGAGGTGAATAAAAAATAATGTCGCCATTGGTAGGATGCTCCTCATCCCTGGTGAACTCGTCCCCGACGAATCCTTCCAGTTCCGTTTCCTTCCATGTTGAGAAGATCTTGCACCCATTGCTTGAGTCGCTGGATCTCGTGTTGTAACTTGAGGTCTCGGACTCGTCGTCGGAGTCTTTTGATCTCAAAATCCCGTGGATCACGGTTTCCGATCTCGCTGCCTCTTCCGACGGATCTACGGTCACGGTTGAATCGATCTTCACGAGCACGAGAATCACCAATGCTCTTGTCGATGCCTCGGTTGGTGACTCTTCGAACAAGAAAACACTAGCCTCCACGTGCAGCCATTTGATAAACCAAGAGCTCTGATACCAAATGATGCAGATTACGGAAGCAATCAAATGGCTTACATATGTCTCAAAGAACCAAATGGTTCAAGAACAAAGTTTTTTTTTCTATTCAACTCAAAAACTACCTAACAATAAACCTAACATCCCCTATTTATAGTTAGGGAATCATAATTTAATTAAGAAACAATTAAAATAAACTAGGAAATTAAAATTTAAATAAATAATAAAAGATAGATTGAATATTGAAATAATAATAAGCTATCTTGTTCCACACTCCCAAAGTTTCTTCATCGCAGGTCGCCGTTCCGGTCGAGTCAGATGCTCCCGCATCACAAAGGAAGGAACACGAACACTTGAATGAACGGACTTTCTTGTTCGTGTTCGCCCATTAAAAGAATGAACATGTTCGTGCTCATTTATGTGCGTTCATCAATATTCTAAACTTGCATAAATGAACATAAACGAACACAAACAACATAAACAAGCACGGACTAATAAACAACAATATCCAAATTAAAGTATAAATACCATTAGATATTTCAATAAGTAATAACTAATAAAGAAATTTGAATGACGAACATAAACAAACCTTAACAAATGAAAATAAATGAACAGGAGATGTGTTCATTATCGTTTGTTTACATTAAGTGCATGAAAGATTTTGTTTGTATTCGTTCGTTTATTAAATGAATGTACATACCGTTGGCCATTTGGTGCAATGGTAGCCCCAAGACTTCCCATAGTGGAGGTCTTGGGTTCGAATCCTGGCCACAGCAAAAAAGGGGTCTGTGGCCAGGTCAGGGGGTTTACCCAGTTGGGGGGTTCCTCCTGTGGTGAGCTGCCCTAGATATTCTAGGCGTTGCCCCGGGGAAACACAATTATCCTAGAATATCTAGGTGTTGCCGTTCAAAAAAAAATAACAAAAATGAATGTACATAGATTAACATCCCATCGAAAGGTTCACGAACGGTTTACTGAGCTTTCGGCTGTTTTAAGGGTCATCGTTTGTTTTTCATGGTAAAAGTTATATTTTTGCAGATTCATTATTGGTGGATGGTTGCTTGTTGCGGTTACATCCATTCTGTGTGGGGTTTTTGTAATCCTCAACAAGTAAGATAAAGATTTAATTATGCATCTCGAATCTTGATGCTAAATTTGAAAGTTTATAGCGAATTTCATATTTGAAAAGTTATCGGTTTGACCAAAAAACTAAAACTGCAGTGCGGTCTCTGACACGTGTCTGGCTATGGAACAGTGGGTGGATCATCAGAATGCCGAAACTGCCCTTAGCAATATCCTTCCTTGTGTTGACCAGAGGACCACGAACCAGACTTTATATAAAAGTAAACAAGTGATCAACGACCTGGGAAATATAGTCAACGGGTTCATAGGGTCGTATGCAAATTCATATGGGGTGCCATTGGAGAACCCTAATTATTATAACCAATCGGGCCCTTTAATGCCGTACGTTTGCTCTCCGTATGACTCGCAGCTCCAAGAACGAAATTGTTCGTCTGAAGAGGTCTCAATGTCAAACGCATCTCTGGTACGTTGACTTTGCAGGTCAAATTGACAAGTTTTCATCTTCAAGAATGGTGTAAATTAAGCCCATTGTTGTTAAAACCGGACCGGCCTATCGAACCGGTTGGACCAAGAATCGGACCCCTAGGTGGTTAGGTTGACATGGGTTGAACGAGCACTCGTTTGACTGCCCAATTTTTTACGAGTGGTGGTTGAACCAGTTTTGAGTAAAAAAAAATTGCCAAAATATTTTCTTTTTAGATTATAAGATTTGAACTTCACACATAGCAGACACATATGAATTATGAAATTGTTTGTCCATAGGTAGCTGAATTAAATACCCTTCCCTAAAAAAATATGTCCATTATTTTATTTTTCTTAAAACAATATATTTATTTTATTTTGAGTTAATTACACAGATGGTGCATGTGGTTTGGCCATACTATGAATTTGGTCCTTTCATTAGTTACAGGTTTAGTCCCCACAAAATCCATAATTTTGCCATATCATAGGGACCCGTGTAATTAACTCTTTATTTTTTAAATATAAACAAGAGTAAACTGACATTTTCGTCCTTGTGATAAAGTAAACTATGGTCTAAGGGGATGGGGGAATAATTAAGTGTTTAAAATATTGATAAAATAAAGAAATATGTAAAAAGACCTAAATACCCCTCATTTAACGTTAAAATACGGATGGAGTTAACTTATTGGATGAAAATAACAAGTTTTGTAAACCACAAGGATATACAAGAGAAAAATAAACTTTTTGGATGAAACTGACAAAAGTGACTAAACCATATAGACGAAAATGACAGTTTACTCTATAAACAATATAACAGTACACTATAAGATTTTTATATAATTTATAAATATTTTCTAAAATTAGTTATAACGTTAACTGCTTTTTGAGTCTGGTCTTACTGGTTAGTGTGGCCTGTTCAATAGCCAGTCGAAACATATACTACGCCATGAATCGATCGTTGCTTCAATTTTCTAAAACTTGATACAAATTACACAAACATTGAAATATGGAGTTAGTTACTTTGACCTCAAAAGTCAAAGTTGAAATGTCCTCAATCCAACTATGATTTGTAGGTATGGCAGAACTATACATGTACAATTTCCGAATCAGGATTATGCACCACCACCGGAAGATTGACCCCCGACATGTACCAGCAACTAATAGGAGCAGTAAACATAAGTTATGCCCTCCAACACTACACGCCGCCGTTACTTAGCTTCCAGGACTGCAATTTTGTTCAGGAAACTTTCACAACCATCACCTCCAACCACTGTCCGCGGCTGCAACACCACCTGCTGATGGTAAACGCCAGTTTAGCTCTAATTTCTGTAGGAGTAGCGCTGAGTCTTTCACTTTGGATAATATATGCAAACCGCCCCCAAAGGGGGGAAGTGTTTGCTAAGATTGCGTCCAAGATTAAAGGCAAATGCAATGGAAAGCTTTGTCGTGATGGCCGTACTGTCCACGTGTCATCGACAAACATAACAGGCCGAATAACCGGAGTTTGAGGAAATCCTTAAGTTTTCAGGATGTTTTCGGTACACCATTGTCCCAAGGGACATGTATGATATCGATATTTAATAAATATATTTATTTTTACGTAAAACTTAGACCTTGCAATCTTGACCCGAAGTATGGGAAATAAGTTGATTGGGGTAAATAATTTTGTATTTTGGGTTGAATTGAGCAACACTATAACATAAATGGGTTGAAATGGGTAACACTCAACACATTTTGGGTCAATATGGGTCTTCTAAAAACTATGTAAATTTACAGTGGGTTCAAACGGGTAACAACGGGTCAATGACATGTTCGGCGAGAAAATCACTTAAGATTACCACTGACACCACCACCCACCGCCTCTTGCACCACCACGACGCCACCGTTACTGACAGCCGTCGCCGCAACGCCACCACCAGCCGTGGAAAACAATATATTAGATTTTGGTACTTTTCTATTCTAAGACAACTCATTTTAACCCGAGTCACTTTTTTTGTTAAAACTCATTCTGATCTGAAACAAATTGATACTTTTTTAAAAGTTACCCGTTTTAACCCGAATTTATTTTGGTCTAACCAGTCCTGATCCAAGCCCGTTATGAACTGTTTCTCAACTCGCCCATTTTGCCAGGCTTAGTAAAACTTGAACATTGTTAAAATTTAGAAAATCACTTAAGATTACCACCGACACCACCACCCACCGCCTCTTGCACCACCACGACGCCACCGTCACTGACAGCCGTTGCCACAACGCCACCACCAGACGCGGAAAACAATATATTAGATTTTGGTACTTTTCTGTTCTAAGACAACTCATTTCAATCCGAGCCACTTTTTTTTGTTAAAACTCATTCTGATCTGAAGCAAATTGATACTTTTTTAAAAGCGACCCGTTTTAACCCGAACTTATTGTGGTCTAACCAGTCCTGATCCAAGCCCGTTATGACCTGTTACTCAACTCGCCCATTTTGTCAAGCTTAGTAAAACTTGAACATTGTTAAAATTTAGAAAATCACTTAAGATTACCACCAACACCACCACTCACCACCTCTTGCACCACCACGACGCCACCGTCACTGACAGCCGTCGCCGCAACGCCACCACCCGCCACGGAAAACAATATATTAGACTTTGGTACTTTTCGGTTCTAAGACAACTCATTTCAACCCGAGCCACTTTTTTTGTTAAAACTCATTCTGATCTGAAGCAAATTGATACTTTTTTAAAAGCGACCCGTTTTAACCCGAACTTATTTTGGTCTAACCAGTCCTGATCCAAGCCCGTTATGACCTGTTACTCAACTCGCCCATTTTGCTAGGCTTAGTAAAACTTAAACATTGTTAAAATTTAGAAAATCACTTAAGATTACCATCGACACCACCACCCACCGCCTCTTGCACCACCACGACGCCACCGTCACTGACAGCCGTCGCCGCAACGCCACCACCGGCCGCGGAAAACAATATATTAAATTTTGGTACTTTTTTGTTCTAAGACAACTGATTTCAACCCGAGCCACTTTTTTTTGTTAAAACTCATTCTGATATGAAGCAAATTGATACTTTTTTAAAAGCGACCCGTTTTAACCCGAACTTATTTTGGTCTAACCAGTCCTGATCAAAGCTCGTTATGACCTGTTACTCAACCCACCCATTTTGCCGGGCTTAGTAAAACTTAGAACATTGTTAAAATTTAGAATAACCTATAGGTTAGTTGTGTACTCTCTAACATCAGTCACATTTATGTTAGTTTTCAAAAATATAATAGACACATATTGTTTATTTGCATTATATGTGGATCAGTTTATTTATCATGTTTTTATATAATCTGGAGAGGCTTATACTAAAAATGACTTTTTTCCTAAGAAGTCTAAAAAGTAGATTTTATACATGTTCTTTCATTTTAGGTATGGTGTTTTTGTTTATTTATGTTAACATATTTAAAAGTTGAAGAACAACATGCCTAAAATTTAAAACACCATGTCTTTTTTAAGCTTTTTAGGAAAAAAGTCATTTGTAGTATAACTCAACTCTATATAGCGTAACGTAAACATATTTCAAGATTTAGGAAAAAAACAAAGTTCACAACATTAATCTAGACTCTAGAATAGCTTAAATTTTCTTCTCCATTTTAACTTTTTTTTATGGTATCAAAGCATCTATCTACCAATCTTGAGAACCAAATCATTTATGTTTTTCTGTTTATTTTTCTTAGTTTATTTTCAGAAAATCAGCTAAGTTTAAATGGCAGAACAATAGTTTCCATATGCAAAGAAAATACAGGAAGAAATCAGGCATCGATGTTGATTTTCAACTGTAACCACAAAAGGCAGCAATGATCTACGGTGTAGAATAACTTGTTGGAAAAAAAAGGTTGTGCACGTCTTCTCACTAATATCTAAATAAATAATATAGATATTATTGCGTCTTGTTAAATGAAGTGATATGATATTAACATAGCAGAGAGGTAATCGAATTAAGATGTAACCGGCTAGATTTCTATTGATTATCTGGAATGATTACAATCGAGAAATCAAAACAATACTTAAGGAACATCTTGGTAGTAAGAGCCAAGAGGTGTGTACCATAACCAAAAGATTGAAGGGTTTAAATGTTGTAAAGTGCAACTATATGATGTATTTATTCAGAAAAATCTAGATATTGTTGTTAAAAAATAATAAAATATTAGATTTAATATTTGAAATCTAAACCTAATTTTAATTACTTTTAATCCTTGAAAATACTACCTACTTATTGTATCCAATTTAGTATTTTACATCTAGCACAACCCGGCTCCTCAGTAATTTTCTTTTAATAGCAATCTAATCTACTCTACAGGACTAGAACCTTCAACCTCTTGGGGAGAGGCACCATTTTACACACCAAAATACCATTGAGACAAAGGCCCTTTGGTGGCTCCTCCATAATCGTTTCCGACACCGGCTTCCTTGACCTACAAACCGCCAACCTATAACTAAATTCCGGCCCTTCCACCACCAATCTTGGCTGCTCCACAACCTTCACCTCACCACCACTACCACCACCACCGGAAATCTGTTTACCCGCCATCCAAAAAACCGCCATATCCGCAGGAGTAACCATAGAGTTCACCCTCCTCATGGGAAACATGATATAAATATTCCCCGGCTCCAAATCTTCATCGGCCGAAAGAGATGAAAAACAACGGTTGATGTTTAACGTCCGTGAGTTGACTACGAAGAAGCCGGGACAATCGAGCATGATCTCGGCCGCCTTGATGGACTCCCGAAACTGCCGGACTTCGCCGGAGGGGAATATAACTCTTGCTGCCTTGTTGCTTTTCATCACCGGAGCAATCATAAAAGTGCATGATGATACATAGTTCCCCATTATTATTTTTGGTGTTTGAAGAAACTTGATTAATATAAGGGTGTGTTAGTGTTGGTATGAACAAGTAGACATATAAATATGTTGTTGTGTAGAGAATTACGCGTGGTGTTTGTGTGTTTGGAGGAAAAGGAAAGGAAGGTGGATTCTCTTTTTGACATTGAACAAGTTATGGTGTGACAGTTGGTGCGTGTGGGGCTGTTTTTGAAACAAATTAATATTTCAAGATGATTACTTAGTCAAAGTTTATTTGGGGAGAGTGAAAGGAGAATGAAGTATTTTCTATTTTAATGGATATTAAGTAATATATAATTTGTGCCGGTTAGAAACTCGTGTTTTATACGGGTTACATAAATGAAATATTAAATTGTTAGTAATAAAGATTTATGAAATATAAAGAAAATATTAAATGGTAATAAAGATTTAGAAATTAATAAAGAAAATATTAAATAGTTAGTTATAAAAGAAGAAAAAATAAGCGAAAAAAAGAATTTTGGGCTTATAGAATCGTGACACATACGCAATCAGTGAATTATTTATTAGGTATAGACAGATTATACGTTTATGTTAATATACTATTAAGACGCATTTACTACATAATGAATTTTAAGTAGACAATCGTAAGAACCGCATAATGTAATTACACGTAGTGTTTGACATATATAATGGGAGAATTGAAGAGAGAAAGGGAATGAGGATAATTAAGTGATTACATATCCGCGTTATGTATTATTGTTAAAGCAATATGTATAAGAGTTTATGCGTCTCTCACGGTTCTTTACTTAAAATTGATTCTATATTAAACCGTATCTATACTATATAATAAATAAATGTTTTTTCATGCCACGTGTCGCCACCATATTCATTCTCATCATATTTTTTTCGTCTCTCTCTTATTAAATACACATCTATTTTTTAATAATAATATATTTTTAATAAAAATATTAATTATACTAATAAAACACATTTATTTTAAATTATCCCTTATTATAATAAACTTTAAAATCTAATTACATAACTTTTATTTTCAACCAAAGAGTAAATGAAAGTCAAATTAAATTAAATAGTATTAACGTTTTTTCGAAACCCAATTATATATTAATTTTTACATATTTTGAATTTTATTTTCTATCATTAGTATATGTAATACATTTTTACACCTATAAAAAATATATATAAAATTTTAATAATTTTATATAGTAATATTTTTCACCCTGTTTGTAGTACACGAGGTTCTAAGCTAGTACTATAATATAAATTAATTTGTTTCGTAGATACTACAAGAAATAATTACGTCATGTGTTGTAGATTTTAAAAGTTACTAGAAAATATGACCTCGCGCGTTGTGGCGGGGTTGTACGGTGAAATTAACATGTTTAAGTACATAATTAAAGCCTCTGCGGTGCGACGGGTTTGCGAACCTCGTTATGTGTATCGCGGCGAAGACAATAACGTGCTAAATACATAAAAGAAACGTAAGAAGTTGTCACGACTCGATTCGGGAGATCGGAAAAATAATAAAATGCGTCGCGAATAGAAGTTAACATTGAAACGACAAATTAATAAAAGAAGAATATAAAGAAACGAAATTTGAGGGTAAACTTGAGAGTTTAGAAATTTGAGAAAGTTTAGGGGTAGTATATGAAAATGGAGAAAACTGGAGGGTTATTATTAAACCAGACGTCATATTAACGTGATTAAGCACAAAAAGAAACGTATAAAATTAATGTTGCGACGTAAATATGACCCAACATTGAAACGAAAAACTGGTTAAAATATTTATTAACAAAGACAATTATAGAACGGTACCAATGTTTTTTAGTCGGTGTCAATCTCATTGTTCTAGGTACCAGCATGTTACCGTCAGTTGATATAACTAACGATACCTAAAAAATATATTTAACGATTTTTAAAAAAGTTAACGAACGAAAGTTATTGAAGAAAATAAAATTTAGTAAAAAAAACTAATGGGTTAAAAGCATATATTATATATAGTACATGGGTCAAATAAAACTTTTAGGAAATGAAGGGTTTAGATTGTAATTAGAGCAAAGTTGAAGGGTTAAAATGAGTCGGTGGCATACGTTGCAAATTGAGAGAACAGGTAATGTATATGAAAATAGTTTTGAAGAAACGATTAATAACATAAAGTATTGCATTTAATAAAAACTAAGTTGAGTTATTTTTATCTTAATTCTAGTTAAAAATTAGAGTGAGTTAAATACGGTTTTAGTGCATGTAATTTGATATAAATAAACATTTTAGTCCAAAGATTAAATTTGACTTTTTTAGTCAAATTGTTTCAATTTTGTCTCAATCTTCTGTTAACTTTAATAAAAAGATCAAAAATGCCCTCTTTAATAAAAAATTTAAATTAAATAAAAACCTTAATTAATAAATCTCTCTCTACATATTCACACTCTCTAAACTGAGATTCCCCATTTCTTCTCTATCGATCTTCATCTTCATCTTCATCCTCAACTGAAATTGGGATTTTGAATCACAAATTTTATGCTTTTAACTCTAGAACAAAATAAATATAAATATTTCTCTCTTGTCTTTGAAAACCCTACACATTTCAAGCAGAAGCAGGAAGTCGATCCAGATTCGTGGTGGGTAGTCATCGGCAGAGCATCAACAAAGAGGAATGTGATGTTGGAGAATCAAGCGAAAAACAGAAGCATAAAGAGGAGGGGGGGGGGGGGGCAACGGTGGCGGTGGTTTCAGATCTGAAAAACCATGGTGTGGATGGTGAAGCCAAATAGAAAAAAAGGGGAGAGGAGGCGGCGGTGGTTTTGTTGGGACATGGCATCGGCGGCGGGGGGTCTTGACCGGCGGCGGTGGTTTTGACCGGCAGCGGCGACGGTGGTCTTGGCGGGTAGAGGGCTGTGTGGGTTTGATTTAAGGTTAGGGATCCTCCTGTGTTTGATACTCTGGATGTTAGCCCCTTGTTGGCTTTTGCAGTGTTAGGGATTCTTGACTTTTTATAAATGCATCATTGTGTATATATATATATTTATGTATTTTCTTAATTCTTAATACTAAGGGTAGTTTTGTCCTTTTATAAAAATACTTAACATAAAACATGGATGACATTAGTGACTTGAACTTAAATCGAGACAAAATAAAAAATATTGAAATAAAAAAATCAAATTTAAACTTTTGAACTAAAATGGTTATTCGTGTCAAACCACAGGGACTAAAACTGTATTTAACTCTAAAAATTATATATATTCAATTTATAATAAACAATCTATTTGATTGTTTATTTTCCTTATTTAAAACAGCTTACTAGAAACTCACAAGACCGGTCAATACTATGTTAAAGGATTCGAACTTGAAACCTTTGACATAGAAGAATTATGCGTTTACCACTATGTCATCTCAAAAATTAAATAAAAGAATAATAAACTACATTAAATATTAAATATAATTAATATTATCATAAATAATATTTGGATAAGGAACGAATAAATAGGATAATAAAATTCAATGGAATTAAAGATAAGGAGTCATTTGAGAGCCGGGTTACCCAACTGATCCAATATTATACCCGCGACCAAATTAATTTAGCCAGTGCAATGAATCCTAGAATTTACTAAAATGTTTACAGAAATGTATTTACCACATAATTCTTGGCTAATTACCGAGTGGCCCGTCTGGCCCAGGCCTAAGTATCTCATTAAGTCGAATGGGGGTTAAGAGGCTTTTAGGGTTTTAGTTAACTTGTTGATTAAGTCGAGTTAACATTATATATTACACTAGCTTTAAACCCGTGTGTTACACGAGGTGAAACGTTAAAATTATGTTGATAAATATCTAAACACATTTTTTTATACAAATTTGATATTGTATTAGTAACTTTTCCGTTTTTTTATATGTTAAGATTATGTGGATAAGAGTAATTAAAACATAAAAAAATACATGAAAATACATTTCATAAGTGGTGTACTTTTTACGATACATTAAATTACATGTCAAATGAAACCTTACAATGATAGTTTACAAATTTGAAAATACTTCATTGCTATACAACATTTGACGTGGTATTGGTAACTTTTCTATGTTTATCAAAGATTAATAGTTTGAGTCCATTTCTACTTTTAACTATTGCTAATATAACATACAGTTGGCCATGAATAAACACTGAATCTTTCAAATACACACCAATATTTGAAAGTGTTTATCCTACACTTTTATTAATGTTCATTGCAAAACATACAACAACTGTATATTTTCTTCTTTGAAATTTAAATAAAATTCTTTTGTTGGAGTGTGTTAACCCAATTATAGGGCTAAAATTGCGATGACCAATGTTGCTTTCCAGAAATATTCTCCGCTTCTTTAACGTAATTACCTAGTGATTTGGCATGAAGTCTTGTTCCATTACATAAACCATTTTTTTCTCAATATTTCTTAGTAGCATAACTGGAACACCGACATTTAAAACTAATTTATGGTTTGACAAACCTGATAATTTAAGTCCATTTAGAAAATCAGGAGAGTATAAAAACTTTCATCAAAATTATCATCAAGATGCTCTGATTGACAGATACTATCTGCACTTATATATTCCTTTGAGTCTCCTAGAAACATTGACAGCAAGTGAACATTAATTTCTCGTACGACTTCATTTTTTGGTACAAGTATCGCTAGTTCTTGAAAATATTTTGGATTAAACGCATGTTTAAGAATAGAAGGATACACAAAATCAATTAGATCTGAAATAAGATTAAATGAATCAGTTATAACAGATACTATCTGCACTTATATAAAATTTATATTTAAATATACAAAAATTAAGATTAATTTTTAATAACGATGATCATGAATACTTTTTATACACGAAAACTTCAAAATATGTTATTGTTTGTATTGAAAATCGTTTGACAAGTATTCCCATGTATTTTCCCAAATAAAATCCAGTCTAGACAGAGTATTAGATGTTAATACAGTCGAAAATAAATTTCGTAGGAAATAACCAGAACCTGAATGACGTGCTTCTTCAATTGCTTCGATTTTCTTCAAATAGGTAATATGCGTCTCTAAAGATAGGTAATATACGTTCATTAACTGTACGATTTTCTTCAAATGATCTTGGACCTTTAATTTTGATTAAAAGAATTTTTAAAAAATACGCTTCATCAAGAGAAGTAAAGACAAAACGAATTATACCAATAGAAACATCTTTTTATATATTGTGTTGTTACAAAAGTAATTTCTAAAGAAGAACATCCGTTTATTGTACAATATTTTGTTCATCATAACATAAATAAACAAAGAAATTATATCCAGATAAAAAGAATTAATAAAACAAATATTAATGTTTTTTGCTTTCGAGACATAATCATAAACTTATACATTTTATACATAAAAATAAAAATTAAAACAAGGGTCTTGACATAACACCATATAAACATAAAAAAAAATCAGTAGAATAAAAAAAATCTTGAATATTTATACAATGAAAAAAATCTTAAATTTTACATGTGACTTGATATAAGGAATTTGATTCATCAAACATATTTAGAGAATGACAGTTCCTCATTAACGATTGCAGCTTTAGAATAAACATAATAATTGATTAAAATTCTGCAGCACCAGAACTCAAATGAGCAAAAGGATTATCTTAAAACATAACAATGAACACAACCCACATATTAGAACATAAAGATGAAGAACACGACCTAACGAAATTAAAGATCACCATATACTCTTAAGTGTTTCGTAATTTCAATACCAAAACCAAATTGAAATGCAAAAAATATTAACACCCACTAAATGCAACAAAAATGGAGTTTATTTTCCTCAATAACTGAAAACACAAAATAGCCAAAACCTATCGAAATAAAGGTCACAGACGACGCGAATCTAATTGAAGCCAGGAGGGAGTCAAAGAAATCGGAGATAATCAAATTGGTTAACGATTTCCTTACATACGTTGTTTCTCCATTTTATTAGCTTCTTGAAACTCTATCAGCATCTTTGTAGAAACTTTAACCTTGATGTTCTAACATATTTACAAATATTTAAGTTGTAATTAAATTTACGTATCAAAATTAAATTAAAAAAAAATCTCGCATTGTTTACGGAAAATCTCGCTAAACTTTTAATACTAAATCTGTCATTTTAAAAAAAATAAAAAGATACAAATAAAATTTAAGTTTCAATAATATATTGTGTTTTAAATTCAAAATTTAAAACTCCAAATTTAAAAAATCTCACTCCTTATCAAATCGCAACAATTTAAATTTAAAATTCTAAAATTAAATATGAAAAAATTAAAACTAATAAATTAGAATTGAAACCAAATATATTAAAAAAAAAATCTCGCCATTTAAAAAAAATAAAGCTTAAAATATAATACACTATCAAAAATAATTTTTTACAAGTTTCTTAATTTTAATTAAAAACTAACTATTAAAATTTACAAATCAAAATAAAAAATTTATTTATAAATATCAAACTTAATTTAAAAACTATTAATTAAATATTAGTAACTTTATTCTAACACATATTTATTTAAAATACAAAAGTAGTGTTTTCAAATTTTATACGTAAAATTAAAATTTTGGTTTTTTAATGGTAAAATTTTAAAAACTCGCTTTTAAATAATAAAGCTTTAAAAACTCGCTTTTTTAAAATCTCCTATTTTTTAATTCTTGATTTTTTTAAATATTCACTTTTGATGATAATTTAAAAAAATGTGAGTCAATCGTAATAATGGTGAATTGATTTGGTAAAATGTTTATTTATGTAAATTTTCAAAAAAAAATGAGCTAAATATGAAAATATTAAATGCAGGATGTAAATGTGGTTTTGGTGGGGGGAGGGGGGGGGGGGGGAATAAGTGTGAGGATGAATATGGTGTTGACAAAGGCACAATATTTAGTCTTTTATTAGAATAGGGATTAACCGAGCTAGAGTTATGTATGAGAGTTATTCTATCACATATCTTAAGGTGGGGGTGGTTATCGGTGGATTCAGCCTTATGCGATAAGGGGAGAGAAGAGGGGTGTATCCCAAAAACTGAAAAAGAAAAAAAAAAGGGTTTCATAAGTTATTTATTTGAAATGTTTATGTTATTTAATCATTTGTTATAAATAAGTTAAAAGTGTTTATGTTAATTATTTATTCGTGAATATTTTTCTAATGTAAGTTAATTATGTTAATGTTTGCGCAATTAAATTGGTAATGATTTTTTGAATGCTTATATTTGTGCCCTATATAAAGCTAAGAGAGATTTGCTAGTATTACCAACGAAGATGTATGCATACTTTTTCTTTGATCGGACCTAATTTTTTGGGGCAATTACATATAACCCCTTATAAACTTCATAAACGACATATATACCTAATCCAAAATATAAATTACATGTATCCACTTCCTTGAAGCACAACTTCTTTTTTGCTCTTTGATCTCCACTTGATCTTTGATATTTGATTTTCTCAAATGATACGATAATATGATAAGAATGAGAGAAAGATCTATTTGATATGCATTTGAAAGTGTCTAGAGCAAAAGGGGTGATGAAAAAGGTTAGGGAAGGCTTCTATTTATAGACAAAATACAAAAAATAAGAAAGCAACAATCTGCCAAACCTGTGGTCGCTGCCACGGTCGATGCAGAGACCATGGGTGAGATCATGGAATGGCTGAATTGGGTGGATTATGATTTCTTGCTTTGTGAACGTTGTGTATTGTCTCATCTAACATTCCAAACTCATTTTCAAATATTTTCTCCATATTTTGAAGCCTAAGAAAGGTTCCTTGGGTTGTGTTAAAGTTTTGGAAGACTTTATACCAAAATGGTAAGTTTTCAAGATTGTTTGTAAAGTAACAATAATGCGTTCCTCTTTGGTCTTGGCTTTAGTCATTTAAGTATTGTTTGTGTCTTCAATGATAAAACACTTATGGAGACTTTCTCCATTTAAAAAGATCCTTAATTCAAATTCAAAATTCAAAATCAACTAACTTGCAAAATGTCTATAAGATTTGGGTTTTATAAAAACTTAGCGAAGGTTTTATAAAATATCTTTGGAAAACATCATCCTTTTACAAAATCTTATTTTTATAATTATTAGGATTAATTTAGAAAACGTTTTGGATCATTCTCATTTCTATATCATATTACCTTTGTCGTTTAACCATTAACCCTTGTATGTTGTTGTCGGTTTACCATATATCGGGATTCTTCACCTTATACTTTTATGATTCAATCCGACTCTAGATCTTTAATGAACAACTATGGCATGTATCAATTTCCCATTAAATTCCTCAACACATTACCTTTGTCGTTTAACCTTTGATCCTTGTAGTATGTGTATACTTAGTGACTTGATCTAAGATAAACAAGTATACTTAATGAGTTGAGTGTGTAGGGACTTGTATGTGGCATATGATTATCTTCCATTAAGCAATTCATACCACATGTTACTTATTTTTAACATTATCAAAATTAGGGTTTTATGATTATCAATTTAAACCATTGTTACCCCAACATACTATTTTACCTTTTTTTACTAAAATTTAAAAATTTCAAATTTACCATTTTAAGTAGGTTTTTTTTACCTTTTTTCGGTTTTACTTCTTTTTCAGTTTTTTTCCCTTTTTCCGTTTTTACTTCTTTTTTATTTTTATTTTATTTTTTTTGCCTTTTTTTTTATCGGTTTTTACTTTCTTTTTCTTTTGAAAATCACTAAAATGTATAAAATAAGTGCCAAAGTTTTGATTTTGGATGTTAGAATCACAAAACATTCGAAACAATATAAACTCGATAACCTGAATTATCCAACTTGTTTGGACGTTGGAATCGCAAAAAAAGCGCACTTGTTCGAATCATCTGATTTGGATCAGAAGGTCATATCGTTGGAATCAACCGTTGTACTTGGGAACGATGGAATCGAAATCTCCGTTTGCCAGTTAGGAAACAATCTCCGATTGAATCGCTAGTTAGGTTTGAATCAAAAGGTCGTATCGCTGGTTCGAGAATTAGAAGAGTCGTGTTTTTTTTGTAAGCTTAAAAGGTTATTTTTGTCATAATGTATAATTTTATAAAATAAGGGGATATATATAATTTAAGTTTTGGGTTAAGTATATATGTAACAAGGTTTTAAAATAAAGGAATATATAATTAGCTTTTAAAATAAGAGAATATATGTAATTCTCCTTTAAAATAAAGAGGTATATGTAATTTAAGTTTTAAGCTAAATATATATGTAATTAGATTTTAAAATAAAAAAAAAATGTAATTCCCTATTTTTTTTTTGTCTGGCTTATTTTTACTTCATACAAAAAAAATCCTAAATCCGATGGCGGATCCTTTTAGATTTTGAAATAATATCTTTATGGGTGTGACTCATTTATATATGTCTCTCTCTTTATTTTTTTTAATTTTTTTTCCTTTTTGCCATATAACTTGATAAGTACCAATGTGAAAGGAAATCAAACACTTGACTTGGTAGCATGGTTTCACACATATGCGACACGTGCATGAGGACCAATTCGTCACACAATGATTTACTCACAAGTCCAACAATAAACCGCGGATAAAAATCAAGAGAAAAATAAATCGTTACATGTTTTTAAGCATCATTTGTTTGAGAAACTCGTTTTTCTCTCTCCTTAAAATTCACATCTTTTAAACATCGTATATGGTATATGTAATATGTGTTGCACACAATTATGTTGTTTGATATTTTTTGTGTGTATTTTTTTATTATGTTGTTTGAGATGATCTTCTGATATTGGACTCTTAGATTAATCAGATTTATTATTAATTTCTTATTAGGTCATCCGTAGTGGTTTCACATTCACGTCCGTCACGTCACCGCCACATTAACATGGGGCAATCACTAAATAAATCACTAAAGTGCGTAGTAGTTTCACTATCCACACACAAATATATACATAACACACACATGCCAAACCTTCAACGCCCATCATTTCCCTCACGCCAAGCTCCCCACGCCCCCATTCACGCCCAAGAGGGGCAGTGTTCCGCGCCCCACGCCCCATCCAAGTAGGATCACCCCTGGTTTCACGCCTTCATCACAGATGGTCTTATATAACACATTTAGCAATCAATGATTCAATGGGAGTAAGTAAACCCAGGTTCAAACCTCGTAAAAAGTAGTTTAAGGTGATGTAATTTAAGGGTACGTATGTTTGCCGTTCAAAAAAATGTTTCAATAGGAATAATGAGTTTTTTTAACTTTTATGCGTTGGTCGCAAACTTTTCCATTTTTATAAAAGTGAACTTTTCAACTTTTATAAATTAGCCAAAAACTTTTCAACTTTTACACATTGGCCACAAACTTCTCTACTTTTACAAATTGACAAAATAAACTTTTCAACTTTTACAAATTGGCCACAAAAATTTACCAATCACACGTCTCAAGTTTTAAATATGATGTTTTATAAAATTCTAAATATACCGTTCGACGTGCTTATTTTTATCTACATTTCGATGTAAGTTTCGTTCATATCGGAGTTGTGTGCAATAATGTACAAGCCTACGAAGCGTAGACGAACAAGTTGTTAAAGCTTTCGTTTTTTTTAAATTGTTTTTCTCCTACGACTTTTATAAATTTCCAAATTTGCCGATGCGGTGTGCCTATTTTTTTTTTTAATTTTAACCACTATATTTTTATCTAAGCTTCGATATAATTTTTTTCAAAGTTAACATAGGCCAAGTGTAATATGGTTTTAGTTTTTCCCACAACAACATAATGTTTCTTTAAATTCCCAATATACCGTTACGAGTGTTTTTTTTTAAAGGCAGATTTCTTTATTACTGTGGGAATGAGACTTGAACCTATGACCTTCTCAAACCTTGGTGTTCCTAGAGGATTTTCTTCTACCACTGGGTCACCAACCCCAATGGGTTCAAGTGCTTATTTCTACCTACGTTTTAATTACGTGATTTCTTTAGTCAACGTTCATAGTGAATTTTTTTCACGGTTTTGTTTTTTAGTATAAAGTTCCGAATATTATCAACACCCCTCGCCGTAACACACGGGTTTACGACACGGTTTCGTTTTCTTATAAAGTTTTGAATATTATCAACGCCCCCATCGCAACGCAGAGGTTTACGTTAACTAGTTTTATATAATTTTTTGTTGAACAAAATTTTGGCCAAACATATGACGTGGCTTATTGAGGAGATTACATAATTGCTTTACAAGTTTAACAATAAATTGCCAAACGACAAAGATCGTACTTTAAGTTGAAGTGGGATTATAGAAAATTTGACGTGGACTACCTCTTCTTCTAAGACTAGAGGGTATCTTTGACTTTGACTAAACCTGTCACGTTAGTCAAAATCCTTCTTAACCACATTTTTGCCCACTTTCAAGTCATTAGTTTTCACAAGACGTGGTGCAACACCAAACACTCTTTAATGGTGACGTCAGATATAGTAATATAATGGGTTGATAACATAACGGTATAAGCATGTTTTTTAAGATGCTTGCTTTTGGTGGAACATTTTGAAATAAATATAGCGTTTGTAGGTTGTAGATTATTAGTTTTCGATGTTGATAGCCTCTTGGTCTGATGACATCTGAAGTTTATCCTTACTAAAGTGATGCGGGTTTAAATCTTATAAAACGGACAATAGATGGATTTTAAGAGGTATGTGTTCCCCGTTCAAAAAATAATAATTTCTAGCGTTTGAAACTTGATTATTTGATTATTTAATTTGTTTACCGTTTAGAGTAACTAAAACAAAAGAGATTCAATAACTTGTTATTTATGAGTCATTTTGAAGTATAAATAAATAACTAAACATACCCAATAAAAATCTCATTTGAACCGATAGATCTGAGATAAGATGAAAGCAAATCTTATCTTTGTCCAAATAGATAGAGAGACAACTCCAGAAAGACTCCTAACTCGGTATATTATTTTATCATGCCGGCCCTATGCATGGAAAATTTTGGTTTGCGTCTAAGGCTCCCTATTATGGCCCTCAATTTAGAAATAAAAGTTTATACATAATCCAATCAGATTCTTTGTTTTGAGTCTAAAAATGTCTAATGCTAAATTCCTAATCCGATCCAACTTTAACAAAAAAAAAAAATTTGGGCCTAAAAAGTTTTTTATATACATAGTCTAATCTTACTTTAATAAACCCGTTTTTTGTCCCCATTCACAATAAAAATCCTAGATCCACGATGACATTTGGAAAAGGCCCCTAAATTTTTACTTCGACTTGGACCCTCAAAATGACTCAACCACCCTTTATTTTGTCTATCATCATTTCAAACTTTAAAAACACACGCAAACAGTATCTCCTACAATTCGTTTTATTACAGTAAATTACTTTGTTTATATTATCTTATATCATGTGATCACATTCATAACATCAAACACCGCTTTATTATGATTGAATTTGAACCTTCAGCACGCTGAGTTTTTGCAGGGTTTTCACGACCCAACTGGTAGCGGGTATCTAGCTGATCCGGTTAAGCCTCTTTGAATCATCTACATTTTGACCGGTCGATCCGGGTAAACCAAGCCAGGCGGTCAAACCAGATTTCAACTTTTATATTTTTTTTTCCTTCAAAATCTCATTTATTGATTCGTTGAGTACTTCAGGCTACATACTTTATTGATTTAAGTCTTCATATTTTGTTAAAATTGCGAACCCGCACCAAAATATATAGTATTTTCATAAACTTTTATTCTATATACAAATATATCTAATTTTTATATTATTTAAGATGTCATTCGGTTCCAATTCTAGAAACATTTTGTTTTCTTTTTAATTTTATTCATCATTAAAAACAGATCTTGCTCCACTCAACTTTGTTCGATGATAAAAGAAAATTTAGAGTAAATTACTGTTTGCGTCCCTGTGGTTTACACGATTTAACACAATGCGTCCTTAACACGAATTTTTAACGCTTTGAGTACCCGTGGTATACAATCTGTAACACTCTGAGTCCCTGGACCTAACTTCGTTAAAAAATTTCGTTTAAATTAAGGTGAAATGTCCGTTGTACCCTTTTACTGTATAACAGTCTGCGTCCCTAGAAACATGTAATATCTGTGCCCTGGACCTAACTCACCCGAAACAACTACATTCGCCTGAAACTACTACGGACGCATTGTGTTAAATCGTGTAAA
The DNA here is from genome assembly GCA_023525975.1 of Smallanthus sonchifolius. NCBI lineage: Eukaryota > Viridiplantae > Streptophyta > Magnoliopsida > Asterales > Asteraceae > Smallanthus > Smallanthus sonchifolius. The sequence goes on from CM042036.1 coordinate 18,756,324, forward strand.
CCACAGGGACGCAAACGGTAATTTACTCTAAATTTTAAAAGTAAATGTTTGGTATTTTGCATTTATTTCGATTCTTTATCCGATCATGGAAGGGACCACTTACAAATGTAATTCTTTTATATTGTGTCGAGTTTATCAATTACAAAGAGTTAGACTAGTTAGTTAGTCTCCAAATCAGTTTGTTTGGTTTTTGATTATTGATCTTAAACCTATGCCATTATAATAACGGAAATTATTTTAGGTCGACGGGTCAAGAAGGGTTCCGAGGTTCATGGCACACAAAGCAGGTAAGAAAATGAGCGAAACAGTAAATTTCTATGTTCAGTGTGTAACGAAAATTATTTTAGGTCCCAAGTGTCGAGAAGGGTTCCGTTATCACGGCATTGCGCAACCGTTGAACTAATAAAGCAGGTAAGAAATTAGCGATGTCAAGTTTGAAAAAAAGAAATGGAAGCAATGATGATGAGGTGGCTGAAGTTATGAATTTTTTTTTTATGAAATATGGCTGCAGTAAAAATAATTTCAAGATTATTTATTTTCATGATCAGATAAATTTACTTTTAAAATTTTGAGTAAATTACCGTTTACGTCCCTGTGGTTTACAAGATTTAACACAATGCGTCCCTAGTAGTTTCGGACGAATGTAGAAGTTTCGGGTGAGTTAGGTCCAGGGACTCAGACAGGGAGACAAACATATATTATATGTTTCTAGGGACACAGACTGTTATACAGTAAAAGGGTACAACGGACATTTTACCTGAATTTAAACGGATTTTTTTAACGAAGTTAGGTCCAGGGACTCAGAGTGTTACAGATTGTATACCACATGTACTCAAAGCGTTAAAAATTCGTGTTAGGGACGCATTGTGTTAAATCATGTAAACCAGAGGGACGCAAACGGTAATTATTTTCTTAAACAATATGATCAACCATTCTTTGAACACATTCTCAGGAAAAGAAGGCGATATAAAACTGTGAAACTTGAGGTATCTAGACACCCTTAATGATCAACCATTCTTTGAACCATTAGTTCTTTCTTAAGTCCTAATATCAAGCAAAAGAAGACTCTTAAACGTGATTAGAACCATGAAAACGAACACAACACACTGACAGTATATACCGAAATGGTTCACTAACATACAAGCATGTACTCGGTGAGTTTACATACGCCCGGCATTAACTAAATAAACTGTAAATAGAGTAAAAACAATATTATTAAATGGAGGCCAAAAACCATTCATGACAAAACAAAATCATTGTTTATTATAGTAACTACTCTGATTAGGAGGGTAGGGAGAAGGGACCGCATATGGCGGCCTAGGAAATGATCTAGGCTGCTGGCCTGGTGCATTGTAGTATGAGCCCTGCCAACCAGGATAAGCAGGCTGACCGTACTCATAGCCACCACTGGGTGGCGATTGTTGGCCCTGCAGAGGTGGGTATGGAGAGGGAGACCCACCAGGGTAAGGTGGAGGTGCTTGGGGGAGGGAATAGGGTGGGTGCTGTGCATATCCTGATGTGGCAGCAGGCTGTGGAGGGTGTTGCTGATCATATGCAGATGTGGCGGCCGGCTGTGGAGGGTGTTGCTGAGCATATGCTGCTGCTGGTGGCAGCGGCGGCTGGTGGTGGTGGTGGTGGTAATAAGGTGGTTGGGGTTGGGGTCGGGGTTGGTTGGCGGGGTCAGGCTGGGAAGATGTTCTTTGGGGGGGTCCGGTTGAAGGGTAGTTGTAAGTGTTTGAATTTTTACCATCTTGAAAACTTAAAACTGACATTTGTCTTTGTACATCTTCAATCATTTCTCTACATTGTATGCTTCGCGTCATCACGAAGTCAATGCACTGTTGCTTTACACTTGTGATTGCATCCTGTTAAATAAAACAATTAATTTAATTTAATTTTAATTTCAATATGCAACAAGATTAAGCCTAAATCATTAATTCATAACAAAATAGATGCATACCTGAAGACTAACATAAAACTTGAGTCCTTCGTTAATGTTCTCTTTGATTTCTCGATACTTGGCTATGGCGGCTTCAATCTGCTTATAGCACTTTTCACAAGCAGCTGCACACAAACGAAAATAATATAGCATTTAATGTTTTAATATGTAATATTAATAGTATATTCATGAATTACTAATTTTTACAGTATATATTGTGGCAAAATGAGTGAGTTGGGTTAATTAAAAAGGGTCAAAACCGAAAACTTTGATGATGGGTCAAATGGGTCAGGGCCAGGTTGAAGTGTTGAACAGTTAATCTAAAAAATTATAGTTTATTAACACATTAATATTCTAAAATTTGATTTAATTAGAAACCTTCAAACATTTATTAAAAGAAAAATTTACTTCTGTAATCCTCGATATTGAAAGTGCCAGCAAATTCACGGTTTTGAGCCTACAAACAACAGAACTAATCAGAATCTAGGAGAATGAACTGTATGAATTATTGGAGGATGAAAATAATAGTAAAAACCCAACTCTCTGGAACCATGCTTTTCTATGTACTAGAAAATTGATTTTGAGATGTAGAAAGAGGTATAAAAAGAAGACCTGAATATGTAGCAATAATTGCTCCTGAGCTTGAAGATTTTTAGATATTTCTTCACATATATGATTATATTTTGCGATCTCTTTTCTGAAAAGATCCTCGTATGAACCTGTGGATGTCATCAACTTCGGGAGTATATCATCCTAAAGCCAATGAATACAATTGTTAAAAAAAAACATTAGTAACTTAATTTCATGGACCCGTTGGGCATTGGTTGTGGAGATAATATACTTCACAGTTGCAATTAATAACCAACACACACACACACATATATATATATATATGTGTGTGTGTGTGTGTCAACTAGAATTAAGCACACCTTTCTCTTCATATCTTTCAGCATGTCTTCCAGACCTGCCCGTTGAGCACCCAGCGTCTCTAATTGCCTCTGCAAATCAAGAGAATATAAGAACATATAAATTATATAAAAAAGAAGGCAAGTATAACTAGGTGATCAAGTGTAACAATCTAGGTAGTGAAAGGCTCAAGGCGGAAACGGTGAGTTTGTCGCCTAGGCGCAAGGCGCTTAGAAAGCGCGTGCCCGAGACAAGCAAGGCGAACGTGTATTTCAGGCCACTTTTAGCTGTTTTAGATAGTTTTTAGGCTGGTTTAGGCTGTTTTAGACCAGTTTAGACTGTTTTTTGGCTTGTTTAGAATGTTTTAGATTAGTTTAGGCCCGTTCAGACAGTTTTTTTTTGCAGAATTTGGCCTATTTTTCCACTTTTTTTGCGCATGTGTGCCTTGATGAAGGCGAGGTGGTTTTGTTGCACTGCGCTGCGCCTAGGAAACGCGCCTTTGACTACATAGGTAACAATTATCATAACCTGCAATGGTAAAGAAACCGAATTAAACTCGATGAGAAAAAATAAGTAAGATTACCAAGCTCTGCTTCAGGGTCCCCACTATAGCATTTTCATTGGCGTCCAAAGACATGATTGGCTTAGCCAAGGTTGGTAGGGCCGATTCAATCTGGAAAATAAAATACGCATACATTTATTAACACAAGAAGACTCAACTAAAACAACTTTTTTCCGCATAAAGTTTCGTACAAAAGATTTTACATGCATCTCAATTAAAATACAATAGCCTGAATATCAACAATATTAAACTGATTCAGCCCTAAAAATACTGGTTGTGTGCATCTAGCTAAAATTCTCGCAACACGTATGAGCAAGAATAACTTAAAACTCATTATCGTGTGTATAACAATGGAAATGTAATAATGTCTTTACAACAGAACTAACAGGTTGTTATGTTTAGCAGAAAAACTAATGAATCGTCCATAATATGATAAATCAAGTAGTGAGTAAGAAATAGAGAGAACAAAAACTTTTCCTAAGTTTCTAACATGAATTATCAAATTTCTCTTATGTTGATCAGTAAGCATTCACAATGGGTTCTTTATCATCATCCATATAATTTAACTAAAAAACACATTTACCTTATCAATTTAAAGGTTTTTAAAAAAACCCCACATCCGATTCCTTATATTTATCTCTATTCAATTAAATAATACTCTTTTAATCATTTTATCTCTATTCAATTAAATAATACTCTTTTAATCATTTTTTTATTATTCTTTCTCTCTCTTCCACTCACAAAAGAATTATAAGGGATGAATATTGAGTTGGTAAATATAAGAAATTACAATTCAATCCATATATATTATCCTTATAATTTAAGTATAAGGAAAAATATAAAGAATGGGATGGAGTGGGTAATTTGGAAAGTTTTTTAAATTTACCTTAAAATATAGGGATAAGGCTGTTGGGTGAATCTTGATGTTTCGGGTCGGTTCAGATTGACTACGGGTCAAGTCAGTAGCTAGCAGGTCAGAAAATGGATCATGGGAATGTATGTAAATGCATACATGGTCTAAGTGTTGGTTAATGAAGTGGGTAGATGTTTGACCGGGTAAATTGCAAAGGGTACGTTGGAATGCTTGGTCATTGTAGTATGCTATTCTCTAGGGATAGTGGCTAGTTTTTAGAGAGTTTTTGTTTATTTCCGTTGGGTCCCTGTAGGCTATTTAAAGCCAAGTATAGTTCTAATAATAAAGTAAGCTTTTATCCTTTTTCTTTCTGCAACATTTACTTTACATATTAAACTCGATCAAGTGTGTGTTTAGTGTGTGGAGTGGGGCCTGAACCAACAAAGGCATGATTTACAAAACCCATTGTGAATGCTTTAGAAGTGAAAATTTCAGCCCATTTATTTATGAAAGGATTGACACGGTTATGCTTATTCTCTAAAGGGCCAAACTGATCAAATAAAAATACTAGCTTAAATGAAGCGGGCGAAACTCAAAAGTCACCCGAAGTGTATTTCTGTAATACATTTTTTTAACAGCAATTTGGATCACTGACGGGCCACTGGCCCACCCGATCATCTCCACCACCCTCAGGAGGAAACCCACTATATGTGAGAAAACCCCATGGCCCAACCTGTAATACATAAAACCTCCTAATTACTTTGTCCAAAAATTAGATAACTGAAATATTACAAATTCTGTAAGCAATTTCTGTTATCTATGAAAAAAAAATAAAGGACAAAAGGGTCAACCCAACTTGGCCCATACAAATAAACTACCCATTTCAACCTGTTACCCACCTCTAATCAAAAGTTCCATAAGAAGCTAAAAAAGAAAATAATCAACCAACTCTCATAATAACTGGCTCCAAATTTATTCAATAAGACGACAAGTTCAAGAAAACTTACTGGACGGCGATCTAGAATAGACATGAGTGCCATGTTGTCTCTCACTGATCGTTCAATTTTACCATCACTATCTGCAGCCTGCTTTAAATTTGCTGCAAACCTATTTAATCGATCCTGCAAGTTCTTTGTTAGAGTACTAGACTGAGGCCTGGTCCACCGTGTCCCAAATTGGCTTCTAAATTGTGCATCTTCTGCTGCTTCTTTTTGAAAAAGCTCCTCAGTCTGAACCAACAGTTCATGGTTAACCCTCCTCAAATCACGAAGTTGTTGAAGCTCACCTTCTAAGGCAGCTGGACCGCCACTAACTTGAACTGCTTCCACATCTTCCCATAAAGCTGTTGGCAACACAGAGTGTCCTTCCAATGCAAGAATCGAGTCAGGCAAGTCCATTTCCTTAAGGCTCACTCTAGCCAGCTCACTCCCTTGCTGCAACTTCTCAGCTTGAGTTCTGATGATATCATCAACCATTTCAGTGTACCTCGATAAAGCCTTTGCACTGCTGTCAGGAACAAGACTTGCAAACATCTTTTCTCTGCTTGCATCCAATACCTCGTTCATGTTCAACGGTTTGACCATCGCAAATGCAGGAAGAGGTGGCAGTGAGCTGGCTGGTGGGACCCTCATAAGGTACACCCTGTCATTCTCCTTCATAGCCCGCTCTAAATTAGCTTTAAGATTAGTCTCTAACTTATTAATCGCATCAAGAATCTGCGCTGCAGCCCCTTTTGGAGACGACTTTTTGGCATCAGTCAAAGCCCCAATACCACTCTTTAACCGTGCAATTTCTTCTGCGATCTCTTCTTTCTCATGAAGCTCTAAACTGTATCTATAACAAGCCTCTGTATAAAACAATGCTGCCTTTAGCTGAACATGAGACAGCCATGTTTTGTCAAAGTGCTGAGTGAGGGGTGCAACATTTAGTGCAGCTAGGGCTTCTTCATAATATAGACCCGCCTATATATAAACAAACTCAATTGCAATTCAAAAGGACAAATCATGTAACCATTCAACACTTAAATCTCTCACTTAAGGACCAGTTTGGTTGTCAAGAATTCACGGAAATTCAATGGAATTGAAGTTTATATTCCATTTCTTTGCATGTTTGGTTGGCTAAGAGAAGGAATTGGAATTAATTCCAACCAAATTCTTCAATTCATGGAATTCATAACCCTTCAACATTTCAAAGGAGAAAGTTCATAATTTACGTAATAAGCCTAGTTGTTTTTCGTTTTTTTTTAACATTTTTTAAAGATGTTTGAGTTTGAATCTTTGTTTTATATTTTGTCAATTTTACATTCCAAAATGGATTTTCAGAGGAATCCTTTAAATTCAAATTCAAATTTCAATTTCAAAACATTCCACGTACCAAATGTAATGAATTTAGAAAAGCAAATTAATGGCGGAATAGATCAAGGGTGACCTGACCTGTCTTGAGATCTTCGAACAAACACCAGGAGTACTCCCCTTAGCAATAGAGTTCTCAAACACACACTCCTGCGCTTGTGCCAGCATCAACCTCTCCAACATTCCGGCACACTCCACCGAAACATCCACCGTCGAGTTTCCAATAGACGCCTTCGTGGACGCATTATCCCTCAAATAGGCAAACGCACCGGCGGCAGCAATAAACGAGTGAGACGCCTGACGTCTCCCTTCCACTGTTGACCTATCAAAAGTCAACCCTATCTGACTATGCACCGCCCCCAAATTAAACAGAATCGCCGCTTTCTCCAAGTGAATGTTCTGTTGCGACGCCTTGTTCTTGTTCTTAAACGCGTCGTGCCACGTGAACGTCACGGAGTTGACGTGGTCCTTATCGGAGGAGATCGGAAACCTCGATTCGACGGAGGTTAGGGCTTTGAAGTAGTTCTGGAGAAGATCACGGCGTGCGGGGAGGGAGTCGGCAGCGGAGGAGCGTTCGATGCTGTTACGCATCTCTTTTAGGGTTTCGAGGTCGTCTTCTAGGTTTTGAGCCTCGCGTTCGGAGTAATTGAAGACTATGTAGTTGCGTACAGGACGGTAGAGATCGACCGCGACGGTCTTCTTCTCGTAGATTGCGAGCATGACGTTCGTCGCCGCCGACGACGCCGCAGGAGCAGCCATGGTCGATGACGGATCGGAAGAAAATGATGATTTCACACAGATTATCACAACTGTGTGCGTGGGCTTTTTCAGCTTTGATTTGGTTTTTCTTACTTGATAAGAAATGTCAATATAAATTGGCGGAGTGACGAACGCGTCCGTTTACCGTTCTGTGTTAAGTAAGATGATTTATAACGGAATAACGGTATAAATGTCAATGTTTAGAAAGTAGGTGTTTTTTTTTTTAGAAAGTAGGTGTTAAAACCCGTGAGCGTTATGGCGTGATAGACCGTTAAAAAAATTGACGTTATATCTTTACCGATGTTGTTCGGTCGGTTTTGGTTCAGTTCATTACGTTACCGTTACGATAAAGGTATTCGGTATAGTTTATGATAAAAAATGTAAAAAATTACAATAATTTTGTTGCACAAAAGTTGTATAATGTAACCTAAAAAATAAAGTTGTGTTTTATTTCGACTGAAAACCATGAAAATGAATCGATATTGTTCGGTCGGTATCAGTTCATTTCGTGACGGTCACGGTACCGGTACTTGTTATACTACTCTATTTTGAATAAAACTCCGTTTCTAACAAAATTTATATCGGAATGTCGAGAAAAAAAATTTAAAACACAACTGTGTATTTAGTTCTTTTAAAAAATATTTTGAATACAAACTACGTTTCCTTTATATCGGAATCTCGAGAAAAAAAAAATTAAACACAACTGCGTATTCAGTTTTTTTTTAAATCTATACTATATAATAAATAAAGGTTTTTCATGCCACGTGTTGCCTTCATATTCATTCTCATCATTTTTTTCACGTCTCTCTCTCTTATTAAATACACATCTATCTTTTAATAATAATATATTTTTTAAGAAAATACTAATCTTTATATTAATAAATCTTCTGACATATTTTGACGAGTGTATGTGTTAAAAGATTATATTGTATTCAACGAGTTTGTTCAACCCGTGTAAAACACGAGTTTTAAAAAAATATATTTTTATTACTTAATATATAATATTATTTTTATTCTACCCGTGTAATACATGAGATTTTAATCTAGTAGTTAATGGACGAAACTTATTAAAGAAAATTCAAATCAACAGAAAATTAAATTGGTTAAAAACGTATATTATATATAATATTAAATGAGTTAAAAAGAAGTATCAGGATAAAATTAAAACTTAAGAACTAAGAAAATAAAAAAAACCTTTTCCATAGCCGCATGCCAATTCCTTAGTGGTAAACGTTATGAACATTGAATCGTGAGTCTTGGACCGACTTTGATGTTTGTTAGATATATAATTGTTCACTTTATCACATTTTCGGTGTATAATTTTAATCTAGCAATCTCAACAGTAATGGTTTATTAAAGCTCCATTAGGTTATATGCACACACTTGATTTATACCAACACAACTAGACGTGTGTGGATATCATGTTGACATAGATTATAGGAATTGTTTTATTTAGATTTTTAGGATATCTCATTTTTATTTTTGATACATACTCTAGTTATTTCTCCCGTAACATGTTTTTTCTTCAATATAGTGGTTCCACCAAAGATGTTAGATAAGTGTCTTACAACAAAACAACTTAACTTTCAACGTGTAATGATTATTACTGTAGCAGTCGATATCTACATCAAGAGATAATGGACATGAGTTGCTCTTTTCTAGTATCACTGGGAGAGTTCCTGCAAAACAAAGATCCGCCAGCCTCGTCGGAGGGACCCCAAAGGTTGTCTCTGCGACCAACCTTCGGCGTGAGAGTAAGTACCGAGTAGTGAAAGTGGGATAGATTGCCCGGGAGAGAGCAATTTTAAACTTAGGTCTTTTGTGAGTATGATGAAGCTTGTATATCATACATGTGTGAAGGGCTCACGTTCCTCATATAGATGGTGAAGGATCTTTTGCATTAAATGCTGATACTTCGGAGTTGACATGGTTGTCCTTGTTAACGGCTTCAGTCCGATGGGAAAAAGGATCTTCTTCTGCCTTCGGTAGGTCCTCCTTACCGAGGTGGTACTTTCTCTTCCATTCTTGTCTGCCTCATTTAATGACTTTGTCTTTTGTCATTAAATGAGGTATGGATATTGTTCTTTATTCTTTCTTTTTGTTCGGAGATGGGGGTTCCCCCTACAAGTCCCCCCAAGTCGTTGGTCCTTTTTATTTATGATGAGGGCTGGGGACTTAACTCATTACGTATCTGGCCTTGTTTCCTTTTTCGGTTTTGGTTGGGCTTGACAATGTGCATCGCCCATTTTTTCTTCATTGAATTATGGTTGGTAGAACTCTTTATGTTGACTTGACTGTGAGGTCCATTTCTTTTAAATGACTGCTCCCTATCCGTTCACGTGTTGACTGGTGGGCCTCAAGATCTTTTCACGTGGGGATCCGGGGCGACCTTTCCGATTCCCCTTTATTGTGTTTCAAATACCTTGCCTTTTTTTCATTTAACCGCTTGTTTTTCCTCTTTGCTTTCCTTGATCTTGGCAAACCCTTTCTTTTCGTCGATATTCGCCAGGCTAGTGTTTCTCCTTTCATTCTTTACGTTGGGGTAGTCGATATGGGTAGGGATGTTCTTGCTTATGTTCGCTCCGTGTTGATTAAGCAAGATGTTGCTGCATTCTGAGCGCTATCGGTTACCGTTGGCGCTCCGCCCTACGGTGCCTTCTGGTGACGATACTGCTTTAGGGGTAGAGGGTTTCATGACTATTTATACTCGATCTTTAATTATTCCAATATACGGTACCCCTTGACTAATTTTCAGATGTCTGTGCTTAAGTTTCACCGTGCACATTTCTCCCAATTTCACCCCCTAGGGTTACTGAAAATGACTCATTTTAAGCCTTTTGTTGGGCGCAGGGTCCCCTCTGTGCCTTTGTTTCGTCGTTTTTACCGCCTTAGGGTTGACGGAGATTGGTTGACTTTTGAGAAGCGTCGGGGTTCAGGTTATTGTTACTCTCGCTTCCTCACCTGCATTCATGAATGGAAAGATCATTATCTTTTTGTTTCTGAATCCTTTCTCTCTAAACCCTTGCCGTATCGTGATCTATCTGATCCGATTGATGATAAGGACCCTGGTTCTTCTGTTGAGAAACATCTTTATAATCTCCTAGTTGCCAACCCTACTTCCGCTGGTCCTCTTCCTGAGCAATTTTTGGTTATGGTGGGGATGAGCTCCATCTGGGATAATCCTCTTACCCTCCTTGCTGTCATGGAGGGGGGGGGGGCAAAGGTGGGTTGCTTAATGAGTTTGCTTGTTGTTATTTTTTTTGTGCTATTGATGTTCATCCTTGTACTAACTTATGCATGTGTGTTATTTCTATTTTGCATAAATGCAGCTTTCTAGGATTTTGGATAAGGCTGGGCAAAACTTGAAGTACGTTGCTCTTCCTGCTAAACCTACGAGTTCACCTGGCCCCTCATCCTCTAGGAAACCAAATGTTTCTGTTTCTTCTGACCTTGCTACTTTGTTGTCTACTGCTGATACCGAGCCAGCTGTGTCACATGTGGGTGATCCCATCGATGTGGTAAGTGAGTCTGACTCGGAAGATACTCGTCCACTTGTCTCCATCCGTAAGCGACGTCTGTCCTGTTCTGTTACCCCTTCTCCTAAGAATATGGACTTAAAAGGATGGCTTAGAAGTGCTTCCAAGCATCCTAAGGTGCATTTCAGTGACCCTGTCTCCTCTGTTGCCACTCCTTCCTGCTCACCTGACGGTGATTCAATGGGGTTCTCAGATTTGAGCTTGGATCTTGATTTTCCCTCCGGGATTTCTCTGGGTATATCTCTTGATCTTTCTCAAACAAGTGTTTCAGTTCCTGTTCATTCATTGACAGTTTCATCTAAGGGTAGGACTTCTGTTGTCCCTTCCCTTTCTGTGCCCATTGCTTCTTGTTTACCTCTGGTATCCTCTCCTCCTTCTCTTGTGGCCACTTGTGCCGGAACTGATTCTGCTACTGGTTTGTCTCAATATGTACCCCGTTCTTTCTGAGAAGGGTAAGGGTGTTTCGCTTCCATTTTTTACTGGTCTCCCTGCTGATTATCTTCCTGATACTCCTTCTCAAGCCCATGAGTATATGGAGTGCGCTTTACCGGCCTCTCTTGTGCCTTATTTTGATAGTTTGGATGTTTCTTCCTTATCTGACCAGTTCAGCTTGGATCACGTCGGGTCTTTCTTGAAAGGTATTGGTTTACATCGTACGTTGGTGTCTTTGGAGGTGGCTCTTTCTGAATCTCATTCATTGGCTTCCCGCCTTCGAAATGAGCTAGCTGAGGAAAAGCAAAGCAAATTGATTCTTACGAAGGCCAGTTGTGACGTTTCTAGAGAGGTGGATCGGGTCAACCGCAAGCTTCACCTATTGGACCAGAAGGTCATGTCTTTGGAGAATAAGCTCAAATACTCCGAAGCTGAGCTTTTGCGTTACCGTGATGAGCTTACTAAATTTCAAATGTCTGTTGATATGTGGTAAGCTTTTGGTGACGAGCAAGAGGTATTTTATTTTGTTGGGTCCTGTCCTTCTTGTTATTTGTCTTGTATTTGACTTTTAACCTTTGGTTGTGTTTGTCTACCAGGAGGACATTTGGTGCCTGAAAGAAAAACTTGCTGGCCAGGCCCATGATTGGGCAGAGGTTAAGGAGATTACGGAGCATGATCTTTGCCAGGCTCGCTCCGAGACTGCTCGCATATCTGATGAACGCCGCATCTTGCAAAATGAGTTCAAGGTCGTTCTTGCCAGCCGGGACCGGCTATGGGGTGAACGGGAATGGCTAATCACACAGGGCTTCAAGCGTGTTTTCGAGCGCATCCGGAATAGTAATGAGTATATGTTGTTGTTAGGGGAATTAGCCGGGCTTGCATGGCTGCTGGGTATCAGAATGGTCTGGCTGCTGGGTATCAGAATGGTCTGGCTGATGGGATTCCCATGGAGGAAACTCCCCATTATGCTCCTCACGTTGAACAATACATGCAGGATACTGGTGCTGTGCTGACTTCCTCTAGACATTCCCTGATAACCTGTTTGGTTAACTCTCCCCGAATCTCCATTACCGAGATACAATCTCTGGTGTCTGTTATCGACCCTGAACCTGTCACCCCGGGTCCTTGACTTGTTTGCTTGCAGACAATATGGTTATCTTTTTCTTTTTATGGTGCCTATGCGTGGGTATATGTTGTTTTATCATGCTTTTGAACATTTTTTATTTTTCTGCCAGGCTATGTTTGTTTGCTTTGGTTGCTATGATGACTTTGTTAACTATATCCTTGCCTCTTGCTGTGTTAGTTGATGTAGTTGTACAAATTTTGATCCTTTTTTAGGGTAAGGACCTATGTGATTATCTTGTCAGATGAAGTTTGCACCCATTATTCTTTGAAAGATGTGATTTTGAAGGTTTTCATCACTCTTAAGCATGTAGGCTATCCCCGCCTGTTTGCAGGGCTTTACTTTTGTCTTCCGTCTAGGGATATAGGGTTTTGCATATTTTCGTCATCTTACCAGGCGAAGCCCTTATCCACCTACTTAAAGAGACAAGATTTTGTAAATCTCCACCTTCCTTCAGGGTGGAAGTTACCTTCACTATCTTATCAGATGAGGGTTTTTATCCATTATCTAAAGAGAGAGGATTTTATAAGTCTCCATCATCCTTGGGGATTGGAGTTGTCTCCATCATCTTATCAGATGGGAGTTTTTGTTCACTATCTAAAGAGATAGAATTTTGTAAGTCTCCGCCATCCTTATAAGATGGGAGTTTTTATCCACTATCTAAAGAGATAGGATTGTATAAGTCTCCATCATCCTGAATTTTTATCCACTATCTAAAAAGATGGGATTGTATAAGTCTCCACCATCGACACCTGCCTCGTTTCTTGAATAAATGGTAAAGAATTACAAGTGTTGAGCAGTAATTGATCAAGCTATGTGTGTTACAGAAGTGATTACGAGTCTAGAAAGCTAAGTGCGTGGTAAAAAGTGTCTCCTTAATCGTTCAAACTGCTGATTATATACAGAGATTATGATAACTAACTATCCGAGAATCCCAGAATCGACTTAGTCTTCAAATATGACCGTTGGAGGCCAATCTACGCGTCTTATACACGTTCATCTCAACTTCTAGACCGATTCTTCAGGGATTAAATTGACTTCATGTGTTTTACCTGCGTATTGGTCAAGATAGAAGAGAGATACTACGGTTAGATAATATAGAAATTAAGGATATCGAAATCTGTTACGATACCGAAGTACATCGAAGATCCAGGATCCCTAGCCGTAAAATGACCTATAACACTTAGGGATGGGAGTTTTTATCCACTATCTAAAGTGATAGGATTTTATAAGTCTCCACCATCCTTAGGTATGGGAGTTTTTATCTACTATCTAAAGAGATAGGATTTTATAAGTCTCCACCATCCTTAGTGTTATGGGTTAAATCTCAATCAGGATCCTGAATGATGCATGATTCGGAATCCAAGATCCTGGTAACTTCGGTATCCTGAATATTAATGCTACTGACGGCTATTTGTCATCTATTTCTTTTATATATGCAGGTAAAATGTGTTGACTCGTTTTGTCCCTGAAGAATCGGACGAGAAGTCAAAGAGAACGTATCAAACTTGCGAGAGAAGCTCAATAACGGTCATATTTGAAGACCGAGTAAAGCTCCGGGATCCTCGGAAAGTTAGTTAGGATCATTTTCTGTATTTAATCAGCGACTTGATCGATTAGCAACACACATAAACACTTAGCATTATTGAATACTCGCAAATAAGCTATGTAACAACTAGATCTCAATCATTTGTTGCTCACACTCGTAATCTTTTTACCATTTATTCAAGAAACGAGGCAGGTGTCGATTGTCACCTCCCGAGGTTTTATGCCGGAGATCCTTAAAGATCAAGGGCTTTCCTCGTAAACAACCGTGTCACTCTTTACGTTTTTGTATTGTTTTCACATTGATCTTACAAGCACACTACCTCACTTACGAAATTTGGTTACGAAATTAGTTTACTTAATTTTTACCCAAAACAATTTGGCGCCCACTATGGGGCAAGTGGTGCTTTTCATCTTTAAATCTTTGCTAAAATTTGGGTTCAATCACTATCTTTTGAAGCTATTTTAAAAAATGTCGTCCTAATCCAAAAATATTTATGTTTCTGCTCCGTCTTCGAGCTCTGGGTTGGTCAACCCTATTCCTCCTCCTCCATTTCAAAAAAGTGTTAATCAGTCAAAGAAAACTACTCCTGTGGGTTTTTTGAGATCCGGAATACCTGCTGGTGGACCTGTGATCGTATCAAACAATGATATCCTCGATCTATTCTCGGAGATGAAACAACAAATGGAAAAACAGAAGAAGACTAACCAAGCGCTATTTCGGGAGATTGAGAAGGTTAAGGAATCAAAGAAACCAGTGGAAGTGACGACCCCGCTGCAACCAAGGATCTTGGACTTTAATTATTCAGGATCCTCAGGAATCCATAAGGGAGACTTTCTTCCCATGCAAACAGGAATTACTGCAGTTGGCCCTACCCCGACTGTTAGAGTTACGACAAATCAGGATCTTGAAGTTACTCCGGGATCATCATTCCGAAATCCTGAGAACGGTAACACATTTAATCAATTTTCGAATACTAACGAATTTGTGCAGGAGACAGGAATCACTCCGTCCATGGCCAAGGAGTTAAAGAAGTTGAGAGAAATGATCTCAAGTGTACTAGGTGTGGTCCAACCTATACCGGAGATGTCCTCTACCAGTCACAAGATCTCCAGATTTGCTCCACCGTTATGTGATGCTGAGACCACCAAGCGTTCCAACTCCTAACATGAAGTTGTACGATGGAACTACAGATCCTGAGGAGCACGTCGCGCAGTACATGGAACGGATGGAGATAAACCCCATTCCTTTGGACCTAAAGGAAGCCTGATTATGCAAAGGCTTCGGCTCTACCTTAACAGGATCAGCCCTGAAATGGCTACTTAACGTTAAACCTTATTCTATTACTTCATTTGCTCAGTTAATCAATTTGTTTAACAATCAGTTCTTTTGCAGTAGGACCTTTGAAAGGTTAACGAGTGACTTATACAGGATAACTCAGAACAGCGAAGAATCCCTTCGGGATTATGTCGGCAAGTTCGGTCGGGAATCCCTGGATATCCCAAACCTTGATGTTGCCACTGCAGTCCAGGCCTTCAAGATGGGAATACGGAAGGATTCTCAATTTTACGAAGACCTTGTTATGAATCCCTACAGGAACCTTGATGAAGTTAGGAACCGGGCATTGAGATTTATTAGGCTGGAAGATGATAAAAAGATCCAGCAAAGGGTGAATGCTCCGACAAGCTACACTCAACCTAACCGGAAAGCTAAACCTGCACCTTTCAAGTCATATAGATCCAAGCCGTATTCTAAGTCGGACAATCACAGGGTCAACGCTGTAGAAGATGACGAGGACGGGGACGAGGAAGAATATCCTAAGTTGTCTGAATATTGTTTTTCTCTTGATACAACTGGTTTGCTATTTTCTATGCAGGATCTTGGAGAAAAAGCCACGTGGCCTCGCAAGTTTGAGAGGAACTCAGGAGGAAAGGACAAGTCCAAGTGGTGTGCATTCCACGAAGACTTTGGCCATATAACTGAGGATTGTATTGCTTTGCGGAAGGAGATAAGCTATCTCCTAAGCAAGGGATATCTCAAAGAATTTCTAGGCAAAGGAAAGAACAGGACCAAGGATCAAGGCAGGATCCCGCAAAGAGCAAATTCCCCGCTGCCAGATGCCAAGGTAATAGGCTTTATATTTGGTGGATGTGATATTTGTGGCACTTCTTACTCTACAGCAAAAAGGAATGCCAAGGAAGCGAAGACAGAACAAGGGGACAGGCCTATCAGAACCTCCAGCTTAACTGAAGAAAAGGTGATCTCTTTCGATGTAGACGTACAGGATCCTCACCACGATGGTCTAGTAATCACTCTGTACATTGCAAACCACTTCATCCGGAGGATACTGATTGACAGAGGGAGCTCGGTGAACATAATTCAGCATGAAGTCCTGAAAAGAATGGGAATCCTGGATTATGAAATTATTTCAAAATCCTCAGAGACTTCTCAAGTCTGGAATGATAAGGGAAGTAAAATTCCCAAAATGGTTAGCCAATGTGGTGGTGGTCCAGAAGAAGAACGGGAAGTGGAGAGTTTGTGTAGACTACACGGACCTCAACAAGGCATGTCCTAAAGATCCCTTCCCATTACCGCACATAGACTCGATGGTGGACGCTACAGCTGGCCACAAGATCCAAATGGAACCATCAGATTAGGAAGACACCGCGTTCATGACTCCTACATGTATCTATTGTTATATTGCTATGCCTTTTGGTTTGAAGAATGCAGGTGCTACATATCAAAGGCTGGTGAACATGATGTTCAAAGACAAGATTGGGGACACTAGGGAGGTCTACATATACGACATGGTGGTAAAATCAAAGAAAGCTGAGGATCATCTCAGGGACCTTAGAGAAGCATTTGATATCCTGGACCAATACAACATGAAGTTGAATCCTTCCAAATGCCACTTCAGAGTGGGAGCAGGAAAGTTCCTGGGCTACATGGTAACCAAGCGAGGGATAGAAGCCAATCCAGAACAAATCAAAGCGATCATCAATCTAAAATCCTCAGCAAACACCAAGGATGTCCAGAGACTAACCGGCAGGGTAGCAGCAGTCAACAGGTTCATATCGAGATCCTCAGAAAGGTGCAAAGAGTTCCACGACATCCTGAGGAAGAACAAAAAATTCGAATGGGAAGATAATCATGAACTAGCACTCCAATCACTGAAAGAATACTTGTCATCGACTCCTCTATTAATGAAACTAGAAGACGGCGAACCATTATCCCTATACTTGGCAGTATCCCAAAGAACCGTAAGTACTGTACTAGTCAGGGATCATGAGGGGCAACAACATCCGATATACTATGTAAGTAAAAGTTTGTTACCAGCGGAAACCATGTACTCTCATTTAGAAAAATTAATTTTAGCTTTAATAATGACATCAACTAAACTTAGACATTATTTTGAAACTCATGATATTCATGTTAAAACTAAGTATCCTATTAACTGTGTCTTAAGAAAACCAGAGATGTCAGGAAGGATGGTGAAATGGTCAGTCAAACTCAGCGTCATACCTAATATATGAACCTAGAACAACAATAAAGTCTCAGGCACTGGCGGACTTTGTGGCTGATTTCAGCAGTGATATCCAACATGAAGCAGATCTTAAAGGTCAACAACTAGAAGAGTCGAAGGACGAATGGACCTTATTCACTGATGGTGCATCAAATGTAAGAGAAACATGTCTGGGAATCATACTAAAATCACCACAAGGGGACATATTACCCCAATCCATAAGCTGTGAGTTTCCAGGCTACGAATAATGAGGCAGAGTATGAGGCGTTGATAGCAGGATTGCAATTAGCCAGGGATATCAAGATAAGGTATCTTTAGGTATATGTAGACTCATTGTTAATGGCTAATCATTTCAATGGTTCATATGCAGTAAAAGGTGGGAAACTAGCCAAATATCACACAATATTTAAGCAACTATCCATGGAATTCGAAACTTTCAACATTACACAGGTGCCTAGAGAAGATAACACTGAGGCTGATGCCTTAGCAAACCTTGCTTCAGCTCTTAGAATACCAGAAGGTACCAAAATACCTATCATACACATTCTGAGCCCAGCAATCGAGAAGGTAAATGAATTATCCAACACTAAAGAAGAAGTAGACATTCGGGATCTTGAACCTATTCTAGGATCCTGGATTTCACCTATTAATAAATACTTGCAGGATGGTGAGATCTCAGGTGATGAAAAGAACCACCAGGATTTTCGCATGAGGATGTCTCGCTTTATAATTTTTGAGAATGTTTTGTATAGAAAATCAATTGCAGGTCCATACTTAAGATGCTTGGAGGATCCTGAAGCACTAGAAGTCCTGAAAGATCTACACGAAGGAGATTGTGGTAATCACACCGGGGGCAGAGAGCTATTTTCAAGGATCCTGAGGACAGGATATTACTGGCCTACCATAAGGAAAGATGTTGTAGATTATTCCCAAAAATGCGACGCTTGCCAAAGACACAGCAATATACTCCATCAACCGGCCGAACCTTTATATGCAATCATCTCTCCATGGCCATTCATGAAATGGGGAATGGATATAGTCAGCAAACTTCCCAAGGCATCAGGAGGAAAAGGTCTTTATGCTAGCAATGACAGATTACTTCTCCAAGTGGATTGAAGCTGAGGCATTTGTCCAAATCAAAGAAAAAAAGGTCATCTCCTTCATCAAGCGCAATATCCTGACAAGATTTGGGATCCCGGCAGAGATAGGATGTGATAATGGATCTCAGTTCATTGGCCAGAGAACAACTGACTTCTGTGCCAGTTGGGGAATCAAAATGATAACTTCTACCCCAGTACATCCTCAAGCCAACGGACAAGCATAATCTAGCAACAAGATCATCGTTAACAACCTCAAGAAGAGATTGGGAGCAAAGAAAGGAAGATTGGCTGAAGAGCTACCGTTTGTACTTTGGGAAGATAGGACAACCACGAAGAATGCGACCGGGCAGACTCCATTCTCCTTAGTATTTGGAACTGAAGCAATGATCCCGACAGATATGGTTATCCCTACTGCCAGAACCAACTTTCAATATTCAGAGACCAACAACGAAGCTCTTGTCTAGGATCTCGACACCATGGATGAGCTCAGGGACCTTGCGAAAGTTCACATTGCAGCTTATCAACAAAGTATAGTGAAATATTATAACAAAAACATAAGGATTAGAAGATTCCAAGTGGGTGATCTTGTACTAAGAAAGGCGTTTCAAAATACTACCAATCTCAGTGATGGAAAGCTTGTACCAAAGTGGGAAGGCCCGTACTTAATTGACTCTGAAGCAGGCAAGGGTGCCTATTGGTTGGCTACTATGGAAGGAGATATCCTGCCAAGATCCTGGAACGCTATCCATCTCAAAACATACTTTATGTAAATTTAAAACTTATGTTCTAACTGAAACTGGTACGTCTTCTATCCTTGACTATTCTTTTATTACCCTTGATCAAAGTACTGACTTGAGCGTCGGAGGGGTGTTAGCCACCTTCACCAAGATTTCCTGTGTTGCAGGAAGTATCTCAAGGGATCCCGACAGAAGAAAGAGATTGGCCATCTCTCCCAAGTTAAGGTATCCTGCATACCTGCTAAGGTTTAAAGGTTTTCACCTTTCTAAGTTTTGATTTAAACACTCCGCCTGTAGCGCACGATATTCAAGTATAGTTTAAGGTGGTGCGACCAGTCTATGTAACAGTGGCTGATAATTTCATCACTGTTGGCTATATCTTGAATGCTACGATAGTAATAGATGTGTTACTCCTAAGGTTTTTAGCATTTTCATGCTAACTTAAGCTTGGCTTGGACCACGTTATTCTAGCTTGGCCCACATTATTCTGGCTTGGCCCACGATTTTAAATTGTCACGGATATTTAACACTCAAGTGTTAACTTGAGAACTTAGCATCAATATGCTGACTCAAGATCCTTAAACGGGTTAAAGACTAATGAGGATCCCAAAGTGTACTTACTAAGCCTACGGCGTATTTAAAGACTATGCACTAGGGACAACCAACAGTTGTTATATTTCGAACTCAACATCATAATCTGGTATGAGTGTTTACCTGACTTAGTTCTCGACAAAGGTATGTGTTACTTGTTAATTTTTAATTTATAGAAAATTTTGAGATTCACAGGACTGAGTCATGATATGTTTACAGCTAATATTTTATATACCATTTATCAAGATCAAACTGTATTTTTGCAAGTCGGAGTTTTATAAAAACCTAAGGTGTTATTTGTAAAATATCGATGAGGATCCGGTATCCTAAAAAATATTTTTTCTAAACTTACTCTTTCTGAAGTTTAATTACCTAAAAAATCCTAATTTTCTACAAACAATCAAACAACATTCATGGCAAATAGTCATAAACCATCAACTAACATTTGAAGTGCAGGAAAATGTCCCGGGTTTCATCCAAAAAAGGAATCATCCACCCAGGACACAAGTTGTCAAATTGTTCATCCCATTCAGGGATCCCCTAAAAGCAAGGAAATTAAGTTGTTCAACAATGAAACAGGATCAAAGCTAAAGACATAGAACCATAGGAATCACAAACACAGGACTCAGGCCTTCTCTTTATCGCCCTCATTGTCCTGTTCGATCACCTCCGCTGCCACCTTCACAGAGCCCTCAGCCTCAGCCACTTGGTTGTCCACCTCCTCATCCTGCACCGACTCACCTCCTAGCTCAGCCACAAGCCTTTTCCACTCCTGGACATCCCATTTAGCCTGGTCAAAATCTCTATCATCAGCCTCTTTAGCCATCTTTATCCTGGCTTGGAATATTGAAATGGCAGCTGATGTTTTGGCTTGTTCGTAGGATTCCTAGAGATATTAGGCATGTTTGGCATAGGAATCCTCAAGCTCCGCATTCACCCTGCTGAGTTCCTTGGCCTCATCCGCTAATTTCTTATTTTTAGCTGCGGCTATTTTTTACAGGTCGCTCACCATCTGTTTAGCTTCTTCAGCTTCTTTCACCGCCAACTTGTAGCATCTGGTCATTTGTTCCAGGGCCTGTTACAGGGAAATATGTTAGGATTTCTCTAATACAGGTTCAAGATCCGGGATGCCAAAAGTTTCTTACCAAGTGACCAAAAATGTGAAGCTTTTTGTAAACATCGACATAGCCTAGGTTCTCAAGGGAAGCTACGTCAGAAGGTTTTCTCTTCTTGCTAGCGGCAGACTTGGAGCGAAGAGTTGAGGATTCCGGCTTGGGAGCATCAGTCTTTAAAGCTTCAAGGGTTGGCTGGCTCATTTTCTTTTTGATGGCTTTACGTTTGGAGACCATACTGTCGATATCATCAAGGGCAAACCTGGAGCTGGATCTTCGGATGCCTGTTTCAGGATATTGGGTTAAAATTCCTAAGTTCGTATTTAACTAACGCTCAAATAAATTTCTCTTTCCTTATCAGATAAGCTCTGTAGTTCGGGATCCCTATAAAGATTCAGTATAATCTGGAATCGCCAAGGAAAAGTTATTCTTACATGAAGACATGCTGGGTTCGGAGTATTGAGTATTGAAGCTGACTTCACTGATAACAGACTCCTGGTGGAAAGACCTCTTAGTAGCAGGAATCTCCAATAAAGCTTCGATCCTCTTGTCGAAGCTACACGAGAAATGAAAGTCATCATTAACATGTTGGAGACACCAAAAATTGCAGTCGATATCGTTCTGAGTGGCTTTAAGGACCAAAGGTGTACAACCGGATTTCAGTTGGAAAACAATTCGGGAGGACCCATGGGTTCTCAAGTTATACACACTAGCTATTTCAGGAGTTCCGATAGTAAGAGAATGGAGACGATTCATATGCTCTAGTGTGTACAGGATTCTCCAAGCCATGGGCATGACTTGAGAATAACTCAGACCGGTAACCTTAAAAAACTCGGGAATCAGTGGTAGAAAGGGATAGGTAAGATCGAGAGTGAATGAATAAGCTAAGAAACAGACCCAAGTCGGTGATGAGAAATCAGCCCTGACTTTCGGGTCGAAAGCCCTAAAAATGGTTTTTTCAGGAAAAATGTTTGAAGTTTTTAAAAGCTTAATATCCTAGTCAGTAAAGGTGCACTTCTCCTGATCAGGATTGCTAAGCAAACCTGGATCAGAAAAATCCTCCACTGATTCGACGGCATCAGATGCTTGTGAGCGAGTTGTTTGTTTTTTGCCCATTTATGGAAACGAAAGATTACTGCGAAAGAAGAACAAGATCGAGAGAAAGCTTATACTTTTTCTGCAACTTCAAAGTGAAGAAGACGGTGAATTTTAATGAGTGAGAAGGAAGGATAATTATAGCCTACTAAAATAACGGTTAAATCGCATTGGAATTCGGGAGAGTCTCGTCACAGTCATATCATCATTTACCATTTGAATTTCAAAATTTTTACAGATGCCGATGTAATTGACAGCTGTTAAATTTAGGGACAATTGTTATGGGTTAAATCTCAAGCAGTATCCTGAATGATGCATGACCCGGAATCCAAGATCCTGGTAACTTCGGTATCCTGAATATTAATGCTACTAACGGTTATTTGTCCTCTATTTCTTTTATATACATAGGTAAAACGTGTAGACTCGTTTTGTCCCTGAAGAATCGGATGAGAAGTCAAAGAGAACGTATCAAACTTGCGAGAGAAGCTCAATAACAGTCATATTTGAAGACAGAGTAAAGCTCCGGGATCCTCGAAAAGTTAGTTAGGATCATTTCTGTATTTAATCAGCGGCTTGATCAATTAGCAATACACACAAACACTTAGCATTATTGAATACTCATAAATAAGCTCTGTAATACCTAGATCTTGATCATTTGTTGCTCACACTTGTAATCTTTTTACCAGTTATTCAAGAAACGAGGCATGTGTCGATCGTCACCTCCTGAGGTTTTATGCTGGAGATCCTTAAAGATCAAGGGCTTTCCTCGTAAACAACCGTGTCACTCTTTACGTTTTTATATTGTTTTCACATTGATCTTACAAGCACATTACCTCACTTACGAAATTTGGTTACGAAATTAGTTTACTTAATTTTTACCCAAAACACTTAGTTATGGGAGTTTTTATCCACTATCTAAATAGGTAGGATTTTATAAGTCTCCACCATCCTTAAGGATGGGAGTTTTTATCCACTATCTAAAGAGATAGGATTTTGTAAGTCTTGCCACTCTTTTTTTGTTAACCATCTTCATTTCATTCGATGTTTTCAAAAGGTGAAAACATTCCATTCCCTAGATGGGTTGGATTACAATTTTCTGTTATACATAATACTTCTTCAATTGCATTGCGTTCCATGTTCTCGGGACCTCTGTTCCATCTGCTTGATTGATCTTGTAGGTCCCTTTCCCATTCGTCCAAGTGACTCGGTATGGTCCTTCCTATCTTAGCCCCAACTTCCCTTTGCTTTCATGTCCACTTGCTTCATTTGCTCTAAGGGTCCAATCGCCCACCTGTAAATCTGTCTTTTTTACCTTGGCATTGTAATATTTCTCCATATGTTTCTTATATGCAACCTCTTTTACAGCCTTTATTTCTCGCCTTTCTTCTAACAGGTTAAGGTGCAGCCTTAGTTCTTCTTCATTCTCTGTTGTTGCTAGCTTTGTTCTTCTGGCTGGGGATCCGATTTCCACTGGAATCATCACCTCTGTTCCATAAGTCAAACTGAATGGAGTTTCCTTGATTCCTGAATGTGGAGTGGTCCTGTGTGCCCACAAGACATGAGGGAGTGCATCTATCCAGACATTTCTTTCTCTCCCGAGTCTGCTTTTTATACCCTCCACTATGGATCTGTTTGCTCTCTTTACTCTCCCATTGGTGATGTAGTCTGCTTCATCTTCGTTCACACATCTTAACGATGGACCAAGGTACGACTTCTTGTAGAGTGCCCCTTTTATCATCTCATACTGGAGTGACTTTATTCTGATTTTTTGGGCTTCTTCGTTTCCTTCGGGTAAGTCTCCCTTTGTTAGGTATCTTTTCAATGGTGTCATCCATGTTTCCGCATCATTGGTTTGTGATGCCATGACCTCCTTGGTTATAATGGATGGGGCGATGAGTACCTCAACCTTGATTTCTTTTGCTAGGTGTTGGAAGGTGATGGATACTATTTTGCTGAGTACATCTGCTTTTTTGTTTTGGTCTTTAGGGATGTGAGTAACAGCTCTTGACTTGAATCCTTTTTGTACGCTTTGTACTTGTTAGGGGTGAATTTTCATATGCAGGATCCTGAGTGTAATGTAATCCGGAATCCAAGATCCCTGGTAACTTCGGTATCCTGACCATTAATATTACTAACGGTTATTTGTTCTCCATCTTGATTTATGTTCGCATGTAACATGTGTGGACTTAGTCTTTCCTGAAGAATTGCTCAATACAACATGAAAAACGTGTGGAATATGCACAAAGAGGCCAATAACGGTCATATTGGAAGACTAGATGAGATCCAAGATTCTTGGATAGTTAGTTAGCATCGTTTTTGTATTTAATAAGCAGTAATGTCAGTTAGAAAATAGACAATACACATTCATAACACACAACACTCGCAAACAACTCTGCAACACTTAGTTTTCGATCATTTACTGCTCTCATTGTACTCGTTTTCAAAGTTTAATAAAAGTTTAGGTGGCAAATGACTTTCAGTCACTTCCCGAGGTTTTATGTCGGAGATCCTCAAGGATTAAGGGCTTTCCTCGTATATCATCATGTCAACCTTTACATTCACGTTCGTTGTTTCATATTTTGATCAAGCACACTACCTCACATACTAAGTTTGGTTACAAAATTAGTCTTTATAATTTTTACCCAAAACAATTTGGCGCCCACCGTGGGGCAAGTGGTGCTTTTTATCATAAAATCTTTATTGAAATTTGCTTTCAATCACTACTTTTCCAAACTTGTTGCAAAAATGTCATCCCAATCCAAGCCAGTTTCTTCTTATATTCCGTCTTCAAGCTCTGGGTTGACCAACCCTCTTCCTCCTCCTCCGTCATTCCAGAAAAAGGATGACAATGCACCTAAGAGAACAACTTCTGCTGGTTTTTCGGGATCCGGATTGCCTGCTGGAGGACCTGTGTTTGTTTCGAACAACGACATCCTCACTTTGTTCTCAGAAGTGAAGCAGCAAATGAAACAACAAGAAAAGACCAATCATACGCTGTTCAGGGAGCTTGAAAGGATAAAAGAATCGAAGAAACCGATGGAGACAACAATTCCACTATACCCAAGAATCCTGAACTTTGACTCTGCAGGATTCTCAGGAAATCATCATGGAGACATCATCCCCATGCAGACTTGAACCACTATAGTTGGTCCAACTCCAGCTGTTAGAGTCAGTGCAAATCGGGATCTTGAAATTACCCCATGATCATCATTGCAGGATCCTAACATTGGTAACACTTTCAATCAGTTTTTAAACACTAACGAACTTATGCAGGATACAGGGATCCGTCCAGTCATGGCCAAAGAGCTGAAGAAACCAAGGGATATGATCTCCAACGTGTCGGGTGTGATCCAACCAATACCGGAAATATCCTCGACCATCCACATGATCTCAAGATTTGCTCCTCTAATATGTGATGCAGAGATCCCGAAACGCTTCCAGACTCCCAACATGAAATTATATGATGGAACCACGGATCCCGAAGAGCATGTCGTCCAATATAGGGAGAAAATGGAAATCAATCCCATTCCCTCAGGTTTAAAAGAAGCTTGCTTATGCAAGGGCTTCGGGTCCACTCTGATAGGATCGGCCTTAAAATGGATGTTAAACGTTTCTCCTTATTCAATAACTTCATTTGCTCACTTAATTAATTTGTTTAATAACCAATTTTCTTGCAGCAGAACATTTGAAAGACTAACAAGTGATTTGTATAGGGTAACCCAGAATGGCGCAGAATCCCTTCGGGATTATGTTAGCAAATTAGGTCGGGAATCCCTAGATATCCCAAACCTCAACATCGCTACAACAGTCCAAGCATTCAAAATGGGACTGAATAAGAATTCCCCGTTCTACGAAGGCCTTGTTATGAATCCCCGCAGAAATCTTGACAAAGTCAGGAATCGAGCGCTAACGTTCATAAGGCTCGAAGATGACAAAAAGATCCAACAAAGGATGGATGCTCCAATAAGCTATAACCAACCCAACCGGAAAAACTGAATCTGCACCCTACAAACCTTACAGATCCAAGCCTTACTCCAAACCTGACAATCACAAAGGCAATATCGTAGAGGATGACTAGGATGAAGAGGAGTATCCTAAGATACCTGAATACTGTTTTTCTCTAGACACAACAGGTTTAATGTTTGCTATGCAGGATCTCGGTGAGAAGGCTAGGTGGCCTCGGAAGAACGAAAAGAGCTCGGGATGGAAAGATAAGTCCAAATGGTGCGCATACCATGAGGATTTCCGCCATGTGACTGAAGACTGCATCGCTTTACGGAAGGAGATAAGCTACCTCCTGAGTAAAGTCCATCTCAAAGAGTTCCTAGGCAGAAGAAAGGAGAAAGCAAAGGATCATGACAGGATCCCACAGAGAGCAACATCTCCATCGCCGGATGCCAAGGTAATAAATTTCATATCTGGTGGTTCTGACATCCGTGGCACCTCTTATTCTATAGCTAAAAGATATGCTAAGGAGGCTAAAACAGAGAAAGGGGATAGACCTGTCAGAACGTCGACCTTAACAGAGAAGAGAGTGATCTCTTTTGATGAGGAAAACAGAGACAACGTGCAGGATCCTCATTATGACAGTTTGGTGATCACTCTATATATAGCCAACCACTTTATTCGTAGGATCCTGATTGACGGAGGAAGTTCAGTAAACATTATACAGCTTGAAGTTCTAAAAAGGATGGGAATCCCTGATTCTGAAATTATCTCGAGATCCTCAGTGTTGGTAGGATTCAGTGGAGAATGCCAACCCCTTGGGGGGTAGTGAAGATCAATAACGATCAACAGGAAGCTAAAGACTGCTACACATCTTCGATGAAAGCTTCTACAAAGACACGATAGGCATAGCAATTAACGAAACAGGCCAAGGATATTCTAGAAGCTAAAGTACAGGATGTCAAAGAAATATCCCTGGACGTTGATGACCCATATATTAAAGTACTTGTTGGAACCAATATCCCTGGGGATATTGAGAAAGATATCTTGGACTTCCTGAAGAGAAGAAAAGCAACTTTCGCATGGAAGTACGAAGATATGTGATATAGTGCGAAGCACACATCTTTATTCCTTTGTATTCGTGCGTTTTTGTATAGTTTTGTATATGTTTTTACTTGTTTTTGTTTCGTATTGAGTCTATTGTGTGTTTACAGAAGCTCGTATGAATTATCAAATCAAATCCCGAGGAAATCGAGCACGAGAAGAAAGCCCGGAGTTTAAAGTCAAAAATGGTGAAAATCAGTCCCTCGCGGTACGCATGGGAGGAGTGTGCATGTCTCGCGGTACGCGAGGAAACTCAAATCCGGGCCCGACTAATTTGTCCCTCGCGGTACGTGAGGGGCTGGCCAACTTCTCTCGCGATAGGCGAGACACCCATAAATCCGCAAAACCCTAGATTTCGAATTTAATTAGATTTTGATTGCCATTGTGCAAGAAGTTCGAGTCTTTAGCCGTCTGGAGCAAGTTCTAGGGCGATTTTGGGTGTTTGAAGCTAATTAGAGTCAAAGTTTGGATCCGAGGTGGTTAGAGATAGCTTTTCCGGGATCCAATTCTCTTTCGTTTGTTCTTGATTTGTTTGATTGAAACAATTACTATGTCTATTACTTATGTTTTGAATTTTTTAAGCATGTGTGTTGGCTAGATATAGGTTCATGATGCTGGCTTGTTAAAGATTTGGTTTTTATCGGTTTTGGATTCGTTTGAATGGATTAATTATTTTGTAGCAATCTCATGTTAATTATTATGATGAATATGCATGTTTAGATATGTTTTGCAATTGATTTGAGTTTCGTATATTATTTGTGGATGTCGTCCAGTTTGAATAGCGTACCTAGATCATATGACTGTGTGTTTGTGATCGTTTGTGTGGTCTGCTATGTAATATCCAGGATTTTTTCGATGTATCGTTTTTACATTTATCGTATTTATCCTTTGTAACCTATCTATTTCAAATCTAATGAACGTATCATTTCCATAACCTTTGCACGAGTTGGTGAAATTTATTAAATCTTAAAAACTTGAAACATTAATTTAATAATAAATACTAATTGTTATCTTCCTTAAATAATAAATATTAGTTATTTACATAAAAACACTTGAAGCTTACAAATATATATATATATATATATATATACATATATATGAGACTTATTTAAATATATATATATATATATATACATCAAAAAAAAAATATAAAAAGTATATTTAATTCTTAAAACTTTATAAGTCTATATTTATTTGAATAATAAAATTTATTATACTTAAATTTGTAAATTATAAACCTAAATTATTTTATTATAAAGTAATAAAGTATAAAACTTATAAAAACTTATTTGATTTTTATAAAAATAAAACATATTATTTATTTTTATAAAGTTCAGGGGCCAAACCGTATTTTTTGAAACTTGTTTTAAACAAAGCCTCATGTTTGTACATGAAATGATAAAGGTCACAAACACCAGGGACTTTTGTGCAATTTGGCCAAACTCCCGGATCTGAAACCAGTCGCGAGTTCGAATCCTTCTGAGACCGGTTTTAGGCCCGTTTATTCAAAAACGCGTTTTCCGGTCGAATTCAATGCACCTCGAGCTTCTACTCGAGCGTGCGACCCAAACCCAATGCTCATCAATACTCATATTCAATTCTAACACCGCGTGGGTTCGAATTTGAACTCGTTTCATACAAGCGTTATCTCCCCAACCGTTCGAGCATTAAACATCGAAATTGATTATAAATATCAACTGCTTCACCTCTGCGACACCCATTCACAACTCTCTAAACTCCCAATTTCATCGTTTATCACCTGCAATTGTCGATTCAAACTTGTGGACAGCCGTTCTGAGCTTGAACTCGTTCTCCCTCAATTCGATATCGATTCAGGTAATTCTTGTGACCTATCTCGTCATTTTTATCCAGAGATCAATAGCCCTCTGTCAATTTACATTAACAGAGGGTTAATCGATTCGTATTTAGGGGCTTTAGATTCTAGGGTTCATACGGGAATTAGGGGTGGTTTGGGATTATGTTTAAATAAATTCATTTCCGAATTAAATATTAGCGAGGCCCGTAGCGGGTGGTTTGTGCGTTGGTGTGTGGACTCAGGCGACCCGGTTTCGAATCCGGCTAGCATGAGTTTTGTGTTTTTAATTTTTTTAATGCTTTTTATTCAGATTTAATTTTTCCAACAATTTTTATAAAATCTTTTATGCTTTTATAAACTTAAAACTAATTTTTATTTACACTTTTATTTTCAGAAACCTTTTTATTTAAATAAAACTTAGTTAAAACTATAATAAATTAAATATTTAATAATAGTTTTAAATTCTTAAAAACTATAAAAATGTTACAAACTTTTAAAAAAACTTATAAAACAAACTGAAAATATTTTATAAAATCAGAAAACTTAATTTGTTATTTATTTTCTGGAATAAACAAAATTATTTGTATTTTAACCTTAAATAATGATTATAAACTTTAACTTAACAGAAACTTATATAAAAACCAAAAAAACTTATAAAACTTATATTCTTATTTTAGAATTTAGAAACTTATAAACTTGTACATTTTATAAAATTTATATAGATTTAAAACTTAAGGCTTAATTATTTATTTAATTAAAACATAAAAATAAATACACTTTTATCTAGTTAAAGATTTGAATATTTATAAACTTGAAAACTTTATAAACTTATAATTAACAAGAAACCATTTCATAAACTTATATTTGTACTTTATTCATTTAAACATCTTCTAAATATTATTTAGAATAATTATTTTTATAAAATAAATATACTTAAGGATTAAACACTTTAAATAATTTTAATTGATTCATTTATGATAATCATTTTAATTTGATAAAGTGTTTATTTTCAAACTCTTTTAAATAAATATTAATCATTCTTAATAATTATTTACCCTTTTTAGATAATTATTATTTACAATTAACAGTTATTTATTCATTTAGATAATTATTAATTATTCTTAATAATTATTATTCCTCCTCTTAGATAACTATTGTTCATCCTAAATAATTACTTAACCCTTTTAGATAATTATTTATCCTCCTTAACACTTATTCTTTATTTTACCTTCATTTATGATACTTGGAAAACTATTTAAAATTATTATTTAACAAGTGTAGACGATAATTATTTAACTTATAATTCATTTAAACTTCAAACTTAATAAACTTTATACTTGTTATAACTTAAACTTTATAACACAATCATTCCCGCCTCCCATTTGAAACCCTAGTTAAATCTTGAAGTCCTAAATCTTATGATATAGACTTTAGAATCAATCTCTAAACTCTAGACTTATCATTAGGCTTATCTTGAGGATATCCCTCCTCGAAGCCTTACTACCCAAAATCTTGTCGGACACTCTTTCATCATTCCATGTGAGTATACTTAGCCCCTTTTTTGTTTTGTTTTGTTTATAAACTTGGGGTGGAACATGTATCAAACTTTTAGACTTATACAATTCAAACAAAACTATGTCTATATGCTTATTCTTTGTGTTATGTGCCTTGAGACTTGCATGCTTAAATTAAACTTAAAACTAGCATATTCATTAACTTTGGCCGAGCCTACAGTGACAATGATAAATCTATTGTATTTGACCAATCCACCTAGTTTGATTGACCCTTTTTGGGGAGCCCATGGTGATTGTTACAGGACCTTAAACTTTTAAGGGTAGCCTACGGGTTATGCCTAAACTTGGTTAGGGTTGATATGCACAATGTTTAAGCTTGTTTGTTTTCTCACATTTATACATAAATGCACGTACATAGTGAATTGTAAAACTTTCAAAGACTTTGTTAAACTGTGTCAAAACATTCGTATCTCACCAACTATTTTTAGTTGACAGTTTACTCAACATGTTTCAGGTGCTCAAGTTTGAGGCTTTCTTGTGATCATATAGGATGCTTTGGACTTAGAATACTTATCAAATTTTGTATTCTTGTTATGTTTTGTCGAACATTGTGTTTTCTTTTCCTTGTATTGAACCTTTGAAATTCATTAATGAAATATTCAACCTTTAATAGTCAACCTTGTGCTTTTGAACAACCGCGTCCGCCCCGACATGTAATCCGCCGTCGGTTGGGGTGTGACAGATTGGTATCAGAGCCTTGGTTATAGTGAATTAGGTTATTAGAAACATGACCTAGACTATAACTTAGGAGTCCCAAACATTAGTTATCTCATGTCCTTTACTAGGAAATCTCCTCTCTATTCTATTCTTTAATCTTAAACCCTATAAGTACATGCTTATACTTGGAACCTTATACTTCTATCTACGTATTGCAACAATCTTTAGCATCGAGGTTATATTCTTAGATTTCAAGTCTAATCTGAAACCAACTCTCGTCAAGAGTATTTAAGTTCTAAACAATGTATGAGAACTTGTGCGGACCGGAAGGGTGGATGCCTGTATTCTGGGAGATTCTGTCTAGGAAAGCATTTCATACAAATCCAGACCAACCGTTGAACCTGTATGTTTTCCTGGGAATTCATGGGATGAGTGTCCACTTATAGGAATGCATGACTTCTTTAACATTGGTGAATTTAAATTACTTTTGATATGTCAAAGTACCTATTTAGTGATGTAAACTAAGTGGGTACCATCTAAATGTTGTATGCTTCATGATTTTATCTATGACCCTTACCCTATGATTCTTATGTTCATTCTTTTCATTGTTTATCTATTTATAGTATGCCTCATCGTCATAGCCGAAGCAGAGCTATTGCAACTCTCATTGCCCAACAAATGGCTAAGGTCCTACCTACTTTGGTTACCGAACTGAACCAAGTTGCGGCTAACAACAGTGATAACTCTGGATCACTCTAATCTAGCTCAAACCCTCCGTGCACTTTCAAGCATTTCAACTCGTGTAATCCCGCCAAATTCTTTGGGACTGAGGGAGCCACTGGTCTTCTCCATTGGTTCGAAAGCATGGAGAGCACTTTCCTAAACAACGATTGTCCCGATAATCTCAGAGTCCGTCATGCCTCAAGTGTGCTTCAAAAGAAGGCACTTACGAGGTGGAACGAAGAGAAACGTAATAGCGGCACAGACATTGCCATGTCTCTAACATGGGATGAGTTCAAAGACTTAATGATCGAGGAATTCTGCCCAAGGAACGAGATGAAAAAGCTCGAAGCTGAGTTCTGGGATCTTGCCCAGGATGGTGGAGAAAACCTCGCCTATACGACTCGGTTCCATGAACTAATCTTGTTGTTGCCTCACATGGTTACCCCTCTCTCTCGGGCTATTGAGAAGTATATTAGCGGGTTGCCAATGAAATATCAGGATACAGTGTTGGGTCGGAACCCTGCTACCTTGGAAGACTCTATACGTCTTTCTGCTACTTTGACCGAAAACCACGTGAAAGTAGGAACCTTGCAAGGAAAAGTTCCAAGAAACCCGTTGACACTCCTACCCCTGAGTCCACCAAAGTGATCAAAGCTGAACCCCCTTACAACAAGAAGCGTAAGGTCAAGAACTTTGTGGTGGTCACACCGGCTGCTCCTTTGACCCAAGTTGCTCCAGCTAAGAAGCCTTATATGGGAGCACACCCTCAATGCAACACCTGCAAGTACCATCATCCAGCTACTATGCCATGCCGTTTGTGTAATCTTTGTGGTCGCTATGGACACATGGCTACTACGTGTTTTGTTCATAGACCTCCACCTGTCCAAGGGAACCGTCCTAATGCTCCTGCCCCACCAGCCTTAGAAAATGGTCGAGCTTTTTTCGGATGTGGTGATCCAACCTACTTTCGTAATCAATGTCCAAAGCTCATCAATATGAATCAAGGAGCACGTGGACGTGCCTTCAACATCAATGCTAACGAAGCCCAGACCAACACTGAGGTGGTCAACGGTACGTTTCTAGTAAATCAACAATATGCTTCAGTTTTATTTGATACCGGTGCCGATAAAAGTTTCGTTTCTTTGGAATTTGAATTACTACTTACTAAAAACCGCTCTAAGTTAGAACAACCTATTACGGTAGAAGTAGCGGATGGAAATCCTGTAACTATTGACTCTGTCATTCATAATTGTTTTCTTAACCTTAATGGTCATGACTTTCTGATTAACCTTATTCCGATGCGTCTTGAAAGCTTTCACATTATTGTGGGCATGGATTGGTTAGCCGAACACCATGCTGAAATCGTGTGCTTTGAAAAGTGAATTCGCGTTCCTCTTCCTTCTTGGAGTATCTTGCAAATCTATGTAGAAAAACCATCTGGCGGTCTCAAACTCATGTCATGTACTGCAGCCCAGAAATACTTACGAAAGAATTACTTTGCCTTCTTAGCCAACATTGTGGAAAAGAAGGAAAAGGGAAAGAGTATTCAAGACATTCCTGTCATCCGTGACTTTCCTGAAGTGTTTCTCGAGGACTTACCAGGCCTTCCTCCCATACGCCAAGTCGAATTCAGAATCGATCTCATTCCGGGAGCTAATCCCGTAGCCAAATCACCTTACCGTCTTGCACCTTCGGAGATGTAAGAGTTGGCAAGCCAATTACAAGAGCTTTCCGAAAAGGGTTTCATTCATCCTAGCGTTTCGCCTCGGGGAGCACCCATTTTATTTGTGAAAAAGAAAGACGAATCCTTCCGTATGTGCATTGATTATCGTGAACTCAATAAGCTTACCGTCAAGAACCATTATCCTTTACCAAGAATTGATGACCTTTTTGATCAACTTCAAGGTTCTTCGTACTTTTCCAAAATTGACCTTCGTTCCGGTTATCATCAACTTCGTGTCCTTGAGGATGACATTCCAAAGACAGCCTTTCGCACAAGATATGGTCACTACGAATTTATGGTTATGGCTTTTGGCCTAACAAATGCACTTGCGGTATTCATGGACTTAATGAACCGTGTGTGTAGACCGTACTTGGACATGTTCGTAATTGTCTTCATCGACAACATTCTATTCTACTCTAAAACCAAGAAGGATCATGAGGAACACCTACGTTTGGTGTTAGATCTTTTAAAGAAGGAGAATTTGTTTGCCAAATTTTCCAAATGTGAATTCTGGCTAAATGAAGTCCAATTCTTAGGACATATAGTCAATGAGAAAGGAATTCACGTGGATCCCGCAAAGATCGAAGATGTGAAAAGCTGGAAAGCACCAAAGACTCCTACAGAAGTTCTTTGGGCGTGCTTCCACTTGGCTTGACATTCTCAATATCATGGGTGTATCTAAGGACGCAATCTATTTGCGTCTCTTTCCATTCTCGCTCTTTGGGCGTGCTACCACTTAGCTTGACCCCCTCCTTGACAATTCTATCACCACTTGGGAGGATCTTCAAGCCAAGTTCCTTAAAAAGTACTATACACCTTCTAGGTTCGCTCGCGCTGTTGAGCCGATGTCCCTAGCATGGTCTTTCTGACTGGGCGATTGTGGAGAAGTTCTATAATGGCCTCACCTTCGAGAAGCAGCAAATGTTCAACACAACTGCGAGAGGCCATATCATGGATAAACTGGAGTCTGCTGAATGCGAGGAGATGTTTGAGAGTTTCGCTCTCACTGAGCTACAACGGCCATCTACTAGGGCTTCCATTCCTAGTGCTAGGGCATCCACCTCTTCTCCTAGAGGTGTGCATCAGGTCAACCCTGATACTAGCGTGGCTGCTGCACTCGCAGCGATGGCGAATGAGATAAAAGAGCTAAAGCTGAGTGCTCAAAGGTGTGAGGTGTGCAGGGGAGGCCATGACACCAGGGACTGCCCCGTCAGTCAGCAGGAGCAGGTGAACTTTGCGGGCAACCAAAACCAAGGGTACAATGATAATTATAACAATTGTTTTGTCTCGGGATGGAGATCTGGAAACAACCCGCCTAGGTTCAATGCCCGCCCTAATCAGTATGGAGGGGGTGAAGCAGGAGCGAGCTCTGGGAGCAGTGCTTGGGATAAGAAGATAGAAGAGATGCTGGAGAACCAAACTCAGTTGCTCGCTCATTTAGTGCAGAAGGATAAAGAGACTCAGCAACGACTGGATGCGCACGACACCTTATTGAATAATCAGCATTCTGTGTTCCAAGATCTGCAATGCACAGTAGGAAACATCACAAAGAGCTTGAAGGATAGACAGCGAGGTCCGTCTTCTGGCCTTAATGCTTCAGTGATGGTCGTGTCGACTAGGAGTCGAAGAGTAAAGGAGAGAGTAGAGCCACCGGTAGAAGAAGAAGAGCCGGTGGACAAGGAGATAGTGATGGAGAAGCCTCCCAAGAAGTCTAAAAAGAAAGTTAAGGAAAAGAAATGGGTGGAGATGAAGGCCCCCGAGATTGACCTTAGCCGTGTTCCCTACCCAGCGCGATTGCTGCCACATAAGTGTGCTAGGGAATACGGTAACTTCATTGATGTGTTCAAACAACTTAAGGTTAATCTCCCGTTCATAGAGGTCCTCCAGCACATGCCTAATTATGGCAAGTTCTTAAAAGATCTTCTTTCCAATAAGAAGAAACTAGAGGAGGTCTCTAAAGTCTCACTTAGTGAGCGATGATATGCGGTGGTTCAGAACAAACTGCCAGAAAAAACTGGCAGATCCGGGTCACTTCATGATCACGTGTCTTCTTGGCGGTTTGCCTATGAAACACGCGTTGGTGGACCTGGGTGTGATAAGTGGCCAAAGTTTCATGTATTAAAAGGTGTAATATGTTATATTTATGCAATTTGATATGTGGAATACAAAGGTTTTGTGTAGTCATGCATGTGCAGGTGTTGGAAGCTTAAAATGTGATCTTTGAAGATATTACGAGAGAGTCGGAAGAGACACAGAGAAAACGGGGCAAAACTGCAGGCACAGCGTAAGCTTACGCCCTCCCAGCGTAGGCCTACGCCTAAAGATTTCCTTCACAGCAGCAACAGAGGCCCGACGTAAGCTTACGCCCTCCCAGCGTAGGCCTACGCCTAAAGATTTCCTTCACAGCAGCATCAGAGGCCCGGTGTAAGCCTACGCCCTCCCAGCGTAAGCCTACGCTGGGTGCGTTTCAGACGCGGGGTTTGGGCGAAACAGCCGAATTTCAAAGGTTATGTAGGTTTTTCTTCCCCAAAATTCGGATCCAACTTTTACACCACAGTTCTTGGGCGATTTTGGTCATTCGAGGAGGCTAAGGAACACGATTCTAACATGCAAGTGAAGATTGATACTCGAAATATTGAAGAATCGAAGATGCATTCCACAACCATGAGCGGCTAATCCACCGGTAATCATTCCCGGGTGGATTGTTTGTAAGTTTTTAGGGTTTTATCATGTGCTAGCTTTGAGAAACAATTCTTGTAATCGTTTGGTTTGAAATACTTGAATCTTTGTGTTTAGTATGGTTATGAACTCACGGGAGTCGATAAATTCTTGCACCATTGACCCCGTTAGATGATAATTGCTATGAACTTTGATTTATGTTGAATCTATTGATTAATCTAATTCTATATTGCATACATTTGTCTCGATTTCATTCGTGAATATTGTCTTACACTATTTGCCGATGATGTATGAATGTTGATGTTCTTGGTTAGATTTGGTCAATTAGATTTGGATAACCATTCGATTGTTTGAACTCAAATGTTGGTGTGATAATTCCTAATTACTTGTGAACTTGAAACCCGGGTGTGATACCCATTTAATTATTGTTTACAACTTAAACCGTTTGTTTGGTACTTGATTTGTTTGTTGAGTTTATAAAGTTTTCACTTAAATCATTGATTGTGTTTGGTCAGAAATACCCGTTGTAACTTCATAATTTGCATTGTTAATTGAAGTTGAGCACCGACCACAAACTCTTCGTGGTTCGACACCCTTCTTACCCTAACTAGTTTAAGGTGATTAGGACACTCTATTTCTTTATCTTTGACCGGTCCCTTCGACACCGATCAAATTTTGGCGCCGTTGCCGGGGAGTGTGTGTGCTTGGTGTTTTATTTTAATTGACTCGTTACTTTTTGTTATTTGTTACTTGTTTTGTTTAGTTAATCTTCTTCTATTTTTGTGTTACGCGTGATGTTTATTTGTGTGTGTAGGTGACAGATTAGTGCATGCGTACCCGCTCATCTAGGAGAACTTCACCACTTGTGTTTGAACTAGAAATTGAGAGGATAGCAAGGCAAAACCGAACCCAACAACAACAAAATTTACAACCCATTTTATCGGAACCATCATCCATGGATGGTCGAAGCAGTCATTCTGGGACTAGCATAAGAAACCGTGGCCCAACTCCAAACAGAGGCCCTATCCCTAACCGCCCACCAACTCCACCTCACCGAACCTCAACCCAAACCCCACCTATACCTATCAATAACAACCAACCCCGTGGGTCGGGTCCAGTTCAACAAAACCGACTCGTTAACATCCGTACCAATCCTACGTACCAAGGAAGAAGGGGACCACAACAAAATCAAACCCCTCCCAGAAACAATGAGAACGAGGGTTGGGAGGATGAAGATGGTGAATATTTTGGGTATGCTGATAATGAAGATGTTGGGAATGGTGAAGGGTTTGGCGATTACGAGTATGGGGATGGTGAAAGGAGCATCTATGGAGAGTACAATGAGGGGCAAGGATTTGAATAGGAAGAAGAGGTGAATTATGTTCACCAAAGACCGAGACAACCAATGGGGCGAACGGGTAGACCCGCTAGACCT
The DNA here is from genome assembly GCA_023525975.1 of Smallanthus sonchifolius. Lineage (NCBI taxonomy): Eukaryota > Viridiplantae > Streptophyta > Magnoliopsida > Asterales > Asteraceae > Smallanthus > Smallanthus sonchifolius. The sequence continues at coordinate 18,794,145 of CM042036.1, forward strand.
GTTTATCCTCCTAGACAAGAAGAGAGGAGATTTACTGGGGGTTACATTAATGAAAACCGAAGACAACTGGTAGCCCCTATGGGTGGAGTTAACGGTCGTTTTCGACCGGCTATTTCGGAGAATGCTTCTCCAATTGTTCCACCAATTCCCGGAATGAGGCGATTCAAGTCAAGGCCAAATTACATCAACGTTCTCCCACATTTTCATGGTATGGTCACCGAAGAACCATACACCCATTTAGCCGAGTTTGCTGCCATCTGTAGCACAATTGGGGATGAAAACTTTGACCAAAATGAGGTCAAACTCCGACTTTTTCAGTTTTCCCTCAAAGATCGAGCAAAGCAATGGTTCATCACATTGCCGGCTAATAGCATCTACACATGGGATGAAATGCAACAAGTTTTCTTGGACGAATATTACTCGGTTGCGAAGACAGATGACTCCCGAATTGAGATTCGGACTTTTCAACAACAAACAGGTGAACCTTTACATGAAGCTTTTACCCGTTTCAAGGAGTTGTTGAGGAAATGCCCCCACCATCAAATTGAGTTGTGGGAACTAGTAAAGTGTTTTGTTGATGGTTTGACTCAAGAGGAGAGGAAGTACTTGAAGTCCACCAGTAATGGGACATTGTTGTCTAATCCCGAAGAAGATGATTGGGATTTCTTAGAAAGAATGAGCCAAAGTTCAAAATCCGAGGCATCGGCTAGCCGAAGAGCCAAACACCCAATTTCAAAATCTGCCCCGGACTATGAGACGAAGGAGAGGTTAGCCTCTATGGAGAAAGAATTGGCCAATTTGAAAAGAGGAGAGAAAAAGAAAGTAGCGGGAGTGAAAACCTGTTTTGATGTTTGTGAGAGTTGTGGGGATTTGGGACACAAGGCCATAAGTTGCCCGTTGCAAGATGGTAGACAAGAAGAAGTGAACCAAGTTTTTGGTGATAGGAAACCATATGATACAAACTCAAACTCCTATCACCCGAGCTCGAGGAATCATCCCAACTTCAAATACGGGGATGCATCAAACCAATTGAACCCAAATTTTCAAGGTTCAAATCAAGGTACTTCGTCATACCAACCTCATCAACAAGGGAACTACAATTCGGGCGGTTACCAAAGGAGTTCATATAACAATAACCGGAATACAAATTACCCCCCAAGGAATTACAATCAAGATCATCAACAACAAGGTGGATCATCGGGGGGTGATGACGCGGTTAATTCAAAACTGGATGCACTGTTAGAGATGATGAAAGAGTCAAAAAGGGAGAATGAAATGAGAGACAAGTTTTTTGTGGCGTTGGAAAGACAAGTGGAGCAAATGGCCGAAGAAATATCTTTGCTAAAACAAAATGAAGGTAAACTGCCAATTGACAACACATTGAAGCCACAACATCATGTCAGTGTAATTGATGTGGCTCATGGTAATGAAGAAGGTGAAGAAGGAGAAGAGGAGGAATTGAGTGTGGAGAACCCTTAGTTCCTATTCAAATTGGGGAATTCAAAACTAAGTTGGCACTGCTAGATTATGGAGCGGGGGTGAGCATTCTACCAGGGAGCGTGTATGACCAATACAATTTTGGTCCATTAGAAGAATACAACACCACGTTGGTGTTAGCAAATGCTACATGCACACGTCCTCGGGGGAAATTGGTGGGAGTGGCTGTGAAGATTGGAGAATTCTACTATCCTGGAGATTTCTTAGTGCTTGATTATGCACCACTTGCTAAGGAGGAGCCACGAGTGATTTTGGGAAGACCGTTTTTGGCAACCGCAAATGCACAAATCAATTGCCGAACCGGCACTGTTGAAATGACCTTTGGGAAGCGTAAGTTGAAAATTAATATTTTTTCAAATTCATTTACATATTCGGTTGAAAATAAGTGTTCAAAAGCAGTCACTACTAACGTGGGTCATCCTCGCGCCAAGGCAAATGAGGGTGACACCAAAAACAAAGGTATCATGTTTGACAGGTTTAATGTGAAAGACGAGCCGAAGGCAATCGAGAAGAAAACTGAGAGGTTGAAAGATGAAAAGAAACCACCCGACCATGTCCAACATCCGAGCGAGAAAGTAGATTTGTGTGATGTGAAATTTACGAGAGATGAATCTTGGAGTTGGAGTGATAAGAACCGAAGTGGTGAGGGAGCTAGTGGAAGCAATTTTGTGTTTCAACCTCCATAAGGAGGTAATGTCGGGTTGAGGACAATAAACTTAGCGCTAACCGGGAGGCAACCCGGCTTGTGATTGCTTGTATTTTGTCTTTGCTTTGTTTTGTTTTGTGTGTTTTAGTTTTCGTCACCATAGCAACACTCAAGTGTGGGGAAGACTCATGGAAGACTTACAAGTCCATTTTTGATGATGGTTCAAGCACTCTATGATCACCTCTAATCAGGTCCACGTACTCTTTCTCATATTTATGTTGCTTTGATTGAACGAATTTGTTTTTGTTTGTTTTGGTGTGTTTATGTTTGAAACTTGGTTGATTGTGATTGGGTTGGTGCTTATGGTTATGGGAATCTTTGAGTTGGATATTGGGAGTTATTGGGTATTGGTTATTTTTGCACTCACTAACCGCACTTTTACATTTCATAACTATTTACATTGGGACAATGTAAGGTTCAAGTGTGGGGATGTGGAAAATCTTGGAAACCATACAAATTTTTTGAAAATTGTTTTACAAAGTGTTTGGTAGAGGTCTTTGGTCATGGTTAATTCATTAAGTTACTCGATTAAGTTTTTCCAACAAATGTTAAATATATATATATATATATATATATAATAAATTGGAAATGTTGGAATTGGGAGTAAAAAAGTTGAAGGTGATGGTTTGCATGCACATGTCGGTAACATATTTTCCACCGTTTCTGTGAGACTTTGAGCCAAATTGATTTATATTCTCTTATTTGAGTGTTTAGCCACTTTGTTTCATATTTTAGAACTTGCATATTGTTAATACATGTTGAAACCTTGAACCAATTGATTGTGCAAAAATGATAAAGGCATTAGGAGAAACCTTTTTATTTTTAGCCATTTTTATACCTTTACCCGTTAATATCCACTAGATACCCATTCTGAGCCTATACCTTTTCTTTTGACAAAACCCACAACATTCACCCATTCACCTTTTAGCCTTTTCTTTTTAAACCCGTGAGTTGGAATTCAATTAACTTAGATTGGTGTAGTTGCATTGAATACAAAAAAAAAATGAAAAATGAAAGAAAAAGAAATACAAAAATAGTATTGGGTCAACATGTGCCCAAAGGTTTTGAATATTAGTTGAGCTAAAATAAAAGATGTTATTGGGTCAGTTTAACTTAAGTTTCATTTGATAGTGTGAAGAAATAAGAAATAAGAAATTTAGTGTTGATGGGTCATTTATACCCATGGTAGAATTTTGAAGGTTCAAGAGTTGATTTGTAACTTTATTAGTTGAATTCCACTTACCTTTAGCCACTTTAAAAATCCTTATCCATACCCGTAACCCTAGCCTATATTACAACCCTTAAAAGACCTTTTGATTTGTGCGTTTTAGTTGTGTTAGTAGGTGGAGATGTGATCAATTTGCAAGCCTATAATAATGTGATTCATTGTTTGGTTTCGAGTGAAAAATACTAGCACATCATCGCTAGTCCATATATGAAGCCGAGTGGAGTGACTAATTGTGAGGGGTGTGTACATGCAAAACCATAGCTAGATATGAGTTAAGCGCGTTCCAATATTTTCTTTTGTTTAAAAATTCATTGATGGTTTGTTGGATTGTAAAGCTGTTGAGAGTATAATTTTTATGAATTTTGCATGACCTTGGACCTTAACTTATGTTTAGTGAAAACAATTATTTAAGAATTTGTAATGTGAATTTAAAAGCAAATGACTTTGCTTGAGGGCAAGCAAAACTCAAGTGTGGGGATATGATAAGTGGCCAAAGTTTCATGTATTAAAAGGTGTAATATGTTATATTTATGCAATTTGATATGTGGAATACAAAGGTTTTGTGTAGTCATGCATGTGCAGGTGTTGGAAGCTTAAAATATGATCTTTGAAGATATTACGAGAGAGTCGGAAGAGACACGGAGAAAACGGGGCAAAACTACAGGCACAGCGTAAGCTTACGCCCTCCCAGCGTAGGCCTACGCCTAAAGATTTCCTTCACAGCAGCATCAGAGGCCCGGCGTAAGCTTACGCCCTCCCAGCGTAGGCCTACGCCTAAAGATTTCCTTCACAGCAGCATCAGAGGCCCGGCGTAAGCCTACGCCCTCCCAGCGTAAGCCTACGCTGGGTGCGTTTCAAACGCGGGGTTTGGGCGAAATAGCCGAATTTCAAAGGTTATTTAGGTTTTTCTTCCCTAAAATTCGGATCCAGCTTTTACACCACAGTTCTTGGGCGATTTTGGTCATTCGAGGAGACTAAGGAACACGATTCTAACATGCAAGTGAAGATTGATACTCGAAATATTGAAGAATTGAAGATGCATTCCACAACCATGAGCGGCTAATCCACCGATAATCATTCCCGGGTGGATTGTTTGTAAGTTTTTAGGGTTTTATCATGTGCTAGCTTTGAGAAACAATTCTTGTAATCGTTTGGTTTGAAATACTTGAATCTTTGTGTTTAGTATGGTTATGAACTCACGGGAGTCGATAAATTCTTGCACCATTGACCCCGTTAGATGATAATTGCTATGAACTTTGATTTATGTTGAATCTATTGATTAATCTAATTCTATATTGCATACATTTGTCTCGATTTAATTCGTGAATATTGTCTTACACTATTTGCCGATGATGTATGAATGTTGATGTTCTTGGTTAGATTTGGTCAATTAGATTTGGATAACCATTCGATTGTTTGAACTCAAATGTTGGTGTGATAATTCCTAATTACTTGTGAACTTGAAACCCCCGTGTGATGCCCTTTTAATTATTGTTTACAACTTAAACCGTTTGTTTGGTACTTGATTTGTTTGTTGAGTTTATAAAGTTTTCACTTAAATCATTGATTGTGTTTGGTCAAAAAGACCCGTTGTAACTTCATAATTTGCATTGTTAATTGAAGTTGAGCACCGACCACAAAATCTTTGTGGTTCGACACCCTTCTTACCCTAACTAGTTTAAGGTGATTAGGACACTCTATTTCTTTATCTTTGACCGGTCCCTTCGACACCGATCAGGGTGCTAGCATCAATCTGATTCCCTATTCTATATACAAGAAGCTAGACCAAGGAGAACCACATCCGACGCGCATGAGCATATCCTTGGCTGACAGTTCAGTCAAGTATCCATGGGGAATAGTGGAGAACCTGTTAGTGAAGGTAGACAAATTCTTCTTCCCCGTGGATTTTGTCATTCTAGACATGGACGTGGATGATAGAGTCCCGCTCAATAGCGTTGATCTATGTATTTTACGGGAAGCTCACACTTCGTGTGGGGGATGAGAAGATCACTTTCAATGCTACAAATTCCATGAAGGAGGCTGGTGAGCAAAGCCATTCGGTGTGCATGATTGATTCCTTCATGGACGACCATCGGGACTCCGATCCAGATATAGAAGTTGATGAACCCGCCCCTGACTTAGGAGAGTTATCTGAGTGGGCGGTGAAGTTTGAAGAGTTGTTAGATGCACCGGATGAGTACGGTGATGAGGTGCCTGATGATCTGCTAGAGAAGATGGCAGAATTAGATGCAATAATAGGCACAACCCCAAGTGTGGGGAAGTTGGAGAAGGAATAGGATCCTGATGATCCTGGTGAAGGTTTAGAGGTCACACCATTAGAAACACCTATACCCGAGCCTTTACCTGTCACTATTGTCCATTCTGAGGGGAGAATCACTGAACCAACTCCTAGTTTTAATGCCCCTAGGTCTAGGCCACCCCGAAAGAGAACCCGTGCTTTGAGAGATTCATTTAATATAAGGATAGAGAAAACCCCAAGTGTGGGGATGTTTAGGGGTTACAGCATGTTAAGGTATTTGAACTGTGTTATCTTTGGACCGGGTAGGTTTAAGTTATGGTAGAAAGACTTGATTGATGTGATCGAAGTCTAATGCTTTCTATTAGTATGAGTTTGTTGAAGGGTTGGAGAACCGGTAGACCGCGCAGGATGAAGGCGATTCCGGTTAGGATCAACGAGAAGCCTCCTGATAGGCCTGTTTGAGTCTCGGGCAAGTGCCCGGGATGTAGAGTTTGTATAGTTCTTGGTTCTACTTTAGCGTCATTTTTGTGTTTTTCGGTTTGTGTGTTTTGTTTGTGTCGTGTCTTGCAGGGTTTCACGCTTGAATTGGTGAGGAAAATCATCTGGAACGAATCTCCAGGTATTTTTACTTTGATTTTTATAGTTGGAACGAGTGTTAAGGGAATCGGGTGAAAGAAGTTTTAAGGGGCAAAAAATTTTCTAAGTATAAAAATTGAATTAACTTTCTGTCACCAGCATTGCTTTGCGATACGCGAAGGAAAAAGGCAAGTCCCTCGCGGTACGCGACGGATAGAAAATTTGGCCGGGTTAAATCCCAACTCCTCGCCGCACGCGAGGAGTGGCCTATAGTTCCTCGCGGTACGCGAGGACTTCCTGTTTCCTTCCTCATTCCTTGTTTTCCCATGGTCGCCCGTACCCGCTACCATCTACCGTTCTCCACCACCATTATCCACTTCATCCACCACCATCCATCATTATAATCCATCAACCTTCACCGTCCTTCATCATCTATCATCGGGTACGATTCCTTATTATCTATCTTGAGTCTTAGTGAGTCAGTTGAGTCTTTTATTTTATTTTGAGTCTGTAACTTGAGTCAATGTGATGCTGCGGGTATGTTTGAGTTTTATTTTGCAGGTATTAATCGCTTCGTCCATACTCAATCTCCATTCGGGCGGGGTTGATCCTGATCTTAGTTATCTTGTAAAGCCAACCCAACAGTAAATTGTGCAACCGCGACCGAAATGCTATACGGTGCACAAGAAGAAGAGTAAAGCTGCACCATTCACTGCTACATTACCAGCTAAGTCGATTCCTTTTATTCTTGCATTTTAATTTTTGTGTTTCTCAGTTCACATTGGGGACAATGTTTGTTACAAGTGTGGGGATGGGACTGTGTCTAGTGAGTCTAGGTGTCTAGGTTTCTTTTCTTTTATAAAAATACAAAAAATACAAAAAAAATTGAATTTTTTTTAAAAAATGTCCTTTGAAATCAAAATTTTTTGCATAATAAATGGAAAATGATAGTACAACTGCATCTGCTTGTTGAGTTTTAAAATAAATAAATGATTAAAAACACGTCTAAGTAGTGATGTTTTGGTAGACTCAGCTAGCTAGTAGAGCTTAAATAGCATGTTTGTGTTGATTATGAACATAAAAGAATTTAAAAATCATGATATCTTGTGGACACTCATCTTAGGGTATCGATAATGTAGAAACTGTCAACATAGGGTGATAGGTACCACATTAAGTTAAAATTTAGAGGTTTTTGAAATTTCATGGCACACCACTCTCTTTTTATGAGAATAAATCTGAGTTTCGGTGGCGCCCGCATCCATATTCCATATACTTGAGCTTATTTGATTAGACTAAGTTTCGTCTACGTGTCACACGCCGGGTTCTAGCCTGATTGAAACACCACTGGGTTGATTCTTATATGCTTCACTTAGGACTGTAGTCTATGTGTTATCTTCCGATATAGTGACTTGGTTGAAACACCTCTAGACGAAAGTTCATTTGCTTAATTTAATGCTCATAGTTCATCCGTTCATTTCATATTTCATCTTGATATCTAAAAACCTGTAAATCTTAGTTTAACGTGGTGGGTGAAATCTATATGGTTTAATTTGTGCCTAGACATGACTGTGAGATGGGATTAGGTAGAGCTATAGCTTTTGAGTGTGAGTCCCATACATTGAATGATAGCTATATAATATGAATTAGAACACATAACGGGGGCTTGAAAGTTGGTGGCTGGGTTTAATCGGATAGAAATACTAATTGTTGCTTTTTAACGCGTGAGTATGTTTGTGCAAATTGATTAAATGAGTTTGTTAAAGTTGTCCAGTTATGATTCCATTGCAGATTTTTTGAGGACGAAAAAAGGTTAAGTGTGGGGATGTTTGATGTAGTGCGAAGCACACATCTTTATTCCTTTGTATTCGTGCATTTTTATATAGTTTTGTGTATGTTTTTACTTGTTTTTGTTTCGTATTGAGTCTATTGTGTGTTTACAGGAGCTCGTATGAATTATCAAGTCAAATCCCGAGGAAATCGAGCAGGAGAAGAAAGCCCGGAGTTTAAAGTCAAAAATGGTGAAAATCAGTCCCTCGCGGTACGCGAGGGAGGAGTGTGCATGTCTCGCGGTACGTGAAGAAACTCAAATTCGGGCCCGACTAATTTGTCCCTCACGGTACGCGAGGGGCTGGCCAACTTCTCTCGTGATACGCGAGACACCCATAAATCTGCAAAACCCAAGATTTCTAATTTAATTAGATTTTGATGGCCATTATGCAAGGAGTTCGAGTCTTTAGCCGTCTAGAGCAAGTTCTAGGGCGATTTTGGGTGTTTGAAGCTAATTAGAGTCAAAGTTTGGAGCTTTTGGATCCGAGGTGGTTAGAGATAGCTTTTCCGGGTTCCAATTCTCTTTCGTTTGTTCTTGATTTGTTTGATTGAAACCATTACTATGTCTATTACTTCTGTTTTGAATGTTTTAAGCATGTGTGTTGGCTATATCTTTGATACTGCATAGGTTCATGATGATGGCTTGTTAAAGATTTGATTTTTATCGGTTTTGGATTCGTTTGAATGGATTAATGATTTTGTAGCAATCCCATATTAATTATTATGATGAATATGCATGTTTAGATCTGTTTTGAAATTGATTTGAGTTACGTATGTTATTTGTAGATGTCGTCCAGTTTGAATAGCGTACCTAGATCATATGACTGTGTGTTTGTGATTGTTTGTGTGGTCTGCTAGACGTAGTAGTCATAGGAGCTGTAGTTGAGAGTTCATCAGATCTGAATGTTCATCTTATCTCAATACCCGAAAGGTGAGAGGTAATCGGTTAGTCTTCATATTAGGATTCCGAGTGTTAACTGTCTGAGAGGAAGTTGCCTTAGGTTCTTAGTGATTATTGCTAGTCCGAGTCATAGTTGTTAATATGAGATTACCCCATGCATCTTCGATGTATTGTGGACATTGAGACCGAGAGGTGATTTGTCTTTTGGGTACTACTGAAAGGTAATCCGACAATCTGGTGAGTACATCTTTAGGTTCCTTAGTTAGTGACACCCTGAGAGTGATTAGGGATCCACTAGGTTGTCTAGAGCTGTTATCCTTAGATACTCAGATCCATCATAGTTTTCATAACCGTTAGAAGTTGAGTTTTGCAAGTAGGATTCCGACCTAGGTAGTGTTCTTCCCATTCTTGATATTCCCCCAAGTCTTTGTTCTTTGATAGTTAGAGTTGATCTTTAGTATTCATTACTAGTTTAATCAGTAGTATAGAAAACCCCCCAATCAAATCATCTTTAGTCCGAGTCAGAGTCTAGTTTAGTTGTTCAGTGTCTCTAGGGTTTGATATTCCGGTTTACCATTAAGTTGTGCTACACTCGATAGGTACATTTGTCTGTTAATGTGGTTTAGTTCATAGGTACTCCATTTATTACTTAGGAGTCTAGGTTAGGTTTATTTGTTAGTTTTTATAGACCGTCTAGGCGACATCAATATGACAGGTATATCCAAAAACATTATAACTCACAAACTTGGAATTGATAACAGTTTCAGGCCAGTACATCAAAAGCGGAGGAAATTTTCCCCTGAAAGGAACGTAATTATCCAAGAAGAGGTGGAAAGACTTCTCAAATCTGGAATGATTAGGGAAGTAAAATTCCCAAGGTGGTTGGCAAATGTAGTAGTAGTACAGAAGAAGAATGGGAAGTGGAGAATTTGTGTGGATTACACAGACCTTAACAAGGTGTGCCCTAAGGATCCCGTCCCATTGCTACACATAGACTCAATGTTTGATGCTACAGCACGCCACGAAATCCTGGCTTTTATGGATGCTTCGTCGGGATTTCAGCAGATCCAAATGGAGCCATCAGATCAGGAAGATACAGCATTCATGACCCCAATAGGTATTTACTGTTATGTAGCTATGCCATTTGGTCATAAAAATGCAGGTACCACGTATCAGAGACTAGTGAACATGATGTTCAAAGACAAGCTGGGGGACACCATGGAGGTCTATATAGATGATATGGTGGTGAAGTCAAAGAAAACCGAGGATCATCTTATGGATCTCAAAGACGCGTTTGATATCATGGACCAGTACAACATGAAGTTGAATCCTTTAAAACGCCACTTTGGAGTGGGGGCAGGAAAATTCTTGGGCTACATGGTAACTAAGAGAGGGATAGAAGCTAGTCCAGAGCAGATCAAAGCAATTATCAATCTGAAATCCCCAGCAAATACCAAGGATGTCCAGAGACTAACCGGAAGGGTGGCGGCACTAAATCGATTTATTTCAAGATCCTAAGAAAGATGCAAGGAATTCTATGACATCTTAAAGAATAACAAGCGATTTGAATGGAAAGAGAAGCACGAACAAGCGCTTCAAGCATTGAAGGGGTACTTGTCATCAGCACCTCTACTAATGAAGCCGGAGGATGGTGAGCCATTATCCCTGTATTTAGCAGTATCCGGAAATGATTTAAGTGCTGTATTGGTTAAGGATCATGAGGGACACCATCATCCCACCTACTATGTAAGTAAGAGCTTATTAGCCGAGGAGACCAGATATTCTCATTTAGAAAAATTAATTTTAGCTTTAATAATGGCATCCACCAAACTTATACACTACTTTGAAACTCATATTATTCATGTTAAAACTAATTATCCTATTAATTGTGTCTTAAGAAAGCCGGAGATGTCAGGAAGGATGGCAGAATGGTCCGTTAAACTCAGTGCCTATGATCTAGTGTATGAGCCTAGGACAGCAATAAAATCACAAGCACTTGCAGACTTTGTGGCTGATTTCAGTAGTGATATTCAGCATGAAGCGGATCTTGAAGTCCAACAATTGGAAGAAACCATGGATAAATGGACATTATTCACTGATGGTGCGTCCAATGTAAGGGGAACAGGTCTAGGCATCATACTGAAATCGCCACAGGGGGACAAAATACCCCAATCAATCAATTGTGAATTCCATGCCATGAATAATGAAGCGGAATATGATGCACTGGTAGTGGGACTACAACTAGCCAGAGATGTGAAAATCATGTATCTCCAGGTATATGTGGATTCCTTACTACTCGCTAACCACTTTAACGGTTCTTATGTAGTCAAGGGCGAGAAACTAGCCCAGTATCTTGAAATAGTCAAGAATTTGGCAAAAGAATTCAAGATTTTTGATATAACACAGCTACCCAAAGAAGATAATGCAGAGGCTGATGCCTTAGTAAATATTGGATCAGCTCTTAAGTTATCGCTAGATGTGAAGATCCCAATTATACACATCATGAACCCTGCAATCAGCATAACAGAGTGCAAGGGAAATGAAGTGTTAAATACAGAAGAATTTGAGATCCAAGATCCTGACAAAGATCAAGGATCCTGGATCCTGCCTATTAAAAAATATTTGCAAGATGGTGAGATCCCAAGTAACAAAAAGAATCACAAAGCTTTTCGTATGAAGGTATTTCGCTTCATTATTATACACGATATTTTGTATAGAAAATCTATTGCAGGTCCATACTTGAGATGTCTGGAGAATCCTAAGATACAAGAAGTACTGAAAGATATACACAAAGGAGATTGTGACAATCATACAGGAGGCAGAGCACTATGTTCCAAGATCCTGAGGACAGTATATTATTGGCCAACTATGATAAAAGATGTTGTGACGTATGCTCAGAAGTGTGACGCTTGCCAGAGACACATCAATGTACCTCATCAGCCGACTGAACCTATGTATCCTGTCATTTCCCCATGGCCATTCATGAAGTGAGGGATGGACATAGTTGATAAACTACCCAAAGCACCAGGAGGAAAAGTATTCATGTTAGCAATGACCGATTACTTCTCCAAATGGATAGAAGTCGAATCCTTTGTTCAAGTCAGGGAAAAGGAAGTAATTTCGTTCATAAAGCGCAATATCATGAAAGATTAGGGATCCCGATAGAAATAGTGTGTGATAATGGATCTCAGTTTATTGGCAAAAGAACAACGAATTTATGTGCTTGTTGGGGGATAAAAATGATAACTTCCACTCCCGTACATCCTCAGGCAAACGGACAAGCAGAATCCAGTAACAAGATCATAATGAATAACCTCAAGAAGAGATTGGACGCCAAGAACAACCGCTAAGAGTGCAATGAGTCAAACTCCATTCTCGTTAGTATTCGAATCATAAGCAGTGATCCCCACCGAGATTATAATCCCTATAGCAAGATCCAGCCTTCAAAATCCTGAAACCAACAGCGAAGCCCTAACACAGAATCTTGATACTGTAGATAGATCTTGCCAAAGTCTGTATAGCAGCTTATCAACAAAGGATAGCAAAATCATATAACAAGAATATAAGGATCAGAAGATTCCACGTAGGCGATCTCATATTGAGAAAAACATTCCAGAATACTATTAATCCCAAAGAAGGAAAGCTTGCACCAAAATGGGAAGGTCAGTATTTGATAGATGCAGAAGCAGGCAAGGGAGCCTACTAGTTAGCTACAATGGAAGGGGAGATCCTGCCAAGATCTTGGAATGCTATCCATCTCAAAGCCTATTTCATGTAAGTTAGAATTTGAATTCTAACTAAGACTAGTATGTCTTCAATCCCTGTTTATTTTCATTTCAATTATTATCTTTTATCAAAGTACTAACTTGAGCGTCGGAGGGGTGTTAGCCAGGCTAACACCCACCTTCACTAAGGTTTAATGTTTTGCAGGGAGGATCCCGAAGGATCCTGATAAAAGCATTAGAGACTGTCCATCTCTCTAAGTTTGAGGTATTCCAAATCCCTTCAAAGTTTTAAAGGTAATCACATTTCTACGAATCGAGTTTAAACACTCTGCTTGGACGCACGATATCCAAGTATAGTTCAAGGTGGTGCGACCAATCCATGTAATAGTGGCTGATAATTTCATCAATTTTGGCTATAAGTTGGACCTAATGAATATATTCAATGGCATAACACAACCAGTGTTATTCACCAGGCATGACCCAAGTATTTAACACTCATGTGTTAACTCAAGTTTTTGGCTTGTCCCAAGTATTTAACACTCATGTGTTAACTCAAGTTTTTGGCTTGTTGATGTCGTCCAGACGGTCTATATAAAAACTAACAAAACCTAACCTAGACTCCTAAGTAATAATAGGAATACCTATGAACTAAACCGCATTGACAGGCAAGTGTACCTATCGAGTGTAGCACAACTTAATGGTAAACCGAGTTATCGAACCCCAGAGACACTACGAATAACAAAACTAGACTCTGACTCAGACTAAAGATTGATTGATGGGGGGTTTACTACACTACTGAATTAACTAATGAATGCAATAAACAAAGATCGACTCAACTATCAAGATAAGAACTAAAGATGAAATCAAGAGTGGGAAGAGTACTACCTAGGTCGGAATCCTACTTGCAAAGAACAACTTCTACCGGTTCTGGAAAGTATGATGGATCTGGGTTTCTAAAGATGACAACTAAAGACTACCTAGTGGATCCCTAATCACTCTCAGGGTGTCCCCAACTAAGGAACCTAAAGCGTACTAACTCACCAGATTGTTGGATCACATCTCAGGTATTTCCAACTATGATAAAGTACCCTAATACACAGATTACCTCTCAGTCTCACTGTCCACCAATACACTCAAAGAATGCACGGGATAATCTCAAGATAACAACTATGACACGAATAGCAACAATCACTAGACACTTAATTCCGGCTTCCTCTCAGACAGCTGACACTCGGATTCCTAATGACGAAGACTAAACGGCTAATTCTCACCTCTCGGGTATTGAACTAGGATACACACTCAACTCTAATCAGTAATCAAAGACAACTCCTATAGCTACTACGTCTAGCAAACCACCCAACTCACAAACCCTAAGATTTATGACGAAGATACGCTAATCAAACTGGCAGACAACCACAATCAATGCAAGGAATTGAAATCGAACACAAGATCAGATCTAAACATGCAATAACATCATAATTATCAACTCAAGATCTTTTACAAAATCATGAACCCATTAGTTGAATCCAAAAACCGAATAAAAACTCAAACTTTAATAAGTATTCATCATGTGACCTAGGCAATATCAAATTTCTAGCCTAGAATCATTCTCGAAACATTCAAACAGAGGTAATAAGAACAAAACATGGTTTCAAACATCCAAATGAAAGATAAAAATCCAATCTTTCAAACCGAATACGTAATACTACAAACTCGGGATACAAAGATTTAAGCTTTCCTCTTCAATTGGCTTCTCCAACCTCAAAATCGTCTCTAAACCCTTCTCTGGATGGCAAAGGATCGAACTCCTCTAAGAATGGGCATAAAAATCAATTTAAAATCGAAATCTAGGGTTTTACGAAAATTAGGTCCCTCGCGTACCGCGAGACATTTGGGTTGGGTTCCTCGCGTACCGCGAGGAACAAAACAGTCGCGGCCGGTTTTCCTTTCCCTCGCGTACCGCAAGAGAATTCTCTGGACTTCTCGCGTACCGCGACAAACTGAAATTCAACATTTTTCACTTTTGAACCCTGGACTTTCTTTCGGCTTCGTTCTCATGCTCGGTTTCTTCACGTATTCACTAATAATCCTTACGAGCACCTGCAGACATAACAAAGACTCAATAGTATACAAAAACGACTCAAAACAATTACAAAACTAATTAAAAACGCATTAAACACTAGGATAAAAGATGTGTGCTTTGCACTACATCACTTGTCCCAAGTATTTAACACTTATGTGTTAACTTAAGTTTTTGGTTTGTCCCAAGTATTTAGCATTAATATGCTGACTCAAGATCCTGACACTTAAGCGGATTGGGGACGTCTCCAAGAATCCTGATTAACGATTACAGCCATACATAGGGGACAACTAAAAGGTATCGTACTTTGAGTTTGTTTGGACTCCCTATCATTTTCTGGTATGTATATCTACCCAGCCTAATTCTCAATTAAGGTATTTGCTTAAAATTGTTTATTAATTTTCAATTTTGGGTATACTCAAAATATTGATGACTAAGTCATGGTATGTTTGTAACTGGTGTTCATCCTAACTATCTATAAAAAACAAAGTATGTTTTTTCTGAATCAAAGTTTAAACCTAAGACGTTATTTACGAGTGTCTAATAAGAATACGGTATACTGAAAAGATACCGAAACCTATTTTCTCAAGTATCATAAAGCTTAATTGCCTAAAGATCCTAGTTTTCTAGAATACGTCAAAACATACCAAACACACAAAAACCATGGCATATAGTCAAAAGTTATTTACTAATATTAAGAGTGCAGGAGAATCAATGATTCGGGCTTCATAAAAAACCTGGACTCATCCACCCGAACCATGAAGCATCAGTCAAAAGTTAAAATTGTCTATCCCAAACCGGGATCCCCAAAGCAGAAAAATAAATTGTTCAACAGACCACAATCACATGCATGAAAGTTAAAAGGATTCAACCATAAATATCATAAACGCAGGACTCATGCCTTGTCTTTATTGCCCTCATAGTCCTGCTCAACCACCTTCTCCTCAGCCTTCCCACTGCCTTTAGCCTCGTCTACCTGCTTGTCCACTTCAGCCTCCTGTACCAATTCTCCCCCAAGCTCCACAACAACCTTCTTCCATTCTTCGACATCCTAGACAACTCAATCGAAATCCTTGTCGTCAGCTTCCTTAGCCATCTTAATCATGGATTGGAATATGGAAATTGCGGCTGACTTCTTAGCATATTCATAGGATTCTTCAAGATCCCGGGTATGCTTGGCATAGGCATCCTCTAACTCCATCTTCACCCGGCTAAGCTCTATAGCCTCCTCTTCCATCCTTTTATTCTTGGAAGCGGCTATCTTCTGCAGATCACTGACCATTTGCTTAGCCTCATCAACCTCCTTCACAACTGACCCGTAGCATCTGGTCATCTGCTCTAGGTCTTGTTATAAGAAAATGTGTTAGAGTTTTTTTAATGCACGTTCAGAGTCCGGGATACTAAAAATATCTTATTAGATTACTGATGACATGAAGCTTCTTGTAGGCATCAACATAGTCCAGGCCTTCAAAGATAGATACATCAGCAACATCATAGAGCTTTCCCTTTTTACCAACGGTGATCTTTGAGCGTGGAGTAGGAGCATCAGGTTTAAGAGCTTCGGCAGCAGGCTGACCCTTTTATTTTTTGATGGCCTTGCTTTTGGAGACCATGCTATCTATGTCATCAAGGGCAAATCGGGAGCTTGAGCGACGGACGCCTGTTACAGAACAACGGGTTAGATCCCTATATATGCGTTTAACTAACATATAGATAAAATTTTTCGTATCTTACCAGAAATATAAGAGTTAGAAGGTTGGCTCTCCGAATTTTATTCTATGGAAGGGATCCTAAACCGGAAGGTCCTCTCGATGGACTCAAGGCTGAAAAAGGGCGGCAACTCTCTTTGCAATATCAGGTCTGGGAGGGGCCACCTCTGAAAATTTGAGTGTTGCAAATAGAAAATTAGGGTTAATATTTTGGATTTCAGAATCTTAGGGATCCTTCAAGCAAAATCCTACCCTTTTCAATCCATCTCAAGGGCAACTTATCCCCACCAGGGATAGAATCCCTCCTAATAAAGAAAAACTGATTCTTCCAGTTGGAATCATTCTGTGTGGTTTTCAAGATCAAATGACTCTGCCCAGTTTTAATTTGAAACAAGAAACGGGAAGAGCCATGGCTTCTAAGATTATACACATAGGCTAATTCGGAAACAATGAAGTCAAGGGCATGATGTTGGATCAGGTTTTCAAGACCAGACAGAGTTCTACAAATCATCGACATGGTTTTAGCATAACTCAAACCGGCCCTATTGAAGAACTCCGTGGTCAGTGGGGGAAAAGGGTATGAAAAACCTAGGTTAAGTAGAAAAGCAGGGAAGCAAACCCAAGTTTTAGAAATAAAATCGGATTTTATTTGGGATCAAAAGCTCTAAAAACGGTGTTTTTTGGAAATACGTCCTGGTTTTCAAAAGACTAATCTCTTGGTCGGAAAAAGTACATTTCTCGGATTCCGAATGACCAAGCAGGTTTTGACTTGTAAGATCATCGTCGGAATCATTAGCCAAGGAGGAAGCTGATCTGGTTATCTTCTTTCCCAATTTTAGAAAAATAAATCAAAAAGTTTGAAGATTGGGAGCGAAGAGATTACCTGAAAGTGCAGAGAAAAAAAGGAAGAATATGGTAGAAAACGATAAAAGAGCTGCGTACTCTGCTTCGTTGTTGGTGGCTTGGAACTCCAATCGGAGAGCGTACGTAAGCTCCGTACCTTCTGGGCTTATAAGCATTAGCCCTGCCCCACATGCCTCATTGTCCGACGCCCCATCTGTAAACAACTTCGATGTTTCCTTTTCTTCTTCTTCTTCTACTTTTTCCTTATTCTTTCCCTTCTCTTTATTTGTGTCTTCTATTTCTTCGTACGCTTTTGTCACGAAGTTAGCCAATACCCACCCCTTGATTGATTTTCTTGGCACATACTCTATAGAATGGTCCCCCAGCTCTATAGCCCATTTTGCCATTCTTCCCGAGATTTCTGGCTTCTACAATATTCTTTGAATGGGACTTTCGGTGATCACCCATATGGGGTGGGCTTGAAAGTATCTCCTCAGTCTCCTAGATGCATATATCAGTGCTAACACAGTTTTTCTATAGGGGGTACCTTTCTTCTGGTCCTTTGAGCGTTCGGCTGAGGAAATATATGGGGATCTGTTTCTGCTGGCGATCCACCATTCGTACCGAGCTGATTGTCGTTTCTGAAGCGGATAGGTACATTGTTAGCGTCCCCCCCCCCCCCCCCCCCCGTCGGGGTGGCTAGTGTCGGGAGTTAACATATGTGTTCTTTCATGAGCTTCAGTGCTTCTTCGGCCTCTTCCGTCCATTTGAATTTGTTTTTCTTTATGGCTTGTTTAAGCGTACCCATGAAGGGCAGGGTCTTGTCTGCCAAACGGGACAAGAATCTGTTTAATGCTACCAACCTTCTGTTTTAAACTCTGTACTTCCTTGATCGTCGTAGGATACTTCGTCCGTGCTATTGCCTATACCTTCTCCGGGTTGGCCTCGATTCCTTCTTTAGTTACTACCACTCCCAGAAATTTGCCCTCTTCTACCCCGAAAGAACATTTTCCTGGATTCAAATGCATATTTGCTCCCCTTAACCTTCCGAAAGTTTCTTCTATGTCATGTAGCATATCTGCCTCTTTCTTACTCTTGATCACCAAGTCATCCACATACACTTCTATTTTTTTCCCAATCTGCTTCTTGAACAAGGAATTCATGAATCTTTGGTATGTGGCCCCAACATTCTTTAAACCAAATGGCATTTTGGTATAGCAGAAGATTCCTTCATCAGTGTAAAGGCTGTTTTTTCTTGATCCTCCCTGGCCATGCGAATCTGATGGTACCCTTTGTACGCATATAAGAAACATTTTAGCAGATACGGGGTTAACGAGTCTATCTTCGAATCTATCTCCGGTAGGGGGGTAACAATCTTTTAGGCAGGCCTGGTTTAAATTTTTGAAGTCTGTACACATTCTAGAGCTTTCGTCCCCCTTTTTTACCATCACCGGGTTAGATATCCATGTGGGATATCTAAACTCTCTAACTATGCCAGCTTTGAATAATTTTCTTGTTTCTTCACAGACTGCTTTGCCCCTTTCAGGGCCCATGCTTCGTTTCTTTTGCTTTACCGGTTCTAACCATCTGTACGTGTGACATTCCGGATTTTTATTCACGCATTTGTAATATATATCATGTAATCATTTTCAACAGAATGAAATGCAAGTGTTTTTATTTAATTTTGTACAGAATATATATTTATTTTAATTTATTTTGTGGATTTAAAATAATTAAAATTTTATACGTTTTAAACTTATATAAAATTTTATATAAAAATATAAATTAAAAAGGCTTATATATAAAATAATATAACCTATTTAAATAAAAATATATTGTGGATTTAAAATAATTAACTTTTATAAAAATATTTATAATAATAATAATAACATAAGTTTATAAAATAAAATTTAAAATTAAAAGGAAATTTAATTAGTTTATTTTTAAAAAAGTTGAGGGGGACTGTTTTGAAACTTTTCAAACTAAAAGGTTTTAAACCAAAAACCGGTTAAGGGACTAAACATGGCCAAATCAAACCACAAGGACCAATCCGTAATTATCTCAGCGACTTTATTTAAACAGAATCAAACTTCAGGGACCAATTCTGCCATTTCCTAATTCGCAATTCCGGCCGTCTTCCCCATTGACCGGCGGCCCGAGCTATTTTTCGGCGAACCCCCGACACGTCTGTTCCATGCACCTCAACAACAGATTTTGGTCTCCCTGACCTCGTCGTCCCCACGCGAACGAAAGCCCTCGACCAATTTGTCTCCCTGACATACAGAAAGCCTGATCGTGTTTGTGGCCGAAAGTCCACGCCACGAATTCGGCCCCGACAGTCAACCTCCACGCCTGCAAGATGGCTCGACAGTTTCGTCTCGTCCAGATGAGTGTCGGGACATGCTCAATTGCTTGTCTCATTATCAGGATCGAGCCCGGCTATAAAAAGCCATTACCGAACCTGCACGAGCTCGCCACCCCCTCTCCACCCACTCTCACTCAAAATTGAAACTACCATTGTGTTCGTCGTCTCTGAGAGAAGCTGGGACCAGAATAACAGAGTCAAGTTCCATCCCGAAGTTTGATTCCCATTCTTGACATTCTCGGTTTTAGGACCCTGCCGACCAGACCCTTCGCGACAAGGTTCGAGCCTCAAATTGGTTCTGTTACCTTCTATTATCAACAAGCAATCTATCCCAATCGAAATCTCGGCCTCAGACAATCGATCGGGCAAACCAATATCCTCGGACACTGGTTTGCCGGTTGCCGAGAACCAGCGACCAATTCCCATATGTGTTATGTATTAAACACACACACATAACCAGCGATGGGCGATAGCCCGGCTGGTTATGCGCGTGTGTGTTTGTGTTGTAGGTCGCGGGTTCGATTCTTGTGGCCTCCGGCCCAACCAATTTTTTTCTGTTTTTATTTTATTTATTTATTTTATTATATTTTAATATTTTCCCTATACAATGAAAACTATTACGAGTTGGTTGACTCGTTCGTTTATCTTGGAAACAATTAAACCATTTTTTTTCATCACGCATATTTAACCCGTCAAAGTTTTAAAATAATAAATAACAAACCCTATATTTTATAAACTTGTTTAAATAAGTTTTAATTCATAAAAGAAAGTATATATATATAATAATGATAAAATAAATAAATAAAAATAGAAATTTTTTATAAAAATAATATCTACTTGTTTAAAAATTAAAATATTTAACAAGATTAAATATATATTTTTAGATGTTAAATTTTACTAAATAACATTATTATTTTACTACAATATTTTATACAAATAATTTTAAGGAATGTTATTATAAACCTATACACATTTAAATACGAATACACATATACAAACATACAATAATACATATTTATCTACATAGGGTTTCATCGTGCTTAGTTTTCAACATCCTTATCACCCGCACTCGTGGATTAAAACATCCGCTAGCCAGGTGAGTTACATAGCCCCTATTTTACATTTTTACATACTTTGGGGTGAAACATTATTTCATGCTACTCAATCAAATTGTTTATACGTATTATTCATGTGGATTATACGCTTATTATCTTGGGTGTACACTTATTTATTTTAAACATAAGAAAACCAACAGTAATATTAATAGATCTATTATGCCTGACCAGCCCACCCGGTTAGGGTGTTTATTACTGCATACTCGGATATAGCCGCGTGTTATATTCAAACATATCGGATATAGTGGGTAACTATATTCAAACATACCGGACCTAGCTGTTGTGCTATGTTCAAGCGCGTCAATCAAGGTTTGAATTGTGCTTAGATAAATGATACAACCATATATGCTATGTTTAACAAGATAAACAATGAGTTGCAAAACATTTTTATCTACTATTTATCGGTTCCACTAAACCTATGTACTCACCAACTTTATAGTTGACACTTGATTTAAATAATGTTTCAGGTTTGGATATGTGATTGCTTGCTGAAGATCCTACCACTTAAGAACTTATGGACCTAGTTAATTAAATCAATGTTTTGAAATAGACTAGGTTATTTGAATTTGTATTGTACTTGAATGTTTGTTGTCTTTAATTAAATTAATGAATTATGCAATATTTTAGTTATCATGTGTTTTTGAACAATCATTCCATTGTCCGCCTCGATGATTCCGCCATCGGTTGGGGTGTGACAGATTGGTATCAGAGCCATGGTTATAGGGAATTAGGTTATTAGACACAATGACCTAGACTATAACCCTAGGACTCCCTTTTACGTGTTACGTGCTAAATGATTATTTGCTATGTGAATTATTTGTAGTTAGGTATTATTTGAATTTTCCCAAGTTTAGTACATGAGACTTATACACATACATACAAGGCCTTAAACATACAATACATACTTTACATACACATTTGACAAATAAACATATGCAAACAAATACACTACACATCCTTATCCATGCTCCTTCCTCATCCATACTATTTGCAACATTCCTACATATTTTGTACTCGTAGACTCACAAATGTATTAAATTCTTGAAAATCTCGTCAACGACTTAATATCTTGAAAACTAGTAAAGGATATGTGCAATCTGGAAGGGTGACACCTGTACATTGGGTTTTCTGTCTAGGAAAGCATTTCATATAAATCCAAATAAACAGACCCGTATGCTTTCCTGGGAATTCCTGAAGTGAGTGTTTACCTATAGGCTAAAGCATGTCTCCTTGAAAGTTTTGAGGAATTACTTAACGTTGGTAAGTCATTGTATTCGCAAGAATACGATCCGAACCTAAACTCAAAATTTTGGGGACGTTATAGTAAGATAGGAAGAACTAGATGAACATGCAAAACAAATCATTATTACGGGTGCACACGTAATAACGATTTGTAGTGCATGCGAATCCCGGCAATTCCTATTACGCTAATAATGATCTATGACATCATCTCCTACCCGAAATAGATGGCTTATTTTCCCCATCAACCTTGAATAAATACACATACATTGGCACGCGACATGATGAATTCCGCATTTCTGTTTACATTATTTCCCACTATAACTCATATATATCCCCTTTATCTAAAGTATCATTGTCTTTTCTTATGGTGTTAGAATGCCTCCTCGACGTGCAAACTCTAGCACTTCCAACCCGGATCTTGCTACTCTTCTTGCCCAACTGGTAGGACAAATGACCCAAGCCAATAACAACAGTGACGGGTCTCACAACATCCAGGGAAACGGTGGTACCAACCCGCCTCCATGCACGTTTAAGCACTTTAACTCGTGCAACCCTACAAAATTTTACAGGACTGAAGGTGCTACCAGCCTACTACAATGGTTTGAAAGTATGGAAAGCACGTTCTTAAACAGTGACTGTCCCGATAATCTTCGGGTTCGTTATGCCACAAGTGTACTTCAAAAGAGAGCCCTCACCTAGTGGAACGGTGAGAAACGCACTCGTGGTGTTGAGGTTGCTACATCCTTATCATGGGATGATCTGAAGAAAGCCATGACTGATGAATTATGTCCTCGAAATGAAATGAGGAAGCTCGAGACTGAGTTTTGGGACCTTGCCCAAGACAGCGGGGATAATCTGGCTTACACCACCCGATTTCAAGAGCTGAGCCTATTAGTACCTCATATGATCACTCCCCTTGCTCAGGAAATTGAAAAATACATAGGCGGGCTGCCTATGCAAATTCAGGATGCTGTGTTAGGAAGCAATCCTCCCACACTTGAAGCTGCTATCCGTCTATCCGCTACGCTGTCCGACAACCACGTCAAAGCCGGAACCTTAACAAGAAAGGGTTCCAAGAAGGTTGTTTCTACTCTTGCGGCCGTCAAGGATGTAAAGCCCGAGTCTTCTAACCGCAACAAGAAACGAAAGGGTCGAAACTTCGCAGCCGTAGCTCCCACCGTACCTGCTATTCAAGTGGCCCCTTTGGGTCAAAACCCGAAACCTTATTTGGGTCCAAATCCCCAATGTCAGACCTGCAAGTACCACCATCCTGCCAACTTACCATGCCGATTGTGTTCAAGCTGTGGACGATATGGACACGTGGTCACTACTTGATGTACCCGTCCTCCCGTCCATCAAGCTGCTCCAACAAACCGTCCAAACTATCCAGCACTTCTCAATGGTCGGGCATGTTACGAATGTGGAGACCCAAACCATTTCCGTGACCGATGCCCAAAACTTCATCATCAAGGTGGTCCCCAAGGACGAGCGTTTAATATAAACGCTAATGAGGCACAAGCAAACAACGACGTGATAAACGGTACGTTTCTCGTAAACAATCATTATGCATCCATTTTATTTGATACCGGTGCCGATAGGAGTATTGTGTCTCTTACCTTTAAATCTCGACTTGCTAAACAAAGAACGAAACTTGACAATTCTTATTCCGTGGAGATAGCAAACGGAAAATCTATTACTATAAATTCTGTTATCCGCGACTGCAATCTCGAGCTTAATAATCATGAATTCTCTGTTGATCTCCTTCCAATGCAATTGGGAAGCTTCGATATTATAATTGGCATGGACTGGTTATCCAAGCACCATGCCGAGGTTATTTGCTACGAAAAGTGCATTCGTATACCTCTCCCTATGGGCGACACGTTAGTTATTTTCGGTGAAAAACCGTGTCGTGGTCTCCAACTCATGTCTTGCACACTGGCACAAAAGTACTTGCAGAAAAAGTACGTTGCCTTCTTGGCCCACGTAGTTGACACGAAAGATAAAGGTAAGAAACTGCAAGATATTCCGATCATTCGAGACTTTCCCGAGGTATTCCCCGAGGATTTACCCGGTCTTCCTCCCCCAAGACAAGTAGAGTTTCGTATTGACCTTATGCCCGGAGCAACTCCCGTGGCAAAAGCTCCCTATCGTCTTGCACCTTCCGATATGCAAGAACTCGCAAGTCAATTACAAGAACTCTCATCCAAAGGATTCATCCGACCAAGCCATTCACCTTGGGGTGCTCCCGTGCTGTTCGTAAAGAAAAAGGATGGATCGTTTCGAATGTGCATTGATTATCGTGAACTCAACAAGCTTACAATCAAGAAACGTTATCCTTTACCCCGTATCGACGATCTTTTCGATCAACTTCAAGGTTCAACATGTTTCTCCAAGATTGACCTTCGTTCCGGATACCATCAACTTCGTGTTCTCGATGAAGACATTCCGAAGACTGCCTTTCGGACTAGATATGGTCATTACGAGTTCATGGTCATGCCTTTTGGCTTGACTAATGCACCTGCGGTTTTCATGGATCTCATGAACCGTGTATGCAAACCTTATTTGGACAAGTTCGTGATCGTTTTCATTGACGACATTCTCATCTATTCTAAAATAAAAGCGGAGCATGAACAACACCTTCGGTTGATTTTGGAGCTCTTGAAGAAAGAACAAATATACGCCAAATTCTCCAAGTGTGAATTCTGGCTAAAGGAGGTTCAATTTTTGGGACACATAGTCAACAATAAAGGGATTCATGTGGACCCGGCAAAAATCAAAGCAGTAAAGAATTGGAGTACTCCTAAGACTCCTACCGAGATTCGTTCCTTCCTTGGATTAGCGGGTTACTATCGTCGCTTCATCTCAAATTTCTCCAAGATTGCGGTTCCGCTCACTGCCTTGACTCACAAAGGTAAACCTTACGAGTGGGGACCCAAACAAGAAGAAGCTTTTCAAACTCTCAAGCTCAAGCTCTGCAATGCTCCTGTTCTAACTCTTCCTAGTGGTAATGACGACTTTGTCGTTTATTGATATGCATCCAACCAAGGTCTTGGTTGTGTTCTTATGCAGCGTGGTCAAGTAATTGCATACGCATCACGTCAACTCAAAATCCATGAGAAGAACTATACGACCCATGATCTCGAGCTTGGTGCTGTTGTTTTCGCCTTGAAAATTTGGAGACACTATCTTTATGGCACCAAATGCGTGGTTTTCACCGACCACAAAAGCCTCCAACATATTTTCAATCAAAAGGAGCTTAATATACGATGGGTCGAACTTCTTAACGACTACGACTGCGAGATTCGCTACCACCCCGGCAAAGAAAATGTTGTAGCCGACGCCTTGAGTCGTAAAGAACGTATCATGCTTCATAGTGTTCATATTCATAACGATATCCAAGCCCGCATTCTCCAAGCACAACACACCTCGGTTACCGAGGGAAACATGTAACAAGAAATGGCATGTGGTGTAGAACTTTTACTAGAAACCAAAGCCAACGGCCTATTGTATTACTTGGATCGTATATGGGTTCCCTATCGCGACGACCTTCGTATATTTTTGATGAACGAGTCCCACAAAACTCGATATTCGGTACATCCCGGAGCTAATAAGATGTACATGGGTCTTCGTCAACAATACTGGTGGCCCGGCATGAAAAAGGATATTGCCCTCTTTGTGGCAAAATGCTTAACTTGTTCTAAAGTAAAGGCCGAACACCAGAAGCCTTCCGGACTCCTCGAACAACCTGAAATTCCCATGTGGAAGTGGGAGAACCTTGCTATGGACTTTATCACCAAACTCCCACGCACTTCTAGTGGGCACGATAGTATCTGGGTTATTATCGATCAACTCACAAAGTCTGCTCATTTCTTGCCTATTTGTGAGGACTATCGAGTCGAGAAATTGGCTCGGATCTACATTGATGAGATCGTAAGTCGTCACGGGATCCCTTTGAACATTATCTCCGATCATGATTCGCGTTTTACTTCCCGATTTTGGCAATCATTACAATCTGCGCTTGGTACTCGTTTGGATTTAAGTACGGCTTACCATCCTCAAACTGATGGAAAAAACGAGCGAACAATCCAAACCCTCGAGGATATGCTTAGAGCTTGTGTCATTGACTTTAGCGGCAATTGGAATTCTCAATCGAATTTTCCTACAACAACAACTACCACACAAGTATTAACATGGCACCGTTTGAAGCTCTTTATGGGCGAAGGTGTCGTTCACCGATTTGTTGGAACGAATTTGGTGAAGCACAAATCACCGGTCTCGATCTTATCCAAGAGACCACCGATAAAATCTCTCTTATTCGTGACAACATTCGAGTAGCAAGGAGTCGGCAAAAGAGCTATGCCGATAAACGATGAAAACCTTTGGAATTGCAAGTTGGGGATATGGTTCTTCTAAAGGTATCACCTTGGAAAGGCGTAGTCCGTTTTGGAAAGAAAGGAAAACTTGCACCTCGATATGTGGGTCCATTCAAGATACTCGAAAGGGTAGGAAAAGTGGCCTACAAACTCGATCTTTCTTCAGAGCTCAGCAACGTCCATCCGACTTTTCACGTGTCTAATTTGAAAAAGTGCCTAGCCGACGAGAATCTCCACATCCCTCTTGATGAAGTGCGCATTGACGAGAAAATACACTTTGTTGAGAAACCCGTGGAAATCATAGACCGTGAGGTCAAGAAACTCAAGCGTAGCCGCATCCCCATTGTCAAGATCCGTTGGGAGTCTAAACGTGGACCCGAGTTCACTTGGGAACGTGAAGACCAAATGAAGACCAAATATCCGCATCTCTTTTCATAGCCTCCATTAGTTGAATTTCGAGGCGAACTGTGACATTCCGGATTTTTATTCACGCATTTGTAATATATATCATGTAATCATTTTCAACAGAATGAAATGCAAGTGTTTTTATTTAATTTTGTATAAAATATACATTTATTTTTATTTATTTTGTGGATTTAAAATAATTAAAATTTTATACGTTTTAAACTTATATAAAATTTTATATAAAAATATAAATTAAAAAGGCTTATATATAAAATAATATAACCTATTTAAATAAAAATATATTGTGGATTTAAAATAATTAACTTTTATAAAAATATTTATAATAATAATAATATAAGTTTATAAAATAAAATTTAAAATTAAAAGGAAATTTAATTAGTTTATTTTTAAAAAAGTTGAGGGGACTGTTTTGAAACTTTTCAAACTAAAAGGTTTTAAACCAAAAACCGGTTAAGGGACTAAACATGGCCAAATCAAACCACAAGGACCAATCCGTAATTATCTCAGCGACTTTATTTAAACAGAATCAAACTTCAGGGACCAATTCTGCCATTTCCTAATTCGCAATTCCGGCCGTCTTCCCCATTGACCGGCGGCCCGAGCTATTTTCCGGCGAACCCCCGACACGTCTGTTCCCTGCACCTCAACAACAGATTTTGGTCTCCCTGACCTCGTCGTCCCCACGCGAACGAAAGCCCTCGACCAATTTGTCTCCCCGACATACAGAAAGCCTGATCGTGTTTGTGGCCGAAAGTCCACGCCACGAATTCGGCCCCGACAGTCAACCTCCACGCCTGCAAGATGGCTCGACAGTTTCGTCTCGTCCAGATGAGTGTTGGGACATGCTCAATTGCTTGTCTCATTATCAGGATCGAGCCCGGCTATAAAAAGCCATTACCGAACCTGCACGAGCTCGCCACCCCCTCTCCACCCACTCTCACTCAAAATTGAAACTACCATTGTGTTCGTCGTCTCTGAGAGAAGCTGGGACCAGAATAACAGAGTCAAGTTCCATCCCGAAGTTTGATTCCCATTCTTGACATTCTCGGTTTTAGGACCCTGCCGACCAGACCCTTCGCGACCAGGTTCGAGCCTCAAATTGGTTCTGTTACCTTCTATTATCAACAAGCAATCTATCCCAATCGAAATCTCGGCCTCAGACCATCGATCGGGCAAACCAATATCCTCGGACACTGGTTTGCCGGTTGCCGAGAACCAGCGACTAATTCGCATGTGTTATGTATTAAACATCACACACATAACCAGCGATGGGCGATAGCCCGGCTGGTTATGCGCGTGTGTGTTTGTGTTGTAGGTCGCGGGTTCGATTCTTGTGGCCTCCGGCCCAACCAATTTTTTTCTGTTTTTATTTTATCATATTTTAATATTTTCCCTATACAATGAAAACTATTACGAGTTGGTTGACTCGTTCGTTTATCTTGGAAACAATTAAACCATTTTTTTTCGTCACGCATATTTAACCCGTCAAAGTTTTAAAATAATAAATAACAAACCCTATATTTTATAAACTTGTTTAAATAAGTTTTAATTCATAAAAGAAAGTATATATATATAATAATGATAAAAATAAATAAAAAAAATAGAAATTTTTTATAAAAATAATATCTACTTGTTTAAAAATTAAAATATTTAACAAGATTAAATATATATTTTTAGATGTTAAATTTTACTAAATAACATTATTATTTTACTACAATATTTTATACAAATAATTTTAAGGAATGTTATTATAAACCTATACACATTTAAATACGAATACACATATACAAACATACAATAATACATATTTATCTACATAGGGTTTCATCGTGCTTAGTTTTCAACATCCTTATCACCCGCACTCGTGGATTAAAACATCCGCTAGCCAGGTGAGTTCCATAGCCCCTATTTTACATTTTTACATACTTTGGGGTGAAACATTATTTCATGCTACTCAATCAAATTGTTTATACGTATTATTCATGTGGATTATACGCTTATTATCTTGGGTGTACACTTATTTATTTTAAACACAAGAAAACCAACAGTAATATTAATAGATCTATTGTGCCTGACCAGCCCACCCGGTTAGGGTGTTTATTACTGCATACTCAGATATAGCCGCGTGTTATATTCAAACATATCGGATATAGTGGGTAACTATATTCAAACATACCGGACCTAGCTGTTGTGCTATGTTCAAGCGCGTCAATCAAGGTTTGAATTGTGCTTAGATAAATGATACAACCATATATGCTATGTTTAACAAGATAAACAATGAGTTGCAAAATGTTTTTATCTACTATTTATCGGTTCCACTAAACCTATGTACTCACCAACTTTATAGTTGACACTTGATTTAAATAATGTTTCAGGTTTGGATATGTGATTGCTTGCTGAAGATCCTACCACTTAAGAACTTATGGACCTAGTTAATTAAATCAATGTTTTGAAATAGACTAGGTTATTTGAATTTGTATTGTACTTGAATGTTTGTTGTCTTTAATTAAATTAATGAATTATGCAATATTTTAGTTATCATGTGCTTTTGAACAATCATTCCATTGTCCGCCTAGATGATTCCGCCATCGGTTGGGGTGTGACAGTACGTGTTTAACTGATGTTCGACTTGTTCTCTAGGTATCCCCAGCATATCCTTATGCTCCCATGCAAACACATCCATATTTATGATTAGCAACTCTTTTAAACTTGTTTTCCATCAATCTGGGAGCCCCTTCCTATTTTAACTGTCTGCTCTGGGAAGTAATCATTCAAGACCCATTGCTCTGTCTTGTTGTTCCTTCCGTTGTTTACCTCTTCTGACGTGGTTACAGAGGTCACTATTTTTTATGAGGACTTGACCGTTTCTACCCCCTTGGGGTTGGGAACTTCATCATCCCGTGTGCGGTTGATGTTAGGGCCCTAGGGTTTTGATACCTGGCCTTCCCAAGATGGCATTGTACCTTGACTCTGCCTGTATGATAACAAACGTGAGCATGACTGTTCTTTCCTTTTCTCCTTCTCCAAGTGTAAAAGGTAGGGTTATCTTTCCAATGGGGTATGCCATTTCACTTGAGATCCATATTAGGGGAGTACTGTCTTCCTTTAACAAGTTTTGCGTTTCTCTGCGGAGCCTCGTAAAACAATGCTCATACATCACCTCTGACCCGCTCCCTCAGTCTACATGTATTCTGGCCACATGGTGTCCCGCCAAGATGGCAGAGATATTGAGCGGGGCCTCCTGTGCTTCCTCGCCTCTCAGTGCTGGGAATGTGATGGGGGTTTCCATCCATTTTGGTGTTTCCTCCTCCCCTTTCCTGCTTCTTTTGTTTCCTTGTCCTTTCTCATCCTCCCTCTTTCGTATAACGTCCACATGCCTCCTTACATTCTCTTCGTTCCCTTTTTAATTTTTCTTTCGTCTCTGGTCTTGACGTGCCTTGTTGCTTGATGTCCCTGATGAGGTGGGACAATTTCCTTGACCTTACTACCATTTCAATTTCTTTTTTGAGGAACACACAGTCGTCCGTTCTGTGTCCTATTGTTCTGTGGTATTCCCAGAAGTCATTGGGATGGCTATTGCTTCTTTTCTGATGTGGCAGCAGCTTTTCGAACGTGAGTTTGGATCTCTCCGTTGCCAATACTTCACTGGGTGTTTTAGTAAGAGGTGTGAACCTGTAGGAGGAGTGGTCTGTGTTGGGGGAATGGTGTTCGTTATTGTAGGACGGGAAATGCATGGAGCTTCCCTGGTATTCACTTCGTGAGGCCTTGTAAGGTGAGAAACTGGGTATGTGTTTTTCATGCGGAGCTTTTAACCTGGGGGAACCACCTGCAGAGAGTCTATGTCTAGGTTTAGTCTCAGGGGATGCCCTTTTAGTTTCCCATTCTCTCGCCTTTGATCCCGCGTCCTTTCCCCTTACCCAGGCCCTTACCTTATCCATGAGCTGATCGAAGCTTTCGGGGAAATCTTCCCCTAATTTTTCACATAACGGGGTATTCCTTACCCCGTTCATGAAGCTACTTATCTTCACGACTTCCGGTACGTCTCTGATCTGCATACTTTCTTTTATGAATCTTTCCATGAACATTTCCACATTTTCTTCATCTTTCCTCCTGATGTGTTGTATTTCATTAGGGCTTTGATGACCTTTTTGTTTTGACTAAAGTTTCGTAGGTAGCGCCTCTTTAGTTCCTCAAAGTCATCAACGCTTCCTTGTGGAAGGCTATCAAACCAAATACGTGGTGCCCCTGTTAGCGTATGAGCGAACATGTGGCACCAAGTGGGTATGGACCATTGTCCCACTTATCCTGCCCCCTGGAATACATGTAGGTGATCCTCTGGATCCTTTGTTCCTTCGTATTTTCCTACACTCGAGGGCATTTTTAGTCCCGCGGGGAGTGGGGCTTCTGTTATTCTTGTGGTGAACTTAGAGGTATTAGACAAATTATGTGGTATGTAAGGTTTTTGGAAAGAGTCGGGAGTATTATTTGATGTACCTTCGGTGTAAGGAGGACCCTTCTTCTGGGTTTCCAATACGGCCAGCAGCGACGCCAGTAGTTCCGTCACGTCCGCTTCTTGACCTTTGTTGGGTGCGTTTTGTTTGCTGGTTTCTTTCTCCTTTGGGGAGAACGCTTGTTTTTGTCTTTCTTCTTTATCAGTCTCCTTTGTTTGGTTCATGTCATGGGGAGTTTCGAAACTCATTTTAGTGCGTATGTCATTCATCTTTTCCATCATTTCTAGTTCCTCTAACTGAGCTTTCAATTTCTCACGATTTTTTCTGACAAATTCCGGAGTGATAGACAAGAATTCTTCGTTCTCATCTTGTGCTTCATCTTCCTCCATCTCATCTACATCTTCTATGAAAGGAGCGCTGGGGTCTGTCACTCCCAATGTAAAGGGGTTTGGGGTGGACAACACTGCATTGCCTCCTCCTCCCGGTGGGGGTGGTGGTCCTACCCCACTCGTCCCCTTATCCGGAAGCTTCTTCTTTCCGGCGTCTGTCATTTAGCTTCCTACTTCAACTCTTCTTTGATTATGTAGGAGTACTCCAGGTTCTTTTTCGGACACTAAGTTCCCACGGATGGCGCCAATGTAGCAGCCGGTATCCACACCAAGAGATAATGGACAGGAGTTGCTCTTTTCTAGTATCTCCGGGAGAGTTCCTGCAAAACAAAGAACCGCCAGCCTCGTCGCAGGGACCCCGAAGGGTGTCTCTATGACCAACCTCCGGCGTGAGAGTAAGTACGAGTAGTGAAAGTGGATAGATTGCCCGGGAGAGAGCAATCTTAAACTTAGGTCTTTTGTGAGTATGATGAAGCTTGTATATCATAACTGTGTGAAGGGCTCACGTTCCTCATATAGATGGTGAAGGATCTTTTGCATTAAATGCTGAGACTTCGGAGTTGACATGGTTGTCCTTATTAACGGATTTGGTCTGATGGGAAAAAGGATCTTCTTCTGCCTTCGGCAGGCCCTTCTTACCGAGGTGGTACTTTCTCTTCCATTTTTGTCTGCCTCATTTAATGACTTTGTCTTTTGTCATTAAATGAGGTATGGATATTGTTCCTTATTCTTTCTTTTTGTCCTGATATGGGGGTTCCCCCTACAATTACTGTGAAAGAAAAAACTAGGTTAAAAATAATCAATATGAAAAATAAACAAGAGACTACTAGAGAATTAATGAAAATAAATTATATAGAACTCACTTTCGTAGGAATCATGGTTGCATTTAGCGAATGCAACAAGTCTTTTAAGGCATTGATAGTCTCAAGTGTACGAATAAGTTCTCATATTACCTCCCAAATAGTGCTAAAATTTTAGGCTTGTATCCAAACCGTACCTGATTTTCCTCATGCTAGACTGATCCAGGAGTTAGCGAACTCCTATATGGACCAACTAGACGAGAAAACATGGCAGAAAATGCTCAAAATTGAAATGGGCATAACTTGGCTACGTTTGGAGTTACGGGGCCTATGACGGAAATGTGTTGACGACTCGAATCACGTGGAAAACAGTTTATAGCGGTTTCGCCCAGATGTCTGATCTGAATGCCATCATTAAGGGACTCGCTTCCGCTCTGCGTCAGTGGTCAAAGTGAGCATTTCCTCATCAAGTTCCCATCACATGCTCGGTTCTCACATGTCAAATCCACATTCACTTTTCTACGGTCAGTAAATATGTTAAATGAATTTCTACGGTCAGTAAATATGTTAAATGAATTTGGGTCCACGTCTTAACCATTTTACCTTATATCGTGTATTCCAACCTTCTTACTCTATGAACTCAAACTTTCATCCAAGTTTTTTTGTTTGGAACAATAAATATGGGAGGGCGTCAGGTAAACTAGGATTGTCTTAGTTCATGGTTCCTTAAGAGGTGTTGTGTCTTCAGTTATCATTAAGCATATAACTTTATGTTTTGGAAGATTTGTAACCTCTTCTTTTCTTACTTGCTCAACCATGGTCGATGCAACCTTCAGTTCTTCAACAACTAAGATTAGAGGTGTGCATAGTGTCGGAACTGGACTGGACCGATAAGAACCGAACCCGAACCCAAATTCTAGAAAATCTAAAATTGAAGACCGGAGCAAAAGAAGATAGCCTGGTCTCAGGCTGGTCATTATGTTGGGTTGGGCTATAACTCTTGTATATATGTCTTTTGTGAACTACTTGGCCTCACCATCCAACAAAGACACGTCTATGATACCACTTGATACAAAAAGAAGCACAATCAAATGGAAATCAAGAACAAACGATAAAACCAAAAGCTTTAAAAAGTCGAACGCTTTAATTAGAAATCTCAATAGAGAAAAGTAATAATTCAAACAGTCTAAAACAAACCAAACCTAGCTCTCAACTTATAGATGAGAGTGATAATTCAAAACAGGAAAAAAATCACACAAATTAAGAATTCAAAATTCAAATAAAAATTAAAAGATAATACAAAATCTTTAAATCTTCAAGCCTCGTCCAATCCTCCTTCTTGTCGTTGTCATCAGTCCGTGGACTATCCTCCTGAACCGGTCCCAACAAATGCTTCATCGGCCCAGCCAAACTCTTCCTTCGTAACACCGTTAACTCTAAAAAGGCCCAAGGAGACTAAAAACCTGATGCTGTTGCATCGTATTTCTTGTGTGTTGCAATGTAACATTCTTAAACTTTGAAGAATAGTATTTCAATTAGTTCGTGGATATTGAATAAGAAAATTATCAATGATTGTTGCGATTTTGTAGGAATATTGTTAATTGTTTGAGAAAAATATTGAAAATATTTATTTTCATAAAGTAATTAAATTCTTAAAAGTTGAAAACCCCATGAAATTTGTCTATTTCAGATCAGTCTCTAAGAGCATTTACATCAGTTTCTGTATATGTTTGTGAGTAGATTCTGTATATTTTATAGAGTGTTTAAAGTGGTTGTGAGTAGAGGAGAGAGAAAATGTATAAATTTTTTGTATATTTGGAGAAAACATTGTTCACCTCTATTAGTTTTTTTATATTTTTGAAGTGGTTGTGAGTGGAGGAAAGAGAAAAGGTAATGATAAATGTATAAAAAAATATTATTTAATTGAAAAGAAGAGAGAAAAGTTAGTGATTTTTTGTGTAATTACAGTGATGAGAACGGAGAAAGAGATGAGAATGCTATAATCACATTTCAAACCCTAGCTCTCTCTCTCGACTTTCTCTGCCATGTCTTCACGGCGGCTACTCGCCTCTCTCCTCCGCTCCTCCGCTCCTCCATCCACCGATCTCCGACCAGATCTGCATTCACTCACGCCGGTAGAGCCGCTTCACGCAGACGCTCCCACTCTCACCCATCCCCTACCGGCTACTTTCTCAACTGTTCAGTCAACTACGCCACTTCCGCCGGCGCGGCGCCGTCTCAGCCACCTGCTACTCCGCCTGCTAAAGGATCTCATGATGGAAAGATCACTGACGAGTTCACAGGCGCCGGTTCCATTGGACAGGTTTGTTAGGTGATCGGTGCTGTTGTTGATGTGAGGTTTAGTGAGGGATTGCCGCCGATCCTTACGGCTTTGGAGGTTTTAGATAACTCGATTAGGTTAGTTTTGGAAGTGGCGCAGCATTTGGGGGAGAATATGGTTAGAACTATTGCTATGGATGGTACTGAAGGGCTTGTGAGAGGTCAACGAGTTCTCAACACTGGTTCTCCTATCACCGTAAGCGTTTATCTATTTCAATTGAACTATTAACTTCTAATGGAAAATTGAAGATTCTAGGGTTTTAAAATTGTCTATATCCAAATTAGGGACATCCGGTAGACAACTTGTACGTGCGCTCTTTCATTTTGATGATTAAGATATGTTTTCGAAATAATTCTACTGGAAATATAAATGAATATATTGTCATCTAACTGAAATCAGCACATTGATGCATGTCTGTAATCATGGTTCAATCAGGATAGGTATTGTATTATACATTTACTAGTCAATGTGGGTTAAACTGTAGTTAAATTTGATGCTTGAACTGCATACAAATATACACTGATTTTTTAATGGTATAATTACTTTCTCGTTAATAGACACGTCTATCATTTCCCAAGTTTTACAGGGTATTTGCTTAGTCTGCTCGTTATTTGGATTTCTTACTACAAGCTTGAGAAACTTAAGAATGTTTGATTGATTATCTTCAATTTTCAATATTAGACACATCATACTCACGAAGATTCCTATGAAGATTATTTATTTCTTACAACATGTTCATTTTCTGCATGATTTCATTACCTTAATATGCATTGCTATTAATTTCTGCATCTGTTATCATGATGATAGGTACCTGTTGGTAGAGCCACTCTTGGTCGTATCATTAATGTTATTGGAGAGCCTATCGATCATAGAGGCGAAATCAGTAAGTCTCTTGTTTCCCATTGAGCAGCACTTTCATCTATTTTATAGAACAATTGCCTTATCTTTCTTCAACTCATTTCAACAGAAACCGATCACTATTTACCTATTCATAGAGAAGCCCCAGCTTTTGTTGAACAGGCAACTGAACAACAGATCCTTGTCACTGGTATCAAGGTATTTCATGAATTGAAAAGTAAAGTACTGTTACACTAGTATGAGAAGTAATAATAATTTTTTATCTCTTCTAGGTTGTCGATCTTCTTGCACCGTATCAAAGGGGAGGAAAGATTGGTCTGTTTGGTGGTGCTGGTGTTGGAAAAACTGTTCTTATCATGGAGCTTATTAACAATGTTGCCAAGGCCCATGGTTGGTAGATTTTAATATTTTATTAATACGTTGTAAACACCTTAATCTGCTTGATATTTCTTATAGACCATTATTTATTTTGTTTTACTAGGTGGTTTCTCTGTATTTGCTGGTGTTGGAGAACGTACACGTGAGGGTAATGATTTATATAGAGAATGATGGAAAGTGGTGTCATCAAGCTAGGTGACAAGCAGGTACGTGCATTAGAGGCTTATGTTATTTGTAATATGTTGACTAATTCTGACCATGTTATCTGATTATTTGTGCTTTCACATTGTTCATGTTTTCAGAGTGAGAGCAAGTGTGCTCTTGTCTATTTGTGCTTTCACATTGTTCATGTTTTCAGAGTGAGAGCAAGTGTGCTCTTGTCTATGGTCAAATGAATGAACCACCAGGTGCTCGTGCTCGTGTTGGGTTGACTGGGTTGACAGTGGCTGAACACTTTAGAGATGCTGAAGGACAAGATGTGCTTCTATTTATTGGCAACATTTTCCGTTTTATTCAGGTAACATTGTGTTTAAAAACTCTCTTATTTTCACAGAAGTGCCATTGGTAAATTATTGTATTATATCACGCAGGCTAACTCTGAGGTGTCTGCTTTGCTGGGTCATATTCCATCTGCTGTTGGTTATCAACCAACTTTGGCTACAGATCTTGGAGGCCTTCAAGAACGTATTACAACAACTAAAAAGGGTTCCATTACATCTGTGCAAGCAATTTATGTGCCTGCTGATGATTTAACAGATCCAGCTCCTGCCACTACTTTTGCTCACTTGGATGCCAATACTGTGTTATCCCGACAGGTAAGCTTCATTCCGTGAAGGGCAGTGGCGGAGCTTGAAAATCTAAGAAGCGGGGGCCGAAAAAAATAAGCAGGGGCCGGCTCTATACGTAAAAAAAATTTCGGACGAAAACGGAAAAATTAACACTACTAACGGAAAAAACGGCAGGGGCCGGGGCCCTCCCTGGCCCCTTCATAGCTTCGCCCTTGGTGAAGGGGCGGGTTGGGTAATGATCAAAATGGATATATTTTAGTACACGTCAAAACGGGTTGGGATGACATGTGACCACTTTTTTTGTCCTGTTTCTTGAATTTTACGAGAATTAATGTTTTAAATATGAATAAAGAAAGTATATAATCACAGTGACAACCTAATTTTTAAAATACAATGATTATTACAAGTTGGGTAATAGGTCAAAACGGGTAAAATATGGAGGTTGAAACTGGTTTGAGTTTGGACCGACCTGCAACACTATTTTGCTTTTTCTTGAACTTTACAATAGATAGTATTTTAAGTATGATTAAATACTATGTTATTGAGGCAACAACCTGATTTCTGTAATAGATATTTTAAGTATGATTAAATACTATGTTATTGAGGCAACAACCTGATTTCTATAATAAATGATTATTACGAACGGGCGGGTTGTGCCAAACTGAAACCCTCTTCTTTTCCTTCTTTTCAGTTTTACAATAATTGTTGTTATATGTATGCTAAAATAACTGTATTATTACAATGACAACCTACTTTTTGAAATAAAGTGATTTAAGGTGGTTTTATGCATATTGAATACATTTTTGGTGACTTTCGACCCATTTGATCAGCACTACCTGTTCAACCTGTCTCGATCAAATTTTAAAATTGTACCCATTTGACCGTTAAGAGGCAAAATACAAGATAATCCCTTTTTCATATACAGGTCAAAATGGCTACCTTCGATATTTGTGTGTTAATGCAATTAATGATTCCATTATTTTACAGATCTCCAAGCTTGGTATTTATCCTGCTGTTGATCCACTTGATTCTACATCTCGTATGCTTTCACCCCATATTTTGGGAGAGGAACATTACAACACGGCTCGTGGTGTACAGAAAGTTCTTCAGAACTACAACAATCTTCAAGATATTATTGCAATTCTTGGAATGGATGAGCTTAGTGAAGATGATAAGTTGACTGTTGCTCGTGCTCGCAAGATTCAAAGGTTTTTGAGTCAACCCTTCCATGTTGCTGAAGTTTTCACTGGTGCCCCTGGTAAATATGTGGAGTTGAAGGAAAGCATTGGTAGCTTCCAGGTCAGTTTATTTTGCTTTAAATTGTAAAATTAATTTGTTCAATTTTTACTGCATCAAACTTGTTTAAAGGTGTATGCAACAGTCCAAAACCGGACCACATGGAAACTGAAAACTTGAAAACATTGTAACCGTGAACATGACCATATAGTAGCGGTTGCATGTTGTTTGGTACTGGTTTAGAACTGGTTCCTTACTTCCAAAATCCAAATCCTGACCATGAACCAGACTCAAAACTTTTGTGCTTGTGGTTAAAACTTCCGTTTCATCGAAATATAAGAAGAAGAAGAAGAAGAATCCTTTTTTGGACCAAACCGAACCAAAACTTTTTCATACCATGGACAACAACCGGACTGTGCGTAACCAGCCCCATTCCAATTGGGTTAGCGGGTCATGACAATTTGATCGAATGTTGCTCACCCTTATTTCAAATCATATAAATGTGTAGCTTTAACATTTCTTGCTTTTTTAGGGCGACTGAGGTCACTTGTTTCACTCGAATCATATTATTTTGTATAGAAACTGATCTGAAATTTGTACAGGGCAGAACTGCAACATACTT
Organism: Smallanthus sonchifolius; assembly: GCA_023525975.1. Lineage (NCBI taxonomy): Eukaryota > Viridiplantae > Streptophyta > Magnoliopsida > Asterales > Asteraceae > Smallanthus > Smallanthus sonchifolius. The sequence continues at coordinate 18,832,881 of CM042036.1, forward strand.
TCTTTAACCATTTAATGCAATTTACATATCATTTCTTTCCAAAATATGCAATTTGCATTAAATGGTAAAAATGGTAATCAGGCTGCCATAAATGGTAACACATAGCAACGATATTGTGCACATAGTTGTCAAAGCGCATAGGCGCACTCGAGGCTCGCAAGGCTCGAAAAAAGCGAGGGCTTTTTTAAGTTTTTATATAATCATGGAAAACGCGCCTCGGCGCTCGCTTGAGCTCGCTTTTACAAGAAAAGCCACAAATCGCGCCTAGGCCCCTACCAGGCACTAAACTTACGCCTCGTTGCGCTTTTGCGCCTAGGCGCGCGCCTTGACAACATAGGTTGTGCATTAAATGGTTATAACTTATAAGTACCATATATTGTTTTATTTGGTAAAGTATGTCCCCATTAAATAGTTAGAGAAAAGGTATGTTCCGGGTGGTACATTGCATTTTCTTGTGAACTGCTCTTTGTATTTTACTCAAAATCGTGTCCGTCTTTTTCAGGGAGTTTTGGATGGAAAGTAGACGACCTACCAGAACAATCATTTTACATGGTTGGTGGAATCGATGAGGTTATTGCCAAGGCCGAAAAGATTGCCAAGGATAACGCGTAGAACGCCTTTTCTTGAAAAAAAGATGAATAATTTGTTGATTTTGGTGGTGGGTGCATGTTCATGTTCTATTCCCTGATGTACCGGGATTTTTGTTTATTTTGTGGGCTGACCGACTGCTTTGATTACTTGTGTTTCACGATAGAGAAGCCAAAAATCCCTCCTCTTGTCGGATAATAAAGAGGGACAGTTGTTGGGGCACCACCACCGCCACCGCCGCCACCGCCGCCGCCGCCACCAAATTTCTCTTTTTTAACAAATTTTCTTAGCCTGTGTCACTTCATTAAATGCGAGGTGACTTGTTTGCGAGCCTGTTGGCTCGACAGTTAGATATATATACCAAAAATATCTCATAATACTAAAGATTATAAATATTAACCCTAGTGGAAGCAAATTTAACCAATACAGTTAGATTATTGTATCAAGTACTAACTGTTTTATTATGCATCATAATTGTTAGAGTTAATTGCACAAATGTCCATGTGGTTTGATTAAACTGCATGTTTAGCCTTTAAGTTTTAAAAGTTTATTCTAAATTTTTGTGACCTGGTTGTGTTTTTAGCCCTAACATTAATACCATTTAGTTTTTAACAGAAAATTAGTTCATGTGATATCCACGTGACTTATGATCGTAAACTTAACCTAAAAATGAGTTAAAATCGATAAAAAAATAGTATTTTTTTACTGATTTGCATTTGACGGGATTAAAAGAAGCGTACATGAAAAAAAAAGGATATACATTTCAAGGACTGGTCTCGACCATTGGAGAACGGAAGCATCACTATATAATCATTAAAACTTTAATGATTATATATGTAATAATATAATAGTTGATTAAATTAAAATGTTCTAAAAAATAAGTTTTTATATAATAGTTGATTATATAATAGTTTTTATTCGTAGGAGTTAGTGTTAGCTACTTTCTACGTTTGCTTTTAGTCTTAAGTGTCTTTAGCCTTAACTACTTTACTCATAAGGATTTCTTTTATCTTATACTACTAATAAATTCTGTCATGATAGTTTTTTTTTTCTTGCATCTTTCATGTATTTTCCTTTTAAAACAAAAGTAAATAAGGTTTTCTCGAGCCTGAGATTAACCTTTTATCTCATGAGATATAGATAAGGTTTATCCTCATCTCACCCGAGAAGGAACTTAATAGGGGCAGGAGGGGGGCCAGGCCCCTCCTACTTTTTTACTCAAAAAATATTGATTTCGGTTTAATAGGTTTATTTATATTGTTTGGGCCCCTTCTAATCCAGATCAAAAGCCTAAATCTGTTCCACAAATCCATAAAAAAAATTGGTTCTCCCCTCTTTTTTGCTCAGAAGTATTGATTTCGGCCCACTAGGTTTATTTCATATTAGTTATAGTGTTTGACTCCCTCCTAATTCAGATCAAAAGCCCAAATCTGTTCTACAAATTCACTAAAAAGTTTGGTTTTTTATGTGTAGTATTTTCGACCCCCAATTTAATTGTTCAAGTTTTGTCATTGCCGTTTACCCCTTATGTATAAGTGAGATTTCTCCTGTACCTTGTTTGTTATTTTAATAAATAAGTTGTTATTTATTATTATTGCTATGTTACAAAACTAATTCACGTGACACAATAAATAAAATATTTAACCGGATATAGGGTGTTGAAAATAAGTTTGATTATTAATCACAATTCTAAAACTTTCCGATATAGAAATATAATAAAGTAATCATGTATGTCTGAATTAATGTGTTCTATGATATGTTTAGTAAGGTTGGATGGAACGTTGTAGCACGAGACAATTTGGAAAACACTGTTATACATCTTTGATTTAGTTTTATTATTATTATTTGACTTCAACTATACATTTGGATTTGTAGAAACCCTCTTATAAAGATGTTTAAATCACATTAAAAATTAATAGTGTTGCTACAAATAATTTCAGTGACACCAAAGACGATTGAAACTGTGATAATAACGTTATAACATCGCACAAAGAACTTTCAGATAAATATTTTTCGATTGAGAGAGTATTTAGCATAGTTAATGCTTTCAGTGACACCAAAGACGATTGAAACTGCGATAAGAACGTTATAACATCGCCCAAAGAACTTTCAGATAAATATTTTTCGATTGAGAGAGTATTTAGCATAGTTAAGGGGAGCCTTTTATGATATAATATGTTGTTTGGTCTTTAAAGTTGGTTTTTATAGTTGTAATTTTTTGGAGATTTATGGAACTTTGTACGAGATGTTCCGTCACTTTTTCTCCCTGTGTCGATGACTCTTTTGCTTACGATATCCTCTCCTCCGTTGATGAGATCTTTGCATATAATGTGTCGTAGATGTCGTCACATCACATTAAATGTTTCTATATCTTTCATAAATTGTTTTTAGTTTACTCGGTTATAGGATGTCCTAGAGGTGGGCAAAAAAACCGGTTTTAAACCGGGTCACCGGAACCCGACCCGAACCGGTTTCACGACCAAACCGGTTTCACCCAACCCGATCCGAGACCCGATCCAAACCCGTAGGTGTGTAACCAGTTTTTAAAAAAAATTTTGGAGGACGGTTCTTAACCCGACCCGAACCGGTTTCACCCTCAAACCGGTTTCGGGCCCGACCCGGTTCTCAAACCGGTTCGGAACCGGTTCGAACCGTTGGGATTTTCAATTTTAACGGCTTTATAGCCGTTGGAACGGCTATATGACCCTTTTTTTTGGTTTTTTTTTGTATTTTGGAGCTCCTATAACTTGTATAAATAGGTGTGGGTTGTATTGGTTCAACCACACAATTTCAAAACGCTCTCATTTCTTAAAAACGCTCTTATTTCTCAAAAACGCTCACGCTCGAAAGTCGAAACTCTCAAAATGGCAAACGAATCTCAACAATCTAATATTTTTTGTGCTTCTCAAAGTGTTAGTGCTCCCACGGTTGTGCGGGTTATTCCTACAACAAGGAATCCCAATGTTTGGCAACATTTCGATTTATGCGAAATGTCGAATGGTGGTCATAAGGCTCGATGCAAGTTGTGCGGGCATTTTTTTGGAAAAGACGCAAACACAACTTTGAAGAATCACATTGAAAAAAACTATTGTTCGGTTATAAAGGCTCAAGCTTCGCAAGGTCAAGCAAGTATGACAACCGAAGGTAATATTTTTGCGTATAATGTTGACTTGGTTCGGGAGAGGATGACGCATTTTGTGATTCAAGAGAGTCTACCTTTCAAACACTTTGACAACGAGCGTTTGACTCGGCTTATTCAACAAACGCTCCAACCTCGCTACACTCATGTAAGTTGTGCTACTCTTAGACGAGATTGTATAAATATGTGGAAAAAAGCTAAAGTAGAAATAATAAATGAATTTAAAAATTTAAAAACCGGTATTAGTTTAACTTGTTTTGGTCGGCTCCCCACAATTTACCGGATTCTTACATTTACGTTACCGCTCATTGGATAAATACGGAAAGTTGGCAAATGATGAAACGTACTATTGCGTTCGATATTTTTGCATACCCCCACACCGGTGACAATTTATTTTATATTTTAGACAAAGTTATAAGAACTTTTAAAATAGAAACAAAAGTTTTTTCAATATCGTTTGATAACGCCTCGAATAATACCGTCGCGATAAAACAACTTATTTTAAAATATAACCCGATTTGTAATGGTATTTTTTTCCATAGCCGATGTGTTGCACATATTATTAATTTAGTTGTGCAAGATGGTCTTAAACACATTAACGATGTTAGAAATCAATTTAAACAAATGTTGCGTGACATTTTTCATACAAGTCAAAGAAGATATCATCGATATATAAAATTTTATAAAGACGGGCAAACCGAATGTTTAGGTCCAAATTGGGACGTTTCAACACGTTGAAACTCAACGTGTAACATGTTCGAAAAAGCCATTCAACAAAAACGAAGTTTGCAAATGTTTCATGCCCAACTAGCAAGGCAAAAAAAAGTAACAAAATTTCCGACAACGGGTTGGGGTATCATTGAAGGTGTAGCCGATATGCTCCATATTTTAAAACCGCTGCAACCTATTTATCGGGAGTTTACTATCCCACAAGTCCTTTGGTTTTAAATCAACTTTTTTTAATGGTCGAAAAATTAAACGAATATTCCATGCGAGGCGGCGTATTTAAAGAAATGATACCGCCAATGAAAAAGAAATTTAAAAAATATTTTAAAGAAATGCCTCCGATTATTACTTGCGCCGCTGCCTTAAACCCGTGCTTAAATGTTTCGGGTGTTGAAACTTTAATTGAAAAAATAATTTACGGTTTGGATTTATACGAAGAAGACATATTTTTAACGGATAGAGCAAAAACTATTTTTACACAAAATTTGTCTACTTTATTTACTGTTTATGTTGAAAAATATGGTACAACATCTACCGTTCATGAGCAATTTAGAAACGCTCCATCAAGTGCAAGTACTAGTCGGAGTTCAATGTTAAACTTATTTAATACTATACTTAATGAAAATAGTAAACGTCAACGGGGTAATACCCCAAGTAGCGAATTAGGTAGATATATCGGTTCGGATTTTTTAACCGGTATGAATGCTCATGATTTTGAGACATTTGATATCTTGGCTTGGTGAAAAGAGAAGGAAAACCAATTTCCCGTCCTATCCGCTATGGCCCGTGATCTACTAACCGTCCAAGCTTCTACGGTAGCTTCGGAATCTGCTTTTTCTGTTAGTGGCAGGGTTGTTTCTTTACGAAGAACAAGACTAACTCCGCCATCGGTGGAAACGTGCATTTGCTTAAAAGATTACTTGGACGCGGCGGAAAGAATACAACATATATCTTCCCTTGAAGGCGAACTCGAAGTCGAGGGAGAGATATACGAGGACGAGGTGGAAGGAGGATTGATTGAAGCAATCGGCGAAGACCTCCTACGAGGGAGTTCGGGATCCGACTAGTACCGACTACCCGGATTTTCAATATATCCACGAAGAAGACTTTTATATTTAATGTATTTTTAATTTGTAAACTTTTAATTATTTGTTTTGTAATTTCTAAACTTTATCTTGTATGTTTTGTAATTTTTAAATTAAGTTAATATCTTTAACGGTTAATTTTTTAAAAAATTAACGGTTTTTTTTTTTAAAAAAATCCGGGTAAACCGGTTTGGGACCCGAACCGGTTTAGTAGCCAACCCGGTCCGATCCGGTTTGGTAGGGTTGGGTTCGATGATCCTTGAACCCGGTACGTCGACCTGGTCCAAGCGGGTATTGCCCAACCCGACCCGGTTTTAAACCCGAACCGGTTTCGTTTGAAACCCGATTTGTACACCTCTAGGATGTCCCAGTATGAAATCCGTACATCCAAACGTTATGAAGACGGATATCATTGTTGGGACCCATTAATCCGGGTATCTTGGTCCAGCTGGCCTAGCAATTTGGATGTAGTGGTCCGCCTTGGCCGAAGTAGGTAGAGTTTTTTTTAAAAGAGTGTTGTAGGAAAACATATTTACCAAAATATGTGTTTTTTGAAAATTTTCTTTTTCTCACTTCTAATCAGTGGCGGAACTAGAAATTTTCGACGGGGGGTCAGAATAGAATTTGTTTTTAAATTTACTCACACACATCACTTATTTTTCTTTTATCAATCGATTTATTAGTCTGCAATACAGGCTTCCACGTCTCATGTCTTTAACAATTTTGTAAAGTTACTTCACAAATGAATCTGTGAAAAAAAATATATTTATTACCACTTTGTTATGTTTTTTTTTGTACGGGAAACCATTTTGTTATGTAAATAAGTCTCATAAAATTTGCCACGCAAAAAAGAAACTTAGGGGGTGTTTGGATTGCCTTTTCAAACCAACTTATTAACTTTTATAAGTTAATAAGTTGTTTGGGTTACCTCTCAAAACTACTTATAAAAGGAGATTTTAAGAAGGAAAAAGGAGATTTTAAAAAGTAAGTGAGAGTTACTTCTCAAAACTACTTATAAAAGTCAATAAGGAGAAGGAAATAAGTAATCCCAAACACCCCCTTAGATTGTAGCCGGATCTCCAACGTTTTATTTTTACATAATTTGACTTGTACTCAGCATATGTTATTATTAATTTCATTGCGGGTCTCAATTCTATTTGTGGTTTTTTTTAAATATAAAAAAATTACGATAAGTTGAATATATAAAGTAATAAATAATTTTTTTTTAAAATACAAACAAAATAAACTACCTAAATTCATGTACCATTTCGTAAATTAAAATTAAACTAATAAACAAAATATTTAGCGTCTAATAAAAATAGTAAATAAATAAATGGGGACTACTAATGGCACACGGGAATTGCTATGTGGACTTGGTCATATACGCATCGTATAGGGCAATACGATACGTATAGCCCTTCACAATTTCCCATGCCCGACATCCTCGTACAACCTGGTCATTCCAACACTATACGCATCGTATAGTTCAATACGATGCGTATAGCGTACGAGGTACTTTCTGCAACTAGTCAACATCACATCGCTATACGCCACGTATAGATCTATACGGAGCGTATAGCGATGTGATGGTTGACTAGTTGCAGAAAGTACCTCGTACGCTATACTCATCGTATTGAACTATACGATGCGTATACGAGGTTTGACCAGGTTTGACCCGAATCCTATACGCACCGTATTGCCCTATACGATGCGTATATGGCCCAAATTTTGTGTATTTAACCATGCAAAATTCTCATCCGAACGTATCGTTCAAAAAATTTCAAACGATCTCTCAAAAATTATAAACATGTCTTGGTGGTGGGATGATAACTACGGTTTTCAGGTATATTCTAACGAGTCGCTGGAAAACAACCCGCAAAGTTCTGGCGTTCAAGAGGTGAACTGGGAGGAGGTCTCGTCCGACGTTTATTCTAATCAACGGGTAAGGCTTCCAGATTTGAACGAGCCACTGAGCAATCCCGAGTTCGTATACGGTGAACCGTCTTACCTTACACAACCCATGAACGACTACGTATACGGTGAAGTCTCCTCCCCGACACAACAAACTAACAACTTCGTGTGCGGTGAAGTCTCTTACCCGACACAACAAACCGACGACTCCAAAGACGAAGAACAAAACCATCAAAATGTGTCGTATAAAACTGACCAGAATTTTCAGTCTCGTGAACAGTTGGTGGATTGGCTATGCGGAGAGGACGTGAGAATGGTTACGTCCTTGTCACCCGACGATCGAGGAGAAAAGGCGACGATCCGACGGAACCGTTTATCAAGGTGTGGCTTGTGTGTGACCGTCACGGCGAACGTGCGTCTACTGCCACGGTTAGACGTGCCGGTAGCAAGAAAATAGGCTGTCCCTTTAAATTGGAAGGAGAGTATCAAGAAAATACTGGTGATTGGAAATTAACGGTGAAGGATGACAGTCATAACCACGATCCTAGTCAACATCTTGTGGCGCACTCGTTTGCAAGGAGACTGTCTCAGTCGGAACAATTTTTGGTGGGGAAGTTGTATTCGCAAAACATGTTGCCACGAAATATTCTGGCAACTATAAGGGAACAAAACCCAGAGAGTAGTTGCATTAAAAAGGACATTTATAATGCGATACAAAAGATAAAACACGAAACGAGAGTCGGTGAAACTCCAATACAGATTCTGGAAAACCTGCTTTCTTCTAAAAAATACGTTTACTATACTCGAGAAGATCATGTCACAAATAGTGTGGAGGAGATATTCTTTGTTCATCCAAAATCGTACGAGATGTGGCGTGCATTCCCGCACGTGTTGATGATCGACGCGACCTACAAAACAAACATGTATAAACTTCCATTTGTCCAAGTGGTCGGTGTGACCTCCACACACCAGTCGTTTTGCGTCACTCATGCATTTATATCAAAAGAACGGGAGGAAAACTTTGTTTGGGTGCTACTTTAAATAAAAGCAATGTTGCAAAAGTGTATGGAGCCGCGTGTGATAGTAACAGACAATGACAAAGCTCTTATGAACGCGTGTGATAAAATATTTCCGGGATGTTCCTGTGACAATCCGACTTTTCATGTTAACTCCGTTAACAATCCCGTTAAACATTCTGTTAAAAACCTAACCCCGTTAGCTAAATCAGTTAAATCTAACTGCAGGGACTTATTCTAACAATTTTTTTAAAACTCAATATGCATCAAACCATAGGGACTAATCTGGTAATTAACCAATTCTTGACTCTGTTTGACTTTGGAAAGTCAAACTCGTGACTTTTGCAAAAATTCAAAGTTCAAAACCATTTTCTATTGAAATTCTCTAACGGTTATACACATTAAAGCTATGATCGATCATCATTAGGCTAATTAAACTGCATTCATATCAAAATTAATCCCAATTTCGATTGGAATAACCGTAACCGTCGAACTCATTACAAAATGAAGCGAATTCGTGCATATCAATCTCCATTTTGCGAATTTGATGTTCATACACCTTAGTCGCATTCATCAGTAGCAAAATCATACCCCAATTCCATCAAAAACGAATTTGGTAATACCGAGGACTAACTCGCGCGACGACAGAGCCAGTTCGGTAAATAACCATCAATTGCAACTCGATTCTGGTAAAGATTTACATCTACATCTTCGTTTTTATCCACTAAATGAAAGCCCTATGTTTATTGGGGCTCATTTCATCGAATTAACCCAGACCGTAATCTAGGGTTCATACGAAACCCAATTTGGGGCTTTCGATCCTAAACTTGATTAAAATTCAATTGAATTACATGGATAGATTCGCAATTACCTACTCTTTGAAAGCCTCACATCAATTGAATCAAACAATATCGAATTGATTAAAATCCGTAATCTAGGGTTCATCATAAGTTCGATTTGGGGGTTTTAACTCTAGACCTAACCAAAATGAAATTAAATCATATGGGCAGATTCACAAACATTTACTCATTAATAGCCCTATGTTAATTTGATCTCACAACATCAAATCCTTCAAAATCCAGAACCTAGGGTTCATACGTTTCGGGTTTAATCGGATACTAGTCTAGACACTTTTTAAATCCAATTAAATTATACTAACAGATTCGAAATTCCCTTTTTGTTAAAAGCCCCATGATTCCAACAAGTTTTATTATCGGATTCGTTCAATTTAATTCCAAGTTCAACCTAGGGTTTTCGGTGTTTTCAAACGAGAATTAACGGCTTTAAACTTGTTAGATTTGCAATTAAATTCACATATAGATTCGCAAACATCTGTTGAACGAAACCCCTATGCATTTGATTCAAATCGTGGTCGGATTCGATGGATTGGGGCTGGGAATCGATTTCGGCCTCGATAGGGGGAGGGTGAACACCTTGACTGAGTGTTAAAACCCATCCATTTCAATTCCTGTTGCGATGGCCTAGCGGCTGAGATGGTAAAAGCTGTGTGCGTGTGTAGGAGAGACCCGGGTTCGAGACCGGGCTCCCACATTTTATTGTTGGAGCATTTTCTTGTATTATTTTAATATAAAAATCAAACCCTATAATATTATATTATTATATAAATGAGTTTAAGCCCGGAAAACAACCCGTAGGCTCGGGTTTGAATTATTAACCTATTATTATATTATTCCCACTTTTGTAAATAAAATATTTATGTTATTGTCAAAAAAAAATAATATGTTTATATTATTTTCAAACCGTAACTTCGTATAAAATAATATATTTATATTATTTTCAACCCGTGACTAATGTTACTAAATAATATATATTTATATTATTTCGTATCGTTTTATACCTCGTGTGACGTTTTAAACTAAATAATAATATAATTAGTTATATTATTTACTCGCATTTATTATATCGATTAAAAATATTATATTTATTATTTCTCCACAAATGATTATTTAGTTAATCCGACGAGCCTAAAAATAATATATTAAATTATATTATTTTCCTAACTTTTATAAACGACATTAACGTACGAGTTTATTTATTTATTTAATATTATTCGTTATTAACCTTCGACTCGTAACACTTTGATCCTTAATTAGTATTTTAAGAAATATATATATATATATATATATATATATATATATATATATATATTTCCGTAGACACGTTCGTCTACTCTTAAATCCTTATAAAGCGTTAAGATGTTCTAACTTCCGTGTCGTCGTCACAAATCCCATATGTCCCTAACTTATGTGTTATAATTATAGGGCATACGTAAGCCGTGCAGGCTAACACTTGAGATTATAAATCTCATACTTGTGTGATACTACCTACTACGCAACGCAAGTGAGTTTCACGGCCCCTTTTACTGTTTTTATTTGTGGGAGAAAACATGTCACAACCTTTTTGGTTTATTGTAATTCATATGATATCACTGTTGAGGCTAAGCGTAACACACTATCATGAAAAGTCCTCACACACATCGGACCGTTAATATGGTATGAACGAGGTAATTTTGGTAGTACTACTGGGTTTGACAAACCCCACCCCTGTTAGTCGCGCTAACTCGATTGGAGGTCGAACGGGTGTTATATTGACCTTAACACATTAGTCAGAGTTGATAGACCTGACTGGAGGCAAACAAACAAACACACTGTCAGTTTCGGTTGCGAGCGCTTTAGCAAAACATGAATATAGGCATGCAACCTATTGATATGCATATTGAATGTACATAATCCGCAAATGCTTTATTTGAAATGATTGAAACCTGTGAACTCACCAACCTAGTGTTGACTCGTTTTCTTACATGTTTTCTCAGGTTGGCACTCAGGATCACGTTAAGTCATGCATGTGTCTTGGACTTCAATTGAAATAATTATCTATTGAATAATATTTATGTTTTGTTTGTAATTGAACTTGGGTGCGTTGTTTTGCGCATTTACTTTCGTTTAACGCTTCCGCAAATACACTCTGAACCTTAATCTTTTATGTTATTACATTTCAAGTCCCATATAGTGTCATTTGAAGTAACTGATGTCTGAGATCCTGGTTTGTCACCTTCCAAAACGGTAAAACTCCGTTAGTGGAATTTGGGGGTGTGACAGATTGGTATCAGAGCCATTGGTTATAGAGAACTAGGACTGCATTCTAGACTATAGCCACACACATTAGTTACTTGGCATAGACACTTACTCCTTATGTTTCAGGAATTATGTCTACACCACCATCTTCACCACCTACCAATCAGGAACATGACATTCCTGCCATTGCATCACCGGAGCCCAAGAGGCGTAGGCTTGAGCCCATTTATAACTCTATTGTGTATGGAGAGCCCATGCATATCCGAAATGGGAGTGACTGAGATTGGTACCCCGGTTTACTGAGCAAATGGGTTAGACAGGAACGAGTTCCATCACCGTACTTTGGAGCTTCATCATCAGGAGCACGTTTACCATTACTACCTTGCCACTTGGACCAAGCCTTTGCAGCATTTGTAGCAAGTATGGATCGAGAGATTCGGAATATGAGAGATGCAGCAGGAGCGATCACAGGTCTGTTAAGAGGAGAGAAACAAATGGATCACAGGATAGATCTGCTAGTAGCAGAATTGGCAAGCACTGACCGCTTGCATAATGCATTAGTGGACGAGGTAAGGGCGTTGCAAGCTAGAGTGAATGCACTCGAGGAGGCTGAAGTAGAATCTCAGGAAAGAATTGGAGAATTAGAGATACAACTTGCAGCAGCTTTAGAGCCAGCTGAAGTACCCGATTTTGAGCCTGAGGATGAGCCCGAGGAAGTAGAGGAGGATGATGTTGAATCAGTCATCTCATCCGCCGGCAGTGGAGCTTGATATTCCATTCCATTCTATCTTATCTTATTTTGTCATTTCTTTATGTTTCAAATAAAAACCTAAATGGGTAAGGATGTTCCCATTCCAATAAAATCTTAGTGAACTGTTTGAGTTGAACCATTTATTCTATGGCCTTATGATTTAAGTTAGCCTTGTACTAAAATCATAAACCTGCATGTCTTTACACATCTCCTTCTGTTTGCTTACACTTGAGTGATGTCAATATGCGATGTATTTACTCATTTCTTGTATTTGTGAATATGAAGAATCATGGCCGGACGTGGACGTGGCGGTCGCAACGGTGGTCGTGGAAATATAAACCTGACACCAGCCGAACTGGCTGCGTTAATTAATGACAGTGTTGCTGAAGCCTTAGCAGCACACATTGCAGGTAAACCTGTTAACCGTTAACTCTAGACAACCAATGGTACTCATTTATTCCACTCCTTCCTAAACCCAACCTACTCTTTCTAATCTAGGGCAATCGAACAATCCACAGAACAATCAGAATGTCTGTACCTTCAAGACATTTATGGACTGCAAGCCCCACATATTCAGTGGAGCTGAGGGAGCTGTCGGATTACTCCGATGGTTTGAAAAGATTGAATCTGTGTTCTCCATGTGTAACTGCCCTATGGCCGACCGAGTCAAATTTGCATCGGGAACTCTAGAGGGTCCTGCCCTCACATGGTGGAATGCACAGGTCCAGATGCTAGGTCTGGACATGGCCAATGCATCACCATGGGAAGATTTCAAGATCCTGATGAAGGAAGAGTACTGTCCCAGGGATGAAATTCAGAAACTCGAGGGAGAATTCTGGAATCTGAAAATGGAGGGTTCTGAAATAGAACTCTACACCACTCGCTCGCATGAATTCGCGGGGATGTGTCCTCACATGGTCACACCACCCTACAAGAGAATTGAAATGTTCATCAGTGGATTAGTACCACAAATCTAGAGCATGGTTACTTCATCCAACCCCACTACCATTCAACAAACCATCCGTCTTGCTCACAAACTGATGGACCAAGCCGTTACCCAAGGGACACTACCTCCCAGGAAGTCAGCATCCAAGTCTACTGACAACAACAAGAGGAAGTTTGACAGTAGCAATAACAACATGGGATTTCAGCCAAATCAATCACAGCAACAACAACAGCGTAGGTTTGAACCTACGAAGAACTTCAACCAGTCGACCTCTTCGGGTCAGCATCAAAGTGGTTATATTGGGAGACACCCCAGGTGTAACAAATGTAATTACCACCACCTCGGTTCTTATGACAAAAACCGTTGCCAGCGGTGTGGCAAGGTGGGCCATGCTGCCAAAGACTGCAGAGGGGAATTACAAGCCAAGCAGCCTTTCCAACAACCGGGTTTTATCAAGGGTTGTTTTGAATGTGGAAAAGAGGGACACTTCCGAAAGGATTGTCCACAATTAAAGAGGGGTGGAAACGACAACAACAACAACAACCACCAAGGCAATAATAACAACCAGGGAAATAATGCAGGGAATGGTGCAAAGGGGCGAGCCTTTGTGCTAGGATCCGGAGAAGCTTGTTATGACCACAACGTGGTTACCGGTAAGTTCCTTCTAAACAACTATTTTGCTTCTGTACTATTTGACACTGATGCTGATAGGAATTCCATGACTAATAAACTTAGCAACCTACAAAGAAAAACCCCAACCCTGTTAGAAAACAGATACACCATAGAAATCACCAACGGACAAGTAATATAAACAACCCATGATCTTAAGGGTTGTAAACTTGAACTGACTAGTCATAAATTTGACTTTGATCTCATGCCGGTCACACTCGGTAGTTTCGACGTGATTGTCGGAATGGACTGATTATCTAAGAACCAAGCTGAGATTATCTGTCGCGAGAAAATCGTTCGCCTTCCTCTTCCTAATGGAGAAACCCTCTCCGTCCAAGGCGAAAGGAGTGGTGCTGTTATGGGCATCATATCCTTCATGAAGGCACAAATAATAGTCTCACTTACCTCTAGTGGAGTCCTCCTACATTAATGGTTATCACACTATTATCAAGGCGGAACCATTCGAAGCATTGTACGGACGTAAATACCGATCCTCTATCTGTTGGACTGGAGTTGGGGATAACCAACTTACAAGTCCCGAACTTGTATTCGAAACCTCTGAAAAGATCGTTCAAATCCGAAACCGTATGGCGGCAACTCGTGATCGTTAAAAGAGCTACACCGATAAACGTCGTAAACCGTTAGAATTTCAAATAGGCAACATGTTTCTATTCAAAGTCTCACCTTGAAAAGGTGTAATTCGCTTCCGAAAACGAGGCAAACTGAATGCCCGTTATGTTGGACCATTCAAGATAGTGAAAAGAATTGGCTCAGTAGCGTATCAACTGGACCTACCTATAGGACTTAGTAGTGTACACGACGTCTTTCATGTCTCGAACTTGAAGAAATGTCTAGCAGACGAAACACACGTAGTTGATGAACAACTGCGGTTCGTTGAAGAACCGATAACAATCATGGATAGGGAAATCAAAACGTTAAAACACAGTAAAATCCCTATTGTCAGAGTTCGTTGGAACTCGAAACGCGGACTTAAATTCACATGGGAACGCGAGGAACAGGTGATACGTAAGTATCCACTTCTGTTCAAGCAATCCACTTCAAACTCTTAAAATATTATCCTAATTTTCGGGACGAAAATTCTTTCAACTAGGGGATGATGTGACATCCAGAAAAAAATTTTATTTTTTTAATTTTCGGGACGAAAATTCTTTCAACTAGGGATGATGTGACAATCCGACTTTTCATGTTAACTCCGTTAACAATCCCGTTAAACATTCTGTTAAAAACCTAACCCCGTTAGCTAAATCAGTTAAATCTAACTGCAGGGACTTATTCTAACAATTTTTTTAAAACTCAATATGCATCAAACCAGAGGGACTAATCTGGTAATTAACCAATTCTTGACTCTGTTTGACTTTGGAAAGTCAAACTCGTGACTTTTGCAAAAATTCAAAGTTTAAAACCATTTTCTATTGAAATTCTCTAACGGTTATACACATTAAAGCTATGATCAATCATCATTAGGCTAATTAAACTGCATTCATATCAAAATTAATCCCAATTTCGATTGGAATAACCGTAACCGTCGAACTCATTACAAGATGAAGCGAATTCGTGCATATCAATCTCCATTTTGCGAATTTGATGTTCATACACCTTAGTCGCATTCATTAGTAGCAAAATCATACCCCAATTCCATCTAAAACGAAGTTGGTACTACCGAGGACTAACTCGCGCGACGACAGAGCCAGTTCGGTCAATAACCATCAATTGCAACTCGATTCTGGTAAAGATTTACATCTACATCTTCGTTTTTATCCACTAAATGAAAGCCCTATGTTTATTGGGGCTCATTTCATCGAATTAACCCAGACCGTAATCTAGGGTTCATACGAAACTTAATTTGGGGCTTTCGATCCTAAACTTGATTAAAATTCAATTGAATTACATGGATAGATTCGCAATTACCTACTCTTTGAAAGCCTCACATCAATTGAATCAAACAATATCGAATTGATTAAAATCCGTAATCTAGGATTCATCATAAGTTCGATTTGGGGGTTTTAACTCTAGACCTAACCAAAATGAAATTAAATCATATGGGCAGATTCGCAAACATTTACTCATTAATAGCCCTATGTTAATTTGTCTCACAACATCAAATCCTTCAAAATTCAGAACCTAGGGTTCATACGTTTCGGGTTTAATCGAATACTAGTCTAGACACTTTTTAAATCCAATTAAATTATACTAACAGATTCGAAATTCCCTTTTTGTTAAAAGCCCCGTGATTCCAACAAGTTTTATTATCGGATTCGTTCAATTTAATTCCAAGTTCAACCTAGGGTTTTCGGTGTTTTCAAACGAGAATTAACGGCTTTAAACTTGTTAGATTTGTAATTAAATTCACATGTAGATTCGCAAACATCTGTTGAACGAAACCCCAATGCATTTGATTCAAATCGTGGTCGGATTCGATGGATTGGGGCTGGGAATCGATTTCGGCCTCGATAGGGGGAGGGTGAACACCTTGACTGAGTGTTAAAACCCATCCATTTCAATTCCTGTTGCGATGGCCTAGCGGCTGAAATGGTTAAAGCTGTGTGCGTGTGTAGGAGAGACCCGGGTTCGAGACCGGGCTCCCACATTTTATTTTTGGAGCATTTTCTTGTATTATTTTAATATAAAAACAAACCCTATAATATTATATTATTATATAAATGAGTTTAAGCCCGGGAAACAACCCGTAGGCTCGGGTTTGAATTATTAACCTATTATTATATTATTCCCACTTTTGTAAATAAAATATTTATGTTATTGTCAAAAAAAAATAATATGTTTATATTATTTTCAAACCGTAACTTCGTATAAAATAATATATTTATATTATTTTCAACCCGTGACTAATGTTACTAAATAATATATATTTATATTATTTCGTATCGTTTTATATCTCGTGTGACGTTTTAAACTAAATAATAATATAATTAGTTATATTATTTACTCGCATTTATTATATCGATTAAAAATATTATATTTATTATTTCTCCACAAATGATTATTTAGTTAATCCGACGAGCCTAAAAATAATATATTAAATTATATTATTTTCCTAACTTTTATAAACGACATTAACGTACGAGTGTATTTATTTATTTAATATTATTCGTTATTAACGTTCGACTCGTAACACTTTGATCCTTAATTAGTATTTTAAGAAATATATATATATATATTTCCGTAGACACGTTCGTCTACTCTTAAATCCTTAGAAAGCGTTAAGATGTTCTAACTTCCGTGTCGTCGTCACAAATCCCATATGTCCCTAACTTATGTGTTATAATTATAGGGCATACGTAAGCCGTGCAGGCTAACACTTGAGATTATAAATCTCATACTTGTGTGATACTACCTACTACGCAACGCAGGTGAGTTTCACGGCCCCTTTTACTGTTTTTATTTGGGGGAGAAAACATGTCACAACCTTTTGGTTTATTGTAATTCATATGATATCACTGTTGAGGCTAAGCGTAACACACTATCATGAAAAGTCCTCACACACATCGGACCGTTAATATGGTATGGACGAGGTAATTTTGGTAGTATTACTGGGTTTGACAAACCTCACCCGTGTTAGTCGCGCTAACTCGATTGGAGGTTGAACGGGTGTTATATTGACCTTAACACATTAGTCAGAGTTGATAGACCTGACTGGAGGCAAACAAACAAACACACTGTCAGTTTCGGTTGCGAGCGCTTTAGCAAAACATGAATATAGGCATGCAACCTATTGATATGCATATTGAATGTACATAATCCGCAAATGCTTTATTTGAAATGATTGAAACCTGTGAACTCACCAACCTGGTGTTGACTCGTTTTCTTACATGTTTTCTCAGGTTGGCACTAAGGATCACGTTAAGTCATGCATGTGTCTTGGACTTCAATTGAAATAATTATCTATTGAATAATATTCATGTTTTGTTTGTAATTGAACTTGGGCGCGTTGTTTTGCGCATTTACTTTCGTTTAACGCTTCCGCAAATACACTCTGAACCTTAATCTTTTATGTTATTACATTTCAAGTCCCATATAGTGTCGTTTGAAGTAACTGATGTCTGAGATCCTGGTTTGTCACCTTCCAAAACGGTAAAACTCCGTTAGTGGAATTTGGGGGTGTGACAGTTCCAAGAACCTATGTCGGTGGCACATACACGAGAATATCGCAAAACATTGCAGGGCATCATTTACAGACGAAGACTGGAAAAATTTCAAGTATTCATGGTCGGTATTATGTGAGTCTCCCAGGCCAGATATATACCAGTACAACTTCAACCGCCTTTACGAACGTCTGTATGCAGCCAAACTAGGAAGTAAGTTTTAAATATTAAATATTAAATATTTAATATTTTCAGTATTTAAATATTTATTCAATATTAAATATTTTTCCAGGGGTTATAGATTATGTGACTAAAAATTGGCTGGACCCGTATAAATAAAAGTTTGTATCCGCGTGGTCCAACAGAAACCTCAATTTTGGTCAACATACAACGAACCGAGTCGAGAGCCAGCATTCGCTCTTAAAGAGCTATCTTAGAAACGCTAACAGCTCGCTAGATAGACTTGTTGGGTTTGTTGATGAAATTGTATCAGATCAGTATTATCAGTTACAGTTTGGGTTTGGAACAAGCCTCATAAGGAAAATGGACAGCCACATAGCTATTGAATTGTTTGATAACCTACACGGTAATGTTTCACATAAAGCTTTAGATTTGATAGAAAACGAGTGGTACAAGTTATCAAATATACGGAAACAAAATGCAACGTGTGGGTGCCAACTCTTCAGTAGTTGTGGGTTGTCGTGTGCTTGTCGTCTAGCAAATATCGAAGCTACAGGTAAACTGTTCTGACTATTTAGTAGCTGTGGGTTGCCGTGTGCTTTTCAAAATGTTCTGACTATTTCGTTTAAAATACAGGTGGCATAATCCCTCTAGATGCGGTGGACGTCTTCCGGAGGAAACTTGATTTAAAACCGTCGTTTGTCGATGATGAAAATGTAGACGTGGATAAGGTACTGGGTCAAGTGAGAAACAAAATTATGTCACAACCCGATCAGGTCAAAATAAGTATGCTGTCGAGAATCGCAGGGGTTGTCTTTCCGAGCAAAAGTAACAAGAAAGCGCCTATGGTACAAGAAGATACTCGCGGTCGTCCAACTTTGAAAAAGCAACAACAAAGGAAACAGGATGTCGCGAGAAACAGCTCATTCACAGGATCCTAACAAAGCAAATGTGACCATGCGAGACACAGCTCGTTTATTGCGTCATAAGAGTCTATACAAGCGAGTTCGGTCTTTCAACACCGTCGTTCAACGAAGGGTAAAGGAAAGCAACCGCAAGATGATAACGCCCATCTTGGGTTTCCATTGATTACGGGGAAAGATGCGGTTAACAATATAAAATGTTTTAAGGATTCAATACCGTCTTTATTTTATCCATACATTTCACATATACAAGATGTAAATCCCGACGGTAACTGTGGTTTTCGATCGGTAGGTTTGGGCTTAGGGTTAAATGAAAACCGGTGGCTCTTTATCCGACAATAACTTCTAAATGAGATGGACAATAAAGAGGAATGGTGGAGAACTGTTTTTGACAGAGTCGCATTTCAAGAGTATGATACGCTACGTCACACAATAGATTGGCAGGATGTGAAAGCCGCACCAGTTAGTCGTTGGATGTCGATGCCATACACAGGACTCCTAATTGCTCAAAGATTTGGGGTGATTGTTCATCTTTTAAGCATCAACGGTAATCAAACATTTTTTCCATTGTGGTTTGGTCCTAACGTTCACGCTCAACATCAAGTCGTATCGTTAGTTCACGTCAAAAATGCTCATTTCATCCACGTCAAGTTAGACGGAGAATTTCCGATTCCTACGCCGAATGCACTTTGAAATTTGCACCGAAATGATGATGCAGCAAAATGGGAAAATATATACAATGATCGTATTGAACGATTTAAGAAAATAATGGCTACTAATAGATCTAGATTTCCACAATATTTCACGAATCTCGGATGATATTTGTTTAAAATTGTATTGTAACTATTTTTGAATTAATTTTATGGTCATTTTAAATATTTTTATTTAATTATAACTAATTATAATTAAACTACTAATACGTGTGATTAATTTTAATTAAATATAATTATAATTAATTTTTATTCAATATCCTATACGCCACGTATAGTCCAATACGTGGCGTATAGATATAAATCAGAGGGAATTCAAAATTTTCAAATATATTTAAAGGCTATACGACACGTATTGATCAATACGTGGCGTATAGAATACCAAAGGTTGGGGGAGATACGACACGTATTGATCTATACGTGGCGTATAGACTTTTGTTATATCAGTTTTTACCCCCGTACTGTACCAAACGAACCAAACAAGCAAACACAAAGCCATTCGTGACCCGCTTATAAAACGCTCGTTGATTTGGACCGTGGCCTCAAAAAAACTTTGTAAATGTACGTGTCTCAACCCACGATCATTAATGTTAGGTTTTTATTGAATATTAGCGGGTAAAACTGGGTAGATTAGCGATTTTTAGGTTTGAACTTAAGAACTATACGCTACGTATAGGGCCATACGTGGCGTATAGTTCGTCCTAGGAAGACGATGAAGCCATACGCCACGTATAAGTCTATACGCTGCGTATGGCTTGGTTTACCCGGTCACTTGCCTGCGTATGGTCTGGTTTGGGTCGCGTATGACTTGGTTTACCCGGCAACTCGCCCGCGTATGGCTTAATTGGCCTGCGTAAGGCTTATTTTTGCCCGGCAACCGCCTATACGCCACGTATAAGCCTATACGTGGCGTATAGGTTTTTAAAAAATTAATAATTATTATTATTATTTATTAATTCAATTAAAAACAATATATTATTATTATTATTTATTATTTAATATTTAAAATAAAAAAATTAATTATTATTATTTATTATTTAAAATTTAAACAATATATTATTATTATTTATTATTTAAATTAAAAACAATATATTATTATAATTTATTATTTAAAATTTAAACAATATTATATTATTTTTTATTATTTAAAATTTAAACGATATATTATTATTATTTATTATTTAAATTAAAAAATTAAAAACAATTAATTATTATCAGATATGGCGGATCATGATGATGATATTGAGATGGATCAGCTAGACGATCTTGCGCACTACCCTTTTCTGGATTTTCCGCCCGATACGGAGGCTTATTCCCGTTGCCAGAAGCTCCGAGAGGTGCAGATGAGTCCAGGTACGGCGGTGGATTGGGCCCTCCTCGAGGAGGTGCAAGAGGCCGAGCGAGCTAGGGCCATAATCGGTCAAGACACGCCATGGTTGCGTCTTTTTGACCTTTCTTTTGAGGAGACATACCGAGAGCTGGTCGTTGAGTTTCTTTCGATGTTCATCTACTCAGAGACTGGGCTGCAGCCTTTACCCGGGGAGGCGCCGGATATTGATCCGGATCGTATTTCTTTTTCTATTTTTGGGGTCGTTTACCGTCAGACCCTCCGTCAGTGGGCCGTCACGACGGGCTTACACTACGAGCCTGAGACGGTCACGCCTCTTTTCACTGAGGCGGTGACGGAGGTGGACAAGGAGGAACTCCTTGTTTTTTGGGGCTTGATTTCAGATAGTCCTTGGTTGGGTACCAAGGGGAGGGTCTCGGGTATTAGAGACCCTTTGTATAGATATCTGCACCGGCTTATTTCGACGTCGATCGCACCGCGTCTGAAAAGCTGTGAGTGGTGCACTGATAGAGATCTTTTCTTCCTTTTCTGGCTGCTTACTGGGAGGTGGTGCGACCTGTCCACGAGCATGGCGCTTTATTTTGCTTCTGCCTATATGCGACAGAAGCGCGAACTTTTATATGGCGGTGCTTTCATCACGCATATCATGCGGTCGGTCATACCATTTGACCACCATGAGCCTGCGATGTTACCGCCCATTCCCCCTGTCCGATTAGACCGTCGCACGGCGAGCGGCATGCGCATCACGCACTGATTCCCGCAGGGCCTTCGGTTCGTAGGGGCCGTCCAGGACCGGGTTTGGGTCCCGGTGCCGTTGCCGCAGATGCCTGGACAGGGGGACCCACCTATGCCTCAGCCGCTACAGGGTATAGCGATTGAGGACGAGTCGCCACACGTCGAGCAGGTCCACGAGCATCCGCCACAGCATCCCCGACACGTACGTCGGTCTGTTAGGCTGGATAGGGCTACACAGGCATTGCTTTGTGGCCTTGTTGCCGACTCACGGCGATAGGGTCGTCAACTCGATCGCATTGAGGACCTGATGATGTGGCCGGTTGGACAGCTCGTGAATCAGTCACGAGCCGCCGGCATCGAGCCACCCCCACTACCACCGCCACGTCATTATCCGGACGACCGCGTTCAAGGTGAGGGCGGGGCGGGTCAGGGTGACGCCAGAGCCGGTCAGGGTGACGGCGGAGCCGGTTAGGTTTAGTTCTTTTATTTGTATTTTGTTTCTTTCGTTGTTATGTATGTAAAACATTTTGATGTATATATTTAATTTTTTGATGTAATGTATATAATTTTAGTTTATTTGTTTGGTTGTAATGTTTAATATTTTGTTTGGTTTGTAATGTTTAATATTTTGTTTGGTTTGTAATGTTTAATATTTTGCTTGATTAACAAACTTATATTAACAAAATTATATAAATTAAAATAAAAATAAACAAAATATAAAAAAATAAAAAAAATTATAATTAAATAAAAAACACCTATACGTGGCGTATAGGTCAATACGCCACGTATAGGATTCTTTAACACCAAATCTTCCAACTTTTCAAGAAAATTATTGTGCCCTGCCACATACGCTGCGTATAGGGCAATATGAATCGTATGGGACATATACTTCAGACAGAGAATGACACGTGTCATTCTCTGTCTGAAGTATATGTCCCATACGCTACGTATAGTGAACCCTATACGCCATCGTATTGATCTATACGAGAGCGTATAGCGCGACGACGGGTCCAATTAGCAATATTCCGTGTTTGATTAGAATTTCCCTAAATAAAACCTTCTTAAATACTAATAGTTACTAGTTAGCGTCTAATAGAGTGGAGGTTGGGGTCTAGTAGTAAAAAGAAAGTCCCACAAACCTTGCCCAAGTAAAAAAAAATTAAAATAAAAATTCTACCGTTAAAAAAAAAGTTAGCGTCTAATAAAAATAGTAAATAAATAAAATATTTTTAAATACTAAACTAGTACATAATAAATAAATATTACAATAAATAATGGATTTGACAGAATTGTAGTTTTGTCCTTCTCTGCGTTGTATTTTCTTGTGAAACAGGAAGAAAACCCATACCAATTTTTATTCTTTAAATATTATTTAAACCTATCATCTTCTTCTTTTTTCTCCGATTTCATCTAAAGAACAACCAGAAGACTTGGACGTCGTGTCTCCGTCAAACGCTACCTGCCGGAAAAACTCCTATGGCTATCTACACTCCTCTATTCATTTCTTTAATGTACGTGACAATATTTAAAGGGTCCTTATGCAAAAAGCTTCCCTGATAGGTATCGCCGTTAGTAGAAACTTTAGTCGGCCGGAGCCCCTTGACCCTCCCATAGTTCCGCCGATGCTTCTTATCTTATTGGATAATAAAAAGTTTCTATTCTATTAATAAAAAGCTTGTTAGTTTCGATTTTTTTTAAATATATTTTAGAATTAATTACACAAATGGTACATGTGGTTTGGTTAAATTACGGTTTTCATCCTTAGGATTAAAAAATTACGAATTTGATTCAACATAGTTTGATTTTATTACACTCATGGTCTATGACATGGATGAAAGTTAAGTTTTCGGTTAAATTTTTAAAATAATACGACCAAAATACTCTTAATGTTAAAAAAACAAATAAAAATAATAACAAAAGTGACGGTCTTCTATCCCTTTGGCTGTCGTTATCCTTTTTGTTTTTCCAGGTCTTGAACACACCTCTCCATCATCGTTCTTGATCTGGCCCTCCTCCCCCCTTCATTGTCATCGTCCAAGAAACATCAACCCCATCTGAAAATCGTCTCCAACCACCACCATCTTTTCTTTTGTAGTGGCAAACCAAGACCACTCACGACAGATCTGAAAATCGTCCCCAACACACTCTATCTTTCTCGCGTGCGTTCTTCTGGAATGGGGGATTTCGGATCTGTGGCAACTCGACTTGAGCGTACCAGGGTGTATCTCCCCCTCCGGCGATCTCGTATTTGTGGTTTCAGCTCCTGTGCCGGCGATTGGGGTTAAACAGGGGATGAAGATCTCGTTAGTTTACTCCACTCATCGAGTGCTGTGAAGCCGGTCTAGTCAAAGTCAAGATTAGCGGATGCATCCATCTAACCGACAACGTGGTTTGTGAAGTTCGTGAGGGTGGATTTGGATCCCGAGACATTCATAGTTCTCTTCATTAGTATAAATTGGGGGATAGGATGAAATCAGTACCGAAGAAGAAGGTGAAATCGGTAACCATTTATGCTGAAAAAACAAAGCGAATCAACTGAAGAAGGTAAAACAGAATTGCTGTCAAATGACAAAGCTTGGTGGGCCTATATAAACATAATTTAATATTTAAGTGTTTCATTTAACCTTAAGGGTATTTTGGTATTTTCACACACACTTAATATAAAAGCTTAACTTCCATCCATATGAGGGATCATGAGTGTAACAAAATCAAAGTATGTTGGATCAAATCCATAATTTTTTAATCCTAGGGACGAAAACTATAATTTGACCAAACCACAGCAACAATCCGTGTAATTAATTCTATATTTTATCCCCGCCGTTAAAAAAAAGTGTGATAAAATTTATTACTATGTTATGACGTAAAATACGTTTTTATCATTCGAGGCCGTTTAGGGGTGAAATAGTGTTTTCCTAACTTTAGATTTTAAGATATTTGTTTCACTTAATTAGTTAATTTGATACTTGTTTTTTTGAACTGAGATTTGTTTTCCCAACTTTTTAAGATTTAGGTTAATTTGTTATGTTATGTTTTTATTTTATTTTATGAATTAAATACAGTACTTCATTACATGTATTGGGTTGTTTGATCGTGATATTTTAAAAAAGCATTTGTGTATTCTATGAAAAATGATTTTTTTATTAAAATTTTAAATTAATTAAAGAAGTTTTTTAAAAATATATAAAAAATTAAAAGCAAAAACATTTTTAAATAATATTTTTAAATTAAATATAAGAACAAAAAACACCAATTTTAACAAATATAGTAAGAAATTCCCAATGCAAAGGCACAAAGTTTGCGGTGGAGATCATAAAAAGTCGGTGAAAGCGTGAAGGGGTAGAGGGGCGTTAGGCGAAAGGCAAATTTGGTAAATGTCTTAAATGCCCTCACATTGCCACTATCCAAAACACGACTAAGATTTTTCTTGGCTCCATAAACAAATGTTTGTCTCCACCTATTTTCGAGAGGTATTGATATTTAAATACTTATTTTTTTATTTTAACATCTAATACGTTTAATATTGGTTAATATGAAATGTATAGACACAACCTTAAACAACCCGAACTGACACTGTCAGTCATGGTCTGTTAGTTGGTCCAATACGATTCATATTGACCAATATTGAGCGTATTGGAGTGTGTTTATGTCATATGGGGAAGAGGCTGATGCATATCAGCTTTATACGCAACCTGATATGCATCATATTGCCCAATAAGTGGAGGATCTATAACAAAAGTTCAGGGGTAATGGAATTTTTTTTACTGTACTTTCATGTAAATGAAACAATTTTTTTTACGGTACTTTCATGTAAACAAATTTTTTTACCGTAATTTCATGTAACTAAATTAATTTTTTTTTACCGTACTTTCATGTAAACTAATTTTTTTTTACGGTAACATGCAACTGGCAAGGCGGACATCGGAGCCGCAGGGGCGGACTGCGGAGGCGGAGGATTGGTTTGGCGGAGGCGGCGCCGGGTGGTGGTCTCAGCTCAGGTCGAGTGGCTGGTCTGGTCGATTTCTGGCTCTCACAGTCTCACAATTCCCGCTCTCTCTGTCTTTCTTCTTGGCCGGCCGCTTGGTTAAGTTGGGTTTGAAAATTGAGACTTTGAGGTATTGTGTTTAATAAAACATTTTGGCTGGCTAAAACCCAAATGTTTTATTAAAACCCAATATCTCAAAACCTTTAATAAAATGTGGGGACTTGAGTTAACGTATTGGGTTTTTTATAAATTTTTAAACTTTTTATGAAGTGTTGAGCTTTTAAAAAAATTTGAGTGGTAACGTAAAAAAATTTGAGGGGTAACGTAATTTATAACAGGATACATAAAACCGTAAAAAAAAATTTCACTGCGCGTAAAAAGGTTGAGGGTAGCGCGGGCTACCCCTGGCCCTAGGGTAGGTCCGCCCTATGCCCAATACGATGCATATCAGGGTGCATGTTAGGCTGATATGCATCAACCTCTTCTATATGAACCTCCAATATTTATCATATTGGGCAATATGATGCATGTTGGGTTTTTTTTAAACATTAATTAAATTATAAAAAATACAAATTTAAAATTCAAAAAATAATTAAAAAAAATTGTATGTATTTAAAAAAAACATATTCAAATTACAAAAAACAATCTTTTTAATTGATTACATATTAATTTTAAATAACAAGTTTAAATTACAAATTAAATACATATTATTTTTTAAAAACTATTTAGTAAATTAATTTAAAAAAGTTAGAAATTATATGAATGAAATGGTCGTGGTTGACAAATACAAACGACACCACACGACGAGGTATACATACTTCATATAGTCTAGTATAGTATCGTATAGGCCTACAGGTGTAGTATAGTATACTATCGTGTCGTATCATATCATATACTATACGTATACTATACTACTGTACTAGACTATACGAAATGATACGATAGTATACTATAAGATACGATACGTATACTACACCTGTAGGCCTATACGAAGCCTATACCATAGTATACGATACGATACGATACTATACAATACGATATGATACTGTACTGTACTATACGATACCTATAGACCTATACGAGACCTATACTACACCTATACTATACGATACTATACGATACGATACCTATAGACCTATACGAGGCCTATACGAGACCTATACTACACCTATACTATACGTATACTATACGATACTATACTATACTATACTATACTATACTATACTATACTATACTATACTATACTATACTATACTATACTATACTATACGATATGATACGGGACCTATACCATATTATACGATACTATATTAGACTATATGATATTATACTATACGAAATGATACGACACGACACTATACTATACTATACTAGACTAGACTATATGATATTATACTATACGATATAGTATAGTATACGTATAGTATAGGTCTCGTATAGGCCTATAGGTATCGTATAGTACAATACAATATTGTATCGTATCGTATCATAACGTATATTATAGTATCGTATAGTCTAGTATAGTATCGTATAGTATACGTATGGTATGGTATGGTATCGTATCGTATAGTATAGTATTGTATAGAATAGTATAGTATAGTATCGTATCATATCGTATAGTATAGTAACGTATTGTCTAGAATAGTATAGTATACGTATAGTATAGGTCCCGTATAGGCCTCGTATATGCCGATAGGTATATTATAGGTATCGTATCGTACAGTACAGTATCGTATCATATCGTATAGTATAATATCGTATACTATAGTATAGTTACCGTATAGTACACTATCGTATCGTATAGTCTAGTATAGTATCGTGTACTATAGTATAGGTCCCGCATAGGCTTAGTAAATGTAACACCTCGAAAATTCCCTAGAAATTAAAGGGGTTAAACTTGCCAAATTGCAAAGTTGAAGGATGGAAAAGTGAATAATCAAAGTTCAAGGACTAAAACGGTAAAATTCAGAAAAAAAGGGATAGCGGACCGCTATCCAAGGAATAACGGTCCGCTATGTGCTGAGGAAGGAATAAACCAGGTGATGACACGTGGCCCATGACTCATCGGACGCGTAGCTAGATAGCGGACCGACATCCAGGCCATAACGGTCCGTTATGTAGGCCCGAAGGCAATGAGGCGGCTAAGAGCCATAGCGGACCGACATCCCCTCAGATAACGGTCCACTATGGGTGCCCATTTACCCCTATAAATAGATGATCGATCTCAGCCCATTTACACACACCAAAACACCTTCCTACACACACGTACTCTGAAACTCCGATCTCGAGCCTCGGTTCGCGTGCGAGAGTCCGGTTTCCAGCGTTTCGACTCCAAATTTCCATACATAGTGCTGAGGTAAGGTTCCAACCTCCCATTAAGCTTTGGTTATACATTATTAAGCTAGAATTATGTACTTAAACAATGCCAATACATATCTAGGTGTTTGCCACATTACTGATTAATAAGCCGAAATACTGCCAAAGTGAGTTCTTAAACTGTGATGCATGAACCCTTTCATGACCTTGTCTGGCATGATTGATTTATGAAACATTTTGAATATCTTGAAACGATTGTACCGATTGTTTATATATAACGTATTCTAAGCGCTTATTGTATTTCATTTGCCCGTGGAACGGCATGTTGGACAGGACCCGTGGAACGGTCTTTGGTTATATATGTACTGATGATTGTTCATAGTTATCTATGAATTCGGGTGTGGAAACCCATGGATGTGTCCAAGATACTTTGGCGGGTCATTTTAATAAACTATTTTAGTTTATGAATTCACCAGCTTTATGCTGACCCATGTTTTATCAAATGTTTTAAACGCATCACAGGTAGTCATTAGACAAGGCATTTCCAGGACTAGGATGAAAAGATGAACGATCCAGATGATGGGCATGCCAGGAACTATAAGTCCCGAATGATATGTTCCTTGTTAGGAACGAATGATGTAACTTTTGTTAAATATGATGTAAACAATGTTTTAATATTATTAGAAGTTATGGTTTAAATCTTCCGTTGTGTGCTTTTGATATCAACGTCACAGTAACTAGAAGGCGACCTTCTGACCAGTATGTAGTTATTTGACAAATGGAATGTTCTGTCTAGGAAAGGACGGTGTATAAATCTCTCCTAGACCCGTAGTTCTTTACTAGGAACATCTTTGCTAGAGGTACTACTCTGGTTAGATAATTGTCTTGTGTTACGGGCGTGACAAGTTTAAGGGATTTAGATACTACAAAAATAGTGTCTAGACTTAAACTAGGACTCTGAGATTAGTCCAGAATGCCTCATGATAAGTTAGGTGTATACATTCAGTACGACCTATAACGGGAAATACCTAGAAATCATATTTAAAGGCATTGTTGGCCAAGTGTTATTAATTTCTGAATTTCTGGATAATGACCGGTTATACGAATTCTGATGTTATACATATGTATGTAGGTACAAATGGCAGGACGTGGTAGAGGACAAGGTAGGGGTAGGATGCCCAACACTAGGTTCCGTACCCGTGACACGATAAACACGAACACTGATCCGAATGAGAACGTAAATATGAATACTGAACCCGAGCAACCGGTGAAAGAAGTCACTATGACTGAAGCTCAATTCCAAGGAGCGGTGGCATCTGAGGTCTCCCGTGTGCTTCAAACAACTATACCTGAAATTCTGGATGATGCTCTTAGGAGAAGAGAAAATCATAACAGTTTAGGTAACCGAAATGAAGGTACAAGTGGTGCTGTTCCTCGAACAGAAGATACCCTTCATACCACTCCAGTAAGAAACAACGTAGGCACCACCCGAAACCACGAAACTGTTGGAATGACAAACCAGAATACATGGTCAAGGATGTAACTACAAGAATTTTAGTGACTGCCACCCTAAACCCTTCAATGGAAAGAAAGCCTTGCTGTGGATCACTTCTATGGAAGTTGTCATAAAAATGAGCGAGTGCAGAGCAGATCAAGCTGTGAAATTTGCTACACATTCATTCGAAGAGGAAGCTCTTGACTGGTGGGAATCAGTTAAGCAGACAAATGGAGAAGCTGTGACTGACATGATGACTTGGGAAGATCTTAAATCTTTGATTATTAAGAGTTACTGCTCACAAAATGTTGTGGAAAAGATTGAAGCTGAATTCCTTCGGTTCAAAGCAGGAACCATGACTCATCAACCAAATTTAATGAAATGGCCAAGCTGGTGCCACATTTGGTTACTCCTGAATCACGAAGAGTCAAATGTTACATTCACGACCTTCCTTCTAAGGTTCGTACCTTAGTGAAATCTATCGCACCCGAAACGATAGATTTGGCTGTTGAGAAAAGTGCAGTGATGTTTGATGAGGTGGCAGCACAAGAGCCACCGAAAGTCGATCACAAGAGGAAGTCTGATGAAGTTGTTTATAAGTTCAAACCGGGAAATAGTAAATTTCCCAGAAAAGGAGGATTTAATCCCAACCCTGATAGAGCTAATCAAGGAATAAAATGCCAGACTTGTCAAAAGTTTGGTCATTTTGCAACCCAATGTTCGAATGTTAAATGCTTTAACTGCGGAGAGATAGGGCATTATAAGACTTCCTGTCCTAAACCACTTAAGCCCAGAATGAGTGGTTAGAATAAGGTAACATGGTGAGTGTTCATCTTAGGAAGTGGAGATGAACAGAAAAATAAAGCCAAAGAAGTGGTAGGTACTTTCTTAGTTAATAATATTTACGGCAAGATTTTATTTGATACAGGGGCGAATAGAAGTTTTGTTTCATGTGCATTTACCCCATATTTAGGCGTAAAACCAATTCCACTTACTAATGCCTATGTCGTTAAAACGGCTAGTGGCGAACATATTAGGATAACCGAATCATACCCTGAGTGTATCATCAATTTTGGTGACGATAAGGTATTAGTTACACTAATGCCGATGAACTTGAACGAATATGAGGTTATCATAGGGATGGATTGGTTAAACCAATACCAGGCCCAGATTGATTGTGACCAGAAAACGGTCAAGATTAAGAAACCAGATGAAACTAATTTGATGATTCAGGGTGATAGTAATAACAATAAGATTGAAATAATTTCCATAGTGAAAGCTAAGAAAGAATTAATTAAGGGAGACTGTATATTCTTACTCCATACTTTGAATACGAAACCCAAAAGACAGATTGCGGATATTCCCGTAGTCTGTGATCACCCGGATGTTTTTCCGGAATAATTACCCGGTCTTCCACCCAATCGTCAGATCGAATTCCGAATCGAACTTATTCCTGGAGCTAAGCCTGTTGCAAAATCCCTTTATCGTCTAGCTCCTTCCGAATTAAAAGCACTCATGAAACAAATCCAAGAACTCTTAGATAAAGGGTTCATTCGCCCAAGTACTTCACCTTGGGGAGCACCAGTACTATTCGTAAAGAAGAAAGATGGAAGCATGAGAATGTGCATTGACTATCGAGAATTAAACAAGCTGACTGTGAAAAATAGATATCCATTGCCAAGAATAGATGATCTGTTTGATCAGTTACAAGGAGCCAAATACTTTTCAAAAATCGATCTAAGATCAGGATATCATCAGTTAAAGGTACAAGAAGAGGAAGTACCTAAAACTGCTTTCAGAACCAGATATGGTCACTATGAATTCCTGGTCATGTCATTTGGTCTAACTAATGCCGCTGCAGCATTTATGGACTTAATGAACAGGGTTTGTAAACCATTCCTTGATAAATTTGTCATCGTTTTCATCGATGATATTCTTATCTATTCCCAGAGCCAAGAAAAACATGTTGAACATCTTAGAATCATTCTAGAAACGCTGAGAAAAGAAAGATTGTACGCTAAGTTTTCAAAATGTGAATTTTGGAAACAAGAAGTGCATTTTCTTGGGCATGATGTGAACGAACATGGGATACAAGTAGACCCAAGTAAGATTGAAGCTGTTATGAAATGGGAAGCCCCAAAGACTCCGACGGAAATCAGAAGCTTTCTTGGACTAGCAGGTTACTACAGGAGATTCATTAAGGACTTTTCCAAGATTGCTACACCCTTGACTGCTTTAACTTAGAAAGCAGCAAAGTTTGAATGGGGTACGAAACAAGAAGTGGCGTTTAATATTCTCAAAGATAAACTCAGTCATGCACCGATTTTAGCACTACCCGAAGGAAATGATGATTTTATAATCTTTTGTGACGCTTCCCGAACTGGTCTAGGTCGCGTGTTGATGCAGCGAGACAAGGTTATTGCCTACATATCACGCCAACTTAGTTCATGAGAAGAACTATACTACGCATGATCTAGAACTTGGTGTCATAGTATTTGCTCTAAAGATTTGGAGACACTATCTGTATGGTACTAAATGCGTAATATATTCAGACCACAAAAGCCTCCAACATATTTTTAATCAGAAGGATTTAAATATGAGGCAAAGGAGGTGGATGGAACTCATCAATGATTATGATTGTGAAATCAAATACCATCTAGGGAAGGCTAATGTAGTTTCAGATGCTTTAAGTCGAAAAGAACGGAGCCAACCGATTAAAGTAAAAGCACTACGATTAGATCTAAAGTTAGACTTCATGGAGCAAATTAAGGAAATGCAACCAAAAGCATTAAAAGAAGGAAACATCAATAAAGAACGCATGGTTGGAAAACAGAAGTTGCTATCCAAAGGAGGTGATGGAATCATGAGGTTCGAGTAAAGAATCTAGATTCCAAAACTTGGAGATATTCAAGGAAAGATATTATATGAGGCACACAAATCAAAATATTCCATGCATCTTGGTGCAAACAAAATGTACAAAGATCTAAAGACACATTACTGGTGACCAAATATGAAGAGATCGATAGCCCAGTATATAGATAAATGCTTGACTTATCTTCAGGTTAAGATTAAGCATCAGAAACCAGCAGGGCAGTTACAACAGTTAGAATTATCTATCTGGAAATGGGATCGTATTACAATGGACTTTGTAACTAAACTACCCAAAACACTCTGGAAGATATGCTAAGAGCTTGTGTTATAGATTGACTAAGTCAGCCCATTTCATACTATCAATAAAACATATTCTATGGATAAGTTAGCCAGGGTCTATATTAATGAAATTGTGAGCCACCATGGCATACCACTATCTATTATTTCTGATAGAGACAGTCGGTTCACATCTAGATTCTGGAAGAGTTTTCAGAGAGAATTGGGAACTCGACTTACCATGAGTAGTCCATATCATCCTCAGACTGACGGATAAAGTGAACGTATAATTCAAACTCTGGAAGATATGCTAAGAGCTTGTGTTATAGATTTCGGAGGAAATTGGGATAATCACGTACCGTTAATCGAATTCTCCTATAACAACAGTTACCACTCAAGTATCAAAGCTGCACCATTTGAAGCACTGTATGGAAGAAAGTGCAGAACTCCCGTCTGTTGGACTGAAATAGGAGACAGTCAATTATCTGGACCTGAAGTCATACAGGAAACAACGGATAAGATAGTCCAAATAAAACAACGATTGAAAGCTGCTCAGGACCGTCAGAAAAGCTATGCTGACAGAAGACGACGACCGTTAGAATTCCAAGTCGGGGATTATGTGATGTTAAAAGTCTCACATTGGAAAGGTGTTGTAAGGTTCAGGAAACATGGAAAATTAGGACCAATGTATATCAGACCTTACAAAATAATTGAAAGATTTGGAACGGTAGCCTACAAATTAGATCTACTTGAAGCTTTACAAAGGATTCATAATACGGTTTCACGTATCCTGTTTACGCAAGTGTCTAGCTAATCCAGCTCAGGCTATTGCACTAGATGATGTACATATAGACGACAAACTCCACTTTACTGAACAACCGATCAAGATTTTAGACACCCAAGAACGAAAATTAAGAAAGAAAGTTATACCAATGGTATTGGATCAATAGAAAGGTCGGATTGGAGCTGACAAGACTTGGGAATTAGAGGAACAGATGAGAGTCAAATATCCTCATCTTAATTTCGAGGAAGAAATTTCTTAAAGGATGGGAGATTTGTAACACCTCGAAAATTCCCTGGAAATTAAAAGGGTTAAACTTTCCAAATTGCAAAGTTGAAGGATGGAAAAGTGAATAATCAAAGTTCAAGGACTAAAACGGTAAAATTCTGAAAAAAGAGATAGCGGACCTCTATCCAAGGAATAACGGTCCGCTATGTGCCTAGGAAGGAATAAACCAGGTGATGACACGTGGCCCATGACTCATCGGACGCGTCACACGATAGCGGACCGACATCCAAGCCATAACGGTCCGTTATGTAGGCCTGGAGGAAATGAGGCGGCTAAGAGCCATAGCGGACCGACATCCCCTCAGATAACGGTCCGCTATGGGTGCACATTTACCCCTATAAATAGATGATCGATCTTAGCCCATTTACACACACCAAACACCTTCCTACACACACACATACTCTGTAACTCTGATCTCGAGCCCCGGTTCGCGTGCGAGAGTCCGGTTTCCAGCATTTCGACTCCAAATTTCTATACATAGTACTGAGGTAAGGTTCCAACCTCCCATTAAGCTTTGGTTATACATTATTAAGCTAGAATTATGTACTTAAACAATGTCAATACATATCTAGGAGCTCTGCCCGAGTTGTTTGCCACATTACTGATTAATAAGCCGAAATACTGTCGAGGTGAGTTCTTAAACTGTGATGCATGAACCCTTTCATGACCTTGTCTGGCATGATTGATTTATGCAACATTTTGAGTATCTTGAAACAATTGTACCGATTGTTTATATATAACGTATTCTAAGCGCTTATTGTATTTCACTTGCCCGTGGAACGGCATGTTGGACAGGACCCGTGGAACGGTCTTTGATTATATATATACTCATGATTGTTCATAGTTATCTATGAATTTGGTTGTGGAAACCCATGGATGTGTTCAAGATACTTTGACGAGTCATTTTAATAAACTATTTTAGTTTATGAATTCACCAGCTTTATGTTGACCCATGTTTTATCAAATGTTTTAAACGCATCACAGGTAGTCATTAGACAAGGCATTTCCAGGACTAGGATGAAAAGATGAACGATCCAGATGATTGGCATGCCAGGAACTATAAGTCCTGAATGATATGTTCCTTGTTAGGAACGAATGATGTAACTTTTGTTAAACATGATGTAAACAATGTTTTAATATTATTAGAAGTTATGGTTTAAATATTCCGCTGTGTGTTTTTGATATCAACGTCACAGTAACTAGAAGGCGACCTTCTGACCAGTATGTAGTTATCTGACAAATGGAATGCTCTGTCTAGGAAAGGACGGTGTATAAATCTCTCCTAGACCCGTCGTTCTTTCTTAAGAACATCTCTTTTGAAGGTACTACTCCGGTTAGATAACTGTCCTGTGTTACAGGCGTGACAGTAAATGCCTACAGGTGTAGTATACGTATCGTATAATATAGTATAGTATCGTATCATATCGTATAATATAGTAACGTATAGTCTAGTATAGTATAATATACGTATAGTATAGGTGTAGTATAGGTCCTATATACGCCTAGTATATGATACGATACGATACTATACTACACGTATACTACACTTGTAGGCCTATATGATACTATACTAGACTATACGAAGTCTGTGTACCTCATCGTGTGGTGTCGCTTGTAGTTGTCAACGACGACCATTTCATCTATATAATTTCTAACTTTTATAAATTTGTATTTTTGGTAATTTAGTTATTGTTTTTAAAAAAACCCAATATGCATCATATTGGCCTATACGAAGCCTATACGGGACCTATATCATAGTATACGATACTATACTATACTATACGATATGATACGATACTATACTATACTATACGATATGATACGTATACTACACCTGTAGGCCTATACGGGACCTATACCATAGTATACGATACGATACTATACTATACGATATGATACGATACTATAATATACTATACGATACGTATACTACACCTGTAGGCCTATATGAAGCCTATACGGGACCTATACCATAGTATACGATATGATACGATACGATACGATACTGTACTGTACTATACGATATCTATAGGCCTATATGAGGCCTATACGGGACCTATACTACACCTATATTATACGTATACTATACTATACTATATGATATGATACGATACGATACGATACTATACTATACTATACAAATGAACTGTTTCTCGCAACATCTCTCCTTTGTTGTTTATATTTGTCTTTAGCTTTACCCTCACCTGTCAACGACAACCATTTCATCCATATAAAATTAAACAGAGAGTATCCGATGCCTTTACCGAGCCCGCTTTGGATGGCGAACCGAAGCGACATCGCAGCAGGTTGGTACGACAAATAAGGGGACCAGATACAGTTGTTTATGCAGATAATGAATCCTAATCCAGACCTCAATGTCCAATATATTGACTAAAAATAATATTTGTTAAAAAAAAATAAAATACCTATACGCATCATATTGCCTAATAGGCGGCATATCAGGGTCCACATAAGACTGATATGCATTAGCCTCTTCCCCAATACGCACCCAAAAATTACAATACTCCTATACGCTCCATATTGGCCAATATGGAGCGTATAAGACTAACCGCCAGACAGAATTGAGAGCTGCTAGTTTTGTTTGTTTAACGTTGTACCAATACGCTCCATATTGCGTATCGAGTGTCTAAATAGATATTGAGGGTGTCCCAATAGACGGAGCCATTTTTAAGACTATTGTTCTAATATAAACCCGTTTGCGTATGGGTACAAAATAGGTAATAAATTAAATCCGACACGGTTTGATTTTAAATAAAATTTATACGTAATTTAGATACAAATAAACACGTTAATGAAAATAATAACAACAATTATTACTATTAAGATAATTGTAAGGGGTTAGATTTAAGAAAAATGATGGGAGCGATGACATTGACGTGCATGGACTTCGGCGGCTTGATTATGAATATCGAAACATAGATAAAAAAAGAACGCCGCAAAGATACATTCGGAAATAAAAAGTAACGTCTTCGTAAAAATGAGCGTTAAGAAACACAAAAGTGAATTAAAAAAAAGAAGTAAAAATATATCATATTTGACATGGCTCGGTTTTGAATAAAATTTACGTTGAAACGAAGACCAGCTCGGTTTTGAATAAAATTATAACAAAACGTAGATAAAAATAAACATGTCACAACGGTATATTTGGAGTGTATGAAAATATTATATTTTAAAATTTATAAAAGTAAAAAAATTATGTCTAAAATTAATTATAAATATTGAAAGAATAATTTTTTTTTTGATGTGTACATGCGTGTGATGTGAATGGGACCAAAGAACCGAACCGGCAGAGGATGGAGGCCACATCGCCTCGAGCCCTTGCCGTGAGTGTGAATAAATGACCCGGGAACCACCAAAGCACCAACCCATCCTTTCGGGATGCATTCAATACGCTATCAACTTTTAATAGAACAATGTCACATATACAATTATATGTAATGAATATGAGAAAAAGAAAGACGGTTAATATTTTACATTTAAAGTAATTTGTATAGTTAATTATGTAATTTGTTTTCTACTTAAAATTGTTTCTATATTAAACACTCTTGCATAATATATTATATAAATGATAATGAATTTGATAAATATTTAGTTATTTTAAATATTAGTTATGATAACAATATAAAAAACATAATTAATCATTAAAACCAATGTTTTCATAACCGGATCGGGCGTCGAACCGGTCTCCTTACAGGTCCACTGGTCGGACCGGATTTAAGAACCGGACGATGTAATAAACATTATAAAAATAAATCAATCCAAACAACCATTAATACTTCAAAAACCACCAACAAGTCAATTCTAATAATCTTAAACTAACAATTACTATAAAATACGAATCCAAGAGACTTAAAAAAGATAAAAAAAAAATATAGCCAACCGGTCCGACCACCTGGTCGCTGCAGGACCATTTCAACACATATAGCCGGACCGGCCAAGCCTCCGGTTCTCGGTTCCGGGTTTCAAAACACTGCTATTGTACCGATTAAACTCATTTATAATTAAAAAAACATTTTATTTGATTAATTTAGTGAACTATTAGTCAACTATTTACCATGAAAGTGATTGGGTGAAAATGTTGGATGGTAGTAAACGGCACAATTTTGTGTGGGGACGGGAGTAGCAACGGTAACTTACAATATATCACCGTCATGACCCAATGAGTGAATCTGAACCCGACCCGAATAGTCAAACCACCCACCGCCGAGTCAAACAAAAGCCTGTGCTCATCGGCATCCAAACCCCCACCCATCATTTCAGACCCGACCACGTGTTCCACTGTCATTGGCCCATACTAAAGCATCCAATGGCCTCCTTTTTTCCTCTATAAAGCCAAACGACGACGCTTCCACTTTCCCCTCATCCTTTGCTTCTCACTCCCGCAACCTCGAAATGGCGCCAAAATCAGTAACTTCTCCGGCAGCTTTCCCGGCAGTTTTCGCCGGTTTCACTCTTTATCTCATTTTTTCTGCCTCTGCCGCTGCGCATGACTACTCCGATGCTCTCCGGAAATGCATTCTGTTCTTCGAAGGTCAACGTTCCGGCAAACTTCCGCCGGATCAGCGCGTCAAGTGGCGCAGTCATTCCGCATTGCACGACGGAGCTTCCGCCGGCGTAACTATTTCTCTCGCATTTCGTATTATCAAGTTTGTAAATCATAAGCTTCGTTTAGGTCAAAATCGCGTTTGATTGATTGTGAAACTTACAGGTCGATTTGAGAGGAGGATACTACGACGCCGGCGACAACATTAAGTTCGGTTTTCCGATGGCGTTTACGACGACAATGCTGGCGTGGAGCGTGATCGATTTCGGGAGAACAATGGGATCTGAGCTAGGGCATGCGGTTAGGGCAGTGAAATGGGGGACGGATTACTTATTGAAAGCAACGGCAACGGATGGCGTCGTTTATGTTCAAGTCGGAGACGCTATTTCGGACCATAACTGTTGGGAGAGGCCGGAAGATATGGATACGCTGCGTACGGTGTATAAGATCGATCGGAACCACCCTGGATCTGACGTGGCAGGGGAGACCGCCGCTGCTTTGGCAGCTGCGTCGATTGTTTTCCGGTCACGTGACCCCACATACTCTCGCATTCTTCTCAACCGTGCTGTTAAGGTACCTTATATATTTCTTCATATCATAAAAGTAATCTTCATATCATATGTTCCAATTGCTACTTGTTAAATATATTATCAAAACATTTTCTAAACTATTTATCAATTTAATTGTTACAAATTAATCAAATGAAACCTAATAAATATCGCATTTTGCGACTTTTTGGTTATTAGGCCTGCTAACGAATAACACATTGACACATTTCAAAACTTAGCCACTTTCGAGCCAGATGAAACGGACAACCAACAACACGTGTTATATGTCCACGACTTTTATGCGGATTAGACTAACAACCAATAACACACTTACACGTGTTATAATTGAAGGAAAAGCGTAAGTTTTGTTTAAAAATGGCTATTTTGATTAAATGTAATCATTTATAACGGTAACATCAATAGTTTTAAAGAAAGTATATGGATACAGGGTAATATATTTAATTAAAATGTCATAGT
This sequence comes from Smallanthus sonchifolius, assembly GCA_023525975.1. Classification (NCBI taxonomy): domain Eukaryota; kingdom Viridiplantae; phylum Streptophyta; class Magnoliopsida; order Asterales; family Asteraceae; genus Smallanthus; species Smallanthus sonchifolius. Next base: position 18,872,422 of record CM042036.1, read on the forward strand.
TAGGTCATGGTAATGGTTTCACATTCACCAAATCAACATGGAACAATCACTAAACCAAATCACTAAGGTAATTAGGTGCGTAGTAGTTTCACTATCCACACACAAATATATACACATATATATACATAACACACACACAAGGAGCCCCTTTGCCCGTGAAACCCCTCACGCCCTAGATCACGCCCCAGGGGCGGTGTTCCGCGCTTCTGGAAGAGCCAGGTGGCTCACGCCTTGGGTTTCACGCTTCGATAGTTTGATTACGGATAGTCTTATAGTTATGTTAAATATGTTCCATTGTTTCTATAATCAATTTATAAAACACTAAATTCTTTTTACATACTTTTTTGTATCTGCATGCATCATTGACTCATTGTAGTAGACATATGACTTGCTATTAGTCATTGAGTGCAACAAAGCCATAATCTTTTGTGCAAATATGAACAGCATTTACTATTCTACCATATCAAGTGCTTTTTGATCAATGAGATCTTATTTCAGATATTAATAATTTCCTATCAGAATCAAATACACTTTTTTGACTATTATTTATCTCAATTGGGACCCAACCGGACATTGTTCTGCTCACTTTAACGCTTCCCAAAGCAATTTCACTTACCCTCCATTTACTTTCATCTTCCTTAGGTCTTCCGGTTTGCTGACACATACAGAGGTGCATATAGCAATTATTTACACTCTGCTGTTTGCCCGTTTTATTGTGACAACAATGGTTATCAGGTATTATCATCATATATTTATATAATTATATTCTATTATTGTTAATATTATTATGCAATGTTTGTATTGATTAGTTATTTTTATCAGGATGAATTATTATGGGCAGCTGCATGGTTACACAAGGCCTCAAGAAGACGGCAATACAGAGAGTACATAATAAAAAATGAGGTTATCTTAAGGGCAGGGGACACCATTAATGAATTTGGTTGGGATAACAAACATGCAGGCATCAATGTTCTCATTTCAAAGGTACATAAAAAGGAACTTTATTGTTTAAGTTATTTGTACAATGAGAGTACATGTTCTATCTGACATATTTTTATACCAGTTTCTCCATTTTTTATAAAAATTGGATCTAATTAAGTAATCATGATAAGTATGATGGTTTATCTTGTTATTAGGAAACATGTTAAACTTTTGTTACTTTTTCTTAATTCAGTCTGATCTTTGTCAAATTCTTGTCTTATAGTATGCGTCTTGATATTCCTCTTCTCATTCTAGTGTGTCTAATGTGTATTCTAATATACCCCATACCTAATACCTTTTAGAGTTTTAGGTGTCAGCAAGTCACATGGTTTCTTAATTTCTGTTGGGTAAATCATGTTTATTTCTAAAGTTGAAACCACAGGTGGGTCCCATTCTCAAGTGGGTCCTGGCCCATTTTCACACAAGAATTGGTCAAATTGTCAAAATCAGTTTTTTTGCTTGTTTAAGGATTAATATGTAGAATATAGAATGCCTATAATCTTTGATTTGAAAACACAATAATAATATTATTACTTTCACTTTCTAGTTCTCACTAGTCAAAAGGTACATTGTGACAAATCATGAATTGCTGGACTCTTGGGTCTAAATCCTTTACATGGTTTTATTGTAAAAAACACAGTGTCCTCTCTATGCAACAAATGCCAGGAACTTTGTCAATTGTGTCTTTACTCTCAAATAGAATGTGACCAATGCAATAAGATCTGTACCCTTCAAGTTTAGGTTTCTGTGGGCCATGTGATGGGACCCACCTAGTCACTAATTTTCTGCTACAATGCATGTGCATAAAGGCAATGAAGGGGTAAGATGGTAGTGGTGACACTTCATACTTCCTTCCAAATTCCCATGCTTTTATGGATGGATGTAATTAGTATTCCTTCATAAAGCACTAGACTGATAGTGACCTCACTTGAATTATAAGATTATATCATACATATATCTTATTTTCCATATTTTAGGACCATCCACCCATGTGCATTTTTTCCTCTAGATTCTGCTGATAACTAATAATTATTTCAAAATATACATGCAGGAAGTCTTGATGGGAAAATCACCCGATTTAAAATCGTTTCAAAATAATGCTGATGCTTTTATATGTTCGTTATGTCCCGGAACTGCTCATCTTCAAGTTCAATACTCACCAGGTTTGTTTTTAGAGAAATCATGAAAGTAATGTGATATGTGTATGTATTGGTATTTACGTATAGATTTGCGTATTGAATGAAAATCTTTAGGGTTTAAGCGGGTAGAAGTAACAAGTGAGTAAAATTAGATACCTGACTAAAATTAGCGTGTCTCATGGATATATGCGTGAAATCATTCGTGTTTTTCCTTGTTTTTTTTTCTGACTTAAACCTATTTTGAGATGGTTATTATTTATTTAATTTTAAATTTTGATTTGGTAATAAATTAGGTGGATTGATATTTAAAGCTGGAGGAAGTAACATGCAACATGTAACTTCACTTTCTTTCCTACTGTTGGCCTATTCTAACTATCTCAGCCACGCCAATCATGTGGTGACATGTGGTGGTAAATCAGCTTCCCCTGCTCTTCTCAAAAACTTGGCCAGACGTCAGGTAAATTAAATCTGGTATTATTCTTTTATTAATCTTCATTTTCTTAAATAAAAAGGACGATTACAATAAAGTGACATGTAAACGGGCAACAAGCTGCATCGCAACCAAACGTATTTAACTTTATAACATGCTTAATTGTTAATGAAATATCTAAAATATGAAAATTAATGGAAGCTTATGTTGCAATTATTGATTGGTTACCGTTGGGCCCATGGAGATATGACTTGGGTTGTAATTGTTCCCGGGCCCATTTTTGAATCCGGACCAAGAATAACGGTTATAATGCTCTTAAACCTTTTTTTACACACAACATTCCCTTATGCATGGACCGCTCTTTTCATCACACGCATATGGCACATCTTTTGGACCCTTATATTTGTCTATGAATCTCTGTTAACTCAACTCAACTCAACACTGTTCAATTCACAGTTTGAGTGGTCCTAGGCTTGGTTAATCCCAAAACCTGAAAAAAGCCCGAAAAGCCTTTTAAAAAAAGCCCGATTTGTAAGCACACTCAATAAAGCTGTAGTTCTGCTAGTTAATAGTTTTTTCAAGCTAGAGCTTGATTTAGACTCGGCTCGTTTACTATATATTAAATATATTTTATTTATATACACATAATTATTTTTATATTTATTTGTTTATTTATCTTATAAAAATAAAATTATTATATTTATACAAATAATATTCTCGTTTAGCTTTGCGAGCATAACCAAGCTCGGTATGTAAAGCTCAGGCTCGAGCGTGTTTATAATGAGCTCCAATTTAGGCTCGAGCTCGATTAAACTCGGCTCGATTCAAATTTTTAGCGGCTTGACTCCTGTACCTCATGTATAAAAGTTTATTGTATCCGTTCTAAATCTTTTGTTCGATTCACAGGTGAACTATATACTCGGCGATAATCCAATGAAAATGTCTTACATGGTAGGATATGGGGCCCGTTACCCACAAAGGATTCACCACAGGGGCAGTTCGTTACCCTCCGTTAGAGCCCATCCAGCCCATATAGGCTGCAAGGCTGGGTCCCGTTACTTCTTAAGCCCAGACCCGAATCCAAACGTATTGGTTGGAGCGGTCGTGGGTGGGCCCAACACCACCGATGCGTTTCCGGACTCTAGACCCTTCTTTCAAGAATCAGAGCCCACGACGTATATAAACGCACCGTTGGTGGGACTACTGGCTTACTTTGCAGCTCACCCATGATTTAAACGTAACGTGGTGCAATGACTAGTGGTGCGCGAAAAGGTCACCCGCCCTAACTTGTTTAGTTTTATTATTAATGTTGTTTTCCAAAATGGAAAAGTTGCAAATGTATCTACTTATGATTGAATCTATGATATCCGACATCGAATGTATTCTATTTTTGGTAAAATCTGGTAATTAAGGGAGCGTTGTTTATGCAAAACTTTATGTGTATTATTAAAACAATGTTGATGCTTTTATATGTTCATTGTCTGCTCATCTTCAAGTTCAATACTTGCTAGGTTTGTTTTTAGAGAAAATAACAAAAGTAGCTATTTTTCTTAAAAGTGTTATGCTTATATAACTATGTGATAAACACGTCACTCGTTTAGCCATGAGAAAGTCGCGTATCTGCTTTTACCAGCTTATCAAAATTTTCCCATCTATAATGATTGTAGTGAATGGCAGACCCTCAAATTAAGCAGGATGAGACCATGGTCCATAAGATAAACTGTTTCAAAAATCATAGTTTAAGGTATATACAAGTAAAACTGAACATGACCACGTATCTCTTAACTATACGTGTGTAACTGTTCTGATGTGATCACGGTTATATAATACAACTATTTTTGTGATTTTATCTTGTTTTTGACCAATAACTTATTTTGGGATGATGATTATTTATTTTTAAATTTTGATTTGGTAATGAATTAGGTGGACTGATATTTATAGCAGGAGGAAGTAACATGTAACATGTAACTTTGTTATCTTTCCTGGTGTTGGCCTATATAAACTATATTCAAGAAATCTTCAGCATTGGATTGCGCTCTTTATGATCTTCAGTGTCGAAAAACATCTCTGACTGTTACTGTTGCAATGGGCAGAACTAATATTAGCTTTAGTAATCGATAAATCAAAGGAAGTGAAATATGTTTCCTTGTTTCCACCATTTTTGAATCCGGACCAAGAATAACGGTTAGACTCTATGTTAAACTTACACCGCATGGTGTTGTGCTCGTGACGTGGATGTCGGGGGAGTGCGGGAACACCGCCCCTGTTGATGAGGTGGACATTGCATGCTCCATAAATGGGTGAAGAGGGTGATATCTAGTCGCTCAAAACTCAATTTTTATTTTTTTGCTTATAAAACTATGACATAAATCAAAAGGAAGTTTTGTTTTGTCTAATAAATAATGCCATGAATCAAATGTGAGTTTTGATTTTGATTCATAAAGTTAACATAAAATGTCATGAATTATGTTTTAAATAAAATATTAAATATGTAGTTTTTAGTATGAGTATAATATGAACCATTTGAGATGGAAAAGAGTGGAACAACAAAATAAATCATTTAGTCAACTAGTTTCATAAAATTTAATTAGAGAGGAGCACTCTTTAAATTGTTCTTTCTTCACCATCATCTTCATCCTTTTCATGTTTCACCATAACACACATTCTACACGGTGTAAACTCGGGCGTGGAGCCATTCCCGATAGTACACATACTGTTTCGGTTGTTGTACACCGGGAGACAGACGCGTTCGTCTAAGAGGAGGCGTAAAATCTGTTTTAAGGGACCTGTGTTAAACACTAATCCTCAATCACCGCTAAAGATTAATTCATTCCTTTTGCAGCCGGATACTCGAACTTGTGGAATACTACGGTTAGAATTGTATAAATTTTGTATTTATTTTTATCTTTTTCATTCGGTTTTGTATACGGTTTTGTACTCGTGTATTTCCCTTATATAACATGAGTGTCGTTATTATTATTTTAATAAAAATTGGCCTACTATTTTTACAATCTTAAAACATGCTTTCGTGAAATTGTTTGATACAATTTTAAAACTTTTTATCAAGTATTTTTTGGGTTTACGAAAGGTTAAAATAAAAAATATTTTAGATATTTTTTGGAAAAATCGTGCAAATATTTTTTGGGAAATTACGTGCGTAGTACAATGTGTTGTTTGGATTTTTTTAGAGATTGGTGTACAATCTTAAATCCTAATAGCATGATACAAAACGAATGGTTTTTTTAACATTTTTTATAAATGTAAATTTTTCCCGTAATGGTCTCTTTCTCTCTATAATTCTCACAATATTTGTTCTTATTTTAGTTGTTACACAACACGTTATCAGCGCGTTTGCTTTTGAAGTTCAACCGTACTATCATAAGGTGAGTTTGTATTACCTACTCGGCTTGTTTTTTCTCTCTAAAATCTCTTAATATAATCCATATTGTAGTTCATACAACTTTGGGTTAGAAGAAGATGTAGATTCTTGTTCCTATACAATTAGAAGGGTTAGAAGAAGGTGTAGATTTGTTGTTCCTATACAGTTACAAATTATACACTGTTTACAAATAATATTGATTCTTATTATGCTAAAAAATTTCTCTGTTTTACTACTAAAAGATATATTCTTTCACTAATCGTATTCATATTGTTTAAATTATTATTATTATTTTTATAAACGTCTTGATTTGTATGAGATATTTTCTTAGAGGAATCACTTATTCTACCACACATGATAATAATGATAAAAACAAAGAATATGTAAAGACTATGTAAAACTAATGAGTTTTGTGTATAAAAAATAAATTAATTGTGGTACATAAATTGTTATTAGTATTTTTTTTGTTTCTCTTTTAAAATAAACACATTTGTAATCAATATATTGTTTCAAGTTTGACATGCATTAGCTTATAATTTGTATTAATTCATTTTTTTTCCTATAATATAGTTCATCATTATGTCAAACCTTGCAAAACTTGAATTTTCGACGTTAGACACTACGGGAAAAAACTATTTATCTTGGGCATTGGATGCCGAAATACACTTGAATGCAAATAATCTTGGTCATAACCAGAAGTGATCTTATTCTTTATGGTCTCTTTCTCTCTATAATTCTCACAATATTTGTTCTTATTTTAGTTGTTACACAACACGTTATCAGCGCATTTGCTCTTGAAGTTCAACCGTATTATCGTAAGGTGAGTTTGTATTACCTACTAGGCTTGTTTTCTCTCTCTAAAATCTTTTTATATAATCCATATTGTTGTTCATAAAACTTTGGGTTAGAAGAAGATGTAGATTCTTGTTCCTATACAATTACAAATTATAGACTGTTTACAAATAAAAATGATTCTTATTATGCTAAAAAATTTCTCTGTTTTACTATTAAAAGATATATTCAATCACTAATCATATTCATATTGTTTAAATTATTATTATTATTATTATTATAAACGTCTTGATTCGTATGAAATATTTTCTTAGAGGAATATGATAATAATGATAAAAACAAAGAATATGTAAAGACTATGTAAAACTAATGAGTTTTGTACATAAAAAATAAATTAATTATGGTACATAAATTGTTATTAGTTTTTTTTTTGTTTCTCTTTTAAAATAAACACATTTGTAATCAATATATTGTTTCAAGTTTGACATGCATTAGCTTATAATTTGTATTAATTCATTTTTTCCCTATAATACAGTTCATTATTATGTCAAACCTTGCAAAACTTGAATTTTCGACGTTAGACATTACGGGAAAAAACTATTTATCTTGGGCATTGGATGCCGAAATACACTTGAATGCAAATAATCTTGGTGACACTATTAAAGAAGAAAATACAACGAGTATCCAAGATAAGGCTAAGGCAATGATATTCCTACGCCATCATATTCATGAGGCCTTGAAAAATGAATACCTTACTATTAAGGATCCACTTGTCCTTTGGACCAATTTAAAGGAAATGTATGACCACCAAAAAACTGTAATATTACCTAGAGCTCGTTATAAATGGACTCACTTAAGGTTGCAAGATTTCAAATCTATAAGTGAGTACAACTCGGCAATGTTTAGAATCACGTCACAATTGATTCTATGTGGTGACAATATTACTGATCAGGAGATGTTGGAAAAAAACATTCTCCACTTTTCATGCTTCAAATGTGGTCCTACAACAACAATACCGTGCACAGGGGTTCACTAAATATAGTGACCTAATATCATGTTTATTTATAGCCGAGCAAAATAATGAGCTCTTAATGAAAAATCATGAGGCTCGACCGGTTGGCACAGCCCCATTCCTAGAAGCGAATGTGGCAACATATAATAACCATAATGGAACTCGTGGTCGTGGTCGTGGCCGTGGTTATGGTTATCATCGTGGTCGTAGTCGTGGACGTGGATATAATCGGGGAAATTATCATGATGTTCAAATTAGAAACACAAAATTTAACCAAAAGTGCCATGAAAGTGGAAAGAAATTTAAGGATGAAAAATATAAGAAAAAAGAAACTACACCAAATTCATGCTATCGATGCGGAAGTAACAATCATTGGGCACGTACCTGTCGCACACCCAAACACTTGGTGGAACTTTACCAACAATCTGTCAAAGACAAAGGGAAAAGAATAGAGACAAATCTCGTATATGATGATAACCCCGATGATGATAAAGGCCTTAATAATACAACTCATATGGATGCTAGTGATTTCCTTATTGATATCCCTGGTGGTTCACTTACCAATACAAATCAATTGGATGCTTGCAATTTTTCATACATATGAAAATTGGATCTTATATTATGCTACTTTCTTCAGTTTGTTTTTAGACATTTTGCATGAGACTCTGTTTTGTTTTGAAGCATATGGGATTTTTTTGTTATGGTATTTGTCATGTTTGAAACATGTTTTATTAATAAAACCTTTTTGTCTTGAAGTATATGGGATTTTTTGTTATGGTATTTGTTATGTTTGAAACTTGTTAGACATTTTATGATTTTTTTTGTGAAGCTTATGGAGCGTTTAACTAAACTTGCTATTAGTGAGGGAGACATATGTCTAATAGACAGAGCAACTACACATACAATTCTCAAGAAAAAGAATCATTTTTCTAATTTAATTATAAAAGAGGCAAGCGTTAGTACTATATCCGGTAGTACAAATTTAATTGAAGGTTTTGAAGAAGCTTATATAGTGTTACCGGGTGGAACACAATTTAAATTTGACAAAGCCTTATTTTCCCCATTGTCTCAAAGAAATATAATAAGTTTTAAAGATATCCGTCTAAATGGATACCATGTTGAGACTACATGTGAGGGACATAATGACTACCTCCAAATCACAAATATGAATTCGGGTAAAAAGCATGTATTAGAAAAATTACCCGCACTTGCATCCGGTTTGTATTACACGAAAATTATTGCAATTGAATCAAATGCAACCATAAAACCGAAGTTTATGGACCGAGAAAACTTTATCATTTGGCATGACCGGTTTGGCCATCCCGGATCAACAATGATGCGAAAAATTATAGAAAATTCATGTGGGCATCCTTTGAAGAACCAGAAGATTCTTCAGTCTAAGGACATTCCATGTATTGTATGCTCACAGGGGAAGTTAATTACTCACCCATCACCAACTAAGGTGGGGATTGAATCCCTTAGTTTCTTGGAAAGAATACATAGGAACATATGTGGGCCTATACACCCTTCTAGTGGACCATTTAGATATTTTATGGTCCTAATTGATGCATCAACTAGATGGTCACATGTGTGCTTATTATCAAGTCGTAATATGGCATTTACAAGTCTACTTGCTCAATTAATAAGGTTAAGAACACATTTTCCTGGTTACCCCATCAAGAAAATTCGGTTGGACAATGTTGGTGAGTTTACATCCCAAACATTTAATGATTATTGCATGTCTATTGGGATACATGTAGAGCATCCTGTAGCTCATGTGCATACACAAAATGGCCTTGCTGAATCGCTTATCAAGCGACTTCAACCTGTTGCAAGACCGATGATTATGAAATCAAAACTACCTGTTTCAGCCTGGGGCATGCAATTCTAAATGCAGCAATACTAATTCGCATCAGGCCAACGAGTTATCATACTTCTTCCCCAATAAAGTTGGTTTTTGGTCAGGAACCAAACATTTCCCATCTAAGGATTTTTGGTTGTGTCGTATATGTTCCAATCGCTCCACCACAACGCACAAAGATGGGACCTCAAAGGAGGTTAGGAATATATGTTGGGTATGAATCACCATCTATCATTAAGTATTTAGAGCCATCAACGGGAGATATATTTACGGCTCGATTTGGTGATTGTGATTTTGATGAATCAACATTCCCAACATTAGGGGGAGATAAAAACAGCTGGAAAGCGATATAATTTGGAATGAATTATCATTATCTCATCTTGATCCTCGAACTAAATAGTGTGAACTAGAAGTTCAAAGGATAATTCATTTACAAGGATTAGCAAATCAATTACCAGACGCATTTACTGACCCAAAGAGAGTGACTAAGTCACATATACCGGCTGTTAATGCTCCATTATAAATTAATGTCCCAAAGGGACAACCACATATTGGTAATGAGTCTAATGTACGCCTAAAGCGTGGTAGACTAATCGGTTCCAAAGATAAAATTCCTCGAAAGACAAAAGGAGCAAATAATGCAGATGGTCAAGTCGAGGTAACAATAACACCAGAAAAGGAATCTCTTGAAGAGAAACTAGACATGATGGTTCCAGATGAACCTCAGGTACCTGAAAACGAAAAGATCTCAATAAATTATATCATGTCTAGAAAAGTATGGAACCGAAACAAAATCGACGTCGATGACAATTTTTCATATAATGTAGCGCTACAAGTAATGGAAAACGATGAGGATCAAGAACCAAGATCTGTTGAGGAATGCAAACATAGAAATGATTGGCCAAAATGGAAAGACGCAATTGATGCAGAATTGAATTCCCTCACGAAAAGAGAATTTTTTGGACCAATAGTCCATACACCTAAAGGTGTAAAGCCCGTCGGATATAAATGGGTCTTTGTGAGAAAACGTAATGAAAAAGGTGAGATTATACTATACAAGGCACGATTGGTAGCACAAGGGTTCTCGCAAAGACCCGGAATTGATTATGAGGAGACATATTCTCCGGTGGTGGATGCGACGAATTTTCGTTATCTTGTTAGTCTTGTAATACAAGAAGGGATTGATTTGCGTCTAATGGATGTTGTGATAGCCTATCTCTATGGCTCACTTGATACCGACATGTACATGAAACTCCCTGAAGGATTGAAGCCGCCGAATTCATAAAAATTTAGTTCTCGAGAACATCTTTCAATTAAATTAAACAAATCACTATATGGGCTAAAACAATCTGGGCGTACTTGGTATAATCGCCTCAGTGAATATTTGTTGAAAAAAGGTTATAAAAACGATTCTATTTGTCATGCATTTTTATAAGAAAATCAGAATCTGGATATGTTATAATTGCAGTATACGTTGATGACTTAAATATAATTGGAACTCCTAGGGAGCTCCAAAATGCAATCGAATACTTTAAAAAGGAATTTGAAATGAAAGACCTTGGAAAGACAGTTTTGTCTCGGGTTACAAATTGAACATCTTAAAGATGGAATCCTTGTGCACCCAGAAACATACATAGAAAAACTGCTTAAAAGGTTCTATATGGACAAATCACATCCATTTAGTACTCCAGTGGTTGTAAAGTCACTTGATGTTGAAAAAGACCCATTCCGACCTCCGAGAAACGGAGAAGAAATTCTTGGCCCAGAAGTACCATGTTTAAGTGCAATTGACACATTAATGTTTCTTGCTTACCACACACGACCAAATATATCATTTTCTTTAAACTTATTGGCAAGGTATAGTTCATGTCCGACAAAGAGGCATTGGAATGGGATTAAACATATATTTCGATATCTTTAAGGTACGAAAGATATGGGTTTGTATTTTACTAACCAATCGAAAAGGGATTTGGTTGGTTTTGCAGATGCAGGTTATATGTCCGATCCTCACACTGGTCGATCTCAAACTGGATATTTATTCACAAGTGGAGGTACATCACTTTCATGGCGTTCCGTAAAGCACACAATTACAGCCACTTCATCTAATCATGTAGAAATATTGGCAATCCATGAAGCAAGTCGAGAATGTGTTTGGTTAAGAAATGTAATACAACACATTCGTGGATCATGTGGTATTATTTCAGAAGACGAAGGACCAACGGTCTTACATGAAGACAACGCAACATGCATTGCACAACTCAAGAAAGGATACATCAAAGGAGACAGAACCAAACATATTTTATCAAAATTCTTTTTCACACATGATTTACAAAAGAGTGGTGATATTGTCGTCCAACAGATTCGTTCTAGCAAAAATTTGGCAGACTTGTTTACCAAATCACTTCCAACCTCAACATTCAAGAAACTAGTTCACGAGATCGGGATGCGTCGACTCAAGGAGCTTTACTAATAATCATCAGGGGGAGAAAATACGCGTTGCACTCTTTTTCCCTTAGCTATGGTTTTTCTCACTGGGTTTTTCTAACAAGGTTTTTAACGAGGCAACATCACTGAGCATATTAAACGAATAATATATTTTTGCATGGATAGTCAAGGGGGAGTGTTATGAATGAGTGTGTTATTACTTATAAATGTATGTGACTATCCATATTCTTAACTCCCTTTATCATTTATGTCTTTAGCCTATATATAGAGACTCTTGTATTTGGTACTAAAAGATATAAGAATAAGTGATCTTATTCTTCATGGTCTATTTCTCTCTATAATTCTCATAATATTTGTTCTTATTTTAGTTGTTACACAACATAAACGTTCAATTTTTTAATATTTGTGTTAGATCGAGTTTATTGGTATAAATCATAAGTTTTTTGGTAAATGTTAAACTTTCTAACATTCGTGCTACTGTGCTAGACCGGGTTTATTGGTATAAACCATACATTTTTTTTGTAAACGTTAAATTTTCTAACATTCGTGTTAGACCGGGTTTATTAGTATAAACCGTACGTTTTTTTGTAAACGTTAAATTTTCTAACATTCGTGTTAGACCGGGTTTATTGGTATAAATCATATATATATATTTTTTTATAAATATTAAATTTTCTAACATTCATATTAGACTGGGTTTATTGGTATAAACCATATGACTTTTTGTAATCGTTTATTTTCTAACAAACGTGTTAGAATCGGTTTATTTTATAAACCACATGTAAAAACGATTTTTCTAATCGTTTATTTTTCTAACAGGCAAGTTAGAATCGTTTTATTTTATAAACCACGTGTAAAAATGATTTTTGTAATCGTTTATTTTTCTAACGGGCGTGTTGGAATCTGTTTATTGTTATAAACCATAAGTTGAAAACCGTTTCTTGTAAACGTTTAGTTTTCTAATAAGTGTGATAGAAATGGTTTGTTGTAATAAGCCATAAGCTTTAAAAAAAACGGAAGTAAAAGTATTCTTTTTCTAACAAGGATGATTAGAAAGGGTTTTGTTACAAATCATAAAGCTTTAAAAAGACGTTTAGTTCTCTAATGTGCGTATTAGAAACAGTTTATAAAAACGGAAAATTGTAAAAACGTTTTTAATTTTCTAACAAACATGTTAGATAATGTTTTATTGTATAAAACTATTTTGGTATTTATGGGTCTTGATTTTTATAATCAAAAACATAAAAATAAAAATAGTTTACTTTAAAACTTTTCTATAATGTTTTGCAAAACTAAGAAATGTTTTGAAAGAATAAAACATGTGGTTTGCAAATAAATTTGTTCGCTACTAGTGCGAGAAGTAGCTTCCACCTCCCCCCGGCGTGAGGCCTTTGCCGAGTTGAATCGTTTGTTCGAGGAATGCGTTGTTTATGACAACCTTTTCTCCCCATCTTCCCTCATATCCGCGTTAGTCGCAACAACGATCAATGCACCTGAGTTGGACCGAATGGTGCATATCCTGGTCTTGGTTGGGAACTTCATCATGGCATGGGCTGTGAATACTACTGCTTCAAAAGCGCAAATAGATGGCCTTCCGATGATCGCATTATAAGAGGGACCATGCCTTTTCCCCTAAGAAGCCCGTAAGAGGGGCGTTGGAAGGCAACAACTTTTTCCAAGTTTCCTTGTCTAGTTGTAGGAAACAATGCTCGTACATAACATCCATACCACTGCCTCCGTCTAGGTACACCCGGTTTATCTCATGACCTCATATGTAAGCATGTATGACCATATGGGAGTATGCAGGTACTCCAGGTTTAAGGGTGGAAAGGTTATCTCTCTCCTCTGCCACTTTTTATCCTGGCATGTCCCTCCTTCCCTTCTTAGGAATCGTTTGACTCCGTACGACACCACCATGATCTATTTTCTCTTGCCTTTGTTGTTCTCCGGTCTTCCCCCATTTTGCTTCTTATCTTAAATATCTTTACTCAGGTGAGCTAGCTCTCCTGACTGTACCACGGCTTCGATCCATTTTTTAGCTGAAAGCAATCATTGGTGTGGTGACCCACGTCCCCATGAAACTCACAGTATCGGTGCACCGTCTTCTCATCTAGGGGTGGTGCTGGGCTTTGATTGTCGAAAACCAAACTTGGCCTCCTCTGTTGGCAATATATCTTTTGGCATTTTTGTTAAGGCCATGAACTGTACTTGCTTTGACTTATCTTAGCCTCGATCCTGATGTCTTGCTAAGAGTGTGAATAGGATGACCTTTCGTAAGGCCTTCTTGATACATGTGAGTGATTTGACAGACGCTTTTCCATGAATCGCTAGAATTGAGGTTGGTGGCTCCTTCCTTCTTGCACGGAGCCCCTCCAACGAGGGTTTTTCCCTTTCTTCATTACCTCAGGAGTATGGGCCTCTTCTTTCTCCCCATAGAAAGGCTTCGGCCCACTCCATGGTTTCCTCCATGGTTTTGGGGATATTTCTACTAAATTTATCTATCAGCTGTATAGGGCGAACGCTCTGTATGAAGCCAGAGATACGTATTTGTTCGGTAGCTCCCATGATGCTAAGACCCTCCAGCTTATATCTTGAACCACTTTAATTAAAGTCTTGAACCAACCAATCATATTGTGCCACCTTGTATTACCTGAATGAACCCTAAAGTACCCGAATGAGTTACGGTGGTGTTCCCGAAATGAACCCTTTTTGAACCAACCAACCATGTATTGTCACCTCACAACCCAAAACTAAAAAATGATTGCCTTGTACATTGTTGTTGTCATACATGCGCCATATGCCAAGAGTACCGTGAGCTTAAACACCGTGGATTTGATGTCTCTAGGTAAAAAGCTAGGTTTTCTTATAACCAAACTAGTACTTGTAGTATATATGCTTCGAAAACGTCTGATTCTACTTTTTGTAATTTTTGTACGTATATTTAGGATGGCGGGAAAATATGGAGAGGTGAAATCATGGAGCCATGATGCCACCGAATCCTGTCCAAGACATGGATCGTTAATTCTCATGCACTTTCAGTTGTTTACTTGTTACTTACACCAAAAATCCATTGGATTATAATTACTTAATCTATGTGGTGATTTGTGTAATTAAGTTAAAGTTATACTTTAGGTCAGTTATGTATTATGGATAAGTCTAGGGGATCCATGTGTCAAGGTTTAAACTTGAAAACTGTTATTAAACAGTTGCGTCGTTTGATGATTAGGGTTATAAAACCCATCATCGACGTTCATTGTTCTGTAATCACCATTCGTAGGGTTGTCCCTGAGATTTCGGGTGCCCTGTGCGACTTTAGAAATGGACCCCTAAAAATCTAAAATATGAAATTATATATATGAATTTTTTTTTCAGTAATACGATGTAAATCTTAATAGCAATAAACAAAACAAAACAAAGTTAATGTAGCAAAATAATATATATATATATATATATATATATATATATATATATATATATATATCGTGAGGCTTTCCTAACATTCTTTGAAACTAAGTTATTGATCAACTCTTCATAATCCACGCTCTCTACGTAATCATTTTCAATATCTATCATTGTCAATCCATTAAATCGTTCTTGGGACATTATGGACCGTAAGTAGTTGTTTAATTTTTTTTAATGGGTCAAATCTAATTTGTTTAATTGGGCTATAACTAAAATAATGGCTTAGTTGGGTTTAAGTGGTTTTGATAGGCTAAAGTGGTTTAATTGGGCTAAAACAAAAAAAATGGTTTAGACGGGCTAAAGTGGTTAAAATGTAATTGAGTTTTTTATAATTAATATGTATTTCTTACAAAAAAAAGATTTATAATATAAATTTTTTTTTGGGCCCCACGATAAACCGGACCCGGTGCGGTTGCCTATGGAGCACCACACCAAGGCTGGCCCTAACCATTCGTATATTCAAGGATATTCAATTCAAAGTTCTTAGTACAAAAATCGTATTGGATTTCAATTGTTGATCATATATGGGCAACAATTGAGTATCAGACTTGTTTGATTGCAATACCGAATTTGTATTCTACTAGCTGCGTCAAATCAATTTAGTGATCGTTAAATCTCTGTGCGAAATCACGTCGGCACCAGGGACCAGAGGAGGATCTACATAGGCCCGGGGGTTCACTGGAACCCCCCGAGTTTCGAAATTGTAGTAAAAAGCTATATAGAAAAACTGGGGTGAACCCCTTAAAAAAATATAGGGTGAACGCCTATACAATGATGTATTTCTTCAATGAAGAATAAAAAATAGAAATGTTTGAAGTTTTCCGGTGGCGGCGCTCTAGATTCCGACGATGGTGCTTCTACTGTAAATTGAATGTTAAAGAAGATGAAATAAGATAGAGATGAGGGATATTATTCATATGTTTGTGGAGAGAGATAGTTTAGATAAAATAGACAATAGGAGAGAGCATTGAAAATTGAATTCTAATTAGGGTATTGAGTTTCATACATCAATTTAATTTCATACACCACTTTAACAAAAAATAAACATAAAAAATCGTGTCATGTCACTATCAGCTTATACCTCAATGAGAATTAATTATAATTTTCACCATAACTCATAAAAAATCATGCCATGTATGGATAATACTTTATTTTAACAAACGCATGGTAATTTTAATATAAATAAACTATTTTGTAAATTTATACAACAATTAGCAAAGTAGGGTTTTTAGTATAATTTACTATTAGAGCATTCACAATTTATTCCTTATAATTATGTGAGTGAGTTTAATATATTTTATGAAGTGGTTTAAAGTGGTTGTGAGTGAAGGAGAGAGAAAAGATATAAGGTTTTTGTAAATACAAGGATAAAAATAATGATTTTTAGTATAATTATAAAAATAATGATAAGGAGAGAGAAAAATAGAGATAAAAGGTAGAAAAAATAGTGTTTTTTAGTGTAATTATAAGGATAAAGATATGGAATATAAAGAACGGGCTAGGAATGCTCTTAGTATGAATTATTAATAGCCAGTTACTTATAGTTTGGATTATTAAAATAAAAGTATTATTTCAGAGGTAAATTTTAATAGCTAATTAAATCAAACTAGATGGTTATACCCGCGCTCCTCGCGGGTGTCGCCTCTATTGCCAGGAGCAAAACCACAAGGGGGTCGGGGGTCACTTGACCCTCCGGTCGACGAAATTCTGTTAACCGGAGTGTTCATCGGAAAAAAGTTTTTTTAAGCTCTAGAATGTCTTCTGTAGAGTGTTTAAAGCTAAAAGAGAAGGAAATATTTGTTTGAAAATTTTCCGACGAGCGGCAAAGTACGGTGGTGCTGTTAGCTCGGCGAATGTAGAGAGAAGAAGATGATGAAATGAGATGATGATATGGGTGCTGACCGGAGAAGAGGGGGGGGGGGGGGGGTTGTTTAATAAATACGCATAAAGGCTTTCTGAAAAAAATAACAATTATTTAATAGGATCATACTAAAAGCTAATAATTTATTGTTTTTCAATCTTCTTTCTCATTATTACACACTACTGTAATTTTTTTTCCATATAAAAAGCAGACACATCACACTAAGTCTTTTTTTTTTTTTTTAAAGATGAACATTTAATGTTGTGACGTCACACCCTTTGTTATATGAGAGAGTCTCGTTTAACTTCGGCTAATATGTTGTTTTAACTGGGCCCACTTGGCGTCAGAGTTGGAGAGCCTCCAAGGAAAAACCCCACCCAATACGGCCCCTTCCGGGCTTAAGGGAGAGCCGAGGCTCAAACCCTGGATCGGCGTGGGTAAAACCCTAGTGCATCAGCCTAAGAGCTAGGACTCATTTGCGATGCCGCGGAAATTAATGGTGGTGACATAGATTGAATCCGGGTCCCTTGGGACTCCGGACCTCACCTCAACCACTACACCACAACCTCTTTGGCACATCACACTAAGTCTACCCATATGTAAAAAGCAAGTCCATTCATGAACCGGGATACTTTCGGGTATCCAGAGCCTAGTGAACCGAGTCTTTTAATGAATCAAGTACTTTGGGGTATCCAGGCTCACACGGGAACTACGATGATTATCATGGTTACAACAGTGCATACATGAACTACCAGGTGCCTAGTGAGCCGAGTCCTTTAATGAATCAAGATGTCGTCGGACAAAGTTATTTCTCCAACCATTCAACCGCACCGTCATATGATTTATTCGGGTTGAACGAGAATACTGCCGAACAAACTTATTTCACAAACGCTTCAGGTGCGACAAGATATGATTTCTTTGGGTTGAACGAATATAGTGGCGAACATACTTATTTAACCAACCTTTCAGGCGTCGGCCCTTCAATTCCGCTTGTCTACGATTTCCTGGGGTTGACCCACAAAGTTACTAATAAAAAATCTAAAGACTATCACAAATATATTGATGAAATTCCAACAGTCTTTCAACGGTATGTGGAAGAAATAAAAGATGTGTTAGGTGATGGAAATTGTGAGTTTTAGGCGACGGCTTCTGCTCTCATGTACGGTGAAGATGAATGACTTTTAATCCGAAGGCTACTAAGTGATGAGATGGTGCAATTTGAAACATATTACAGAAAGGCTTTCCAGGACGAATACAATGAGGTGTTTTCATCCTTAGAGTGGTCGGGACCTAGTTTTGCATCACAAAAATACTGAATGATTATGCCAGAGACGGGGTTTTTGATTACGAACAAGTTTAACGTAATTTTTCATTTCATATCTAAAGAAGGTAATAACAGTTCGACATTGTTTCTTCTTTAGAGAGGTCCTGACCAGTTCTCAGATAAAAAAATAATCACAATTGCACTGGTGATTAAAAATCATTATGTAATGATAGAAATGCAAGGAGAGTTTTGAATGAGTTTCACACACAACTTATGGACACTAAGGAGTGAAAGAGACACAGCTGAGTGAGAAAACGTATTTAAATCACGTCAAAAGCTTTATAAAGATTGGGTAGCAAAACCTGCTGAATATGTAGTTGTAAATTAATTAATTTATTTATTTATTTGTTAGTGAAATTTTTATTATTCTTATTAATTTTCTTTTGATATTTAATTACACATTTAAAAAAAATTAGTTAACTTAAATTTTTTAAAAATTATATTAAGTTTATATACAAATTGGTGTATCAAATTTATCTTCCAATAATAGAAATTTTAATTTTTTTTTGAAATGCAAATTTTAATTAATAAACTATAATAATTAATATGAATAAGGAATCTTTTTCTTCATTTGACTAAACAATTTTTAATCATGATTATAGTTATGATTGATTATCATGGATAAAAATAAATGTAGGGTGTTAGACATTAGTCACATCAAATGGTGTTAAATGTTTAAATAAAAAGTGTATGAATATTTTAAGGGGACTACTAATGGCACACGAGAATTGCTATTTGGACTTGGCCATACGCATCGTATAGGGTAATACGATGCGTATAGCCCTTCACAATTTCCCATACCGGACATTCTCTTACAACATGGTCATTCCAATCCTATACGCATCAAATAGGACAATACGCGGACGTATAGCGTACGAGGTACTTTCTGCAACTAGTCATCCATCACCTCGCTATACGCCTCGTATTTACCTATACGCGGCGTATAGAGATGTGATGGATGACTAGTTGCAGAAAGTACCTCGTATCCTATACGCACCGTATTGCCCTATACGATGCGTATAGGGCCCAAAATTTGTGTATTTAACCATAAAGAATTCTCATTCGAACGTATCATTTCTTACAAAAAATTCAAACAATCTCCCAAAAATTATAAAAATGTCTTGGTGGTGGGATGATAACTACGGTTTTCAGGTAGATTCTAACGAGTCGCTGGAAAACAAAATGCAAAGTTCTGGCGTTCAAGAGGTGAACTGGGAGGAGGTCTCGTCTGACGTTTATTCTAATCAACGGGTAAGGCTTCCAGATTTGAACGAGCCACTGAGCAATCCCGAGTTCGTATACGGTGAACCATCTTACCTTACACAACCCACGAACGACTACGTATACGGTGAAGTTTCTTACCCGACATAACAAACCGACGACTCCGAAGACGAAGAACAAAACAATCAAAATGTGTCTGATAAAACTGACCAGAATTTTCAGTCTCGTGAACAGTTGGTTGATTGGGCTATCCGGAGAGGACGTGAGAATGGTTACGTCCTTGTCACCCGACGATCGAGGAGAAAAGGCGACGATCCGACGGAACCGTTTATCAAGGTGTGGCTTGTGTGTGACCGTCACGGTGAACGTGCGTCTACTGCCACGGTTAGACGTGCCGGTAGCAAGAAAATAGGTTGTCCCTTTAAATTGGAAGGAGAGTACCAAGAAAATACTGGTGATTGGAAATTAACGGTGAAGGATGACAGTCATAACCACGATCCTAGTCAACATCTTGTGGCGCACTCGTTTGCAAGGAGACTGTCTCAGTCGGAACAACTTTTGGTGGGGAAGTTGTATTCGCAAAACATGTTGCCACGAAACATTCTGGCAACTATAAGGGAACAAAACCCAGAGAGTAGTTTCATTAAAAAGGACATTTATAATGCGATACAAAAGATAAAAAATGAAACGAGAGTCGGTGAAACTCCAATACAGATTCTGGAAAACCTGCTTTCTTCTAAAAAATACGTCTACTATACTCGAGAAGATCCTATCACAAATAGTGTGGAGGAGATATTATTTGTTCATCCGAAATCGTACGAGATGTGGCGTGCATTCCCGCACGTGTTGATGATCGACGCGACCTACAAAACAAACATGTATAAACTTCCATTTGTCCAAGTGGTCGGTGCGACCTCCACACACCAGTCGTTTTGCGTCGCTCATGCATTTATATTAAAAGAACGGGAGGAAAACTTTGTTTGTGTGCTACTTCAAATAAAAGCAATGTTGCAAAAGTGTATGGAGCCGCGTGTGATAGTAACAGACAGGGACAAAGCTCTTATGAACGCGTGTGATAAAATATTTCCGGGCTGTTCTAAGAACCTATGTCGGTGGCACATACACGAGAATATCGCAAAACATTGCAGGGCATCATTTTACAGACGAGGACTGGAAAAATTTCAAGTATTCATGGTCGGTATTATGTGAGTCTCCCACGCCAGATATATACCTGTACAACTTCAACCGGCTTTACGAACGTCTGTATGCAGCCAAACTAGGAAGTAAGTTTTAAATATTAAATATTTAATATTTTCAGTATTTAAATATTTATTCAATATTAAATATTTTTCCAGGAGTTATAGATTATGTGACTAAAAATTGGCTGGACCCGTATAAAGAAAAGTTTGTATCCGCGTGGTCCAACAGAAACCTCAATTTTGGTCAACATACAACGAACCGAGTCGAGAGCCAGCATTCGCTCTTAAAGAGCTATCTTAGAAACGCTTACAGCTCGTTAGATACTTTTGTTGGGTTTGTTGATGAAATTGTATCAGATTAGTATTATCAGTTACAGTTTGGGTTTGGAACAAGCCTCATAAGGAAAATGGACAGCCACATAGCTATTGAATTGTTTGATAACCTGCACGGTAAAGTTTCACATAAAGCTCTAGATTTTATAGAAAACGAGTGGTACAAGTTATCAAATATACGGAAACAAAATGCAACGTGTGGGTGCCAACTTTTCAGTAGTTGTGGGTTGCCGTGTGCTTGTCTTCTGGCAAATATCGAAGCTACAGGTAAACTGTTCTGACTATTTAGTAGTTGTGGGTTGCCGTGTGCTTTTCAAAATGTTCTGACTATTTCGTTTAAAATACAGGTGACATAATCCCTCTAGATGCGGTGGACGTCTTCTAGAGGAAACTTGATTTAAAACCGTCGTTTGTCGATGATGAAAATGTAGACGTGGATAAGGTACTGGGTCAAGTGAGAAACAAAATTATGTCATAACCCGATCAGGTCAAAAGAAGTATGCTGTCGAGAATCGTAGGGGTTGTCTTTCCAAGCAAAAGTAACAAGACAGCGTCTATGGTACAAGAAGATACTCGCGGTCGTCCAACTTTGAAAAAGCAACAACAAAGGAAACATGATGTCGCGAGAAACAGCTCATTCACAAGATCCCAACAAAGCAAATGTGACCATGCGAGACATAGCTCGTATATTGCGTCACAAAAGTCTATACAAGCGAGTTCGGTCTTTCAACACCGTCGTTCAACGAAGGGTAAAGGAAAGCAACCGCAAGATGATAACGCCCATCTTGGGTTTCCATTGATTACGGGGAAAGATGCGGTTAACAATATAAAATGTTTTAAGGATTCGATACCGTCTTTATTTTATCCATACATTTCACATATACAGGATGTAAATCCCGACGGTGACTGTGGTTTTCGATCGGTAGCTTTGGGCTTAGGGTTAAATGAAAACCAGTGGCTCTTTATCCGACAACAACTTCTAAATGAGATGGACAATAAAGAGGAATGGTGGAGAACTGTTTTTGACAGAGTCGCGAGTCGCCTTTCAAGAGTATGATAGGCTACGTCACACAATAAATTGACAGGATGTGAAAGCCGCACCACTTAGTCGTTGGATGTCGATTCCATACACAGGACTCCTAATTGCTCAAAGATTTGGGGTGATTGTTCATCTTTTAAGCATCAATGGTAATCAAACATTTTTTCCATTGTGGTTTGGTTCTAACGTTCACGCTCAACATCAAGTCGTATCGTTAGTTCACGTCAAAAATGCTCATTTCATCCACGTCAAGTTAGACGGAGAATTTCCGATTCCTACGCCGAATGCACTTTGGAATTTGCACCGAAATGATGATGCAGCAAAATTTTCAAATATATTTAAAGGCTATACGACACGTATTGATCAATACGTGGCGTATAGAATACCAAAGGTTGGGGGAGATACGACACGTATTGATCTATACGTCGCGTATAGACTTTTGTTATATCAGTTTTTACCCCCGTACTGTACCAAACGAACCAAACAAACAAACACAAAGCCGTACGCGACCCGCTTATAAAACGTTCGTTGATTTGGATTGTGGCCTCAAAAAAACTTTGTAAAGGTACGTGTCTCAACCCACGATCATTAATGTTAGGTTTTTATTGAATATTAGCGGGTAAAACTAGGTAGATTAGCGATTTTTAGGTTTGAACTTAAGAACTATACGCCACGTATAGGGCCATACGTGGCGTATAGTTCGTCTTAGGAAGACGATGAAGCCATACGCCACGTATAAGTCTATACGCTGCGTATGGCTTGGTTTACCCGGTCACTTGCCTGCGTATGGCCTGGTTTGGGTCGCGTATGGCTTATTTTGCCCGGCAACCGCCTATACGCCACGTATAAGCCTATACGTGGCGTATAGGTTTTTAAAAAATTAACAATTATTATTATTATTTATTAATTCAATTAAAAACAATATATTAAAAACAATATATTATTATTATTATTTATTATTTAATATTTAAAATAAAAAAATTAATTATTATTATTATTTATTATTTAAAATTTAAACAATATATTATTATTATTTATTATTTAAATTAAAAACAATATATTATTATTATTTATTGATTAAATTAAAAACAATATATTATTATTATTTATTATTTAAAATTTAAACAATATTATATTATTATTTATTATTTAAAATTTAAACGATATATTATTATTATTTATTATTTATTATTTAAATTGAAAAATTAAAAACAATTAATTATTATCAGATATGGCGGATCATGATGATGATATTCAGATGGATCAGCTAGACGATCTTGCGCACTACCTTTTTCTGGATTTTCCGTCCGATACGGAGGCTTATTCCCGTTGCCAGAAGCTCCGGGAGGTGCAGATGGGTCCAGGTACGGCGGTGGATTAGGCCCTACTCGAGGAGGTGCAAAAGGCCGAGCGAGGTAGGGCCATCATCGGTCAGGACACGCCATGGTCGCGTCTTTTTGGCCTTTCTTTTGCGGAGACATACCGAGAGCTGGTCGTCGAGTTTCTTTCGACGTTCATCTACTCAGAGATTGGGCTGTAGCCTCTACCCGGGGAGGCGCCGGATATTGATCCGGATCGTATTTCTTTTTCTATTTTTGGGGTCGTTTACCGTCAGACCCTTCGTCAGTGGGCCGTCACGACGGGCTTATACTACGAGCCTGAGACGGTCACGTCGCTTTTCACCGAGGCGGTGACGGAGGTGGATAAGGAGGAACTCCTTGTTTTTTGGGGCTTGATTTCAGATAGTCCTTGGTTGGGTACCAAGGGGAGGGTCTCGGGTATTAGAGACCCTTTGTATAGATATCTGCACCGGCTTATTTCGACGTCGATCGCACCGCGTCTGAAAAGCCGTGAGTGGTGCACTGATAGAGATCTTTTCTTCCTTTTCTGCCTGCTTACTGGGAGGCGGTGCGACCTGTCCACTAGCATGGCGCTTTATTTTGCTTCTGCCTATATGCGACAGAAGCGCGGACTTTTATATGGCGGTGCTTTCATCACGCATATCATGCGGTCGGTCTTACCATTTGACCAGCATGAGCCTGCGATGTTACCGGCCATTCCCCCTGTCCGATTAGACCGTCGCACGGCGAGCGGCATGCGCATCACGCACCGATTACCGCAGGGCCTTCGGTTCGTAGGGGCCGTCCAGGACCAGGTTTGGGTCCCGGTGCCGTTGCCGCAGATGCCTGGACAGGGGGACCCGCATATGCCTCAGCCGCTACAGGGTATAACGATTGAGGACGAGCCGCCACACGTCGAGCAGGTCCACGAGCATCCGCCACAGCATCCCCGACACGTACGTCGGTCTGTTAGGCTGGATAGGGCTACCCAGGCAGTGCTTGATGGCCTTGTTGCCGACTCACGACGACAGGGTCGTCAACTCGATCGCATGGAGGACCTGATGATGTGGGCGGTTGGACAGCTCGTGAATCAGTCACGAGCCGCCGGCATCGAGCCACCCCCACTACCACCGCCACGTCATTATCCGGACGACCCCGTTCAGGGTGAGGGCGGGGCGGGTCAGGGTGACGCCGGAGCCGGTCAGGGTGACGGCGGAGACGGTTAGATTTAGTTCTTTTATTTGTATTTTGTTTCTTTCGTTGTTATGTATGTAAAACATTTTGATGTATATATTTAATTTTTTGATGTAATGTATATAATGTTTAGTTTATTTGTTTGGTTGTAATGTTTAATATTATGTTTGGTTGTAATGTTTAATATTTTGTTTGATTGTAATGTTTAATATTTTGTTTGGTTTGTAATGTTTAATATTTTGCTTGGTTATACTTTAAAAATTTAACAAATGTTTAAAAAAAATAAAATATACAAATGTTTATATAAATTAAAATAAAAATAAACAAAATATAAATAAATAAAAAAATATAATTAAATAAAAAATACCTATACGTGGCGTATAGGTCAATACGCCACGTATAGGATTCATAAACTCCAAATCTTCCAACTTTTGAAGCAAAAATATAACCCGTGCCTCATACGCTGCGTATAGGTCAATACGCCACGTATTGGACCAGCCGCCAGACAGAGAATGACACGTGGCATTCTGTTGGCAGTGACTGAATTCTATACGCCCTCGTATTGCCCTATACGAGGGCGTATAGATCGACGGCGGGTCCAATTAGCAATATTCCGTGTGTGGTTAGAAAAAGCCTTTAATTATCTTTCTATCAAGTCTTTTCAATTACTTTATGTTTGATAGTCCCCATAAATTACAGCTATAATCAATCCCAATTCCCATCATATACTTTTATTTTTTATTTTTTTTGAAAGACAAATTTTACTAACGATATAATAGGTTTTAAATTAATCTGTAACTAGTGGGATAGTCACCCGCACGTTACGGGAGGGTGTCCACCACGATCCAACGTACGATCCAAATTATCAAAGCGTAAAAAAAACAAAGTAAAAGAACATTATCTATTAAAACCGTATAACGGTACGAAAAGATATTTAAATGAGCAAAATACATGCCGGGGCTTTGTTCTAAAACTGATACAACCGATTACAACATTAACAATGGATAACAAAGAAAGGAAGTCCACATTGGGAAAATATGCTTCACTTTGGGTTAATTAGCTAAAAGCTATTACAACAATTTTTGTATACAACATGCATGGGTGGGTCATATTGCGGTACATGAAAGCTGGCCAAAGGGCGTTACTACAAAATGCTAATAGCAAGTTAATTATTTCAATCATATCCAGATCAGGAATAAGCAGTTTTGCAAATTTTATGATGATTATGATTTTCTGATATTAATCACATTTTGAGAAGCTAGTAAGGAATTCTTGCAATCAAAATGATTATTTTAAGGTAATTATAAAATTGCATAACCACCCTAACTTAAATTGAAGAATCACATCCAAACAGATCTTTACTCCAAATTATAAATGCATCTGCCGATGAATCCGAATTAGAATTAAACTCATAATCAATCACACCTTATTTAAGATTACAAAATGAAATTGAAATTTGTAAAATAATACATAAATTGTTCTTAATTTCAGAATGGAAAGTAAAAGAAGCTTACTTACTGAGTAGCAGCCAAACATCACAAATCTAGGGTTTTTTACTACACAGATGGTATGAATTTTGAGGCAACGTTTTTGATCCAGCAACAATGATCATTGCTATATAACCTTCCCCATACATCGGATACCAGAATAGCAACGCTTCCCACTATCGTGCGGTAGCTTGAGGTCTTGCAACCCTTAATTCATTTGAAACTCGTGTACTGTAGTGCATAAGCAGGTATAATATGTAACACATGCATGTTAGTGATAAAATGATCACAAGTTTAACTAACCTCATTGTTCCACCAAGACCAACAGAGATCATGTAGATCATCCAACATGTGTTAAGGCTGCTAAAATGTTAGCAACAACAAAGCAAACATAATTTTTTTTAATCTTTAGTTTGTATTTTATTTCTTTTAGGGTCAAGGCGGTTCATAATTCAATTCAGTTTAGACAATTAGTTTCAAGTTTCTGGAAGGAGTTTTTGGGTTTATTTTTCTAGCAGTAAATTATCCGTTTTGACAGAATAATTGTTTCCACGTTAGTTTAACGAAAAGGACATCACTACAATTTAAAAAAAAAGTCACCTACTCCAACAGCGAGCACTTGAAGAGTTGAATATTTTGGTTAAAGTAGTGGATGTAATGCCCAAAGACTAACCAAGAACAAAGGCATCTGAAATACCAAGCACGCTAACAGCCATTGACAATTGTCGCAGATCTTAGCTGCGTAAATGGATAGTGGAGAAGCATTACAATATCAAATCACTTACCTATCACTGCCATAATATTAAATCAAGGAAATCATACCGTACCAGTGGAGAAGCAGGCAAGTGGAAGCTGATTAATGAGACAAAAAAAGAATTAACTATCTATACTTAAAAAAAACATGGATTTATGTTTTCATTGTAAGCAACTGTGCAGCATACACCTTGTCCTGCAGTTGGATTTAGAATTTTAAAAGCTAGTTTAAACAAATCAGTTTATGCCAATGGAAACACTAACGACAACAATGATAATACCTCCCAAGGTACAAATCGGTCCATCATTAGATGTAAATTTGACTTAATTTTACAATATATTATCCTGATCTTATAGTTTTTATCCTAACTATTATATTATGGATCTTTCTTACCCATCATAAGATGAAAATTGAACTTAAAATCAAGTGATTTTCTGCCCTTCCTTCCATTACCTGTATCAGAACATACAATCATAATAAACATCAAGAATGAATGTTTAAGACACATACCATGACCGAGTAATTTTCTGCTCTTCCCCAGCTTGAAACGATAAATATACTATGTGAAACGCACATAAGTTATTTTCTGCACTTCCTCTTCTTCCCATTACCTGTATGGTCAATTTCATAACATACAAACAATCATAACAAACATAAAAAATGAATGGTAACTACATACCCCCCTTCTTGGATGGTTTCTCATTACCTGTAAGAATGGAACAATCAGAACATACATACAATCTAGCTTAACAGAATGTTAAAGACCTAACAACATACATAGCCTAACCAAGCAATTTTCCAACAATCATAACATAATGTTAAAGACTTACCATCAAACTTGGTTGAATCCATTTCAATTTCAAAACCCTAAATTGCAATCAAAAAAACTAATCGATATATGTTAGGGTTTCAAGGAAGAGGAATACCATACCATGCAGTTATCGGTTGATTGATCTAAGTCGCTCAATGTGCTTTCCTCTTTGGCCTCCGTCTGCGCTAATTTCTTCATCCAACACTTCTGACAGGTACGCCTCACAACCATCGATCAGCAGCGCAACCACCACCGTATCCGATTCTCCGCCGTCGAACCAACGCGCACCTCCACCGCTGCCTCCGTTTTATGATTCCTCTATCTCTCTGTGTCTCCATGTATATGTGTTGAAAAGCAAGATTACACGCCTATAAGACAAGAGGTGTTGTTGCTCTGTTGCTGTTGTCCTGACGAAGGGGCGGCGACAGAATAATTTGTCAACGTCGGAGCCTCCGGAGAGAGATCAAAGTGTAAGCCTCTTGAAAGGTGGCGGTGGAGAAGGTTGCGATAACGGTTGGAGACGGCGGTTTTGACGTCTTTAACACACGCGTCAAAAGAAGGGAGGCAGAGGCAGGGGATGCAGTGAAGGGTTGTACGAACAGCAAAAGCCCTTATACAACACTGTACATCCCAATTCCTTTTAGTAAAAGGGTTAGTAATATGCTTTTAAAATTTTACTTTCAAAATTTTAAAATATTTATTATACTATATTACTTTCTAATTGTTAAAATACTACTAACACAACAATATTATATGACATGTCGGTGCCGACTATTCATCCCCGCGGTTTTGATTGGTCCATGAATACGCTTTTCTTTTTTGATTTGTGCAGGGTTTTTTTTTTAGATAACCAAAGGCCACCTCTTGGCTCTTGCTTCCTTGCTCCACTTTGCTTCTTTGCCACACTATATGTAAGCACAGATTTTAGTTTTTATATTATTCTAATTTTTTTTATTTTAATCTTCATGATCAATTTTTTTATGTATTTTGTTTTTATTATTTAACTTTTAAAATATAATAATTTACAAAGTTTAGAGTGTACGGTTGTGACGTGCATATTTTTATTTACGTATTAATATAAATTTCATTTAAAACCGAACTTTCGTTATAATGTACGAATTATAGAAGCACAAACGTGTAAACAGTCGAGGCTTGCTTTAAGGTTTACTTTTTTTTTCCTCTAACAACCTTCAAAATATTATGTTTTATAGAATTCAGTATTTGTCTTTTCCACGTGCTTTTTTTATAAGCGTTTCGTTGTGATTTTTTTATGCGGGTGAGTACCAGTGGTAGGTTGTCAAAACCGAGTGTTACAAATTTTAACACTTAACCGATACCGCCCGAACAACATCGGTATCGGCGTCGTTATTATCGGAACCGGTACCAGTATTCTTTTTTTTTTTTTTTTTTTTAGATCGAAGTAAAATACCCGTCGGTATCTTTTTGGACATTAAAAACTTTATTTTTTAGTTTTCTCTTTCCTTTGCTATAATGAGTGGCGGTTCCGTACCTGTACCGTAACGAACCGAACCGATATGGAGCAAATTCCCGCCGCGTAGCGCGGGGAATCCTACTAGTTTATTACAATTACCAATTGATACATCATATTAATGAAATTATATATATAAGTTTATATGTTAGGGGACCATTTTTACTATTCGCACAGGACATCCGAAATATCAGGGACGACCCTGGTTAAATAGAAAATTAGTTCTTTTAACAAGTTTCGGACGAAGATGTAATGCAACGATTTCAAAAGATGAAAACTCGTAGGTAACAACTCAAGTTTTTTTTTAATTCATAACGACTATTTTATTTATATTATGTGTTTTTTAATTTATAATTACGATGTTTTTTTATTATTGTATTGTATTTGTGTTATGTGATGAACATTATCTGACCCGAACCATCGAACCGACCCGCAATTTTTTATGTCCGGCCCTATGAAGTTGGAGTATCTAAAAACAGTGAAACCCTTGAAAAAAATTCATATGGATCCGCCACTCCCAGAGACCAAAGTCAGGAACAGACGATTCTCAGTTCTATATTGGAATTGCTTTGTTGCTTGGACCAAGGAAAGGAAAACAATAAATCGTTATCTGTTCTTGGAAGACACAACAGAGAAAAACAAAGACATGAAGATTTTTTTTTTGTTTTTTTTTGCCATTGATTCAATCTGAACTGGAAGGCAAAACGAATAAAAGACGTGTCTTTTTTGGGACCGTAACGAAGGAATTAGTAGCGGAACTAAATTTTTTTTTCATTCACCACCAATTATAAAAGTTATGATATGAATATTATAAAATAATTAACCAAAGATCAAATAAAATAACTAAAAATTTTAAAAATATGAAATAAAATAGAAATATAAATTTACGTTAATTTCTTAATTTAAATAATAAACAATATTTACTATTTTCCCTTGTGAAAAAGCAACAACCGAATAAAATAAAAGATACCTATTTTATTATTACGCATTCAGGAAGAAAAAATTTTGCTTTAATATGATGTTTTAACTTTTAAGCGTCTAATAGTTATTGAGCTTTTCAATAATACATTTTTTTTTTAACCTTTCTTTTTCATTCACTTCAGGTCGGAAACAAATAACCAGCATTGAAACAAAGCGCTGCAACGTTTGTCGGAAAAAAATCTTATTATGTTATCTTTACCCTTCTCTCCTCTCTTCACTTTAACAACAATTTGAGACGATTTGGAGGATCAAACAACAAAAAGTTACTCTGTTTTGATATCTGGATTAATATAAAATCTGGCTATCCGGAGGGTTCGGTGACCCTCCAGACCCCCCTTTGGTTCCACCACTGTAAGGAATCAAGGAGATTGTTTCGGTGGTGTGTAAGACTGGAGGAGTGTCAGAATTATTTTTTGTAATCAGGTTCTCAAAGGAAGAGAAAGCAAGAAACGAACTAGAGGCGTGTTTGTTTGGGCAAGACCGATTTAAGAAGGAATTCAAAGAATTCATCACTGTTAGAACCATCAAATTTAAGGTTTCACGTATCTACTCAAATCTAAAATTTATTTTATTTCTACTTAGGTTTAGAAATAAGTTTTTGATTCCCTTACAAAAAGTTAGTTGAACCTTTGAATCCTTTAGGTTTTAGAAAGAAAACCTAGGCACGATGTCGGAAAAATCATCGGAGAAAAAGGAAATTGTAATACATAAGGAGAGTAATTCTTCACTATTTCAGTTCTAGTGCCCTATTTTAAAATCCACAAATTACACTATATGGGCGTTACGCGTAAAGTCCATACTTAGGGCAAACGGACCGTGAGAGATGATAGAATCCAAGACTGATGCACAACCTGATGAAAGGAAGGATATGTCGGGAACTACATACCTGTATTAGACGCTACCAGAAGACATGATATTACAAATTGCAACTTGCGAGAGTGCAAAGGAGATTTGGGATGCACTCGAGACTAGGCATATCAGTATGGATTATGTATAAAAGGCACACCTTCAAACACTCAAAACAGAATTTGAGATGTTGAGAATGAAGGAGGAGGCGTGCGATCTTTGGGTCTTTTTCTACTTCCATCCTCTCTAGTTCGGCTATCCTAGCTTGCATAGCCATAATCCTTTCTTCTCCGAGTGTTTCTTCGTTAACACGAGGAGTATGGATTAGAGTAGGATTGACATAATAAAAAGTTCCAAAGGGTCTGTTTGAATCAGCCCTTTCGTCTACTTCGAAAGCATAGTGGTTCTCGTAGGGTGTTTCTGGTAGTCTTTCCTTGTAGCTATAAGTGTTTACATAAGTTTGGTTATAGTTTTCCACAGTCGGAGCTGCGTAATAACTTATAGGAGGTTCATAGAAATGTTTGGATGTTTCTATTTCTCCTAGGTTTTGAAACGTTCCACTCGAGTATTCGGTATTCGTTCCGGAATGGTATTCGGAAGAGTTTGTCAATTGTTCATCGTATCCCGGTGGTGCATGTTTAGGGATAAACCTAGGTCCACTCTTATTTCATATTTACATCTCCTAATTCCCATATAGACTCTAGGCCACGATCAAACTTTCATTGTACTTTAATGAAATTAACCTCTTTAGCGTCTTGACATTTTTAGATGTAATATGTTCGAATCCTTACGAGAGTAATTTTGTCAGTACTCTCCACATAAATAGGAGTTAGCCTTAAAAAAAATCCATAATCATCTTTCGGTCTTCTTTAAACTTGCTACCCCCTTTTTATGTTTTCAAGTGGAATCTTGACAACTTTGTTGATTAAAAACTTTTGTAAATATAATTTATGTAAAGTGTGATGATTCCTTACAAAATTATCTAAGAACTCTAACTTGCACATTATTTCCAACTCTTTCTGTAGCCGTAAAGGGTCACATAAAACAAATCAGATAATTCTTTCATCAACGTATTAAAGAAATAATATCGCCTTCTAAAGTGACACTTCGAGCATTACTTTATCACCTACTTGAAACTCCATTGTCTTCTTCAAACTTTTGTCGGTTTATTTCTTTCATCCGTGTATTAAAGAAATGATCATAAAGTAAAACGTTATTATAAATGGGTATATATGATATTTTAAATTTTGATTGTGTATATATGATATTATTTAATGTTTGTAAGGGTATATATGAAATTCTCCATACAAGTTATATTATGCACATATTATTTTACCTATATACAAGCATTAAAAGACTCCAATGAAATGAATAACGTATGATTTAAAGAGAAGAATAAAAGAGTCATACGTTTCTCATACTATTAATTTGTGGTGTTATGTGCTCTTACCTCGTCAACATGTTGTATTAAACCATGAGTGCTCATTCCATACGCTTCATCCTACCCTGTTTTAATTTTAATAATATATCTACGCGTTTACTGTCAAAATAATTATTGTTAATTATGATCCTTGAGATTATATATTACAAATGTGTACTTTCAATAAATGCTATGGGAGTTCGTAATTTCTTATACCTTTATCAAAACTAGATTAGAAGCTCATGTATTACACGAGTTGAATAAATCCAAATTGTTATAAAATAACAGTTGTATGAAGATTTGTATGTTAGATACTATCAGCCAACTGATGAAATAAGAAATAATAAAGATTTAAGAATTTACAAATAACAAATAATGAAGATTTAAGAATTATAAATAACAAAAATAAAGATTTAAGAATTATGAATAATAAATAATAAATATTTAAGAATTATAAAATTATATTTTAAAATAAGATATATAATTGAAATCTTATGATTTAATAAGTTTTAATAAAATGTTAAATAAATTTTAGATATTTAGTTATTTAAAATAATTATTATTTAATAACAAAGAGAACAAGAAATAAAAATCTAAAATTGACTTGAAATCGACATGTGCTGAAGATTAATATTTTAATAGGTAAACTTTTTATTTTCAATATAAAAATCATGATTGATTTTTCATTATTATCCACAATAAGATAAGACACGTTATCGACATATAAACCATAAAATAAATATAATATATTAAATCAAGTCCAAAGAGGCTGCAAAGGAAACGATAATTGACACTTTGTATGAAGATTTTGTCCACACCCATACCCATCATCACCAAGTTTGCCAATTAATAGGTAGTTCACAATACTTAGCCACCACCGATCCAAAAACCTCCAGCACCACAATTAACTTGTAATCATGTACTCTTCAACCGGACAACCGCAGTACGCCGCCACCGGCATCCCAACTCAACCCATGAGCGCCCCTAGCCAATGGTCCACCGGACTTTGTGACTGCGGCAAAGATTGCTCTAGTTGTAAGTCTACAACAAATACTCATCATTCTGTGACACTGTACACGAATGAAGGAGAACTTGTTTTATAGAAAGTTTCATATTGTTTTTTTTTTGGAACTATAGGTTGCTTGACGTGTTGGTGTCCGTGCATTACTTTTGGACGAATTGCTGAAGTTGTCGATAAGGGAACGACTTGTAAGTGTGTCCAGCTCGTGTTTGATAAGTCATATGATTTTATTATGAACTATAGTTCTGGTCACGTAACGGACCGTTTTAACAGTTGGTTCTTTTTTTTAAATCTAAAACAGCTTGTGGTGTACACGGGGCACTTTATTCGGTACTTTGTCTATTCACCGGTTGTGAATGCATATATTCATTTATGTATCGCTCTAAACTAAGGCAACAGTACATGTTGTCTGAGCAACCTTGCAACGACTGCCTTGTCCATTGTTGTTGTGAGTGGTGCGCTCTTTGCCAGGAGTATCGTGAGCTTAAGTATCGTGGATTCGAACCATCTCTTGGTAACAAGTTTCTTTCAATCCCTCTTATTACAAGTTAAAATCAACCAATATGACCTATATGTTGCTATAAACACATCTAACTCGAGCTTTTACGGGTTTTGCAGGCTGGGAAGGAAATCTGGCAAGCCAAAATCTAGGAATCGCGATGCCGCCGGTCGGTCCTAGTGAAATGAAACGTTAGTTCGGTTAAGAACTGAAAGAACTCTTAATAATTGGAATTTATTGCTCCTCCTCCTCATATTCCGGTTTCTAGAGCTTCATAATTGTATTGTATTATTGCTACGATTCGTTACATACACAAAGTTATGACACTTGTCAAATTAATAGATACATTGCTTTTAATTTATATTCAAGTAAAAAGGTTTATACTCGTATCAACTACATTATATTCATTCACTTCAGTAAAATATATACAACACATCGTATAAAACAATTGAGTGTCAACTTGCTCTCCCTTTGTCATCTTAGTTATATGTCTATGCTAGTAAATTATTATATGATTTATGTCACTAATAAAATTCTTTTAACTATTTATATTATATATATTATTTATATATTTAAAGGTGATAGGAGGGAATAGTATAGTTATAAGTATTTTTTTTAAAGTTTAAGTTTCCTCATTTTGGCCACAATTTGATTTCAAGTTTTGTTATTTTTTTTTGTTCGAGGGGAAACAATATAGTTTATGTTTTCTTATTTTGGTCACAAAACTTTAAGTCTTTTTAATTTGGTCATAAAATTTCCTTTCAAGTTTTTTTTTCTTTCAATATTTCAGTTTTATGTTTTTCTTTTATTAACATTACGTTATGTTTATCGTTACGTCTGTGTTTGTTTTCGGGCTTTTCGACATTCGTTTTTACAACGGAGTACACTTTCGGGTTTTACAGCGGAGTGACGGTCACTTTTACGATAGAGTATGACTTTTATGACAGTACATATTCGTGTTTTACAACGGAGTGATGCTGAATTTTACGACTGAGTACGCTTTAGGGTTTTACGATAGAGTGACAGCTGTTGCGACATGTTTTTTATTTGCGTTTTGATATTCAGGTTCGTGCCGCCGTCGCCGACCTGGGTTCGAGGCTGCGCCCAGCCTTATGTTTTTTATTTTTGTGCGTTTTTTTCGTTGTTTTGGGTTTTTTAAGTGTTTAAGTGTTGTTACTGAGTTTGCAATCGGTTTCTTGATGCCTTAGGGTTTTACGTCGGAATGATCGTCGTTGCGACGTGTTTTGGTGTTCGCGTTTTGATATTTTGGATCGTGACAGAACCCCCGGCCCAACGCACAAGGAGGAAAACCTAGTTTATAATTATATAAATATATTCTGACCCCTAAGATATGTAGCACAATTATATAATTTAAAATATCTTGAAGTCTTGAAGTATCGCTGTATGGGGGGTTCTGTCATTTTGGTAAGCATTATCCTTTATAAATGTCTTGAAGTATCTCTATATGGGGTCATCCATGTGATCTTTTACTACGTGTTGATTAGTAGTGCCTCTTTCCCCTGCGTAGATGGTGATGTCAACACCTCAATCCTGACCTCCTTGGCCAGGTGGTCAAACACTACAGTTGCCAATTTGCTTAATGCGTCTGCCTTTTTGTTCTTTCCTCTTGAGATGTGCGTGACTTTGACCTCTCCTATGTGACTCATCAAAGCTTTGACTCTTCCTAAGTATGCCGCCATGGCTTCTTCTTTTGCCTCGTATATTTCGTTTACTTGGTTGGCTACCAGAAGTGAATCGACATATGCTTCAAGTTGTTTTACTTTCATTTGCTTTGCCAATCTCAACCCCGCTAACAGTGCTTCATATTCGACTTCGTTATTGGTAGCTGCGAAGTCTAGTCTGATGGTATGAGTTAGTTCAACGCCCTCCGGGCTTGTCAATATTAAGTCTGCGCCACACCCTTCCACGTTTGACGCTCCGTCGGTGAATAGGGTCCATACACTTGTACCTTTTTGTACCTTTGTTTTTGCCTACGTCTTCACTTTCCTCCTCCGGTGTTATGGACTTCTCTTCTCCATTTTCTTCTTCCTCTCTTATCTCCGTTAGGAAATCAGCGATGACTTGGCCCTTGACGCCGATTCTTGGCTTGTATTCGATAGTGTGGTCTCCCAATTCTATCGCTCATCTTGCCAATCTTCCCGATACTT
The DNA here is from genome assembly GCA_023525975.1 of Smallanthus sonchifolius. Classification (NCBI taxonomy): domain Eukaryota; kingdom Viridiplantae; phylum Streptophyta; class Magnoliopsida; order Asterales; family Asteraceae; genus Smallanthus; species Smallanthus sonchifolius. The sequence continues at coordinate 18,908,910 of CM042036.1, forward strand.
CTGGCCTTCTCAGTACTTGTTGTATAGGTTTTTCTGTGAGGACTTGTATTAGGTGTGCCTGAAAATACCTCCTTAATATTCTTGATACGTGTATTAAGATCAACGCTAGTTTTTCCATTCCCTTCCAGTGTTCGACTTAAGAAGTATATTGTCCACCATTAGGACCGAATTGATGGCTGTGGGTGTTGCAGCCAGAAACGTGGTAAGTGTTTCACCCGGTGTTGGGGTTGCTAATGTTGGTAACCTGATCAAGTGCTCTTTCATTGCCTGGAATGCCTCCTCTGCCTCCACGATCCACAGGAGGTTACTCCTTTTAAGACGGTTTTTGAGAGTGTTTATGAATGGCGTAGACCTGACTACTGACTGTGACAAGAATCTGTTGAGTGCTATCAACCTTCCATATCTTTTATGGTTTTGGGTGATTGCATCTTCACCACTGCTTGGACTTTGTCTAGATTAGCTTTTATCGCTTCCCTCGTCACTATCACCCCCCATAAATTTTCCTTCCTCTACCCCGAATGAACACTTTCCTGGGTTCAGCTTCATGTTGGCACTTTGTAATGTTTTGAAGGTTTATTCATTGTCTGCCATCATTGATGTTATTGTTTTCTTTTGATTACTAGATCCTCCACGTACACCTCCACGTTCTTACCAATTTGTTCTTTGAATAATTGGTCCATAAACCTCTTGAATGTTGTCCCGAATTTTTGAGGCCAAAGGGCATCTTGGTATAACAAAATATCCCCTCGTTTGTATATAAGCCTGTCTTTTCTTCATTATTGGGGGACATTTATTTGGTGATATCCCTTATACGCATCCAAGAAACATTTCAAAGGGTACGAGGCTAAATGAGTCTATTTTGGCGTTTATCTATGGTAAGGGATAACAATCTTTAGGGCATGCCTTGTTGAGATCCTTGAAATCTATACACATCCGCCAACTTCCATCTGACTTTCCTATCATAACTGGATTCGATATCCATGTAGGATATTTGACCTCTCTTACGATCCCCGCGTTCAAGAGCTTTCTTGCTTCTTCACAAGCGGATCTACTTCTTTCCCTTCCCATACTCCTTTTCTTCTGACGGATAGGTTTCAGCCACTTGTAAACATTTAACTTGTGTTCCGCTTGTCTTCGCGGGATTCCTTTCATGTCTTTATGTTCCCATGCAAAGATATCCACATTTCTTATCAGTAGCTCTTTCAGGGCCGTCTTCCATTTGTATGGGATCTGTGCTCCTATTTTGATGGTTCGGCTTTCAAATATGTCCTTTATCAAATATGTCCTTTAGCACCCATTCCATTATGTGACACCCAGTATTCTATGCCAATACCCATAGACATATTTGCACGCTCATATTTTATATATTTCATGAGATTTTATTTTGAAAAAGTATTGTCAAGGAGCCTAGCATAGGAACCCATATCATATTTAGTAATTTTTAAGAATTACTAGGAAATAAACAATAATAACCCGCATTGAACGTTCGTTGGTGATTAACGAGATTTTATTCCAATAAAAGTCTAGGGATACGTTTTAATATAAAAACGTATATATTGGTGACTAAACCTTAAAACATGGACATAAAAATGTTGGTTGCATGGGCTTGAGTTATTTTATGTGTATACATGTATAATATAGTTCAAGTAATAACTACGTCGGGAATTCACAAGCAGATTATTAAAGCTAGTCAAACTACACAAAATGTAGGACGCCTTAATAATTAAAGATATTTAAACGGGTATTAATTTCGGGTAATATACCGCGTCTAAATCAATCACATCATCATCATGATTGCTTTGCTTACACAACACTCAAGCGGCATAATCATTATGACCAAGAGTGTAAGCAACTTAAAGATCACATCACCATCATTATATCTTTGTTTGTACTCCAATCCAGCATCAAATCGTAATGATGATAACTTGTTGAGATCTACACTCAACGCTCGTTTCATCTAATAATTATATATATATATATGTATGTATATATATATATATAAATATCTAGGTATATAGATATAAAGTTTAAATCACTAAAAGTTCCTACACCGAGTATTATATCACGGTATCACCTACCGGGTGTATTCTAACTAGAACCGACCTAACTAACCATTGGATCCTAACTACACGATTTGACAACACCCAACCCCCTACCCCCTACCCATTCTCGGCCGAACCCAAGGTGGGGCCACCCACCTTGCTTACCCAATCTCATCACCATGCTTGTTGTCATGGTAAGACCTTACCCTTTCACCTAAGATGTCAAGCAAGGGTCATTATCAATCTCATCCACTATCCCCTTGCAATGATGATGGAAGAATCAACACTCAACTTCATCTTTTTCTCCATATATATCAATGCACACACAACAAACACACACTTAGTCTTTCAAAAAAATTCAAGAACAAGTTCTTGAATGGTTTAACTAGAAAGCTTGGAGATTCAAAGGAATTCTTGGAGTCTAAGAGGGTTTCCACTAGTAAATCAAGCCACCAACATCTTCTACTCGTGTTCCTCTCCTAGCTTTGTCTAGCGGTATGAAACCGACACCACTTCTCATCTTTATCTTTTATTTTCTAGTTTGAAGCTCGTTGTTCACCATGAAAATAAAGGATTTAAAATAGTAAAGAACTTTTATAAAAGTTTAATTTAGTAAGTTTAAAAACTATGGTTTGTATAAAGTATAAATCACACATGATGAAAAAATGAAATGTATAGATAAATACATAAAGAAATCGTAATTTCTATATATATATATATATATATATATATATATATATATATATGACTTTTAAAGTTTGTTAACTTGGAAAACTTAACAAATATGAGAAGGTGGAAAATAGATATATATATATATATATATATATATATATATATATGAGAATCGAAAATGAATATATATACATGTTTAGAGAAGTTAAAATGAAAATAATCAATTGAGTTATGTAAATAGAAATCGTGATCGATGTATGTACAAATGTATTGATGTATTGCAAAATACATTCTTTTATCGTGTACAATTTGTATAATTTCGTTAGTGTTAGTTTGGTTTTCGTCAGAATTTGCGTACTTCTAATCCAATTGCGTTTTGCAGGTCTTGAATCGTAGAAATAGCTGAAAAGTGAGGAAAACAAGCTGAAACATGAAAAAGTCGAGTCCTGGAACGTATTGGAGTGCTCGGGAGCTGAAGCGCGTTGAAAGTGCTGGAAAAGTGGCTTCTGGCGGGCCGCGACAATAAAGGTAACGCCTCTCGCGGGAGTCGAGAGACTGTTAAATGTGCTGACGTCATAAGACGGTCGCGGGCCGCGACTAACATGAAGGACTTTCTCGCGCCCCGTGAGAAAGTGTTGTCGCCAGATTTGAAGCTGCTGGGTTTGGATTTGTTAAGTGAAACATATAAATACTTAAGTGTGTTTAACCTAAACCATAGTTACGAATGAACAGAACCCTGGGCGATTTTGGAGCATTGATTGAGGCATTTCTGAGTTCTTGGGGTCGCTGGTTGAAGGATTGAAGTCGGGAGAATCATCCGGGTCACGTTTGTGTCATTCGGGTGTCTTTACTTTCGTCTCTTTCTTTAAACTATGTTTTGTGTTCTTGATTATACTTCATTCTTGATGTTTTCAATGACTTTGATTGGCTAAATTTATCGTACTACCTAGACTAGATGAATGATTGTCTTAAGTTCTGATTTTATTATGGATTTATGGATTTTATGGATTATTTATGAATTGTAGGTGATTTGTTCTATTGATTAGATGTGTTTGCATATTTGATATTGTTTGAATATTGTTTATTGCTTCGTGAGATTCTTGGTGACGGTCTTTATCACATAATAAAGTCTTGCTAGGTTTTAGATTTTGGTGAGTGTCTATATCACGTAATAAATCTTCAATCTTTAGGGTTAAATTGGCCATTAAACCTTAGAAGTAATATTTGGTAATCTTATAAAATCAAGTGTTCTACTAATCATCAATAGCTGAAAGGTGCGAGATTATTGCTAGGTCTAAGTCATTAAACTGAAAGGTAGCAGCTTTGTTAGGAGTGAACCTTTTGTCTATTGTCTAGTAAGTCTAATCGAGAAAACAACTCTATCCTTGGTTTAGGTCTCGAAAGGGAGTAAGCCTCTAAGGGTACTTTCATAAATCCGTTAGGTGTCTTGAAAGAGAGTCTAATAACCGGTAATCCAAACAACCTTTAGGGTATCATAGCGTGCTTTTGAGAAGGGTTAGGAGTCCTTTAGATATCCTGTGAGGTGAGAACTTTATGATCCCGGTCCATAGTAAACAATTTCCAGATAAAATCATTACTAAAAGCAATCAGGATTCCAGTCTAGGTAGTGTTTCCACCATCTGAGTAAAAGTCCAAGTTAATTCGTATTTGTTAATTTAGTTAATTAATTTAGTTTAATTTAATTGCATTTTTAGGATTTCTAGAAACCCCCCCCCCAAACAATTAAACAATTAGTTCAGTCAGTGTCAGTCATAGTCTAGATAGAGCCGTTAACGTAATTCGATAGAGTCTCGTGGGTTCGATATCCGGACTTACATTAGCTATACTAGAGTCGATCGATACACTTGCCGGTTAGTAGTTTAGTGTGTCTTAGTGAGTCTAGAGTATTACTTAGAGTCTAGAATTAGGTTAATTTAGTTACCTTTATTAAACTACTTTTTAGTACATCAAGTTTTTGGCGCCGTTGCCGGGGACTCTCTCTGGCAATTGCGTTAATTTCTTTGTTTGGACTTAATTGACATCATACGTGCTATTTACTTTGTTTGAGTCGTAGGAGTCTAAATAATTAAGTGTCTTTTTATTATTTATTTTTATTTAGTCAGTATCTTTTAGAGTCGTCTTACTTGTTTATTTTCGGTTTTGCAGTGGATGCCCCGTACGCGTTCACAAGGACCTCCGCCGAAGCCGCCTACGGACAAGTCTTCCTTCTCGTCTTTTTCTCTAAAGGTTAGTACTCCTTCATCTTCATCTTTCGCCTTTTCTGACTCTACATCCCAATCAATACCACCAAGCTTTGACTTCACACCGAGGTCTTCACCCCATAGCTCCCCACCTACTTCCCGCCCTCCGAGTCCGCCACACTATTTCTAAATGGCCAACAACCAAACTGTCCACCAACGCTCCACCGCGGGTTATACCGCTAACTCACCCATCATCCTTCCCGAAATCACCAATGACAAGTCTTGGCAAATCCCGTCCTACATCATGACCGCCATTAACAACTCTTGTCAGTTTCACGGTCGTGATGACGAGGATGCGCCCGCCCACATCAACCGTCTCACCCGCCTTTGCAACACCTTCGGCATCGAAGGTGTTAACCTTGATGCCCGCTATCTCCAAGTCTTCCCGTTTTCACTTGCTGGCCGCGCAGCCACTTGGCTTGATTCGCAGCCGGCAGGTACTTTTACCACATGGGCTGGACTTAGGGATGCCTTCCAAGCTAAGTATTTTCCACCTGCTAAGGCATCTCGCCTTCGTGATCAGATCCATTCGTTCCGGATGGAGTCTGACGAACCTTATCACTTAGCTTGGGAGAGGTTTCAAACCCTACTCTCACGTTGTTCCCAACACGGGTTGTCTGATTGGGCACTTGTAGAGAAATTCTACAATGGTCTCACCCCCGAGTGTAAGGCCCGATTCGACACCTCTGCAGGAGGCCATCTCATGGGCAAGAAATCGGTGGCCGACTGTAATGATCTCTTTGAGAGTTTTGCTCATGCTGATATCGATCATTGTGCTACCAGCAGGACTTCCATTCATGTTACTAGTACTTCCTCAGCCGCTCGAGGAGTAAACCACGTTGGCTCGGATTCCAAGGTAGCATCTCAACTTGATTATATCACCAAAGAGTTATTAGAAATTAAGAAAAAGGTCGATAGGTGTGAGGTTTGTAGGGGAGGTCATGATACCGTAGAATGTCCAACACTTACCCTAGAACAGGTCGAGTACATCGCAGGTCAAAACCGAGGTCCCACTAACCCATTTAATAATAACTCTAACTGGCGTAGTAATAATAATTTCCGCTCTTCCGGTAATCCCCCTAGTTTCCCATCAGGCCAGTATCAAAGCAGGGGGCCAGGTTTCTATTCAAGTGGGGGTTCAAATCAGCAGGGTCAGTTTGGTAGTTCAAGGTCAGGTTCAAATACAGGAGGTCAGTTCAATAGTGGGGGGTCAAATAATCAGGGTTCAAAAAATCAAGATTTGGGTAGTGGTCTAGACGAGATTAAAGCTATGTTATCCCAAATTCTAGTTAAGGACCAGTCCACCCAATGAACCTTAGAAGAACATGCTACATACCTCAAGAATAACCATTCTAATTTCTTGGACCTTCAAAGGCAGGTCGGGGACATTGCACGCCAGCTGCAAGAATGACCTCCCGGTCAATTTTCGGGCAACACAAAGCCGAACCCTTCCGGCCAATTGAAAGCTGCAAGAAATCGTGATCGATGTATGTACAAATGTATATTCATAACTTGTTAACTTGAGAACTGACAAAGTATATGTGTACATGTATACAGATCAGTATATATGAATGTACACATACAAGGATAGTTATGGACTTGAGTAAAAGGTTATATATATATATGTCACACCCCAACCGGCGGCGGAAACGTCGGGGCGTGAAGCGTGCAGACTGTTCATAGCTCATGGTTTGCTAAGGTTGAAATAATTAAACATGCAGTTTTCATTGAAATCAAACAACAATCCAACAAATACACGAAACATAACAAAATACATAACAATGTTTATATTAGAGCCTTTTAACTAGGTCCTCAAACTAGGTGGAAGCAACTTGTAATCATCTCAATTGTTAGCACCTGAAACATGATTTAAAAACAAGGGTCAACTAAAAAGTTGGTGAGCATACATAAGTTTTGACACACAAATAAGAGTTCAAAACTGTTTATATAATTCCTTGATTCACATGGTATATAAGACAAATATGGAGAATCTATAGTTATACTAGGTGCACAATCAAACCTTGTGACTGAGGCATAACACGCAGGTTACCCTAATGTAACGTCGGTAACAAACACCCTACCCGGGTGGGTTTGTCAGACTCAATAGTACTATCCTTGTTTACCGTTGGCTTGTACAGAGTTAATGATTGCACGAGTTGCGTCATGTATGTATAGTAATAACTCGTAGCATTCAAGCATATTGCACAAATAATTCATGTAATCAAGTAAGGATTGTACTATGAAAGAGTTGCAATTTGTTTAATGTAAATCATGTCCACCCCAAAGGTGAAAAAGAGTAAAAGTGGGGTTATGTAGACTCACATGTGTTGGAGAGTGTAGATTGCACAACCAAGTAAATGTTAAGTGTTTGTGGGTCACGGAGCTTGACCTATCGAGTAAATGTATGACGTGTATTAATGCGGTGTATAAGGTTTAAAGTAACTATAGTGTTTCAGTGTATTGCAAGCGTATGGATTGCACTAATGAATTGTATCGTTTAGTTATGCATTTAAAATATAAGGTAGTGTGGTATATATATTTAATTGAATGTAATATAAACAAACGAATTCGTTTTATCTACTTATTTTAGAAAACGTCACAAAATATAAAGTAGTTTATATTTATATAAGTTTTATTTGATGTAACTAGGATTTATACAATTGGTTTATAAAAGTCTTCTTCATAATAAAGTGTTTTATAAAATCTTGCTATAACTTTTTATAAATTTAGAAATTTTAAATAAAAATGTATTTTCAAATGGTAAGAATCGGTTTAAAACAATTTAATCGATGAAAATAATTGTTGTGCTTAATAATGGTAAGATTCTGTTTAAACAGTTAGGTTTATAACATAAGCTTTATAAAATCATCAAATCTGAGAAACTGTAAAAGTTTAGTTCTGACTGAGCACGACCGTGCTCATCAACGGCACGACCGCGCTCGCCTTCGGGCGTGACCGTGGTGGTCTGGAGCGCGCCCGTGGTCGAGTCAGAAGACCACAGTGTGTCTAGACATAGAGCACGACCGTGCTCGTGTCCAGCACGACCGCGTCTAGTGTTTGTTTTTGGGCAGGACTTGTTTGCTCGGTAAGCACGGCCGGGCCACACTCGGACCACGACTGTGCTTGGTCGGGCACGACCGCGCTCGTTTATGAGCGCGACCGTGTCGGGTCTTTTCCAGACCCAAATCGCTCGATTCTTATATTAAACACTTCTGGATTCTTAGGGCTTTCGTTTAGTGGATGATTGCGAAGCTATCTATATAGTTTAATTGTATTTACATCGTGTTTAAGTGGTAGTTCGACTAAAAGTGTAGTTTCGACTTTTTGTTCAACAATCGGGCCGATTTGAGTGTTTCTACTACGAATTGGCATAGGGCTTTCGTAGTAGGGGGTGATACGAAGCTAATGGTGTATTACTTACTTGTTATAATAGGGCAATTTAATGCAGTCGGCTACGGGTCGACGGCTTTGCTTCTCGGCGATCAATCGGACGACAGAGGTTGTATGAGTGTCGAGTGAGTGCTTCGAGAGGTCGAGAGGGTGCATGTGAAGGTGTAGGAAACGTGCAACTGGCTCTATATCGACGAATTCGAGAGTCATGATTGTGGTGGGTATGGGATTAAACAAATCTGTAAATTGGAGTGTAATTGATGCGTGTTGCAGGTTGTATTCAGTCAAGTATGGTCTGACACGCGAAAACCGGCTTTTGACCATTTTTAAATTTTGCGAAATCATCGAGTATGGCTGTGATCTGACTTCTGCAGAGTCACGTGGTTTCAGCAGCGCGACCGTGTCTGCATTAGGCACGACCGTGCTTAGAACTGAGGCGCGACCGTGCTTGTATCTAGGCACGATCGTGTTTCGTTTCTTTAGGCGCGACCGTGCTTGCATAGAGGCACGATCGTGTTGACACTCTATATCATTTTTGAGTTTTCTTGTCAAATTTGGTCCTCGAGGTTTGTGAGATAATGGCGTTTTGTTTAAGTTGTTATCGTAATAGAATAGTTTGTGTATGTAATCGCATCATACGAATTGAAATTGAAATACTTGTTTATTGAAATCAAATGATTACATGGTGAAAATCGGAAATGTTACAGTCTCCCCATGTTGAGGGGATTTCGTCCCGAAATTCAACTAGTTGAGGCTGCCGAATCGGTGAAGAGGTGAGGATACTTGAGTTTCATTTGGTCTTCACGTTCCCATGTAAACTCCGGACCACGTTTAGAATCCCAACGGACTTTGACTATAGGAATGCGGCTGCGTTTGAGTTGCTTGATCTCACGGTCCATGATTTCCACCGGTTTCTCGACAAAGTGCATCGTTTCATCAATGCGCACGTCGTCAAGAGGTATGTGTAGGTTCTCATCAGCAAGACATTTCTTCAGGTTGGACACGTGGAAGGTTGGATGAACATTGTTGAGTGCTGGAGGTAGCTCAAGTTTGTAAGCCACTTTCCCGATTCTTTCAAGGATCTTGAACGGGCCTACGTAACAAGGTGCTAGCTTGCCTTTCTTTCCAAAGCGGATCACACCCTTCCAAGGGGATACTTTGAGAAGCACAAGGTCACCCACTTGGAATTCCAAGGGTTTTCGTCGCTTGTCGGCATAGCTCTTTTGTCGACTTCTCGCTACTCGGATGTTGTCACGGATTTGAAGGATTTTGTCGGATGTTTCCTGAATTAACTCGGGACCGGTGATTTGTGCTTCACCAATCTCGTTCCAACATATGGGAGAACGGCATTTGCGACCATAAAGAGCTTCGAATGGAGCCATGTTGATGCTGGTGTGGTAGCTGTTATTGTAGGAGAATTCAATAAGTGTCAAGTGTGAATCCCAATTGCCACCAAAGTCTATGACACAGGCTCTCAGCATGTCTTCGAGCGTTTGGATTGTTCGTTCAGTCTGGCCATCAGTTTGGGGATGGTAGGCTGTGCTTAAATCCAATCGTGTGCCAAGTGCCTTTTGCAGAGATTGCCAAAATCTGGAAGTGAAACGAGCATCTCTGTCGGAGATTATGTTCAAAGGTATACCGTGTCGACTCACAATTTCGTCAATATAGATTCGGGCCAATTTCTCAACCCGATAGTCTTCACGGATGGGCAGGAAGTGTGCGGACTTTGTGAGACGGTCGATGATTACCCAAATGCTATCATAGCCGTTTGAAGTACGGGGGAGTTTAGTAATGAAGTCCATGGCTAGATTTTCCCATTTCCACACGGGGATTTCCGGTTGTTCAAGTAAGCCGGAAGGACGTTGATGTTCGGCTTTGACTTTAGAGCAGGTTAGACATTTTGCAACATAGAGTGCAATGTCTTTCTTCATACCAGGCCACCAATATTGTGGTCGAAGATTGTGATACATTTTATCCGCGCCGGGATGGATAGAATACCGAGACTTGTGTGCTTCAGTCATGAGGAATTCCCGGAGATCATTGCGATTGGGAACCCAAATACGATCCAAGAAATAAAGCAAGCCATTGTTTTTAGTCTCTAGTTGGAATTCAGCACCACACGACATTTCCTCATACATATTGCCCTCGGTAATCGAGACGTGTTGAGCTGCTAGAATACGGGTTTGAATGTCGGAATGAATCTTGACACTTTGGAGCATGACACGTTCTTTACGGCTCAGCGCATCGGCTACTACGTTTGCCTTGCCGGGATGATAACGAATCTCGCAATCGTAATCATTGAGGAGTTCAACCCAACGTCGTTGCCTCATGTTGAGTTCTTTTTGGTTGAAGATGTGTTGGAGGCTTTTGTGGTCGATGAATACCACACATTTTGTGCCATATAGATAATGTCTCCAAATCTCCAAGGCAAATATGACTGCACCCAACTCCAAATCGTGCTTCGTATAGTTTTTCTCGTGGATCTTGAGTTGCCTCGATGCATAAGCGATTACCTTGCCTCGTTGCATGAGAACACAACCAAGGCCTAGGTTAGAGGCATCACAGTAGACGACTAGATCATCGTTTCCTTCGGGAAGAGTCAGAATAGGAGCATCACATAACTTCTGTTTAAGAGTTTGGAAAGCTTCTTCTTGTTTCGGTCCCCATTCATAAGGTTTACCTTTATGCGTCAAGGCGGCGAGGGGAACAGCAATCTTGGAGAAGTTAGAAATGAATCTTCGGTAATAACCGCTAAACCAAGGAACGAACGAACCTCGGTAGGGGTTTGAGGAGCACTCCAATTCTTGACAGCTTCGATCTTGGCAGGGTCGACATGTATTCCCTTTTTATTGACAACATGACCCAAAAATTGAACCTCCTTTAGCCAAAATTCACATTTGGAGAACTTGGCGTATAATTGTTCGGTTCTCAGGAGATCCAAAATCAGTCTAAGGTGCTGTTCATGTTCTTCCTCAGTCTTGGAATAGATCAAGATGTCATCGATGAAAACGATCACGAATTTGTCAAGGTATGGTTTGCACATGCGGTTCATGAGATCCATAAAGACAGCAGGTGCATTGGTCAACCCAAAAGGCATAACCGTGAATTCGTAATGACCATATCTTGTTCGGAAGGCGGTCTTTGGAATATCTTCTTCTCGGACACGCAGTTGGTGATAACCAGATCGAAGATCAATCTTCGAGAAACAAGTAGAACCTTGGAGTTGATCGAAGAGGTCGTCAATCCTAGGTAACGGGTAGCGGTTTTTGATTGTAAGCTTGTTGAGCTCTCGATAGTCAATACACATGCGGAATGAACCATCCTTCTTTTTAACAAACAAGACTGGTGCACCCCACGGTGAATGACTTGGCCGTATGAAACCTTTGTCAGCGAGTTCTTGAAGTTGACTTGCAAGTTCTTGCAATTCGGAAGGTGCAAGTTGGTATGGAGCTTTAGCCACAGGGTTTGCTCCGGGTATAAGATCGATTCGAAACTTTACTTCCCGAACAGGTGGAAGGCCGGGTAAGTCGTCGGGAAAGACTTCGGGAAACTCCCGAATGATGGGAATATCTTCTATTCTTCTCTCCTTGTCTTCTTTTTGAATCACATGAGCTAGGAAAACCATGCACTTCTTTCGAATGTATTTCTGGGCAGTTATGCATGACATCAGTTTGAGTCCTTTGCAAGGTTTCTCGCCAAAGACTTTCAATATGTCTCCCGATGGAAGAGGTATTCGGATGTATTTTTCAAAACACATGACTTCGGCGTGGTTTTTAGACAACCAATCCATGCCGATGATGACGTCAAAACTCCCTAATGGCATTGGTATAAGGTTGACTGGAAACATGTGACCATTGAGTTCTAGTGAGCAGTCATGAATGATGGAGTCAATAGTGATGGAGTTTCCATCCGCTACTTCAACGGTGAAGGTTTTCTCGAGTTTGGATCGTGTTTTTGCAAGTAAAGGTTCAAAGTTAAGGGACACAAAACTCTTATCGGCTCCGGTATCAAATAGTATAGAGGCATATTGGTTATTCATAAGAAACGTACCGTTGACCACATGATCGTTGGCCTGATCCTCGTTGGCGTTGATGTTGAAGGCACGCCCACGAGCTCCGCCTTGAGTATTGTTCACAAGTTTTGGACATCGGTCTCGGAAGTGGTTTGGGTCGCCACACTCGAAGCAAGCATGCCCATTACCAATAGCTGGAACTGCTGGATTAGCCCCGTTTCCCCGGTTGACTTGATTACCAGCTGGATTACTTCTGCAGGTGTTAGCTACATGCCCATATCTTCCACAGCTGGCACATAGGCGGCAGGGTACATTTGGGAAATGGTGATAATTGCAGGTGTTGCACAACGGATTGTTTCCCACATATTGTTTCTTGACTCGGTTCAGAGCCAGAGGAGCAACTTGGTTGACTGGGGCAGCCGGAGTGATCACGTCATAGTTCTTAGCTTTCCTCTTCCTCGTGTTGTGGTTCGGTTCGGCTTTGACCTCCTTGACATGAGCAGGAGGTGTTGTGGTGTCAGAAACTTTTTTGGCCCCCTTTCTGGTAAGAGTACCTGCTTTAACGTGATTATCAGTCAAAGTAGCAGCCAGACGAATAGCATCCTCCAGGCTTGCAGGATTTCTTCCCAAAACAGTGTCCTGGATTTGTCTCGGTAGGCCACCGATATATTTTTCAATACACCTAGACAAAGGCGTAACCATGTGAGGTACCAGCATGCTCAGTTCATGAAAACGGTTGGTGTATGCTAAGCTTTCACCACTATCTTGGGTAAGATCCCAAAATTCTGCTTCCAGCTTTTTCATTTCGTTCCGAGGACAGAATTCCTCGGTCATGATCCTTTTTAGCTCATCCCATGGCAGAGCCATTGCTACTTCTACTCCCCTTGTTCTCTTCTCCCCATTCCACCAGATTAGTGCCCGTTTTTGGAAGACACTAGTGGCATGGCGGACTCGCAGATTGTCCGGACAGTCACTATTGAGGAAGGTGCCCTCAATATTTTCGAACCATTGAAGGAGTCCCGTGGCTCCTTCGGTACCATAAAATTTCAGGGGATTGCAAGAGTTGAAATGCTTGAAGGTACATTGTGGCGGGTTGGCACCACCGCCACCACCAGTATTAGCACTACCACTGGCGTTTCCATTGTTGTTGTTATTGGCTTGAGTTAGTTGAGTTACTAGCTGAGTGAGGAGAGCAGCAAGGTCGGTATTATTGTTGTTGTTGGCATTGCCGGTATTGGTGTTGGTGCTATTGTTGGCGTTGTCGGTGTTGTTGCGGTTGATGTTACGACGAGGAGGCATTCTATAAAAAGAGAATGGATACAAAAGTGTTGTGAGAATTAAAAAAAATCCGTTGAAATTTAGGATAGGAGGAATAATAACACATTTATTTCATAGTTCGGATTGTTTTCAAGTAATCACATTTCTACTTGAACACAATGACATATTAAGGTTAATTAGACTTATATAATTTTCAAGGAGACGTGCTTTAGCCTATAGGTAAACGCTCATCCCGGGAATTCCCAGGAAAGCATACGGATCCCTCGGTTGATTGGGATTTATATGAAATGCTTTCCTAGACAGAAAACCCAGAATACAGGTGTCACCCTTCCAGATTGCACATGTCCTTTAATAATTAACAGAGTCTAAAACCTTAACGGGTATATAAAAATATTTTTGATAGACTAGTGTCTACGAGTATGAGTTTTTCCACAAGTTATGGCGATGATGACATAGAAGCAGTTAAGGAGGATACGCGGCTTAGGATACGGGTATGGATACGATTTATTTAATTTATTATTTACGTATGCTTATTAAGTCATGTAGTCTAAACATTTTAAGTATCAAATAACTAACACATAAAGCATGTGACATATAGCAAATAGCACGTATCACATAAAACATGTAGCATGGCATTGTTGGGTGTCCTAAAGTTATAGTCTAGGTCAATGGTGTCTAATAACCTAATTCCCTATAACCAAGGCTCTGATACCAATCTGTCACACCCCAACCGGCGGCGGAAACGTCGGGGCGTGAAGCGTGCAGACTGTTCATAGCTCATGGTTTGCTAAGGTTGAAATAATTAAACATGCAGTTTTCATTGAAATCAAACAACAATCCAACAAATACACGAAACATAACAAAATACATAACAATGTTTATATTAGAGCCTTTTAACTAGGTCCTCAAACTAGGTGGAAGCAACTTGTAATCATCTCAATTGTTAGCACCTGAAACATGATTTAAAAACAAGGGTCAACTAAAAAGTTGGTGAGCATACATAAGTTTTGACACACAAATAAGAGTTCAAAACTGTTTATACAATTCCTTGATTCACATGGTATATAAGACAAATATGGAGAATCTATAGTTATACTAGGTGCACAATCAAACCTTGTGACTGAGGCATAACACGCAGGTTACCCTAATGTAACGTCGGTAACAAACACCCTACCCGGGTGGGTTTGTCAGACTCAATAGTACTATCCTTGTTTACCGTTGGCTTGTACAGAGTTAATGATTGCACGAGTTGCGTCATGTATGTATAGTAATAACTCGTAGCATTCAAGCATATTGCACAAATAATTCATGTAATCAAGTAAGGATTGTACTATGAAAGAGTTGCAATTTGTTTAATGTAAATCATGTCCACCCCAAAGGTGAAAAAGAGTAAAAGTGGGGTTATGTAGACTCACATGTGTTGGAGAGTGTAGATTGCACAACCAAGTAAATGTTAAGTGTTTGTGGGTCACGGAGCTTGACCTATCGAGTAAATGTATGACGTGTATTAATGCGGTGTATAAGGTTTAAAGTAACTATAGTGTTTCAGTGTATTGCAAGCGTAAGGATTGCACTAATGAATTGTATCGTTTAGTTATGCATTTAAAATATAAGGTAGTGTGGTATATATATTTAATTGAATGTAATATAAACAAACGAATTCGTTTTATCTACTTATTTTAGAAAACGTCACAAAATATAAAGTAGTTTATATTTATATAAGTTTTATTTGATGTAACTAGGATTTATACAATTGGTTTATAAAAGTCTTTTTCATAATAAAGTGTTTTATAAAATCTTGCTATAACTTTTTATAAATTTAGAAATTTTAAATAAAAATGTATTTTCAAATGGTAAGAATCGGTTTAAAACAATTTAATCGATGAAAATAATTGTTGTGCTTAATAATGGTAAGATTCTGTTTAAACAGTTAGGTTTATAACATAAGCTTTATAAAATCATCAAATCTGAGAAACTGTAAAAGTTTAGTTCTGACTGAGCACGACCGTGCTCATCAACGGCACGACCGCGCTCGCCTTCGGGCGTGACCGTGGTGGTCTGGAGCGCGCCCGTGGTCGAGTCAGAAGACCACAGTGTGTCTAGACATAGAGCACGACCGTGCTCGTGTCCAGCACGACCGCGTCTAGTGTTTGTTTTTGGGCAGGACTTGTTTGCTCGGTAAGCACGGCCGGGCCACACTCGGACCACGACTGTGCTTGGTCGGGCACGACCGCGCTCGTTTATGAGCGCGACCGTGTCGGGTCTTTTCCAGACCCAAATCGCTCGATTCTTATATTAAACACTTCTGGATTCTTAGGGCTTTCGTTTAGTGGATGATTGCGAAGCTATCTATATAGTTTAATTGTATTTACATCGTGTTTAAGTGGTAGTTCGACTAAAAGTGTAGTTTCGACTTTTTGTTCAACAATCGGGCCGATTTGAGTGTTTCTACTACGAATTGGCATAGGGCTTTCGTAGTAGTGGGTGATACGAAGCTAATGGTGTATTACTTACTTGTTATAATAGGGCAATTTAATGCAGTCGGCTACGGGTCGACGGCTTTGCTTCTCGGCGATCAATCGGACGACAGAGGTTGTATGAGTGTCGAGTGAGTGCTTCGAGAGGTCGAGAGGGTGCATGTGAAGGTGTAGGAAACGTGCAACTGGCTCTATATCGACGAATTCGAGAGTCATGATTGTGGTGGGTATGGGATTAAACAAATCTGTAAATTGGAGTGTAATTGATGCGTGTTGCAGGTTGTATTCAGTCAAGTATGGTCTGACACGCGAAAACCGGCTTTTGACCATTTTTAAATTTTGCGAAATCATCGAGTATGGCTGTGATCTGACTTCTGCAGAGTCACGTGGTTTCAGCAGCGCGACCGTGTCTGCATTAGGCACGACCGTGCTTAGAACTGAGGCGCGACCGTGCTTGTATCTAGGCACGATCGTGTTTCGTTTCTTTAGGCGCGACCGTGCTTGCATAGAGGCACGATCGTGTTGACACTCTATATCATTTTTGAGTTTTCTTGTCAAATTTGGTCCTCGAGGTTTGTGAGATAATGGCGTTTTGTTTAAGTTGTTATCGTAATAGAATAGTTTGTGTATGTAATCGCATCATACGAATTGAAATTGAAATACTTGTTTATTGAAATCAAATGATTACATGGTGAAAATCGGAAATGTTACAATATATATATATATATATATATATATATATATATATATATATATATATATATATATATATATATATATATATATGGATATAATCGTTATCTTGAAAATGAATTATGGATAATATTATATGGCTTGAAACTTGGATGATGAAATGTTTAGCACATCTAGTAAAGATATGAGATTGTATACATGCTTGCTAACATTGGGGATTTGGATAAAAAGTATTAGATGTCTAATAATAAAAGGGGAATAATATATCTATGTATGAAATCTAAGACGTTCGAGTTAACAAATAAGATATTCATGATACATAGAAGAACGTATTTGATCATGTGTTGGAAATGTGGTTATACTTGTATACATATATTGGTATAAATAAAGAAGTATGCATGATGAACGTAACTAAGTAATAAATATCGTTCGAAATATAAGTATTTGCATGTGGACGTAATAAAGTGGATTATGTAGGATAATTAACATGCATGGATATACTTCAACGATATTTGAGAACGTATATAATTATTTTTGAGAAATAATTATATGTATATACGTGAACCCTAATGTGAATAAATTAAAAATCGTTACAAAAATAGTATTTATTTTTGATAAACCTAACAAGTCACCAATATGGAAACCTAATATTTTCTCGGAAAATATGTAAGCGTCTAGACTCGAATAATAATCACCAACGAGTCGTCACATGAAAACATTGTTTTAATAAACAAAGAAGTACTTAACGGGATTCGTTAAGTCGGGTGAACAACTTGCATTTAAGACGGATAGTCTTAACACATAAGTACCCTTGTGTAATTAGGGTACGGATAAACATGAACTATTAGCACAAGGTTATTTGCTAGGATTTCAACGGACGCAAGGTGAGTTCACGGCCCTTTTTCGCTTTTTAAAGTTTTGTAAACTGCGGGGGAGAAACATACTTACATTAAGTATTACAGTATTGTTTAATATATGTCGAAACATTGTTGTTTTATACAATTGGGAAAGCAATGCAAACATTTTTATATGATAACAAGGAAACAAGACACTAACACTATGTCAAACATGGTGAACAATATAGCGCTTAAAGTCCACGGAATAAAAACTTAGCAACCATTAGCTATGGACTTAGCCCGGGATTCTATGGATAGTACTATTGGGGGTGACGCTCCCGATCATGGTTAGTCGCGCTAACCGGGGGTCCAAATGGCCGAATGACCGCATATTATCTTGCTCGCAGAAAGGCGAGGAGGGGCATTAAATTGTTGGGGTTTGGTTACGGTTTCATGTATGGACATAGGCATTTGTAAGACTAGCTAGCTTACGAATGGAACAATAACATTTGTTATCATATGGGTTTAGAATTATTTCTACTTATTTTATGACGGTAAAGTCATGGACATGTTTTCAAATGAAAACTACTTATTTGATGACGGTTAAGTCATGTATATGTTTTCAAAAGAAAACTACTTATTTTATGACGGTAAAGTCATGGGCATGTTTTCAAAGAAAAACTACTTATTTGATGACGGTTAAGTCATGTATATGTTTTCAAAGGAAAACTACTTATTTTATGACGGTAAAGTCATGGGCATGTTTTCAAAGAAAAACTACTTATTTTATGACGGTAAAGTCATGAGCATGTTTTCAAAGGAAAACTACTTATTTTATGACGGTTAAGTCATGTCTAGTTTTTCGGGGAAAACTAACTGTACTAAGTTAACAAACTCTGTGAACTCACCAACCTTTGTGTTGACACTTTCAAGTATGTTTCTCAGGTAACCTTTAGCCATGGAGCGGTTGGAATAGACTAGCTATGTTGGAACAATTCCTAGTAACCGGACGAGCATAGATTATCAAGTCTCAAGTCGACCATTGAACTAGAGGAACTTAGATCATTGTATTTGCTTAGTTTTAGTAATCGTATATGTAATCAAGTCTTAGAAATCTCTATTACAGCTTCCGCTATCGTGTAATGAACCAATCGTTGCAACCTGTATTTATTTATTAAGTAAATAAATTTGGGGGTGTGACAGATTGGTATCAGAGCAATGGTTTTAGCGAATTAGGTTTCCTTAGTGACACCTATGCTCTAATCGGACTCATTTAGGGACCAAGATTTCTAAGACTTGACCTACATTAAAAAAGCCCAAGACTTGAGTATAGGAATTCCAACCGTTGCCGAACAATTTGTGTAGACTATTAGTGTATGGAGTTACACTAGGGTATCATTAGCTACACTAATACAATTACATGGCACATGTAATGAACACTTAAACACATACAACAATGTGGAAATAATAAACACTTACAACATGTTACTGTTCGGATTACGAGTCAAGAATAACGGGTACTCAGCATATTGCAACCTTAGAAGATCGAGTTACGAGCTAAGCTTGGGCGACGACGGCAGCAATCGTCAGTTACCGATCTTGGTATCACAACAGGCTGAACCCGTACCAGAATCTGTACCTATACCTGCACCACAACTACTCCAGCCATGGAGGCAACTATCTTTCTAACGTATTTGCGGTATAAATACTCTCCTTCATAAGTTGTCGGATCGGATGCCTAGACTTTCGCCATGAGATATGGCAGACAGGGTTGCCCAGACAGAAGGGAATCCAAGGTGGATAAGTAAGTCTAAATGGGAGAGAACTCCAAGGGTCAGGAGACCCAAACATACATCAGGATCATGTGGATCCATGCATATATACAGACTTGGAGCATGAGTTGCTCGACACTCATTTGAGGATCTCTGCCCAACACATAATGCCTGACATTAACCATACACATTTTATTTTAAGAGAAACTGGTGGTGCCTCTCTTCCATTAGCCTCATCCGACAACAACCATATTCGACAGATTCATGAGTATTGGGACACATAATTAAGAGTAATCCGATAAAACAATACACACTCCTGCACAAGTGTGCAAACACGATCTAATGAACATTTCAAATCCCATTGATTTAAAAGTTGGGGATAGAAGGAACACTACAGGGATCATGCAAAGTAAATTATCATTACGGGTGCACACGTAATCATAATTTGTAATGCATGGGAACTTTAGTGAGTCTTGCTGTCCAAGCTAATGATCAAACCATGTTCTCAGTCAATTGATTAAGGATTGGATCTTAACAAATTGGACTTCTCAATTAGATGTTTACAAAGCATTCTCCTAGTTTTGGAGGAACAAGAGAAATTCAAATTGAATTCAACCAATCCTTAGTGAATCCTGAACGACAAAGGAATTCACACATTCATTCTTTGAGATTCTACTTGTCAGGAATGCTTCAAATTGACGTTACCACAACTAACACTTACAATAATTGCACAATTATTGTGGGATATTATAGCGTAATCTCAGGATCCATCATACAGTTCAATCTCACAATTGCTTGAAAGTTACGCCAAGAGTGCTATGCACTAACTTCAGTAATGGGGCAGAATATTATTCTGACCCGCATACACATGGCACCTATGGATATTGTGGAAGCTCGACATGAGACAAGTTGGTAATATGAAATTTTGGGATATTGGACAAACAAGGTTGTTCTCACAACCTTTGACATTCAGTACACCTTTAAGTCTGACTATTCTTTCGGTGATAAATAAGCCGTGATTTATACTCAAGCGAATGCCAAAGAAACCTAGGTGTGGACTAACGACTATTGATGCAATAACAGAAGGACGACGTACAAAAATTTTAAAGGGGTCCCAAATGTGGAATTTCGTGCTAATCTCATTAGTTCACGATATGCATAAGGGGCATAAGCTCGAGCTATTCACAACATATCACTGTTCACAACAGATCACTGTTCACAACAGATCACTGTTCACAACAGACCACTGTCCACATGGATTAGTGAAGGATAATTTTATGCTCTTTTGTACCCACACTTCCCCAAAGATCATCTTGTTGAATGGATCCCAGATTTCAGCCTAGAGGTGAGGCGTGATCACATCTTTCGCTCCAAGTTTTATAGCACTAAGAAGCTCTAGGAGCATCTATTGTTAAGGAATGACCTCTTAACGCAGGCTCAGTAAGAGTATAAAATTTTCGATGTTTAACACTCATTACCTCAATTTTATCCTTGTGCTAAGGATTTTGAGGCTATAACCTGTATGAGTGGAATACGTAATGGTAAGTCACCAAAGTACCATTCAAACACTAAGGAGGTGCATACACACTGAATGACTTATAGTTGGCCATTGTAAAACTCATAAACCCTTTCTACCAACTTAATGGGTTGACAAACCCATAGCCCATTTTGGGGAAAACACTAATTCTATGAGACCATTCTCACAGTCCCACTATTCATTCCCTCATCTAGACGGAATATGAATATCCTAAAAAAACATAGAACTTTTTATGGCACACATACTTCGAGGGTATGGTAGCCAAGTCACGAGCTTACATATCAGGATGTTACAACCCGAATGCTAGTCTGCCGCAGGAAGATAGTGCAATTAACGGGTAAAGTGGTGATTAGACTCGACATTCGCAAGTAAGAGCTCCCAAGGAACATCAAATCTTAGCTCTATGAAGGCACATGGAGAGGAAAATCCTAGAAAACATGAAAACTGAAATAAGAGAAAAGTCTTAGTCCGGGAAAATGCTTTCGAAAAGCAAAAGAGGGACAAACATAAAGTTTCATTTCCGTACTGTGTCATTACTACCCAATATTCAACTAAAACCTGGACACCTCGTCGAGTAATTCTTTCCTAAGATCTATAGAGATCTGCCTTTGTGACAAA
The DNA here is from genome assembly GCA_023525975.1 of Smallanthus sonchifolius. Lineage (NCBI taxonomy): Eukaryota > Viridiplantae > Streptophyta > Magnoliopsida > Asterales > Asteraceae > Smallanthus > Smallanthus sonchifolius. The sequence continues at coordinate 18,930,498 of CM042036.1, forward strand.
GTGCGTAGACGAATAGAGGGTATGTGTCAACATACGCTTAAGATTCGCAGGCACCATTCCTTTCATTACCAGTAATGAGCATCACATAACCCTACCATATTGAGGGTAATCAAAAAAGGGGTTCTTGCATGTTTAATATCGTTAGTCGGAGAAGTATTCGCTTTGCTTTCGAATACCGACTACCAAGTAAATGGAATCAAACAATTCAAGCCTAATTTGGATGATAAAGATAGAATTTGGGTACCAGGTATCGGTAGCCTATGTGGGAGGTTATGGATGAAGTCCATAAGCCCAAGTACTCCGTTCATCCAGAATCGAATAAAACGTATAAGAATCCCGAGGAACTCCATTATGTGGCAAAACATGAAAGGAGAAATTGCTATCTATGTTGGGAGATACCCGACAGTGAAAGCAGAATGTTAGGAATCACCTGAGTGAACACAAAAACCGCAGATTCCTCAATGGAAATGGGAGGAGAATTCCATAGATTTCATTACAAATCTACCCAGAACATCTAGCGGCTATGATACTATATGGGTAATCATCATTCGTTTGATGAAATCCACTCACTCCCTACCAATCAAGGAGACAGATAAAAGTAAGAAGCGTGCAAGGCTAAATATTAAGGAAATTGAGGCTAGGCATGGTATGCCAGCTTCCATTTTCTCTAATAGGGACAGTCGATTCATGTCAAGAATCTGGCAGTCTGTACAAGAAGCCTTGGTCACACGCCTTGACATGAGCACTGCATATCATTCCCAGATGAACGGTCAAGGTAAAAGGACCATCCAAACTTTAAAAGATGTGCTCCGTGCGTGTGTAATCAACTTCAGAGGAAATAGGGATACTCACCGCCGTTGGCTGAGTTTTCATATAATAACAACTACCATACCAGCATTAAAGCCGCTCCGTTGAGGCTTTGTATGGTTGTAAGTGTCGCTCATCGCTATGTTGGGCGGAGGTTGGCGAAAAACATTTGACTAGTCCTGAGATTGGCCAGGAAACCATTGACAAGATCGTCAAAATCAAAGATCGTCTGAAAGCCACTCAAGACAGACGAAAGAGAGTTGTGCTAGAAACAGACGAAAGCCATTAGAATTCCAAATTGGAAACCGAGCCTTGTTAAAGGTCTCACTAAACATAACCATAAATACATCAGACCGTTTGATATATGGGCTAGGGTTGGCCCAGTAACCTACAAGCTTACGTTGTCACGGGGAACTAAGCAATATACACGATACGTTTCATGTGTCAAATCTCAAGAAGTGTTTATTAGACGAAACGTTAATCATACCGTCTGGTGAGATTCACATAGGTGACAAACCACACCCTGTTCAGGAACCTATTGAAACCACTGGCTAAAAAGTCCAGGGGACAGGGCGTAACCGTATTGAATTGGTTAAGGTATGTTAGAACTTGGAGCGTGACCCTGAATATACATGGGAACACGAAGATCAAATGAAAACCAAATACCAGTCCTTGTTCACAAATACACCAATTCAAGGTTACACCAATTGAATTTCGGGACGAAATTCTCTTTAACATGGGGAGAATGTGACACCCAGTATTCTATGCCAATACCCATAGGCATATTTGAACGTTCATATTTTATATATTTCATGAGATTTTATTTTGACAAAGTATTGTCAAGGAGCCTAGCATAGGAACCCATATCATATTTAGTAATTTTTAAGAATTACTAGGAAATAAACAATAATAACCCTCATTGAACGTTCGTTGGTGATTAACGAGATTTTATTCCAATAAAAGTCTAGGGATACGTTTTAATATAAAAACGTATATATTGGTAACTAAACCTTAAAACATGGACATAAAAATGTTGGTTGCATGGGCTTGAGTTATTTTATGTGTATACATGTATAATATAGTTCAAGTAATAACTACGTCGGGAATTCACAAGCAGATTATTAAAGCTAGTCAAACTACACAAAATGTAGGACGTTTTAATAATTAAAGATATTTAAACGGGTATTAATTTCGGGTAATATACCGCGTCTAAATCAATCACATCATCATCATGATTGCTTTGCTTACACAACACTCAAGCGGCATAATCATTGTGACCAAGAGTGTAAGCAACTTAAAGATCACATCACCATCATTATATCTTTGCTTGTACTCCACTCCAGCATCAAATCGTAATGATGATAACTTGTTGAGATCTACACTCAACCCTCGTTTCATTTAATAATTATATATATATATGTATGTATATATATATATATATAAATATCTAGGTATATAGATATAAAGTTTAAATCACTAAAAGTTCCTACACCGAGTATTATATCACGGTATCACCTACCGGGTGTATTCTAACTAGAACCGACCTAACTAACCATTGGATCCTAACTACAAGATTTGACAACACTTAACCCACTACCCCCTACCCATTCTCGGCCGAACCCAAGGAGGGGCCACCCACCTTGCTTACCCAATCTCATCACCATGCTTGTTGTCATGGTAAGACCTTACCCTTTCACCTAAGTTGTTAAGCAAGGGTCATTATCAATCTCATCCACCATCCCCTTGCAATGATGATGAAAGAATCAACACTCAACTTCATCTTTTTCTCCATATATCGATGCACACACAACAAACACACACTTAGTCTTTCCAAAAAAATTCAAGAACAAGTTCTTGAATGGTTTAACTAGAAAGCTTGGAGATTCAAAGGAATTCTTAGAGTCTAAGAGGGATTCCACTAGTAAATCAAGCCACCAACATCTTCTACTCGTGTTCTTCTCCTACCTTTGTCTAGCGGTATGAAACCGACACCACTTCTCATCTTTATCTTTTATTTTCTAGTTCGAAGCTCGTTGTTCACCATGAAAATAAAGGATTTAAAATAGTAAAGAACTTTTATAAAAGTTTAATTTAGTAAGTTTAAAAACTATGGTTTGTATAAAGTGTAAATCACACATGATGAAAAAATGAAATGTATAGATAGATACATAAAATGAGTTATGTAAATAGAAATATATATATATATATATATATGAGAATCGGGAATGAATATATATAAATATGAGAAGGTGGAAAATAGATATATATATATATATATATATATATATGAGAATCGGAAATGAATATATATACATGTTTAGAGAAGTTAAAATGGAAATAATCAAGTGAGTTATGTAAATAGAAATCGTGATCGATGTATGTACAAATGTATGTTCATAACTTGTTAACTTGAGAATTGACAAAGTATATGTGTACATGTATAAAGATCACTATATATGAATGTACACATACAAGGATAGTTATGGAACTTGAGTGTATATATATATATATATATATATATATATATATATATATATATATATATATGGATATGATCGTTATCTTGAAAGTGAATTATGGATAATATTATATGGTTTGAAACATGGATGATGAAATGTTTAGAACATCTAGTAAAGATATGAGATTGTATACATGCTTGCTAACATTGGGGATTTGGATAAAAAGTATTAGATGTCAAACAATAAAAAGGGAATAATATATCTATGCATGAAATCTAAGACGTTCGAGTTAACAAATAAGATATTCATGATACATAGAAGAACGTATTTGATCATGTGTTGGAAATGTGGTTATACTTGTATACATATATTAGTATAAATAAAGATGTATGCATGATGAACGTAACTAAGTAATAAGTATCGTTCGGAATATAAGTATTTGCATGTGGACGTAATAAAGTGGATTATGTAGGATAATTAACATGCATGGATATACTTGAACGATATTTGAGAATGTATATAATTATTTTTTAGAAATAATTATATGTATATACGTGAACCCTAATGTGAATAAATTATAAATCGTTACAAAAATAGTATTTATTTTTGATAAACTTAACAAGTCACCAATATGGAAACCTAATATTTTCTCGGAAAATATGTAAGCGTCTAGACTTGAATAATAATCACCAACGAGTCGTCACATGAAAACATTGTTTTAATAAACAAAGAAGTACTTAACGGGATTCGTTAAGTCGGGTGAACAACTTGCATTTAAGACGGGTAGTCTTAACACATAAGTACCCTTGTGTAATTAGGGTATGGATAAACATGAACTATTAGCACAAAGTTATTTGCTAGGATTTCAACGGACGCAAGGTGAGTTCACGGCCCTCTTTCGCTTTTTAAATTTTTGTAATCTGCGGGGGAGAAACATACTTACATTAAGTATTACAGTATTGTTTAATATATGTCGAAACATTGTTGTTTTATACAATTAGGAAAGCATTACAAACATTTTTATATGATAACAAGGAAACAAGACACTAACACTATGTCATACATGGTGAACAATATAGCGCTTAAAGTCCACGGAATAAAAACTTAGCAACCATTAGCTATGGACTTAGCCCGAGATTCTATGGATAGTACTATTGGGGGTGACGCTCTCGGTCATGGTTAGTCGCGCTAACCAGGGGTCCAAATGGCCGAATGACTGCATATTATCTTGCTCGCAGAAAGGCGAGGAGGGGCATTAAATTGTTGGGGTTTGGTTACGGTTTCATGTATGGACTTAGGCATTTGTAAGACTAGCTAGCTTACGAATGGAACAATAACATTTGTTATCATATGGGTTTAGAATTATTTCTACTTATTTTATGACGGTAAAGTCATGGGCATGTTTTCAAAGGAAAACTACTTATTTGATGACGTTTAAGTCATGTATATGTTTTCAAAGGAAAACTACTTATTTTATGACTGTAAAGTCATGGGCATGTTTTCAAAGTAAAACTACTTATTTGATGACGGTTAAGTCATGTATATGTTTTCAAAGAAAAAATACTTATTTTATGACGGTAAAGTCATGGGCATGTTTTCAAAGGAAAACTACTTATTTTATGACGGTAAAGTCATGGGCATGTTTTCAAAGGAAAACTACTTATTTTATGACGGTAAAGTCATGGACATGTTTTAAAAGGAAAACTACTTATTTTATGACGGTTAAGTCATGTCTAGTTTTTCGGGGAAAACTAACTGTACTAAGTTAATAAACTCTGTGAACTCACCAACCTTTGTGTTGACACTTTCAAGTATGTTTCTCAGGTAACCTTTAGCCATGGAGCGGTTGGAATAGGCTAGCTATGTTGGAACAATTCCTAGTAACCGGAAGGGCATAGATTATCAAGTCTCAAGTCGACCATTGAACTAGAGGAACTTAGATCATTGTATTTGCTTAGTTTTAGTAATCGTATATGTAATCAAGTCTTAGAAATCTCTATTACAGCTTCCGCTATCGTGTAATGAACCAATCGTTGCAACCTGTATTTATTTATTAAGTGAATAAATTTGGGGGTGTGACACTCTATCTTTTCATCCTTTCCTTGCTCCTTTTTTTTCCTCTTGTAACCGTGGTATTATTTCTTTCGAGGAGCTTATTGTTGCTATTCCTCCCGGGGTGGGGAATTTCACAAGACCATCTGTGGGTGTATGCTCTCTACTATAAAACGCGAGCCTTGATATGACCTCACTTAATTTGTCTATGCGATCAAGTTCTTCTAATTTCTTTTTCAGTTTTTCCTTGTTCTTTCGCACAAACTCTGGTGTTATGTGGGGCTCAGAATCCCCTGAGTGCGGCGGCGTTTCTTCTTCTTCATTCTCGTTGACAGCTACCATTAGCAAGTTCTTATCTTTCGGCATTCCTTTCAAATAAGGATGCTCTTTGTTTGCGCCGTCAGGTGTTTTCGCTGTCGTTGTTTTGCCAAATGTCAGTACAGGGATTCCGCTAGGATCTGTCATTTTATTGCCCTCTCGTTAACGTAGGAAGCTTGTCCAGTTACAGGGAACAAGTCATAGAGAGCTGGGTTCCGCGGATGGCGCCAATGTTGCGTCCCAAATCCGCATTTAGTCTTGATGAGTGATTGATAGCTTCGTCTTCTACGTTGGAGTACCTCCTATAAAACAGGACACCGTTAGTCTCGCCGTAGAGGGCCTGAGGGGGGTTTTCCACGACCAACCTTCGGCGTGAGAATAAGACCTTTGTGTATCAAAAAATATCCTCCTCCTCGGAGTTCTCAGAATTATTCGGCTGATAGTTTTTTAGTAGGAGAGAAAGAACCTGTATTTGCTTGGTCTCCTCTCTGGTATATATGCATGGATCCTAAGATCCTCTTTGAAGTGAGAATTTAATGCTTCTTGTACGGATCTTGTCCTTTTAGTGGCTAACCCTTTTCGCACGTTCCTTTCTTTTCCTTTTCTATCACAACCTTCTTTTCCTCTTTTCCTCTTTTTTGTCGCTTTTGTCTTCTTATTCTCGCGAGTCAAGGGTATTCCCCTTCAGTTGATATGCTATGTTTGGATGTGTGCCAAAAGTTATACTTGCGGTAGTTGAAAGAGTGTTTTCGAATTAGAGTAACAATAATCTGTTTTAAATGTTCGTGTAGGAGTGATTATGATTTGCATATTAGTTGTTCTCAAAACATTCAAATTCGCAGATAATCTATTGCTGTATTTTTATTAGTATTTTCTAATGGGTTTGGTATTATTTTTTTACCCGACTGGAACCGGACCGAAAAATCTAAAATCTAAAATCTAGTGATAGACATCCGAACTCTGGAAATTTCCGACAACCATGGGAAAAAGTTCTTGAGTCCGCCACCACTGATCTGACCTTCTGATAAGCGTTGCACAACACCACTCACATGACTGATCTTACTAACATAGCAACGATAAAATATGACTGATAGATATAGTTTCTATTTGTATGTATTTAGATGAGTTAGTTATATTAGAGTATTAGATCATTTTGTAATTAGTAATATTAGGAGGTAGCATTATATAAATATAGTTATCATATATAACCATTCTTGTAAACCTAATGACACACAATTATAATTACAAATTTACAATTTACTAACACTCACGTTTTCACTATTATAATTATAATATATAAAGAGTAAAGTACACGGGTAGTACCTGTGGTTTACCTAAATTTTGGATTTGGTCCCTAGTTTTTCAAAAGTACACGGATGGTCCATGGGGTTTGCATTTTGTAATGCATTTAGTCCCCAGACTTTGCCAAAAGTACATGTATGGTCTCTTTGATTTGTAATTTGCAACGCATTTAGTTTCTAACTTGGACCTTCTAAAACTTTTAGATTTGTTGGTTAGGGACTAAATACGTTATAAAGTGCAAACCATAGGACCAACCATGTACTTTTGAAAAGCGAGGGACTAAATCCAAAATTTTGGTAAACTACAGGAACCATCCGTGTACTTTACTCTTAATTTATTAATTCTCTTAAAACATATTTATTTAATTTATTATGAATAAATTTTATTCAAAACGAGTCGGGTTAAATATGATATATTTGTACTTCTCTTTTCTTAAAAGTGGCTTTCGTTTTTCTTAATGCTTAATTTTACAATGACGTTACTTTTTCTACGTTTCAAAATTCAAAACCGAGCCGCCGCAACTTTGTACGCTTCTCCTTACGTACTTAATCACGTTAACATTGCGACGACAACATCCACTAGTTCTAATGATATAGCATCCTGTTAGTGGGATACCACTTTGGGCATATACATAAATACGTTAGGTCAAATAATTAGAGCATAACCCAGAAGGGAAAAGACGTTACATTTGGAGTAGATTTATATTTGTTCACTAGAGCTGTGGACGAGTAAGAAAAAGTTAGGGTTTACCTTGGAGCAAAAACGACCTTGAGATGATTGCTAAGCGAGGAAGCGATGCAAACACTAGTATAGAAGAATATAAATGGTGCGGTTAAAACATGCCAAATGGTGCGGTCCTAGAACCACACCTTTTGGCCTCGCATCAAAAACCAAGGAACCACACCTTTTGGGTCTCGCATCATAAACTATTTTTCACACCTTTTACATTTGATAATTTTGGCAACCCAAAAAGTTTAAAGGTGCGGATTAAGGAACAACATCTTTTGAAATTTCAGCCAAAAAAATAAATATTATATATTTTTTTTTCAAATTCTAGGAAATTTTATTAAATTTCTCAATAAATTCCCAATATACACAAATATATATACCTAAAAATGAAAATGATATACAAAAAACGTTCAAAGTAATATAATACCCATTCAAGTTTTTTAAAATTACAAAAGTTTCAAAGTAACACAAATACATAAATGTTTAAAAATGAAAGTAATATACAATAACTTTCCTTATCGACGTCTTCATTCTTGCAACCCGAACTAACGTCTTCATACTTGCAACCCGAACCAACGTCTTTATTCTTGTAACCCGAACCGTAGAAATTACCTAACATAACGTTACATTAATAAAATGAAGTTTAAAAAATATATGCAAATGTATATATGTATAAACTTTTATGTATAAACTTTTAATATATGCAAGTGTATATATGTATAAACTTTTGACCCATATATTTATAAATACCATGGGCGAATCTTGAATAAAAACGTATGGGGGCTGCGACGAAATCCTATAAACAACCACTTAATATTTTCTAACTCAACAATTTCGGTGGTCCAAGACGAAGTAAAATTCCAAGGCCTTTTTTCAATTGTCTTGGTTATAGTGCCAGGATTTTTTGTGAGTGGGGCAAGAAACGGTTTATTAAAGTATGATTGGAGTATGTATGTATGAAAAAAAATTTGGCCTCAAAATCTTTTTGTTAAAGTAGGATTAAATATTTTTAGACTCAAAACAAAAAACCTATATATATATATATATATATATATATATATTTTTTTTTTTTTTTTAATTTGGGAGGCCCCTATAATTTTTTTGAGGCGCTAAGCAAAAACCTAAAAATCCATAACATAAAGCCACCCATGTGTGAACCATGTAATAGTAACTATTGGCATGCTAAGTGTACTTTTGAATGCCAATCTCATTCACCTAAATCAAAAAATATAAATATAACAGAGCCAAGTTTTATGTTAAGAATATATCAATCTTTAACAATGGTGGTTTTCCGTTGAACTTGACGCCTCATAGGCACCACTGATGAATATTTTTCTATATTGTGATTGTGGATTTTAAACAATGCAAAACTAGAATATTAAACAATATTTTTCTATATTGTGATTGTGAACATGCAAACTAGAATATTAAACAATATTCCTAAGTAATACCTTAGAGACCTGAAGTTATACATAGTACAAACATGAAGATGGCCATGGTTTTGCATGTTGTAGGGTCTCCAGAAACAATAAGAAAAAGCAGAATACTTATAAAACGTTAAATGCAATGTGTTCGAAGTTTTCACTAATTTCTACCATAAACTCCAATCTTTAGTAAAATGGTATCACTAATCATTGAATTCTTTAATCACCCAAGTAGATAATTTGAGCATGCACTACAACAAAATTAGATATAAATAAACATTAAATGGAAGCATTTGGTCTAACCTTGAGCTTTTACGGAGTTCTTGTCCGGCCCTCAAACACCAAACACCTTAATCCAATGCCCCCGTTAAGTCTATGACCATAAGCTCAATTTCCTCATTCGAAGTAATTTCTTCTGTATTCCACAACTGAAAACAAATAAATAAAGTATCTATATGTATACAAATAAATTTAAAAGTTAATATTTTAAATATATGCAAAATACTTCATGTTTTAGTAAAATCATGTTGAATGATCTCGACAAACTCCGCATATGTTTAATCACCATGTATCCGCATTCTCATCCTTTTGCTTGTTGGTTGCAGTGCATTTAATTCACAATTAATTATTTTAAACACCTGAAAATAAATAGAAAACATACATTTATCACTGTCCAATTAAATCCTCTCTCGAAACCGCTAGCAGTTAGATCCGCAACGGCGTAACTATCTTTGCTCTTTCCATTTTTAATAGAGTCAACAATATGCGCGCTTGCGGTGCTCGGTTCAAATATTAAAAGCGTCCGGTGATCGCTGAAAAATAGAAATTATATAATTAAATATGTATATGTATGTGTATGCGTATGTGTATATATTGTGGAAAAGTATATATTACCTCGCAATATACGGTGCAAGAAAATATCTTTTGTTTTCATGATACTTGTATATTTCTTTGATGTATTCTATCACAACATTCGGTTTTCTTATGCAATCCAAACCTTTAATGCGGTTCGGATCAATGAATGCGCATTCGGATTTGGGCGACAGGAAAAAAATACATTAAAATATATATATATATATATATATATGGGGAGGTTCCACTAAGAAGTTGTTTTTCGCTAAGAAATGCTAAGAAGTGGGTCAAACGAGCTCCGATTGAGCTCATTCTAGCGGTGTTGGAACCGTCTCATCAAACCCTAACTCGCCCCCAAAAACCTAAACCCCCTCCACCCGCAACCCCCCTCCAACCCCACCCCGAAAAGCCTAAAACCACCACCCCACCCCCAAAAACCTAAACCCCCCACCCCACCCCCCTAAAAACCTAAACCCCCCACCCCCACAAAAAAAAAACCTAAACCCTAAAATCTAAACCCTAAAAGCTAAACCCTAAGGCTAAAACTATAAAATTCAACGCTAAAATTTAAACCCTAAAAGCTAAGATGGTAGAGTTCGACGAGACGGTTTCAACGCCGGTGGAATGAGCTCAATTTGAGTTCGTTTGATGTTGTTTCTTATGGTTTTTGTCATTTCTTAGGTTTTTTAGCGAAATATCACTTCTTATTTGAACCTTCCCCTTTATGCTCTCGCCAAACCCGAGAAATCTACTTGTTGGCTCAAATGCAAGCTAAGTAGTTATAGACATCAAACTTAACACAATTCATTGCAGCGGAAAACAAATAGTCAACAAAGGTCAACGACCCGACCCAAAGCATAATTCAATCAAGTATTAATATCAAACTGTCTTAACGAAATAACTAGTAAATAATGTCATCACAAACATCCACGGCAACCAAATGCCATCCAGAAGCCGTCAGCTCACACATTTTCTTTACCTTAAATACATGCTTAAAAGTCAGCTACGCTGAGTGAGTTCTATAGTAATTCTTTAGGGAATAATAAATCCCAAAAAGTTATAAAATAGTTTCTATCTCAAAGGTTTATTCATAATACTTTCTCAACAGTTCAAACATATATATTTTATCGACAAACAATTATACCGTGTTGTCCGGTCCGAAGACACAAGCCAACACGATCTCTCGCCTGACTTACGTCAGACACAATACCCCGTCAACTAACGTCAACACAATATCAAGCTTACGCTCGATCTCCCGCCTAACCAAAGCCAGACACAATATCCCGTTGACTAACGTCAACACAACATCATGCTTACGTTTGATCTCCCGCCACGACGTTTAAGTACGTGACACAACTCATACATACATGCAAGCATAACGATTATTGAAAAACATATATTTCATTACCAAAAGCGTCGTCTATGCATGCAACTTACTAAAAACACGTTTCACATGTATCCATGCCCAAAACAATAAAAAATTTAAAAGTGGGCGATAGAAACTCACCTTTGCTCGACACACTTCGATTCTTAGAACTCACTAACTCCTTGAGCTCGCCTTTCAACCTCGCACCTATAATACACACAATACACGAGTCAATATACGACCCGACATTACACTCCCGCCTACTCGACTAAGTCGTCGTTACGCATGATCACAAGCACATGCATGATGCCATGCATAACCCTAGTTGCCACGTGAAGGCTCATGCATGCCCATGCACTCGAACAATAACAATAACGAGTCAAGATTCGAGATTATACCTCTGATCCGTGTGACTCGTGCGAATCGAATCACCAAGAAACACATCTCTCTCAAAAGCTCGTCTCTTTCGAAACCCTAGAATCATAAAAACGTTTACCACGCCTATCCGAGGATCAAAACACATAAACAAAGGGTTGGGGGTCACAAAATACCTTGGATCGATCTCGAGACGCGAAGAACGGCTCGTTTTCCCTTCCTTCCTCTCGGCGGCCGCTAGAACACGAATGGGGTTCCCCTTTGCGCCGTGAACCTAAAGGGTTCACCACCCGTGGATCGGGCTTCGGCCCTCGTGTGCATGTGGCCCGACTGGAACTTTTAATAAAAATCCCTCTAAGTCTCGTTATTTACTCGCCGCCCCCTTCTAGGTTTATTTTAAAAAGACCCAATACTACACTTTTGTTAAGTCTCGTTACTCGTAGAAATCCGTCCATTATAATACAACATATACATATATACATTAATCCCATTAGTTCTATATAAAAAAATCAGGATGTTACACTATATATATTTATATTATGATAAAAGTTAGTAAATTAAATTATATGTAAAAATATTATTGTACCATATTAAAACAATAATAACAACTTACATCGCAAATGAATGTATTACGCTGACATCAAGCCAATCATTTGAAAATAACCCTAACAACTTCGAATATGAGATTGGGTTTTTAACCGGTTCTGGATACATCCCTTGTGGTGAAGAAGTACAAATGTAATGGTGCATCCCAACGACTCCGTGGAATTGATCAAACATGGCTCGAATGTGTCCGGTTTTATTCCGTACTTTCTTTAAGGCCTGTTCCAATGTAGGATCTACCCATGTATCGTATTCGGAACCATTTATGAGTGTTATTTGTGGTTCGGTAGCATTTGTAGCGGTATGTTATTGATCCATAGATAATAACTAAAAACGATTACAAAAACATTAGTACTTAGATACAATACACACACACACACAACACAGACACACACACACACACAATAACTAAGCATATTTAAAAAACCGCCTTGAAAACGTTCATGATTTTCCATTTGAAGTTGGTTGTCTTCATCAATCAATAATAACAAACAAATTGTTATAACACTAACAAATCAAACTAAATTAACAAAAAATATAAGCGTAAATGGGTCGGCTACCAATTTATAACATGAACTACTCACAATGTTCTCGCCGTGGAATTGTGGTGAAGCACGATGCACTTCATCAACCTAAAATAACAAACAAATTGTTATAATATGAACAAATCAAACTAAATTATAAAAATAAAAAAATATATTAGAGTAAATGGGTCGACCTTTTGGGGACGATAACTTGAAGTCATTACCGTGTCATCGTCATGTATTGGTGGCGAGGCACCTCTACGACTCCATGAACCGTGACTCGAGTCCACTCTCCAAACACTAGGTGACTTGCTTGGTTTCCTTTGGTTCGGAAACTATAATTTAACAAAAAAATATTATAGTAAATATTAATATACTAAAATATATTATAATATATAAACAAAAATATACCTTTATTGCATCTCTTAACCACTGAACGATTTGATGAACCAAATTTTCAACCAATTTCACTTCATGCATTTATGTTACATTATAGACCTCCAAATTATTATATATATCAACGATATGATCCACTGAGACCTTAACACAACCCTTCAATATTGGGATAAAATGTATCTCCGTTGACGTGCTCGGCCATGCCATACTGTCAGCCACTTCACTAGCAAGTCACCCACATTTATTAGCAAGTCACATTGGGTGTGACTCTGCAAAACCATTCAACATTTTCAATATATATATATATATATATAACATTTTTATTTAGCTAACTATAAATATATTACCTTGATAGGTGGATAGTTTACGCGTACATTAGACCTCGTGTCCACATGTGGTACTGAGTCTCTATCATGCTTCACATTTTTAAACAATCCTATGTGAACCTTAGTATAACCTATCAACTTAATATGACAACTAAATCAATAAATATACACACACACATAGTCATTACCTATGATCTCGGATACCGTCCGTGATCGCCCCCGTGCTCGGGTCCAACAACTCGAACTAGCGGGTCTTCCTTATTCTGAGAACAACTCCCATCCGGTATCATATTTTTCTCCTCTAGATACTATTAAAAATATTTGTTAAAACATTCGACTATAATATTAACAAATCAAACTAAATTAAATTTTATATAATTAAATAACACAATCATTTACCAAAGCATCAGCCTTCACAATCGCTACATCATCAAGTTCATACAACTTGGTTTCTTTGTGTTTTTTTGGCATGACCCATTATAAAAAAAACTTAGAATGATTGTTTTGTAAACCTTTAAGTGCTTTGTAGCTTGATTCAAGTTGAGGCCATACAGAATTGGCCTTTCGTTTCATACCATCCCACCCACATCGTCCTACGCGGGGCACATATTTATTCTTGGCATTGCTAGCTTTTGCTTTCTCGCTTTTTTCCTTCACACAAGTCAACAAACTGTTATTAATTACTTGAAAATATATACATATAATAATATTAATAATCTCTAGTTCACAAAGGGTAACATGAATGTCTTTTTGCCACTGATCCAAGGCTTCTACATCAATAACCTTTAAGTGAATGTTGTTAAAAACAAAAAAGCTTTGTGATTGTATGTCGGACATTATCCGGTAATAATCCATGAATTGTGATAGGAATTACATGTGTCATCAAAACATGACAATCATGAGACTTCATTCCAAGCAATTTACAGTCTTTCATAGACACCAATCGTTTAATGTTTTAGAATAAGTTGATGGAACCTTAATATCATGTATACATTGACAAAAATGCCTTTTTTATTCTTTTTTTGTATTATAACAAGCAGGTAGCAGATAAATACGGTCGCCTCTTTGTTTCGGGGCAAGTTTACATATATGCAAAAGTACCATGTCTTTTCGGATATCAATCCCATCTTTAGTTTTACTCGGAATATTTAATAATAAGCCTAACAAGCTGTCGCACACATTTTTTTCTATGTGCATAATATCTAGGCAATGCCTAACTTTTAAATCTCTCAAGTAAGGTAAATCCTAAAAGATTGAATTTTTTTCTTCCAAATGGATCCTTTCTCAACACGAGATTTTTTTCCGAACACAGTTTTTAGATTTTCAACTCGTGAAAATGCATCGAACCAAGTCCTCGTCGTTGGGGTCTCGATCTCTCCGTTAAACTCATCCTTTTTGTAACACCCAAAATTTTCAACAGATTTTAACTTTCAAAATCATGCGAAAATAGGTCCCATAAACATACTCTTGACAAAACAACACGTTTTAATAACAACAAAACGACCACGACATAAGTTGTTTTAAAACCACGACTAACAGGTTAAGGATAATGATCAGTTTTAACATCAACAAGATAGTTCAAACAAGTTTAAAGACTCCTCAACCAGGAGTTCTAACTCCAACCATAAACATCCACCAAAAGTATTGAGAATCCAATCTGACACGAAGCGTGACCCGAGACTTCAACCGGAGCTCTCCTACAAGAAAACACCATAAACAAACCATTAGTAATGATATACGACCCTCATGTGAGCCCCCAGGCCCTTACAACAATAATCGACCAAAAACGACATTTCAACATTTTGGGCGTAAATATGACCGTAAACAGACTACTTTGGGTGTAAAATACTCCGGCCCGCCGTAAATTACTCCGACCCACTGTAAATTACTCCGGTCCAAAATCAGCCAAATTATTTTGCAAAGTTTTAGCCTTTTCGACCCTCCCGACTCGACCCCAACTCTTTTTAAGCAACCAACAACATTTCATGAATGTTGGAAACACCGAACAACCCTACCATACTTCCTTGTGAGGTTCCAAAGACCTCAAAACACCACAAACGACTATGTGAAGTTCACGACCTCAATTAACTTTCGTGTGAGGTTCTTAGACTTCAAATACCACAAAATGACTTGTGAAGTTCATGACCTCAAATAACAACCATGTGAGGTTCTTAGACTTCAAACTCCTCTATATGAGGTTCTAAAGACCTCAAACGCCACAACACAACCTTGTGAAGTTCATGACCTCAAATTACTTTCGTGTGAGGTTCTTAGACTTCAAGCAACAACGACGTTAGTGAAGTTCAAAGACTTCAAGCTACATTGACATATGTGAGGTTCATGACCTCAATTCCACCAAGTGCATTTTACTTTGACTCTTACCACATATTAGTCAAATTACACCAAATCACCACATATTACATATTAGTTTGACTCATACCACACTAAGTCAAATTACACTAATATACCATATTCCACAATTTAGTTTGACTCTTTACCACATAAGTCAAATTACACCAATACTCCACATTCCACAATTTAGTTTGACTCTTTTCTACATAAGTCAAATTACACCAAATCGACATATTTCATACACTAGTTTGACTCATTACCACTTAAGTCAAATTACACAAAATCGACATATTTCATATACTATTTTGACTCATTACCACTTAAGTCAAATTACACTAAATCGACATATTTCATACACTAGTTTGACTCATTACCACTTAAGTCAAATTACACCAAATCAACATATTTCATACACTAGTTTGACTCATTACCACTTAAGTCAAATTACACCAAATTGACATATTTCATACACTAGTTTTACTCATTACCACTTAAGTCAAATTATACCATATCAACATATTTCACACATTAGTTGACTCTTTACCACACTAAGTCAACTTACATCAAATCACCACACATAAATTGAATTAAACTACACAAATCTATTTACATGTAACTAACACCATATCTATTACTAAGTAAATGCAAAGCACTTACCTTTAGCTATAGACGATTCCACTTGGTCTTCAAAGCTAGCTCCTTTATACCTTGATCACCTATCAATCCAATTGCAATTAGCGATCCTATAATCTCAATCCACACCCCAAATTGGGATTTAAGACACCCTTATGATCTATAGATCAACACCCCAACTTAATTTGGTTAACACAACCTTAACCAAACCTCCAACACCCAAAAACAACCTTTCAACCCATTTGACCCGTTTGACCCATTAAAGTCAAACTCCCAAATTCATCAATTTCACCATTCACCAATTAAGGTCTAACACCCACCCTAGACCTTATGGGTTACACCCATTCTAAACTTGATTAATTACACCTTAAACAAGTTTTAAACTCCCAACACAATTATTCACCCATTTGACCCGTTTGGGTTCCACCCAAATTCACTAAAAACTCTAATTTTACAAATCACCATAAAAATTGGGGTTTTATGGT